>OZ012739.1:652149458-653545267 GCA_963859935.3 Lathyrus sativus | reverse complement strand
ATAATAAAAAGAGGAGTTTTAAACCCTTCATCTTGAAAATCCTCGATGTCAAAATAACCAAATATTGTAGGGAAGTAGTGGCTGCCTTTTCATAAGTCCTTGACTTCTGAACCATCATTGCTACCATCAGTGCAATTCCTAACCTATAGGAACGTGAATGCATAATATAAGTTAACTGAGCGTAGGAGTGAAGATTATCACGTAGATTGGGTGGGTACAAATGAATTTTGAGCCTTTATCCTCTGTTTCTTAAACTGTGAACCAGACCACGTTACAACCCTCAAAAGACCTAATTGAAGTAAGATTATTTTAAAAGGGTACTACAACAAGGTTGCGTAAGCTGACTCCTAGAGGCCTTTGTGAATCATTTATTTTGGCAATGCACTTTTGTTTTAAACTGTGAGCTCTTGAACCACCGTGTTCTGACCAACGACTCATTTATTTTTCATATTTAAAAAATGATTTTGGTTTCAAAAGTTGCATGAACTTTGCATTACCATGTTTGTATGAATATGTTTGTTTGCAAACTGGCTTTCCTCTAAGGAATTTTCAAACAATGAGAAACTTGGTCGGTGATTCTACTAGGGGCAAGTTCCATTTACATCCTAAGAATCAATTCATGATTTGCTCAAGACAAGGTATTCTCAGATTTGGTTTATCCCAAAGATTTTTCAAGACTCAGACTGGGGGCAAAGCAGTCATTTTTACGAATAAGACAAGCTAAAACATTATCAACTCATTTACAACAAACAGCTAATCTGGGGCAGTTTAATTGAAGGATCCCAGGCAGCGATTCATCCTTCCTACAAGGACCATCAACCTAATTACAATTTAGCAGAGTGGCAGTGATGTATGTGTTGAGGAATCAGTCTTCCAGTCTTTACATCTCACCAAAAGAGTCGAGTCTTGTCGTCGACATCTGTGTTAGCATTTTATCATATATCATAGCATAATTCATATGCATCTACATATCATGAGTGTTTCATCTTCATTTACATCTCTCCCAAGGTTGTGTTTTATCCACGTCTTACCTTGTGGTCAAAGTCCAATTTACTTGGCACCTATCAAATAGTTTTTGTCGTGTCTATCTGATGTTCTTACAGATAGGACATTTCTCATTCGATGGTTTTCCGGATTTATTTTTCTTTCTGATGGTTTTCTTGATTTATTTTTTATCTGATGGTTTTCCAAATATTCCTTTTGATTCTGATGGTTTTCCAGAATCTATCCGATGGTTTTCCGGATTTATTTATTCTTTCTGATGGTTTTCCAGATCGAGTCTTTGTTCTGATGTTCTTCCATAATCTTTCCGATGGTTTTCCGAATTTATTTCTCTTTCTGATGATTTTCTAGATTGAGTCTCTGTTCTGATGTTCTTCCAGAACTTATCTGATGATTTTCTAGATATTCCTTTTGATTCTGATGGTGTTCCAGAATCTATCCGATGTTTTTCTAGATACACTTCTCTTTCTGATGGTTTTCCATAGCAAGTCTCTGTTATGATGTTCTTCCAGAACTTATCTGATGGTTTTTCATATATTCCTTTTGATTCTGATGGTTTTCCAAAATCTATCAGATGTTTTTTCGGATTTGTTCCTCTTTCTGATGGTTTTCCAGATAGAGTCATTGTTCTGATGTTTTTTCTATACTCTTATCTGATGGTTTTCCAGATATTCCTTTTGATTCTGATGGTTTTCCAGAATCTATCTGATGTTTTTCCGGATTTATTTCTCTTTCTGATGGTTTTCCAGATCGAGTCCTTGTTCTGATGTTTCTTCCAGAACTTATTTGATGGGTTTTCAGATATTTTCCTTCGATTCTGATGGTTTTCCAGAATCTCATTCGATGTTTTTTCAGATCTGTTCTCTTTCTGATGTTTTTCCAGACTGAGTTTTTTTGTTCTGACGTTCTTTCAGAACTCCTTTGTTGCTTATCTAATGTTCTTCTAGATATGTCTTCAAACTCTTCCTATACATTTAATGTTTTCCTAAATGTTCCAGATATTTCTGATGTCTTTTCTTTCTCTCTGTATGTTTTTCGATGATTCCTGAAGATCCCGCTCGATCTCTTCATTTAAAGGAATGTCCCGAAAAATCTAGCACTTGTCATTTACCTGATCCTACCGCCATGTGGATCCTATATTACCTTGTCGTCCTAAAGTGTCAGTCGGTCATGTTTGAATCCGTTGCACGGTTGCTCTTGGATATTCCCCAGTGGAGGTCGTCTCGCCAGTGCCATCTCCATTGAGGATCCCATTATTACTGTTCCTTTTAAAATGACAATCGGTCGTGCTCGCACCAGTTTACCATCACTCTAGAAGTCCCCAGTATCGTGTTGTCTCCCCAGTGTGTCGTTTTCCCAAGTATGGTTTGTCTGTCGCATATGTCCCCTGTGTCGTCGTGTCGTCTGCATTTTTTGCATCTATCATTCCATCACACGCATCATATTAGATTCATAATATTATTCTGTTTTGTCCATAGCATTGCATATCACTGCATCTGAGGGCAAAATTTTCGATTATCTGTATTTAAATCCCTCCACCGTGATTCCTCGAGTCGTCGTCGCTCATATCATCCGGTGAAGCTATTTAAATAGGGGAATCTGTTGCACCCCAAATTTTACCCTCATATTTTTTGCATTTTCTGTATATCATATCATGTCTGTCATTTTTCGTAATACCCAATTTATCAGCTGAAATAAACTTGTAGGAATTACAGCCGAATCGGTCAAACTAAAAGTCAACTGTGTGAAAAATCAGCGGACGGAAAATTTTAAAGTCGAGCCTGCAAACGTCAGTCATCTTAATCTACATTTTTCGTGGTTTAACCTGGCGTGCTCAATTAAATTTTTCGACCACTTTTCGGTCGCATTTTGGATAGTTTAAGTCATTTTATCGAGTAAAATTTATTTCAAAATTTGATCAAGCGCTATATTTTTCTGAGTCGTATATTTTGCGTTGATCATTTTAGTGTACTCGGTTTATTTTTTTGAGCACTTGGGCGTCCGACTTTTATTTATTTGAGTTCCGATTATTTTTATTTATTGTCTAAATAGTTAGAATAAATAAATAAATAGAATTATTAGTTTTTATTTTATTTTATTTCTATTTAGTTTTAAATAATTATTTGAGTTGGGCTTTAAAATGGACATTAGGTTAGAGTTAACCCTGGTTTGATACCTATATAAATATAAATTGTATTTGAGAGAGAAAAAAAAGGAGAAGGAGACAAAAGGGGGGACGCTAAAAAACGACGTTCGTTCTCACGACTTATCAGAAGAGGGGAGATTTTTGAAAAATCTTCAAAGCTTCATCATCAAGATCAACGAACTGCCACCACCGCCTCAAAAGAAGCTTCATCACTGGCCAAGAACACCACCACCTCGCCGTCGAAACACCGTCATCAAAAACCCAAAACGTAAGATTATGACATTAATGGGTTTGATTTTGTTTTATTTGGTTTCAGGTATGAACAGACGAATGCAAAGCAGGAGAGAAGAGGAAAGTTTCAAAAAGTGCATCCATGGGGGAAGACAGCTGCCGCCGGTTGGGAAGAAGAAGAAAGGAAAGAGTTTTTTCACAAACCCTAAAAAGAAGGGAAAGGATTTTTTCCCAAACCCTAAAAATAACACAGCAACACGATCCACCTCTCCCCACTCTTATTAATTCCTTTTCTTTTTTCTTATTCTTTTTCATTTATTTTCATTTATTATATTATTTTGTTATTTATTTTATCTTATTTTTTTAATAGTTGTAATTAGTAATTAAAAAATAGACCTTTTTATAATTTAGAATTAACACCTTTTAATAACAAAGCTAATATTTTTTAAAATTAAAAGAAACCTTTTTAAAATGAACCTAGCCATGTTTTTCCTATAAAAAAAACCTTTCTTAAAACCTAATACTTTCTTTTTCAAAATAAAGATAATAATTTAATTATTAAAATTAACTATAAAAAAATACGTTCTAACTTAAATTTCCACTTTTTTTTTTCACTTTTAGTTTCTCGTTGAAACCTTCCCGTTGAGTTGGCATCTAGCTTTCATTTAATTTCCACTTATCCTTGGTTTACTAACCCTTTATTCTCCGTATGTCTTTTTTCACGGTTGTAATTATGTGAGGCTATCGTCGTATATTATTCCGTCATTATTTTTACATTTCTTTGGGTTGTAACTTATGTGAGGCTATCGTCGCTTTATTTATGTTTTTTTCTTCTTTTTTATGATTGTAATTTACGTGAGTAATCGTCGCATTGTACTTTTTTTTCTGCTTTCATATTTTCCTCTATTTCTATGCCGCCATGCAATAGTTTGTCGTTCATCATTTACCGTTAAAACCCTTCGAAGGATTAGGTCTAGCTATTTGACCGCCGAGTCAATAACCCTAACCTTTGACCATTTCAAAACCCTAATCGCCTAGGTGTCCCTCCGTGGGCGAAAATGTCACTTACCCTAGCATTAGGTCAAATAGTCGCCGTACTCTGTTTTAGGGTTTCCTGTCGTGGAACACCTAATTTAACCCTAATTTCAATTCAAACTATTTCAACGTAGAAGTAGGAGTCGTCGCACTCCACGTAAGCGTTTCCTTAAGAAATGCTTACTCCCCATCGAAACCTTGACCACAATCAAGAAGTTTCTAACCTCCCTTTCAAGGGGAACTACGGTTACTCTGATTCCATTCCCTACCTCGGATACGTAGGCACAAGATGCGAATCTTGGCGAGTAAACTTAGGACTAACCCTTAGGTCTCTTTGTCACTCTTAACCTTTAGCTCAGTATATATCCTCAAGTAAATAATAAAGCAAAATAGTAAAAATGAACAAAAGGTTCTTGTAGAGTACTACCAAAGTTTAGGGTGCTAATACCTTCCCTAAGCTTAACCAACCTCTTACCTTGATTTCTCTTCGTATTGTATACGATGCAAAAATAGGTTTTCCTTCTTTTGACCTTTTTCTTCGGATAAATCAAAGATCAGTTACGAACTAAAATATGTGATTCAAATTAATTAATAATTTGATATCCTATTCTAACCGCAACACTTTTGCTTATACATCTTGGTGTTTTAAGGATTAAGTGATGATGGAAGAAATATTACTAGTGTCCTTTTATAGATGTGGGTTATTACCAACAAAAAAATAGAGAGGTGGGTAGAATTAGTGAGAGTTGAGGGGAGTTTTCAAAGTTAATTAAAATAAAAGAGAATTGGGTTTTATTTATTTAAATACAAAATTTAGGAGAGAGTTTGGTTAGTACATGTTTTTGATGAAAGGAGGCAAAATAAGAGAAACCCTAAAAGAGCTTTTGGAAAGAGAAGATAGCATCTTCATTGCCAAAGCTTCAACCTTTGCTGCAAATTCAAGGTAAGGGGAAATTATTCATGATATGAGTGTTTATGCATGAAGGATAGAGAAGATTTCTTGTCCTCTTTCCCTTTTCTTTCTATTTTCTTCTATTAGAACAAGATTTGTTCTTAATATATTCTATTTAAGTTTTGATGATAACAAAAGTATTAAAAGAACAACGATTTATTTGATGTGTGTTTTATTTATGTAGGTTCTTGTTCTTGTACATAAATAATCCAATTTTCTTTTACTTAGACACACTTGGAGTTGATTCATTGCTAGATTCTCGTGGCAGAGTCTGAAGAACAATGCTAGTGTGGTTTGACGAAGACTCTAAACTGAAGACTTCAATATTTAGACGAGTTTCTACACTTAGTAATTGTATATCAGCATCTGGTACCATTCAGAGTTGGTGATAAAGTTGTGGACCATCCGTACAACTAAAAGCGAGTTGTATTGTCTTATCAGTATGACAGATCGAGTCTACAAGATTACAAGGCTCAAGAAAAGTTGGTATGTTTTATGGATATTTGTTTCCAACAGCTCTATTAGTACAAAACCTCTTGAAAACTCTAAGGTTAAACGTGTTACACACTGGATTCAAAATATGTTGTGCATCCATCTTTAACGTCTCTTGTATTATGGATCAAAATAAAAGACACTTGATCAAGTCACCTTCTCAACTGCTAGTTTCTGGAAAGGCTATATATATGGCTGAAGATTCAAACTTTAATTTTAACAAGGATTCTTTTGTTGAAGAAGTAGCAAGATCAAGCAATTATCAACTCTATGTAATATGTAAGTTTTTTGTTTTAGGTTGTAATTGTAAAATCCTTAAGATTTCTTACCCATCTATATATTAGAAATCTTAAGTGCTTTAGATCTTTATTATGGTGATCTCCCATACCTCTGATGCTTGCATCATGTGCACCTTGTTCTCTATTCTGTCGAGCCTTCAATAGTTTAGATTAAGTCTCTTACTACGTGCTTGAGCAAAAATTCTTGTCTCATTAAGATTCAAGCAAAAAGTCTTGAGCCAAGATTATTAAGCCACGTAAGTCTCATTACTTAAGTACTTGAGTTATGAAAGTCTTACTCAGCTAGTATGATTGACCATATGGGAAAACCTCCATCTGAGGGGCGAGAGCAAAAAGTCTCGGGTACAACTTGAGAGAGGTAAGTCTCAGTCTGGATGGCCAGAAGAGCAAGTGGATCGACCAGAGGATGTGAGCAAAGGAAGTTTTAGACATGTGCTATAAGCAAAAGGAAGTCTCAACCAGAAGACAGATGAGAACACGGCTCAGTTAGATGGTGTGAGCAAAGGTTAAGTCTTAGACATGTGCTCTAATTAAAGGAAGTCTTAGAAAATTGGTCTGAGCAGTTGTAAAAGTCTTATGCAAAAGCATAAGCGATTGTAATTATGAAGTGGTTATAATGAAAGCTCTTGTGAGGCAAGGGGACTGGACTACTCTCAGTTAGGGAAGGAACCAGTATAAAATTTTTGTGTCTTCTGTTGTTACTTTATTTACTTTTGTTGTTTTTGCTGCCAAACAAATTAACTTAGAATTTGAACATCAGTTCTAATTCTGAAACTCTGATCAGAAGCTAAATAATAAGAAAACACGAAAAACAACTCAACCCCCTCTTCTTGTGTACTTTTCACACCTTCAATTGGTATCAAAGCATGGTTTGTGTTTAACACGTAACAGTGGTGCAGATATTGATCCAATAAGAAAAGTATATTTCTTCTTCAAGAAAAGAATCAAATTCTACATGAAAAATATCATACATCTTTTCCTACCATATTCGAATGGGTAATTCCATTGAATTTAAATGATGGAAAAACTAAACATATTTTTAACTCATCATACTTGATAAAGGGTTGCTAAAGGTCTATTGAATATTCTTGAAAAAGGTATTACTATAAAAGTTAATCGTGTTAAAGATGATCATCTTGAAAATCTTTTTCACCAACTCAGAAGATGCATATTGAATATCTTCAAAGGTAGTTACATTCTAGTAGACGCACTATCTCACTTCTGAGTATATCAACATTATTGATATGTCTGATGCTTGGACTATCTTTAAGTCCTTGTGCTTGGGTTTGCGGGGATCAATATTTGAAGCTTGAAGTAGATACTCTTTATCTAATATTTTCAAGCAAATTCTGAGAAGATTGTTCTTTGACTTAAATCTAAAGTCACCATTTTTTTTTATGTTTACACCTTGAATCTACTGTGTTCTGAAGGTTTGTCTTGCAACCTTCAAAGGAAAGAAATGAAGTTAGATGACAAAAAACTATTCAACAGATCACCTTCTCTTTTTAGCTTAACCTTTTTGGAATGGCTAATGATAAGAAACTTAGGTTTCTTGTCAGAAGAAATTCCATACTGGCTGAATGGCTTGTGATATTTATTAATAAAAGAGTAACTTCAAAAGCTTCTGAAATATTCGTATTTCAACTGATTTCCCAAATCTAAAACAAAGAAGAAAAAACTACTAGAACCTAATATTAGATGTTCTTCATTGTTTAATCTTTTGAAGCTGATATCAGTGTAATATGCAGATGAAAATGATCATCTATATTCTGAAATAAAAATCAAGTATTGAAATGTAAGAGAGATGTCAAATATATCTTGCTTTGAAATATTTGATTATATGAAGTTTGTTCTTTAAGGTGATATCTTAAGATACTTCATTGCTTCTTGGTTGAAGATCATCATGGAAGTTGTTTTAAAAGACATTTCTATGAGAGATATTCAAATTTTCCTTGAGTTATGTCAATTATACTAAGATTGTACTTTGATATTCTTTATGTCAACTTATAATAGAAAACACCATCTGGTTCTGAGCTTGTCAATGATTTTAGAGTCAAAAGATTTAATCTCAGACAATGATATAAGTGACATTGCTTATAACAAGATTTTGTTCCTATCATATCTCATCCTAGACTTATACTCTAGAGTGATTTATGTCTTGCTATTAGATTGAGATGTAAGGCAAAGAGAAGTTTGTTTGTACTCACATGTATGGTCTTATAAAAATATGAGTATCATAATGTATCTGTTATAGATATCAAGGAAAGAAGAATATGTATCTTCCATAAGGTTGTTTACAACATTTTTTGGAGGAAGAACCAACAACCCATATTTAAGTACTGGTGGCACTGAATTTGGTGAGGATAGTGGAATCAATGGTTAGACAACCATTGAATCAGAATCCACTCAAAGTTATGTTCAGACTATATTGGTCAAGTTTGAATACTGAATCGAGTCTGGCAAAAAAAAAGGGTATGCTTGTTCTTTTCTGACTTATCATTTGATTCAATGAAACATATATATATATATATATATATATATATATATATATATATATATATATATATATATATATATATATATATATATATATATATATATATATATATATATATATATATATATATATATATATATATATATATATATATATATATATATATATATATATATATATATATATATATATATATATATATATATATATATATATATATATATAAATACAAAGTTTTTTGTTAGAACTCTAGAGAAGTTCTTTTGAAAAAGAGAACTTCAGAAATCTTTAAGAGGAAACTCCGTTGTATTTGTCTCCACTGAATGTCTTATTAATCCAGATGATGATCATATTTATGAAAAAAGTTTTCTCACTTTTTGAGAAAATATTGTTGCTTGTTAGTTGTTTAAAGAAGATAATTCATATCCACCTATCACTCATGACTCTTGTTTCAAGATAAAATGCTAGTTCTGAATAGAATCTTAGAGACCTATGACTGACAGTTGATATCTCTATCTAAATCTAGTTCTACTAGACTCTAATGGTTAATAGCACTGAAAGTTGTCAGTTTCTGAGATTTAAAAGAAGATTATTTACTTTTGATATAACAGTTTAAGTAAAAAGTTTTCTAAAAGCTTTTATGATACTTACATTTTTATAAAGGTGAAACTCATCTAGTGGAATTAAAATATTTGCTGGATAAGAACTTTTTGGCAATTATGTTTTCTCTTATGGTACTTGTTGTTACTATTCCCTGCCTTGTGAAACATCATTGTGTCCTTTTCCTGACAAGATTCTTGTTTCTGTAAGATTCTTGTTCAGTTTCTTTTTTCTTCTTCTTCTTTTTCTTTTTTTCATCTTGTTTGTGTGCTGGCCAAATCAAACCTAAGATGAGTTCTTTAGTAAATTCTCCTTTAAGTCAGCTGGTTATCATCAATGAAAAGTTTGTGGATTTTGAAGAGTTGCTTAAGATTGGTTTCAACTTTTGGAAGACTGTGTCTAGACAAGGGTGGAATGACTACTTTGAGATGCTCTACGGTTTCAGTTATCCAAGTTAGGGTGAGCAAGGGACGGGTCGAGATGGGTTATGACTAACCCTAACCCTGTTCTAAATTTTGATCGGATTATTTTAATGACCCTAAACCATCCGTACCTAAACCCGTAAAAACCCCGATAATAAGTCATCACCTTTTTTCCTCTAAAACATAGTAAGAAGATGTAAAATAAAAAATATGATGTAAGAGAACAGATGTGTACTTAGTATTTACTTAGTGCATATATTAAATTATGAGGTCAAAAGTGGAAAAGTCTATTGAAAATTTGGAATAATCTAAATATACCAATAAATTAAATAAATAAATAAATAGTATCACACGTCCATTCATAATATTAGGACGGGTTGGATAACCCGAGGGTTAACCCAAACCCATCTCACCTATATTGAGTTGGGACGGATCTTCGGGTCGGATTGGGTTCTGCTCACCCCTAATCCAAGTCTTGTCAAAGAGTTTTGGGTCAATGCCTCCATTGTTGAGCTGAATTCTGAGTATGCTATTATGTCTAGAGTAACTGGTGTTTCTATTACAATAACCTCTAAAGCGATTGCAAATATGATCAATTATGAGGAGATTGGAGAAATCCCAGGAACTCTTGTTTGGGAACACTATCTTCATACTTTGGGTATCTTTGTATATCCATATAATACATCAATGGTTTCAAATATTCTTTCAAATGTTGTTGTTTGGAGTCAGATTCTGAATTCAAACTTACGTCCTAAGGATAAAGATTTGGACCAAGTAGACCCTATTGAAAAATATTTGCTTCTACTTTTTAATTCAGATTTGAAGATTGATCTTCCTCAAGTTATGTTTGACCATCTGAAGAGGTCTATTTATTCTTTTCAAAAAAGAAATACCTTCTTTTACCTTTTGGATGATTTATTTCTGAAATACTTGTTCAACAAGGGGTTAACATAAGTTATGAGGCTAGTTCTTCCAAGATTTGGAGAGATAAGTTTGAAGATATCTATGAAAGATTCTGATGTTAAATTTATGCATAGTTATGCTTTGTATTTTTGTTGAAATTTTTGTATTAAGCATCTTATTAATAAATTCAGAGTTTGTTCATGCTTGTGTTTAATTTTAACTGATTAGTATTAAGCATCTTATTAATAAATTCAGAGTTTGTTCATGCTTGTGTTTAGTTCTAACTGATTAATATTTATTCTTATTATTCAATGAGAATTTGAAATAGTTAAAAGAATTCAAATGTTTGCAACTTATTTTATTAATAAAAAGGAAGCTATTACAAGACAATCAAACTTTCTAGTCTAATGGATGAGCCCTTAGGAATTCCATAGGATCACCTGACATGTCTAGATTATCTAAGAAATCTTGCCATTCTTCCTTAGGAAACTCCGAAGTCTCCTTTCTCAATTTGTTTATGCGTTTGGATCCAGAAGACTTTCTTGTTTTACGTGTCTTCACAAAGGATGCTAAAGAGGAGAACACTTCTGAGGATGTCTGCTTGCTTGCAGATCCTTTAGCTACTACTTTGCCTTAGTTTGCTTGAGTTGCTGCATTCAGTAGTGCTGCCTTCCTGAAATCTCTCTTTGGAACCCATATTTTCTTTTGCTTATACATCTTGGTATTTTAGGGATTAATTGATGATGGAAGAAAGCTTACTTGATTCCTTTTTATAGACGTGTTACTTACATTGTCTTAAGTTTAATATCATTTAAGTTCTGATTAAATTTTATCGGTGCTCTAATAATGACTATTGGAAATGTGATCTAGCAGTCTAATCTATTAAGATACTCTAAATTACTATGATTTTATGTTTGATCTATTTTAACATTCGTTTCTGTGTTAGTTTCACTTTAATTTACTTTCAAAAAATCTATTAAGAAATTATTGAAATGTACTTGCATGCTGAAAAGAATTCTTGGTCAAAATAAACTCATTCATTAATTAAACTGATGGATTACATTCTTTTTCTATAAAAAAAGGGTACAAGATGATTTCTAAATGAGATCACTAGCTAGAGAATCTCGTGCCCAGCAACGTCCACTATTGTCATAGCCTACCTCCTCATCTTTAGAATTAATCACCTATTCCTCTTATATGGTTGGAAGTAAGTGGTAAAACTGCTTGTTGATCCTTTTTTTCTTCCTTGAACTCTTCATGCTTTTTCTCCTTGGTTTCAAGGCAGCTACTGTTGAACCTTTTTTTAAAGGTCGTTCAGGTGTTGCTGAAGTAACCTCTTCAGAAGCAAGTTGAGTTGAGGGTAATGACACAGTTGTAAAGGATTCAAAAACAGCTCATCTTTAAGGGGATTAGGTTGCCAAACTTGTAGAACTCTCAGTTACATCTATTACCACGAATGTATTATGACTCTCAGTTGACGACTCCATATCTTTTGGTTGATGATTGATGAAAATGACTAAGGAGTTAGATGTTTTTACAATGACTTTTTTGGATACCAAGAGTCCAAAATTAATCATTGTTTAATTCTTGGAATAAATAATGACCAATAATACTTCAAAGCATGCACTTTACAAACTTTAATGACTCATATTACTTGATTACTTTTCCTCTTTGGAAACTGATCCACTAATGATAATATGAGATACATTTATTTATGATATTCTTTCTCTTTCATTTCTTTTCCTTTTATTCTTTTTTATGGGGAGAAATAATAGTAAGTATTTAAGTGAAAACTGAATCCATTGAATATCTATTCTATACATATTGGTCATTTATTTTCTGTTTTTATGGTTACTTTGTCCAGGGCGTATTTTTAACTTACTTGTACATAGGTATAAGGAAGCTTGCAAACCTCAGACTTAGCCTATCAGGCCCAGAAGGAGCTTACAAACCTCGTATTCTGGTGTTGCCAAAGAAAGTTAAAATGTTTTTATTTTGGTGTTCTTAAATATGAAACTTAAGGGGAGCTTACAAACCTCAACCTTGGAACTGTTTGACTTAGGGGGAGCTTGCAAACCTCAGACCCTGATGTTATTAAGAAGACTAATTTATTTTTTCTTGAAAAATAGTTCTTAATGTTAGAGTCAATAAAACTCAGCTGTGGACTATCAGACTCAACGGAGCTTACAAACCTCATACTCTGTTGTTGTAGAGAAAATTAAATGCCCAACATTTTCCTTTAAATACTTGTGCTTATCATCATCAAAAATGGGGAGATTGCTAGAACAAGATTTGTTCTTGACATATTCTCTTTTAGTTTTGATGATAACAATATTAAAAGAGTAATGATTTATTTGATGTGTGTTTTATTTATGCATGTTCTTGTTCTTGTACATAAATAATCAGAATCGATTTTACTTAGACAAACTTGGGAGTTACTTCATTACTAGCTTCTGGTGGCAGAGTCTAAAGAACATTTGCTAGTATGGCTTGGCGCAGACTCTGAGCTGAATGCCTCAGTATTAAGACGAGTTACTACACTTGGTAATTGTATATCAGCATCTGGTACCATTCAGAGTTGGTGATAAAGCTGTGGATTTTCCGTACTACAGAAAGCAAGTTGTATTTGTTGTACCCCAAAATTTGCTCAACCTTTTTCTTTACTTGGTTTATGTTTCATTTCATATTCTAGCATTTTGCATTGCATAACATTGTTCACTTAGCAGGGGATCAAGAGAGGTGTGCCTAGCAAGAGAAGGTTACCAAGGGTTTTGAGCCTAAGCGAGAGCTCTACTCAAGCATGAGTGCTCACCAAAGTCATCAAGAAGTGGTCATTGCTCTTTGAGAAAATTGATGGATGTATGTGGATTATCTCCTAACTTGGAGTCCAATTGAGAGTCATTAGAGGTTTGTGAATTCATGATTATGGATATGGGATGTTAAGAAATCTCATTGAGTGCTTGAGGGCCATTGTGGAGCTTATCCAAGTTGTTATGTCAGGTGTAAAAAGCCACAGCCAAAAATGTTGCATATAGGGTTTTCATCTGGTCAACCCTAAGTCAATTGTGGATTTGAAGGAGATTAAGACTTAGTTCTAAGTCATGGTGATCATGGAATGTTGTGTTGAGGCATTTGAGATGTTATTCCAAGATTAAATCAAGAAGAATCAAGAGTGTGAGGAGTTACTAAATTAGGACTCTCAGTGTAAAATCCCCTGTTTAGTGCCTAACTTCAAGACCACATTGAAGGTGGGAAAAACACTTAGAAGGGGGTTGAATAAGGGTTTAGAAATAAATATGGCAATAAAAATAACACAGTATTTTTATCCTGGTCCGTTGAACTCAACTAATCCAGTCCACCATATCAAGGTGATTTGCCTTTCTCAACAAGGACTTAATCCACTATATTCAAACAGATTACAGTGTCAACCACTAAGAACAATTGTCTTAGTCTTCTCAATAAATCCTGACCATAACTTGGTCTTCTTAAGGAACCTTTTACAAATAAATGTAAACTAACAAGTGTTTAAGATGCTTCTAAAAAGCTATATCACAAACTGTGATTTTTACACTTAGATCAAGAACGAATAAAAACTATTCAGCTTATGAAATAAATTGTATGAGAGCTTGAGAGTAGTTTTCAATTTGATTTCTTAATGATTCGTTAATTTTTCAACTTTGAAATGTTGTTGAAGACATCCTTTTATAGAGCAGAAATTCCAATGCTTGAAGTCTGTGCGTAACAGAGCAGATGTAGCCTTTTTGTCTTCTATTGACTTTAGCTTTCCCAGAAGATGAATGTTCAGACAAATCCCTTTTGTCTGATTTCCTGTGCCATACATGAATAAGGAAAGAGTCGTTTGGAATATGCCAACGAATATATCTTTGAATAATATCTTCTTCAACAAGCTTCTGTCTCAAAGTTATCAACATCAGAGTCTTGAAGTGATCAGAGTTTGATGGTATCAGAGTCTTGATGTTATCAGAGTTTTGCAGCCAATGTGCTTCAGCGTGAATATCAATCAGAGCAGAGTTTGAATATCAGAGCCTCTGTACTTGCAGCGAAAAGTAATTTCAGAGTCTTCTTGAAACAATGCTTGAAACTCTTCATACAAATTCTTCAACTACGCTTCAGAGTCTTCTGCAGCTTCTGCTTCAGAGTCTCTTCTGGCAGCGCTCAGAGTCTTCTGATGACTTGCTTCTGATGCTTCAGAGCTTGCGTAGAGTAATGTTCAGATGCATTTTTGCTTCCATAAGAATATTTAATTTTAATATCTGAAACAAAAACACCTGAACAAAATTAGAGTATATATTTTCTTAATACAAAATTTCATTAGTGTTATCATCAAAACATAGAGATATATTAAACACCAATCTGTGTTCTAACACACATATCTCAAGATACAAGTTTCATCTTATCTTGACCCTAACATGAGACTTGTATATCATGTTTCTAGCTTTCTTTTGAGTACTAGAACTCATTCATTGGGTTTCTAGAACTCAAGTTGTGATGCTGACAAGTTATGGGTCCTCAGATGAATGTGATTTCAGTCAACAAAAGTCAACCAAATCCCAAGACATTTTTGACCTAGAAGAATGTTTCTCCTCACTTTGACCCATACATGAAAGTTGTTCCTTATGATCTTAGCTTTCCAAAAGTCTTAGAAGTCCTTCATTTGATATGTAGAGCTCAAGTTATGAAGCTTGCAAGGCAAGGGTATTTTGGGAAAGAAAGATTATAGGTCATTTTCATTATAGGTCCATTTCATGACTTTGCACACTTCAAATGAAACTTTTCCCAACTTGAAACTTACTACAAATGGTCCCAATTTCATCTTAGAATACTCATTTGTCATGGATTTGGCTAGGGTTTAAGGATTGGTGAGAGAATTTTCATGGAAAAGCATTAAAAGGGAGAAATTCAATTAAATTGATTTTGAATCATTACAAGGCATGTTTATGCATATTTTGAGTCACAAGAACATAACAAACAAGATGCATAATTTGGATTTGAGTTTTGGTATGGTTTGCACGTGTAATTTCATGGCAACTTCAAGTGAAAATTTCATAATCCAATCTCAACCATTTGATCAAATCAAGGAGTCAATCTCATCCACATGATCAATTGGAACTCCCAGCAAGCATTTTGGATCAGAAACAAGGCAATTGGAGGGAGTTTTCACGTGTGCATGGAGCATGAAATTTGAAATTGGGCATTTCACTAATTCACACAATTCAGCCACAATTGGGCCTCCATAAGTTGCTATATCCATCATATATAAGTTCCAAATCATTTTTGAATCACAAGAGGGGCATTTTAGTGGAGAATTGAGCAGAGCATAGTTGGAGCAAGCAAGTGGAAATTCAAAATCGTGAATCTTTAATTGAGCCATTTCAAGCAGAATTAAAGCTTCCTTCTTCTTTCTCAAGTGAATTGGAACGTGTCTGGATCATTTTCATCAAGTTTAAGCAACTGTGAAGCTCCAACGGAGAGGCTCCGTTAGGTAAACTCTAGATCCAAATTTCTCCCTTAATACACATCTATTTCACTCCATTTTTGTTGCATTATGAAGTCCTACTCATGTAGGCAAATGCTGGATTATTGTTGTTCTTGTTTGTTGCAATTTCTGTTTGGAGCTTGGATTTTGTTTTCTTCGATTTGGCTTATTTACGCATGATTAATGAAAACTAAGCGTGATCTAGGAAGAGTGTAGATGAGTTTAGACTCTAAGATTGTGAGTTTTGGTGAGGTTTAGAGCAACCTGCATTTTAGAGCCATCGAAGAAGATGAACGGAGCCGCCGTGCTCCGTCGTCTGCGTTTTCCCTCCACCGGAGGTATTCAAATCCTCAAATCCATGTGGACGTGCCATGTAACACTTGACTTGTTGACTGAAAGCGATCCAATGGCCACGATCGCGTCCCACCATGAGTTGATCTTTGACTTCCACATAGGATCATCAAAACTCACCGTTTCATTAAACAGTTTCAATTGGACTTGGGCCCTAAGTTCTATTTGAACCCCCAGCGTGTAAGCCCACAGATTAAAACGTGATTTGTTTACTATTTGCACCACTTCCTTGTTTTATTTCTTTTTTTATTTTATTTTGTTTCTATTGAGAATTAATTCAAAATAAAATACCTCCAAGGATAATAAAATACCCCAAAAATATTTTCTAGACACTTTGAGATGTCCTCTGATTTTTAGAATTTTTTTATTTTATTTTATAATTATTTTTTTCAATTTAAAAAGGATTTATCAATTGGAGGTGTTTTATTTGAAATATTTCTTGACATTGTTTTGGTCTTGCTTTGTTTTTATTTCTTCCTTTTGATCCAATGACTGAAAATCAATCCTTATATCCATGATGAGTTGAGTGATTTTTGAGGACCATTTTGCCCCTGTTTGGTTGAGTTTTGATTTGACTTTGTTAGCATTTCATTTGACCCTCGACAATCCTCATTCATAATGGAGCACCCTTGTGAATCAATTTCTATGGTGATGTTGTGAAGTGACTTTGATTGTGATTTCTTGGCCTCTGGTTACCAACATATTTGTGTACCTCTTGCATTTTATTTGGTTATTTTTGAATCATTTTCCTAATTTTGAGGTAACTTGCAAGTCAAGTTACCCCAAAGGGAGGTTCATACATACACATTGACCTAGTTTGCCTTGGAGATGACACTTATGGATCCTTTGAGCCTTCAATTACTTTTGATTCATGTTGCTAACATGTTAAGGTTGCAGCTTGCTCAATTTTAGATCATGACATTGTGTTTTGCTTGATCATTTGTGTGTCTCTTTTGGAGTTTCCAATTAGGGCTTCCATATGTGGCATGTTTGCATTCTTTTGTGTATGTGATTGCATTTTCTTGTGGTATGGTTGCTTTTTCTTTTGAGCACTTTTCTCTCATCCCCCCTTCTGTCCCATGACCTTGGAGTCTCATTTAATGTGGCTTGGTCCCTCCTTAGGAGGTATTTGAAGCATACCTAAAATGATGAATCCTTGAGGATTTCTTTGTGTTTTCTTTTGTGCCTTTATTGTGATGCTTATGGTTGAGTGCATATTATGAGCTCCTTGCTGTCCTCATGTAGCCTCCCATCCTCACTTTGTTTTAGGTCTTCTTTGCTTTTCATTTGTGTTGCCTTATGGCATTGTGGTTGATGTTTGAATGGTTTAGGCCATTTCATCACACTTTTGGTGCATTTGTGTGTTTTCTTTTGGTGCATCTCCTTCTCTCTTCTTCTTTGCATTTGTCATATGCATGCTTGAGGTTGAGATGAGCTTGTGGAGGCTACTGCCCCACACTATTTTCCTCCATCACTATCATTCTACTTGTGCATAATATGTTTGCATACTTGCATTTTACTTTGCTTTCTTCTTCTTCTTCCTTCTTCCCCTTAGGACCTCTAATCTCCTTGTTCAAGGATGGTTATGATAGAGCTTAGGACTTAAACTATGCATGATAACATTAGGCAGTATTCCCTTACCTCAATCTTAGGATCATTTTGCATGACAACTTTTAGGTTTGAGTTAGTCTCCCTTTAGTGTGTACTTTCTCTTCTCATCTTCAAACACTTTCAAAACACTTAATAAAGGCTAATGAATGTTGTGCTTTACGAGCCTTAAGTACTTGGGAAATGGTGATTGAGTGGCTTCCTCTCAATTTCTTAGAGTGTTTAGTGTACACCCTTAGGGTTATATGCGATGCATTCGCTCCTAAGTCATAGTCTTTAGTGCAACATGAGTTACAAACCATACTTAAAACACTTTTTCTCTAAAAGACTTCAAAAAACATTTTAGACCATTTTGTCCTTTGGGACCCTTAACTTTAGAAAATCATTTTCATAAGGAGAATTTTGTTAACTCTTGGTTCTACCGCAAACAAGTAATGCCTAAGTCTCCAATGGTCGAGCTGCACACACCTAACTGCTAAAACTAAGTTTTAACCCTACTCGGGTAAAACACTTTGAACCAACCAGTGTTCTTGTTAGCCCGAACTACATTTGCTCTGATTTCTCATACCATATGAGAATACGTAGGCACAAGACGCGATGTCTTGGCGAGCAACCTTCCCCTCCTTTCTCCCGTAGTTTTCCGAACTACGTTGACTCTGATTTCTCGTACCAAACGGGAATACGTAGGCACGGAGCAGCGACGCTTTGCCGAGTCATTTTTCTTTTCTTTTGTCCTCGAGACCTTTAGCTAGATAGATAAACACCCTTTTAGATAGACAACAAGCATGGATCCCGTCGAGTACGACGGACGTGAGGGGTGTTCATACCTTCCCCTTGCGTAATCGACTCCCGAACCCGAGATTTGGTTGCGATGACCGATCTTATCCCCTTTTCGCAGGTTTTCTCTGATCGTTTCCTTTCCCTCTTTTGGGATAAATAACGAACGGTGGCGACTCTTCTGTCATTGTTGGCACCTCTTTTTCGCAGTAGCGACAATATTGTCTTACCAGCTTGTTAGCTAGAGTCTACAAGATTGCAAGACTCAAGAAAGGTTGACACACTTTATGAACATTTGCTCCCAACGACTATATCAGTACAAAACCTCTTGAAGACTCAAAGGTTAAACGTGTTACACACTGAATTCAGAATCTAATGTACATCCTGAAGGTGAGATATAACTTAGAAGGGGGGGGTTGAATAAGTTTAGAAAATTAATACTTGAAATAAATCACACAATTATTTTTATCCTGGTTCGTTAAACAACTACTCCAGTCCACCCTTCCAGAGTGATTTGCCTTTCTCAACAAGGTCTTAATCCACTATTAAATCAAACTGATTACAATAGTATCACCTAAGAACTACAGTTCTTAGTCTTCTCAAGAGCTACTGATTCACACTGAATCCTCTTAAGGAAATTCCTTTACAAACAATGTAAATGAAATACAAGAGTTTTTAATGCTTCTATAAAGCTATAATCACAACAGTGATTTTTCTCTTAAGATTTAAGTACAAAGATTCTATGAAGAATAAGAATGAGAGATTATGAATATTTGGTTTCTTTTCAGCAAGTGTATAGCTGTCGCACCTCGAAAAATCACGGAGACATTTCGAACATACGACCCTCGCGCGAAAGGCGCGGAAAATGCGGTTCGACAGAGTCGCCACCGAACTTTATTTTTCCCGAATAAACAGGAGAGGAAAATATCGAGAAAACCTCTTGAAAACGAAAGGATAGGAACAGGGCTGTCGCAACCAAGTTCCGGGTTCGGGAGTCGGTTACGTGAGGGGAAGGTATTAGCACCCCTCACGTCCGTCGTACTCGACGGGAACCTCTTAAGGTAATTGTGGGGAGTGTTGTTTAGGTTTACTTGTTTTCTTCTCGTTGGTAAAGGTAGAATTGGTAGGGTAAAAGGTTAAAGACGCTAAGGAGAGATGGGTGGTTAGAAGATAGGGTGCTCGCCAAGGATTGGGGCCCTTGTGCCTACGTATGCTCATTCGGACGAGAATGAGAAATCAGAGCGTCGTAGTTCGACTACGGGAAAGGATGGGGGAAAACGGGAGATGGATAGAAGTGTGCTCGCCAAGATCATCGCAATCTTGTGCCTACGTATCTTATATTCAAGAATGAATAAAGAATCAGAGCGTCCGTAGTTCGTGGAGACGACCACGAAAAGTATGAGGTTTGAAATGGGTCGAAGTTGAGTTGGGAACGAAAGAGTGACTGACAAACAACCCAAGGGCGTGCCTCAAGAGCTTGTCATTCAAGAATCCAAGGCATGCGAGATCCCAAGAACTCAGTTCTTTCGTAAGTTGTAGATAAGAATTGGATGTTTTGAAATCGAAAGAATGAACTAATAACAACTCGGGGGCGTGCCCAAGAATTACTCGTTCGAATATTCAAAGAATGCTAGATCCTAAGAATATCCTTCTTTCGTAAGTTTGCGAAAGGATTGAATCGAAGAATGGCATGCGAGGCCAAAAGGAAGTTGTTTTGAAATGGCTCGACGACGTGTCGAGGATTTGATTGAAGATGGAACCGGCTTGACGACGTGTCAAGGGTTAAGGTTGTGAGAAACGATATTAGTCCCTGAGGGTGCTCCTAACATCGAGACCACGGGGAATTACGAAAGAAATGGGTTGCGAATGCGGACGAGCAATCGACTCAGGAGAATATAGAGAACGGTTGAGTTTGAAAAAAGTCGAAAGGTTGAGTGAATAACAACCCAAAGGGCGTGCCTCGAGAGCTATTCACTCGAAAATTCAAGGAATGCTAGACTCCAAGAACCTCCTTCTTTCGAAGTGTGATCGAGAAAGAAAATAGTTTAGAAGATGATTTGAAGTGAAATGAGGTATGAAAATAGTTTAAGGTACGAGATGTGAGGACATGAGATTGGATTTGAAAATGAGAGAAATGACAATTATTTGATAAATGAGACGCGGGCCTCACAACCAATTAATTGGGGTATTATCGAAATGCTAGATCTCGACGACACCTTTTTTCATTTGGAGAATATTTGAATGAACAAAGGAAATATCACAAAGAATGCTGAATTCTCATGACATTTCTTTGTTAGAAAATACAATTTTGAAAATGAGAGGTCGAATAATACACTATTTAAGGTGTGCACCTTAATAATGACTATCCAAAAATTCAAGAAGTGCTAGACTTCAAGAACTTAGTTTCTCACGATTTGATTTAGAAAATAATTTAGTAATAAAAATTAAATTGAGTAAACACTAATATTATTTGTTTTGAAAAGAAAATAACTTATATAAAGTAAAAAATAAATAAATAAAAATAATAATAATAATAGCTTTGCAATGAGTTTGAAAAAAGAATTTAAATAAATATTCCCCTTTTTTAAAAGAAAATTTTGAAATTGAGTTGTAATAAATAATAATAAAAAAAAAAATAAAACGGGGGGAAACACCATTAGTAACAGGGTGCAAACAGAAACCAACTGGGCCAAAGCCCAAAAACAACAACAAGCGAAGGGGGGTGTGTGCAATTGGATACGGGGTATGATCGAAAAAACATTGGGCCGAAGCCCATTAACCCCAAACCAGAGGTCTGTCCGCTCCCTCTTCTTCCTCTCGCAAAACCTAATTCTTTTCTCTTTCCCTGCTTACCGCCGCTGGCGATCTCTCAACCTCACCATCTGTATCTGTAACACCAAATGACCCAAAATAAACACAAACACCCCAATCTGAACGAAACACAAGAGCTTCAAACAGTGTTGGGATGGAAACGGAGACGTTGGGTTGCGGTGGAGTTTGAAACAGAATCGCCGGTAAGTTGCTTGCGAAACCATCAATGGATGATAGTTCGATGATTATCGAACAGATTTAGGGTTTTTGTTTGTCGAAGTTTTGCTAAAGCTTGTTCATGACTCGCTGTTTGAAGATGTTTGATGATGTTTGATTTGGACGAAGAAGCTCAGATCTAGAGGTTTGCTGATCTGTTTGCACATTCATCCTCGGAGATCTTTGAACAGATCTGGGAAGTTGTTCATGGAGGTGAAGATAAGGGTTCAAATCTGGGTTTGCTCGGGGTGTTCATGCATGTTTGAAGTTTTCAATGATTTCTGGAAAAATGCTGATAAAAAATGGTAGTTGATGGTGAAGATCCGAGTTCAGATATGGATTTGGCGCATGTTGATGGTTCGGTGAAGGTGTAGATCTTGAAACAGATGGAGTTTGATGGTTGAGATCTGGGTTTCCTGGAAAATTGTTTGAAGGTTGAAGATATGATGGAATCTGTTGTTTGGTGTATTTCGCAAGGTTCAAGTTGGTTGAAGCTGGATGATGAAGTTTGAGTTTAGATCTGGAAATCTGGAGATTGGTTTGAAAACGATGAACATCGTGATGAACATCGTGATGAACATATGAATATAGGAAGGTTTCAGGAGAAATGTTGATGAATATGATGAAGGTCTGGGGAAATGATGAAGAACATATGAATTTATGAAGGAAGATCTGGAAAAATGCTTGTTGGAGGTATGAATGTTCATCATTTCTGGAACAGTATTGGATGAATTTCTGGGGATAACTATGAAGATTCCGGTGCAAATCCGGTGAGTTTGATCCGGTTGATTTTTCCGGCGAGTGTGAAAAGGCGTTTGCATGATTTTAGGGTTACTGTTAGGGTTAGGGTTTGGGGATGTGAGGTGGCGGCTGGAGGGCAGGCCTCAGGGCTAGGTGGCGGCTGTAGGGTTTTCTAGTTTTGGGGAATGTGTCTTGCCATAAATGCAGACACTTATCAGACTTTATAGCCTGACAAGTGGCCTCTGAATCTGACCTAATGGGCCTAAAAACTGCCTAATGGACCAAATAATTAAAGCTGTTAAAAAAATATTAATAGAAAAGAAACAAGAACTCAGTTAATTAAACAAGACTATTAATATTAACTAATATAAATCATAATAAATAATAAATGAAGAGAAAAGATGATAACTAATTATAAATAAAACGAAAAGAAATAATAAAATAATAAATAATAAAAACGAAAATAATAATAAAATAATAAATAATAAAAACGAAAATAATAATAAAATAATAAATAATAAAAACGAAAATAATAATAAAATAATAAATAAATAAAAAACGAAAATAATAATAAAATAATAAATAATAAAAACGAAAATAATAGTAAAATAATAAATAAATAAATAAACAAAAATAAAATGAAATAATAAATCAAAAACAAAATAATAAATAATAACTAACACGTTTTTTTTTTTTTTAAAAACCTAAATAATAATCTAAAAAGGAAAATAATTACCATTATTAACTTAATAAAACCTTAACAACTATACACAAAAGAAAAATAATTTAAAAAATATAATGAACTCTATTTTAAAAGAAAAGAGACATCCTACTCTAATAAAAAAATAAATTTAATATTAAATCTACTAATAAAAAGGAAGTATTTATCTAAAAAAAAAAGTTGTTTAAATAAATAAACCTATATCTAAGTGATAAAATAAAATAAATAAAAAAAGGGGGGAAGATTGCAAAAAAAGGAAAAGAGAAAATGAAAGTAAAAGACCAAAATGCCCTTTAGGCCACGTGTCATACTTGGATTGGTCAAAAGATAATTTTTAAAAAACGACCAATTGCGAGATGACACGTGTCTAAATGGCACAGAACAAAAAGCGAAAATAATTACAAAAGGGTAGGACAAATTTAGGGTATGACAGATGCCCCTATCTAATAGGCTTAAACCTAGGTGGATGAATCGCATCGGCGTTCACATTCCTGAGGTAGAA
This sequence comes from Lathyrus sativus, assembly GCA_963859935.3. Taxonomy (NCBI): domain Eukaryota; kingdom Viridiplantae; phylum Streptophyta; class Magnoliopsida; order Fabales; family Fabaceae; genus Lathyrus; species Lathyrus sativus. The sequence goes on along the minus strand of OZ012739.1, from coordinate 653,521,464 downwards.
GTCTGTTAGATATAAAAAGACCCTGAATTTGTCCGAAAGGAAAAGAGATGCTTGAGAATTGAAAATGCCGGATGATGTAAACCTCTGAGTAAGCTGGCACAAGTCGTCATCACCAAAAGGATGATGGGATGAAACACACACAGCTATTACCACCAAAAGGATGGTAAAGCAAAGCATATTCGCTAAATCTGACATTAATGACTATGACAGACCCCTCATCAAAAGGATGACGGAGCGAAGCTCAAACACATCGCACAATCTATCATTAATGACCATGATAGACTCCCCACCAAAAGGATGACGAGACAAGCAAAATTCGCACAATCTATCACTAATGACCATGATAGACCCCCCACCAAAAGGATGACGGAGCGAAACACAAATAAACTCGCAGAATCTATCATTAATGACCATGATAGACCCCTCCATCAGAAGGATGACGGAGCGAAACTCACGCCAAACAATATCGCACAATCTATCATTAATGATCATGATAGACCCCCCACCAAAAGGATGATGGAGCGACACACAAAACAAATCGCACAATCTATCATCAATGACCATGATAGACCCCCCACCAAAAGGATGACGGAGCGAGATAAACAAAATTCGCATAATCTATCACTAATGACCATGATAGACCCTCGCCGAAAGGATGACGGAGCGAAACAAACAAAATTCGCACAATCCATCATTAATGACCATGATAGACCCCCCACCAAAAGGATGACGGAGCGAAACACAAAGCAAATCGCACAATCTATCACTAATGACCATGATAGACCCCCCACCAAAAGGATGACGGAGCGAAAACACAAATAAAATATCGCGCAATCTGATACCGACGAAGTACCAGACCTACCACCAAAAGGATGGTAGAGCGAAAACACAAAAGAAAGCATCACGCAATCTGATACCGACGAAGTACCAGACCTACCACCAAAAGGATGGTAGAGCGAAAACACAAAACACAGGTCGCTATCACCAAAAGGATGATAGGACAACACAAAACTGAAGTTTACCAACACCAAAAGGATGCAGGCTGGGTTGAACTGACGAAGTTCGACTATCACCAAAAGGATGATAGTAAGGCAATTGACAACGGTCACGCTTGCCGGGTACAACTCACTGGGGAATCCCTGAGAGGAAGATTGAATTTGAAACGAGTTGACGGGGTACGCCCACCGTCTTTGCTTGGAAATCATAATTTGCTGAAATGATTTCATGGTTACGCCCATGAGTTCTGAAGAGGATGCCCCTGACTGGGCTGAATTTGTCTTGATGCCTTGTCTTGCTCAACAAAAGGTTGAACAACTTTATGATAAACGCTCACGGTCTTGCTGAAGATGCCCCTGCTCGGGTTGGATCTTGCACTGAACTTCTTGGATTTGCCCAACAAAAGGTCGAACAACTTCGTGGAGAACGCCCACGGTCTTGAATGGTATACCCCTGGCTGGGCTGAATGTTGATTTGAAGATTTAATCAACCACGAGGTTGAAATTCTTCACGGGAGACGCCCATGAATTGAAAAAAATGCCCCTGACTGGGCTGAATCTTGCTTTGAGTAACTTCAAATTTTGTGGGAGAAACCCACAATTGCAGAAGATTGCCCCTGACTGGGTTGATGACTGCTTTGAAGCTCTTTGAAAATCGTGGGATAAACCCACCATCTTGCGGAAGATGCCCCTGACTGGGCTGGCAATTGTCTTGGAAATCCTCGGGATTGATCCTGGACCTTGACTTGCATATATGAATGCTGGATGATAAATGATATTCTATATGAGTGGAAGTGCAAATGCAAATGCCGACGCACGGAGATGCAAGAATTGGGGAAGCATGATATGGTTATGCATGCATATGATGCAAGATGCTTATGATAGCAAATGTAATGCGCGTGATGCACATGATGCAGACAGGTAATTTGGAAATGCAGGTGAAGACGCCAGCATGGTGGACTTTTGGTAGTTGCCAATGTGGATTGGACTTCGGGTGGTGGGAGGGATTGACTTCCTCGACACGCAATTTGTTGAAGACGTCATGATTGAAGCAGAAGATGTTGCTCTGGATGCCCCGAGTCTGGGTACTTCGTGGTTGTGAATTTGCTTCAGAGAAGGTTGCAGCTCTGCCTGATGATTAGGGTAACTTGGCATTGCCCCAGCCTGAATATGGTAATGGTCTGCCCCTGCTCGAGCCGTTGAATGATTTGCCCCAGCCTGTGGGCTTTGAAATAATCTTGCTTCGTGTACGCCACTGAAAGTCAAGTTCCTCCTCGATTGCCCCTTGTTGGAGTGTCTTTGAGTACCTAGCACTGATTTGCAAATAAAATTGTACATTCATAAATGGTGACGTTAATGCAATAGTTCGATGCAAGGTTTGAAAAAGTATCGTTTTATTGAAGTGTCGTGATAATGGGATGAATGGACCACTAGCCCAAACATTGTGCTGTTTGATTGATGCGAAAAGATGCTTACACCAATGTTAATGATTAACAATCATGTGAGGAGTCAGGTTACGCAACCTCGCAATAGCATGCTTTCAGAAGAAACCTCGCCTCAATTAGGTCTTTCGAGGGTTGTAACGTGGTCTGGTTCACGGTTATGGAACAAAAGGTTATTAGGCTCAAAGTATGATTTGTACCCACCCTTCTTCTTAATGATCTCCAGTCCTACGCTCAGTTAATCCTACACTTGTCTGGACGGTGTAAGCTTGATGGTTCAAGGTTTGCTTGACGTGGCAGTCACCTTATTTTGTTTTTTTTTTATGGATGTCAGTGCCCCTTGACTTGGGTGGCCACTGAATCCTATTTTGTTTTTGTTGAGGATTTCGGGGTCCTCTTTTGCTTTTGTTTCTGATCCCTAACTTTTGCATGGATTGACTTCGTTTGTCAGATCCATCGGGATTGCCTTGATTTTGCCTAAGTCCCCTCTAAGGTGTCTGACTTAGCTGGCTTTTGATTTTTGATTTTGTTGGGAGGTTGTGACTGCCATAGCAAGGGTCATTGATGAACAACCGTCTTCTGGATTTTGCTTCTTTGATTCGAGTGTGGGATTGGATTAACTGAACATTACCCTGCCCCAGGTTGAGTGTAAAAGGTTTATAGATCCGAAGGAAACTGCTACTTCTAGGCTCGAAGTGGTTTACTAGGGATTAACTCCTTATATCTCCGGTGTATGGGGAATTGAAGCAATGCCTGTACATCATTGACGAGATCCGGTCTGAAAGCATACAGTTTGCAATTATGGGTATCTCGTTTTCATCATCCTCCCTCAAGTCATGCTAAACAACAGTGAATAGAGTGGAGTGAATAAATGTGTCGGTGATAAGCGAAAAATGAGTGAATACGACATAACTAATTCAAAACATGCATAAACGATACATTAATGAAAACCGAATACGAATGGCAATTGTTCAAAGCATACAATACTTAAATAAACAAAGACAAAACATAAGAAACTGCGAATAATGAAATGGCAACATGACTGCCTTCTTCGGGGAATGAACTTGACTGGAAGTGATTGTTGGCACTAGTTGACTGGTGGCATCGGGTTGTTGATGATGTTTGGAGACTTCCCATTGAAGTTGATAGCATCCCTGTCGATCATGTCTTGAATTATGTGCTTGAAAGCCCTGCAGTCCTCAATGGTGTGACCTGGAGCGCCCTTATGAAACTCACAATGGGCATTTGCATCGTAATCGGCAGGAATGATAGTTGGAGGAGCTAAATCTCTCGGAACGATAGCTTTCTTCTCCATCAACTGAGCAAAGATTTTGGCATATGGCATTGGTAGACGATCAAAGACCCTATCTGGTCTCCATGTTCTCTGCGGACGCTGTGGGCGAGCACCTTGTCGTTGCTGAGTAGCTTGCATCTGCTGTTGCTGAGGAGGATACTGATATCCTTGCTGGTTGTAGGCTTGTTGCTGAGGAGGATACTGGTATCCTTGCTGGTTGTAAGCTTGTTGCTGAGGAGCTTGTTGCCTGGGCATCTGAGCTTGCGCTGCATGAACAGCTGGCTGATAAGGCATTGGAGCATATTGCGCAGCCGCAACATATGGATACTGATAATAGGGAACTTGATAAGGCATAGGAGGAGCTTGTTGAGAAGCTTGCCCTTTCTGCACAAAGATGGCATTTGTTTCGCCTTCCTTCTTCTTGTATCCATTGAAAGGCCTCTTGGCATTAGCCTGGCTGTTAGAGCCCCCAGGGATCTTCCCACTCTTCAGCCCTTCTTCAATTCTCTCACCGACGATCACCAAGTCAGAAAATCCAGCGGAGACACTACCGATCAACTTTTCGTAGTACTGGCCTTGCAAAGTGCCCATGAAGATGTCAATCAATTCACGGTCAACAAGAGGTGGATGCACCCTTGCAGCTAGCTCTCTCCATCGCTGCGCGTACTCCTTGAAGGATTCGTTATCCTTCTGAGTCATACTCTGAAGTTGAGTACGGTTAGGAGCAAGGTTAGTGTTGTACTTGTACTGCTTGACAAATGCATCAGCTAGCTCAGCCCAAGTGCGCACACTGTTACGCTCCAGCTGCATATACCATTCGAGTGATGCCCCAGACAAGCTGTCCTGGAAGCAATGGATCATGAGCTTCTCGTCTCTGGCATAGGCAGCCATCTTGCGACAGTACATCTTCAGATGAATGTTTGGGCAACTGAGACCTTTGTACTTCGAAAATTCGGGAACTTTGAACTTGGGGGGAATGACAACATCAGGCACCAAGCATAATTCCAGAGCACTGAAAGAATTTGAGTTATGCCCCTCCATGGCTCGGAGTTTCTCGGCTAGATCTCGGCACATCTTCATGGCTTCAGAATCCTGGGCGGCAATAGGACTGGCAATGGGGATAGCAGCATGATAGTTCTGAACATCGTCATACTGATCCATCAGAGTATCTTCGACATGAGGAACCGGGATTTGCACAGCAGCCGGCTGGGCGTGCGGGACAACTCCAACGGTAACTCCAGGCGCTGGGATTGGCTGAGAAGTATTTCCTTCGACTGCGTTGTTGAAGTTCAGCGGCATCCCATGAGAACTTGGAATTTGAACCAAAGGGATGGCAGTAGACCCTTGTCCATTGTGGTTGACGACAGCGGCGGCTTCACGCTGTTCTTCCTCTCTCCTGGCTGTGAGGATGGCTTCGAGGATCTGGTCGATCTTTCCTTTCATGGAATCCAACTCTTCCCTGAAGGCGACTTGCTCCTGCTGAATCTGCTCCATCATACGTCTGGTATTGGCTCTAGTTGCGTACTGGTGTCGAGGAATCAGCTTGATTTACTGGAGAAGAAGGAACGGAGACATAAGATTCTGTTGGAGGACTGGAAATGCAAAATGCACAACATATGAAATGCAATGCAAATGATATGCAAGATGCAATAGATACAAGATCCAGGATCACAGGATCACAACTCCAACAACTCCTGAAGCTGGTAACTGTAATAGATAAGCAACCATAATTCCTGCTCAAAGAAAATTGACAGGTACAACCTATGCGGGAAGGTCTAAACATTCTACTCATAAACCCACTCACGGGGTGGTTTCTATGTTTGGTTCCCAGGATCACGGACACTAGTCGTATTAGCGTCACGCAACAGGCTGGCTGCATTACGACGATAATGACGATAAGGTCTCTCCTGAGCGGGGTCCTCGTGTTAGGCACACAAGGAGCGAGTCCTTGGAGACTAGCACTACACGACCACCAATATCGGAACTGGTGCTAACAAAAGGTTCCCAGAATCACGGACCCTTCATTAATCAAGTCGTGCAACAGGCTAGCTGCGTTACAACAAGATCTACGAATAGGTCTCCTCTGGAGGAGCTTTCATGCTAGGCCCACAAGGAGCGAGTCCTCGGAGACTAACACTACTCGACTACCAATTCTAAACTATGTGTTCTCTCTGCTTTTACCAAAGCTCGGGTGTAGAGCCTTACTCATGATGTCATCCCAAGAACCAACAGGCGACAAAGCACAAATAGAATCTATAAGAGAACAAAAACATAAACAAGAAGAAAAAACAAACACTCCTCACAAACCAAAAGATAGGCTTGACTCTCTCTTTGCATGGAGCAATGATCGTCCCCAGCAGAGTCGCCACCTGTCGCACCTCGAAAAATCACGGAGACATTTCGAACATACGACCCTCGCGCGAAAGGCGCGGAAAATGCGGTTCGACAGAGTCGCCACCGAACTTTATTTTTCCCGAATAAACAGGAGAGGAAAATATCGAGAAAACCTCTTGAAAACGAAAGGATAGGAACAGGGCTGTCGCAACCAAGTTCCGGGTTCGGGAGTCGGTTACGTGAGGGGAAGGTATTAGCACCCCTCACGTCCGTCGTACTCGACGGGAACCTCTTAAGGTAATTGTGGGGAGTGTTGTTTAGGTTTACTTGTTTTCTTCTCGTTGGTAAAGGTAGAATTGGTAGGGTAAAAGGTTAAAGACGCTAAGGAGAGATGGGTGGTTAGAAGATAGGGTGCTCGCCAAGGATTGGGGCCCTTGTGCCTACGTATGCTCATTCGGACGAGAATGAGAAATCAGAGCGTCGTAGTTCGACTACGGGAAAGGATGGGGGAAAACGGGAGATGGATAGAAGTGTGCTCGCCAAGATCATCGCAATCTTGTGCCTACGTATCTTATATTCAAGAATGAATAAAGAATCAGAGCGTCCGTAGTTCGTGGAGACGACCACGAAAAGTATGAGGTTTGAAATGGGTCGAAGTTGAGTTGGGAACGAAAGAGTGACTGACAAACAACCCAAGGGCGTGCCTCAAGAGCTTGTCATTCAAGAATCCAAGGCATGCGAGATCCCAAGAACTCAGTTCTTTCGTAAGTTGTAGATAAGAATTGGATGTTTTGAAATCGAAAGAATGAACTAATAACAACTCGGGGGCGTGCCCAAGAATTACTCGTTCGAATATTCAAAGAATGCTAGATCCTAAGAATATCCTTCTTTCGTAAGTTTGCGAAAGGATTGAATCGAAGAATGGCATGCGAGGCCAAAAGGAAGTTGTTTTGAAATGGCTCGACGACGTGTCGAGGATTTGATTGAAGATGGAACCGGCTTGACGACGTGTCAAGGGTTAAGGTTGTGAGAAACGATATTAGTCCCTGAGGGTGCTCCTAACATCGAGACCACGGGGAATTACGAAAGAAATGGGTTGCGAATGCGGACGAGCAATCGACTCAGGAGAATATAGAGAACGGTTGAGTTTGAAAAAAGTCGAAAGGTTGAGTGAATAACAACCCAAAGGGCGTGCCTCGAGAGCTATTCACTCGAAAATTCAAGGAATGCTAGACTCCAAGAACCTCCTTCTTTCGAAGTGTGATCGAGAAAGAAAATAGTTTAGAAGATGATTTGAAGTGAAATGAGGTATGAAAATAGTTTAAGGTACGAGATGTGAGGACATGAGATTGGATTTGAAAATGAGAGAAATGACAATTATTTGATAAATGAGACGCGGGCCTCACAACCAATTAATTGGGGTATTATCGAAATGCTAGATCTCGACGACACCTTTTTTCATTTGGAGAATATTTGAATGAACAAAGGAAATATCACAAAGAATGCTGAATTCTCATGACATTTCTTTGTTAGAAAATACAATTTTGAAAATGAGAGGTCGAATAATACACTATTTAAGGTGTGCACCTTAATAATGACTATCCAAAAATTCAAGAAGTGCTAGACTTCAAGAACTTAGTTTCTCACGATTTGATTTAGAAAATAATTTAGTAATAAAAATTAAATTGAGTAAACACTAATATTATTTGTTTTGAAAAGAAAATAACTTATATAAAGTAAAAAATAAATAAATAAAAATAATAATAATAATAGCTTTGCAATGAGTTTGAAAAAAGAATTTAAATAAATATTCCCCTTTTTTAAAAGAAAATTTTGAAATTGAGTTGTAATAAATAATAATAAAAAAAAAAATAAAACGGGGGGAAACACCATTAGTAACAGGGTGCAAACAGAAACCAACTGGGCCAAAGCCCAAAAACAACAACAAGCGAAGGGGGGTGTGTGCAATTGGATACGGGGTATGATCGAAAAAACATTGGGCCGAAGCCCATTAACCCCAAACCAGAGGTCTGTCCGCTCCCTCTTCTTCCTCTCGCAAAACCTAATTCTTTTCTCTTTCCCTGCTTACCGCCGCTGGCGATCTCTCAACCTCACCATCTGTATCTGTAACACCAAATGACCCAAAATAAACACAAACACCCCAATCTGAACGAAACACAAGAGCTTCAAACAGTGTTGGGATGGAAACGGAGACGTTGGGTTGCGGTGGAGTTTGAAACAGAATCGCCGGTAAGTTGCTTGCGAAACCATCAATGGATGATAGTTCGATGATTATCGAACAGATTTAGGGTTTTTGTTTGTCGAAGTTTTGCTAAAGCTTGTTCATGACTCGCTGTTTGAAGATGTTTGATGATGTTTGATTTGGACGAAGAAGCTCAGATCTAGAGGTTTGCTGATCTGTTTGCACATTCATCCTCGGAGATCTTTGAACAGATCTGGGAAGTTGTTCATGGAGGTGAAGATAAGGGTTCAAATCTGGGTTTGCTCGGGGTGTTCATGCATGTTTGAAGTTTTCAATGATTTCTGGAAAAATGCTGATAAAAAACGGTAGTTGATGGTGAAGATCCGAGTTCAGATATGGATTTGGCGCATGTTGATGGTTCGGTGAAGGTGTAGATCTTGAAACAGATGGAGTTTGATGGTTGAGATCTGGGTTTCCTGGAAAATTGTTTGAAGGTTGAAGATATGATGGAATCTGTTGTTTGGTGTATTTCGCAAGGTTCAAGTTGGTTGAAGCTGGATGATGAAGTTTGAGTTTAGATCTGGAAATCTGGAGATTGGTTTGAAAACGATGAACATCGTGATGAACATCGTGATGAACATATGAATATAGGAAGGTTTCAGGAGAAATGTTGATGAATATGATGAAGGTCTGGGGAAATGATGAAGAACATATGAATTTATGAAGGAAGATCTGGAAAAATGCTTGTTGGAGGTATGAATGTTCATCATTTCTGGAACAGTATTGGATGAATTTCTGGGGATAACTATGAAGATTCCGGTGCAAATCCGGTGAGTTTGATCCGGTTGATTTTTCCGGCGAGTGTGAAAAGGCGTTTGCATGATTTTAGGGTTACTGTTAGGGTTAGGGTTTGGGGATGTGAGGTGGCGGCTGGAGGGCAAGCCTCAGGGCTAGGTGGCGGCTGTAGGGTTTTCTAGTTTTGGGGAATGTGTCTTGCCATAAATGCAGACACTTATCAGACTTTATAGCCTGACAAGTGGCCTCTGAATCTGACCTAATGGGCCTAAAAACTGCCTAATGGACCAAATAATTAAAGCTGTTAAAAAAATATTAATAGAAAAGAAACAAGAACTCAGTTAATTAAACAAGACTATTAATATTAACTAATATAAATCATAATAAATAATAAATGAAGAGAAAAGATGATAACTAATTATAAATAAAACGAAAAGAAATAATAAAATAATAAATAATAAAAACGAAAATAATAATAAAATAATAAATAATAAAAACGAAAATAATAATAAAATAATAAATAATAAAAACGAAAATAATAATAAAATAATAAATAAATAAAAAACGAAAATAATAATAAAATAATAAATAATAAAAACGAAAATAATAGTAAAATAATAAATAAATAAATAAACAAAAATAAAATGAAATAATAAATCAAAAACAAAATAATAAATAATAACTAACACATTTTTTTTTTTTTAAAAACCTAAATAATAATCTAAAAAGGAAAATAATTACCATTATTAACTTAAAAAAACCTTAACAACTATACACAAAAGAAAAATAATTTAAAAAATATAATGAACTCTATTTTAAAAGAAAAGAGACATCCTACTCTAATAAAAAAATAAATTTAATATTAAATCTACTAATAAAAAGGAAGTATTTATCTAAAAAAAAAAGTTGTTTAAATAAATAAACCTATATCTAAGTGATAAAATAAAATAAATAAAAAAAGGGGGGAAGATTGCAAAAAAAGGAAAAGAGAAAATGAAAGTAAAAGACCAAAATGCCCTTTAGGCCACGTGTCATACTTGGATTGGTCAAAAGATAATTTTTAAAAAACGACCAATTGCGAGATGACACGTGTCTAAATGGCACAGAACAAAAAGCGAAAATAATTACAAAAGGGTAGGACAAATTTAGGGTATGACAATAGCTCAAGAGTGTGTAACTAAAAAATGAAGTGAAAGGCTCCTTTTATAGGCAACTGAATTTTCCACGTTGAAAAGAGAGTCCAAAAGGTCTGAGCCTTTTTGTCTTCACATGTACTGACCTTTCCTTAAAATAGATGGCACAGATAAATCCTTTTTGTCTGTGTAAGTGTGTCTAGCACAATTAAGGAAAGAGACGTTGAATGATTCCAACGGATACATTCTTGAAAACACTTCTTCAGTTTCAGCAAGTTCTTCAGAGTTTGAATAGATCAGAGTCTTCTGATGAGATTCAGAACTATGCTGTATCAGAGTCTTCTGCAGCTTGTGTGCTTCTAGCGTGTTGATCATCAGAGCATCTTGACACAGAACTTCAGTACTTGGCAGCGTAGGTACTTTCAGAAACTTCTGTAGATCAATGCTTTGAGAAACTCTTCAATCAATATTCTTCTATACTTCTGATGCTTCAGCTTCAGATGCTTCTGATTATCTTCAGATGCTTCTGGCTATCTTCAGATGCTTCTGACTCAGAATGTTCTGGAGCTTCTTTCTTCAGATCCTTCTGGAGACTACGCTCAGGATCTTCTGTAAGGATCAAGCAGATTCTTCTGTAAGATGCATCTGGCGCTTCAGATTCAGAATAGCTTCTTGTATTCAAGGGCAGATTTGCTTCTAGAGAGTCAATATAATTTTAATCTGCAGTAAAACTCTCAAACAAATTTTAGAGTATATAATTCTTAAATATAAATTTCCTAACAGTTATCATCAAAACAAAGAGTAATTATTAAGAACCAATCTGTGTTCTAACAATCTCCCCCTTTTTGATGATGACAAAAAGTATCAGAAATTTTATTTAATTGAACTTAAAGAATTATAACTCCCCCTGAGATGATGAATCTCCCCCTGAGTTAAATATGAAAAAGGAATAGAAACTTCCCTTTTTATCTTGAGTAATCTTCAGAGACAGATCTTGTCTGTCTTGTAATAATCAATGGTCAGAATATCTTGCAGATATAAGATTCAGATTTTGATAAAGGATAAATGATCTGAGAAACTCAGAGGTTCTTTATAGAGTGTTCTTATCAAAAGTTATGAACTAGTCAATTAAAATATTAGAAGGAATAGATATGTCTGAAGATTCATTCTAGTGAAATTATATTAAATAGTTCAGATCTTTATTTTCTCCCCCTTTTTTGTCATAAGCAAAAAGTAAAAACTTTTAATAAAGACAAGTAAAAGGAATAAAAGCAGATAATCCAATGGAGAAAAACAGTCTGATTTAATTAAAGATAACAGATCACAAAGTACATCAGAAGATATTACAAAACATTCAGATGCAAAGATAACAAATGCACAAACATGAGAAAAAAAATCTAAGTGTGTTTAGACAAAAGCATCTTCAATAGGTCTGTGATCTCAGATTGTGATTGCTCTTGCTTTGACATGAACTTAGTGATTGTCTCATTCTTCGCATCTTGTTTGGTCATCCATTCTGACATGTCCTCAGATTTCTTGTCTTGCTTTGCCATCCAAGATCTGATTTCAGATTGACCAGCTTCCAGAGCAGCAATCTTGTTTGCCAAATCTGGATTTTCTGTCTTGATTTCAGATGATGGAGGTTCTGTATCCTGAACAGAGTCAATTGCCATATGTTCTGGAGATCCTGAAGAGGGTTCTACCAGAGTCATAGTTAAGGTAGGGGCAATTTGTTCTGGTGGAGGAGGTGGTGGAGGAGCATCCAAACACAGCAGAGGCCCAGTCTTGTTATCAATCCAGAATTGATTCCTTTCAGCTCTGAGCTTTACATCATCAGAACATATGTTCTTTAGATTAGAAGCTACAGTGTTGAATCTATTCAAAAATCCTTTCCAGATGATTTCAGTCTCATTTACATCCATAGATTCAGAGCATCTTCTTTGAACAGTTCCTAAAGACATCTGTAATTCTTGCAAAAACGTTTGAAATAAATGTTCAATATTAAGTCTGGGTGGAGGTTTAAGCAAGGTTTCCAGAGTCATCTGTTTAGGCTTTGGTGTAGGTGGTAGTACAGATTTTGGAATGGAAATCAGAGGAGGGGGAACATATGGAAAGAATGGAATTTCTGGTTTCTGAGGAAGGGATCTGTTTAAAGCATTAATCAGATTGGGTTGAGGTCTGGTGCGTGGGTAAACATCATCAAAGACTACATTAGAGTATGGTACAAAAGCAGATTTTGATGGTTTATCAGATGCAACTGTGTTTTCAGATGCAGAATGCAGAGCTGAAACAGCAGCTTTACCAGATTTATCAGATATGGTGGCTAAAGATCCTTCATTTTCCATAGATTTAATATATGAAAGGATCACAGATGGAAGGGTTGGTGTAAGTTTAGGTCTCAGAGGTGTCAAGGGTTCAGAGGGCTCAACTCTATCATAAAAATCTTTAAGTTTGAAACCATAAGATAAATTATGATACAGAGAGGACACTTGAGCACACGAGATTCCAGATGATGATGGAATAAATGAAGGCACAATCATCTCAGATGAAGGTTCAGGTGGAGGCATAGGTTCTGGAATTGTAGTTTTGGTAGGTACAGATGATTCAGGTTCAGGGTCATGAACAGGATATTTGTCAGAAGGATTAATCAGAAAGTCAGGGTGAATGTCTGATTCAGATGAATTTGAGGATGTTTCTGGTGTACAAGAGGTAGAAGAAACTTGAAACACTGTTTTTAATGGAGTGATGTCAAGAACTTCTGTCTCAGGGATATGGGATGGTTCAGAAGGAATTTCAGGTTGTTGAGAAGGTGGTTCAGATGAAACAGGAGCAGAAGTTACTTGAGTAGGTTCAGAAGTAACAGTTGCTACTGGTTCAGAAGATTGAATTGGTGAAGGTGGAATGACAGATTCATTTTGTGGTTGATCTTCTGAGGTTTGTTTTTCTGGGAGATTTTCTGTTGAGGGTGATGCAGATTTTTGTTTATCAGAATTTTGTGGTAGTTCTGATGGTTGTGTTGGTTGTGGTTCTGTTTGTTGTGGAACAGTTGGTTGTGGTTCTGTAGGTTGTGATTTTGTTGGTTGTTTTTCTTTAGGTTGTGGTTCTGATGGTTTTGGAACAGATTTTGATGGTTTTGGAGTGAAGTGTTTGATGTGTAATTTTGGTTGAGGTGGTTTTGATATAGGAGCAGTGGGTTGTTTCTGAGGTGATACAGAACTGGGGGCAGCAACAGATGTAGTTTGAGTGACAGGGGGTTTGGGAACAGACTTTATAGAATCATTTATAACAACATTTTTAGAAGAGACAGAAGCTTTAGTACCTTTGAGTTTAATCCTCTTAGCAGAGACAGCTTCTCCAGAGTCCTTTCTCTTCAGAAGATCTTTGGGACTCTCAGCAATCTTAGCCTTCTTCTGGACAGGTTCAGATTCTGCTGCAGGTTGAGATCTTTTCCTCTGAAGTGGAACTTCTGCTTCTTCTTCTTCTTCTCCTGCATCTGGCAGGGGTTGCTTGACAAGTTGAAATACATTTGCAGGTACAGGCACTCCTTCTATTTTGCATTGCTCTATATACATCAGAACAATGTGTCTAGGTTCTTCAGCAAAAAATAGAGGGAAATCTGATACTGGAATCCTTTTATTCAGATTAGACATGTTCAACTTCTTTGGAGCAGTGGTAAGTTCATCTACAATCTTAAGTCTCAGAAGGCTCTTAGCGTTCAGAGGCTTTCCCATAATGAACTCAAGTTCCTCTGTTACTCCAGCATTATACAAAGCAGCCACTAAACCATTTTCAGTGAGAAGATCTGAGAGCAACCTTCCAAAAGGTATCCAATTCCTGATCTTCTGAGTCTTTTCCTTTACAGATTCTCTGGATGCATTTATGTGATTCCACAGATGCATGAACAATAAGTAAGGAAGATCTACCTTATTACTCTGACTGAGGCAGTACATAAAATAGATCTGCTCATTGTTGACATAATCTGGGGAGTTTGTTGATTTTCTGTGATGAATGCATCCCATGAAGATCTTGGCCCAGATCTTGTATTCTGGTTTCAGATCTTTGAATTTGTTAGAGGCTTGTCCAGTAGTCATAACCTCATCATAGACTTCATCCATATCAACACGTCCAACTGGCAGATGTGAAACACCATCTGTTTCTTCATAACCAATTAGTTTTCTAATAAGATCCTCTGTGATGATGATCTCCTTTCCCAGCACAGATGACAGAATAAACTTTGGATACACAGATGCATGGATCCAGAATTCCTTAATAAGCAAAGGGTAAACTGGTCCAAACAGTCTATCAAAGTATTTTACCCAGCCTTGAGCTCTAACAATGGAGCGAAAATCAAACCCATTTTCAGCCAGTGAGTCAAACTCAACCATGGATTCACACAACACTTCTAACTTTTCAATAGGTGTGAGAAGAGTTCTCTGAGGAGGAATGTATGGATTAGCACCAAGATTGTCTGAAGTTACAGCAGCCATTGTTGATTGAAACTGAGCAGTTGTTGAAGAAGAAGACGCCATTGAAGAATGCTTTTTAGAACACTTAGGTTTTGGGTTTTTGTGAAGAGAGAACAAGAGATGAAAATGCATATAAATTCTGAGAGTGAAAAGTGTGAAAGTGAAAACACTTCAAGTATTTATAGTAAACACATAGGCACACCAAAAGACAGAATTAAAGCATGTTTGAGAGCATTAAATGAAAAGAATAAAATCATTTCAAATAATAAATGCTTCTGACAAATTTGGGGGGAAAATCAAGAATTTAACTATTCAAATTTCACCTCAAATGTCTTTTCAGTTGTCCACACGCCACCTCTTCAGATTTTGTGGGACACGTGTTTGCTTGCATGCTGTTCTGAATTCTCTCAAGAAATGAAACGTTAGCCACGTTCAGATCTTCTAAAGATGGTCAGTTCAGATTTTCACATCAGAAATAATTATCAGAATAGAACAAATGAACATATGAAATACTTCAGATCATTAAACAATTTGCATCTGAGAGATTGCTTCTGATAAATATTACTCTGGACAAAAATCCATACAAATATTTTTCAGAATGAACATAAATCTATCCTCAGCAAGGGGTTTTGTAAAAATATCTGCCCATTGATGATCTGTATCAACAAAGGCTAAATTTATGATTCCCTTCTGAACATAGTCTCTGATGAAATGATGTTTAATTTCTATATGTTTAGCCTTAGAATGCAAGATTGGACTTTTTGACAAACATATAGCAGAAGTATTATCACAAAAGATAGAAAGATTACTCTCATAGATTTGATAATCTTCTAATTGACTCTTCATCCAGAGCATCTGAGTACAACATCCAGCAGCAGCAATGTATTCTGCCTCTGTAGTTGATAGTGCTATGGTAGGTTGCTTCTTGCTGTACCATGAGATCAGATGACTTCCAAGAAACTGACAGCTTCCAGAAGTGCTTTTACGTTCAACTCTGTCTCCAGCATAGTCAGCATCACAGAATCCAACTAATGAAAATTCATCAGATCTTCTGTAACACAAACCCATGTTAGCAGTACCTTTCAGATACCTTAGAATCCTCTTAACAGCTGTTAAGTGTGATTCTCTAGGATCTGATTGGAATCTAGCACATAAGCAGACACTAAACAGAATATCTGGTCTAGAAGCAGTCAAGTATAGAAGAAATCCTATCATACCTCTGTAGAGTTTTTGATCTACCTTCTTACTTACCTCTTCCTTACCTAGAGTGCTTGTAGGATGCATTGGAGTCTTTGCCATTTTGCTATCAACCATGTTAAACTTCTTCAGAAGCTCTTTAACATACTTGGTTTGATGTATGTAGGTGCATTCTGGAGTCTGATTGACTTGGATTCCCAAGAAGAATCTCAATTCTCCCATCATGCTCATTTCAAACTCTTCCTGCATACATTTAGCAAACTCCTTTCCAAGCGTAATATTTGTTGATCCAAAAATAATGTCATCTACATAAATTTGACAAATCAACAGATCTTTCTTAACAGTTTTACAGAATAAAGTTGTATCCACTTTTCCTCTGATAAAATTTTTCTTCAGAAGGAAATTGCTCAACCTCTCATACCAAGCTCTGGGAGCTTGTTTTAATCCATAGAGGGATTTCTTTAATTTAAAAACATGATCTGGAAAGTTTTCACTTTCAAATCCAGGAGGTTGATGGACATATACTTCTTCTTCTATAATACCATTAAGAAAAGCACTTTTAACATCCATCTGATATAGAGTGATGTTATTCTGTGTAGCAAAAGAAATCAGAAGGCGTATAGATTCTAACCTTGCCACTGGAGCATATGTCTCAGTGTAATCAATACCTTCTTGCTGACTGTATCCTTGAGCAACCAGCCTTGCCTTATTCCTTTCTACTTTTCCCTTTTCATTCAGCTTATTTCTGAAAACCCATTTTGTTCCAATAATATTGAATCCTTTGGGTCTAGGAACCAGATCCCAAACTTCATTTCTGGTGAACTGATTCAGCTCTTCTTGCATAGCTATAATCCATTCATTATCTTCCAGAGCCTCATCTACAGATGTTGGTTCTATTATTGACACTAAGCCAAATAAAGAAGATTCAGAAGTTCTGAGAAATGATCTTGTCCTGATTGGATCATCTTTCTTTCCAATAATCACATCTTCTGGATGAGATGATTTGATTCTGGAAGAAGATCCTCTGACAATTGGTCTTTCAGAAATTTGCAAGTTGTTTAGTTGGGAAGTCAAAGGTGTAGCATCTGGAGTTGCTTCAGATTCTTTGATATTTGTCTTTTTTGCCTCTGATCCTTCAGAGTCTGTGAGAATCACTTCCCTATCTGCAGAACTTTCAAACTGCTTTGACTTTTCAGAGCCAAGCTTATCATCAAATCTAACATGAATAGATTCTTCAACAATTTGTGTTTCAGTATTGAATACTCTGTAGCCTTTAGAGCGTTCAGAATAACCAAGCATGAAACACTTCTGTGCTTTGGAATCAAACTTGTTCAGATTATCTTTAGTATTAAGCATATAACAAATACATCCAAAAGGATGAAAATAAGAAATGTTAGGCTTTCTGTTTCTCCACAATTCATAAGGAGTCTTTTCCAAAAGAGGTCTTACAGACACTCTGTTCTGAATATAGCAAGCTGTGTTAATTGCTTCTGCCCAAAAATGTTTTGCCAGATTTGTCTCATTGATCATGGTTCTGGCCATCTCTTGCAATGTTCTATTTTTCCTTTCTACAACTCCATTTTGTTGTGGAGTTCTAGGGCAGGAGAAATCATGTGCAATGCCTTTTTCAGAAAAATATTTTTCAAAATGTTTATTTTCAAATTCTCCACCATGATCACTTCTGACTTTAATAATTTTGGAATCTTTTTCAATCTGAACTTGATTGCAGAAGTCAAAGAACACAGAATGAGACTCATCCTTGTGTTTTAGAAACTTTACCCATGTCCATCTGCTGTAGTCATCTACAATGACTAATCCATACTTCTTGCCTCTGATGGATGCAGTTTTCACTGGTCCAAACAGATCAATGTGAAGTAATTCCAATGGTCTGGAGGTAGACACAACATTTTTTGATTTAAAATGAGATTTTGAAAATTTACCTCTTTGCCATGCTTCACACAGAGCATCTGAGTTGAACTTCAGCTTAGGAAGTCCTCTGACCAGATTGAGTTTATTAATCTGAGATATACGTCTCATATTAATATGCCCCAATCTTCTATGCCAGACCCATTGCTCATCATTCACAGATAAGAGGCATTTTACATTTTGAACTTTAAGTTCTGAAAGGTTAATTTTATAAATGTTGTGTTTCCTCTTTCCACTGAATAGGATAGAGCCATCCTTTTGAGATACAGCTTTGCAACATTTTTGATTAAAGATTATATCATAACCATTGTCACTTAATTGACTTATGGACAACAGATTATGTTTCAATCCTTCAACTAACAGAACATTAGTAATAAAGGGAAGCTTACCATTTCCAATAGTGCCAGATCCAATGATCTTGCCCTTCTGGTTCCCTCCAAACTTCACGTCCCCTCCAGATCTAAGTTCCAGGCTTTGGAACATAGACCTTTCTCCTGTCATGTGTCGTGAGCATCCAGAGTCCAGGTACCATGATTGGTGTCCTGACTTTGCTGCTAAGAACATCTGCAACAGGAATTATTTTGTCTTTAGGTACCCATATCTTCTTGGGTCCTTTGGGGTTAGTTGGTTTGCAAGTTTGTCTAAACTTCTGTTTTGCAACATAATGTTTATTCTGACTTGCCTTTGGTTTAAACACATAAGTACTCTTCTCAGAGCTTGTGTGTTTAATGTCATTCAGATGACCAAATTTGAATTGAGAGTACAGAGGTGTCTTACTGATAAAAAGTTTGTCAACAGGTTTTGGATTGCTTCCAGATGAAGACTCATATCCAATGCCTCTTCTGTTGTTTCCACTAACACCATAGATCATGGAAGCCATCTTGCTTCTGTCTATGCTCTTAGTGAGAAACTTCTGAAAACTAGAGTCATATTTTTCTAAAATATTTTCACAAGACTTAGTTTCAGAATCAGATTCTTGTTGAGTTCTATCAAAGTCATTTTTGATTTTTAAATTTATTTCCTTCTGCTCAACAAGTTCTGTTTTCAGAAGATCAATCTCAAATTCAAGATTGCTTTTCAGCTTCATGTATTTGAGTTTGATGTTGTTGTAACTTTTAAGAACTTTTGTTAAAACTTTAGTGAGTTCTTCTTTGGTAAGTTTGGCCATTACCTCTTCTGCATCATCATCAGATTCAGATTCTGATTCATATCCAGAGGTACCTTCTTCTTGATCCTCTGTCCTGGCCATCAATGCAACGTTTGCACATTCTTCTTCAGATTCAGAAGATGACTCACACTCATCAGAGTCATCCCATGTTGCCATCAGAACCTTTTTCTTCTTGTTGAACTTCTTCTTAGGTTTTTCTTTCAGAAGTTTAGGGCAGTCATTCTTGTAGTGCCCAGGTTCTTTGCACTCATAACACACCACATCTTTCTTGGCAGATCTTTTGTGACTAGAAGATTCTTTTCTGTTTTCAGATCTTCTGAAGTTGTTAAACTTCTTTCCCTTGTGCTTCCAGAGTTTGTTAATCCTTTTGGACAGCATGGACAACTCATCTTCTTCTTCAGAGCTTTCTTGAATAACCTGCAAAGCTTTAGCAGTTTTGTTAGATTTTAAAGCTATGGATTTACCTTTATCTTTCTTCTGGGGTTCATCTTCCTCCAGCTCAATTTCATGACTTCTCAAAGAACTGATAAGTTCTTCTAAGGAGATCTTGTTCAGATCTTTTGCCATCTTTAATGCAGTCACCATTGGTCTCCATCTGGTGGGAAGACTTCTGATGATTTTCTTGACATGATCTGACGTTGAGTAGCCCTTGTCCAGAACTTTCAGACCAGCTGTAAGAATCTGAAATCTAGAAAACATAGTTTCTACATTTTCAGAATCTTCCATTTTAAATGCCTCATACTTCTGTATGAGCGCCAGAGCCTTTGTCTCTTTAACCTGGGAGTTTCCCTCATGAGTCATTTTGAGGGATTCAAACATGTCATGAGCAGTATCTCTGTTAGTAATCTTCTCATACTCAGTATGAGAGATTGCATTAAGCAATATAGTTCTGGCTTTGTGATGATTCTTGAAGTCTCTTTTCTGCACTTCAGTCATTGATTTTCTATCAATCTTTTTGCCATCCTCTCCAGTAGGATGTACATATCCATCAATGACCAAATCCCAAAGATCAGCATCATACCCAAGAAAAAAACTTTCTATTCTATCTTTCCAATAATCAAATTTTTCTCCATCAAACATTGGAGGTTTGGTACTGATCCTATCCTTCTCTTCATATTTATTGTTGATTGAATTATCAGCCATGATAACAAATAAATATATAGATCAAAGTATATCTCCTCTGGATCTTTACTGACACTATTAAGTGATAGCACACTCATAACCGGAGCTCTGATGCCAACTGAAGGTGAGATATAACTTAGAAGGGGGGTTGAATAAGTTTAGAAAATTAATACTTGAAATAAATCACACAATTATTTTTATCCTGGTTCGTTAAACAACTACTCCAGTCCACCCTTCCAGAGTGATTTGCCTTTCTCAACAAGGTCTTAATCCACTATTAAATCAAACTGATTACAATAGTATCACCTAAGAACTACAGTTCTTAGTCTTCTCAAGAGCTACTGATTCACACTGAATCCTCTTAAGGAAATTCCTTTACAAACAATGTAAATGAAATACAAGAGTTTTTAATGCTTCTATAAAGCTATAATCACAACAGTGATTTTTCTCTTAAGATTTAAGTACAAAGATTCTATGAAGAATAAGAATGAGAGCTTATGAATATTTGGTTTCTTTTCAGCAAGTGTATAGCTCAAGAGTGTGTAACTAAAAAATGAAGTGAAAGGCTCCTTTTATAGGCAACTGAATTTTCCACGTTGAAAAGAGAGTCCAAAAGGTCTGAGCCTTTTTGTCTTCACATGTACTGACCTTTCCTTAAAATAGATGGCACAGATAAATCCTTTTTGTCTGTGTAAGTGTGTCTAGCACAATTAAGGAAAGAGACGTTGAATGATTCCAACGGATACATTCTTGAAAACACTTCTTCAATTTCAGCAAGTTCTTCAGAGTTTGAATAGATCAGAGTCTTCTGATGAGATTCAGAACTATGCTGTATCAGAGTCTTCTGCAGCTTGTGTGCTTCTAGCGTGTTGATCATCAGAGCATCTTGACACAGAACTTCAGTACTTGGCAGCGTAGGTACTTTCAGAAACTTCTGTAGATCAATGCTTTGAGAAACTCTTCAATAAATATTCTTCTATACTTCTGATGCTTCAGCTTCAGATGCTTCTGATTATCTTCAGATGCTTCTGGCTATCTTCAGATGCTTCTGACTCAGAATGTTCTGGAGCTTCTTTCTTCAGATCCTTCTGGAGACTACGCTCAGGATCTTCTGTAAGGATCAAGCAGATTCTTCTGTAAGATGCATCTGGCGCTTCAGATTCAGAATAGCTTCTTGTATTCAAGGGCAGATTTGCTTCTAGAGAGTCAATTTAATTTTAATCTGCAGTAAAACTCTCAAACAAATTTTAGAGTATATAATTCTTAAATATAAATTTCCTAACAGTTATCATCAAAACAAAGAGTAATTATTAAGAACCAATCTGTGTTCTAACACATCCATCTTTAACGTCTCTTGTACTATGGAGGAAAGAAAAGACACTTGATCAAGTCACTTCCTCAAAGGCTAGTTTCTGGAAAGGCTATATATATGGCTGAAGATTCAAGTTTGAATCTTAACAAGATTTCTTCTAATGAAGGAGTAGCAAGATTAAACAATTATCAACTCTAATGTAATATGCAGATTTTCTGTTTTAGGTTGTAATTGTAAAAGCCTTAAGCTTTCTTACTTCCGTATATAGTAGAAATCTTGTACTTTAGGTCTTTGTTATGGTGATTTCCCGTACCTATGATACTTGTATCATGTACACCTTGTTCTCTATTTTGCTGAGCCTTCGGCAATTTAGATTAAGTCTCCTACTATATGCTTGAGTAAAAAGTCTTGTCTCATTGAGATTCAAGCAACAAGTCTTGAGGCAAGATGCTTAAGCCACGTAAGTCTCATTGCTTAGGTGCTTGAGCTGCGAAAGTCTTATTCATCTAGTCTGATTAAACAAGGGAAAGTTTTCGTCTGAGGGGCGTGAGTAAGAAGTCTTGAATGCAACTTGAGCAAGAGAAGTCTCAGTCTGGATGGCCAGAATAACAGGTGATTTGGCCAGAGGATATGAGCAAAGGGAAGTCTTAGACATGTGCTTTAAACAAAGGTAAGTCTCAACCAGAAGACAGTAAAGCAGGTGGCTCAGTCAGATGGTGTGAGTAAAAGTTAAGTCTTAGACATATGCTCTAAGCAAGGGAAGTCTCAGTCAGTTGGTCTGAGAAGTTGTAAAAGTCTTATGCAGAAACATAAGCGATTATAACCATGAAATGATTATAATGAAAAGTTATTTGGAGGCAATGAGATGGAATACTCTCAGTTAGATGAGGAACCATTATAAATCTTTTGTGTCTTCTGCTGTTATTTGATTTACTTCTGTTATATCCGCTGCCAAATGAATTAACTCAGAATCTGAACATCTGTTCTGATTTTGAAACTCTGATTAAAAGATAAATTAAAAGAGAACGCGAAACACAATTCACCCCCTTCTTGTGCACTCTTTACACCTTCAAATTGAACATTACTTTACCTCTATTGT
Organism: Lathyrus sativus; assembly: GCA_963859935.3. Lineage (NCBI taxonomy): Eukaryota > Viridiplantae > Streptophyta > Magnoliopsida > Fabales > Fabaceae > Lathyrus > Lathyrus sativus. The sequence continues at coordinate 653,498,978 of OZ012739.1, read as the reverse complement.
TGTTGATAATATTGTCACCAAGTCTGTACGTCTGTGTCATCTTCTTTTGCATAATTCCTTTCCTTCTATTTCGTGCTGACGCAACAACTTATTTTGTGGACAAATCATTAAGAGTAATGGTTGATTTTGAGTTGCCTGATGCAGAGCTGCCTAATCCTTCTTCTTATTTCTTCTTTGTCTTTTCTTCTTTCTCTCTTTGTTCTAATCGTTTTTGTTGTTCACTCAAAAACTCTGTTTCCCAATCTTTATTTTTTAAAAGATATCGTTTATGATCACAATACATGAAAAATTGTGAGACCTTCCATTGTCCGAGTAATAAAGTTTGAATGGGAATTATATTTCCCATAAAATATGGAAGTGTAATAGACATTTTGTTAGACATTAAATAAATAATTGTTGTAGTGACACATCAGACACATTAACTGCTAAATGCTTATAATTATAGTAATTTATAATTTGACACTTTTAACACTGAAATTAGAAAAGTTTTAACGTAAAGTCAAAAGAGTATACATGATGTTTCCACATCCCGTGACTTTTATATATTTATAATAGATAGATTATTTTATGAAAATAAAAAATTGCTCAGGACTAAAACAATTTTTATATTTAAAAAAAACTAACTATTATTTTACCATTTTTTATAATATTTTAAAATATATTTTCAATCTAATTTCTTACATTTTTTATTTATCATTTGTGTAATGTAAGTGTATTTATCAAAAACTTAAAGAAATTTCTAATTCTATCACAATGTTGGCTTTCTTATGATATAGTAGTAATTATTTTATGAAAATAAAAAATTAAAACAATTATTGTAACGAAAAGACAGCAATAGAAAAGGACGGAAGGATTTTGAAAAATAAATATAAAGCGGGATTGAAGCACGTGTCAGCTATCCGTTATTCGACCGTTACAGAAGAAAAAAAAGCCTGGGTGTTAATGAATAAACCAACGAAGAAGCATTGAAGAAGAAGAAGAGAAGGAGCTGATTTCATCGTCTTCTTCCATTTCTCCGTTCAACAAACCCTTCCTCTCTCTAAAACCTCTCTCTCTCATGGCAATCGCAACCGAGTCTCAAACTCACCCTCAACAACACACGGTAATAATCCATTCTAGGGTTTTACATTCTGTTTCGATTCTTCATCTTTATCCTCTTTTTTTCCATTTTTATTCATCGATTCAATCATCATTGCTCATTATTTTGCAAAGCTATGTTAATTTCAACCAGATCTGACGATTCCTGTTAATTATGGAGGCTTGTTGTTCGAATTTGGGATTGTTGTTGCCAGGATCTGTTAATTGTTGATTATTGATTGTTTTGTTCGTGATTATTCGCAGGCTTCTTCGGAGTATTCAGGTTCAGCTCAGGAGCAAAAGAGATGGACGCTTAATGATTTTGATATTGGAAAACCTCTTGGAAGAGGGAAATTCGGCCATGTCTATTTGGCCAGAGAAAAAACTGTGAGTAGATGTTGAGAATTTTATAGATCTGTATTTGTGCTGTTTGTTTATTTATTTAGAATGTGTTTATGTGTTCATTAAAATGTGAAATGTGATCATGTTACAGAGTAATCATATTATTGCTCTGAAAGTACTCTTTAAGACGCAATTGCAACAATCACAAGTTGAGCATCAGCTTCGGCGAGAAGTTGAGATACAGAGTCATCTTCGGCATCCGCATATCTTGAGACTCTATGGATACTTTTATGATCAGGTATACTTCTGCTTGGGTCGATATAATTAGAATTGATCCGTGTATTGATGAAGAAGGTTAAATTATGCTGATTGCTATTAACTTTTTCTATGTGAAACAAATTCTTTGCAGAAACGAGTTTATTTGATATTAGAGTATGCACCTAAAGGTGAACTTTACAAGGAATTGCAGAAATGCAAATATTTCAGTGAAAGACGTGCAGCTACTGTAAGTATTAATCCCCCCCTCCTCGCATCTGATGTGATTATGTGCATTTGATTGGTTATGTGGCTATATTCTTAAATTGACCTGTTTATGTTGTTACTTTCTTGGTAATTTGGACTAACATATCAAAAGCCTAGTAAATACTGAAAACTTAACATGATAATTCATCTGATACAATTAAAATTGGATGTGCTTTTGATTGGTTATGTGGCTATATTCTTAAATTGACCAGTTTATGTTGTTACTTTCTTGGTAATTTGCACTAACATATCAAAAGCCTAGTAAATACTGAAAGCTTAACATGATAACTTATTTGATACAAGTAAAATAGGATGTGTATCTGATTGGTTATGTGGCCATATTCTTAAACTGACCAGTTTATGTTGTTATTTTGTGGTTGAGGCAGTATGTTGCATCATTGGCCCGAGCACTTATATATTGCCATGGAAAGCATGTAATTCATAGGGACATTAAACCAGAGAACCTTCTTATTGGTGCACAGGTGACCGCCATTACTCTTAGACTATGCTTCTTTTATGGTCCTTTTGGATGTTTTCTTCCTTCCTCTTGCACTCATTGTGTCATAATCTTTTTCATTATCAGGGTGAATTGAAGATAGCAGATTTTGGATGGTCAGTACACACATTCAACCGCAGGAGGACCATGTGTGGCACACTGGATTACCTTCCACCCGAGATGGGTAACTTTAGATATGACTTGATTTTTTTCAATATTAAGTATGTTTGTCTATCGCTCTATATATGATGAGCCTAAATTCTCAATGTTTTGACAGTGGAGAGTGTAGAACATGATGCAAGTGTTGATATATGGAGCCTTGGCGTTCTTTGCTATGAGTTTCTTTATGGAGTCCCCCCTTTTGAGGCTAAAGAACATTCTGATACTTATAGAAGGTAGCACTAAAAATTTGAACTTGTTTTATCATGCATGAGCTCTGTAGTATTTTCCTGTCTAGTGGAAAATATTAGGACAGAAGAATTTAAATAGACTATAGGTTGTATGAACTCTACCATGCTTAATCTTACTTCTGTGTATGGGATTTTTTTATGTAAACAGGATAATACAAGTGGATCTCAAGTTCCCTCCTAAACCAATTGTTTCTTCTGCTGCAAAAGACCTCATCAGCCAGGTGTTGCTTCTGTCTTGTGCACTATGGATTTTTTTTGAAGTTCTCTCGAGCATTTTCTTACATGAATAGCTCAATGCTTTGTGAATTTATTAAATGACGAACTTTTTTTTGTGATTATGCGTATGTAACTTTTTGGGTTTCATACTTTTATGGAATGCCCTAATTCACATTTGAGTTTACAACTATGTAAATGTGTGTGTGACCATGGCAAATTTCTGTGTTTTAGATGTTTAAAAATGGAGTATGAGTTTGGGAGCTATTAGATTGTTGGATTAAAACCACATTTCACTGAAAAAAATGGTTTCAAGTGTTTCTGCAATATGCAAGAATGTGATAATGATCAGAGTTGCATCACATATGATCAGAGGATAGATGGCATATGAGAGAGCAGAGTGAGAATGTGATAATTCAAATTAGGGTGAACTCACATATGCGGAAATTGAAGTTCACATGTGCTAAGGAGGTCTAGGTGAAAACCACACACTTGCCTGACATGTCACATGCAATATTGTGGCTCACACGAGAGATTGTATGCATAAAGCCTAGTGTTTTATGCATATGAGAGAGAAGAGTAAAAATGTGATAATTCAAATTAGGGTGAACTCACATATGTGGAAATTGAGGTTTGCATGTGCTAAGGAGGTCTAGGTGAAAACCACACACTTCTCTAACGTGTCACATGCAACATTGTGAATCACACGAGAGATTGTATGCATAAAGCCTAGTATTTTATGAAAACAAATTTATAGTTTTTTAGCTACTCACAAAAACACGTTCATATATTTATTTATCAGCCAGGTTTTGCTTCTGTCTTGTGCGCGATGGATTATTTGTGAAGTTCTCAAGAGTTTTCTATTATGCATATTTATACATTCAAGCATTTTGCGCGAACACTCTTTCCTAACTATATTTATGCCAACAGATGCTGGTCAAGGATTCCTCTCAACGACTACCATTGCACAAACTGCTAGAACATCCTTGGATTGTTCAGAATGCAGAGCCTTCCGGTATATACAGAGGCTAATTTGCCTCACCAATTATTGTGTTTTTCGTAATCGTGGAAATCACCAGTATAGCAGCTTCTTCAAAATAATTGTCAATATTTGGCTGAGAGATGTTGCAAACAATTTGAAGATTTGTAAACTTAAAGTTTAAAACCATTGGGTTGACTGATGCTTGCTGAAGCATCTGATAAAAAATAAAAAAACCATTGTTAGAGAAGATCAATTCACCACATCCTTTCAGATGCAATCTTATCCCAAGCTTAGTAGATATGTCTTGTTATATCCAATTTTATATGTACTATTATCATACATTGTGGTGTATTATGCTTAGTAGATATATCTTGTTATATCCAATTTTAATGTACTATTATCATACATTGTGGTGTATTATGCTTAGTAGATATATCTTGTTATATCCAATTTTATATGTATTATTATCATACATTGTGGTGTATTATGCTTAGCAGATATATCTTGTTATATCCAATTTTATATGTATTATTATCATACATTGTGGTGTATTATGCTTAGCAGATATATCTTGTTATATCCAATTTTATATGTATTATTATCATACATTGTGGTGTATTATGCTTATATGCCATTGTTCTACAATCTGTGTATCTTTATACTCAGAAGTTTTTTCTCCAACAATGTTGGGTTTGATATTTGATCACCCTGTGTTTTTCCAATACTGTGTTTTGTCTGTTCTGTTCTTTCTATTTTTCTTTAAAATATACCCTCATTTTATCTTCTAACTTTGGGTTGTTCATTAAATCCACTTTTGACACATTCAATTAGGTACCATTCCTTACCCTTTCTTTGTAAAATATTGGCTTAATTTATGGTATAGTCTCTTAATTTAATTTATGATTTCATTTAGATCCCTTATCTAATAAACCTTATATTTTATTCTATAAAAAACTATTCCGATAATTAATTTAGTATGTTCCGTTAACTTTAACTTTTAATTTTCTATTTTTCTTTAAAATATACCCTCATTTTATCTTCTAACTTTGGATTGTTCATTAAATCCACTTTTTACACATTCAATTAGGTACAATTCCTTACTCTTTCCTTGTAAAATGTTGGCTTAATTTATCGTTTAGTCTCTTAATTTAATTTATGATTTCACTTAGATCCCTTATCTAATAAACGTTATATTTTAATCCATAAAAAACTATTCCGTTAATTAATTTAGTATGTTCCGTTAACTTTTAACTTTAAACGTCTTAGGTGAGACACTATTGTTGATTGTCTATAGACTTCATTATTTATTTTTAATTGTAACCATTTGATTTTTTGAAAAATTGTACATGGTTGAATCTTGGCCGTCTATTTATTATTCCAGTACATCATCAACGCCTAACATTTTTTTATCTATCTTCATCTTCTTCCCCTTTCTTCATCACCATCTTCATTAATCTTTATCAAATTTTCAAAAAAATTTAAATTCTGGAATACTTTTCTAAATTTTTTTCCAGATCACGAAATTCAATTTATGTTACAATTACTTAATATCTAATTTATTAACCTTAATTTTTTTATCTTGTTAACCATTATCACATTAATCCAAATTTTCTAACGAAGGGGTTGTTGCTTATGACATTGAAGACTTTTTTTTTAAATCTTATTGTTCATCTTCGTGTAGTGGTGTTAGCAATAAAAACGAAATTTATTTTGGGTTTGATTTAATTTTAACTTAAGGTTCTTCAAATGGGTTTGTGGAGAAAATTTGTAAGAAAGAAGTAATTGATTTCAAAGAGGGTTAAGCATATAACCGCCATTCTTCATATGGCTTGCATTCAAATGGATTTGCATTCACACATAATAGGAAATAGAGAGAGTAGTAGTCATGCTTACCAAATTGGATATAGATGATTTGCCAAAGAACGTGAAACACTAGAAATTACTTTTTTCTATTATTTTTTAATTGCTAATCTTAGTTTTACTTTTTTTTTTTTTATATTTAATTTTAGTTTCACTTTTGTTTATTGAGTTATCTTGAATTTTATGGAGTTTTATTTTGTGATTTTAATTTTGTGGAAGATAGGTGTACAATTTGTTGGTTATTAATATATTATCAAGATTTGATGAATTTTTTTTTTTGAAAATTTATAAGATTTTAATAAATATAGCGAAGAAGAAGATTAAGAAGAAGGAGGAAGAAGATGAAGATACCTAAAAAGAATTAGTTGTTGATGGTTGTCGCTACGCGAAAAATGACACAGAGTCGCCACCAAATTTTATTTATCCCAAGGAGGGAAAGGGAAATAACGATAAAACCTTTAGGAAAAGAGCATGGTCATCGCAACCAAGTTTTAGGGTTCGAGAGTCGGTTATGCGAGGGGAAGGTATTAGCACCCCCTCACATCCATCGTACTCAAAGGGAACCTTCTAGGTTGTTTAGTTTGAATGGGTGTTTTATTAAAAGTTTGCTTGCTTAAAAGAAAAGGGTTTGGTTTTTTATTAGAGTGTTCGCCAATGATTGTGGCCCTTGTGCCTACGTATCCTCACTTAAAAGAAGTGAAGAATCAAAGCTCCGTAATTCGAAGGCTTGTGAAATGGTTGTTTGTTGGTTGATTTTATACCTTGAAAAAGGGTTTTCGGATTGATGCCCTAATGCGAAAAGAAGTTTGATGAGTTGATGTTATTTTTAGGTTTTGATAAGAGATTGTTTTTGATTAGGATCACACTAAAAACTTTGGATGGAGATGAATATTTCGAATAACCAAATCGAGCGTCTTGTATTCAAAACATTCGGAACGAGTGTAGGAGGGTTCCATTCTCATTCCTTCTCCACCACTTTAAAGTTTATGGTGTATGACCCCAATTGTATCTTTATTGTGTTTTGGATTTTTTATTAGAAAAATGCCACTTGATGTTGGATCAAGGGTCTTATTGTTTGTAAAAATATTTGAAGTGATGCGAACAAGGTCGATGGCGAACGCACAAGGCGGTCGACTTACAAGGATGAAAATAGCTCGATAAAATCGAGAGTTTATTTTTGAAAATAGTTTTTAGAACCAAAAGTAAAAAATGATCGTAACAACATCCACATACGATGTTCATGCAACCACATCGGGTTAGTCGGCTTGAAACAACACAAAATAAAAAAAAAAACGATTTTTTTGTTGGAAAAAAACTAGAAAAAACTAAGGGAAGTTCACTAGGAGAAGGCTGTAGCGAAGCTGCCCAAAAACAGCAAGAAAACATCAAGAAGTTCGCCTAGCGAACTTCATGTTGTTTTGCCCAGAATATGCCTTTTTTATGGAAACAGAGGAGAGATGAGGCAAAGTTCACTAGGCGAACTTGCCAGCGAACATGACAGCACACATGAGTATTTTCAACTCATGTCGCTATGAAAACTAACCTATGTTCTTTCTCTTTTCTTTATTCTTTTACAACATTCCTTGGTCATATCAAGACCTTATTACAGTATACAACACAAGAAAAACACATGAAAATAAAGCACGCAAGAATATAAAAAAGATAAGGGTTTAAAGGGAAGGATACCCAAGAGTTACTATCTTCCTTCACCAATGGCCTTTGTTGGATATGCTTATATGGTCCACCTCCTTCTTCTGGTTTTTTGTTCCTCTCTTGTTCTCTCAAGGTTTTCTTTTCAAACTCTTTTGTTTTTTCTCTTACTCTCTTTTTCTGATTTTTTCTCAATGCCTTTTTGCTCTCAATCTCTCTCTATGTCAATGTGTAGTGAATGCCTTTTTCTACTGTTGTTACTTTTCTTTTATACCCAAAGCATTAGGGTTTGCACATGTCTTTAAACTCCAGAATTTCTACACTTAGAAATGTCCAATGCCACCTTCTTGGTGCACTCTTTTCCTCTATAAATCTTACTTTTCTGCTGCACTTTTGCTGCTGTACTAAAACAATAGAGCTTGCACATGTCTCAAGTTTCAGAATTTCTACATATGGAAATGCTTATTACCACTTTCTTGGTGCAACCCCCTTTTCTTTCCATTTCTAGCATGCTGCTTTTTTGCTTTTGCTGCTGCACTTTCCTAGTGCTGTTTTTTCTGCATTGCGCTCCTTTATTCACTTGTTCTTGGGTTGTACTTGTGGTTCATGCCTCTCCCTTTAACATAATTTTGAAATTCTGAATTTTGGCATGTAAGTGAACCAACATGATCTAGTTCCTCAAGTTTTGTGACTTGGTTTGTTTGGTTGAGAATTAGTTGGTCATGAGGTTGTTTTGGATCAATTTAAAAATGCCCATGAATAAGCATAAATGGTTTTGCTTTTGAAATGCTCTAATGTTGAATTAAACCTTAATTATTTTCCTTGGATATTTGTGGGTTATGAATTATATGTAGCAAATGTAGATTTGATGAGGCATGAAGGGTACCATAACATGAAATTAGTTAGAAACTTGAATTAAGACTAGAAATAGCTTAATTTTCTAAGCATTGCTTAGAGTTAGAAACTTTTGTAACAAATGTGACATTCTTGCAAATGTCATAAAATTTCTTTTTTGTAACATTCTTGAATCTAATCTTGAATTCATGAATTTTGAATTTGAAATGATATATCTCTCTTATGCCATTGAATTTGAAATGAATGAAGTCTTGAATTAGGTCTTGCACTTCATGTTCATTAGGAATATTGCCCTTGAATATCCTAATGTTTTTTCAAGTAACTTCTTCTTGAAGGAATCTACATGAGTAGACTTTCCATCTTAGATCAAACCTTAGATGATGAACATTTTCTTCCATGTAGCCCAAGATAGGCAATTTATCTTATTTGAAATGGAAAGCAACAAACCGACCCAATCCTTACCTTGTGAACCTACATGCTCGATATGCAATATAACAATGTATGATATGGCGAATGTAGGGTATGAAAGGCTAAAGATGAAAACGAGGGTGTGACAATGGTGCACTATAAACATTAATAAACTCTTAAGATTCAAAGGTGTAAAGTTCATCAAAAAGATCATATGATTAAAATTAAAAAAATAATAAAGTCTATGGTGGACACTCAACAATAGTGTCTCGCCTAAGACATTTAAAGTTAAAAGTTAACAAAAATGACTAAAATGACTAACGGAAAAGATTTTGAAGGAATAAAATATAACGTTTATTAAATAAAGGATTAAAGTAAAAACTTAAATTAAGTTAGGGAATTCCAAGACCAATTAAGCCTAAAATGTTCTATTCTTTCTATTTTTCTTTAAAATATGCCCTCTTTTTATATTCTATGTTTGGGTTGTTCATTAAACCCACTTTTTATACATTAAATTAAGTATCATTCCTTACCCTTCCTTGTAAAATGTTCTATTCTTTCTATTTTTCTTTAAATTATACCTTTTTTTTTTTTATCTTTTATGTTTGGGTTGTTCATTAAACCCACGTTTTACACATTCAATTAAGTACCATTCCTTGTAAAATGCTAGATGACAACATTGTACAAACTTATGCGATTCATTAAAGAAAAACATCTATTCAATGTTAACAACCCTCGTGAAAAAGCCACATCAATTCAATATATATATATATATATATATATATATATATATATATATATATATATATATATATATATATATATATATATATATATATATATATATATATATATATATATATATATATATATCATGATTTTTTCTTTAAAGTTGATATCACAAAGATTTAGTCAATTGGAGTTGTATGACCTATCTCAAATGGAGTTATGTTTAAATTGCATAAACATAAAAAAATAGATCTTAATATTGCAGTTAGATCTGTTCATAGCCGGTTTGTAGGAGAAAACCAAATTGAACCGCCAAATTGATTTGCCTCCTTTGGGAGGGTGCGTCGGTTTGAAATTTTAGTTAAAATTGTTTGGGAGAAGACAATGAGAGGAGGAACTCTTGGTGGAGCTGTCTGAGAGACTGAAAAGAGTGGTTAGACAGGGACATGTCATGTGGACGGGTAGACCATCATCTCTTCCAATGTCGATTTTTTTAGAGTTATTTGATATGTTCCTAGGGTAAGTAAGAGATCTATGGCCTGATTTCATTTTCCATCATGTGGTATGGGCTATCTGTAAAATAACTTTTTTTTTGAAAAAGGTTGTCGGTGAATCACTAGATGAGCTTGACTTTTTTGCCTGTTTTGGGAGTGAGTTCTTTCTCTTGATCTGAGAGCTTATTTCTTTTTGGAAAACTTGGAGCATGAATCATTGTTCTACTTAGGTTTATAGGGTGAGATGGATGGTCAACTACTCTTTCTTTATATTTTGGTAATTATTAACATCTGGCATTGCAATGCTAAAGAAAAAGAGTGAAGCATAAAAAAAAAAGAAATATTGTTCCGAATACATGCTTTTTCAATAAAAGGGAGAAGTCATTAAATAGGCTAAGTACAACTTATAAATTAGCTGGATTAGTTACAATGAGTAACGGCTAAAAAAAGGAAAAATATAAAAAGAAAAATAATGCTAATTTAGTTTGATAGTCTCCCTCAAACTAATGTGGACATCTAGTAATCCTAGTTTGCTAACTAGAAATGAAAAAAGACCAGCATGTAAAGACTTGGTAAAAATGCCAGTTTCTTGATTTATTGATTCAATGGGCATTAGATGAATGGTATGGTCTTGAACTCGATCACGAACAATGTGGCAGTCAATCTCGATGTGTTTGGTGCGTTCGTGAAAAACTGAATTCTTGCAATTTGCATAGCACTCCTGTTATCACAGTAGATGATGATGGGTTTGTGTATTTGAATATTGAAATCTTGAAGCAAGTATTTTAACGATATGGTTTCACAAGTAGTGTTTGCCAAGGCTCAGTATTTCGCTTCCGATGAAGAACGAGAGATAGTATGTTATTTTTTTGCTTTTACAAGATATCAAAAGAGTGCCCTAAATAAAAACAGAAACCAGTTGTGGAACGGAGAGTGATACGAAAAGCACCCTAGTCGGAGTCTGAAAATCCTGTGAGCTTCATGTTATTGTTGTGTTGGAAATGTAGACCAAGCACAAGTGTGTTCTTTAAATAACGTAAGATCCTGAAAGCAGCTTGCATATGAAGATCCGTAGGTGCAGTCAAGTGTTGACTGAGCCTGCAAACAAAAAGATAATATTAGGCCGAGAGTTAGTTAAATAGATAAGCTTACCAATGAGGCTTCTGAACTGTGTAAGGTCTTCATTTTTTGATGCATTATCACAGTACAAAGGATGGCTTGGGTCCATAGGGGTAGAAGCCAGTTTTACAACTAGAAGACTAGTTTGTTGAAGTAAATCTAGGTAAAGAGAAATACCGTGTCGTGCGCGAGCAACTTCAAAATCTAAAAAATATTTAAGGTGTCCAAAGTCTTTAATGTTGTAAGAGGTGTACATAACCTGTTTTAAGTTAGTGATCTCATTGATGTTATTACCTGTAAGGACCAAATCATCAACATACACTTGAATAGATGTAAAGGAGGAATCAAAATTCTTAGTGAATAACGAATAGTCAGATTTGGATTGAAGGAAACCTAATAAAATAAATGTTGTGGTTAATTTAGATTTCCATTGCCTACTAGCTTGTTTAAGGCCATATATAGACCGATTAAGCTTACAAACAGGGTTTTTATGAGTTGTTTTTAGCCTATGAGGAATTTTCATATAAACTTCTTCGTCCAAGTTGCCATGAAGAAAGGCAGTGTGAATGTCAAGCTGGTGTAAAAATTAGTTGTGAGTGGCAACAAGAGATAGAAGAAGGCGAATGGTTGTCATTTTCATCACAGAGCTAAAAGTGTCCTGATAGTCTAAACCTTCAGTTTGATTAAACCCTTTAGCGACAAGATGCGTTTTCTACCACTCAATTGTGCCATTAGCTAGGAACTTTAGTTTAAATATCCATTTACAACCTATGGCACATTTGTTATGAGGGAGGGGGTTAAGTCCCAATTATGATTGTTAATTAAGGGTTGGAGCTCATTATCAATAGTTCCTTTCTAATTAGTGTCTTGGACAACGGCTAAATATGATGTAGGTTCAGAAATAGAGGATAACTTAAGAGTAAATAATTTGTGAGCTGAAGATAAAGAATAAGAAATAAAATTGGATATGGGATAATGATTTGTACCTGAAGATAGAAGAAGAGAAGTAGTGGTACATTGAAGCATGTTATAGTGAAAATCCTGCAAATAAGAAGGAAGATTGGATTACTGGGTGGATTTCCTTAGGGTATGAGGGATAGTTTAAGCAGGAATGGGGGGAAATTTTTGTGGAGAAACAGGAGTATTGGTAGTGAGTTGTGGAGGTGTAATGGGATTGCTTGTAGGTTGCTGAGCAGTAGGGGTATTGGTGATGGGCTATGGAGTGGTGCGAAGGTTATTGTCAGTGGTATCATACTCAATGTCATCTTGGAAGTTTTTATTATTAAGGGGAAAGATATGTTGAGGGGAGTGAGATGTGGTATGATTAGGAATATGATAAGGAAACATATGTGTGAGGGCAAAGTTCCTCATACTTAGTTATACTTATTTTAATGATGTCAAAATATACATAGGTAGAAAAATGTGCTTTGGACGGTATCATCAAGTCGCATATGCATACCTTATTTCTCTTGCGTTAAACATTGGTCAAAAGCATGTTTAGGTACATGTAGAAAAAGTACAATATGTGTTCCATATAGGTTTGGTCGTGTTGGTCTAGTTTGAGATATGTTAGGGTCTCTTAAAAGTAGCTAAATATATGAAAAATATGCATTTTTGCATATTCTGAGTCTTTGAGTCGACTCATAGTCTGTTTAGGTTGACTCATAGAGAAGTCATTTTTTCATGTATTGCTCTCAAGAGTGCTCGCGTCGACCCTCCGGTCGACTCATACTGTGTGCATTTTTTATTGTCTAAATTTGTGTCCTGTGCGTCGATGCATGACCTATTTAGGTCGACGCAAAGTGTTGTTTTATGCATAGTCTGAAATCAGGAGAGCTCAGGTCGACCCTCCCGTTACTGTAGGTCGACCGCTCGGGCGTTTTTCACCATAATTTTGTTATGTGAAACTTTCAAAGTGTTTGTTAAGTTGGTTAATTGTTTTCACATTTGCATATATATTGAGTTGCTCATTCTTCACAAACAACAAGAAAAGTGAAAATATACACTGATTTGGTTCTCATCATCTTCATCCTCTTTCTTGCATTTTCTCAACAACTACACATAATCATTTTTGTTGTGTATTCTGCATCATCGAGGTGATAACGTCCAAATGTAGGATTGGTGTAATCAGGTTTGGGTTGAGAAATCATTGGGTTTTTCTTGAATAAAACCGTGAGGGTTTTGTCCTCCAAGAATCTTGAATTTTAGGGGTTTTTGCATAAATCGGTCCTTCACAGATTCAACCGAGCGAAGGTGATTGAAGAACGAGAGATTTTGTCAGTTTAGTAGCGGTAACCGGAGGATTGTGATAGGAAGATTTGGGTTCGAATCATTGGTGTTTGAAATCAGTAGGGAAATATTTGAAGACCAGAGGGTTGTTCAAAGGGAGTGCCGCAATTTGAGGTTTACTCATCACGTTCGAAGGACTTGATTCAACTTGAATCAAGGGAAGAGAAGGCATAGGCTCTGCATCAACAATTGGGTTTGATTGTTTGAATTCTATTGCTTCTCTTGTAAATATTTGTAAACAGGTTATATATATACAAGTCTCAATTCTAATTTTAGAATTGAGGACAGACGTACCCCGAGCGAGGACGACGGGGGAACTGCCTCAACAAATTGGTGTTCTCTCTTTCCTTTTTCCATTGCTGAATTTTGAGTTTGTGTGCAAACAATTTAGTTGATTAAAATTCTGGTGTGTGTAATGTTGAACCAATTTTAGAAACCTTATTACAATCCTTGATTGTAATTGAATACTATAGCACTTTATTCATACATTGGAATTCACTTAAGGTGCCTTGCACACCAAGTGTTCGACTAATTGCGTGAACACAAACACTTGTGTTGTCTTTTCAATTGGGTTATATTTCACACGCATTGGAAACTGTCCAACCTTAAAGTGAACAAAATCTAGTTGATGTATGTTCAAATTAATGATTCTAAATCTCGTCTTTATCGGATTCCATAGGCTTTGCGTATATCCGATCTTTTCGGTAAAGATTCGTTTAGACGAATATAGTTCCTCGGCCGCTTCGCTTAAAACGTTTTAAAAACCAAATTTTGATAAGCGTCGACTCTATTTTTAATAAGTGATCTATTCAAACCCCCTTCTAGATCTGTACCTTCGTCTAACAAGTGGTAGCAAGAGCACCGGTTTATTCTATGCTTCGCAAATAACTTCTTAGAATATGGCAAATGAACCAAAAGGGGCTTACAATAGAGCACCTGTTTTCAACAATGAGAATTATAGTTACTGGAAATATTGTATGCGCGTGCATATAAATTCCATTGACATGAAGGTATGGAACGCTATATTGAACAGTCTTATGGAAATAACCATGATCGATGAAAATAATATTGTTGTGCCTAAGCCTGAAGTACAATGGAATGATGAAGATGAGAAAAAGTACAATTACGATTGGAAGGCTAAAAATATTCTGATCTCCTCATTGGGAGTTGATAAATATTATAGAGTTTCACATTGTATGATTGCTAAAGCTATGTGAGACTCATTGCAAGTTGCCTATGAAAGAATTAATGGCGTCAAACTAGCTGGAATCAATACTTTGACTCAAGAGTATGGTCTCTTTCACATGGAGCAAGGGGAAACCATTGCCGGCATGCAAAAGAGATTTTCTCATTTAATCAATAAACTAAATTCACTTGGTAGACCAATTTCCAATGATGTTGCTACTAATAAAGTCTTAAGACATCTTACTAGGGAGTGGCAACCAAGCGTCACGATGATAAAGGAAGCAAATGATCTTATGACGTTGGACCTTACAACTCTTTTTGGAAAGCTCCAAGAACATGAGCAAGTGCTTCTTAGTCTCGAACAATTTGAGAAAAAGGAAAAGAAGGAAAAGACCAAAACTACGGAAAGGAAGTCTATAGCTCTAAAAGCTTCTTGTTCAAAGTTTTATGCAAAAGAGCTAAGTGACTGTGACTCGAGTGATGATGAAGATGATGAAACGAATGAGGATATGAGGCTGTTCGTGAAATGATACAATCACTATGTAAAGAAAAATGGTATCCAACATTCCAACAAGAATATCGTCAATTTTAGAAGACAGACAAGTTCTTCTAAGAATGAAGGCAATAAAGGGAGTAGAGTTAGAGGGTCATGCTTCAATTATGGAAAAGTCAGACACTACAAGCCGAATTGTACATTGGTGAAGAAGGACAAAGGAAAGGAAAGCAATTGGTCACAAAAGAAACAAGGTAAGCCTAGAAGAGCTAACATCGCTTGGGAAAGTGATAGTGAGTCATCTGAGGATGATAGTTCAAGTGACGAAGAATAATCTATCAACCTTTGTCTCTCCGCTCATCAAAAGTAGAAAAACAAAAAGGTATGACATGCTAAATATCAAAACTCTACTAGATTGTCTCATTCTGAATTACAAGCTGCCTTTGATACCTTACACCATGAAGCCAAGGAAGCCTTTAAACGACTGGCCTCAAACAAACAAATTTTTACTCATTTGGAGAAAGAGATCCTCGATTCCGAAAGGAAATTGGAGGCTCTAAAGGCATCTATGGTGAAAGTAACAAAGGTAGATTGTGAGGAAGAAAGAAGTAGATGGGTAAACTTTGGGTGTGATACTTGTCATATTTTTGCTATTGGACAATCCTTATCAAAAATATACATATGTGGTCAAAAATCAAGATGACAAAAGTGATACAAAGGTTAACCTTACTTGCTTTTATTGTTGCAAAAGAAGTCACACCATTGCTAAATGTCGCTTTAGGAGATTTTTAGTTCCTAAAGGGGTTTATCAATGATTTCCTAAATGTAACAAAGATTTCACTCACAACCAAGGACCCAATAAAAAATTTGGTAGCTATTCTTGTTGATTGTTTTTATAGGTACAAAGTCTTGAGCCTACTGAGAGAAGATGGGTTCTCGATAGTGGATGCTCAAGACATATGACAGGAGACATATCTCTCTTTATTGACTTTGTGGCAAAGAAGAAGAGATTTTTAATCTATGGAGACAAAAACAAGGGAGCAATACTTGGAAAAGGTAGTGTAGGTAATCCCTCGTCTACTACTATCTCTGATGTATTGCTAGTTGATGGCCTTAAACACAATCTCATAAGCATTAGCCAATTATGTGACAAAGGATACAAATTATCTTTTTCAAAAGATTGTTGCATGATTGAAAATAATGATAAAAATAAGGATGTGTTTAATGGCTTGAGGGTAAATAACGTCTATATGCTGGATTTGAGTAAAGTATCATTGAGCAGTGATAAATGTCTTGTGACTATAAGTGAGGACTCATGGTTGTGGCATAGACGTTTGGCGCATGTCAATTTTGATTTGCTAAATAAGATAGTTTCTAAGGACCTAGTTATTGGCTTACCTAAAATCAAGTTAAAAAAGGCTCACTTATGTGATGCGTACCAAATGGGGAAGCAAACAAGGATCTCGTTTAAACCTAAAAACATTGTGTCAACTACGAGACCTGTTGAACTTCTTCATATGGACCTCTTTGGACCATCTAGATGTAAGAGTCTAGGTGGTAACTATTATGGTTTTGTGATAGTCGATGATTTCTCTAGGTTTTGTTGGACTATCTTCTTGGCTAGCAAGAGCGATACTTTCTCCGCCTTTGAAAAACTTGCTAAACTTTCTCAAAACAAGTTGAACACAAACATTATATCAATTAGAAGTGATCATGAAGGTGAGTTTGAAAATCACCTTTTTAAAGAATATTGTGGTAGACACGAAATTGATCATAATTTTCCGCTCCGCGTACCCCTCAACATACGAGGTCGTGGAACGTAAAAATCAAAATTTGGAAGAGTTAGGAAGAACTATGATCAATGAAAGTAGACTTCCTAAATATTTTTGGGCCGATTCCATTAGTATGGCTTGTTATGTTTTGAATAGGGTGTTCATCCATCCTATTCTTAACAAGACTCCGTATGAACTTTTGAAACGGAGGAAGCCAAATGTGTTTCACCTTCATGTTTTTGGTTGTAAGTGTTTTGTTTTAAACAATGGTAAGGAGAGTCTAGGTAAATTTGACTCCAAGGCAGATGAAGGTATCTTTCTCGGATACTCTCAATCAAGTAAAGCATATAGAATATACAATAATAGGTTACTTATAGTTGAAGAATTTGTTCATGTCACTTTTGATGAAACTTATTTGAAAAGTGTCGCAAAAGGTATTTCATTTCATGGTGCAGGTGTACCTTTTGAAGACATACTCAAAGACACTGAGAAAGGAATTGATCAACCTGAATCAGTGAAAGTTAAGGAGGAAAAAGATCACCATCATGAGGAGATTGAGGAGGTTTATCTGACTAACACCGATGGCTTTCCTCCAGCTTGGAAGTCTTCTAAATACCATCCTATCGACAACATTTCCGGTCATATCTTAAAGGGAGTGACAACTCGATCTAAGTTAAGTAACTTTTGTTATCACTTTGCTTTCGTCTCTCAAGTTGAACCTAAAAACCCAAAAGAGGATTTACTCGATGAGCATTGGTTCATATCAATGCAAGAGGAACTTAATTAGTTTAAAGAAAATGAGGTTTAGGACCTTGTCCCTCCTCCGCGAGACCATCGAGTAATTGGCACCTGATGGGTGTTTAAGAATAAACTAGACAAAAAAGGAGTTATAACTCGGAATAAGGTGTGATTGGTCGTGCAAGGGTATAACCAAGACGAGGGAATCGACTATGAGGAAACTTATGTTTCGGTTGCCTGACTCGAGGCTATACGCCTTCTGCTTGCTTTCGCTTGTGCGAAAGATTTCAAATTATTTCAGATGGATGTAAAAAGTGCTTTCCTCAATGGATATATAAATTAAGAGGTTGATGTATCCCAGCCTCCCAAGTTTGAATCCCATGAGTATCTTGATCATGTCTACAAGTTAAAATGAGCTTTGTACGCACTCAAACAAGCCCTTAGGGATTGGTATGACCGTCTTAGCAAATTTCTTCTTGATCAAGGGTACTCAAGAGGAAAGGTTGACACAACTGTCTTCATTAAACATCAAGGAAAACACTTAATCTTGGTACAAATATATGTTGATGATATTATTTTTGGATCAACTAACACGAATATGGTAAGGGAGTTTTCTAGATTAATGTAGGGAGAGTTCGAGATGAGCATGATGGGGGAGCTCAACTATTTCCTCGGATTGCAAATCAAACAACTGAAAGAGGGTACATTTGTGAGCTATACAAAATATTGTCTTGAGCTTCTCAAACGTTTTGACATGGCAAACTCCAAGTCGATTGACACTCTGATGCCTACATGTGCAAATCTCAACCCAGACGAGAATGGTAAGGATGAGGAGGTGAAAAAGTATAGAGTTATGATTTACTCTCTCCTTTATCTTACCGTATCTCGACCTGACATAATGTTTAGTGTCTGCATGTGTGAGAGGTATCAATCATGTCTTAAGGAATCTCACTTGAAATCTATAAAGCGCATACTTAGCTATACTTATTTAATGATGTCAAAACATATATAGGTAGAAAAGTGTACTTTAGACTGTATCATCAAGTCGCATATGCATACCTTATTTCTCTTGCGTTAAACATTGGTCAAAAACACGTTTAGGTACATGTAGAAAAAGTACAATATATATTCCATATAGGTTTGATCATGTTGGTCTAGTTTGAAATATGTTAGGGTCTCTTAAAAGTAGCTAAATGTATGAAAAAAATGCATTTTTGCATATTCCGAGTCTTTGAGTCGACTCATAGTTTGTTTAGGTCGACTCATACATAAGTCATTTTTTCATGTATTGCTCTCAGGAGTGCTCACGTCGACCCTTCGGCCGACTCATACTGTGTGCATTTGTGATTGTCTAAATTTGTGTCCTGTGCGTCGATGCATGACCTGTTTCGGTCGACGCAAAGTGATGTTTTCTACATAGTTTGAAATCAGGAGAGCTCAGGTGGATCCTCCCCTTGTTGTAGGTCGACCGCTCGGGCGTTTTTCACTAGAATTCTGCTATGTGAAACTTTCAAAATATTTGTTAAGTTGATTAATTATTTTCACATTTGCATATATATTGAGTTAGCTCATTCTTCGCAAACAACAAGAAAAGTGAAAATATACACTGATTTGGTTCTCATCATCTTCATCCTCTTTCTTGCATTTTCTCAACAACTACACATGATCATTTTTGTTGTGTATTTTGCATCATCAAGGTGGTAATGTCCAAACGTAGGATTGGTGTAATCAGGTTTAGGTTGAGAAATCAGTGGATTTTTCTTGAATAAAACCGTGAGGGTTTTTTCCTCCAAGAAACATGGATTTATGAGAGTTTTGCATAAATCGGTCCTTCACAGATTCAGCCGAGCGAAGGTAATTGAAGAACGGAAGGTTCTGGCAGTTTAGTAGCGGTAACTGGAGGATTGTGATAGGAAGATTTGGGTTCGAATGTTGGTGTTTGAAATCAGTCGGGCAAGATTTGAAGACCAAAGGGTTGTTCAACGGAAGTTCCGTAATCGGAGGTTTACTCATCACGTTCGAAGGACTTGATTTTGCTTGAATCAAGGGAAGAGAAGGCATAGGCTCTGCATCAACAATTGGGTTTGATTGTTTGAATTCTATTGCTTTTCTTGTAAATATTTGCAAACAGGTTTTATATTTATATATATATATATATATATATATATATATATATATATATATATATATATATATATATATATATATATATATATATATATATATATATATATATATATATATGTGTGTGTGTGTGTGAGTGTGTGTGTGTGTGTGTGTGTGTGTGTGTGTGTGTGTGTGTGTGTGTGTGTGTGTGTGTGTGTGTATGTGTGTATCTCAATTCTATTTTTAGAATTGAGGGCAAACACACCTCGAGCGAGGACGACAGGAGAACTGCCTCAACAAATTGGTGTTCTCTCTTTACTTTTTCCATTGTTGAATTTTGAGTTTGTGTGCAAACAATTTAGTTGATTAAAATTATGGTGCATGTAGTGATGAACCTATTTTAGAAACCTTATTACAATCCTTGATTGTAATTGAATACTATAGCACTTTATTCACACATTGGGATTCACTTGAGGTGCCTTGCACACCAAGTGTTCGACTAATTGTGTGAATACAAACACTTGTGTTGTCTTTTCAATTGGGTTATATTTTACACGCATTGGAAACTGTCCAACCTTAAAGTGAACAAAATCTAGTTGATGTGTGTTCAAATTAGTGATTCTAAATCTCGTCTTAATCGGATTCCATAGGCTTTGTGTATATCCAATCTTTTCGGTAAAGGTTCGTTTAGACGAATATAGTTCCTCGGCCGCTTCCGCTTAATACTTTTTAAAAACCAAATATTGATAAGTTCCAACTCTATTTTAATAAGTGATCTATTCAACCCCCCTTCTAGATCTGTGTCGTCGTCTAACAATATGTTCAACAAAGATTGTATAATGCGATAAAAATAATTGTTTACTATTGATATTAAAAAGCATGTGGCCTTTAACACCCTGTTGTTGGCCAAGGTATATACATTTGCATGTTCTAGAGTCTAAATGTGTTCGGTGTCTCTTAGAACTAGTAGTGTAGGCAAGACAGTCGAATGTGCGTAACTCATTATAATCAGGTATAACATTAAACATTAAAGTGAAAGGAGTAGTATACGATAAAAGTTTAGATGGGATTCTATTCATAAGAAAAATGGCATGAGATAGGGCGTGAGCCCAATTTTTTTTGGTAAATGAGATTGAAATAAAAGGGCGTGAGTCACCCCCAAAAGATGTTGGTGTTTGCGTTCCACAACCCCATTTTGTTGGGGTGTGTCAACACACGAGGTTTGATGAATGATGTCCTCACTAAGATAAAAAGATTTGAGAAGAAACTTAGGACCATTATCAGATCTCAATGTTTTGACGCACACCTGGAAATTCTTTTTAACATAGCTAATAAAATATTTCACTAAAGGTGGAGTTTCTGATCTGTATTTCATCAAAAATATCCAACAAAAATGACTTTTATCATCTATAACAGTTAAGAAATATCAATGGCCAAGCATAGAAAGGGTGGAAATAGGACCCCATATATCCATGTGGATGGGGTCAAAGCATTTATTAGATTGAGTGGTACGGTTAAGAAAGGGAAGTCGTTTTTCTCATAGCAGCTAAACATACATCACACAGGGTGAGGGGTTTAGACAAGTTAGGGATAGGAAACGTTTTAATAATTTATAAAATAATGTCATATGAAGGATGACCCAACTTGTGGTGCCACATATTACATTGATTAAGAGAAATGGAATGAACGGTAGAGAATTTATTGTAACTAGGTTTAACAAAAGGAAAAGTAAGAATATAAAGGCCATGAAGGAGCTCGGCTGCACCAATCTTCTACAGGGTATGAGTCCCTTGTATGAAGCATTGGTGAGAGTAAAAAATAATGTGACAGTCAAGGTTTTTGGTTTACCTAGGAACAAAAATGAGATTAGTGCAAAAGCTAGGAATGTAAAGCACATCAGTAAGATAGAAATTATTGGAAAAACTATGGTTCCTACAGAATCAGTTTCATGAGTATTATCATTGGGAAGCCTAACATGGAAAGGCTTAATCTTGATTAGGTGAGTGAACATATCAATGGAGTGACAAAAATGGTTTGTGGCTCTAGTGAGAATCCAACTATTGTCAATAAGACTAGAACAGGGAATAAAATTGATGTTACCTGGTGTCGTGTAAGAGAATGTATTCAGATGATGAACATTATGTGCTGGAGAAGTTGAAGATTTATGTAAGAGATCCAGTAATGCTTGTTGCTACTCAGCGGTAAATCCAAATAGAAGGACTTTCATAAGAGGTGGGTGGCTGAGAAATTGAGTGCTATATTTCAGGGTCTTCAGCAGTAGTGAAGTTGGCAAGATTGACTCGTTTCATGTATGGTGGCAACCCATGCTTTTTGAAGCACACCTCGATTGTGTGGCCTGTTCCTTTACAGTAAGTACAAATCTTGAGACCACGGCCACGACCAGTAGAGATGGATTTCATTGGAGAGTCCTGTGTTCGACCTTTGTTGGAGGATTTTGAGAGTTGAGCAACAATTTTTTCTTCTTCGGTGGTTTACACAAACTGACGCTCTTGTTGAATAAGGAGAGAAAACACTTTGTTGATGGGTTAAAGTGGTTGCATAAGCATGATACTTGAGCCAACCTTCGAGTATTGCTTATTAAGACCATTCAAGAATCTAATGACATAGTCATTTTCACGGTATTGTTTGATAGTGGAGAGGAGGGTGCAAGAACACTTAATGGTACATAAACACTGAGGGATTGGATAGAAATTTTCCAGTTCCTGCCATAGTTTCTTCAAAGAGGTGAAAATGGTGTGATAGAAGAATCACCTTGTCGCAGAGTGAAGATTTTTCCTTGTAGATTAGAAACCCTAAAGATGCCGCCTTGGTGGTAGTGATCTTGCAACTCTTGCCATATTTCATGCGCGGTGTCCGTCCACAAAATGCTCTCAGGTATCTCCAGTTCAATTGAGTTAGTAATCCAAGCCATAACCATAGTATTGCATCAATTCCAAGCTAAGGTTGTTGTTGGAGCGGTAAAGCAGCAAGCAAAAAATATTAAGTACCCAGTTTTGTCGTCTCCACAGGGATCGATGCGATACGAACGTCATTCAACGTTCTCCATATTTCTAAGCCTATTGTTCAAAAATTTTTGTTTAAAAGGTTCAAGGAACCATAACTAAAAACAGAAAATATAAATTAAAACTGAAATATAAACGAAGCCTTATTGGGATTGGATTTCATCAATTGATAACATATGCATTCTTCTGATCAAATTAAACACAACACAATCATTCGTCTAATACCCTTACGTATCACCCACGACAAAGCTAATCTCTAACGCAATGTCGAGAGAACAACCATGTTGTCTCATTGGTGATCTCTCGTCCAACAAAAACACAACACAGAGCATTAAGAGCTTATACTCGCGCAAATGCTAAGCCTAAACCTATCTTTAGCATTTAGGACCTAACAGGTAATCATCCTAGATCCTGATATGAAGAGTATATCTCTATTACGGTTCAAACCAAAGATAAACAGGTAAACAAATACGACAACCATATCGGATAAACGATTGTTTTACATAAAACACAATGATCAAAATACGTACACACGCTTAACCCTTTTTACATGTATTCACCTAATCTGCCAAATGGTTGTGAACATCGTTCTTCATCACTATTATCACATACCCACACAATATCATATTGATCCTACTCATGCTACCCATGCTACTTAATCAACACAATACCAAAGAGGATACAACGAATATCAACTACAAAACCATGTCAAAAGTTTGTTCATTGATAGAAGAAAATCTGAGATCAAAGATGTGAAAAGGTTTTGTCAAGACCCACAAATAAGCAATAAAAGATAATCAATCAATATAGAATCCAAACTAGTTCACAAACATAAATTAGATGAAATACATAAGGTATCAAAAGATTACATCCAAAATCCAACAAGAGATCAAAGATCTTACCTCCTCCCTCTTAAGGTTTTGTTTTTCTCTCTCTAAAATAGATGAAGAGAGATAAGTTCTGATGTAGAAAATATTACATAATAGATTCTGACCTAAAAAGAAATAAAAATACTTATATAGTACATTCAGGATCTGTCATGTTTGCCTAGCGAACAGATCCTTCGCCTAGCGAACAACAAGTCAGGCACCTGAGGTGCCTCTGAACAGTTAAACCGCCCCTGAGATATTTCCAAATATTTTCTAGGCGAGAAATCCTTCGCCTAGCGAAGCCTTCCCTGTGAACTTCGCCTAGCGAGTTTATGGTCTTTTTGCCTCTGTCTCAAGTTTGGGAGTATTCGCTAGAGCTACGTGTTGCGGTGAAAATTTGATATCAAGCTATTAATTAACTTGAACCTTATTTCTTTTACAACCGGTCTTTAATTTATCCAAAGGATAGGTCTAAAGAAAGAAAGAACCTTTTTCGCGATGTAACAACAACGCTTTAGAGATTCGGGGATTCGGGGGTTGGTTATATCTAGGGAAGGTATTAGCACCCTAAATATCTGTAGTACTCTACAGGAACCTTCTGTTCATTGCTTGCTAAGGCTGTGAAACATGCATCGGTTTAATTGGGATAAAAATAAAATAAAGGCCTAAGTGGTTTTCTAGGTTTGCTCGCAAAGGCGTCGCACCTTTTGCCTACGTATCCTGACTAGGATAGAATCAGAGCAATCGTAGTTCACCTCACAAGGGAAAAAGAACACTTGATGACGATCAAGGTTCAGGGGGGAACAAACATGACAATGCTTGTGTGGAGTTGACAAACTCCCTAAGCTACATTGAAGGGTAGTAAGATATCATGACGATGATTCTTACACAGAGTTGACGAACTCTGTCCTAGGGTTCTAGGTGAAGAACACTCCTAGTACGGGCAGGTTTCTTAGACTTCAAGCAAAGTCTAAAGGTGATGAAATTAGGGTTAAAAGTGACTTGACAAAGTCGAGGGTATGATAGAATTGGTTTTTGGTCCAAGACATTGATTGTCAACAGGACAGACTTTTTCCTTTGGAGGACAGTAATATTGGCGATTGGACGTGCTTCGGCGCTTGGGGCCACATACAAACATTACAGGAATAAATATTGCAACATACAAACATTAAAAATAAATTAATTATTACAACCATATCGAATAATTGGAATAAAAAACAGAGAGATTAAAATATCAGTCTTGGTACGCTGACAGTCTGTACCTGAAACGACTGTTAGTAGACAGATGAAAAAATGAAAAATAACAATTCAAGGAAAATATTTTAATATGTTGCCAAACATATCAAAACATGATATCAATCGAAATTTCCGACGAACGTGAGTGGAACAGTTCTAAATTTCATCTGCAGCTGCTTATAATTAATACTGTCAGTGCGCGGATCGCGCGAAATTCAAAGTGATCAAAAATGGAAATTGATTACATATTATGAAACTACAATTTAAATCAAGCATAACAAAAAAAGAACGGATGAAAAACGATAAAAAATGAGAAAGTTATGATACTGTGAAGTTTTGAATCTGTACTGTCAGTACGGTAAAAGTATACTGTCTAGTCAAATACGTTTTGTATCATAACTTTTTAACCGTTTATCGGAACGAGACAAAATTTATATGGATTTGGGGTAGAATGATGAGAGGAAGAGGATGGTGATGTTAGTTTTTACAAACTGTTCACCTAGTGAAAAAAACGCTGACTGGTGTGTGTGTTTGTTTTGAATGCATGGAAACATAATCGAAACCAAATACGTTTTATACCGTATCTCACTAACCGCTCATCGGATCGAGACAAATTTTATATGTAAATTGGGTAGAAAAATGAGAGGAAGAGGATGGCATAGGTGGTTTTTTGAAATTCACTCTCCTGTGAAAAAAACGATAGCTGGTGTAAAATTATGACTTTATGCTTGCAAAATGAAATGAACACTTGGTATACTCATGCTACAAGTCAAGTGAGGTCACATACACATCACACATATCCTATATAACAGATAGCAAGCAAGTTTGAAGCCAAGGCATGAGTAAATATGACAGTTGTATGTAAGTTGCAAATCACATGACATAACAATGCATGATGAGGTGATTTTTGGTTCTTGAGTGTTTTGAGCAATTCCACCTGTTCTAACACCTTAAATACATCATATGGAGTGTGTATATATTAAAAAATCAGAACTGGAACATAGGTATGAGTATGTAGTATTCATTTTGCAAGTTAAAGCATTATGTGAATCATGAAGCATTATGTGATGTAAAACTTGTGTCAGTCAAATTTTCATGATTTGAATCATCAATACACATTACATATGATCATGTGAAGCTGTAGAAACAAAGATAGAACATGTACAAGCAAGAAAACTCAAACTGGCATGTAAACATGAAGCATTTTGTAAAGACATGAACAAATGAGCATGATAATAGGCAGATGAAGTTCCAGCTCAAATTGAACCAAGTTAATCATTTAGACAGCATAAACACATGATATTAAGATGATCCAAACCTTATAAATCCATAGAAAGCCACTGTCATGAGTTTTGGCTAGTTAAATGCAAGTTTGTTCAAGTAATGATGCATATGAGGACATGAAACTTGATACAAGGGTTTCTAGCACAAGATGAGCATTCAAACACTTTAAATATGTTCAAATTAAGGTGTATAAGGTACCTGTTTTGACAGCAAACCAGTTTTGTGCAAAAAACCAAGTTTTGAAGCTTCCTTGATCTTTAAGAAACAAGCCACATGAGAGGCCAAAATGAATTCTGTCCACTTCTGATGGCTAATGATGGTTTAGACAGCTTGGATATATGATATTTGATGTGTCCAAGAGTTCAAAACATTAACAAGATGCTTGGAATAAGTTTTGGTGAGTTTTATGGATTTTGGTCAAAGTAAGCTCCATGGTAAGTTGACTTTTTGATTTCTTGAGTTTTTGGGTGATCTAATGGTTGGTACACCTCATATATATGATTTAGAGAGTGTATGGATGGTTGTTTGAGGTTTGGAATGCATAGAACTCAAAATAGCATCAAAAGTGCAAATGCTGAATTTTGGTCATTTTGACAACTTTGGTGATTTTTGCAATTTGTGAATGGGAGAGAGATATGGTGAGGTGCTTGCTTCTAACAGGTTTTCAGAATGATGTTCATGTCCATAATGAGGAGTTAGATGTCTCTATTTATAGGGAAAGTGAGTGAGGAGCTTGCTATGAAACCTTGCTTCACCATGAAGAAAACTTAGATTTTTCTCTTCCAAATGCAACTTGCTTTGCTTTTTCTGATTGCTAGCTGTTCTCTTCCCTTCATTAGCAAGTCTTAATGATGTTTTTGCAGATAAATCAAGGCCTAGAGGCATGGTAGAGTGGCTGGAACAGAAATCACTTTACACCTCATGCTTGGAAAAGTCAAAAATGGCAACTTTGGCAATGAACTTCCAATTCTTGATTCTATGCTATCTCCATGCTATTTCTTTGTTCTAACCTGCTAAGAATGATTAATATATCAGATAGAAGGAGTTTGTAGCATTGAAATTGATCCACTTGAGTGCTAGAGGTGTTCTTGCAAAATTCATCAATGTGGGACAAAAGTGACAAATTGCCAACTTTGAACACATGTATCTCTCAGCTCATAAATCATCTTGGGGAGTTCTTGTACTTTTTAGAAAGCCCTCACATAGTACTAAAACTTTCATGTTGGCCAGAAATCTTGATTCTATTTGAAACTAGGTGAAAAACCCCCTTGAAGTTGGCTGATTTTAGCTTTTAAGGTGAAAATAACTTAGAAATTTTCTAAGTTATTTTCCCTTCTAGGAATGTTTTTGCTTATATCTCAAAAAGTATGCATTTTCTGGTTGTGGACTAGTATGGGACTTTTGTAGGACTTGTCAAGAGCTTTCAAATGAGACTAGAACCAACTCAATTGGATGTGTGGTTAAGGAGATACGGTTTAGCCCTTTTCAAAACCCTAATTTCCCGATTTCTCGATTACTCTCTCATTTTTGATCCAATGACCATGAAAATTGATATGCAAGTCCATTATGACATAAGGAACAACTTTGATTCACAACTTGGATTCCAATTCTCAAAATTCGAGGAGTTGACTTTTCGGTCAACCGTACGATCGATCGGTGCCGATCGAGTCGCCTGTTGATATTCTGGACATCCTGGGACTTTGACACTTCTTGAATAGCCTTTAATAGCCTATATTAACTTCATGGACCTCACTCCCACCATTAAAACATTTCCCAACATCAAAGTCAAACCACAGTTGACTTTCCACTAGTTAAAAACCCTAATCGGGGCCTCCTGACTGCACTGTTCTTGATTCTGAAACAATTTCTTCAAATTGACTTCCCATTTGACTTTGATATTGTCTTTGATTTCATTCCATGATTGAATTGGCCCAAATCATTGGTTGATCCTTCCTTGATTGTTTTGAATTTGTCGGTGCGAGAACCCTGATTTCATCTGTAACTTCACAATGAAACTTTGAACTGGATTAGTGTTAGCTAAATTCATGATGTATGATTCTAATATGATTATGAGGATCTAAGGTGGTCAAAATTTGGGGTATGACAGTTGCCCCTATTTAAATATCTTCACTAGATGAACTGGGGATGGCAATCCTCGGAGAATCGTAGTGAGAGGTATTTAAATACAGAAGAACCAAAAATTTTGCACCTTAGATCCGATGCTATGCAAAGGATAACTGTTCAAATGCTATGCTTCCTACATGATGATTTATGATGCATGAAGATGCAAGGCACGCAAAAGGTAAAACAGACTGCTATCCACTGGGGAATAGTCTCAGAAGACTCGACACACTGGGAATGTCCTTATAGAAGGACACGCACTGGGGAAAGAGAGACTGGATATCAGATAGTTCAGACATGACTAAATGATGACAACTGAGAATATAACTTGACTGGAGGAGCGGGACCTGACGAGGACGACCGTTCACTGGGGAAAAGGGGTATTTCACCGGGGAAAGAGATGCGTTCCACTGGGGAAAAGATAACTTTACCGGGGAAAGGGTGACTCCACATGGGGAAACAAAGGAAAATGAGTCAAACCTTGCTGGGAATGATCAGTCAAGGCCTTCCTATAGTGAAGAGTTCAAACGGGATCTTCAGGAATGGACTATAAACAAGAACCGGACACACGGGGGATACTAGTGACTACTAGACCTCCAGGACCAGACTGGAAAAGCAAAGACATGCCGGGATAAGGGTGACTACCCATCCAGAGCAAAAGGTAAGGAATGCCAGTGACAACTGGACTTTAGCTAACTGTATCGGTGACGACCGAATGGATAAACAACAATACCGGTTACAACTGGATTTTCACAGAATTTGGTAACGACCAATAGTGATGTCGGATAAGGATGCCAGTGACAACTGGACTTACTGGGGAAATCTGAGTAACAACCACAAATGACAATTTGGGTGAGAATGCCAGTTACGACTGGACTTCAATGGGGAGGTTGGTGACGACCAACACAAGATACCAATGACAATTGGATTTAATGATGCCAGTGACAACTGGACTTCACGGGGATTTAATAACAACAATTACAATCCACGGTTCGGTTGGAGGTTGCCAGTTACAACTGGACTTGACTGGGGACGTTGGTGACTACCAACAAACGATACCAATGACAATTGGATTTTGCGGTGCCAGTGACAACTGGACTTTACTAGGAAAGGTTGGTGACGACCAACAGAAATATCAGGTGCCAGTGACGACTGGACTTCAAAAGGGAATGTTGGTGACGACCAACAAACACACGGTGCCAGTGACAACTGGACTTTGAAAAAGCTGTAGTGACAACTACGAGATAAAATATATGGATGCCAGTGACAACTGGACTTGAAGTAACAAACAAATAATGAGATAACACAACACTGGGGGGCGGGGAAAACCACACTGAATCCAGGCCGAGTGGTAAATAATCTGAAACTGTACTGAGGAATGGAGCTTTAATCAAGTCAATCCGCAATGTACAAGTGATCACTGTCTTTTGATAACCCTGTCGAGGGTGAGTTCTTCAACCTTCACATGATGGTTTCTTTAGTCTTGGTTACTACACATGACCAAAGGCGATCCTAAGTGAACGAATTTGTTAATGCTTCAACTGGGGGAATGACACACATGTATATCAATGCTCCTGCCACCTCGAGACATCAGGGGGCATATGATCGGGCTGAGTGTCTCACAAGTTAAAGCGTTTGTTTTTGCAAATCTTTTTCAAGTTTTATTATGAAAAATCTTGACCTCTTACGTTTTTCAAAGCTATCATTTGATAAATGAACAACGCTTTGCATAACAGAAATGATAAAGGAAAGTAATAGTTGTAAACAAAAGAATGGCTCAAGACTGGTTTTATTTAAGAGGGAGATCTTGCCAATGGCTAGATTCCATAGAACATTGTACAAGCGAAAAATGGCAATTGTGGAAAGGTTACATTGAATCCCATGACCATTTATCCCCTAAAGACCAGAATTCATCAACATCCTTGCTTCTGACGAGAGCGATGGGAAGTGAGTTTTCTTTGTGTAACTTGCTGCATTGGTGACAACCTTCTGATGCAGTGAAACGCCTTTGTCCCTAATTTTTGCCTGGATCGCCCTTTCGGGTTTTCAATCCACCGGGACGCTCATTTTTGCCTAAGCCGCCCTTTCGGGTTTTCAACTTAGCGAGCTTTCAATTCTTTTCTCTTTTTCTCTTTTTCCTTTTTACCCTAACTTTTGCATAAGCCGCTCTCGCGAGTTTTCGACTTATCGGGCTTTCTTTTAGGCGTAATATTTTCTGACTGCATCAGAATTTATTGGATGAGTAAGTTGCTCTCCATCCATGGTTGTAAGGATTAATGATCCTCCTGAGAAAACTGTTTTCACAACGAAAGGGCCATCGTAATTGGGCATCCACTTCCCTCTGGCGTCTTTGTGAACTGGTAAGATCTTCTTTAGTACAAGTTCGCCTTCTCGAAACTCCCGGATACGAACCTTCTTGTCAAAGGCTCTCTTGATCCTTTTCTGGTATATCTGACCATGACACATTGCTGATATACGCTTTTCATCAATTAAATTCAGTTGGTCAAACCTTTCTCTGACCCACTCTGCTTCTTCCAGCTTAGCTTCCATGATAACCCTTAACGAAGGGATCTCAACTTCAATTGGGAGTACAGCATCCATCCCGTATACTAATGAAAAAGGGGTTGCCCCTGTTGAAGTGCGGACGGATGTTCGGTATCCGTGCAGGGCAAACGGCAGCATTTCATGCCAGTCTTTGTAGGTCTTCACCATCTTTTGCAAGATCTTTTTGATATTTTTGTTAGCTGCCTCAACAGCTCCGTTCATCTTCGGACGGTAGGGAGAAGAATTATGATGCTCAATCTTGAACTCCTCACATAATTCTTTCATTACTTTGTTGTTCAGATTGGTTCCGTTGTCCGTAATGATTCGGTTGGGAATCCCGTATCGGCAGATTATTTCCTTCTTGATAAAGCGTGCCACCACCTGTCGAGTCACGTTGGTGTAGGAAGCAGCTTCGACCCATTTGGTAAAGTAATCAATGGCGACCAGGATGAAGCGGTGCCCGTTGGAAGCTTTCGGCTCAATTGCCCCAATCATGTCGATGCCCCACATTGAGAATGGCCACGGTGATGACAGTACATTTAACAATGTCGGAGGTACATGCATTTTATCTGCGTAGATTTGACATTTGTGGCACTTCCTGGAGAATTGGATGCAATCATTTTCTAATGTCAGCCAGTAGTATCCGGCTCTCAAGATTTTTCTGGACATTGCGTACCCGTTGGCGTGAGTGCCGAAGATTCCTTCGTGGACATCTTTCATTAATAAATCTGCTTCTCTTTTGTCAACGCATCTGAGCAGAACCATGTCATGATTTCTTTTATAGAGTATACCATTGCTGATGAAGAACTTTGACGCTAATCTTCTCAGAGTTTTCTTGTCGAGAGACGTAGCATTTGTCGGATATTCTTGTGTTAGCAGAAAGTTCTTTATGTCGTGATACCACGGTTTACCATCTGTCTCTTCATCGATCATCTGACAGTAAGCAGGTTCTGTTTTTCGCTCAATCCTGATGAGGGTGGCATCATTAACATCCCTGACTTTCCACATGGAAGCTAACATGGCTAAAGCATCTGCAATGTGATTTTCAGCCCTGGGTACATGCTTGAAGGTGATCTCCTCAAAGTATTCGATCATATCGACAATGTAAGCCCTATACGGAATCAAGTTTTCATGGCGGGTTTCCCAGTCACCTGTAACTTGGTAAATGACCAGTGCTGAATCTCCACTCACCTCTAGAGTTTTGATTTTGAGGTCAATGGCTGCTTCAAGACCAAGGATACATGCTTCGTATTCTGCGATGTTATTTGTACAATCAAAATCCAAACGCGCTGTGAACGGCGTGTAACCACCTTCAGGATTCATTAAGACTGCCCCTACTCCATGTCCGCTGTAATTTGAAGAACCGTCAAACATCATCTTCCAAGGAGAACTTGGTGGTGGGTCTTCAACAGGATCAACCCTTTCACAATCTTTTACTGCCATAATGTCTTCATCGGGAAAATCGAGCTTAACAGACTCATCATTTTCAACTGGCTGTTCGGCAAGGTAATCTGACAAGATACTGCCTTTGATAGATTTTTGAGTTACATATTGGATGTCGTATTCTGACAATAGCATGTGCCATCTGGCAAGTCTTCCGGTCTGAGCGGGCTTTTCAAAGATATACTTGATAGGATCCATTTTTGCAATTAGTAGAGTTGTATGGCAGACCATGTACTGTCTTAGTCTTTTGGCGGCCCATGCTAATGCACAACATGTCTTCTCAAGGAGCGAATAACGGCTTTCACAATCAGTAAACTTTTTGCTCAAGTAGTAAATGGCGTGTTCTCTTCGTCCAGATTCGTCTTGTTGGCCCAACATACAGCCCATAGAATTTTCAAGGACAGTAAGGTACATAAATAATGGCCTCCCCGGGACCGGGGGTATCAGGATAGGTGGTTCTTGCAAATATCCTTTAATTTTGTCAAAGGCCTGCTGACAGTCTTCGTTCCAAACCACGGGCTGATCTTTGCGCAACAGTTTGAAGATGGGTTCACAGGTTGGTGTCATGTTAGAAATGAACCGAGATATGTAATTCAGTCTTCCCAGAAAACCTCTGACTTGTTTTTCAGTTTGAGGAGCCGGCATGTCTTGAATGGCACGGACTTTATCCGGATCTACTTCAATTCCTCGTTGACTAACAATGAAACCAAGCAGCTTTCCTGATCTTACCCCAAAGGTACATTTGGCAGGATTTAACCTCAGTTGGTACTTTCGGAGCCTTTTGAATAATTTTAACAGATGTTCGAGATGACCCTCTTCACTTTGGGATTTGGCAATCATGTCATCCACGTAGACTTCGATTTCTTTATGCATCATGTCGTGGAACAGAGTGACCATGGCCCGTTGGTAGGTGGCACCAGCATTCTTTAAACCGAACGGCATGACTTTGTAACAGTAAGTTCCCCACGGGGTGATGAAAGTAGTCTTTTCCCTATCATCGGGATCCATCTTGATCTGATTGTACCCAGAGAAACCATCCATAAAAGAGAAAACTTCGAAACGAGCAGTGTTGTCTACTAACGTATCAATGTGAGGTAACGGGAAATCATCCTTTGGACTGGCCTTGTTTAAATCTCTGTAATCTACGCACATCCGGACTTTACCATCCTTCTTAGGCACTGGGACAATGTTGGCTACCCATTCGGGATATTTGGATACAGCCAAGAACCCTGCATCTACCTGCTTTTTTACTTCATCTCTGATTTTGAGTGCCATGTCTGGTCTGGTTCTGCGGAGTTTCTGTTTTACTGGCGGGCACTCTGGCTTGAGCGGAAGCTTGTGAACCACTATGTCAGTGTTTAGACCCGGCATATCTTGATAGGACCAAGCAAACACATCCACATATTCCTTCAAAAGTTCTTTTAATTGCTGTTTGATATTCGTCTCTAGACTTGCCCCAATCTTGACTTCTTTCCTGTCATCTTCTGAACCCAAGTTGATGACTTCAACCTGTTCTTTGTAAGGCTCGAGCTTTCTGTCTTCGTCTTGAGTTAGTCTTACCAGTTCATCAGGTATTTCAAAGTTTTCGCCCTCCTCTTCAGCTTGGTAAACTGGTGAATCAAAGTCAGGAGGAGATGCCTGGTCATGGGCGTCAATGGGTTTTTGAATGCGGCTGCAGGTGGGAACGGTTTAATTTTATTAAACATGCACAGATAAATGCAGCACACAAAAGAGAAGATTGTTTTTGGGTTTTTTATGATTGCCAATTTTTCTTTTAAAAGTGAAAACGATAAAAGCACCAAAAGAAATGAAGGATTTTAGCAAAACAGTCCATTTTCATTGATATTCTTTGAAATTTCGGGGCCCGTACAAAATATTCCTATGACCTTGGGCACGGTCATGGAGTTTTTGAAATAACAAAACAAGAAAAAGACACAAAGCAAATTACTTTAACTCGTGACACACTACAGGGATGTCAACAGCCTCCCAGTTGTTCAAGGGGGAGTTGCACTGATATACTAAGTGTCCGATATCTTCACTTTCTTCTTCGTTCCCTATTGCATTAATTTGGGACCCTCCGCTGATGAATACTTCCTGGATTGTTCTAGGACGCTTTTGGCCAGTTGTTGTATCTTCATCCTGAGTTGGTTTGTAACCCAACCCTTGTCTGTTCATTTTGGGACGAACTTCAATAACTTCTCCCCATCCTGCAGGAGTGCCTTCTTCTAATGCTGACTTGATGCTCTGGGCTGAAACGAACGATGGATTACCTTTGGCTACTGTTTCTTCTATCATTACCGCGTGAGCTATTTCCAAAGCTTGAAATGAGGTCTCCAGCGCGCCTTCTTCCGCTTCAATGTATCTGAAGGATGATAGATTACTCACCATAAAGTCTTCCTCGCCGTGCACAATTATTAGCTGATCATTTACCACATACTTTAACCGCTGATGTAGAGTAGATGTCACCGCCCCGGCTTCATGTATCCATGGTCGGCCCAGTAAACAGCTGAAGGCGGGATTAATATCCATTACCTGGAATGTTATATCAAACACGTGTGGCCCTACCATGATGGGTAATTCTACTTCTCCAATAACAGCCCTTCTTGACCCATCGAAAGCTTTCACAATCAAGGAAGTAGGTCTCATTTCTGCCCCTACATAGGCCAATCTCGCAAGTGACCTTGCGGGCAACACATTCAAAGATGATCCGTTATCTACTAAGACTCGTGCGAGTGTATCTTCCTGGCACTTTATGGATATATGTAAGGCTTTGTTGTGGTTACGACCTTCTTTTGGCAATTCAGCGTCACTGAAACTCAACGTATTGCATGCTGTGATATTGGCTACTACCGAATCAAATTGCCCCAGTGTTATATCTCTGGTTACATGGGCTTGTTGGAGTACTTTCTGCAGCGCCTCCCGATGAGCGGGGGAATTTATTAATAAGGACAGGACAGATAATTTGGCCGGCGTTTGGTGGAGCTGATCCACTATCTTGTAATCGCTTTTCCGGATAATCCTCAAAAACTCATCATCTTCTTTCTCGGGATCTGTCACCTCTCTGTTCTGTGTTTCCACCGGGGTAGTGGGTTTCGGAGTCACTATCGTAATTTTGGGCTGATAAATTCGACCGCTGCGGGTCATCTTGCTCGTGCCCACGATGTTCGTAACATCGTCTTGCTCTTTCTGTTCTTTCTTTTCTTGGTCCGCATTTCTAGGTGTCACTGTTAAACCATATTTCCAAGGAACTGCTTTTGGATCATTGTACGGAAATGGCTTCGGCCTTTGAATTACAATGGCTCGGCGTTGAGAGATCTCTGATCTGTTGAATACAGGTTCTGCACTTTTGGGTGCTTGAATCCATTTGTCTTTGTTGGGTTGATCAAACGATGGTTTTATCACGGCAATATTTTCACTTTTGACCTTACTGCACACTTGTAATAATCCTTCATCAATCAAACTTTGGATGTCTTTCTGTACTGTACCACAAACCTCAGCATTGACAGAACATTCCCCACAGTCGTTGTGATTACCCTGGATATAACCTGTTTTCACCAGTTTTTCATGCAACATCTTTAATGGTGTTTTGATCTCTGATACTTCAGTAATTAGCCTTTCAGTTGAGGACTCATCCACAGCGTTAACCCCTCCATGGTTCGGTAACGGGTTACTCTTGACATTGGGTGGAATATCATTAAATGACAGGATCTTTTTCTCAATCAATTCCCTCACCAAATGCTTCAAGGCAAAGCAACTTTCTAGATCATGGCCAGCGGCTCCTTCATGGAATGCGCAGTGGGCGCTTGGATTGTAAAAGGGAGATGTTGTATCAGGGTTTAGGGGCCTTGTAGTCACCAAACCTTCCTGGACCAATGAAGGGTATAATTCTGTGTAAGTCATCGGGATCTGCGGGAAATTTGGCTTGTTTGTCGGTCTTCTATTTTGAAAGTCCTGGCGGGGTGCCGGAGCTCGAGGTTGTTGTTGTTGTAGTTGTAGGAGAGGCGGAGCGTTGGGCGCTCGTTGTTGCCTTTGCTGAAACGGTTGATATCCGGGAGCAGGTTGTGTTGCCTGGTAGTTGGGACGAGTGAAAGCAGGGGTAACAGCTGCCACATAGGGTTGTGCGGCATACTGTGGTGGATATATTGCTCCGGGGTAACCTTGTTGCATATAACTTGGCTGTATTGGTTGATTGTAATTCAGATAAGGTTGCTGTTGGTAAGGTTGTTTTTGCGTATGTCTACTTTTTCCGCTGGTGATGGCGTTGGTCTCGCCTTCCTTCTTCTTGTGGAATGGATTACCAGTTTTCTTGACCTGACCACTTGAACTGCTGGAACTGCCTGTAACTCTTCCGTTTTTCAGTCCTAGCTCTACTCGGACTCCCACGGCTACAATATCCGAGAAGCTGGCAGATACACTACTGATCATCTTCTCATAGAACTCTGGTCGGACAGTGTCAACAAACCAATCAGTCAATTCTTTCTCACTAAGCGGAGGTTCCACTTGTGAAGCTACCTCTCTCCATCGTTGAGCGTACTCCTTGAAGGATTCAGAACTTTTTTGGGACATACTCAGTAATTGCCTTCGATCAGGCGCCAAATCCATGTTATATTTGTAATGTCTCATGAAAGCATTGGCCAAGTCTTGGAAGCTGAGAATTTTAGTCTGATCCAAACCCAAATACCATTTTGTTGGTGCACCTTTCAAACTGTCCTGGAAACAATGTATCATCAATTTGTCATTTTCAACATAAGCCGCCATCCTGCGGCAATACATGAGAAGATGTGTTCGTGGGCAGGAAGCCCCTGAATATTGGTCAAAATTTGGAACTTTGAATTTTGGCGGAATTATCAGCCCCGATACCAAGCACATATCCCGGGTGTCTGCCCCAAATATATCATTTCCTTCCATAGCTTTTAACTTTCTTCCCATGGTCTCGACACTTTCCTTCAACCTCTCGTGTTCTTCATTCTCTCCTTCATACTCTTCTTGATCTTCGCCCACTGGTTGATAATTATGAAACATTGGGCGCACTTGCGCTTGCACAGCTGTTGGAGCATAAGTAGGGATAGCCTGGGGCATTTCCCCCCTCAAAGGAACATTCTGCTGATTTACTGGAGTTGGATGTAGAAAATCCGGGTGTAAGCCGTACGGTGGATTGTTGGCGATGGTGTCGGCCGTTGGAACTGGATCTATAGCAGCACTAGTAATCTCAGAAACTACAGTAGCCTGGGTATCCATCTTCGCTTTTATCACCTGTAAAGCTTCCATAATCTGCTTGAATCCGCCTCGGAGATCTCCGAGCTCGTCGTCAATTCTTACAATCTCTTGATTTTGGGCCTCCATTAGTTGACGGGCTCTGGCTCTCGTGTTGTACTTGTGTGTTGGATTCAGTGTGCTTTCCTCTGTTTGAAGATCAGACAGCGGGGTGAGACACGACACAGGAAACAACACTTACGATATGCTTATGACATGTTTATGATATGCTTATGATATGCAGACATGCGGATGCAATATTTCGAACATTCAAGGGGTTCTTAGAAGTCATTCATAGATATTAAAAAGGGGAACATTACAATCATTTTTTTTTTATCCCTCTACTGGGGAGCTTACAACAGTTGGAAATTGAAATACAAAACAGCGATTACATCACCACACAATGATCTGGGACTGTCTAACTTGAAGGTCCTTCCTCTTCTGGTTGATTTCTTCCTCTACCCTGGAGAGCTTCCTTTTCTTGCATAGCCAAGAAATACTTGTTCCTCCATGTCTTTCCTTCTTCTTCTGCTTTTACCAATGTAGTCTGCAATTCTTCCTCGAGTGTGGGTTCTGTTGATTCGGGTTCAAATCGGGTATAGAACATTTTCAGAGAAGCCTCTTTCACCCATGCTAGGTAGGAGTCTGATACAGCCGTGTCAGGGTAGTCTAAAACAGTCATGCCCCTGACGTTGATACGGCGCCAAGCGTAGATGATCCTGGCTTTGTATTCTCGGTCTTTTCCGTCGCGAATGCAGAAACTCCTCATCAAGTTGAAATCTGGTTCGCCCATCATTGGATACCCTAACTGTCTGCGAGCAAGGATCGGGTTGTAGCTGATGCACCCTTTGGTACCTATGAGTGGTACATTCGGGAAGTCTCCACAACTCTGGATCATGGGGATCCCTCCATAAGTGGGGTCGTACCATTGAATGTCGGTGTGCCGGAGTAACAGTATCTTTTCAGTCCATGGGTTACTGTTCCGTAAATCCCACAGTGCTGGATATCTTGGCAAGCGTGAAATGAACCATTTGTAGAGGAGAGTGGAGCAACATTCAATCCCATCAGCACTGAGTATTCTTCCAGAGTTGGCAACAGCTGGAAATCTGGGAAAGTGAAACAGTGATAGGTTGAATCGTAGAACTTGACGAGCGCGGATAATATTCCCTCATCTACCTGAATCTCAAGTAAGGATAATATCTTTCCGTGTCGGGTTTTGAAGGTTTCAGGATCTTCTACCATTCTTCCCAATATTCTCAGATTCTCCAGATCTGGTTGTCGGAACTTGAACTCTGCGGTTGATTGGATCCATTTTTTTAATACCTGTGAAATGGTTTTAAAACCCCTTGAATGTTTAAAATACAAATGTGGATGCAAATGCGTAAAGTTTTATAGGAACTCAGATCTCGGGATTCAAAACGTCACGGATTTCATTTAATTTTTCGATGTTGCACTACAAAATTTTTTAGTACACATTACAAGAAAACTAAACAGTGCTAAAGGAAATCCTCTGACAGAAACTCCACTGTGGCATTTGCTTTTTGCAGTTCTTCCTCCACTCGAATCTTTTCTTCCATGAGTTTCTCAACCATTGTCTTCCACGGAGTAGACTGATTACTGAAGTAGAACAAGTTTTCCTGGGCCTTTCTTTTCTTACTTGCCTTTATTTCCTCCTCCTTTTCTTGAAGCTGCTTGCGGAGCATTTCATTTTCTTCCATTACCACCTGATATTTATACCTCCAAGATACCTCCGTCTGTTGTGATTTCCTTAATGCAATCTTCAGTTTTTCCTCCTCAGAGAAGAAAATCAACGGGCGTTCTTCTTTTAGGACCATGGGTTCCTGCAAGGCATAAGGCATCTTCAACTGAATAGCTCTCTTTCGAACCCATTGGAGATAAGGGTCGAAAGAAACACAGTTCTGTTTTCCCAAGCTTTCCTTTCCTCTTTTGTGAATATGTTTCCAAGCTTCCAGAAATTCTCCTTTCAATTCAGATTCTCCCAAAAAGAACAAGCTTTCAACACGAGCACTGTTAGGGCGGTCTTTCAGTGGATACCCGAGTTGTCGTCGGGCGAGGACTGGATTATAGCTGATTCCTCCATCTGTAGTAAGGAGGGGTACGTTGCCAAAGTTTCCACAGCTGTCAATAATTTTTATACCGTCGTAATCTCTACTGTACCATTCAATATCGGAATGTGACAGTGCCACGATCTTCTCAGACCACCAACCTTCTCTCCAGAATACATGAGCCTTGGGCATATGAGAGTGGAACCACTTGTACAACAACGGGAAACAACAGATGATCATACCACCCTTGTGAAGATTCCTGAGGTGAATGGAATGATGAGCACTACCCAGCAAAGTTGGTACTGGATTCTTCTTCAAAAAGATCTTAATAGCATTGAGATCCACAAAGTTGTCGATGTTGGGGAATAGGAAGATCCCATAGATAAGCAAGGCTAAGATTGCCTCGAATGCGTCCATGCTCAGGTGGTCTGCATAATACTGTGCTTTCTTGGTCAAGAACCCAGCAGGTAAACCAGAGATTCCTCCTTTTGTAGTCATGTTTTCCTGTATATCTTTTATTCCCACGCATATTGCTCTGGCGATCTCTTCCTTCTTAGGGTCCTTCTCCGTGAATGGAAAAGGAGAATCTTCAAGGATGGGCAACCCGATTAGGCAAGAATACTCTTCAAGTGTTGGTACGAGCTGATAGTCTGGAAATGTGAAGCAATGATAGAGCGGGTCGTAAAACTGTAACAAGGTGGAGAGGAGCCCCAAATCCATCTTCTTCTTAGTTCTCAGTAGTGACAACAAGTTACCATATCTGCTCTTGAAACCCTCTACATCTGTGATATAAGTGCTCGACCTTTCGATGTCATCCAGCTTAGGACTCTTGTATGTGTACTTGATTGTTTTCTTTTTTGTTTGATCCATGATGTTCCTAAAATTTTAAAATGAGAGACTGAGTTCCATAAAACTTTTATGTTATGATGTTATGAATGCATGGATGCAGCAAACACAAGTATTCACATATACACATCAAGTTTTGGTTTAGGGAAATTCAATCAGGAGCCAAGGTCTACCCTTTCCAATAAGGAGTGTACTAGGGCTTTCTTCCACCTGTAGAACAAGGTTCTAAAAAGTTCCCAGAGTCCTAGACCCATCTTTCGGATATTATCAACTGCCCAAATAACTCGAGGGTCAATAATATTCTCAAGAGAGTCTCGTCTGAGTGTAGTATCGCGTATCAACTATTCAGAAATACTCCCTCATAGTTATCGCACTACATCCTAATAAGGCCAAGTGGGGTAATGTGTTCTAAAGGTCCTCAATGTCATGGGCCCCTTATAGAAAGTAACATTGTTTTCACGAATACTCGATCAACAACACTACCCTCTAAAAGGACCTTCATTGAGCAGCGGTTTTCAAGTTGGCTTATTCGGGAATCAACTCCCTATAAACCTCCTTGAATATACCACCTTCCTATCATAAGTACTCTCGAGCACGGGTATAGTGCTGTCTCACCATCTTTCATTTCCCAAAAGCCAAAAGAACAAGTCTGCACATATTCACAAATATTCACAAATAGCAAGTATATAAGCAGAATAGGTTAAACCCTCAAACAATAAAACTCCCCAGTGAAGTCGCCATTTTCTGTTGCGGTGAAAATTTGATATCAAGCTATTAATTAACTTGAACCTTATTTCTTTTACAACCGGTCTTTAATTTATCCAAAGGATAGGTCTAAAGAAAGAAAGAACCTTTTTCGCGATGTAACAACAACGCTTTAGAGATTCGGGGATTCGGGGGTTGGTTATATCTAGGGAAGGTATTAGCACCCTAAATATCTGTAGTACTCTACAGGAACCTTCTGTTCATTGCTTGCTAAGGCTGTGAAACATGCATCGGTTTAATTGGGATAAAAATAAAATAAAGGCCTAAGTGGTTTTCTAGGTTTGCTCGCAAAGGCGTCGCACCTTTTGCCTACGTATCCTGACTAGGATAGAATCAGAGCAATCGTAGTTCACCTCACAAGGGAAAAAGAACACTTGATGACGATCAAGGTTCAGGGGGGAACAAACATGACAATGCTTGTGTGGAGTTGACAAACTCCCTAAGCTACATTGAAGGGTAGTAAGATATCATGACGATGATTCTTACACAGAGTTGACGAACTCTGTCCTAGGGTTCTAGGTGAAGAACACTCCTAGTACGGGCAGGTTTCTTAGACTTCAAGCAAAGTCTAAAGGTGATGAAATTAGGGTTAAAAGTGACTTGACAAAGTCGAGGGTATGATAGAATTGGTTTTTGGTCCAAGACATTGATTGTCAACAGGACAGACTTTTTCCTTTGGAGGACAGTAATATTGGCGATTGGACGTGCTTCGGCGCTTGGGGCCACATACAAACATTACAGGAATAAATATTGCAACATACAAACATTAAAAATAAATTAATTATTACAACCATATCGAATAATTGGAATAAAAAACAGAGAGATTAAAATATCAGTCTTGGTACGCTGACAGTCTGTACCTGAAACGACTGTTAGTAGACAGATGAAAAAATGAAAAATAACAATTCAAGGAAAATATTTTAATATGTTGCCAAACATATCAAAACATGATATCAATCGAAATTTCCGACGAACGTGAGTGGAACAGTTCTAAATTTCATCTGCAGCTGCTTATAATTAATACTGTCAGTGCGCGGATCGCGCGAAATTCAAAGTGATCAAAAATGGAAATTGATTACATATTATGAAACTACAATTTAAATCAAGCATAACAAAAAAAGAACGGATGAAAAACGATAAAAAATGAGAAAGTTATGATACTGTGAAGTTTTGAATCTGTACTGTCAGTACGGTAAAAGTATACTGTCTAGTCAAATACGTTTTGTATCATAACTTTTTAACCGTTTATCGGAACGAGACAAAATTTATATGGATTTGGGGTAGAATGATGAGAGGAAGAGGATGGTGATGTTAGTTTTTACAAACTGTTCACCTAGTGAAAAAAACGCTGACTGGTGTGTGTGTTTGTTTTGAATGCATGGAAACATAATCGAAACCAAATACGTTTTATACCGTATCTCACTAACCGCTCATCGGATCGAGACAAATTTTATATGTAAATTGGGTAGAAAAATGAGAGGAAGAGGATGGCATAGGTGGTTTTTTGAAATTCACTCTCCTGTGAAAAAAACGATAGCTGGTGTAAAATTATGACTTTATGCTTGCAAAATGAAATGAACACTTGGTATACTCATGCTACAAGTCAAGTGAGGTCACATACACATCACACATATCCTATATAACAGATAGCAAGCAAGTTTGAAGCCAAGGCATGAGTAAATATGACAGTTGTATGTAAGTTGCAAATCACATGACATAACAATGCATGATGAGGTGATTTTTGGTTCTTGAGTGTTTTGAGCAATTCCACCTGTTCTAACACCTTAAATACATCATATGGAGTGTGTATATATTAAAAAATCAGAACTGGAACATAGGTATGAGTATGTAGTATTCATTTTGCAAGTTAAAGCATTATGTGAATCATGAAGCATTATGTGATGTAAAACTTGTGTCAGTCAAATTTTCATGATTTGAATCATCAATACACATTACATATGATCATGTGAAGCTGTAGAAACAAAGATAGAACATGTACAAGCAAGAAAACTCAAACTGGCATGTAAACATGAAGCATTTTGTAAAGACATGAACAAATGAGCATGATAATAGGCAGATGAAGTTCCAGCTCAAATTGAACCAAGTTAATCATTTAGACAGCATAAACACATGATATTAAGATGATCCAAACCTTATAAATCCATAGAAAGCCACTGTCATGAGTTTTGGCTAGTTAAATGCAAGTTTGTTCAAGTAATGATGCATATGAGGACATGAAACTTGATACAAGGGTTTCTAGCACAAGATGAGCATTCAAACACTTTAAATATGTTCAAATTAAGGTGTATAAGGTACCTGTTTTGACAGCAAACCAGTTTTGTGCAAAAAACCAAGTTTTGAAGCTTCCTTGATCTTTAAGAAACAAGCCACATGAGAGGCCAAAATGAATTCTGTCCACTTCTGATGGCTAATGATGGTTTAGACAGCTTGGATATATGATATTTGATGTGTCCAAGAGTTCAAAACATTAACAAGATGCTTGGAATAAGTTTTGGTGAGTTTTATGGATTTTGGTCAAAGTAAGCTCCATGGTAAGTTGACTTTTTGATTTCTTGAGTTTTTGGGTGATCTAATGGTTGGTACACCTCATATATATGATTTAGAGAGTGTATGGATGGTTGTTTGAGGTTTGGAATGCATAGAACTCAAAATAGCATCAAAAGTGCAAATGCTGAATTTTGGTCATTTTGACAACTTTGGTGATTTTTGCAATTTGTGAATGGGAGAGAGATATGGTGAGGTGCTTGCTTCTAACAGGTTTTCAGAATGATGTTCATGTCCATAATGAGGAGTTAGATGTCTCTATTTATAGGGAAAGTGAGTGAGGAGCTTGCTATGAAACCTTGCTTCACCATGAAGAAAACTTAGATTTTTCTCTTC
Organism: Lathyrus sativus; assembly: GCA_963859935.3. Taxonomy (NCBI): domain Eukaryota; kingdom Viridiplantae; phylum Streptophyta; class Magnoliopsida; order Fabales; family Fabaceae; genus Lathyrus; species Lathyrus sativus. The sequence continues at coordinate 653,454,887 of OZ012739.1, read as the reverse complement.
CAAATGCAACTTGCTTTGCTTTTTCTGATTGCTAGCTGTTCTCTTCCCTTCATTAGCAAGTCTTAATGATGTTTTTGCAGATAAATCAAGGCCTAGAGGCATGGTAGAGTGGCTGGAACAGAAATCACTTTACACCTCATGCTTGGAAAAGTCAAAAATGGCAACTTTGGCAATGAACTTCCAATTCTTGATTCTATGCTATCTCCATGCTATTTCTTTGTTCTAACCTGCTAAGAATGATTAATATATCAGATAGAAGGAGTTTGTAGCATTGAAATTGATCCACTTGAGTGCTAGAGGTGTTCTTGCAAAATTCATCAATGTGGGACAAAAGTGACAAATTGCCAACTTTGAACACATGTATCTCTCAGCTCATAAATCATCTTGGGGAGTTCTTGTACTTTTTAGAAAGCCCTCACATAGTACTAAAACTTTCATGTTGGCCAGAAATCTTGATTCTATTTGAAACTAGGTGAAAAACCCCCTTGAAGTTGGCTGATTTTAGCTTTTAAGGTGAAAATAACTTAGAAATTTTCTAAGTTATTTTCCCTTCTAGGAATGTTTTTGCTTATATCTCAAAAAGTATGCATTTTCTGGTTGTGGACTAGTATGGGACTTTTGTAGGACTTGTCAAGAGCTTTCAAATGAGACTAGAACCAACTCAATTGGATGTGTGGTTAAGGAGATACGGTTTAGCCCTTTTCAAAACCCTAATTTCCCGATTTCTCGATTACTCTCTCATTTTTGATCCAATGACCATGAAAATTGATATGCAAGTCCATTATGACATAAGGAACAACTTTGATTCACAACTTGGATTCCAATTCTCAAAATTCGAGGAGTTGACTTTTCGGTCAACCGTACGATCGATCGGTGCCGATCGAGTCGCCTGTTGATATTCTGGACATCCTGGGACTTTGACACTTCTTGAATAGCCTTTAATAGCCTATATTAACTTCATGGACCTCACTCCCACCATTAAAACATTTCCCAACATCAAAGTCAAACCACAGTTGACTTTCCACTAGTTAAAAACCCTAATCGGGGCCTCCTGACTGCACTGTTCTTGATTCTGAAACAATTTCTTCAAATTGACTTCCCATTTGACTTTGATATTGTCTTTGATTTCATTCCATGATTGAATTGGCCCAAATCATTGGTTGATCCTTCCTTGATTGTTTTGAATTTGTCGGTGCGAGAACCCTGATTTCATCTGTAACTTCACAATGAAACTTTGAACTGGATTAGTGTTAGCTAAATTCATGATGTATGATTCTAATATGATTATGAGGATCTAAGGTGGTCAAAATTTGGGGTATGACACTACGCTACCACTTCGCCTAGCGAGTTCTTTGCTGCCTCCTTCGTCTAGCGAGTTTAGGGCCCTTTCCATTCTGTTGTGAACAGTGCATTGATTCCTGGCCTTCGCTACATAGTTCGCCTAGCGAACTTTATGAAGTTTTGCATGTTGTCTTGATTTCTTTGTCATCTTTCTTGTGTATTAATTTCCACTTTTTTCATGCCTAATTCCTGCACAATAGCACACAAATCAAAGGTACCAAGACATTTACACAATATGTTGCAAACCAACCGAAGCAAGAGTGGTTTTCACACTTTCTTGACAAAAAAGGAGTGAAAAATGCTCACATTTGATAGATCAAATAAGCAAAGTTGGGCATCAACAACTCTCCCCAACTAGATTTTTGCTTGTGCTCAAACAAAGTATGTCTCTCATTTCAAACAAGTGAATTTGATCAAGACTAAGATTCACCCAAGAATGGATAAAATGGCTCAAACACAAAGAATGCACACAAGCAATGGTTTCAAATGTTGAGAATCAAACAATGCACATGAACTAACTTCTTAAAAATAAAATATAAAGCCATGCATCAATCAACAACTATGGTTTTCATGAATGAATCACTCTATCTCTTCTCTTCGAATAAGGATTGAAGAAATTACGCGTTTGCAACCGCGGGGAAAATTTCACTCACCTAACAAACAATGTCAATATCAATCCAATTCATACAACATCTAACAATCAAAAATGAAAATATGGAAGCAAGGAGATCACTAAGGTCTTTTTCGGTTGTAGCTTGGTCAGGTTTACAAACAAGGGACATATCTAAGGCCATTAAAACGAAATTGCCGATGCAAAAGAGACATTTACTGTACAAGTTATTTACACATCCCAATTTCATTCCACTTGTTTCTCATTTGAAACCTTCATAACTCATTTTATTTCACAACTTGTTCTTTCACTATTTTTCTTTTCCAAGCAAGCATTATTTTTCTCTTTTTTTTTTACATTCATATTCACATAACAAATTTTTCAATGCTTGCTTAAATTTTTTCAAAAGTTGTAGCAACCTACCATCTTTCTTTTTCATTCTCCCCAACTTAACTTTTACTCAACCCTCAAGTGAATGCTCTTGGCTTTTTATGCCAAAGAGGACAATTAAAACAAAATTCAAGGGTTCAAGAAAAATTTTAGAATCTCACAAAATTCAGAATGAGATTCACATTATTTAGGCTCAAAGGGGTTAACGAATTCTCTCTACTCATGGGTAAGTTACATTTGGATATGATTGTGCTCAATATAAACAAATGCCTTGATCATTTCTAATGCTTCCAAAAATTCACAATAATAACAAGATAAAGCATGAATCAAATGAATCAACAAACTTTATTAGTAATCCAACATTTAGTGAACAATGAAAGCTTTCTCACAAATTATGGTTTTTGGTCCTAAGTGAAACAATCATTCAAACAAGTTGTCAAAAGAACAAATTTCATTTGCACAAAGACTTAAGTTCTTAAGCATTCTAAAATTCTAAACAAGAGAAACCATGTACCTTGACAACATTCACTTGTTCCATACTATCATCTCCATCCAAACTCGGTCGAATCTTCGTTGAATGCTTTTATAAAGATAGCAACCACTCTAGAAGGAGTTCTCATCATTCCTGAACACACTAGAGAAAACATAAAAAGAAACAAACATATACAATATAAACAAATATACAAAGCTTAAAATTATAGAACTGTTGTAATGCACTTCAATATATCAACACCAATCCCCGGCAACGACGCCATTTTGTTGGAGCGGTAAAGCAGCAAGCAAAACATATTAAGTACCCAGTTTTGTCGTCTCCATAGGGATCAGTGCGATATGAACGCCGTTCAACGTTCTCCATATTTCTAAGCCTATTGTTCAAAAGTTTTGGTTTAAAAGGTTCAAGGAACCATAAATAAAAATAGAAAATATAAATTAAAACAGAAATATAAACGGAGTCTTGTTGGGATTGGTTTTCATCAATTGATAACATGCGCATTCTTCTGGTCAAATTAAACACAACGCAATCATTCGTATAATACCCTTACGTATCACCCACGACAAAGCTTATCTTTAACGCAACATCGAGAGAACAACCGTGTTGTCTTATTGGTGATCTCTCATCCAACAAAAACACAACACAGAGCATTAAGAGCTGATACTCGCGCAAATGCTAAGCCTAAACCTATCTCTAGCATTTAGGACCTAACAGGTAATCATCCTAGATCCAGATCTGAAGAGTATATCTCTATTACGGTTCAAATCAAAGATAAACAGGTAAACAAATACGACACCCATATCAGATAAACGATTGTTTTGCATAAAACACAATGATCAAAATACGTACACACGCTTAACCCTTTTTACATGTATTCACCTAATCTGCCAAATGGTTATGAACATCGTTCTTCATCACTATTATCACATACCCGCACAATATCATATTGATCCTACTCATGCTACCCATGCTACTTAATCAACACAATACCAAAGAGGATACAATGAATATCAACTACAAAACCATGTCAAAATTTTGTTCATTGATAGAAGAAAATCTGAGATCAAAGATGTGAAAAGGTTTTGTCAAAACCCACAAATAAGCAATCAAAGATAATCAATCAATAGAGAATCCAAACTAGTTCACAAACATAAATTAGATGAAATACATAAGGTATCAAAAGATTACATCCAAAACCTAACAAGAGATCAAAGATCTTACCTCCTCCCTCTTAAGGTTTTGTGTTTCTCTCTCTAAAATAGATGAAGAGAGATAAGTTCTGATGTAGAAAATGTTACATAATAGATTCTGACCTAAAAAGCAATAAAAATACTTATATAGTACATTCAGGATCTGTCATGTTCTCCTAGCGAACAACAAGTTAGGCACCTGAGGTGCCTCTGAACAGTTAAACCACCCCTGAGATGTTTCCAAATATTCGCTAGGCGAGAAATCCTTCGCCTAGCGAAGCCTTCGCTACGAACTTCGCCTAGCGTGTTTATGGTCATTTTGCCTCTGTCTCAAGTCTAGGAGTGTTCGCTAGAGCTTCGCTACCATTTCGCCTAGCGAGTTCTTCGTTGCCTCCTTCGCCTAGAGAGTTTATGGCCCTTTCCATTCTGTTGTGAACAGTTTATTGATTCCTGGCCTTTGCTACATAGTTCGCCTAGCGAACTTTATGAAGTTTTAGGCGAACTTGTTGTTGTTTGTATGTTGTCTTGATTTCTTTGTCATCTTTCTTGTGTATTAATTTCCACTTTTTCATGCCTAATTCTTGCACAATAACACACAAATCAAAGGTACCAAGACATTTACACAATATGTTGCAAACCAACCGAAGCAAGAGTGGTTTTCATACTTTCTTGACAAAAAAGGAGTGAAAAATGTCCATATTTGATAGATCAAATAAGCAAAGTTTGGCATCTAACAGTTGTGTGATCTGAAGAATCAGGACGAGTTAGGGTTCCATCGAGAAACCATAATTTGTTCTTGGATCAAATTGCAACTTTGACAGATCGGGAGCAAGGATGGTAGTTGCGATTGTTGAGGGAAGGTGTGACGACGGGGATGTCGGGATTGTCATTAGGATGCATGTAGAATGGATTTAACATGTCAGTTTGATAGGAGCAGTTGTTGGAATCAGAGTTGTTCCTGGACTTGGTTGTGAATTTTTTGATGGCGGTGTGGGTGGCAGAGTTTTCTCAGGGGATGTCGCCATGACAGAGAAGATTGAAAGGGTACAAAGGAAAAGGGAGAAGAAAGGGTGAAAACGAGAGAGAGAAAGAGCAACGAAAAAGAATCCAAGAATGAGTAAGATAATGTGAAAAAGGACAAACAAATTGGGAGAGAGAAAAAAAACTGAGAAACCAATCAAAGGTAGAAACGTGGTAAGAGAAAAAAAATTAGAGTATCAATAACCTGATATCATATTAACATGTGGCATTGCAGTGCTAGAGAAAAAAATGAAGCATAAAAAAAGAATATTATTCTGAATACTTGTTTTTCCAATTAAAGAGAGAAACCATTAAATAGGCTAAGTACATGCTATAAAATAGCTGGATTAGTTACAATGAATAACGACTAGAAAAGGGAAAAATATAAAAAGAAAAATAATGCTAATTTAGTTTGATAATAGTCTTGCTTTTCTTCTCTCAGTTGTCTCTCGCAAGTGGTTTCTTCCGCTCTCTTAGTTTTGTCTTGTCTCTCGCAAGTGGTTTCTTCCATTCTGCCCTACATAATTTGTCTGATTAGTAAACTTTTGTTGAAGAGTACCGCTGGTACTCCTTATTTGTAACGTGGTTGACATTCCGTGCTTTATTAAAAAAGTTGAGAAAACTAAATTGGCTTTTTATACATAATTGAAATGTTTCTATTTTTTATAGCAAATAATTGATAGAACAATCATACAATGGTGCCACAAGAAATGAGTTAAGATTAGTGATGACAGTTGTGATTAGAGTTGAAACAAAGTGCTGAAATGATGAATATTGACTGATGTATTATTTTCAGAATTGCATTACATTGAACACCACATGAAATTTCTTTTTATAAAAACCTAACTAACTAACTAACAGAATTACCTAACTGTAACTGACTGAATTAGAAAGCTAATACACCTCCTTAATTCGATTAGTTAGATGCTTCCACCATGCCTAGCTTCATCCTTAGATCATCAAATCTACTTGTTTTCAGTGGTTTTGTGAGCAGATCAACTAATTGCTCACCTGTCTTGCAGTAGCTCATCTCTAACCTTCCATTATTTACTTGTTCCCTTAGAAAGTGAAATTTGGTTTCAATATGTTTGCTTCTACCATGTGCTACAGGGTGTTTTGCCAAGTCTCTAGCTGATTTGCTGTCAATTCTGAGTTCCACTCTTCCATTCCTTATCAGCTTCAATTCAATCAATAACATGTTTATCCACTGAGCTTGACAGGCTTCCATGGAAGCTGCTATGTACTCAGCTTCACATGAGGATAAAGCCACCATTGGTTCCTTCTTTGAGCTCCACGCAAAGACTGCATTTCCAATAATAAACACATATATTGATGTGCTTTTTCTATCATCTTTATCACCACTCCAATCTGAATCTGAGTAGCCTATCAACTCACCTCCTTGACCTTTACAATATTGAATCCCATACCTGTGTGTACCCTTCACATATCTCAATATCCTCTTGGCTGCAATTAAATGAGAAGTGGTTGGTTTCACCATGTACCTGTTGATCAGCCCTACACCATATGTGATATCAGGTCTTGTGTGGCACAAGTATCTTAGGGAACCAACAAGGTGTTTGAACAGAGTAGGATTTACTTCTTCTTCATCATTCTCCAAGGATAGCTTTGTCCCTATATCAACATGAGTTGGAGCTGGCTTGCAGTTCACCATGTTAAACCTTTTTAATACATCTTGAGCATATTTCCTTTGATGAATAATCACTCCTTGGTCATTCCTTTCAAACTCAATTCCTAGGAAGTATGTGAGTCTGCCTAAATCAGATATCTCAAATACCTTCATCATATTTTCCTTTAAAACCTTCATCTCGGCTTCATTGTTTCTATTCACTATCATGTCATCCATATATAGACATACAATGAGATTATATGTGGTATTTCTACTGTAAATTCCATGTTCATTTATACACTTCACGAAACCTTGTTGAACAAGAAAACTGTCTATTCTCTTGTTCCAAGCCCTTAGGGCTTGCTTCATCCCATACAGGGCTTTGTTCAGCTTATAAACATGTTCTTCCTTTCCTTCTATCTTAAATCATGGTGGCTGATTCACATATACTTCTTCTTCTAGCTCACCATTCAGAAAAGTTGATTTTACATCTAGCTGGTACATAGACCATTTATTCTGAATTGCTATTGCCACAATCAGTCTTATTGTTTCCATTCTTGCTACTGGAGCATAGACTTCATAGTAATCATGTCCATGCCTTTGTAGAAATCCTTTTTCTACTAGTCTAGCCTTGTACTTTGCCACCTGCCCATCTGGCCTCAGTTTTGTCTTAAAAACCCATTTGACATCAATACACCTCTTGTTAGCATGTAATTTAACTAATTTCCATGTCTCATTCTTCTCTATAGAGCTCAGTTCTTCAATCATGGCTATCTTCCAATGTTTTTGTTTTAAAGCTTCTTCAAAAGACACTGGTTCAGTTTTAGCCAGCATTGCTAATTGCACTATATCACCCTCATCTGTGACTGCTTGATCAGGGAATCTCTCGTAGTCCCTCAGCCTGGCTGGTGGTTGAGTATTCCTTGTTGGTCTATTGATTCCTTCTGCACCTTCTTCATTTGTATCTTCATCAACTTCTTCTTATTCCTCAATCTCACCTTCTTCTGTCTCTGAGTCAGATAGATGTAGGTGATTGTTACATTTATATGATACCTTTTCTTTCCAATCCCATTCCTTTGATTCATCAAATCTTACATCTTTGCTAAATACTATCTTCTTATTATTTGGATTATACAGTTTGTATGCACCAATTTTATGATAGTCAACCATAAACATTACTTGGGATTTATCATCTAACTTCCTCCTTAGTTGATCAGACACATGTCTGAAACATAATGAACCAAAGATCCTTAAATGTTGAACACTTGGTTTGACTCCACTCCATGATTCCTCTGGTGTCTTGTCCTGTAACTTCTTTGTAGGACTTCTGTTTATGAGATATGTTGCAGTAGCAGCTGCTTCACCCCACATGAAATGAGGCATTTTCTTTTGCTTCAACATACTCCTTATCATATTTACTAAGGTTCTGTTTTTCCTTTCTGATATCCCATTGTGTTGAGGTGTATAAGGTGCAGTGACTTCATGACTAATGCCATTTGATGAGCAAAACTCATGAAATTCAGTAGAGTTGTATTCACCTCCTCCATCAGTTCTTAGTCTACTAATTACTTCCCTACTTTCATTTTGAACTAGCAATATGAACTTCTTAAACACATTTAAAACTTCACTTTTCTTAGCTAACAAGTAAATCCACAGTTTCCTAGTGAATTCATCTATGAATGTTACAAAGTAGTTGTTTCCACCTACAGACCTTACTTCAAAAGGTCCACATACATCTGAGTGAATTACCTCTAGTTTCATGGTTGTCTTGAATGATACCTCTGCTTTGTATGAGCTTCTAGCTTGCTTTCCAGTACATCATATTTCACATACTTCTTCTGGCACTTTTAGTTTTGGTAGGCCTTGCACCATCTTCTTTTCATGCAGCATATCCAAATTTCTAAAGTTGATGTGCCCATATCTTTGATGCCATAACCAGTCCTCATGCTTAGTCTCAGTCAACAGGCACTGATCTTCAATCACATTCATATTAATCCTGAAGGTTCTTTGCTTTGACAGTGGAGTTTTAATGATCAGCCTGTTCTTGTGATCAAAGATATTCATAGCTTTTGCCTCCATTCTCATGGTATATCCCTTCTATAGTAACTGGCCAATACTAATTATATTGCTCTTCATGTTTGGCACATATAGCACATCAGTAATACATGCCTTCTTGTCATCCTTCCTATTGATTAAGATTTTCCCAATCCCAGCTGCACATATTATGCTATTGTCTGCAAATCTAATACTTCTGTTTACTGATTCATCTACTTTAGAAAACCAAGACTTCTTGCCTGTCATGTGATTGGAGCACCCTGTATCTAGATATCATTCATCACTTCTTTCCTCTTCATCCTTGACTGTTACCATCAGCAACACTTCATCTGAGTCTGAGCCTTCATTCTGAGCAAACTGAGCATCATCTTTGCTCCTTGGTACTCTCTTTGATCTGCATTTAGATGCATAATGGCCCCATTTTTGGCAATTATAACACTGAATCTCCTTCTTGGACTTTCCTTTTTTCACATGCTGAGCCTGCAATGCTTGATCCAAAGATGCAATTTTTCCTCTTTCTTTGATCCTATCTATTAACCTCAGTTCATGTGCCTCTAGGCTTGCCTGGAATTCTTCTATCTTCATGGAGTCTAGATCCTTTGACTCCTCTAATGCAACCACAATGTGATCAAACCTTGGTGTTAAAGTTCTGAGAACCTTTTCTACCTTCATCACATCAATGAAGTTTTCACCATTCCTTGTCATTTGGTTTGTGAGAGTAATTACTTTGTTCAGGTATTGGCTGATGGTTTCTTCTTCTTCCATTCTCAACACTTCATACTGCCTTCTCAATGCTTGAAGTCTCAGCTTCTTTAGCTTCCCATCACCAGCATACAATTTGTCCATCGCATCCCATGTTTCTTTTGCACTTTCATAGTGCATGATCTTCTCAAAGATCTCATTGCTCACACTTTGATGTATCAAGAACATGACTTTTCCATCCTTCTTCTTCAGTTCTTTGTGCACAGTTTGTTGTTCTTCTGTTGCATTGGCTGTTAAGATTGGTACTCCTTCATTCACCACTTCAAGAACTTCTTGAAACCTGAAAATTACCTTCATCTTCACAATCCATTGGTCGAAATTTTTACCTTTAAATACTGGTAACTGTGTAGAGATATTGTTGCCATGATTTCCCATTCTTCGAGCGTCTTCTTGCAGCAATTATGAAACCGGGCTCTGTTATACCAATTTGATAGAACAATCATACAATGGTGCCACAAGAAATGAGTTGAGATTAGTGATGACAATTGTGATTAGAGTTGAAACAAAGTGCTGAAATGATGAATATTGACTGATGTATTATTTTCAGCATTGCATTACATTGAACACCACATGACATTGGTTTTTTATTCAATGACATTGGTTTTTATAACAACCTAACCAACTAACTAACAGAATTAACTAACTGTAACTAACTGAATTACAAAGCTAATAATAATAATTTTATTCTTAAAACAAATGATACAACACGGGCCAATCTACAGAACCAAGCAAAACACACAAACAAATTCAACAAAAAAAAACAAGCAACAACCAAGCAAATCAAATTATATTTCTCCTACAAAGTCTAGCTAGTTTTTGGTTGGTCTCCACACGCCAAATCACATTTTGAATGACTTTCGTGCATCGAAACTCCCTAGTATCTCGATTATGAAACACAGCTTGATTTTGAATCAACCAAATCGAGTAAGCCGTTTCAGCTAAGGCACTTTTCAACAATTTAGCTCAGCTGCCCTTGCCTTTTGACATGAGACTACCAACCAAGGATAGATTGAACAAATTTGAAATTGTTACAGATGAAAAATGCATTGTATTATGATATTCAAGAAACATGTAACCATCTGTTTTTTGAATGTGCTGAAACTAAAAGAGTCTAGCACCAAGTCCTAGCTTGGTTCGGTCAGTTATGAAATGTTTCTAGTTGATTCTAACTAAATTAGCTTTTTATACATAATTGAAATGTTTCTAGTTGATTCTAACTAAATTAGCTTTTCATACATATTTGAAATGTTTCTAGTTGATTCTAACTGATTAAAAAATTGCGCTTGTTCTAAATCGGATTCAGTAATAGCCCACAAAGTAGATTGAGAAAACTAAACCAGACTGTTTTTCTATACATAATTGAAATGCTTCTTGCAAGTTCTAACTGATTGAAAAGTAATGCATCTTGTTTTCAAATAGAATTGAGTAATCCAAACACCAATCACAAAGTAGATTGAGAAAACTAAATCAAACAACAAAGTAGATTGAGAAAACTAAATCAAACAACAAAGTAGATTGAGAAAACTAAATGGTAGTGGTGTTTTATGTATAATTGAAATGCTTTTTAGTTCTAGCTGATTAAAAAGTTATGCATTTTGTTCCGAATCGGATTGATTAATACAAACTCAAATGGCCAAAACTCAATTTATTCCTTATGCACCAAACTTAATGATCTGAGACAGAGATTAGTTGTGTTTAGTCTTACATAAGCTGCGATAGAGATTATATAAGCATACATTTTGATCGGTTAGTCCTATGAAACACAATCATATAAATTCAACACTTAATTAGATGCGCCCTGAATTTTATAAAAATAAGTCGAATAGTTCCAACAAAACTTTATCATTATAGAAACTCAACACCAAATACAATTTTGGATAAACAAGCCCTTATCTAACTTTATTTCTTGATACAACTGTTACTGTCAGCATGTTTTCCTGATTTTTGTTTTTCTTTACTGTCTCCTTCTATAACAACTGACTGGGAATTTGTTCTACTTTTTCCGCTTCCTCACCACCACCATTGCAATTTCCCCCATCTAACAACGGAGGAGTCAGAGGTTGTTCTGCTTTCTTGACTTCATGAACATCTTTGTGTTTCAAAAAGCTTGGCTGGTTTGTTGAAGAAAGCAGTCTTGCCCACATTCTATCTGTAATCACTACGTTGTTCATCCTCTCGGTGATTCTCTGTGTATCAAAATTTGGAAATGTTCTCTAGTGTCAGAAAAATTATGATCTTGGGATGATATGAAACTATCAATAGAAAATTGGATGCAAATAGGCATTCAGAAGCAATTGTTCTTGTGTACATATGCATATCTAATACATTTATTCACATACATCATTAACAACCACTTGATATAAAGCTATATTAGAAAGTTACAGCATAAAAAAAGAGCATCGGATTATAAAACCGTGTAAGGATATGTAGTAACTTACGTTGAATGGAATATAAGTATGTCTACCGTTGACAAGTCCAGAAGTGAATCCAGTATACCCTGCCATTGCTCCATGAACTGCACTCTGAGCAAGAAGTGTGCAGTAGACACTGTCCGATGCATTGCTTGGAATTGCCCGGATCATGTAAGTTGGATCTGGAAGATAACCAAGTTAAGAAATCTAGCCGTATTTGTTAAAGATATGAATGGATCAAAATGGAAGAGGATACAGTTAACAAAACTGACCTATATATTTAAGAACGATGGCCATCTTATTCTCCTTCGCAAAATGATCCTATCACAGCAAGTCAAAGGTTTATTAAAAGGGAGAGTGAGTTGCACAAACTGACAGTTCTGGATAGATGGACTTTTACTTTTAACAGATTTGCAGTAAATAAATATTTAAAAAAAAAACTGGATAAACAATGCATCTATGATAACCTACAGGGAATCTATGTAATCCTGGCTCAAAAACTGATAATGGTATTAATTGACTGGACGAGCTTTTGAAATTGTACTTTTTTCTGTGCATTTTCCTAATCATATGTTCTAGTAATAGTATTGAGTGGTGTGTAGAATAGATAAAATTAGAAGAAAATATATTACAAAGAAAGATCTCTGACCACCGAGTTTTTTTTTTGAAAGTGCAATGTTTTTTTGCTCGGCCACTTAAATACCAACTATCTTGAGCAATTGAGTTCCAGTCTCATGAGGATTCAGATCAATTAAGCGCTAGTTAAGATAGACTTCTCAAGACATACTTATGGAAAAAAGTTTGCAACAATTGATTTTTTTTTAATTAAAAAAAAAATACAGCTTCTTGTATAAGTTGAAATTTAAAATTCCCCTATACATCTTAATTTTTTTCTTAAGTCTAGTTTAACTAACTCGTAATAAACACTCATAACTTTTGTGCAAGTAAAGAGCCTATTAAGAGTCCCACATTGAGCATATTCAGACCATATATTGTCCGATGTGAGCCATATACTTATTTTAATTGAGAGCTCTCATAAGCTAAAAACTAATTCGAATAGGGTCTAAATGAATCTTCTCATAGACAAGTAAATACCTTGATCTTATGAGATATCCATAAACCAACATCTTGAAGCAGCTTGTTTCCAGAAGCATCCTTCTGGTCCATGGCTTGCATGCTTTCTGCAAGAAGATCTTGTCCTGCTCCCTCGGCTATGACTATGACCATATGTCCACTTTCTTTCAGCCTTTTCTTTATAAATTCGTAAAGTCCCCCCTTTCCTTCAAGGAAGAAGGGTGACTCTGGAATCAAGCAACAGTCCACATCTCTGCTAGCAAGAGTAGCATACATCGCAATAAAACCTGCAGTCAAAGTATCCATTATGAAACAAAAACAAGATTGATTTAAGAGAATAGCCTTCAGTGAGATATTTTAGACATTTTATGTTTGGGTGGAGTGAGGAAATAGGGTTCAACTAAACAAAATTAGACTCTTACAATCTATAAGGAATCAGCATAAATGTGAAGTATGCATACCACTATAACGACCCATTAGCTTTACAACACCAATGCCATTTTCAACACTTTCAGCTTCAACATGTGCTGCATTAATGGCTCGTTGAGCCTCCTCAACCGCGGTATCAAAACCAAAGGACCTGTCAATAACCTATCAAAACCAAAGGACCTGTCAAAAACCTATCAAAACCAAAGGACCTGTAAATAATCTATCAAAACCAAAGGACCTGTCAAAAACCTATCAAAACCAAAGGACCTGTCAATAACCTATCAAAACCAAAGGACCTGTCAAAAACCTATCAAAACCAAAGGACCTGGCAACAACCTAATGAAATGGAAGAAAAACCACATGGAATTTCTACAAACGTAGATAATTGACTCTTCAGATGTAAGAGTAAATCAAATGACAAGGTCATGAAAAGAGATTAAGACATTAAGATTGAGCATACCGGGATGTCATTATCTATGGTTTTAGGAATTCCAGCAATTACTACTTTCAGACCCCGCTTTCTAACTTCCTGTATGATAACCAAAATATGTTCAAAATGCTTAGCTCCTATATTAATAAGATGCAAAAAATGATAACAAGTCAATCAGACAGTTATACAGAAAAAATTCATGTATAGTTCGTTTTAGTACAATCATGTGCTCCCAGCTGTTTCTTGACACTATCATAAAGCTTGAACTGACCACAAGAGCTAGTACCTTTTTGGAAATCAACATAGTGTAATATAATATTCCAATTATGTTCAAAAAAATCATTAAGAATATAAAAGAAAATGGAAGGTATTTGAAGTTTAAGATTAAGGTATTAACATTCTATATAATTTTCACTTGAAGACATGGGATCAACAATTTACTATCAAATTTCACTTTTAAGTATAAGCTAATATCATTTGCACTGTTTGGGAAGAAAAAAATGTAAGGGGAAAAAACTCGCAAACGCAAGAATGCAAAAAGTATGCATATGAAAAAATCCAGTTTCTATAAGACATTTGTTAACAACTTTAGCTCAAACTAGGAAAAGGAGAAGACATGAATGTGATGCCTGTGAGTAATTCATTTAATTTTTTTATCATTTGATACTATTTAATGATTGCTATCTTATGAAAGCAAATAAAAATGTTGCTTAACCGAGATACAGAATTCAAAATAAATTTGGAGAACTTGATTACTCGTATGCGAAGAAAACTCGTTTATTCAAACATAAACAAGAAGTTCAACAAATAAGCATATGTATACTATGCAGATGTGTGGATTTGTAATCAAGAAGACATGTATAAAAAAATATTTCTTCGTTGACTGAAATATGCTCTTATTTTCCTTACTGGATTCCAAAAGGATGAATATTCTATTAAGACAACCTCTGAATCACCATACCTCATAAATCACAGCCGCTCCTCGCTGTGTTCCATCTCCTCCAATAATATAAACCTGAAACGTTAACCCAAACAAGGAAAATCCATGTCATGACAATAACCTACTCGAGTTAAGTGCATTGATATAATAGACTGCAAATTTATGTTTCCAGCATTCAGTATCATTGGAAACTTCTGTAGAATAAATTTTACACAGTAAACCTGATTAATTCCCCGATCCTGGATGCTGTCAACTATCTTGCCAGTATCATGCCCCCCTCGGGATGTGCCAAGAACAGTTCCTCCCCGCTTATGGATGTCATTTACCACTTTGGGAGTTAAAGTAATGGTGTTCTTCGAATAAAAACCTCTATAACCACCCTGTGTAAAATTGGATATAGTTCAGGGGTGATGACAATGAATGAAGAAATGCAACTCAAGTAAGAAGATCAGTGCCGAAAAAAAAGTGAATTCAAGATAAGAGTGAGTTCACGAAAACCAAAAGTTTGTTTAGTTAAGGGCACATGTTAGAGTACTAAACATATAAACATGGCCTTGAAATTCCTCCATTCAATTCCTTAAAAATTATATAAAAAAATTAAAAATTAAAAATTAAAAATAAAAAAAAAATTAAAAAAAATTCAACATAATTTTATTTAGGTTCTTAACATGTGCTCGAAAGACCCAAACCTTTACCTATATGTATCTTTAAATATATGATAATCCAAGAAAGTGTGACTTCAATTATATTTATGTCAACTCCTTTCAGAAATGGAAAAGTATATGATTAAAGTTTCTGATCATGTATATAAATTGAAATCTTATTTGATCAATTACCCCAAGAATAATCCATACAATTTGGTTTACAAGAATGAAATAAGATATCCACACACAAAGAAGTCGGGAAAAAAAGAGATGTACTTCACATCAATATAAGTTTTCCCTCCCAGTGGACCTAGCCAATATCACAAATTTTATAATCCAGGGCAACAGATAATGTAATGACTATCAAGCATAACTTAAAAGAGAGTTTACCCACTCACATCTATGCCAAGGACTTTGTCGACACCGTACATGTAAGAAAGACCACAAACAATTTCCCTTATCACAGTGTTGAGACCAGGACACAGACCACCACATGTGACAATACACGCACGAACATCATCCGATCTAAAATATACCTAAACAGCACATTATAAAGAGTCAGTGATTTAAATCACAACTGAAATAACATGTGTCCAGACAACAAAATAAATAACCTTTTGTCTAGGTCCTGCACGTCGAAAATGAACACCTCTCGGACCATCCTTGTGGACAACAACCTATGTGGAAAGAACAAATAAAGTTTATACACCAATGTAACTCGTTAATACCAGAAAATTGGAGATAAGTACAATATTTTATTTTATTTTATCTACTTTCCTCTCTCTGGTTGCAGGAAAAACAAAACAGTAACAATAACAAATATTCAGTTAACTCTTTCTATTATTGAGAATTAATTAAGTATTAGTAAAAATAAACCTTCAACTTGTTTCCTAAACTATCACAATCTTTCCAATTCAGTCACTAAACTATATAAATTTATTAAGTAGTCTCTAAAGTACATGAAATCCGTCAACCACTTTACTTAGTATCCAAAATCATAATAGCAAGGACTTATTCACATATTGATCATAACAAATTCAAGTGGAAATTAGCCGGTGCTTGATAGATCAAGTAATGCAGAAGAATTCAAATTAAAATCGATCTGAAATAAATAGAAATATATTTAAAAAAACCTTCTGAGGAACGGTATCGTCCATATGCACGAAATACTGCCTGAAACCGCAAATAACATAGAATCAATTTTTCGAATAACTAACACATTTCATACTCAAATCACAATCACAACACTGTAAAAACAGATTCACTTACTTAACAACCGAGTAAGCTGGATTAGATCGAAGCGGATTCGGATACGTCTACAAAAATCAAACAAAATCAAGCATCATCAAGTATCATCAAGTAACAGTAAATGAATGCAAACGAAAATGTTACTTCAAAAAATCAGAGAAATCTAGAATAGTAAAAATACTTGAAGATTCGGAACGTAATCGGAGAGATGAGGAACGTCTTCGAGTACGTAACCGCCATCGCCATTAACGATCTTCATCTGCGAACTAGATTCGCTCGACGCCATTTTTCTGTTACTGTATTTTCTGTTTTTGGATTTTGGAGTGCGCGGCGAAGAAGAAAATAGAAAAAAGAAATAGAGTAGAATCAAGAATGAGTGAGAAAGAATGGGTATAGAAGAAACGTTGGCTTAATTTTGCGGCGATCTGGTTAATTTAAAAATATTATATATTGCTGACGTGGCGAAGATGGTGTGGACCGTTGGTTTGTGGAGATGGAGGGTTGGGATTAAAAGATGAAAGTGTTTGTTGAGTTGTGTGTGTTAGAAGAAAGGTAGTGGAATCTGTTGTGACTTGTTTTTACCAGAATCCAGCACGCGGTGGGAGAAGAAAACTAGTGGCGGGTTGTAACCGGGTACTGTTTTTAAGTGTTATGCTACCCCGGTTTTTAGAAATGTACTTTTAGTAAATTTTAAGTCGTATTTAATTATTGGCCAAAAACGAAAAGTTACCTTTAATTATAAATATATAAAAACATATGTCTAATAAAATTGTTATATATAACTAATTCACAATTAATGTTAGAAAAATAATTGACAAATTAAGATAAGTTTTTCTCCGTTGGATAACTGTTTTTTAGCTTTATCCATTTTTAAGACACGTCGAGAGTTTTGAGCAGTGAAATGTATGCAGATTCAAGACGTGACGTTTTCTTGTGAAAAGACCATTAGATAGCGATTATTTTCGAATTAGTACAAATAGAGTTTAGCAGTTAGGATTTGGAGGTATTCAAACTTGTACAAAAACTCTAAATTTACTCTAAGTACCTGTTCCTGAGAAACGAGTATTCTGGAGTGAGAATGTACATGTGAATACTATACTTTACACTTTTTACCAGATTATTTAAGATTCTTCTTGTAATTTACATTTGCTACAATTTACTTTAAAGCCAGTTTCGATATTTAAGATATTGTCATTTACTTTAAAGTCATTTACTTTGTAATATGTACTTTTGCATTTCTTTAAAAGAATTGTAACGCTTCATTAACAACTTTCAAGAACACTGTCAAAATGTTCATAATTAACAAACCCATAAACTAAATAACAACACATGTCCTATGATCAATCTAGTCGATCTTGTAAGTAACCAAAGATTTAATAATCACCAGAAGTCACTATCCACCCTTTACATACTCGACCTCATAATCTGTTGTCGTAGCATACACCAGACACAAGTCTCAAAATTACTCCATCAATTTAATTCTCTGGCTATCCAATTAGACATATAACATGGAGCTCTCAATATCAGACTAGTTTCCGTAATTAAGTCGATCACAACTCCGCTTCACGTCCTGGCTGTGTATCACTACTTTGTCAGGACAACTTCCAGACAACCACAACTAATAGGCAAACCGCCAACTTTCCACTTTCGTTAATACACAAAATTCCCAAGTACTTGGCCTTACCCCAAACAATTCACTGCTCACGCCATCTAAGCTTGCAAGACACGTCTATCCCATCCAACATAATCTCAACTACTACCAACAAGAGATTAAGGGTGATCAGTTCCTCAATTTGTCAATAGACAGTCGTCATCATGATAGGGTACAAACCATCTCTACTATAAGAGCGTTTAATCACACACTGAGCTACAACTTCACCCTTGCAGCATCCTGGGGAAGCACAACTTTCTCCCCTGCTTGGATCATTCACACTTCTGCAGACAAAGGTTAGACAACAAACACGTATCGACAGTGTTTTCACACACGTGTCGCATACAAGGGAAACAAACAACATTAGACAACTTGGCCGGATGGACCGACCTGCTCTGATACCACTTATGTAACACCCTTCTAAACCCCACGGAAAATATAAGCATAATCAGAGTAAAATTAACATGCATTCACAAAGGGCGTCACACATACACTTCCAAATTACTAAAAACCATCTTTCATGCTCATTAACACTGAAATAAATAATCATACTTTACAAAATTTCATTTGCATGTAGCAGCGGATTCATTTATATCACAATTTTTCATAAAAGAAATATTTGTGTTTATCACATAAATCAACATCACTTAGGCATTGAGGCCAACATCACAATATACATCTGAAACATAACCCAAACGATCCCAGTGTTACATGACCAGAGCATGACTCAACCCAATACAATTAAATCACTAAACAGCTACACCAATAGCGACCTCGCAACTACGAGCAGTACTACACCTTGATACATGCACGATGTCATGTAGGACATCATTCCAACAGAAGAGTGAGAAATATTATCATAATAACAATGCATATAATCATATATAAATGCACAAGTACATAATACATATATTCCACATTTTCTCACCACAATTCATTATAATCGTCATATATGTCACAATATATGTTTACCTAATTAAGCACATTCATCAATCATGCTTTTACAAGTCATGTCCTTTCCACATAAACATTTACAATGATATTTACTTCACCAATTCACATAAACATACGCCACATGTTTATTTCACCAATTCACATAAACACACACAACATATTTATTTCACCAATTCGCATAAACATACACAACATGTTTATTTCACCAATTCACATAAACACACACAACATGTTTATTTCACCAATTCGCGTAAACATACACAACATGTTTATTTCACCAATTCACATAAACACAGACAACATATTTATTTCACCAATTCGCATAAACATACACAACATGTTTATTTCACCAATTCACATAAACACACACAACATGTTTATTTCACCAATTCGCATAAACATACGCAACATGTTTATTTCACCAATTCACATATAAGGATGATAAATGCAACTCATACAGACCGACTCACGACTCTATGCAGATGCAAATGCGGTACTGACTCATTCAGCAGGTTCAATTGAAGAACCAAATGGAACCATCGCTCGTTACCAAAGTAACTCCCCGTCGGGCCTACGATGTTCACCCATCGCTCAAACCCCACATGGGCACACGATGTTTCAGGATTGCTCACACCCCACACGGGCACATAATCCGATTGCTCACACCCCACAAGGGCACACAATCATTCTGCAGATTCTCCATGGAATCAAATATGAACCATCGCTCACACCCCACAAGGGCACACGATCGTTTCTGCAGATCCTCCTAGGGATAAAAAATAAACTATCGCTCACACTCCACAAGGGCGCACGAGGTTTCTGCAGATCCTACGCGGGATCAAGGCACAAGAATGCAATCATGATGCTTCACATGAAAAATGACTCCATACACTCTTGAAATGCATACATATTCACAAATATATATATAATTACGCATTTCACCTCGTACAAGTACATACAATTATACACATAATTTCCAAACGGCCACATCTCACACTTTCATACAACAGTCACATATATACCATATGACTCATATAAACCCATCAACTCTCACAAATCCTCATTTGGGATTATGGGTACATCGCTTATACCCCACCAGGAACAACATCTCAGTTATTCTACCCCGGTGATTACTACACTAGGAACGACACCTTGTCATTCTACCCCAGTGAGTAAGAATCTCGCATGTTTACATATTCTCAACATCATTATCACATTACCAAGCAATGCACACACACACACACACACACACACACACACACACACACACACACACACACACACACACACACACACACACACACACACACACACACACACACACACACACACACACATATATATATATATATATATATATATATATATATATATATATATATATATATATATATATATATATATATATATATATATTCTCATGCATTCTTCACACACTATCACATAAAATCAATATGCACTCACAAGGTCGTGCCAACTGCAACGAACTCAATTACACTTATCATGCACTTTTAATTCAATTAAACAATGCATATATTGTCAAAAGACCATGTTTCATAATCGATTCATAATCTAGGATTCACGCCATAAGGCTACCCACAGCACATCACATTACAACATCACACAAACTATCCATTCAGATAAGGATTAAACATAATTAAACCAAACAATCGACAATTGGATGGAAAGCACAGAAAATAAAAGAAAATACTGTCACATTCACCGACATTCGCCTAGCGAAGCATTTGGCGAATGCTCGCCACCACACTCGCCTGGCGAACTCGCTGGCAAAGACAGACAGTAGCTACTGGAAGTGTTCGCTACTACTCGCTACCACACTCGCCAGGCGAAGCCTCTCGCCGCCTCCTTCGCCTGGAGAACTCACTGGAAAAGACAGAGTTGGGCTCCTGACTTGGTTCGCTATCCACTCGCTGGGATTCGCCTGGCGAACCTTCACTCTCATTCACCTAGCGAATGCTAGCGAATCTGCGAACTCAGAAATCCCTAACTATCAAAATCGCCCAATCCTTCCAAAATCAACCGATTCTCACCAAACCAGTTTCAACCGCCTTAGTCTAACATTCCTCGACTAAACTTTACCACTTATTCCAGATTCTAACCGTTAAAACTCGGTTTCTATCGATTAAATCCACTTTTACCCTAAAAATAGAAAAATGGAGAAAACATCCGAACAATCCATACAATCCATACACGATCATCTACATTGTTAAGATAATGATATTTCACACCCTTACCTTGATTAATCGTAAGCTAGAAGTCGATTTTTGATGATTCTGAGCTTTTCCCATTTTCCTCCTCTTTTCTCCTCTTTCTCTTTCTTTCTCTTCTCTTTCTCTTATGTATTCATTCTCTTTCTTTTCTCTCTACTTTTCCTTTATATCTCTTTCTATCATATTTCCTTCCATCATAATTCCTCTCAAATATCTACCAATTCATTTTCTCATAAGATATCTCATCATTAAATAGAGAATATTTGATAAATCCACATTATTCTACCAAGTAGAATAAATAAGTTAAATCCAATAATTCACTTAAATCAGATAAATCACACAAACCAATTAATTAGTACCATTAATCAGTTATTGAAAATTGGGTTGTTACACACTTTACCTTCGATAAGATGGGAGTCCTTAGAAGGATGGAGTAAGGAGGTCCAAGTCTCCATCCAAATATGTCAGCTACCTTCAAACCAACTGCTGATGCACCTAGGGAAAATGGGTAAGGCCTGCTGAAAAGAGAGAGAAAGGTCAGGAGAAATGGCAAAGTTTTGAGGTAGGTCGAGGTTCTTTGATAGCTTATCGAAGGGAGTTTCATGTTTCAAAGCAAAAAGTCTATAAATCCGAGAACTAAAAGGGGAAGAACCCTATGTCGAGGTCACAATGGTGAAGGCAGCAAAAAAGGAAAAAAGCGGAAAGGGAGACCAACAAAAAGGAAATGGCAGGGTCAAGTACTAATCACCCTTTAGAAAATAACAAAGTCAAAGAAAAAATACATGTGGGAAGGAAGTTGTTCCCCACTCGAAAGGAAATGTCTGAGGACAAGTTAAAGTTGCCAATGGCTGATGATGACATGATAATTGACAACTTCGAGAGATAGTCTGAGCCTTCTTTGGACATAACCTACAATTTGGTTTTTGTGTTACCTAGGGAGTATGACCAAACTATAGAGGTCGAAGAGCCTGAGGATATGATGGAGGTTGAAATGGCCAGACACAGGTCAGTGTGATTCTACGTCATGAATAACAGTTTTGTCGAGGAGCAAAATTCTTTTTTCGAAAGAACGAACAAAGCAATGAGAAGTCATCTGAAGCCTCTATTCATTAGAGGAAAGGTGGAAAATATGACAATCAATAAGATCCTGGTAGATGATGGAATGAAAGTTAACCTAATGTCATACTTTACGAAGGTGAGAAAATACTTAGAAGGGGGGGGGGTTGAATAAGTATAGAGAAAATATTATGGCAATAAAAACTCAAATATTTTTATCCTGGTTCGTTGAACTCAACTACTCCACTCCACTCTATCAATAGTGATTTGCCTTTCTCAACAAGGACTTAATCCACTATTAATCAAACTGATTACAATAGTAAGCACTAAGAGGAACTGTTCTTAGTCTTCTTAAGAACTACTGATCACAACTGGATCTTCTTAAGGACTTTTACAATCAAATGTAAAACTAAATCAAGTGTTTAAATGCTTTTAAGTAAGCTATATCACAACTGTGATTTTACACTTAAATTTAAGAACAATGAAATAAATTCAGCAATGTGAATAGATTGTATGAGAGCTTTTCTTTGAATTCTTTCAATATTTCGTCAACTGAAGAAGAGTGATGGAGTCTTGCTTTTATAGGCACAGAAGTCCAAGTTTTTTCACGTTGAAGGTTGTGTACTAAAAAGGTCTGTAGCCTTTTTGTCTTCACATCACTTGACCTTTCCTAGAAGTAGAATGCACAGATAAATCCTTTTTGTCTGTGTTCTTGTGTCTAGCATAAATGAGGAAATAGTCGTTTGGCCAAACCAACGGACATAACTTTGAATTCTTCTTCAACAAGTTTCTAATACTCAGCAAATAACATCAGAGCCTTGAGTGATCAGAGTCTTTGATGTTCATCAGAGTTTGCTGAATCAGAGTATTGCAGCAAGTGTGCTTTCATCGTGTAATTTCATTAGAGCAGAGTTTTAGGAATCAGATCCTCAGTACTGGCAGCGTAGTACTATCAGAGTCTTCTGAAATAAACTAAGCTTGAAACTCTTCATACAAAAGTCTTTAATGCTTCAGATGTTTCTGTAGCTTCTGCTTCAAATCCTTCTGTAACTTCTGCTTCAGAATCTTCTGTAGGCAGCGTTCAGATGCTTCTAAGAGATGCCTCTGACGCTTCAGAGCCTTGCATAATTCCATGTTCAGTTCTAATTTGCTTTCAGAATAATATTCACTTTAATATCTGCAGCAAACATACTTGAACAAATTTTAGAGTATATAATTCTTTAATACAAAATTTCGTAAGAGTTATCATCAAAATATAGAGATATAATTAAGAACCAATCTGTGTTCTAACACTTTATGTTGCAGAAAATGGGAAAGTTCAACACATACCTTAAACCCCATAACATGGTCTTGTCAAAGTATAAAGGAAAGGTCATGCACACCTTAGGAGTTATTTAGGTGGAGTTAACAGTTGGAACTATTACCAGGCCAACCATGTTTATGGTTGTTGAATTGAGAGACAATTACAACTCGCTGTTGGGTTGTGAGTGGATACACGACATTGGAGCAGTACCATCTTTGATGCATCAAAGGATTACTATATGGCAAAATGATGACATAGCGGAGAACATTGAAGTGGATCAAAGTTATTTTTTGGCTGAAGTGAACCACGTGGATAGACGTAATTCCGACAGGAATCTGGAAAACATTGCCCTTTGTAGACCTGCAGATTATGCATTTGACCCTAATGATGCATCATATTATTCCCTTCATCTACACCCAACTTATTGGTTTCAGTGGGATAGAGAGTTTGTAGGTGAAGACCTCTAGTTTGAAGGGACACCATACATCCAGCCAACTGGTTGGGGAGATGAATTTTGTGATTATGTCTGAATCCAAAATAATGGAAAATATTTTGGCTTATATAGCCGAAAACAGATTTAAAGTGGCCTTAAAGGCCGAAGTTAGATACTTGGTTGTCGAAGGAAAAGAAGCTGGTGTGCACCTTAAGAGGCATGACATAGACTTCAAACCAGAGTCTCCTGATAAGAATCAATAAGAAGTGCAAAGCCAGAGGCTCGAGGCTATCTATGATAAAGAACCTTTGGGATTCGAAAGGGACCCGCTGGCACCCAGTATAAAAATGCTAGCGCAAGATCCTTTAGAAGGAATTGACTTAGGAGAAGGTACAGTAAAAAGGCTAGCGTACATAAATGCCAACCTTGGCCCAGAAATCAAAGTCAAAGTGATCCAGCTTTTGAAGGAGTACAAGGACTGCTTTGCTTGGGACTTCAATGAAATGTCGAGATTGAGTAGGGAATTGGTCGAACTAAATTTCTCCATCAAGCCCGAAAAGAAGCCAATCAAGCAAACTCCACGACGATTTGCACTGGAGATCTTATCAAAGATCAAGCAAGAAGTCGAAAGACTTCTCAAATATAAGTTCATCCGTACAACTAGGTATGTCGAATGGATTCCTAACATAGTTCATGCTATTTAAAATAGTGGGACTCTGAGGGTTTATATTGACTTCAGGGATATGAATTATGTGGCCCTAAAGGACAAGTATCAAATTCTTATGGCAAAAATGCTTGTTAATTCTGCTGCATGCTACAAGTATCTCAGTATGCTCAAAGGATACTATGGTTATAATCAGATATTCATTGTTGACGAAGATGTGCCGAAAATGGCATTTCAATGTCCTGGGGCCTTAGGCACCTAAAAATCGGTGGTGTTGGCTTTCGACTTGAAAAATGTTAGGGCAACCTATCAATGAGCAATGAATTTGATTTTCATGATTTTATAGAAACATTTATGCAGATTTATATTGACGATATAGTTGTTAAGTCTGTATCAGGAAAAAGTCATATAAACCATCTTCGACAGTCATTCAAAAGGATGAGGAAGCTTGGTCTAAATATGAATCCACTCAAATGCGATTTTTATGTACAGGCTGGAGATTTCTTAGGCTTTGTGGTTCACAAGAAGGGAATTGGAATAAATCAGAATAAGACAAAGGCCATTTTGGAGGTGAAAACACCATCAACAAAAAAGTAACTACAGTCACTGCTTAGGAAGATTAACTTTTTAAGGAGATTCATTTCGAATTTGAGCGAAAAAACTCAAGCCTTTTCTCCTATACTTTTAATGAAGAATGAAGGCTTTGAATGGGGGCAAGCGTAGCGGGAAGATTTTGATAAACTTAAAGAGTGTCTTCTTCATCCTCCAATTTTGTCGCCTCCTTGTAGAAGTAGAAGTATGAGATTGTATATTTTTGCGTCTGATGTAACCATATGGAACATGCTTGCTCAAGACGATGAAAATGGCATCGAAATAGCCATTTACTATCTTAGACGAGTCCTTAATGACACAGAAACTAGGTATAACATGATTAAAAAGTTGTGTCTTTGTCTATATTTCTCATGTACAAAGTTGAAGTATTATATAAAACATGTTTATGTTTATGTTTCGTCCCATTATGATATCATTAAACATATGCTTTCTAAGCCAATTCTACATAGTCGAATTAGAAAATGGGCACTCGCCTTAACGGAGTACGCATTAACTTATTTTCCTTTAAAGGACATGAAGGGACAAGTGGTCGCAAACTTTATAGTCGACTACTTTGTAGTCGAAAGTCCCCAAAATTATCTTGAATTTGAGCCTTGGAAATTATATTTCGGTGGTTTGAGTCACAAAGATGGAATAGGTATTGGGATATTGATTATCTTTCCTGATAAAATTCCAACGAGATACAAGTACAACATCAAAGGGCCTTGTTCGAACAACGAGGTTGAATATGAGGCTTTAATATCCGGCCTTGAAATTTTGTTGGGGCAACTAGAGTCAAAATCATTGGTGACTTTGAATTGGTTGTGAAGCAGATGACGAAAAAGTATAAATGTGTCAAGGAGAATTTGATAATGTACTTTGTAATAGCAAATCGACAATTAAAAAAGTTTAAGATGGTGAGTATTAGGCATATTCCTCGACTGAAGAACCATAAGGCCAATGATTTGGCTCAAATTGCCTCTGGCTACAAGATTTCGAAGGAAAAGTTAGAATATGTGATCGAAATTCAAGGGAAAGTAATGGCAACCAAATTTTCTTCGATAGATTTGGAAGCAACAAAGTTGGGTTACGCAGATGATGAGAACTTCGAAATCTTGGCAATTAACAATCTGTTAGATACAGATTGGAGGAAACCTATTATGGACTACTTGAAGAATCCAACAATGTTTGCGGAGTGAAAAGTCTGGTATAGATCTCTAAGTTATACTCTTATGGGGAATGTACTTTTCAAAAAGACGCCTGAGAGAGTCTTACTTAAGTGTCTTAGTGAGGCTGAGGCTTATTTGACTTTGTCGAATGTCCATAGTGGGGCATGTGGCGCTCACCAAGTAGGCCATAAGATGAAACGACTTTTGTTTTGACAAAGAATGTATTGGCCTACTATGCTGAAAGATTGCATCAAGTTTGCTAAAGGGTACCAAGAGTTCCAAAGGCATGCAGGTATACAACACATTTCTGCAAGCGAACTGCATTCCATTACGAAGCCTTGGCCTTTTAGGGGTTGGGTTTTGGATCAGGTTGGTGAAATTCGACCAACATCTTTTAAAAGTCACAAATATATCCTAGTGGCGTCAATTATTTTACAAAGTGGATTGAAGTCATTCCTTTGACGAATGTTGATCAAGAAGCTGTCATCGAATCCATTCAAAGGCACATAATCTATAGGTTTGGAATCCCAAAGACGATTACAACTGATTAAGGATCGGTATTTACTGGTCAAAAGATCCAGGATTTTGCTAAAGAAGTAGTGATCAAGCTTTTGACACCTACATCTTATTATGCTCAGGTGAATGGTCAAGTCGATGCAGCAAATAAAGTTGTAATTGGTTTAATAAAGAAGCATGTGGGGAAAAAACCAAGAAATTGGCATGACATTAAACCATATTTTGTGGGCTTGTCGAACATCCCATAAATAGGCTACAAATTCTATGCCTTTTCGGTTGACTTATGGGCATGATACGGTGTTGTCAATCGAAATCTATCTTCAAATAACTAGGATTCAAAGACAAAATGAAATTCCATATGAAGCTTAATGGAACATGATGTTAGATGAACTAGTCGATTTGGACGAAGAAATGGTGAATGCCTTATAATTATTAAAGAGGCAGAAAAAGAGGGTAGGAAAATCATATAATAAAAAGGTTAAAGTCAAGTCATTTTCGACTGGAGACTTAGTATAGAAGGTTATTCTACCCATAGATAAAAAGGATTGAACATTGGGTAAATGGTCCACAAAATAGGACGGTTCATTCCAAATTATCCAAGTATTTTCTAGCAATGCGTATGAGATCGAAGAGTTATCTGAGGATCGAAGACTCCTGAAAGTAAATGGAATATTTGAAAATATATAGGCCTGCACTCCAGAAAGTCAAGATACTAACAAAATAATTTGTATGTAAGAAATTAAAGCCAAAATAGTAATTAAAATTCAAGTGCCAAAATGACTAAGTCATTATATTACAAAACTAGAATTGAAATAAAATTTGAGCAATTACAACACCAATGTTAGCAAACAAAATATTTAGAAAGGAAGAAGAGCTTTCATTCTTTCATATTTTGACTTCGAAAGTAGCAAGCGACGGTCAATGACGAACTTGTTAGAGTTAAGGGTGTCAATTTCTGCTCCCAAAGCCTGAGCTCGTTCGACATGATGTACTTCTACTTGAATTTCATTGTTGAGCTCTT
The DNA here is from genome assembly GCA_963859935.3 of Lathyrus sativus. Classification (NCBI taxonomy): domain Eukaryota; kingdom Viridiplantae; phylum Streptophyta; class Magnoliopsida; order Fabales; family Fabaceae; genus Lathyrus; species Lathyrus sativus. The sequence goes on along the minus strand of OZ012739.1, from coordinate 653,426,634 downwards.
AACGGTCGAGTTTCTGAATTTCTTCTTGACGCTTTTTAGCCTTTTTAATCTAGAATAATAAGTAATTATTGTGGTAAGGGGAAAGGCCCAAAAGATGAGGGGGAAAATAGAAATATTAATAATTGATACTAGGTTTTTGTTAAAAAGAAAAATAAGGAAAAAGGGGTTGGGAGGAAAAATAGAGTACGTGAAAAAAGGCAAGAGTGGAGGAGAAACAAGAACATAGCTAGAAGTTGAATTCTCATTGTTGTAAATTCTAGTTTTTCTAGAGAATTAAGGTAAGAAGGTTGGGGAATTACTCATCTATGAATACTCAGTGATTTTGTTTGGTGTGTCTAATGCGCCAGGTATGTTCATGGAGTATATGAATAGGATGTTCCATCCTTACATGGATCATTTTGTTATGTTTTCATATACGACATTTTGGTGTATTCTAAATCAGATTAAAAGCAAGCAGGACAACTGCGACTTGTGTTGTAGACCTTGCAAGAGAAGAAGTTGTACGTTAAGTTGTCCAAGTGTGAGTTATAGTTGTGATAAGTGAGTTTCCCTGGTCATGTGATTTCTAGTGGTAGGAGTTAAGAAAGATAGAGTCTCCACTGACTCCTAGAAGATAGATGGTCAATAACTTCCTTGTGGTGTTTTGGATCGAACTCTAGTCTCGACAGGGATAACTTCATGGTGTGACAAAGGTTTAGCATGTAGTTGAAGTTTGTTCACATGTTGATCCTGTAGGCTGTAGTCGAAGTATACTCAAGCATGCAATAACCGAAATACTAAGATTATTATCATGTTGAAATGAGACTTAAGGCCAATTGCTAAGTTAGCTTGTAGCCTGAGTTATTTTAATAGTCTTTAAATAGACTAGTTATCTCAGGTTGTTGAAAGAGGTTAATTATTATTATTCACTTGTAATCTTTGAACCCTTATTAAGTAAGTGAATAGTAAAATAATTTTAACCAATTTCAGTTTTTCTTCTTCTTTCTTCTTCCTATTTTTAAAAGCTAATAGGGTTTCTTGTGTTTGTTCAAGAAACTCAATATTTTTCTCATATTTTGATTTGTTCTTGATGACACCAATTCACAACAAACTTGTGCGGTGAGCGTGGAGAAGAAAATATTGTCAACAAAGTATGAGATTGAGAAATTCATCGGTGTGAGTGATTTTGGTTTATAACGCTTGAAGATGCAAGCCCTTCTTATTTAATAAGGTTTGTTAGAAGCATTGAAAGTATCAGAGAAAATCAATGTTGCCCTAACGGATAAGGAGAAGATGACGATGATCGAGAAAACCCAAAATGCCATTGTATTTAGCCTTGATGATAAGGTTTTCCGACAGGTTTCGAAGGAGAAAACTGCAGCTGGTGTATGGATGAAACTTAAAGGTATGTACATGATAAAATCGTTGTTAAATTGTCTTTACCTGAAGCAAGATTTGTATTTATTCAAAATGGGAAAAGAATAAGTCCTAGCTTAGCAGTTGGATACATTCAACAAATTAGTTTTTAATATTGAGAGTATCAAAGTCAAAATTGATGGTGAAGATCAAGTGTTGTTGTTGTTGTTGTGTTATTTACCTGAGTTTCATGCTCATTTAAAAGAAACTTTCTTGTATGGAAGAGATTCACTGACCTTTGAATATGTTCAATTAGCCTTATAATCTAAGGATTTGAACGAATGAAAGGAGCACAAGCCATCGACATTTAATGAAGGATTATTTGTAAAAGGAAAATTTACAAAGAAAGATAATAGGTTTGAGAAGAAGAAGGGTAAAGTTCGACATAATTCTTATGGTGGTAATGCTCTTGCAATTAGGTGTTATCATTGTAAGAAATATGGTCATATAAGAAAAGTGTGCCCTGATCGATAAAATAATCATGGTGGAAAGGATAATGGTAATGCAACTATTGTGCAAGATGGTTATGAATCATATGATGTCCCGGTGGTTTAAAACAGCGACTCTAGCAAGGAGTGGATTATGGATTCAGGTTGTACTTGACACATGACTCCAAACAAAGACATGTTTGAGGAATTGTGTAATCAAGATGGTGGATTAGTGCTACTAAGAAACAATAAAGCCTGCAAGATTATAGGAATTGGATCTGTGAGATTCGAGCTCTATGATGAGTCAATAAGACTATTTATTGATGTCAGGTATGTACGTAATCTTAAGAGGATTTTGATTTAGAAAAGAAAGGATATGTTTTCAAAAGAAAGGAAAGTATCATAAGGTTAATGAAGGGGTCGAAGGAAGTATTGAGAGGCATGAAGAAATAAGACTTGTATACCCTTGAGGCTGAGGTTTTGAGTGGTTTGGCAAGTGTGGCATCCACAAAACCTGTGACAAAAACTGTGTTAGGGCATAAGATAATTGGCCATGTCAGTGAAAGAGGCCTGATCAAATTCTATAAAAAAAATGTTGTGTGGTGACAAGGTAGAAAAACTGGAGTTTTGTGAACCTTGTTGTCATACCCCAAATTTTGACCAAGCATTTTAAAACTTGCACTCATCTGACTTTATTCTCTCATTCCATCATCTGCATAGCATAACATGCCTTTCATATCATAACATTTTCATCATTTGTGCATCATATCCATTATTCATGTCATCTAACCATTGTGTATACAAAATAGGCGCCCTTTTGTTGTCTAAACTCAGGCCTTGCAAGATCGAGTCAAGGTTTAGGCAACGTTATTAGGTCAAAGGTATGTGCAGTGTTGGTTGAAATTCAGTGGAAGTTTAACCTAATCTTGGTTAGAATAATGGTTTGCTTCTTTATCAAGTGGTCAGGATGAGTCAAGTTCATTAGTGCTTCATGGTTGAGGAATCATCAGAATTCAGTTCATTTTTAGTCAGGGTTTTGGTGCAGTGGCAGCACATTTCATATCTCAAGTCTTCTTTGTTATGGATCATTGTGAGGGAAAATAAGTGTCATTTTCAAGCAATTTGTGTCTGAAGATCATCAATTCATTTCCAAACCAGGGTTTTGTGCAGGATCAAAGTTTATATGATGAAGTCAAGTTACAAAGCCATCAAAAGTCAAGACATTTGGTCAATATTTTAAGTCATTTCAAGTTCTTATTATATGGTCCATATTCTTGTCATTGGTCGAAGAATTTTTCAAGTTTGTTGTTCAATTGAAGACCATGTTAAGATGGATCTGGGGTTGTGATGTCATTCATCAATTGATTCGTTGTGGATTTTTATAATTTAAAGAATTGATTCAAAACTTTGGTTTATTCGTCTCAAGATTGGTTTTAAGTGAAGAGCTCAAGATATTTTAATGTTAGAGGAAATTTGGATTTAAATAATGTTCAAAGTTATCATCATCATTCATAAATCAAGAAAATTACAAAAGTCCAATTTACATTATGGAAATGCCCATTACAAATTTGCCTTAAAAAAAAAAATTGCATAATCCAAAGGCAAGGATGCCAAATAACATTTCAAAGGCCCATTACCATGACAAGCCCATGATGTCTTACAACAAGAAAAAGGAAAAAAAATATTACAACACAAAAAGAAAAAAACATAGTACATTTGCACATGAACACAATTCCACCATCATGAAGGTGAGAAAATACTTAGAAGGGGGGTTGAATAAGTATGAAGATAAAATCTTAGAAATAAAAACTCAAGTATTTTTATCCTGGTTCGTTGAACTCAACTACTCCAGTCCACCCTTCCTAGAGTGATTTGCCTTTCTCAAACAAGGACTTAATCCACTATTTAATCAACTGATTACAATAGTAAGCACTAAGAACAACTGTTTAAAGTCTTCTCAAGAACTACTGATCCTAACTGGATCTTCTTAAGGTTTTCTTACAATCAAATGTAATAACAAATACAAGTGTTTAAAATTCTTCTAATAAAGATTTATCACAACTGTGATTTTTCACTTAATATTAAGAACAAAGAAATTAATTATAGAAAGAATGTGAGTTGTATGAGAGCTTTGATAATGAATTCTTTTCAAGTAAAACGTCAACTGAAGAAGATGAGTGCAGACTTGCTTTTATAGGCACAGTGGTCCAAGAGCTTTTCACGTTGAGAAATGTGTATCAAAAAGTCTGAGCCTTTTTGTCTTCACATCAAGTGACCTTTCCTATAATAAGAAAGCACAGAGAAATCCTTTTTGTATGTGTTCTTGTGTCTAACATAAATAAGGAAAGAGTCGTTTGGATATTCCAACGGACATAATCTTTGAATTCTTCTTCATCAATTTTCAGCAAGAATCATCAGAGTCTAAATTGATCAGAGCCTTCTGATGTTGATCAGAGTTTTGCTGAATCAGAGTCTTTGCAGCAAGTGTGCTTTTAGCGTGTATAAATTCAGAGTAGAGTTTAGAGTCAGATCCTCATTACTGGCAGCGTTAGTACTCTCAGAGTCTTCTGAAGTAACTATGCCTGAGAACTCTTCATACAGAATTCTTCTTTGGTTCAGATGCTTCTGACTTGCTTCAGATTCTTCTGGAGCTTCTGCTTCAGATCCTTCTGGAGACAACGCTCAGGATCTTCTGTTAGCAGCATTCAGAATCTTCTAATGAGTGCATCTGACGCTTCAGAGTCTAGCATATTTCTTATGTTCATATCTGATTTGCTTCTGGAGTGATAATTACTTTAATATCTGCAGCAAACATTCTTAAGCAAATTTTAGAGTATATAATTCTTAATTACAAAATTTCATAATAGTTATCATCAAAACATAGAGATATTATTAAGAACCAATCTATGTTCTAACAATCTCCCCCTTTTTGATGATGACAAAAACATCAGAAATTTTGTTTAATTGAAAATAGAATAATTATAACTCCCCTGAGATGATGAATCTCCCCCTGAATTAAATATAAATAAGGAATAGAAACTTCCCTTTTGTCTTGAGTATTTTTCAGAGCTAGAGCTTGATTGTTCTTAACCATTTGAGGGTCAGAGTGTCTTGCATATTTCAGAGTCAGAGTCTGATAATTGTCAAATGATCTGAGAGTCTCAGATTTTCTTTTACAGAGTATACTTATCAAATGTTCTGAAATACTCAGATTTTATGTTAGATAAAATTGATATGTCTGAAGTTTCATTCTGGTAAAGTTTAATTAAACAGTTCAGATCTATTTTCTCCCCCTTTTTTGTCATAAGCAAAAAGTAAGAACTTTGAAAAGACAAAGAAAAGGAAACAATAAACGAGATAAATCATGTGGAGAAAACTTCGAAACATTCATTCATTCATTCAGAGCAAAAGTACACAGATCAGAAAATATTCAAGTACATATGCAAACATTAGATGCAAACATCAGAAGAAAAAATAAATAAACTAAGATTGTTTTGACAAAAGCATCTTCAACAGATCCGTGATCTCAGAAGAAGACTGTTCTTGTTTTGACATCCACTTAGCCATGATTTCATTCTTCTGATCTTGTTCGGACATCCACTGAGCCATGTCTTCAGACTTCTTATCTTGCTTAGCCATCCATGACTTGATTTCTGATTGACCAGCTTCTAGAACTGCAATCTTATCTTCAAGATCTGGATATTCTTTCTTGATCTCAAATGAAGAAGGTGGGACAGTTTCTGAACCTTGAACAGAGTCAATTTCCATAGGGGCTTTGGAGTTAGGAGCAGTAGATCTAGAAGGATGTTCTACCAGAGTCATAGCAAGAGGATTATCTTCAGATGCAGATTCAATATTCTCTTCTGATGAGGAGGGAGCATCTGTAAGAAGCAATGGTCCAGATCTCTTAACAGTCCAGAACAGACTTCTAGCAGTTTCATCAAATCTGAGCTTCGCATCATCAGAACATACGTTCTTCAGATTTGATGCTACAGTATTGAATCTGTTTATGAAGCCACTCCAAATGGCATCAGATTCACTGGCATCCATTGTTGATGAACACTTCCTCTGTACAGATCCTAAATACATCTGTATTTCTTGTAAAAAACTTGTAATAAATGATCAACATTCAGTCTAGGTCTTGGGTGTAACAGAGTTTCCAATGTTATTGGCCTGGGTTGGGGAGAAGGTGGAAGGATGGATTTATGAATTGTGATCAGAGGAGGAGGGTAGTATGGTATGAATGGAGGTTCAGATGAATTGTCAGGTTTTGATCTGGTTAAAGCATTCAACAGACATGGTTTTGCAGTTGATGCATGGGAAACAACGTTAAATGGTTTATCAGAGTAAGGTTTGAAGGCAGATTTAGCAGATTTAGCAGAGTAAGGTTTTGCATCTGATGAAGTTACTGCTGGCATTGATTTAATATATGTTTGAAGCACAGATGGTAGAATGATGGTAAGTTTGGGTTTCAGAGGAGTGATTGTGTCAGATGGTTCAATTCTGGTGTAGAAATTTTTTAAGGTGAAACCAGATGGAAGTTTGTTAGAGGAAAATAGTTTGCACGAAACAGAAGGTACATTCTCAGATGTTCTTGGCTTGGGTGTAGGAGTAGGATTGGGAATGATAATTTCAGAAGATGGTTTAAGTGTTGGAGTAGGATTTGGAATGAGAATTTCAGAAGAAACAGGTGGTTCTGGTTGGTTTACTTCAGAATTTCTGTGAGAGGGAGATACCAGAAAATCTGGGTGTATATCAGATTCTGATGAATTGGATGATGTGGTTGGAGTGTAAGATATGGAGGACACTTCAAAAACAGTTTTGAGAGGTGTAATGTTTAGAACCTTTGTCTCAGGGATATGGGTTTCAGATGGGTTGGTTGATTCTGATGGATTCTCAGAAGGTTTTGATAAGGGTTCAGATGAAGGTGGTTCTGATGTAGGTGGATCAGATGTAGGTGGTTCAGATTCAATAGGATCAGATGTAACTTTTATAGGTTCAGAAGTAACTTGTACAAATCCAATAGGTTCAGATGTGTTTGATGGTGGTTTTTCTGGTTGTGGTTGTTTTTCAGGTTGTTGTGGTTGTTGTTCAGATTGTCTTTGTTGTTGTTGTTCAGATTGTTTTTCTGGTAGTTGTTGTTGTTGTTCAGATTGTTTCTCTGGTTGTTGTTGTTTTTCTGGTTGTGTTTGTTGTTTTTCAAATTGTTTTGTTGGTTTTTCTGGTTGTGGAGTTTGATTTGCTGGTTTTGTTGTTGTTGGTGTTGGTACAGATGATTGAGTAGTAGAAGGTTTTACAAGTGTGATGGAAACAGGATTAGATGATTTTTGTGGGGAAGGAATAGAGATATGAGATGGAGCAGGAACAGATTGTTTCTGAGTAGAAGGTGGTTTTGGAATAGACTTAAATGTTGAATCATTTAAAACAGTATTATTGAAAGAAGATACAGAAGATTTGGTACCTTTAATCTTGATACGTTTTGTAGGAACAGAAAGAGCGTCTCCAGATGCTTTCCTCTTGATCAACTTCTGAGGCTTGTCAGCAACTTTGGGCTTCTTCTGAACAGTCATATCTTCTGCTTCTGATTGACTTCTTTTTCTTGTGATCTCATCTCCTCCATCAGGCATTGGTTCCCTTGCTCTTTTCAGAATATCTGCAGGGATTGGGGTTCCATCTGCCTTGCAAGAATTAATGTACCTTACAATTATTTCCCTTGGTTCTTCAGCACAGAACAGAGGGTAGTCTTCTACTGGGATTCTCTTTTGATTGAGTTCAGAAATATTCAGCTTCTTGGGTACTGATGTGAGTTCCTCTACAATTTTAAGTCTCTGAAGACTCTTGGCATTCAGAGGTTTCCCAACAATAGATTCAAGTTCCTCCTTGACTCCAGTGTCATACCCTAAATTTGTCCTACCTTTTTCAAATATTTTCATATTTTTGTGTTGCATCACCTGCATGATATCATGTCTTTTACTTTGAATAAAACCCAGAGGATTGGTTAGGCAGAATGAATATTCGGATACACATATGGACTGGTTGAAATTTTGCCCAAGCTGTCTGAGTAAGACCTTCGATTAATTTGACACGATGCTGTATTTTCCCCAGTTATTTATTCTGCGTTAGCCATTTTCTGTGCGGCCATTTTTTTAGATAATTCTTTTCATCTTATTTTATTTTTTTAGCATTTAATTTAAAATTTGTCCGTTTATTTATTTATTTATTTTATTTTTACCACCTTTTATTCAATATCTTATTAATATTAATTTCTTTTCTTTCTAAAAAATATAGAAGTCGTTTCTTTTAGTTTTAATTTTAATTTTTGTTTATATTAATATGTTAATAATAATAGTTTGTTTATATTAGTTTATTTATATTAATAATATTGTTTATGTAATATTAGTTTTTATTAGGTTATGCTAACTATTTGGTTGATTAGTGTTTTATTAATTACTAGTTAATTAAGTTAGTAAAACAAGAGATTACTTTTTAAAAAACACGGTAGATAAAGAATTAGGAGGGAAGGTAAGGCCCACGGTTTGAGGCCCATCTTTGAAACTCAGATTGAAAGGTCTTTAAAAGGGAGACAAAAAAAACCATAGAGGGGGCACTGTTCACCTTCTTCCTAAACGGCCAAACCCTAAGTCGTCGCACCACTCTTTCCGCCTTCAGCTTCATCTTCTTCAGTCATCACCTTCACCGAGCAAACCCCATTCTTTCTCCTTTCTCCTTCGACAACCCACCATCATAGTCTTCTCCTTTCTCCTTTGACCTTCAAAGTTTGATTTTCTTTGGTTGTGATTCAACAAGGATCTGTTTATTTCCGTAGCAACTCGCCAATACAACAACAAGGGCTTCTCCAGGACTCGTTGTGCAAAATTAGTCTTGACGGTTCCAAATTCGTGAAAACGATTTGGATTGTGGTGTTTGTTTGCTTCATGTGTAGGTTGTAAGGACAACTTCGCGACTACAACGAAGGTGTATATCTTGACGACATTAGAAGCAACTCTCGTTTTCGTTAAACGACATCAAACTCAAGCAGGAGCATTAACATTTGTGGTAACGGTTCGACACTGTGTTGCAGCGAGTTTGTCTTACTACCCGACGATGGCTTTGATAAACGGTTGAAAGAGAATGTGGAGTACCTAAAAGAGCTTAAAGATTTAGCAGAGAAGGAAATGGAGGTCCTTTGGAGTCTATCAAAAATGGCGTAACAAGTTTCCTTTGCAATCTTTCAACCGCAAGCAGTAATAGTGGCACCTATTTACGGTTTGCCGCATTCAACAACATTAACCGTAACGACGATTCCGACAACTTATCGAGATCCAACTTCAACAACACAACAGATCCTAAGCAGCTGACACCATATTATCACTCACGCGAAAATGGTTTTGCAATAATGATTTATCTGTGAAGCTTTCAGGTTCAATCACGGGTTCAAAATGGCGGTTCGGTTAAGAAGCAATCATAACATGTCATCTCATATCCAACAACAAGTTCTGGTTCTAACACCGTGGCGGTAATGATCTTCGCAACAATAACACAACCTCATCACGATAACAACACAACAAATTTCGCAGCAACGAGTGTCGCTTGCGCGAAAATAAGGTGCCGGCACAACAGAAGAGTCGCCACCTTTCGTTATTTATCCCTCAGAGCGGGAAAGGAAACGATCGGAAAAACCTGACGAAAAAGGGTAAGACAAGGTCGTCGCCACCATTGTCTGGATTCGGGAGTCGGTTACGCAAGGGGAAGGTATTAGCACCCCTCACGTCCATCGTACTCAACGGGATCCTCGCTTGTTGTGTTTACTTGGACGGGTTAGTTTTATTCTATCTACCTATCAAGGCTGGCTTAAAAAGAAAAGAAAGATGACTCGGCAAAGCGTCGCACTTTATGCCTACGTATTCTCATCAGAGAATGAGAAATCAGAGTCAACGTAGTTCGGCCTACGACGGGTTATGGGGGAAGGTAGCTCGCCAATACATCAGTATTGTGCCTACGTACTCTCAACAGGTATGAGAGATCAGAGCTCACGTAGTTCGGGAAACTACGGTTTATTTCATGTCTTTTACGAAAGAAGTGTTTTTTATTGTGTTTGCGATTTCAATCGCACTAGAGACTATGACCTGAGAGTGAATGCGTCGCGTGTCACCCAAAGGGTACCATGCTAAACATCCAGACTGTGGAAAAGAAACTCTCCCACAATCCTTTCTCAAATAGCTTAAGGCTCGTAACGTACGAAAGAAATCATCCATGATTACTGTATCTTAAACTATGTTGAGATGATAAGAGAACAGGCCCAACTATGAGGGAGACTATCAAGTCCTACTGTTGTCATGCCAAGGATTCATCCTATGGTTGAGGTTTGAACAGGGAACTCCTAGAAGTTGTCATGCATAGGTTTCAACCTAAAGTTTTATTATCAATTCCTTATCAAAGGGAATGAGAGTCCTAAGGGATCATGTCAATGATACACCAAAACAGACAAAGCATCAGCTTTAAACAGTAAAATGCATGCAATGCAAGTGAGGGAGGAAATGTGTGTGGGGCTTCAGCCTCCACAAGCTCATCTCAACCTCAAGCCAGAATGGATAACAGTAATCATATTGAAATATAAAACATGCTATCAAGCAAAAACAGTAAACTGCAATCATACAGATAAAATGAAATAAAATGCCCTCAGGCAAACAAACCACATGGGCAAGGGAGCTGGGCTCTACCGAATACCCGCAAGCAAAGCCACACAGTAACAATACAAGCAGAGGGAGCAACTCAACCTCTAGTGCAATCATGCTCCTAGATTCTACCTATTCTAGATATGGACTTATTCTAATGCATCAAGCAAGTCAAACAAAACACATCAATACAGAAAATAAAACAGAAGAAAGCAGACCAACTTCTCTCAACTTCAAGCTTCAGCTTTTCCAACAGTAATTCAGTCTTCAGACTTCAATCACTCTTGACAAATATCAATTTTCTTTTCTAGGTTTCACCCTTCAACATAAGTTTCAACTTATCTTCTCCTTTAAGCTTCAGCTTCTTGATCAGCTCCACCTTCAAGCTTCACCTAATCTTCAGGGGTCTTCAACTACCAACTTGCTCTTGCTGCTCCTCAAGCTTCAGCTGGAATGGCAATACTCAAGGATTCATCCTCTTCAACACTCTTCAATGAAGTCTTCATCTTCACACTCAAGCTCAACATCTCTCAAGATAATCAAACCAGAGGAAATCACTTACTGGATAAGCTGGGGATATTGAACTGCTTACTGACCACCAAAGGTGACCTATGGGTTCAACATCAAAGGAATGTGTTGCACCCTAAAATTTGCTCAACCTTCTTCACCTGGTTTATGTTTCAATTGCATTAGCATTGGCATATAGAGTCATGTACATAGCCTAATCATCTGCATAACATAGCATAGCAAGTCATCCAACAAGGGACCAAGCACTATTCTCATCTCTATGAGCCTATCAAGAGGTTATTATTCAAATTCAAGCATATCCAAGTCATCAGAAAGAATTTGAAAGCTGAAGAAGCCATTGGATCAAGCAGTGAATCTATCTCCTATCTAAGGGTATCTGAAGATCAGCAAAGAAGTTGTGAGCTATGAATTGAGCATGGAGAGTATGTAGACATCATATAGGACTTAGAAAGTCATTTGGAGAAGGAGGCAAGTCATTGATGTGGTCACAAGAGTTGCAGTTGAAGACAGTCAACTAGGGTTTCATCTGGGTCAACCCTGGGTCAACCCTAGGTCAAATGATTGATTGAAAGGAATCAAGGTCTATTGGAGAGATGTGGGGTTCATCATTTGACATGTAGATAAGGATATGGTGTTGTGCCAAGAAGAAATCAAGAGAAATCAAGGAGAAGAGGAGTTTCTAAATTAGGGTTTCTGTGTAAAATCCCCTAGTTTAGGTCAAACTTCTAAGCAAGATAAGTCAAAATGCAAGCTTCAAATGGATCCTTGGCCAACATTAAACTTGTAGAGGATCTCAAGACCTTTAATTTTAGTGGTGGAATACATCAAGGAGATTTATAGAACTCAAGTTATGGTCCTTGCAAGTTACAGGTCATCTGAGGTATCTGAAAATTTGTCTGTGAAAGTTACTTGTCTTCCAAGCAACTTTTACCCCTCAAGGAGATTTCAAATGAATTTCTGGTCAACATAAGAGTTGTTCCTCATTGTCTTAGCTTTCTAGAATGGTATGGTATGCCTTAATATGATTTGTGTAACTCTACGTATGGTCTTGGCAAGCAAAGGGTATTTTGGTCATCTGAGAATTACAGGTCATTTCAAGCCTATGCCCAAAACTCATACAAGGAAGCTTCAAATGAAAAACTTCACAACATAAAAGTTGCTCAAAATGTCATTTTAAGTCTAGAAAAGAGGTCATGGAAGTTTGAAAATGCATAGAACAAGACTTGATAAAAGTTGGTGGAAAATGACTTAAAAAAGGCATATAACTTGAAAAAGTTCAAGTTGGAAAATGGTTTGAGAGATCTACAAATCCAAAATGGGTCATCCAATATACCAAATTGAATCCAAACAACATTTTTAAGACATTGGTTCAGCCACTTTTTTGAGTTAGGGCTTAAATTTTGGACTTGCTTTGTAATCATGTTACTTGCATAATAAGGTAACTTTGCAAAACTCAACACAAGGCAAGGAAAGGTTTGTTTTTCACACATACCATTTCAATATCTCATGAGGAGAGATTTTAACACAAGTTTGGAGGGTTGTATGCATGAGATGAGAGATATTCAACATGTCATCAAGTGAGAATTTCCACATTCTTCCACCACATTCTAGAATCCTCTAAGATCAATCCAGAAACTTCTAGATCTGTCCATCATCCTCTATATATTGAGTTGAATCCATTAGTGCAAAAGGTTGGTGAAAAGAGAGAGAGAAGAGAGAGAATTCCATTGTTGCTTCCATTGTAAGAAAGTGTGAAAATCTATATTCTACACCAAGTCTGTTCAATCTTCTTCTTCATCTACAATCTATAGATCATAGTGAGTGCATACAAGCAAGTTCAGAGGTACATCAATGGAGGATTGAAGCTCTAAGGTTGAGATTGCAAAGATCCATATCAGATTCGAATCTCACAATCCAAGCACTCTTCTTCCAACTTTTTGCAAACAGAAACCATAACACCATCTGAGGACCATTGGTGAGGGATTGCAAGTGCTGAATCAAGCTATTTCCCATTTGTTCCAACAAGAATTGCAGGTATGCATTTTCTCTTCTATCTCCATAATTATGCGTTGTTAGCTTAGTTTGTTAGGTTAGAATTGTTAGGTTAGGTTAGAGGATTGAATTCAGAAAGTTTGAGTGTCATCCATGGAGTTTGAGAATGTGGTGTTGAAACTTTAGGGATCAAGAAATCTTAGGTTAGTGAGTTTTAATCCGAAGCTGTTAGCATGTTAGGGTCAGTATAATGTAAGGATCATCCTAGGGCCAAGAGTTGCAAGAATGGTGAAGTTCCCTCATGAGTGCAGTTGGTGGATCATGGAGCTTATGGTTATCGGGTTTCGTTCTAGGGTTGGTTTCAATCCAAACTTGTGGCACCATCGTGTTCATGGGAGAGAATAGAGCATTTTTGCTCTTTATAGTTTAGGGTTTCATGGCCAATCGAGTGAGAACAGAAGGGATGAAAGTGTGTGCATGGTGGAGGGTTTTTTCTGAAACTAGGGTTTCGTTTGGGGACGATGAAGGAGGGCCGTAGATGCATGCCTGGACTTTTGACTGAAGCACCAATCCAATGGCTGAGATTTAAAGAAGAAAAACGGAGGGAAATTCCAAAGTGAAATGATGCGTTTCACTAAAACTTCAACCATGGGCCATGAATCAGATTCCTATCCCCACCCCCCATATGGAAGCCCAATGGATTTTAACTTGAATTTGTTGCTAAATACACCGTTCGTTTTATTTTTTTTAATTCAATTTCTGATGCATGCTGGGCCTAGCGCCTTTTGTTATTCACGCCCCCCACTTCATGGCCCATCTGAATAAATAACTGGGCGTGGTTACTTCTGGCACCCCCTCCCCATTTTATTTCTTTTTTGTGCTTTTTATTTTCTTTTATATTTTCAGCACCTTTAAAAATCATATAAAATTGGAAAAAGCTGGTTTTTAATTGGTTCTTTTTGTGGTAGATTCATAATTCTGTTAAGAAAAATATCCAATAATAAAATTGGTATTTTATTTTGTTTTACTATTTTTTGTGTATTTTTCTTGTAAATAGCTTTCTAATGAGTGTAGTTTAGTGCATAATTTTGTTGATTTTAGTTCTAATAGTTCCCTTAAAATTTAGGACCCATTCTTTTTAGGATATGTCATTTAGGACTTCAACTTGTATATAGGATTTAATTCATAATTTTAGGATTAATTTTTAGGTAGTTTGATTAGGTGAGATTAGAGTGGTTAAAATTAGGGTTTTAAGTGAACATAGGTGAGATAGATCATTTCTTTTAGGAATTTTGATTTGATTTTTGGGATATGGGACTATAGGGGTTATGGGTAGATGATAGATCCCTAAGAAAATATTAGGTTTCCCCTATTACTACTAGTATATTGCTTGTATTTGATTGATTGTGTGGTGTGCCCTCTTTAGGGTTATTATTTGTCTGTGTGGGGTATTGGGTTTGTTTGGGGCTTGGGGTTTGAGCTGAAGACTGAGATGAGGAAGCCCATTTGAAGATTAAAGACTGAAGACCAACCTCCAGAGTTAATGAGGAGTATCTCTTGCTGGAAGTTGTTGAAGTTTCTAGGATCTAGGAGTTAGGCAGAGCTCTAGAGTAGCAAACTTGATTCATAAACATGGAAGGTCTTGATTGCCTACATTCCTCTCTGTGATGCAGAGTCTCTCTAAGACACTCACCCCCTTCCTTTGGAAGGCTTGGTGCCAATGTCTAAGAGATAGAACTCTTGAGAGAAAATATCCTATGTGTTGTTAGCAGTCTGTTTGCCACCTTTGGTGGTCAACTAATTGCTTAACACCCAGTTCATTCTTGTGATTGGTTCCTCAGCTTGGAGATTGGGACTTGAAGAAAAGCCATTGGAAGATGGAAGATGGAGATTGATGCTTGCTTGAAGCTGGTAGATGTTTAGAGATGACTTGAGGACAGATGCTGATGCAGAGCTGTTGTTGCTGTTTCTCTTTTTGCTGTTTATATTTCTTGATGTATTGTTTGGTTTTCCCTGACTGTATTGTTTGCTGTTTAACCTGTTAGGTTGAAGGTGAATGCTGTTCACTTTTGCCTGTTGTTTTCTAGGTTCGAGGTTGAGTGGGACTCCCTTGCCTCACTTATATTGCTGCATCCATGCATTTTACTGCTTTATTGTATATATGCTGTTGTTTCTGTTTCTGTTTATCCCTTAGGATCTCTGTTTCTCTCTGCGCAAGAGAGGAGCATGATAGACATTAGGTCTTAACCCATGCATGATAACATTAGGTTAGTTTGATTCCCTTTTCAACCGTAAGTTAGAGTTCTGTCTCTTCTTTCTCAAAACAAACAGAAAAAACACAATAAGATTTCAAACACAATAAAAGACACTTCTTCTGTAAAAGAATGTGAACTCATCAAAACGCCATTTTTGTCCGCTTGAACCAGTAATAAAGAAAAACCCTTTTTCAGAAGGAATAAAAACAATCAAGACAGACTTGTGTCGTGCGTGGACCGAACTATGTTTGCTCTGATCTTTCATGCTGTATGAAAGTACGTAGGCATAGGATGCGATATCCTAGCGAGCAACCTTCCCCTCCTTTCCCGTAGGTAGGCGAACTACGTTGACTCTGATTTCTCGTTCCAGACGGGAATACGTAGGCATAAAGTGCGATACTTTACCGAGTCATTTTCATTTTCTTTTTAACCCCTGACCTGTAGAATAGATAGAAATAACAATCCGTACCAGAAAGCAAGCGTGGATCCCGTCGAGTACGACGGACGTGAGGGGTGCTAATACCTTCCCCTTGCGTAACCGACTCCCAAATCCAGGATTTGGTTGCGATGACCATTCCTTTCCCGTCTTTGCGGTAGGTTTACTCTGAGCGTTTCCTTTCCCTCCGTTGGGATAAATAATGCACGGTGGCGACTCTTCTGTTCAGCCGGCGCCGATTTTCGCAGTAGCGACAGCTGGCGACTCTGTTGGGGATCCAACGTCCCCTGGCTGCTAAGGACTGCGATAGTTCCTTATGCATTTGGGATCCAACGTCCCTTAAAGAGAGTCAATCCTAGCGCTTGTTTTCCCGTCGAGGATTTTGTATGGATTTATATTTCTGTCCTTTATTTTCAGCAGTATATTATTGATTATTATTGTTGTATTTGGGGGTGTGACGGGTGATTCTATGACTGAGAGATAAGACGGACCTGGGCTTGAGTGCACCTAGAATTAGAGTGGAAATTAGTGGGTACGCACGTGCTTTGCATGTCCTAGTGTCCCACGAAATCCACACTCAGACGAGGTTCTTCTGGTTGGCCTCCTGTCCTGCCCTTTGGGTGGCTCGGGTTGCTGGTTAGTTGGATTGTCGACTCTGGGAGCCGATCATTTGGAAGTTGGCTAAGTGAGGCCTCTTCAGGATTTGATGATGCCACTCCTTCTGGGAATCGTATCATCAACCCTGAAAGTCTGTGACGCCGACGACCGCATAGGATGCCATACCTTTGTCAGTTACTAGGATACCTACCTGTGAGAGGGTTTGGGGTTATGCAGGTAACTAGACTTTCAGATACCGGTTATTTCTTGATCTGAGATCTGGGGTATTTATGGATAGTTTTGAGGTCTGTCAGAGACCAGTCAGAGTTATGGTTGAGGTCTATCAGAGGCTAGTTGGAGTTATGTTATGGGGTCTATCTGAGACCATTGTTGGAGCTTTGTATTGGGTCTATCTGAGACCAGGGTTTGAGGAATTCTGGAGAGTCTATCTGAGACTTGTTGATATGGTTCAGGCTTCTCAACTATGGCATTTGGTCCCTGTTGCATGTTACTTGCATTGCATTGTTTGCATAATCATTATCATTGCATCCCATTAACGTGTGCCTGTGCTGCAGGTGCATTTGCATATTCCCTGGTTCTAGTGTTCGGACTTCTGAGTATTGATCATGGCTGGTTTGAGGATGACAGTTGCCTACAAGTTACCTGTTCCTGATATTACTCCCATCCTGGGTCTGATTTCTCTGGCTGATGAGGATGTCCGTAGAAGCTTTAGGCAGAGTTACGGACGGTTGTTGAGATTGGTTCGCAAGTCAACTGATGATGAACTGAATGGGCTGTACGCGCTGATGCAATTCTATGACCCTGCTTTGAGGTGTTTCACATTTGCTGACTTTATTTTGGGGCCTACTATCGAGGAGTATGTAGATTTTACTGAGCTACCAGTACAGAATAAAGTTCCCTTTATTCACTCTGCTGCTGAGCCCAAGTTGGAGGACTTAGCTAAGGCCTTGCACATGAATGCTTCTGAGTTGTTGATGACTTCTTGGCGTGGGGTGCCAGGTTTCTCTCTCCAGTTTCTGGTTGGTAAGGCTCAAGAATATGCCAAGAATGGATGTTGGGTGGTCTTTAACGCTATTTTGGATCTATGCATTTATGGGATAGTGCTGTTTCCCAACTTCCCGAACTTCGTGGACATGGATGCATTTCATTTATTTGCTGCTGGCAATCCGGTGCCCACTTTGATCGGAGATCTCTACCATTCGATGCACTACAGAAATGAGAACAGGAGAGGCAAGAACGTCTCTTGCTGTGTGCCTTTGCTGTACATGTGGTTTAAGAGCCATCTTCCCCTGAAGGGACCTTTTGTGGATAGTGCAACTATAGCTGACTGGCCAGAACGCCTGATGAGGCTATCTTCTGAAGACATTGAGTGGTTTGATCGAGACTTGCTGGGGTCTGAGCTTATTTTCAGTTGTTCTGGGTACCCTAATGTTCCGTTGATAGGAAGAAAAGGGTGTATCAATTACAACCCTTCTCTGTTCGTTCGCCAGTTCGGATATGCGTTGAAGAACCCACCAAAGGAGGAAGAAGTACAGGAATCTCTGTACTTCACCGGTGATTTGAAGGGAGAGTTACTAGCCAAGCTGCAGCATGCCTGGACGCGTATTAATAGAAGAGGGAAGCCGCTGTTAGGGAAGAATGATTGCCAGGCTTATGCACCCTACAAGGTTTGGATCCAAGAGAGAGCAAGGCAGTTGCTGATGCCATTTCCAGCTGCACCAGTCCCTGTTCATATTCCGGTGGAAGAACCAACCACTGTTACTAGGGAGGCCTACGAGCAAGTTGTGAAAGAAAAATAAGCCTTAATGAAGATCAATGAAGGGTTAGAAAAAGAACTAGCTCAGATACGCAGCGAGAAAAACAAGGCTGTGCATGCTTTCCAACAGCAGATCGAGCTAGTAAACAGACTAGGTGCTGAGTTGACTGAGGAGAAAAAGAAGCGCGAACGTCTGGGTCAAGAGTTCAGAAGCTCCCATGACATGTTGGAGTCCAAAAAGAAAGCACTCGATGTCGCTCACCGAGAAATCTCTTCTTGTAACAAGACCTGGAATGCTACGCTAACCAACAACAAAAAGAGGGAAGATAAATTGAAGCAGCAAATTTCCGAACTTGAAGAGCAGTTGAAGGCTAGCATCAAGAAGTATGAAGAAGAGATGATGACCAGATACAGTCTTCAGAACGCATTGAACAAGGCCATCGAAGGCAGGAACGAAGCTGTGTCTCAGAAGCGGAAGCTAGAGGATCGCTTCGGAGAAGGGGCATGGGAAGAAACCGCTGGTGACGTGCGACGTGTTCTCAAGAGAAGAAACCAGCTTGTCGAGGGTCTGCTTACTCGACCAAGCCATCCAGAGACCAAGAAGTTAATAGAAGAGTATCGGGCTTATGGGAGTACTTGATCGTTTCATGTATCAACTTGTACGCTTTATTTGCATAGTGCTGACCATCACCAGGATTGTTGGTTGAGGTCATGCCTTCTTATTGTACTCAGTGATATTGTATTCTTGGCTTAATGGATTTCTCTGCAATATATGAGGCTTTCTTTGATTCGGCTCCGATCACCGTATTGCTAGCACTGTCACTGCACTGGCACATTCACACTAGAATCGGGGAATGATACTCCTTAATGCACAGACACACATTGCATTGCATTCATATTCATATTGCATTACAGGTAATTATTGGATGGTATCTTATTTCCTGCACTGTACCAGGTCTTTTCAGGATTGAAGATCAGCGCCTACACCGATACTCCACTTGCACCAACTGCCGAAGAATCATGGATCAAATGCAGAATGAGATACAAGATATGCGCGAGAAGCTGGCGCTCTCATGCAGACAATGGAGACTATTGCAAAAGGGCAGGAGAATTTGCAAGCTCTGGTGCAGCCTCTGTTGGTCAGAAATGCGGGGCATGGAAATGAGGATCATCAGTCTGTGCGAGTCGACACTGTTCATGGGGATGGTACTCCCACACTAGTGGCTCCACCTGTAGTCAATATACCTGCTGTCAATGTCAACAACGATACTGCTGCTGGGAACGGTAACGTTGGAATTGGGAACGAGACTGCTGTCCATAACGTTGGGCTTGGTGATGTCAACTTGGGTGATAATATGGGAGGCAATGGCTTCGGTAATGTTGGATTTGGCTTCAATGACCAGGGATTCAATAATACTGGGAAATATGGTTTCAATGCTCAAGGCTTTGGGCAGGACGGGTTTGGTATGACTAATCAGGGTTACGGGGGATTCGGAAATGGAAACGGCGCTGGGTTAATGGCTTTTGGACCTGCTGGGGTCGCTCCGGGGTACGGCAACAGAGGGCGAGGCCCGATAATGAATCAGATTAGAGCTGGCCGTAACAACGGATACGATGGGTATGGAGCTGGGAATGGTAACTGGCAGGAAGACCAGCAAGAGGACGCTTTCTCCGGTGGAGGTTTCGAAGGGCCTATGGATGACTCTCAGAGAATCCGAATGCTAGAAGAGCAGATGAGGGGGGTCGTGAATCAAAGTGCTGTGGGCCTAGATATGTCAATAATGGGTCTAGTGCCTGGCTTGAGGGTTCCAATTAAATTCAAAGCTCCTACATTTGATAAGTATAAAGGGGACACCTGTCCGAAAGTGCACGTGCGGTCATATTACAGAAGGATGTCGGCGTATTCAACTGATGAGAGGATGATAATGCATTTCTTTCAAGATAGCTTGTCAGGTCCTTCCCTCGAGTGGTATATGGGATTGGAACCAACTCATATAAAGACATGGAAGCAGCTGGCAGAGGCCTTTGTAGCTCATTATAAGTATAACAGCGACTTGGCACCCAACCGGGTCCAATTGCAGGGGCTATCTCAGAAGAAGGGTGAGAGCTTTAAAGAGTATGCGCAAAGATGGCACGACATGGCTGTTAGGGTCCATCCCCCTTTGGAGGACAAGGAAATGAATGACATGTTCATAGGAACATTCACCGGCATGTTTTATGACAAGTTGTTTCACACATCTTTGGGCAGTTTCTCAGACTTAATTCTGATGGGAGAAAAGATTGAAAGCAACATTAAACAGGGAAGATTCCAAGCTGAGGAATCTACTGCCTCTGGCAGTAATAGAAAGGCTTTTGGTGGACGCCGTCAGGGCGATGCCAGCGCAGTGTTTGGAGGCCGAGGCAGAGGCCGGGGCAGAGGTCGAAACCAGTATAATCAACCGTAGCAGGTGGCGAGTGTTACTATTCCGTTTCAGCAACAACCATTTGTCGCTACTGCGAAAATCGGCGCCGGCTGAACAGAAGAGTCGCCACCGTGCGTTATTTATCCCACAGGAGGGAAAGGAAACGCTCAGAGTAAACCTCGCACAACATGGGAAAGGTATGGTCGTCGCAACCAAAACCTGGATTCGGGAGTCGGTTACGCAAGGGGAAGGTATTAGCACCCCTCACGTCCGTCGTACTCGACGGGATCCATGCTTGTTTTCGGGGATGGATTGTTATTCTATCTATTCTACAGGTCAGGGGTTAAAAGGAAAGAAAATGACTCGGAAAAGTATCGCACTTTATGCCTACGTATTCCCGTCTGGAACGAGAAATCAGAGTCAACGTAGTTCGCCTACCTACGGGAAAGGAGGGGAAGGTTGCTCGCTAGGATATCCCATCCTATGCCTACGTACTTTCATACAGCATGAAAGATCAGAGCAAACGTAGTTCGGGCCACGTACGACACAGATTTGTTTGTTTATCCTTTATCCTTCTGAAAAGGGTTTTCTCCTGATTACGCGTCCAAGCGGACAAAAATGACGTTTTGATGAGTTCACATTCTTTTACGGAAGAAGTGTCTTTTATTGTGTTTGAAATCTTTTTGTGTTTTTCTGTTTGTTTTGAGAAAGAAAGAGACAGAACTCTAACCTACGATTGAAAAGGGAATCAAACTAACCTAATGTTAGCATGCATGGGTTAAGACCTAGTGTCTATCATGCTCCTCTCTTGCACAGAGAGAAATAGAGATCCTAAAGGAATAGACGGAAACAGAAACAATATCAGATATATACAGTAAAACAGTAAAATGCATGGATGCAACAATACAAGCGAGGCAAGGGAGTCCCACTCAACCTCGAACCTGGAAAACAATAGGCAAAAGTGAACGGGCTTCACTTTCAACCCAACAGGGTAAACAGCAAACAATACAGTCCAGAAAACCAATCAATACATCAGGAAATGAAATACAGCAAAATAAACAGCCACAGCAGCTCTGCATCAACATCCACCTTCAAGTCATCTCCAATCAGCTACAAGCTTCAGTCAGCAGCAATCTCTATCTTCACAGTCTTCAAGCAAGGGCTTTGGTCACCAATCTTCAGTCTACAATGGCTTTTCTTCAAGTCCTATCCTCCAAGCTGAGGGATCAATCACCAGAGTGAATTGGGTGTTGAGCAATTAGTTGACTACCAATGGTGGTAAACCAACTGCTACTAACACATAAGACATTTTCTCTCAAGAGTTCTATCCCTTAGACAATAATACCAAGCCTTCCAAAGGAAGGGGGTGAGTGTCTCAGAGAGACTCTGTATCACAGAGAGGGATGGAGGCAGTCAAAACC
The DNA here is from genome assembly GCA_963859935.3 of Lathyrus sativus. NCBI lineage: Eukaryota > Viridiplantae > Streptophyta > Magnoliopsida > Fabales > Fabaceae > Lathyrus > Lathyrus sativus. The sequence continues at coordinate 653,404,728 of OZ012739.1, read as the reverse complement.
TTCCATGTTTGAGAATCAAGCTTTCTAATCTAGAGCTCTGCCTAGCTCCTAAACCCTAATCTCCTCAACAGCTGCTAGCAAGAATCACCTCATCAACTCTGGAAGTTGGTCTTCAGTCTCTAGATCTCCAATGGCTTCATCATCATCAGTCTTCAGCTCTCCCTAAATCCCCAGACAATCCCAATACCCATACAGACAAACAATAATCCCCAGAGGGCACACCACACCAGTCAAACAATAATGATAGCAGCAGATACTAATAGCAGTAGGGGAATCCTGATGATTTCTAAGGGGATCTATCCTATACCCATAGCCCCTATAGTCCATAGCCCAAAAATCAAATGAAACTATCCTAAAAGAATTAAACTATTTCACCTAAGTTGATTTAAAACCCTAACTTGGTTCATATTGTTCACACCTACACTAATCACCTAAAATTAATTTCTAAAAATGGGAACTAAATTGTATCTACAAGTTTAATATCTAAACTAAACAACCTAAAAAGAATGGACAAAAAATATTAAAGCAACTAATAGAACAAAAATCAACAAATTTATGTATGAAGTTAAACTATTTAAAATGCTATTTATTTGGAAAATATGGCAAAAATATCAAATAAAAAATAAAATGCAATTTATTTATTTTTTATAATTTTCTAGACTCTTTAAAGAAAATTATGCAAAAAGGATCATCAAAAAATAAGGTTTTTTCAATTTTATGTGATTTTTAGAAAATGCATGAGAAAATGAAAAGAAAATAAGAATGAAATAAAAGAAAATAGAGAGAGGGGTGAGAATAGCCAATGCGCGCAGTGGTTTTATCCATGTGGGCTGAGAAGTGGGGGTGCGAACATCAATTGAGCAAGGCCCATACGCGCTTGAGAATTCCAACAAAAAAACAAAAATCCAAAACGGTGTAAATAGCAACGTTCCTAGTTAAAACACAATGGGCCTGCGCTGGGAGGGGTGCTATTAGCAATGAATCACAAAGCCCACTCAGAGACTTAAGTGAAACGGAGCGTTTAACTCCCAAGTCTTCCCTCCGTTATCAACTTTGAATCTGGACCTTTGGATGGGCATAAAATGTCAAATAAATTGCACGATCGGACGGCCAGGGGATCGTCTTCCCCAATCAACCCTAGGGTTTGCAGACTAAACCCTGCACACGAGTTTGACTCAGCCAACTTCCAGCTCTCATATCTCCTTCGTCTCTCCATGAAAAGCCACGATATAAACACCAAAATTGCTCTCCTTCTCACGCAGAACACCACTATATCCATAGTTTTCAATATAACAGCCTAGATTTTCAAACCCGATAAGCATCACAGTTCTGATCCGCCATTGTCACCTGTGATTGATCACTCCAATTCTCCTTAAATCTTGCCCTAAACTAATCTATATCTTGTACTGATCATCACACACTATTCATTCAAGATTATCATGCAAAATACTAATAGCTATAAGTCTCAACAGTTTGTACACTCCATAACCAATCCTCATAAAACCTCTCTAAACCTTGTGGAACTCATCATCTAACCTAACTTAACCATTCTAGACTATCAAAACCCTATCATGCTAACCAAAAACATACAATTCGAAGAGAGATCCAACCTGGTTTAAAATGGAGATACAGCTATGGAAATCCCTGAATCAGTGTTTGCAAGTACTTGAAACTGATCCACACACCACCACTTTGATTCTGTATGCAATGATCTAGGCTCAAACTTCTTGAATCTTGGGATTCCAACTTCTTGCACCTTGGATGAGGACACTTGTATGGCACTATCCTTGATTGATTCAGCCAAATGAATATGTGAATTGTAATCTATGGATGATGGTGATGAAGTTCAGATCAAGAAGTGTGAGAATTGAGGGAGATTTGAGAGAGTTTGTGAAGCTTATGCAAAATGGATAAAGTGAATGAAACTTGAGGTTTTGAACAAATGAAATCACCAACCATGGCATGAACCATCTCACATCAATATATACATGAGGTTAGAACCTCCTAGAAACTTGGAGAAGCTTCCCTTGTGTGATTTCCCTTGAATTTGGCTTATGTTTCTTCCATTGCAAGCAACCATGGATAACTCTTAAAACATGACCTAAGCTCAAAATTCTACTTTAGCCAATGTCTTTAAAATTATCTTTCCATTCAAAATGACCTATAATTTTGCTTCATTTGGCCAAAATATGAAAAATCTCATTTTTAAGTCCATTTTTATTCATTAAATCCAACAATTTTGAAACCTTGTGCTATGAATCTTTCCAATCTCTCATGGTCACTTTTCTAGACTCAAAATGTCATTTGGAACAAGTTTGATGTTGTAAAGTTTTCCATTTGAGGCCTCCTTGTATGAGTTTAGGGCATAGGTTAAAATGACCTGTAATTCTCAAATGACCAAAATACCCTTTGCTTGCCAAGACCATAAATAGAGTTCCACACATCATATGAAGGCATAATATACCATTATAGAAAGCTAAGACAATGAGGAATAACTCTTATGTTGACCAGAAATTCATTTGAAATCTCCTTGAGGGGTAAAAATAGCTTGGAAGTCAAGTCACTTTCACAGACAAAATTTCAGATACCTCAGATGACCTGTAACTTGCAAGGACCATAACTTGAGTTCTATAAATCATCTTGGTGTCTTCCACCACTAAAATTAAAGGTATTGAGATCCTCTACAAGTTCCATGTTGGCCAAGGATCCATTTGAAGTTTTCATTTTGACTTATCTTGCTTGGAAATTTGACCTAAACTAGGGGATTTTACATAGAAACCCTAATTTAGCAACTCCTCTTCTCCTTGATTTCTCTTGATTTCTTCTTATCATAACAACATATCCTTATTCTCCATGTCAAATGATGAACCCCACATCTCTTCAATAGCCCTCAATACCTTTCCATCAATCCTTTGACCTAGGGTTGACCCAGGGTTGACCCAGATGAAACCCTAGTTGACTGTTTTCAACTGCAATTCTTGTGATCACATCAACAACTTGTTTTCTTCTCCAAATGACTTTCTAAGTCCTCCAAGATGTCTGGATACTCCCCATGCTCTCAATTCACAGCTCATAATTCCCTTGTTGATCCTCAGACACCCTCAGTTAGGAGATATACTCAATGCTTGATCCAATGACTTCTCCAACTTTCAAATTCTTTTCTGATGACTTGAATGAGATTGAATTTGGATAATAACCTCTTGATAGGCCTCTAGAGATGAGAATAATGATTGGTCCCTGTTGGATGACTTGCTATGCTTATGCTATGCAGATGATTAGTCTATGTACATGATTCTATATGCAAATGCTAATGACATTGAAACATAAACCAAGTGAATAAGGTTGAGCAAATTTTAGGGTGCAACAGCTGCCCCTATTCAAGCGACTTGGACCCGATTGGGTGAAGAGCCCGGAGCCTTCAGACATTCGCGGTACGAGGCGGTTGAATACTAGGAACCCAGAAATTTGCCAACTGCAGAAATAAATTGCGCTCCTGCTTGAGGAATGACATTCATCAACTGAATCTGACTGTCGTGGCAACCCACTGATCTCGTGTGACCGTGCTGGGGGATTATTTTCATCATTCCGAAAAAGATTCTATCATCGCAGAGATAGAACACTGTCCACGTCAGGACGCCTGCTTCGTCAATTCGGAAAACCTCAATAACTTTGCTGGGGATGGCTCGTCTGCCTTCTCGTCAGAAATAAATCGTCCACGTTAGGAATAAACTCTTCCACGTTAGGAATACACTTGTCCACGTTAGTAATAACATCGTCCACGTTAGGACTCACCTTTCCACGTTAGGAATAACCGTTCCACGTTAGGAATAAAACTCTTTCCATGTAAGGAAACATCTCTTCTTCCACGTAAGGAATAACCTTTCACCTGTCCACGTAAGGACTCCAGTCTGATATGTCCACGCAAGAACTCAATCTTTCCGGGTAAGGAAACCACAATCTCTGATTTGTCCACGTAAGAACTCAATCTTTCCACGTAAGGAAACGATATCCTTTCCACGTAAGGAATAACCTTGTCCACGTCAGGACTCACATTTCATCTTGATTTGTCCACGTAAGGACTCACATTTCGTCTTGATTTGTCCACGTAAGGACTCACCTCTTGACTCGCTGAGGAAATAAAAATTTTTCCACGTTAAGACCCATATCTCAACCTGCTGAAGAAATAAACTTGTCCACGTCAGGACTTGCGCGTCTTCGACTTGCTGGGGAAATAAGACTTGTCCACGTTAAGACCCACACTTTGCCAATAACACGAAGAAGGATAAAATTGTCCACGTCAGGACTCTCGCGTTTTGACGACACTAAGAACTACAAACTTGTCCACGTCAGGACGCACATTTCACCATTACGAATAAAGCTATTTGCTGAAAATAAATGGTCCACGTCAGGACACCAGCACGAAGAGTAACCAACTTTGTCCACGCCAGGACTCCGCACTCAATCAATACCGCGAACTCGAATCTGTCCCCGTTAGGACTAACACACATCGTCAACTTGAGGAAATGTCCACGTTAGGACTCCTCATTCCAACAATCTTCTCTAGCACAAAGAAATCCCGTCAATAAAATTGTCCACGTTAGGACTCATCCTTCCATTGGTCCGCAAACTTCTTATCACTGACGTTACAGCAACTTTGAGGCTGACTCTACTGAGGACATTTGGAAAACAAACTTCCAGACGCCTGTTCTGATAACCGACGGTAGTCCCTGCAATTTTGCTTCAGGAATCCTTTGATGACCAATAGCTCTGCTTGGGGATAAGGAGAAACTTATCCTGCTGACTCTGTGGGGAGTAGTGCCACAGCTGACACTTCGTCGAATGTCTCACGGCGAGGTCCTGAATGTTTTATTGATTTACCTGAGCAAAGGCTCTTTCTACCTGCAAGAGAAACAATACTTGAAACAAACGGTTATCCAACCTAGTTTATGTTTCACAAATGCATATGTTCGGCAATGATGCAATGCTCCCTTCGACCTGGGAATGCTACATGTTTATTTGGTTAATGCAAGTATGACACTATATGCTGATGCAAATGCAAACTCGAACTGCTGGGTGCAGAAATAGCTTCAGCAAAATAAATGCTGAAGACAATGCCAACTCCGCTGGGGATAGCCAGATGCTGCAGAATTATTCCAGCAAAATGCTGGAAGGATGAGGTCGGCTCAGCTGGGAAATTGGGAACTCGAACCAAGCACCTCGTTGAAGTAACGCCCTGCTGGGGAATATAACTCTGCTGGAGAATAACAGATGCGCCTTGTATGATCGAACTTCTGCGGGAAAGTGAACGAGTATCACACGGTATTCCGGCCGAAATGAATGCCAGGACCCGCACCAACTCTGTCGGGGATAGTCTTAATCTTCGAGTTCCACCGGGAGGAATGAAAACACTTTGCAAAGAGAATTCCACTGGGGATGGGATGATTCTCTTGGGAAAATCAACTGACTCCACTGGGGGAGAGTAAATGACCCTACGGGGAAAGGTAAACTGCCTGAATACAGCTCACAAATATTAATCTTCTGCTTGAGATGCACCGTCGGAATACAGCCTTGGAATCGTCAATTCTGCTGAGGATAAATGACTTTACTGGAAAATGCCCTCTGGATAAGCTACGACCAGCTGGGGAATTCGATCCTTCTTCAGGAACATCATGCATGACATGCATGGGGGTCGAGTCTTTCGTCATTGCAACCTTTTGATTATCTTCCTCGTACGGTTGTGAAACCTGCAACAACACAATCAAGACAAGACAAGCCTATACAACCAAATCGATTCAGGTTAGTGACGTTATTTTCAGTTAATTCAAAGCTTTAGCAATTGTTGGCAAGGGCCAGTGCTGTTATACACATGCTAGTTTCAATAAACTTAGGCGTTTTATCATGCACTAAACAGTAAAGAACCAGCATCAAGTACTGAATAACATATTTTATTGATTGGGCCCCTGAATGGGCGGAGTTTTATACACGGGATGTAACTCCTGAAAAGAGGAAGCTACGCAAAGCAGATATACAAGTATGCACAAGAAGCATAAATATTTTGGCAAATTAAATTGTGTACACATGTCGGCAACGGGATGCAGACGAACACCACGAACTGATCCTCCTATGACTCATCCGACTCCAATGCTTTCCCGGTATCCACACTTCCGAAGCGGTTGTATCAGATAACCGACCCCTCAGGTATATTCCCCGCACCAATGCTCAATGCAGTATCAAATTTGGACCGCAGTCATTTGCTTTTCAAATCCCTAACTTTTGCGTGAACCGCCCTTTACGGGTTTTCAGTTCACCGGGATACCCTTTTTTGCCGAAGCCGCCCAGTGTAGGTTTTCAACTTCGCGGGTGTACATTTTTTCAATTTTATCCCTAACTTTTGCCCGAACCTTTTATTCTGTTTTTGGTTCGCCAGGATGCCCCATTTTTGCCTGGATTCTCTTTTTTCTGTCCAGCGGGTCTATTTTAAGCAAAGTATTTTTTAACTGCGTCCGAATTCACAGGCGACGTAAAGTCTTCACCGTCCATGGTGGACAACAACAACGCTCCTCCTGAGAAGACTTTCCTGACAACGTATAGCCCTTCGTAGTTGGGGGTCCACTTGCCCCTGTGATCTGCCTGCGGCGGGAGAATCCTTTTCAGCACAAGGTCGCCCGTCTGAAAGCTTCGCGGATGTATCTTCTTATCGTATGCTTTCTTCATTCGGCTCTGGTACAAACGACCGTATGCTAGAGAAGCTAGCCTCTTCTCATCCATCAAACTCAATTGGTTCAACCTGGCTTTCACCCATTCTGCCTCGTCCAGCTGAACGTCTCGCAATACCCTCAGAGAAGGGATCTCAACTTTCAATGGTAATACCACTTCCATTCCGTATACTAACGAGAACGGGGTTGCCCCGGTTGATGTGCGTACCGTCGTACGATAACCGTGCAAAGCAAAAGGTAGCATCTCATGCCAATCCTTATAGGTCACCACCATTTTCTGCACGATCTTCTTGATATTCTTATTGGCCGCTTCGACAGCGCCATTCATCTTGGGTCGGTAAGGGGAGGAGTTGTGATGTTCGATCTTGAAGTTCTGACAGAGCTCCTTCATCATTTTGTTGTTCAGGTTTGAACCATTATCCGTGATTATCCGCTCGGGGATCCCATATCGGCAAATAATATCTCTCTTGATGAATCTGGCCACCACTTGCTTTGTTACATTTGCGTAAGACGCCGCTTCCACCCACTTGGTGAAGTAATCGATTGCTACTAAGATGAACCGATGCCCGTTAGAAGCTGTCGGCTCGATCTTTCCAATCATATTGATTCCCCACATCGAGAACGGCCAGGGTGATGACATCACATTGAGAGGACTCGGAGGCACATGGATCTTATCAGCATAGATTTGGCACTTGTGGCACTTCCTCGCAAACTTGAAACAATCAGTTTCCATCGTCAGCCAAAAGTAACCTGCCCGCAACAACTTTCTCGTCATAGCATGCCCGCCAGCATGCGTACCAAAGGTACCTTCGTGTATTTCCTCCATGAGCAGCTTTGCCTCTTTTTCGTCTACACAACGCAACAGCACTAAATCGTGGTTTCTTCTGTATAAAACGCCATCCGGATTCAAATAGAAATTACCCGCTAATCTCCTGGGAGTTTTCTGATCTTGACTGGATGCCCCAGCCGGATACTCTTTATTCTTCAGAAAATTAAGGATATCAAAATACCACGGTTTGTCGTCAGATGCTTCATCAATAGCAAATACGAAGGCAGGCCTGTCCAGCCGAGAGATAATGATTCGGGGAGCCTCGTTCCAGAAGTTGACTTTGTACATGGAAGACAAAGTGGCGAGGGCGTCAGCCATTTGATTCTCTGCCCGCGGTACGTGATGCAATTCAACTTTGTCAAAGAACGGCAGCAATCTCCTTGCATAATTCATGTAATGTATCAAATTGGGCTGACGTGTCTCCCATTCCCCTTTGATCTGATTCACCACCAGAGCTGAGTCTCCGTATACGTCTAAATTCTTGATTCGCAAATCAATGGCTTCTTCAAGCCCCATTATACAAGCTTCGTATTCGGCCTCATTGTTGGTAACGACAAAGGTCAATCGGGCAGTAAACGGGATGTGCGACCCGTGTGGCGTAGTGATGATTGCCCCTATTCCGCTACCGTAAGCATTCACAGCTCCGTCAAATATCATCTTCCATTTGGAACCCAACTCTGGCCCTTCGTCTGGCAATGGCTCTTCACAATCTTTCATCTTTAGGTACATGATATCCTCGTCAGGAAAATCAAACCTCATCGATTGGTAATCTTCAATAGGCTGCTCCACCAGATACTCGGACAACACACTCCCCTTTATAGCCTTTTGCGAGACGTATTGGATGTCATACTCAGTCAAGACCATCTGCCAACGGGCAATTCTTCCTGACAATGCCTGCTTTTCGAATACATATTTGATAGGATCCATCTTCGAGATGAGCATGGTTGTATGATTCAGCATGTATTGCCTCAAACGCTTGGCGGTCCAGGCTAGCGCGCAACAAGTTTTCTCAAGCATTGAGTATCGAGATTCACAATCCGTAAATTTCTTACTCAAGTAGTAGATCGCATGCTCTTTTCTTCCTGTCTCGTCGTGTTGACCGAGAACACAACCCATGCTTCCCTCAAGAACCGTCAAATACATGATCAAAGGCCTCCCTGCCACTGGGGGTATCAAAATAGGAGGCTCCTGCAAATACTGCTTTATTTTATCGAACGCCTTTTGACAATTTTCGTTCCACGTTACAGCTTGATCTTTCTTCAACAGCTTGAATAATGGTTCACACGTAGCAGTTAGGTGAGATATGAACCGAGCGATGTAGTTCAACCTCCCTAAAAACCCGCGCACCTCTTTCTCTGTCCTGGGCGTCAGCATTTCTTGAATCGCTTTTATTTTAGTAGGATCAACCTATATTCCTCTTTCGCTTACTATAAACCCCAGCAGCTTACCCGATCTCACCCCAAAGGTTCATTTGTTAGGGTTCAGCCTCAGCCTGAACTTCCTAAGCCTTTCAAATAACTTATGCAGATTCACCAGGTGCTCTTCCTCCGTCTGGGATTTGGCAATCATATCGTCAACATAAACTTCGATCTCTCTATGCATCATATCATGGAAAAGAGTCGTCATCGCACGCTGATATGTTGCCCCAGCATTTTTCAAGCCGAAGGGCATCACTTTGTAGCAAAATGTTCCCCAAGGCGTTATGAAAGTGGTCTTCTCCATATCCTCTGGCGCCATTTTAATCTGATTATAGCCTGAAAAGCCATCCATGAAGGAGAATACGGAGTATTGAGCAATATTATCAACTAGCACATCAATATGAGGAAGTGGAAAATCGTCTTTTGGGCTTGCTTTATTCAAATCTCTATAGTCCACGCACATTCGAACCTTGCCATCTTTCTTTGGCACTGGTACGATGTTAGCAACCCATGAGGGATATTTTGTCACGGCCAGGAACCCAGCGTCCCACTGTTTTTGAACTTCCTCTTTTATCTTCACTGCCATATCTGGTCGAGTTCTGCGAAGCTTTTGTTTGACGGGCGGGCATTCTTCTTTCAGTGGCAGACGGTGCACAACCATGTCTGTATTGAGCCCTGGCATATCCTCATACGACCAAGCGAACACATCATTATACTCTCGGAGCATTTCAACCAGTCTTCGCTTGATATCACCCTGCAGTGCGGCTCCGATACGAATATTCTTCTCAACCCCTTCCGACCCCAAGTTGATAATTTTGATGACCTCGTCGTGAGGCAGAATGGCTCTTTCCTCTTGCTTCACCAACCAAGACAGTTCTTCAGGAACATCGCTATCTTCGACAACCTCTTCTTCGGCCTGAAATACCGGGTGTTCAAAGTCGGGACGAGTCATAGGTGGTTCAAGGATGTCATCTGAAAATGTTATCCTGCAAAAGGAATGGTTAAGTGCTTCAAAATGCGTATAAGGCGAATAACCACATTGCCATTTTATTGAAAAATATAAAACAAGAAAGACAGAGATTACAGTATTTGCACATGAAAAAAAACGCCATTTATTTAATGATTAACACGCAATGTTCATAACAACACAGCCCTAAGCAAATCCTGATGCCTCGGGCACGACATCAGATTACTCAACAATTAATAAAGCAAAGCATTACTGTTTAAGAGTCACAGGAACAAGCTCCTGAATAGACCAGTTGCACAGTCCTTGTTCTGGCGTGCTTGGCTGAATCCAGGCATCCATATCACAGTCGCTGTCTCCTTCGTCAGACTCCGAAGCAGCATTGACGGTCCCATGACATACTCCACTGGCAGAGATGGTTATTGGCCCTCTGAAACGGGGTGCCCCCATAGCAGGTGCTGACGACGACGGTTGGTATCCCAGCCCGAACCGGTCCATCTTCACAGGAATATCTAGCACTTTGCCCCAGCCCTTGGCTTCTCCTGCCTCCACTAGAGCTTGAGCTTCTTTATACGATGAGACGCTTTGCTCGGCCCGGGACCTTTGTCCTTGATGCGCAACCCTTCAAATGCCTGGCAGGGCGTTTCATGGATCTCTCCGTCGACCTCCACATATTTAAATGACGACAGATGGCTGACCAGGATGTCTTCTTCTCCGCATACGGTGACTACGCTGTCTCCGACCATATATTTTAATTTCTGATGCAAGGTAGACGTGACAGCCCCAGCCCCATGAATCCATGGTCTTCCAAGCAGGCAGCTATACGCAGGCTGTATATCCATGATATAAAACTCAGTTGCAAACACCTCCGGCCCTACTTGTAGAGGCAATGTGATCGATCCAAAGACTGTTCTCCGCGTGCCATCAAACGCTCTGACTACCAAGTCGCTGGGCGTGCACAAGATTCCCCTAACATCCAGCTTCATCATCGCCTTCTTGGGCAGCACATTCAAAGATGATCCGGTGTCGACCAATACATGCGACATTACTGATCCTCTACACTCGACAGATACGTGCAGCGCCATATTATGATCTCTCCCTTTCGGGGTCAAATTGAAGTCGGTAAAGCCCAGGCTGTGGCCTGCATTCACATGTGCCAACACTCCTTCCAGCTGATTCACGGAGACGTCTTGGGGTACGAAGGAAGTATCCAAGACTTTCAACAAAGCATTTCTGTGAGCTTCCGAACATAAGAGCAACGACAAGATAGATATTTTGGACGGCGTCTGTTGCAGATGCTCCACAATCCTATAATCACTTTTCCGAATCAAGCGCATGAACTCTTCTACATCTTTCGATGTCGCTTCTTTGTCACTTGCTTGCACTGGGACATTCTCAACCACTTTCCCTTTTCCTTTTGCTAGTCTTTCGGCCTCCACTTCAGGCGATATGAAGATCCTACCACTCCTCGTCATACCTCCTGAACCGACAACGTTATCCACAGTCTCGGCCGACTGCTTGTTAACATCGATCTTTATTCCGTCACAATACACTTCCAATCCATATGACCATGGGACTGCTTTCGTGTTCTCGTACGGGATCGGGCCGGCCTTAGTTATGGTGATCGGTGGTCGCTGAGCTGGTGCTGCAATAGTGATTGTCTTTCGAGGAATTGTTACAGTGGCCACATCACTCTGATCATCTGCTACTGCCCCTGCGGGCTCTTCAGTTGCTGCTCGGTCAAACTGCAATGTGCCTCCGTTAATTAAAACCTGAATGCCTTTCTTCAAATCCTCACACCCCCTAGCTAGGGTCCAGCATTCTAAGCAATACTCGTCACATCCTGGAAAAACACCCCCTTGCAACAGTCTGCTTTTTATCTCGCTCAGCGGCGTCTTTAAATCGTCGACGTTCGTGATCAGATTCAACCCTTCCTCAGTCAGAATGGCGTTTGCCCCATGATTAGGCATGGGTTTCTGCACTATATTCGGACCTGCCGTTCCGAAATTGATAGTCTTATTGTCCAAAAGATCCTGCACAACGTGCTTAAAAGCATGGCAACCCTCTATATCGTGGTCCGGAGCCCCAGAATGAAACTCACAGTGCCTGCTTGCGTCGTAACCATACGGAGGCGTTCCCGTTATCGGTGCCAGAGTTCTCTTCTCTACCAAATTTAGACCCAACAGCGTCTGCAACAAATCTGCGTAGGTTGAGGGAGGCTTCTCAAACACTCTTCTTGGTTTACCACCCTGGAATCTTCGCTGAGCCTGCTGTGCCCCCTGCTGAGGCTGCTGCTGCTGTTGCTGTTGTTGAACCGGTTGTTGTTGTTGAAGTGGTTGTTGCTGATACGGGATGGTAACACTCGCCACCTGTTGCGGCTGATGATATTGATTTCGTCCCCTGCCTCGGCCTCGGCCTCGGCCTCCAAACACTGCGCTTGCCTCGCCCTGACGGCGCCCACTAAAAGCCTTCCTGTTACTGCCGGATGCAGTTGATTCCTCGACCTGGAATTTTCCCTGCTTAATGTTGTGTTCAATCTTTTCTCCCATCAGAATTAGGTCTGAAAAACTGGCCAGAGATGTGTGAAACAGCATGTCATGAAACAATCCTGTGAATGTGCCGACGAACATGTCATTCATTTCCTTGTCCTCTACAGGAGGACGGACCCTGGCAGCCATATCGCGCCACCTTTGCGCGTACTCTTTAAAGCTCTCCCCCTTCTTCTGAGACAGTCCTGCCAATTGGACCCGATTGGGCGCCAAGTCGCTGTTATACTTGTAGTGAGCTACAAATGCCTCTGCTAACTGCTTCCATGTCTTGATATTGGTTGGCTCCAACCCCATATACCACTCTAGGGAAGGGCCTGACAAACTATCTTGAAAGAAATGCATTAGCATTCTTTCATCGGTTGAGTATGCAGACATCTTTCTGTAATAAGCCCGTACATGCACTTTCGGACAGGTGTCCCCTTTATACTTATCAAACGCAGGAGCTTTGAATTTGATTGGCACCCTCAAGCCAGGTACCAGACCCATTGTTGCCATGTCCAAGCCCACAACACTTTGGTTCAGGACCCCCCTCATCTGCTCTTCTAGCATTCTGATCTTCTGGGAGTCATCCATCGGCCCTTCGAAACCTCCGCCGGAGAAAGCGTCCTCCTGCTGATCTTCTTGCCACATACCATTCCCAGCTCCATACCCGTCATATCCATTATTACGTCCAACCCTGATATGATTCATCCCCGGACCTCGGCCTCTGTTGCCGTACCCTTGAATACCTCCAGCAGGCCCAAAAGCCATAAACCCAACGCCGTTTCCATTTCCGAAACCTCCGTAACCCTGATTGGCCACACCATAACCATCTTGCCCAAAGCCTTGAGCATTGAGACCATATTTCCCAGCATTATCGAATCCCTGATCGTTGAATCCGAATCCAGCATTGACAAAGCCGTTGCCTCCCATATTATCTCCCAAGTTGACATTACCAAGCCCAACGTTATGAACAGCAGTCTCATTCCCAACTCCGACGTTACCGTTCACAGCAGCGGTAGCGTTGTTGACATTAGCAACAGGTATATTGACTACAGGCGGAGCCACTGGCGTGGGAGTGCCATCTCCATGAGCAGTATCGACTCGCACAGACTGATGATCCTCGTTACCGTGACCAGCATTTCGGGCCAACAGAGGCTGGACCATGGCTTGCAAATTCTCCTGACCTTTTGCAATAGCTTCCATGGTCTGCATAAAGAGAGATAGCTTCTCGCGCACATCTTGCATTTCGTTCTGCATTTGATCCATGATTCTTCGACAGTTGGTGCGGGTAGAATAGCGGTGCGGGTGCTGATCTGCAATCCTGGAAAGTACCTGTTACAGAGCAGGAAATAAGAAACCATCCAAATATTACCTGTAATGCAATATGAATATGAATGCAATGCAATGTGTGTCTGTGCATTAGGGAAGTTCATTCCCCGATTCTAGTGTGAAGGTGCCGGTGCAGTGACAGTGCTATCAATATAAAGATCGGAGCTGAATCACAGAACGCCTCATATATTGCAGAGAAAACCAATAGGCCAAGAATACAATGTTACTGAAAGTATAATAAGAAGGCATGACCTCAACCAACAATCCTGGTGATGGTCAGCACTATGCAAATAAAGCATACAAGCTACTACATGAAATGATCAAATCCTCCCATAAGTCTGATACTCTTCCAGCAACTTCTTGGTCTCCGGATGACTTGGTCGATCAAGCAGCCCTTCAACAAGTTGGTTCCTTTTCTTGAGAACACGTCGCACGCCTTCAGCAGTTTCTTCCCATGCCCCATCTCCGAAGCGATCCTCCAGTTTACGCTTCTGGGACACAGCTTCGTCTCTGCCTTTGATGGCCTTGTTTAGCGCATTCTGGAGACTGTACCGGGTCATCACTTCTTCTTCACACTTCTTGATGCTGGACTTCAACTGCTCTTCGAGGTCGGAGATTTGCTGCTTCAACTTATCTTCCCTCTTCTTATTGTTAGTGAGTGTGGCATTCCAAGTCTTATTGCAAGAAGAGATCTCTCGGTGAGCGATGTCAAGCGCTTTCTTCTTGGATTCAAGCATGTCATGGGAGCTTCTGAACTCTTGCCCCAGACGTTCGCGCTTCTTCCTCTCCTCAGTCAACTCAGCCCCTAATCTGTTCATTAGCTCAATCTGCTGTTGGAAAGCATGGACGGCCTTGTTTTTCTCGCTGCATGCCTGGGCTAGCTCTTGCTCTAATCCTTCGTTGATCTTCAACAAGGCTTCTTTTTCTCTCACAACCTGCTCATAGGCTTCCCTAGAAACAGTAGTTGGCTCCGCTACCGGAATAGGAACAAGAACTGGTGCATCTGGAAATGGCATCCTCAACTGGCTGGCTCTCTCCTGAATCCAAACTCGATAAGGTGCATAGGCCTGACAGTCATTCTTTCCTAACAACGGCTTCCCTCTGCGGTTAATACGCGTCCAGGCATGCTGCAACTTGGCTAACAACTCCCCCTTCAAATCTCCGGTGAAGTACAGAGATTCCTGTACTTCTTCCTCTTTTGGAGGGTTCTTCAGGGCATATCCGAACTGACGGACGAACAAAGAAGGGTTGTAGTTGATACACCCTTTCCTCCCTATCAGCGGGACATTAGGGTAACCAGAACAACTAAAGATAAGCTCAGATCCCAGCAGATCTCTATCAAACCAATCAACGTCTTCAGAAGTTAACCTCATCATATGCTCTGGCCAGTCGGGCGTGATTGCATTATCCATGAAAGGTCCCCTCGATGGAAAATGGCTCTTGAACCACATATACAGCAAAGGTACGCAACAAGAGACATTCTTGCCTCTCCTGTTTTCATTCCTGTAGTGCATCGAATGGTAAAAGTCCCTGATCAGTGTTGGTACTGGATTACCGGCAGCAAATAGATGAAATGCATCCATGTCCACGAAGTTCGGGAAATTAGGGAACAATATTATCCCATAAATGCAGAGGGCCAAAATGGCGTTAAAGACCACCCAACACCCATTCTTGGCGTACTCTTGAGCCTTACCAACCAGAAACTGAAGAGAAAAACCCGGAACCCCTCGCCACGCAGTCATCAACAAGTTAGAAGCGTTCATATGCAGGGCCTTGGCTAAATCCTCCAGATTGGGCTCAGCGGCTGAGTGAATAAAGGGAACTGCATTCTGAACTGGCAGCTCAGTAAACTCTACATACTCCTCCATGGTAGGCCCTAAGATAAAATCCGCAAACGTGAAACATCTCAAAGCCGGGTCATAAAATTGCATTAAGGTGTACAGCCCATTCAATTCATCATCAGTGGGCCTGCGAACTAAACTCAACAGTCGTCCATAACTCTGCCTGAAGCTTCTACAGACATCCTCATCTGCAAGAGAAATCAGACCCAGGAGTGGAGTAATATCGGGGACAGGTAGCTTATACGCAACGGTCATCCTCAAGCTAGCCATGATCAAATGCTCAGAAGTCCAGACACTAGAACCGGGAGAATGCAAATGCACCTGCAGCACAGACACACGTTAGTGGGATGCAATGATAATGGGTATGCAAACAATGCAATGCAAATAACATGCAACAGGGACCAACTGCCGTATCTGAATAGCCTGAACCATATCAAGAAGTCTTAGATAGACCCTCTAGAAGTCCTCAAACCCTGGTCTCGGATAGACCTATAATAAAGCTCCAACAACGGTCTCTGAAAGACCTCAAACCATAACTCAGACTGGTCTCTAGTAGACCTCAAATCACATCTCCAACTGGTCTCTGATAGACCTCAAAACACATCTCCAACTGGTCTCTGACAGACCTCATAACTCTCCATAAATACCCAGGATCTCTGATCAAGAAATAACCGATATCTGAAGGTCTAGTTATCTGCATAACCCCAAACCCTCTCACAGGTGGATGTCCTAGTAACTGACAAAGGTATGGCATCCTATGCGGTCGTCGGTGTCACAGACTTTCAGGGTTGATGATACGATTCCCAGAAGGAGTGGCATCACCAAATCCTGAAGAGGCCTCACTTAGCCAACTTCCAAATGATCGGTCCCTAGAGTCGACAATCCAACTAACCAGCAACCCAAGCCACCCAAAGGGCAGGACAGGAGGCAAACCAGAAGAACCTCGTCTGAGCGTAGATTTCGAGGGGAACTAGGACATGCAAAGCATGTGCGCGCCCACTAATCTCTACTCTAAGTCTAAAGTGCACTCAAGCCCAGGTCCGGCTTCTCACTCAATATCAGAACACCCGTCACACCCCAAAATACAGCAATAATAATCAATACATAATGCTGGAAATAAAGGTCAGAAATATAAATCCATACAAAATCCTCGACGGGAAAACAAGCGTTAGGATTGACTCTCTTAAGGGACGTTGGATCCCAAATGCATACGAATTATCGCAGTCCTTAGCAGCCAGGGGACGTTGGGTCCCCAGCAGAGTCGCCAGCTGTCGCTACTGCGAAAATCGGCGCCGGCTGAACAGAAGAGTCGCCACCGTGCGTTATTTATCCCACGGGAGGGAAAGGAAACGCTCAGAGTAAACCTCGCACAACATGGGAAAGGTATGGTCGTCGCAACCAAAACCTGGATTCGGGAGTCGGTTACGCAAGGGGAAGGTATTAGCACCCCTCACGTCCGTCGTACTCGACGGGATCCACGCTTGTTTTCGGGGATGGATTGTTATTCTATCTATTCTACAGGTCAGGGGTTAAAAGGAAAGAAAATGACTCGGCAAAGTATCGCACTTTATGCCTACGTATTCCCGTCTGGAACGAGAAATCAGAGTCGACGTAGTTCGCCTACCTACGGGAAAGGAGGGGAAGGTTGCTCGCTAGGATATCGCATCCTATGCCTACGTACTTTCATACAGCATGAAAGATCAGAGCAAACGTAGTTCGGGCCACGTACGACACAAATTTGTTTGTTTATCCTTTATCCTTCTGAAAAGGGTTTTCTCCTGATTACGCGTCCAAACGGACAAAAATGACGTTTTGATGAGTTCACATTCTTTTATGGAAGAAGTGTCTTTTATTGTGTTTGAAATCTTATTGTGTTTTTCTGTTTGTTTTGAGAAAGAAAGAGACAGAACTCTAACCTACGATTGAAAAGGGAATCAAACTAACCTAATGTTATCATGCATGGGTTAAGACCTAGTGTCTATCATGCTCCTCTCTTGCACAGAGAGAAACAGAGATCCTAAAGGAATAGACGGAAACAGAAACAATATCAGATATATACAGTAAAACAGTAAAATGCATGGATGCAACAATACAAGCGAGGCAAGGGAGTCCCACTCAACCTCGAACCTGGAAAACAATAGGAAAAAGTGAACGGGCTTCACTTTCAACCCAACAGGGTAAACAACAAACAATACAGTCCAGAAAACCAATCAATACATCAGGAAATGAAATACAGCAAAATAAACAGCCACAGCAGCTCTGCATCAACATCCACCTTCAAGTCATCTCCAATCAGCTACAAGCTTCAGTCAGCAGCAATCTCTATCTTCACAGTCTTCAAGCAAGGGCTTTGGTCACCAATCTTCATTCTACAATGGCTTTTCTTCAAGTCCTATCCTCCAAGCTGAGGGATCAATCACCAGAGTGAATTGGGTGTTGAGCAATTAGTTGACTACCAATGGTGGTAAACCAACTGCTACTAACACATAAGACATTTTCTCTCAAGAGTTCTATCCCTTAGACAATAATACCAAGCCTTCCAAAGGAAGGGGGTGAGTGTCTCAGGGAGACTCTGTATCACAGAGAGGGATGGAGGCAGTCAAAACCTTCCATGTTTGAGAATCAAGCTTTCTAATCTAGAGCTCTGCCTAGCTCCTAAACCCTAATCTCCTCAACAGCTGCTAGCAAGAATCACCTCATCAACTCTGGAAGTTGGTCTTCAGTCTCTGGATCTCCAATGGCTTCATCATCATCAGTCTTCAGCTCTCCCTAAATCCCCAGACAATCCCAATACCCATACAGACAAACAATAATCCCCAGAGGGCACACCACACCAGTCAAACAGTAATGATAGCAGCAGATACTAATAGCAGTAGGGGAATCCTGATTATTTCTAAGGGGATCTATCCTATACCCATAGCCCCTATAGTCCATACCCCAAAAATCAAATGAAACTATCCTAAAAGAATTAAACTATTTCACCTAAGTTGATTTAAAACCCTAACTTGGTTCATATTGTTCACACCTACACTAATCACCTAAAATTAATTTCTAAAAATGGGAACTAAATTGTATCTACAAGTTTAATGTCTAAACTAAACAACCTAAAAAGAATGGACAAAAAATATTAAAGCAACTAATAGAACAAAAATCAACAAATTTATGTATGAAGTTAAACTATTTAAAATGCTATTTATTTGGAAAATATGGCAAAAATATCAAATAAAAAATAAAATGCAATTTTTTTATTTTTTATAATTTTCTAGACTCTTTAAAGAAAATTATGCAAAAAGAATCATCAAAAAATAAGGTTTTTTCAATTTTATGTGATTTTTAGAAAATGCATGAGAAAATGAAAAGAAAATAAGAATGAAATAAAAGAAAATAGAGGGAGGGGTGAGAATAGCCAATGCGCGCAGTGGTTTTATCCATGTGGGCTGAGAAGTGGGGGTGCGAACATCAATTGAGCAAGGCCCATACGCGCTTCAGAATTCCAACAAAAAAACAAAAATCCAAAACGGTGTAAATAGCAATGTTCCTAGTTAAAACACAATGGGCCTGCGCTGGGAGGGGTGCTATTAGCAATGAATCACAAAGCCCACTCAGAGACTTAAGTGAAACGGAGCGTTTCACTCCCAAGTCTTCCCTCCGTTATCAACTTTGAATCTGGACCTTTGGATGGGCATAAAATGTCAAATAAATTGTACGATCGGACGGCCAGGGGATCGTCTTCCCCAATCAACCCTAGGGTTTGCAGACTAAACCCTGCACACGAGTTTGACTCAGCCAACTTCCAGCTCTCATATCTCCTTCGTCTCTCCATGAAAAGCCACGATATAAACACCAAAATTGCTCTCCTTCTCACGCAGAACACCACTATATCCATAGTTTTCAATATAACAGCCTAGATTTTCAAACCCGATAAGCATCACAGTTCTGATCCGCCATTGTCACCTGTGATTGATCACTCCAATTCTCCTTAAATCTTGCCCTAAACTAATCTATATCTTGTACTGATCATCACACACTATTCATTCAAGATTATCATGCAAAATACTAATAGCTATAAGTCTCAACAGTTTGTACACTCCATAACCAATCCTCATAAAACCTCTCCAAACCTTGTGGAACTCATCATCTAACCTAACTTAACCATTCTAGACTATCAAAACCCTATCATGCTAACCAAAAACATACAATTCGAAGAGAGATCCAACCTGGTTTAAAATGGAGATACAACTATGGAAATCCCTGAATCAGTGTTTGCAAGTACTTGAAACTGATCCACACACCACCACTTTGATTCTGTATGCAATGATCTAGGCTCAAACTTCTTGAATCTTGGGATTCCAACTTCTTGCACCTTGGATAAGGACACTTGTATGGCACTATCCTTGATTGATTCAGCCAAATGAATATGTGAATTGTAATCTATGGATGATGGTGATGAAGTTCAGATCAAGAAGTGTGAGAATTGAGGGAGATTTGAGAGAGTTTGTGAAGCTTATGCAAAATGGATAAAGTGAATGAAACTTGAGGTTTTGAACAAATGAAATCACCAACCATGGCATGAACCATCTCACATCAATATATACATGAGGTTAGAACCTCCTAGAAACTTGGAGAAGCTTCCCTTGTGTGATTTCCCTTGAATTTGGCTTATGTTTCTTCCATTGCAAGCAACCATGGATAACTCTTAAAACATGACCTAAGCTCAAAATTCTACTTTAGCCAATGTCTTTAAAATTATCTTTCCATTCAAAATGACCTATAATTTTGCTTCATTTGGCCAAAATATGAAAAATCTCATTTTTAAGTCCATTTTTATTCATTAAATCCAACAATTTTGAAACCTTGTGCTATGAATCTTTCCAATCTCTCATGGTCACTTTTCTAGACTCAAAATGTCATTTGGAACAAGTTTTATGTTGTAAAGTTTTCCATTTGAGGCCTCCTTGTATGAGTTTAGGGCATAGGTTAAAATGACCTGTAATTCTCAAATGACCAAAATACCCTTTGCTTGCCAAGACCATAAATAGAGTTCCACACATCATATGAAGGCATACTATACCATTCTAGAAAGCTAAGACAATGAGGAATAACTATTACGTTGACCAGAAATTCATTTGAAATCTCCTTGAGGGGTAAAAATAGCTTGGAAGTCAAGTCACTTTCACAGACAAAATTTCAGATACCTCAGATGACCTGTAACTTGCAAGGACCATAACTTGAGTTCTATAAATCATCTTGGTGTCTTCCACCACTCAAATTAAAGGTATTGAGATCCTCTACAAGTTCCATGTTGTCCAAGGATCCATTGAAGTTTTCATTTTGACTTATCTTGCTTGGAAATTTGACCTAAACTAGGAGATTTTACATAGAAACCCTAATTTAGCAACTCCTCTTCTCCTTGATTTCTCTTGATTTCTTCTTATCATAACAACATATCCTTATTCTCCATGTCAAATGATGAACCCCACATCTCTTCAATAGCCCTCAATACCTTTCCATCAATCCTTTGACCTAGGGTTGACCCAGGGTTGACCCAGATGAAACCCTAGTTGACTGTTTTCAACTGCAATTCTTGTGATCACATCAACAACTTGTTTTCTTCTACAAATGACTTTCTAAGTCCTCCAAGATGTATGGATACTCCCCATGCTCTCAATTCACAACTCATAATTCCCTTGTTGATCCTCAGACACTCTCAGTTAGGAGATATACTCAATGCTTGATCCAATGACTTCTCCAACTTTCAAATTCTTTTCTGATGACTTGAATGAGATTGAATTTGGATAATAACCTCTTGATAGGCCTCTAGAGATGAGAATAATGATTGGTCCCTGTTGGATGACTTGCTATGCTTATGCTATGCAGATGATTAGTCTATGTACATGATTCTATATGCAAATGCTAATGACATTGAAACATAAACCAAGTGAATAAGGTTGAGCAAATTTTAGGGTGCAACACCATTTCAACAACAACAACAACAGCAACAGCAGCCACAACAGGGGGCACAGCCTGCCCAGCGTAGATTCCAGGGGGGTAAACCAAGAAGGGTGTTTGAAAAGCCTCCTTCAACATATGCAGATTTGTTACAGACGTTATTAGGGTTGAGCTTGGTAGAGAAGAGAACTCTGGCACCAATAACAGGAACTCCTCCGTACGGCTATGATTCAAGCAGGCACTGTGAGTTCCACTCTGGGGCTCCGGGCCACGATGTAGAGGGGTGCCATGCGTTTAAGCACGTAGTGCAGGATCTATTGGACAGTAAGGCTATCAATTTCGGAACAGCGGGTCCGAATATAGTGCAAAAGCCCATGCCCAATCATGGGGCAAACACCATTTTGACTGATGAGGGTTTGAATTTGATTATGGATGTCGACGATCTAAAGACACCATTATGTGAAATAAAGAGCCGATTATTGCAAGGGGGTGTCTATCCAGGATGTGACGAGTATTGTTTAGAGTGCTGGACCCTAGCTGGGGGGTGTGATGACTTAAAGAAGGGCATTCAGGCTTTAATAGATGGCGGCACATTGCAGTTTGACCGAGCAGCAATTGAAGAACCTGCAGGGGTATTAACAGATAAGCAAAGTGATGTGGCTACTGTGACGATTCCTCGAAAGACAATCACTAAAACGGCACCGGCCCAGCGACCACCGATCACCATCACTAAGGCCGGACCAATCCCGTACGAGAGCACTAAGGCAGTCCCATGGTCCTATGGGTTGGAAATGTATTGTGACGGGGTAAAGATTGATGTTAATAAGCAGCTAGCAGAGACTGTAGACAACGTTGTTGGTACAGGAGGTATGACAAGGAGTGGAAGAATCTTCATATCGCCTGAGGTAGAGGCTGAGAGACTGGCGAAGGGAAAGGGAAAGATGATTGAGAATGTCCCGGTGCAGGGGGATGGAAAAGAAACGGCATCGAAAGATGTGGAAGAATTCATGCGTTTGATCCGCAAAAGTGATTATAAGATTGTTGAGCATCTGCAGCAGACGCCGTCAAAGATATCTATACTGCCATTGCTATTATGTTCTGAAGCTCACAGAAATGCACTGTTGAAAGTTCTGGATACTTCCTTCGCACCCCAAGATGCTTCCGTGAATCAGCTGGAAGGAGTGTTGGCACATGTGAATGCAGGCCATAGCTTGGGCTTTACCGACTTTGATTTGACCCCGAAGGGAAGGGAGCATAATATGGCGATGCACATCTATGTGGAGTGTAGATGATTAGTCATGTCTCATGTACTGGTAGACACCGAATCGTCCTTAAACGTGCTGCCCAAGAAAGCGATGATAAAACTCGATGTCAGAGGAATCCTGTGCACGCCCAGTGACTTGGTAGTCAGGGCATTTGATGGGACGCGAAGAACAGTTTTTGGATCTATAACATTACCTCTACAGGTGGGGCCGGAGGTTTTCGCAACTGAATTTTATATCATGGACATCCAGCCTGCATATAGCTGCCTCCTCGGACGACCCTGGATCCACGGGGCTGGGGCAGTCACGTCTACCTTGCATCAAAAGTTGAAATATATGGTAGGGGACAGCGTGGTCACTGTATGTGGAGAAGAAGACATCCTGGTCAACCATCTGTCATCATTTAAATATGTAGAGGTCTACGGAGAGATTCACGAAACACCCTGCCAGGCATTTGAAGGGTTGCGCATCAAAGACAAAGGTCTCGGGCTGAGCAAAGTGTCAGAGGTAGCCGTGTCATCGTATAAGGAAGCTCAAGCTCTGGTAGAGACAGGTGAGACAAAGGGCTGGGGCAAAGTGCTAGATATTCCCGTGAAGACGGACCGGTTTGGGCTGGGATATCAACCGTCGTCATCAACACCTGTTGTGGGGGCACCCCGTTTCAGAGGGCCAATAACCATCACTGCCAGTGGAGTATGTCATGAGACCATCAACGCTGCTTCAGAGTCTGACGAAGGAGATAGCGACTGCGATATGGACGCTTGGATTCAGCCGAGCGTGCCAGGACAAGGATTGTGCAACTGGTCTATTCAGGAGATTGTTCCTGTGACTCTTAAACAGTAATGCTTTGTTTTTTAATTGTTGAACAATCTGGTGTCTTGCCCGGGGCATCATGATTTGCTTAGGGCTATGCTGTTATGAACATTGCGTGTTTATCATTAAATAAAAGGCGTTTTTTCATGTGCAAATATTGCGATCCCTGTTTTTCTTGTTTTGTGTTTACAATAAAATGGCAACGCGGTTATTCGCTTTATACGCATTTTGAAGCATTTAACCATTCCTTTTGCAGGATAACCTTTTCAGAGGACATCATTGAACCACCTATGACTCGTCCCGACTTTGAACACCCGGTATTTCAGGCCGAAGAAGAGATTGTTGAAGATGGTGACGTTCCCGAAGAATTGTCTTGGTTGGTGAAGCAAGAAGAGCGAGTCATTCTGCCTCATGAAGAGGTCATCGAAATTATTAACTTGGGGTCGGAAGGGGTTGAAAAGAACATTCGAATAGGAGCCGCGCTGCAGAACGACATCAAGCGAAGACTGGTTGAAATGCTCAGAGAGTATAGTGATGTGTTCGCTTGGTCGTATGAAGATATGCCAGGGCTTGATACAGATATGGTTGTGCACCGTCTGCCGTTAAAAGAAGAATGCCCGCCGGTCAAGCAGAAACTTCGCAGAACTAGACCAGATATGGCAGTAAAAATTAAGGAGGAGGTTCAAAAACAGTGGGATACTGGTTTCCTAGTTGTGACAAAATATCCCTCATGGGTCGCTAACATCGTACCAGTGCCAAAGAAGGACGGTAAAGTGAGAATATGCGTAGATTACCGTGACTTGAATAAAGCGAGCCCGAAAGATGATTTTTCGCTTCCTCACATCGATGTGCTAGTTGACAACACTGCTCAATTCTCCGTATTCTCCTTCATGGATGGCTTCTCGGGCTATAATCAGATTAAAATGGCACCAGAGGACATGGAGAAGACTACTTTCATAACGCCTTGGGGAACATTTTGTTATAAAGTGATGCCCTTCGGATTGAAGAATGCTGGGGCAACGTATCAGCGTGCAATGACGACTCTTTTTCATGATATGATGCATAAGGAGATCGAGGTTTATGTTGACGATATGATTGCCAAATCCCAGATGGAGGAAGAGCATCTGGTGAATCTGCTGAAGTTATTCAAAAGGCTTAGGAAGTTCAGGCTGAGACTGAACCCTAACAAGTGCACCTTCGGGGTGAGATCGGGTAAACTGCTGGGGTTTATCGTAAGTGAAAAAGGAATAAAGGTTGATCCTGTAAAAATAAAAGCAATACAAGAGATGCCGACGCCTAAAACAGAGAAAGAGGTGCGCGGGTTTTTAGGGAGGTTGAACTACATTGCTCGGTTCATATCTCACCTAACGGCTACGTGTGAACCATTATTCAAGATGTTGAAAAAAGACCAAGCTGTAACGTGGAACGAAAATTGTCAAAAGGCGTTCGATAAAGTAAAGCAGTATTTGCAGGAGCCTCCTATTTTGATACCTCCAGTGGCAGGGAGACCCTTGATTATGTATTTGACAGTTCTTGAGGGAAGCATGGGTTGTGTTCTCGGTCAACACGACGAGACAGGAAGAAAAGAGCATGCGATCTACTACTTGAGTAAGAAATTCACTGAATGTGAATCTCGATATTCAATGCTTGAAAAAACTTGTTGCGCGCTAGCCTGGGCCGCCAAGCGTCTGAGGCAATACATGCTGAATCATACAACCATGCTCATCTCGAAGATGGATCCTATCAAATATGTATTCGAAAAGCAGGCGTTATCGGGGAGAATTGCCCGTTGGCAGATGGTCTTGACTGAATATGACATCCAGTATGTCTCGCAGAAGGCTATAAAAGGGAGTGTGCTGTCTGAGTACTTGGCGGAGCAGCCTATTGAAGATTATCAATCGATGAGGGTTGATTTTCCTGACGAGGATATCATGTACCTAAAGATGAAAGATTGTGAAGAGCCGTTGCCAGACGAAGGACCAGAATTGGGTTCCAAGTGGAAGTTGATTTTTGACGGAGCTGTAAACGCTTACGGTAGCGGAATAGGGGCAATCATCACTACTCCACACGGGTCGCACATCCCGTTTACTGCTCGATTGACCTTTTCAGTTACCAATAATGAAGCCGAATACGAAGCTTGTATCATGGGGCTTGAAGAAGCCATTGATTTGCGAATCAAAAATCTAGACGTATACGAAGACTCAGCTCTGGTAGTGAATCAGATAAAAGGGGAATGGGAGACACGTCAGCCCAATTTAATACCGTACATGAATTATGCAAGGAGATTGTTGCCTTTCTTTGACAAGGTTGAATTGCATCATGTACCGCGAGCGGAGAATCAGATGGCTGACGCCCTGGCAACTTTGTCTTCCATGTACAAGGTCAACTTCTGGAATGAGGCTCCCAGAATCATTATCTCTCGGCTTGACAGACCTGCCTTCGTATTTGCTATTGACGAAGCCACTGACGACAAACCATGGTATTTTGATATCCTTAATTTCCTGAAGAACAAAGAGTATCCGGCTGGGGCATCCAGTCAAGATCAGAAGACTCTCAGGAGATTAGCGGGTAATTTCTATTTGAATCCGGATGGTGTCTTATACAGAAGAAATCACGACTTGGTGTTGCTGCGTTGCGTAGACGAAAAAGAGGCAAAGTTGCTCATGGAAGAAATACATGAGGGTACCTTTGGTACGCATGCTGGTGGGCATGCTATGACGAGGAAGCTGCTGCGGGCAGGTTATTTTTGGTTGACTATAGAAACTGATTGTTTCAAGTTTGCGAGGAAGTGCCACAAGTGCCAAATATATGCAGATAAGATCCATGTGCCTCCGAGTCCTCTGAATGTGATGTCATCGCCATGGCCATTCTCGATGTGGGGAATCGATATGATTGGAAAGATCGAGCCGACAGCTTCTGATGGGCACCGGTTTATTCTAGTAGCAATTGATTATTTCACCAAGTGGGTGGAAGCGGCGTCTTACGCAAACGTGACTAAGCAGGTGGTAGCCAGGTTCATCAAGAGAGATATCATTTGCAGATATAGAATCCCCGAGCGGATAATCACTGACAACGGTTCAAACTTGAACAACAAAATGATGAAGGAGCTCTGTCAGAATTTCAAGATTGAGCATCACAACTCCTCCCCTTACCGACCCAAGATGAATGGCGCTGTTGAAGCGGCCAATAAGAATATCAAGAAGATTGTGCAGAAGATGGTGGTGACCTATAAGGATTGGCATGAGATGCTACCTTTCGCTTTGCACGGTTATCGTACGATGGTACGCACATCAACCGGGGCAACCCCGTTCTCGTTGGTATATGGAATGGAAGCAGTGCTACCAATGGAAGTTGAGATTCCTTCCCTGAGAGTGCTACGAGATGTCCAACTAGACGAGGCAGAATGGGTAAAGGACATGTTGAACCAACTGAGTTTAATGGATGAGAAGAGGCTAGCTTCTCTAGCATACGGTCGTTTGTACCAGAGCCGAATGAAGAAAGCATATGATAAGAAGATACATCCTCGGAGCTTTCAGACGGGCGACCTGGTGCTGAAAAGGATTCTCCCGCCGCAGGCAGATCACAGGGGCAAGTGGACCCCTAACTACGAAGGGCCGTACGTTGTCAGAAAAGTCTTTTCAGGAGGAGCGTTGTTGTTGTCCACCATGGACGGTGAAGACTTTACGTCGCCTGTGAATTCGGACGCAGTTAAAAAATACTTTGCTTAAAATTGACCCGCTGGACAGAAAAAAGAGAGTCCAAGCAAAAATGGGGCATCCTGGCGAACCAAAAACAGAATGAAAGGTTTGGGCAAAATTTAGGGATAAAATTGAAAAAATGTACACCCGCGAAGTTGAAAACCTACACTGGGCGGCTTCGGCAAAAAAAGGTATCCCGGTGAACTGAAAACCCATAAAGGGCGGTTCATGCAAAAGTTAGGGATTTGAAAAGCAAATGACTGCGGTCCGAATTTGATACTGCATTGAGCATTGGCGCGGGAGAATATACCTGAGGGGTCGATCATCAAATACAATCTCTTCGAAAGTGTGAATACCGGGAAAGTATTAGAGTCGGGCGAGTCATTGGAGGATCAGTTCGTGATGTTCGTCTGCATCCCGTTGCCGACATGTGTACAAATTTAAGTTGTCAATATATTTATGCTTCTTGTGCATACTTGTATATTTGTTGTATGTAGCTTCCTCTTTTCAGGAGTTACATCCCGTGTACAAAACTCCGCCCATTTAGGGGCCCTATCAATAAAACATGTTATTCAGTATTTGATACTGGTTCTTTACTATTTTGTGCATGATAAACGCCTAGGTTTAATGAAACTAGCAAGTACATAACGTCACTGGCCCTTGCCAACAATTGCTAAAACTTTGAATTAACTGAAAACAACGTCACTAACACTAACCTGAATGGATTGGACTGCATAGACTTGTCTTGTCTTGTTTGTGGTGTTGCAGGGTTCATAGTTGTATGAAGAGGATGATCAAAAGGTTGCAGTATTGACCAGAAGCTCGTAAAGAAGAAACTTGATCGTTATGTGAAGTGAAGCTCCACGCAGGTCGCAATTCCGAGATAACAATGTTCCTCACTGAAGAAGGATTAAACAACCCAGCTAGTCGTAGCTTACCCAAAGGATATTCTCCAGCAAAGTCGTTTATCCTTAGCAGAGTTTGGCGGTTCCAAGATTGTAGGCTGTGTTCAGACAGTGTGGTGTCCCCCCAGAAGGATTCCTTATCTCAAGCAGAGCGGTTTAGCCGCAGAAGATTAATATTTGTGAGCTGAATTCAGACAGTTCACCTGTCCCCGCAGGGTCATTTACTCTCCCCCAGCGGAGTCAGTTGATTGTCCCCAAGAGAATCATTCCGCCCTCCGCGGGGTTCTCTTTCAAGCAAGTGTTTTCATTCCTCCCAGTGGAAGTCGAAGATTAAGACTCTCCCCGGCAGAGTTGGTTGTGCGCCTTGGCATTTATTTTGTCAGAATACTGTGTGATGTCCGTTCACTCTCCAGCAGAAGTTCAATCATATTGAGCGCATCTGCTATTCCCCAGCAGAGTTATATTCCCCAGCAGGGTCGACTTCACTCTTCTAGCATTTATTTTGCTGGAATAATTCTGTAGCACCTGGCTATCCCCAGCGGAGTCGGCATTGTCTTCATCATTTATTTTGCTGAAGCGGTTCCTGTATCCCAGCAGTTCGAGTCTGCAGGTGCATCGGCATATAGTGTCATATTTGCATCTACCAAATAAAAACGCGTAGCATTTCCATGTCGAATGGAGCATTGCGTCATTGCCAAACACATGCATTTTGAAACATAAACTAGGTTGGTTAACCGTTTGTTCCAAGTATTGCTCTCTTGCAGGTGGAAGGAGTTCTTGCTCAAATGAATTACCAAACATTCAAGATCTCGGCATGAGATACTCAACGATAATGTCAGTTTTGGCCTTATTCCCCATAGAGTTGTCATGATGAATATCTCCTTGTCCCCAAGCAGAGTTATTTGTCATCAAAGGGTTTCATGAATCAGAATTTCAGAGGCTGCCGCCGGTTATCAGAACAGGCGTCCGGTAGTTTGGTTTCCAGATATCCCCAGTAATGTCCACCTCAAAGTCGCTGTCGCGTCAGGGCTAAAAGGTTGTGGTGTGGGACCAATGGAGGAGAGAGTCCTGACGTGGACAATTTTATTGACGGATTTTCTTCGTGCTAGAGAGATGGGTGTCCTAACATGGACAGATTTATTTCCCCAGGTTGATAAGAGGTGTTAGTCCTGACGTGGACAGGTTCGATTACTCAGAATTGATGGAATGTGAAGTCCTGACGTGGACAGATTGATTTCCTCAGGTTGACGATATGTGCTAGTCCTGACGTGGACAGATTCGGTTTCTCGGTATTGGTGGAATGTGAAGTCATGACGTTGACAAAACTGATTACTCTTCGTGTTGGTGTCCTGACGTAGACCATTTATTTCCAGCAGATATCTGTATTCGTAATGGTGAAATGTGCGTCCTAACGTGGACAAGTTTATAGTTTTTCGTGATGATAAGAGGCGCAAGTCCTGACGTGGACAAGGTTGTCCCTCTTCGTGTTAGTGAAGCGTGAGTCCTGACGTGGACAAGTCCTATTTCCCCAGCGGGTCGAAGGTGCGTGAGTCCTGATGTGGACAAGTCTTATTTCTTCAGCAGGTCGAGATGTGAGTCCTGACGTGGACAAATCAAGACGATACGGTTTCCTTACGTGGAAAAAAGTTGGTTTCCTTACGTGGAAAAAGTCGGATTCCTTACGTGGAAAGATTGTATTCCTTACGTGGAAAGAGTGGAGTCCTTACGTGGACAAATCAAGAAAAGATAGTGATTCCTTACGTGGAAAAAGATGGTTTCCTTACGTGGAAAGATGTGATTTCTTACGTGGAAAGAAGACGTATTCCTTACGTGGAAAGAGAGTATTCCTTACGTGGAAAGTTTAGTCCTGACGCGGACAGATCAAGAAGAAGTTATTCCTAACGTGGAAAGATTGTATTCCTTACGTGGAAAGATGCATTCCTTACGTGGAAAGATGTTATGCACAAGGTGGAAAGAAGTTTATTCCTAACGTGGAAGGGTGGGTCCTAACGTGGACGATGTATTCATAACCTAGAAAGTTTAGTCCTGACGTGGACAGATCCAGACGAAGTCTTAGTCCTAACGTGGACGGTGTTATTCCTAACGTGGAAGAGTTTATTCCTAACGTGGACGATTTATTTCTGATGAAATGCAGGCGAATTATCCCCAGCGAAGTTGCCGAGATTTTTCCGGGTTGACGGCAGGGGGGGTCCTAACGTGGACAAGTTTTAGTTGAGATTTCTTCGTGTTGACGGCACAGGCGTCCTAACATGGACAAAGTTCTATCCCTGCGATGATAGAGTCTTTTTCAGGCTGATGTAAATGACCCCCAGCGCGGTTGCTAATGGATCAGTTGGTTGCCGTAATAGCTAGATTCAGTTGATGGAGACCGTTCCCCAAGCAGTGGTGCAGTTTATTTCTGCGGTTGGCAAATTTACGGGTTCTTAGTATTCAACCGTCTCGTACCTCGAATGTTTGAAGGTCGTTCGCTCTTCACCCAATCGGGTCCAAGTCGCTTGAATAGGGGCAGTTGTTGCACCCTAAAATTTGCTCAACCTTCTTCACCTGGTTTATGTTTCAATTGCATTAGCATTGGCATATAGAGTCATGTACATAGCCTAATCATCTGCATAGCATAGCATAACAAGTCATCCAACAAGGGACCAAGCACTATTCTCATCTCTATGAGCCTATCAAGAGGTTATTATTCAAATTCAAGCATATCCAAGTCATCAGAAAGAATTTGAAAGCTGAAGAAGCCATTGGATCAAGCAGTGAATCTATCTCCTATCTGAGGGTATCTGAAGATCAGCAAAGAAGTTGTGAGCTGTGAATTGAGCATGGAGAGTATGTAGACATCATAGAGGACTTAGAAAATCATTTGGAGAAGGAGGCAAGTCATTGATGTGGTCACAAGAGTTGCAGTTGAAGACAGTCAACTAGGGTTTCATCTGGGTCAACCCTGGGTCAACCCTAGGTCAAATGATTGATTGAAAGGCATCAAGGTCTATTGGAGAGATGTGGGGTTCATCATTTGACATGTAGATAAGGATATGGTGTTGTGCCAAGAAGAAATCAAGAGAAATCAAGGAGAAGAGGAGTTTCTAAATTAGGGTTTCTGTGTAAAATCCCCTAGTTTAGGTCAAACTTCTAAGCAAGATAAGTCAAAATGCAAGCTTCAAATGGATCCTTGGCCAACATGAAACTTGTAGAGGATCTCAATACCTTTAATTTTAGTGGTGGAAGACATCAAGGAGATTTATATAACTCAAGTTATGGTCCTTGCAAGTTACAGGTCATCTGAGGTATCTGAAAATTTGTCTGTGAAAGTTACTTGTCTTCCAAGCAACGTTTACCCCTCAAGGAGATTTCAAATGAATTTCTGGTAAACATAAGAGTTGTTCCTCATTGTCTTAGCTTTCTATAATGGTATGTTATGCCTTCATATGATTTGTGGAACTCTACTTATGGTCTTGGCAATCAAAGGGTATTTTGGTCATCTGAGAATTACAGGTCATTTCAAGCCTATGCCCAAAACTCATACAAGGAAGCTTCAAATGAAAAACTTCACAACATCAAAGTTGCTCAAAATGTCATTTTAAGTCTAGAAAAGAGGTCATGTAAGTTTGGAAATGCATAGAACAAGACTTGATAAAAGTTGGTGGAAAATGACTTAAAAAAGGCATATAACTTGAAAAAGTTCAAGTTGGAAAATGGTTTGAGAGATCTACAAATCCAAAATGGGTCATCCAATATACCAAATTGAATCCAAACAACATTTTTAAGACATTGGTTCAGCCACTTTTTTGAGTTAGGGCTTAAATTTTGGACTTGCTTTGTAATCATGTTACTTGCATAATAAGGTAACTTTGCAAAACTCAACACAAGGCAAGGAAAGGTTTGTTTTTCACACATACCATTTCAATATCTCATGAGGAGAGATTTTAACACAAGTTTGGAGGGTTGTATGCATGAGATGAGAGATATTCAACATGTCATCAAGTGAGAATTTCCACATTCTTCCACCACATTCTAGAATCCTCTAAGATCAATCCAGAAACTTCTAGATCTGTCCATCATCCTCTATATATTGAGTTGAATCCATTAGTGCAAAAGGTTGGTGAAAAGAGAGAGAGAAGAGAGAGAATTCCATTGTTGCTTCCATTGTAAGAAAGTGTGAAAATCTATATTCTACACCAAGTCTGTTCAATCTTCTTCTTCATCTACAATCTATAGATCATAGTGAGTGCATACAAGCAAGTTCAGAGGTGCATCAATGGAGGATTGAAGCTCTAAGGTTGAGATTGCAAAGATCCATATCAGATTCGAATCTCACAATCCAAGCACTCTTCTTCCAACTTTTTGCAAACAGAAACCATAGCACCATCTGAGGACCATTGGTGAGGGATTGCAAGTGCTGAATCAAGCTATTTCCCATCTGTTCCAACAAGAATTGCAGGTATGCATTTTCTCTTCTATCTCCATAATTATGCGTTGTTAGCTTAGTTTGTTAGGTTAGAATTGTTAGGTTAGGTTAGAGGATTGAATTCAGAAAGTTTGAGTGCCATCCATGGAGTTTGAGAATGTGGTGTTGAAACTTTAGGGATCAAGAAATCTTAGGTTAGTGAGTTTTAATCCGAAGCTGTTAGCATGTTAGGATCAGTATAATGTAAGGATCATCCTAGGGCCAAGAGTTGCAAGAATGGTGAAGTTCCCTCATGAGTGCAGTTGGTGGATCATGGAGCTTATGGTTATCGGGTTTCGTTCTAGGGTTGGTTTCAATCCAAACTTGTGGCACCATCGTGTTCATGGGAGAGAATAGAGCATTTCTGCTCTTTATAGTTTAGGGTTTCATGGCCAATCGAGTGAGAACAGAAGGGATGAAAGTGTGTGCATGGTGGAGGGTTTTTTCTGAAACTAGGGTTTCGTTTGGGGACGATGAAGGAGGGCCGTAGATGCATGCCTGGACTTTTGACTGAAGCACCAATCCAATGGCTGAGATTTAAAGAAGAAAAACGGAGGGAAATTCCAAAGTGAAACGATGCGTTTCACTAAAACTTCAACCATGGGCCCTGAATCAGATTCCTATCCCCACCCCCCATATGGAAGCCCAATGGATTTTAACTTGAATTTATTGCTAAATACACCGTTCGTTTTATTTTTTTAAATTCAATTTTTGATGCATGCTGGGCCTAGCGCCTTTTGTTATTCACACCCCCCACTT
Organism: Lathyrus sativus; assembly: GCA_963859935.3. Taxonomy (NCBI): domain Eukaryota; kingdom Viridiplantae; phylum Streptophyta; class Magnoliopsida; order Fabales; family Fabaceae; genus Lathyrus; species Lathyrus sativus. The sequence continues at coordinate 653,371,249 of OZ012739.1, read as the reverse complement.
CATGGCCCATCTGAATAAATAACTGGGCGTGGTTACTTCTGGCACCCCCTCCCCATTTTATTTCTTTTTTGTGCTTTTTATTTTCTTTTATATTTTCAGCACCTTTAAAAATCATATAAAATTGGAAAAAGCTGGTTTTTAATTGGTTCTTTTTGTGGTAGATTCATAATTCTGTTAAGAAAAATATCCAATAATAAAATTGGCATTTTATTTTGTTTTACTATTTTTTGTGTATTTTTCTTGTAAATAGCTTTCTAATGAGTGTAGTTTAGTGCATAATTTTGTTGATTTTAGTTCTAATAGTTCCCTTAAAATTTAGGACCCATTCTTTTTAGGATATGTCATTTAGGACTTCAACTTGTATATAGGATTTAATTCATAATTTTAGGATTAATTTTTAGGTAGTTTGATTAGGTGAGATTAGAGTGGTTAAAATTAGGGTTTTAAGTGAACATAGGTGAGATATATCATTTCTTTTAGGAATTTTGATTTGGTTTTTGGGGTATGGGACTATAGGGGTTATGGGTAGATGATAGATCCCTAAGAAAATATTAGGTTTCCCCTATTACTACTAGTATATTGCTTGTATTTGATTGATTGTGTGGTGTGCCCTCTTTAGGGTTATTATTTGTCTGTGTGGGGTATTGGGTTTGTTTGGGGCTTGGGGTTTGAGCTGAAGACTGAGATGAGGAAGCCCATTTGAAGATTAAAGACTGAAGACCAACCTCCAGAGTTGATGAGGAGTATCTCTTGCTGGCAGTTGTTGAAGTTTCTAGGATCTAGGAGTTAGGCAGAGCTCTAGAGTAGCAAACTTGATTCATAAACATGGAAGGTCTTGATTGCCTCCATTCCTCTCTGTGATGCAGAGTCTCTCTAAGACACTCACCCCCTTCCTTTGGAAGGCTTGGTGCCAATGTCTAAGAGATAGAACTCTTGAGAGAAAATATCCTATGTGTTGTTAGCAGTCTGTTTGCCACCTTTGGTGGTCAACTAATTGCTTAACACCCAGTTCATTCTTGTGATTGGTTCCTCAGCTTGGAGATTGGGACTTGAAGAAAAGCCATTGGAAGATGGAAGATGGAGATTGATGCTTGCTTGAAGCTGGTAGATGTTTAGAGATGACTTGAGGACAGATGCTGATGCAGAGCTGCTGTTGCTGTTTCTCTTTTTGCTGTTTATATTTCTTGATGTATTGTTTGGTTTTCCCTGACTGTATTGTTTGCTGTTTAACCTGTTAGGTTGAAGGTGAATGCTGTTCACTTTTGCCTGTTGTTTTCTAGGTTCGAGGTTGAGTGGGACTCCCTTGCCTCGCTTGTATTGCTGCATCCATGCATTTTACTGCTTTATTATATATATGTTGTTGTTTCTGTTTCTGTTTATCCCTTAGGATCTCTGTTTCTCTCTGCGCAAGAGAGGAGCATGATAGACATTAGGTCTTAACCCATGCATGATAACATTAGGTTAGTTTGATTCCCTTTTCAACCGTAAGTTAGAGTTCTGTCTCTTCTTTCTCAAAACAAACAGAAAAAACACAATAAGATTTCAAACACAATAAAAGACACTTCTTCCGTAAAAGAATGTGAACTCATCAAAACGCCATTTTTGTCCGCTTGAACCAGTAATCAAGAAAAACCCTTTTTCAGAAGGAATAAAAACAATCAAGACAGACTTGTGTCGTGCGTGGACCGAACTATGTTTGCTCTGATCTTTCATGCTGTATGAAAGTACGTAGGCATAGGATGCGATATCCTAGCGAGCAACCTTCCCCTCCTTTCCCGTAGGTAGGCGAACTACGTTGACTCTGATTTCTCGTTCCAGACGGGAATACGTAGGCATAAAGTGCGATACTTTGCCGAGTCATTTTCATTTTCTTTTTAACCCCTGACCTGTAGAATAGATAGAAATAACAATCCGTACCAGAAAGCAAGCGTGGATCCCGTCGAGTACGACGGACGTGAGGGGTGCTAATACCTTCCCCTTGCGTAACCGACTCCCAAATCCAGGATTTGGTTGCGATGACCATTCCTTTCCCGTCTTTGCGGTAGGTTTACTCTGAGCGTTTCCTTTCCCTCCGTTGGGATAAATAATGCACGGTGGCGACTCTTCTGTTCAGCCGGCGCCGATTTTCGCAGTAGCGACAGCTGGCGACTCTGTTGGGGATCCAACGTCCCCTGGCTGCTAAGGACTGCGATAGTTCCTTATGCATTTGGGATCCAACGTCCCTTAAAGAGAGTCAATCCTAGCGCTTGTTTTCCCGTCGAGGATTTTGTATGGATTTATATTTCTGTCCTTTATTTTCAGCAGTATATTATTGATTATTATTGTTGTATTTGGGGGTGTGACGGGTGATTCTATGACTGAGAGATAAGACGGACCTGGGCTTGAGTGCACCTAGAATTAGAGTGGAAATTAGTGGGTACGCACGTGCTTTGCATGTCCTAGTGTCCCACGAAATCCACACTCAGACGAGGTTCTTCTGGTTGGCCTCCTGTCCTGCCCTTTGGGTGGCTCGGGTTGCTGGTTAGTTGGATTGTCGACTCTGGGAGCCGATCATTTGGAAGTTGGCTAAGTGAGGCCTCTTCAGGATTTGATGATGCCACTCCTTCTGGGAATCGTATCATCAACCCTGAAAGTCTGTGACGCCGACGACCGCATAGGATGCCATACCTTTGTCAGTTACTAGGATACCTACCTGTGAGAGGGTTTGGGGTTATGCAGGTAACTAGACTTTCAGATACCGGTTATTTCTTGATCTGAGATCTGGGGTATTTATGGATAGTTTTGAGGTCTGTCAGAGACCAGTCAGAGTTATGGTTGAGGTCTATCAGAGGCTAGTTGGAGTTATGTTATGGGGTCTATCTGAGACCATTGTTGGAGCTTTGTATTGGGTCTATCTGAGACCAGGGTTTGAGGAATTCTGGAGAGTCTATCTGAGACTTGTTGATATGGTTCAGGCTTCTCAACTATGGCATTTGGTCCCTGTTGCATGTTACTTGCATTGCATTGTTTGCATAATCATTATCATTGCATCCCATTAACGTGTGCCTGTGCTGCAGGTGCATTTGCATATTCCCTGGTTCTAGTGTTCGGACTTCTGAGTATTGATCATGGCTGGTTTGAGGATGACAGTTGCCTACAAGTTACCTGTTCCTGATATTACTCCCATCCTGGGTCTGATTTCTCTGGCTGATGAGGATGTCCGTAGAAGCTTTAGGCAGAGTTACGGACGGTTGTTGAGATTGGTTCGCAAGTCAACTGATGATGAACTGAATGGGCTGTACGCGCTGATGCAATTCTATGACCCTGCTTTGAGGTGTTTCACATTTGCTGACTTTATTTTGGGGCCTACTATCGAGGAGTATGTAGATTTTACTGAGCTACCAGTACAGAATAAAGTTCCCTTTATTCACTCTGCTGCTGAGCCCAAGTTGGAGGACTTAGCTAAGGCCTTGCACATGAATGCTCCTGAGTTGTTGATGACTTCTTGGCGTGGGGTGCCAGGTTTCTCTCTCCAGTTTCTGGTTGGTAAGGCTCAAGAATATGCCAAGAATGGATGTTGGGTGGTCTTTAACGCTATTTTGGCTCTATGCATTTATGGGATAGTGCTGTTTCCCAACTTCCCGAACTTCGTGGACATGGATGCATTTCATTTATTTCTGCTGGCAATCCGGTGCCCACTTTGATCGGAGATCTCTACCATTCGATGCACTACAGAAATGAGAACAGGAGAGGCAAGAACGTCTCTTGCTGTGTGCCTTTGCTGTACATGTGGTTTAAGAGCCATCTTCCCCTGAAGGGACCTTTTGTGGATAGTGCAACTATAGCTGACTGGCCAGAACGCCTGATGAGGCTATCTTCTGAAGACATTGAGTGGTTTGATCGAGACTTGCTGGGGTCTGAGCTTATTTTCAGTTGTTCTGGGTACCCTAGTGTTCCGTTGATAGGAAGAAAAGGGTGTATCAATTACAACCCTTCTCTGTTCGTTCGCCAGTTCGGATATGCGTTGAAGAACCCACCAAAGGAGGAAGAAGTACAGGAATCTCTGTACTTCACCGGTGATTTGAAGGGAGAGTTACTAGCCAAGCTGCAGCATGCCTGGACGCGTATTAATAGAAGAGGGAAGCCGCTGTTAGGGAAGAATGATTGCCAGGCTTATGCACCCTACAAGGTTTGGATCCAAGAGAGAGCAAGGCAGTTGCTGATGCCATTTCCAGCTGCACCAGTCCCTGTTCATATTCTGGTGGAAGAACCAACCACTGTTACTAGGGAGGCCTACGAGCAAGTTGTGAAAGAAAAAGAAGCCTTAATGAAGATCAATGAAGGGTTAGAAAAAGAACTAGCTCAGATACGCAGCGAGAAAAACAAGGCTGTGCATGCTTTCCAACAGCAGATCGAGCTAGTAAACAGACTAGGTGCTGAGTTGACTGAGGAGAAAAAGAAGCGCGAACGTCTGGGTCAAGAGTTCAGAAGCTCCCATGACATGTTGGAGTCCAAAAAGAAAGCACTCGATGTCGCTCACCGAGAAATCTCTTCTTGTAACAAGACCTGGAATGCTACGCTAACCAACAACAAAAAGAGGGAAGATAAATTGAAGCAGCAAATTTCCGAACTTGAAGAGCAGTTGAAGGCTAGCATCAAGAAGTATGAAGAAGAGATGATGACCAGATACAGTCTTCAGAACGCATTGAACAAGGCCATCGAAGGCAGGAACGAAGCTGTGTCTCAGAAGCGGAAGCTAGAGGATCGCTTCGGAGAAGGGGCATGGGAAGAAACCGCTGGTGACGTGCGACGTGTTCTCAAGAGAAGAAACCAGCTTGTCGAGGGTCTGCTTACTCGACCAAGCCATCTAGAGACCAAGAAGTTAATAGAAGAGTACCGGGCTTATGGGAGTACTTGATCGTTTCATGTATCAACTTGTACGCTTTATTTGCATAGTGCTGACCATCACCAGGATTGTTGGTTGAGGTCATGCCTTCTTATTGTACTCAGTGATATTGTATTCTTGGCTTAATGGATTTCTCTGCAATATATGAGGCTTTCTTTGATTCGGCTCCGATCACCGTATTGCTAGCACTGTCACTGCACTGGCACATTCACACTAGAATCGGGGAATGATACTCCTTAATGCACAGACACACATTGCATTGCATTCATATTCATATTGCATTACAGGTAATTATTGGATGGTATCTTATTTCCTGCACTGTACCAGGTCTTTTCAGGATTGAAGATCAGCGCCTACACCGATACTCCACTCGCACCAACTGCCGAAGAATCATGGATCAAATGCAGAATGAGATACAAGATATGCGCGAGAAGCTGGCGCTCTCATGCAGACAATGGAGACTATTGCAAAAGGGCAGGAGAATTTGCAAGCTCTGGTGCAGCCTCTGTTGGTCAGAAATGCGGGGCATGGAAATGAGGATCATCAGTCTGTGCGAGTCGACACTGTTCATGGGGATGGTACTCCCACACTAGTGGCTCCACCTGTAGTCAATATACCTGCTGTCAATGTCAACAACGATACTGCTGCTGGGAACGGTAACGTTGGAATTGGGAACGAGACTGCTGTCCATAACGTTGGGCTTGGTGATGTCAACTTGGGTGATAATATGGGAGGCAATGGCTTCGGTAATGCTGGATTTGGCTTCAATGACAAGGGATTCAATAATACTGGGAAATATGGTTTCAATGCTCAAGGCTTTGGGCAGGACGGGTTTGGTATGACTAATCAGGGTTACGGGGGATTCGGAAATGGAAACGGCGCTGGGTTAATGGCTTTTGGACCTGCTGGGGTCGCTCCGGGGTACGGCAACAGAGGGCGAGGCCCGATAATGAATCAGATTAGAGCTGGCCGTAACAACGGATACGATGGGTATGGAGCTGGGAATGGTAACTGGCAGGAAGACCAGCAAGAGGACGCTTTCTCCGATGGAGGTTTCGAAGGGCCTATGGATGACTCTCAGAGAATCCGAATGCTAGAAGAGCAGATGAGGGGGGTCGTGAATCAAAGTGCTGTGGGCCTAGATATGTCAACAATGGGTCTAGTGCCTGGCTTGAGGGTTCCAATTAAATTCAAAGCTCCTACATTTGATAAGTATAAAGGGGACACCTGTCCGAAAGTGCACGTGCGGTCATATTACAGAAGGATGTCGGCGTATTCAACTGATGAGAGGATGATAATGCATTTCTTTCAAGATAGCTTGTCAGGTCCTTCCCTCGAGTGGTATATGGGATTGGAACCAACTCATATAAAGACATGGAAGCAGCTGGCAGAGGCCTTTGTAGCTCATTATAAGTATAACAGCGACTTGGCACCCAACCGGGTCCAATTGCAGGGGCTATCTCAGAAGAAGGGTGAGAGCTTTAAAGAGTATGCGCAAAGATGGCACGACATGGCTGTTAGGGTCCATCCCCCTTTGGAGGACAAGGAAATGAATGACATGTTCATAGGAACATTCACCGGCATGTTTTATGACAAGTTGTTTCACACATCTTTGGGCAGTTTCTCAGACATAATTCTGATGGGAGAAAAGATTGAAAGCAACATTAAACAGGGAAGATTCCAAGCTGAGGAATCTACTGCCTCTGGCAGTAATAGAAAGGCTTTTGGTGGACGCCGTCAGGGCGATGCCAGCGCAGTGTTTGGAGGCCGAGGCAGAGGCCGGGGCAGAGGTCGAAACCAGTATAATCAACCGTAGCAGGTGGCGAGTGTTACTATTCCGTTTCAGCAACAACCATTTGTCGCTACTGCGAAAATCGGCGCCGGCTGAACAGAAGAGTCGCCACCGTGCGTTATTTATCCCACGGGAGGGAAAGGAAACGCTCAGAGTAAACCTCGCACAACATGGGAAAGGTATGGTCGTCGCAACCAAAACCTGGATTCGGGAGTCGGTTACGCAAGGGGAAGGTATTAGCACCCCTCACGTCCGTCGTACTCGACGGGATCCATGCTTGTTTTCGGGGATGGATTGTTATTCTATCTATTCTACAGGTCAGGGGTTAAAAGGAAAGAAAATGACTCGGAAAAGTATCGCACTTTATGCCTACGTATTCCCGTCTGGAACGAGAAATCAGAGTCAACGTAGTTCGCCTACCTACGGGAAAGGAGGGGAAGGTTGCTCGCTAGGATATCGCATCCTATGCCTACGTACTTTCATACAGCATGAAAGATCAGAGCAAACGTAGTTCGGGCCACGTACGACACAGATTTGTTTGTTTATCCTTTATCCTTCTGAAAAGGGTTTTCTCCTGATTACGCGTCCAAGCGGACAAAAATGACGTTTTGATGAGTTCACATTCTTTTACGAAAGAAGTGTCTTTTATTGTGTTTGAAATCTTTTTGTGTTTTTCTGTTTGTTTTGAGAAAGAAAGAGACAGAACTCTAACCTACGATTGAAAAGGGAATCAAACTAACCTAATGTTAGCATGCATGGGTTAAGACCTAGTGTCTATCATGCTCCTCTCTTGCACAGAGAGAAACAGAGATCCTAAAGGAATAGACGGAAACAGAAACAATATCAGATATATACAGTAAAACAGTAAAATGCATGGATGCAACAATACAAGCGAGGCAAGGGAGTCCCACTCAACCTCGAACCTGGAAAACAATAGGCAAAAGTGAACGGGCTTCACTTTCAACCCAACAGGGTAAACAGCAAACAATACAGTCCAGAAAACCAATCAATACATCAGGAAATGAAATACAGCAAAATAAACAGCCACAGCAGCTCTGCATCAACATCCACCTTCAAGTCATCTCCAATCAGCTACAAGCTTCAGTCAGCAGCAATCTCTATCTTCACAGTCTTCAAGCAAGGGCTTTGGTCACCAATCTTCAGTCTACAAAGGCTTTTCTTCAAGTCCTATCCTCCAAGCTGAGGGATCAATCACCAGAGTGAATTGGGTGTTGAGCAATTAGTTGACTACCAATGGTGGTAAACCAACTGCTACTAACACATAAGACATTTTCTCTCAAGAGTTCTATCCCTTAGACAATAATACCAAGCCTTCCAAAGGAAGGGGATGAGTGTCTCAGAGAGACTCTGTATCACAGAGAGGGATGGAGGCAGTCAAAACCTTCCATGTTTGAGAATCAAGCTTTCTAATCTAGAGCTCTGCCTAGCTCCTAAACCCTAATCTCCTCAACAGCTGCTAGCAAGAATCACCTCATCAACTCTGGAAGTTGGTCTTCAGTCTCTAGATCTCCAATGGCTTCATCATCATCAGTCTTCAGCTCTCCCCAAATCCCCAGACAATCCCAATACCCATACAGACAAACAATAATCCCCAGAGGGCACACCACACCAGTCAAACAATAATGATAGCAGCAGATACTAATAGCAGTAGGGGAATCCTGATGATTTCTAAGGGGATCTATCCTATACCCATAGCCCCTATAGTCCATACCCCAAAAATCAAATGAAACTATCCTAAAAGAATTAAACTATTTCACCTAAGTTGATTTAAAACCCTAACTTGGTTCATATTGTTCACACCTACACTAATCACCTAAAATTAATTTCTAAAAATGGGAACTAAATTGTATCTACAAGTTTAATATCTAAACTAAACAACCTAAAAAGAATGGACAAAAAATATTAAAGCAACTAATAGAACAAAAATCAACAAATTTATGTATGAAGTTAAACTATTTAAAATGCTATTTATTTGGAAAATATGGCAAAAATATCAAATAAAAAATAAAATGCAATTTATTTATTTTTTTATAATTTTCTAGACTCTTTAAAGAAAATTATGCAAAAAGAATCATCAAAAAATAAGGTTTTTTCAATTTTATGTGATTTTTAGAAAATGCATGAGAAAATGAAAAGAAAATAAGAATGAAATAAAAGAAAATAGAGGGAGGGGTGAGAATAGCCAATGCGCGCAGTGGTTTTATCCATGTGGGCTGAGAAGTGGGGGTGCGAACATCAATTGAGCAAGGCCCATACGCGCTTGAGAATTCCAACAAAAAAACAAAAATCCAAAACGGTGTAAATAGCAACGTTCCTAGTTAAAACACAATGGGCCTGCGCTGGGAGGGGTGCTATTAGCAATGAATCACAAAGCCCACTCAGAGACTTAAGTGAAACGGAGCGTTTCACTCCCAAGTCTTCCCTCCGTTATCAACTTTGAATTTGGACCTTTGGATAGGCATAAAATGTCAAATAAATTGCACGATCGGACGGCCAGGGGATCGTCTTCCCCAATCAACCCTAGGGTTTGCAGACTAAACCCTGCACACGAGTTTGACTCAGCCAACTTCCAGCTCTCATATCTCCTTCGTCTCTCCATGAAAAGCCACGATATAAACACCAAAATTGCTCTCCTTCTCACGCAGAACACCACTATATCCATAGTTTTCAATATAACAACCTAGATTTTCAAACCCGATAAGCATCACAGTTCTGATCCGCCATTGTCACCTGTGATTGATCACTCCAATTCTCCTTAAATCTTGACCTAAACTAATCTATATCTTGTACTGATCATCACACACTATTCATTCAAGATTATCATGCAAAATACTAATAGCTATAAGTCTCAACAGTTTGTACACTCCATAACCAATCCTCATAAAACCTCTCCAAACCTTGTGGAACTCATCATCTAACCTAACTTAACCATTCTAGACTATCAAAACCCTATCATGCTAACCAAAAACATACAATTCGAAGAGAGATCCAACCTGGTTTAAAATGGAGATACAGCTATGGAAATCCCTGAATCAGTGTTTGCAAGTACTTGAAACTGATCCACACACCACCACTTTGATTCTGTATGCAATGATCTAGGCTCAAACTTCTTGAATCTTGGGATTCCAACTTCTTGCACCTTGGATGAGGACACTTGTATGGCACTATCCTTGATTGATTCAGCCAAATTAATATGTGAATTGTAATCTATGGATGATGGTGATGAAGTTCAGATCAAGAAGTGTGAGAATTGAGGGAGATTTGAGAGAGTTTGTGAAGCTTATGCAAAATGGATAAAGTGAATGAAACTTGAGGTTTTGAACAAATGAAATCACCAACCATGGCATGAACCATCTCACATCAATATATACATGAGGTTAGAACCTCCTAGAAACTTGGAGAAGCTTCCCTTGTGTGATTTCCCTTGAATTTGGCTTATGTTTCTTCCATTGCAAGCAACCATGGATAACTCTTAAAACATGACCTAAGCTCAAAATTCTACTTTAGCCAATGTCTTTAAAATTATCTTTCCATTCAAAATGACCTATAATTTTGCTTCATTTGGCCAAAATATGAAAAATCTCATTTTTAAGTCCATTTTTATTCATTAAATCCAACAATTTTGAAACCTTGTGCTATGAATCTTTCCAATCTCTCATGGTCACTTTTCTAGACTCAAAATGTCATTTGGAACAAGTTTGATGTTGTAAAGTTTTCCATTTGAGGCCTCCTTGTATGAGTTTAGGGCATAGGTTAAAATGACCTGTAATTCTCAAATGACCAAAATACCCTTTGCTTGCCAAGACCATAAATAGAGTTCCACACATCATATGAAGGCATAATATACCATTATAGAAAGCTAAGACAATGAGGAATAACTCTTATGTTGACCAGAAATTCATTTGAAATCTCCTTGAGGGGTAAAAATAGCTTGGAAGTCAAGTCACTTTCACAGACAAAATTTCAGATACCTCAGATGACCTGTAACTTGCAAGGACCATAACTTGAGTTCTATAAATCATCTTGGTGTCTTCCACCACTAAAATTAAAGGTATTGAGATCCTCTACAAGTTCCATGTTGGCCAAGGATCCATTTGAAGTTTTCATTTTGACTTATCTTGCTTGGAAATTTGACCTAAACTAGGGGATTTTACATAGAAACCCTAATTTAGCAACTCCTCTTCTCCTTGATTTCTCTTGATTTCTTCTTATCATAACAACATATACTTATTATCCATGTCAAATGATGAACCCCACATCTCTTCAATAGCCCTCAATACCTTTCCATCAATCCTTTGACCTAGGGTTGACCCAGGGTTGACCCAGATGAAACCCTAGTTGACTGTTTTCAACTGCAATTCTTGTGATCACATCAACAACTTGTTTTCTTCTCCAAATGACTTTCTAAATCCTCCAAGATGTCTGGATACTCCCCATGCTCTCAATTCACAGCTCATAATTCCCTTGTTGATCCTCAGACACCCTCAGTTAGGAGATATACTCAATGCTTGATCCAATGACTTCTCCAACTTTCAAATTCTTTTCTGATGACTTGAATGAGATTGAATTTGGATAATAACCTCTTGATAGGCCTCTAGAGATGAGAATAATGATTGGTCCCTGTTGGATGACTTGCTATGCTTATGCTATGCAGATGATTAGTCTATGTACATGATTCTATATGCAAATGCTAATGACATTGAAACATAAACCAAGTGAATAAGGTTGAGCAAATTTTAGGGTGCAACAGCTGCCCCTATTCAAGCGACTTGGACCCGATTGGGTGAAGAGCCCGGAGCCTTCAGACATTCGCGGTACGAGGCGGTTGAATACTAGGAACCCAGAAATTTGCCAACTGCAGAAATAAATTGCGCTCCTGCTTGAGGAATGACATTCATCAACTGAATCTGACTGTCGTGGCAACCCACTGATCTCGTGTGACCGTGCTGGGGGATTATTTTCATCATTCCGAAAAAGATTCTATCATCACAGAGATAGAACACTGTCCACGTCAGGACGCCTGCTTCGTCAATTCGGAAAACCTCAATAACTTTGCTGGGGATGGCTCGTCTGCCTTCTCGTCAGAAATAAATCGTCCACGTTAGGAATAAACTCTTCCACGTTAGGAATACACTTGTCCACGTTAGTAATAACATCGTCCACGTTAGGACTCACCTTTCCACGTTAGGAATAACCGTTCCACGTTAGGAATAAGACTCTTTCCATGTAAGGAAACATCTCTTCTTCCACGTAAGGAATAACCTTTCACCTGTCCACGTAAGGACTCCAGTCTGATATGTCCACGTAAGAACTCAATCTTTCCGGGTAAGGAAACCACAATCTCTGATTTGTCCACGTAAGAACTCAATCTTTCCACGTAAGGAAACGATATCCTTTCCACGTAAGGAATAACCTTGTCCACGTCAGGACTCACATTTCATCTTGATTTGTCCACGTAAGGACTCACATTTCATCTTGATTTGTCCACGTAAGGACTCACCTCTTGACTCGCTGAGGAAATAAAAATTTTTACACGTTAAGACCCATATCTCAACCTGCTGAAGAAATAAACTTGTCCACGTCAGGACTTGCGCGTCTTCGACTTGCTGGGGAAATAAGACTTGTCCACGTTAAGACCCACACTTTGCCAATAACACGAAGAAGGATAAAATTGTCCACGTCAGGACTCTCGCGTTTTGACGACACTAAGAACTACAAACTTGTCCACGTCAGGACGCACATTTCACCATTACGAATAAAGCTATTTGCTGAAAATAAATGGTCCACGTCAGGACACCAGCACGAAGAGTAACCAACTTTGTCCACGCCAGGACTCCGCACTCAATCAATACCGCGAACTCGAATCTGTCCCCGTTAGGACTAACACACATCGTCAACTTGAGGAAATGTCCACGTTAGGACTCCTCATTCCAACAATCTTCTCTAGCACAAAGAAATCCCGTCAATAAAATTGTCCACGTTAGGACTCATCCTTCCATTGGTCCGCAAACTTCTTATCACTGACGTTACAGCAACTTTGAGGCTGACTCTACTGAGGACATTTGGAAAACAAACTTCCAGACGCCTGTTCTGATAACCGACGGTAGTCCCTGCAATTTTGGTTCAGGAATCCTTTGATGACCAATAGCTCTGCTTGGGGATAAGGAGAAACTTATCCTGCTGACTCTGTGGGGAGTAGTGCCACAGCTGACACTTCGTCGAATGTCTCACGGCGAGGTCCTGAATGTTTTATTGATTTACCTGAGCAAAGGCTCTTTCTACCTGCAAGAGAAACAATACTTGAAACAAACGGTTATCCAACCTAGTTTATGTTTCACAAATGCATATGTTCGGCAATGATGCAATGCTCCCTTCGACCTGGGAATGCTACATGTTTATTTGGTTAATGCAAGTATGACACTATATGCTGATGCAAATGCAGACTCGAACTGCTGGGTGCAGAAATAGCTTCAGCAAAATAAATGCTGAAGACAATGCCAACTCCGCTGGGGATAGCCGGATGCTGCAGAATTATTCCAGCAAAATGCTGGAAGGATGAGGTCGGCTCAGCTGGGAAATTGGGAACTCGAACCAAGCACCTCGTTGAAGTAACGCCCTGCTGGGGAATATAACTCTGCTGGAGAATAACAGATGCGCCTTGTATGATCGAACTTCTGCGGGAAAGTGAACGAGTATCACACGGTATTCCGGCCGAAATGAATGCCAAGACCCGCACCAACTCTGTCGGGGATAGTCTTAATCTTCGAGTTCCACCGGGAGGAATGAAAACACTTTGCAAAGAGAATTCCACTGGGGATGGGATGATTCTCTTGGGAAAATCAACTGACTCCACTGGGGGAGAGTAAATGACCCTACGGGGAAAGGTAAACTGCCTGAATACAGCTCACAAATATTAATCTTCTGCTTGAGATGCACCGTCGGAATACAGCCTTGGAATCGTCAATTCTGCTGAGGATAAATGACTTTACTGGAAAATGCCCTCTGGATAAGCTACGACCAGCTGGGGAATTCGATCCTTCTTCAGGAACATCATGCATGACATGCATGGGGGTCGAGTCTTTCGTCATTGCAACCTTTTGATTATCTTCCTCGTACGGTTGTGAAACCTGCAACAACACAATCAAGACAAGACAAGCCTATACAACCAAATCGATTCAGGTTAGTGACGTTATTTTCAGTTAATTCAAAGCTTTAGCAATTGTTGGCAAGGGCCAGTGCTGTTATACACATGCTAGTTTCAATAAACTTAGGCGTTTTATCATGCACTAAACAGTAAAGAACCAACATCAAGTACTGAATAACATATTTTATTGATTGGGCCCCTGAATGGGCGGAGTTTTATACACGAGATGTAACTCCTGAAAAGAGGAAGCTACGCAAAGCAGATATACAAGTATGCACAAGAAGCATAAATATTTTGGCAAATTAAATTGTGTACACATGTCGGCAACGGGATGCAGACGAACACCACGAACTGATCCTCCTATGACTCATCCGACTCCAATGCTTTCCCGGTATCCACACTTCCGAAGCGGTTGTATCAGATAACCGACCCCTCAGGTATATTCCCCGCACCAATGCTCAATGCAGTATCAAATTTGGACCGCAGTCATTTGCTTTTCAAATCCCTAACTTTTGCGTGAACCGCCCTTTACGGGTTTTCAGTTCACCGGGATACCCTTTTTTGCCGAAGCCGCCCAGTGTAGGTTTTCAACTTCGCGGGTGTACATTTTTTCAATTTTATCCCTAACTTTTGCCCGAACCTTTTATTCTGTTTTTGGTTCGCCAGGATGCCCCATTTTTGCCTGGATTCTCTTTTTTCTGTCCAGCGGGTCTATTTTAAGCAAAGTATTTTTTAACTGCGTCCGAATTCACAGGCGACGTAAAGTCTTCACCGTCCATGGTGGACAACAACAACGCTCCTCCTGAGAAGACTTTCCTGACAACGTATGGCCCTTCGTAGTTGGGGGTCCACTTGCCCCTGTGATCTGCCTGCGGCGGGAGAATCCTTTTCAGCACAAGGTCGCCCGTCTGAAAGCTTCGCGGATGTATCTTCTTATCGTATGCTTTCTTCATTCGGCTCTGGTACAAACGACCGTATGCTAGAGAAGCTAGCCTCTTCTCATCCATCAAACTCAATTGGTTCAACCTGGCTTTCACCCATTCTGCCTCGTCCAGCTGAACGTCTCGCAATACCCTCAGAGAAGGGATCTCAACTTCCAATGGTAATACCGCTTCCATTCCGTATACTAACGAGAACGGGGTTGCCCCGGTTGATGTGCGTACCGTCGTACGATAACCGTGCAAAGCAAAAGGTAGCATCTCATGCCAATCCTTATAGGTCACCACCATTTTCTGCACGATCTTCTTGATATTCTTATTGGCCGCTTCGACAGCGCCATTCATCTTGGGTCGGTAAGGGGAGGAGTTGTGATGTTCGATCTTGAAGTTCTGACAGAGCTCCTTCATCATTTTGTTGTTCAGGTTTGAACCATTATCCGTGATTATCCGCTCGGGGATCCCATATCGGCAAATAATATCTCTCTTGATGAATCTGGCCACCACTTGCTTTGTTACATTTGCGTAAGACGCCGCTTCCACCCACTTGGTGAAGTAATCGATTGCTACTAAGATGAACCGATGCCCGTTAGAAGCTGTCGGCTCGATCTTTCCAATCATATTGATTCCCCACATCGAGAACGGCCAGGGTGATGACATCACATTGAGAGGACTCGGAGGCACATGGATCTTATCAGCATAGATTTGGCACTTGTGGCACTTCCTCGCAAACTTGAAACAATCAGTTTCCATCGTCAGCCAAAAGTAACCTGCCCGCAACAACTTTCTCGTCATAGCATGCCCGCCAGCATGCGTACCAAAGGTACCTTCGTGTATTTCCTCCATGAGCAGCTTTGCCTCTTTTTCGTCTACACAACGCAACAGCACTAAATCGTGGTTTCTTCTGTATAAAACGCCATCCGGATTCAAATAGAAATTACCCGCTAATCTCCTGGGAGTTTTCTGATCTTGACTGGATGCCCCAGCCGGATACTCTTTATTCTTCAGAAAATTAAGGATATCAAAATACCACGGTTTGTCGTCAGATGCTTCATCAATAGCAAATACGAAGGCAGGCCTGTCCAGCCGAGAGATAATGATTCGGGGAGCCTCGTTCCAGAAGTTGACTTTGTACATGGAAGACAAAGTGGCGAGGGCGTCAGCCATTTGATTCTCTGCCCGCGGTACGTGATGCAATTCAACTTTGTCAAAGAACGGCAGCAATCTCCTTGCATAATTCATGTAATGTATCAAATTGGGCTGACGTGTCTCCCATTCCCCTTTGATCTGATTCACCACCAGAGCTGAGTCTCCGTATACGTCTAAATTCTTGATTCGCAAATCAATGGCTTCTTCAAGCCCCATTATACAAGCTTCGTATTCGGCCTCATTGTTGGTAACGACAAAGGTCAATCGGGCAGTAAACGGGATGTGCGACCCGTGTGGCGTAGTGATGATTGCCCCTATTCCGCTACCGTAAGCATTCACAGCTCCGTCAAATATCATCTTCCATTTGGAACCCAACTCTGGCCCTTCGTCTGGCAATGGCTCTTCACAATCTTTCATCTTTAGGTACATGATATCCTCGTCAGGAAAATCAAACCTCATCGATTGGTAATCTTCAATAGGCTACTCCGCCAGATACTCGGACAACACACTCCCCTTTATAGCCTTTTGCGAGACGTATTGGATGTCATACTCAGTCAAGACCATCTGCCAACGGGCAATTCTTCCTGACAATGCCTGCTTTTCGAATACATATTTGATAGGATCCATCTTCGAGATGAGCATGGTTGTATGATTCAGCATGTATTGCCTCAAACGCTTGGCGGTCCAGGCTAGCGCGCAACAAGTTTTCTCAAGCATTGAGTATCGAGATTCACAATCCGTAAATTTCTTACTCAAGTAGTAGATCGCATGCTCTTTTCTTCCTGTCTCGTCGTGTTGACCGAGAACACAACCCATGCTTCCCTCAAGAACCGTCAAATACATGATCAAAGGCCTCCCTGCCACTGGGGGTATCAAAATAGGAGGCTCCTGCAAATACTGCTTTATTTTATCGAACGCCTTTTGACAATTTTCGTTCCACGTTACAGCTTGATCTTTCTTCAACAGCTTGAATAATGGTTCACACGTAGCAGTTAGGTGAGATATGAACCGAGCGATGTAGTTCAACCTCCCTAAAAACCCGCGCACCTCTTTCTCTGTCCTGGGCGTCGGTGTAACACGGTGGGAGAACTGACTTTAAACAATGTTGCGGATAGCAAGAGTCGCCACCGACTTTTATTTTATCCGTAAGGAAAGGTTATAAAAGAACAGGAAAGACCTTAGAGAATATTTTGGGTCCGGGGGGTAGGTTATGAAAAGGGAAGGTGTTAGCACCCTTTTCATCCATGGTTATCCATGGGCTCTTAGGTACTTAAGCTCACTTTTGAATTGTTTTGAAAGTGTAGTGTGTGAATAGCAAAAAATTTCAGAATAGTTTAATAATAATCCGTGTATGGATGTGAAAAAAAACTTGTTTGAAAATTTTGTTGGAAATTTGTTTAAGTGTGAAAAAGTTTTGAAGTGAGCGAGTATCTAGGAGTAGCCTACCCTAATGTTTTAAGGTCTTTCTTATTCTTTATCCTTTCCTTAGTAAGACTATCCCTACTATAATGGAGTAGGTAGTCCTTACTTTGGATGTTAAGGGACATGTGAGGGACAATTTGACTTTGAAGGCCATTGTGGGATGTAATAAGCACATATAAGGGACCATCATCATTTTTCGAAAGGGACTTGATTCGTAAAGGCAACCATAAGGGACTTTGATGATTTTTTTATTTGAGGGACTTGCTTTATACACCCCACTTAACCATTATTCGTAGGCAACTTGAGGGATATCCTTAGGAAGTGAGGCGGCGATTAAAATCGACTTACGTGTGTGACGTGTTTATTTTAATTATCTTTATTTAAAAGTGATCTAAATTTATTTTAATATTACATACATGTTGTTACACTCCCTAATTACTAACCATAATAATAATTAAATAATTAAACAACTTTACATCCAAGAAACAATTACAAAATAATAAGCAAAATAATTAAATAGCAAAGATAAATAAAATATAAATAAGCAATAATAAATAATAAAGGGGGTTAATTCTAAGTTTACTCGGCAAGACATCGCATCTTGTGCCTACGTATCCTTACGGGAGTGGAATCAGAGTAATCGTAGTTCCCCTCAATAGGGAGGTTAGAAACTTCTTGACTGTGGTCAAGGTCTCAAGGGGAATAAACGCATCTTAAGGACACGCTTACGTGGAGTGTAGAAACTCCAAATCTCTACGTTGAAATGTTAAGTTGTAATTAGGGTTAAATTAGGGATTCCACGGCGGGAAACCCTAAAATGAGCGTGGCGGCTCTTTGACCTAATGCTAAGGGTAAAATTGTAATTTTGCCTGCGGCGAGGCATTTGTGAAAATTAGGGTTTGTAGTTTGTAGTTTTGAGGATTTGAAATTGAATGTGTGAAGTTTTACGGACTATTGGCGCGGCGGCCAAACAGTTAGACCTAACCTTCGGATGTGTGCAATGTGACAGAAATAATAGTAAACGCGTGAGATAATTGAATCATGCAAACAGAGAGATAATGTCATAATTTAAACCATGCAAGCAGAAATTTAAAGGCAGAATTTAAAGAGCGATTGTTAAGTTCGCGAGGTTACATGAGAGGAGCAGATACAATATGATAATGAAATTTGAATTGAACAATAATAAAATAAAATAAATAACGGTTCTAGTTATTATTTTAAAAAAAAAGATTTTAGTTATTATTTTAAATTTATCTAAAAAAAAGTTTTTCTTAAAAATAATAGGTTTTCATATTAATTTGGAAAAGATGTTAATGTTATTTATTTTAAAAAACAGATTTTTATATTATAACAAATTTTAATAAATTAATGATAACAATAATAATAATAATGGTAATAATAATGATAATAATGATAATAATAATAAATAATGATAATAATAATAATAATAATAATAATAATAATAATAATAATAATAATAATAATAATAATAATAATAATAAAGCAATAATGAATTTTAAATGTGCCAAATAACCCAACAATGTTGCTAACGCAGAAATGCGCTCATCGCAACCAGATCTAAATCGGACGAAACAAAATTTATCGCAAAGAAAAAGAAATTAAGCAAAAAATAGTATTATTGCTCACACAAAAATGCGATCATCGCAACCAGATCGAACTAACACAAATGTCACGCGTCATGCACACAAATGTGCAAACATCGTATCGACATAATTCGATCAAAAATCTTATATATATAAACTCTAACAATTTAAAAATTATATATATATATAAACGTAACAGTAATAGATAAAGAAAAAGAAATAACGGTAATAGATGAAGAAAAAGAAATAACGGTAAAAGATGAAGAAAAAGAAACAACAGTAATAGATGAAGGAAAAGAAACAATAGTAATGGATGAAGAAGAAAACTAAATAACGGCAAACGGCACTCACTCCTCTTAGGTTTTTTTCATCCTCCTCCCTTTTTCCAACAAGGCAACACATGTATATATAGGGAACAAATTAGGGTTAACACCAAATTGTCAATAATGTCCCTAAAGCCCATTTTAAAGCCCAAACTAAATAATTAGTTAAGAAAAAATAAAATTTAAATAATTTAAAATAATTAAAATAAACTTAAAATAAAAACTAATAATCCTATTGATTCCTAAGATATTATAAAAAGAACAAAATTTTTTTTTCAATATTTTTTATTTTATGATTTTTTGGATATTTTTATGAATAATTTAGAAAAAAGTGAAAAAAATAATATTTTAAAAAATGATTTAATTAAAATACGAAAATAATAATTAAATAATAATAAAAAACTATTTTTGTTATTTTTTTAATGAAAGATAGAAAAGTTTAGAGTAAAAATAATAAAAAACAAAAAAAAAAGTGACAAAGGTGAGATTCGAACTCTCAACCTCTCACACTCATAACTCCTTACACATGTCCTCCTGCCAATTGTGCCATTTTTACTTTTTAGAAAAAAAATGCATGCCATATGATATTTACCTGCAAAAAGTCAAACGACTACACAAATTTGTTAGTAATTGATTAAATGCAATGAAATGCGACGACAAATCTTAGGGCAAAATTTGGGGTATTACAGTTATTATGATAATATTTCTCACCCAACCTCTCTTTGATGTTGGCAAAAAAAAATCATGAAGTTTGACTTTGGTTTGACCACAGTTGACCTCAGTTTGACCTTTTAACTGCATTGACTGCTTTTGACTTATCTGATCATCTGACTGAGCAAACTTTTGAGAAAAGTCTTGAAACTTGACATGGGGGTTCTTATACACATATAAGATGTTATGAAGCTCACTTGAAGTCTTGGAAGTCCATTTAGCCTGATTAAAGTCAAAACCCTAGTTTTGGATGCACTGCTTAGGAGGTGCATTGTCTGAGGGAATTGTCAACTCTTCTGACCAATTGTGAATTTTGTGAACCTTGTGAACCTTCTTGGAACACAAAGTCTTGTATTGTGAGGGCAAATTTTGGGGTGCAACAGCTGCCCCTGTTCAATTTTCTGAAACCTGAGGGGTTAGATTGGTATATTTGCCAGTCGTAACCTGGAAGGTTGAAGGGGATTGAACACAAAAGCCCAAAAATTTGCACTCACCAGTGCATGGAGTGATATTGATGGTTGGTTGAACATGATTGAGTGGGCTTAAAGATGCCACTAGGGGAAAGTTCTTCAGTAGTATAATGAGAACTGTCAGGAGTCTGGAGTAATACTGATGTAACAGCATGTCTCCATGAGGATAGAGCAATCAATAATGATAACCCTAAAGCAGTCTTGAAGTGATAAATCTGACCTCAGGAGGATAGAGCAATCAATAGCTCTAAAGCAGTCTTGAAGTAATAATGGCTTCAGGAGGATAGAGCAATCAATAGCTTTAAAGCAGTCTTGAAGTAATAGAATGGCTTCAGTAGGATAGAGCAATCAACAGCTCTAAAGCAGTCTTGAAATAATAATGTGATATGTCTTCAGGAGGATAGAGCAATCAATAGCTCTAAAGCAGTCTTGAAGTAATGATTTCAGGAGGATAGAGCAATGGATAGCTCTAAAGCAGTCTTGAAATAATAATGTAATTTCAGGAGGATAGAGCAATGGATAACTCTAAAGCAGTCTTGAAATAATTAGATGGCTTCAGGAGGATAGAGCAATGAATAGCTCTAAAGCAGTCTTGAAGTAGTAATATGACCTCATGAGGATAGAGCAATGAATAGCTCTAAAGCAGTCTTGAAGTAATAGGATGATTTCAGGAGGATAGAGCAATCAGTAGCTCTAAAGCAGTCTTGAAGTCATGAGAGGCTATCAGGAGGATAAAATAACCCTGAGGTTACAATAAAGCAGTCCCAAAGTAATAAGAAGCTCATCAGGAGGATAAAGTAACCCTGAGGTTACAATAAAGCAGTCCCAAAGATCATAAGATTGTTTGTTGGATAATTAACCTGAAAACAAGGTAGCATTCTGTATAACAACATTAGTTTATGCTTTATGTATGCATGTATGACATGATGCACTTAGGTAATGTACTATAGACATATATGTTATGGTATGATGTAAATGATGTATGTATGCTATGACACTGCTGGAAGTGTCTGGATATCCTTGTATAACAACTGCTGGCCAAGGAAAATAAATCCCGATTCGTTGTTGAAGAATATATAACCCTCCGTCTGCTGGGGATAACAAGGTATAGATGACCTCCCGTTGTTGGGGATAACAAGGTATAGATAACCTCCCGTCGTTGGGGATAGTAGGGTATAGATAACCTTCGTTTTCGTTTGATAGTAGGATAAGTATAACATCCCGTCTTCGTTCATCGTGCCCTTATTGGAAAGTAATTTCCCGTATATCCGTATGAGGATAAAAGAGATGGATATAAATTCCAGGGGAGATTAGACTTTGTGAAAATGGATTAGTCCTACTGATGGTTTGTAACTGTCTTGTAAAGATGAACCGGCGAAGCTTCGTTGAAATCCTTCCCTCGTTCGTCCTTAGTAAATACTATTACTGCATTTTCATGCATTTCTGGTAAACATCAATCATATTAAAAGCATACATGCATTTCTGGTAAACATCAATCATATTCAAAGGCATACATACATTCAAACACAACCAATGGACGTTTCGCTTATGTAAATAGGGTAAAAGTAAATCTGGATTCAAAAGATGGAATTTATTTATATCGAAAGTGACCCATTCACGGGTAAGTTTGTACAAGGAGACATAAATCCTAGTAAGAGAATTTTGTCATGAAGTTTTACAAAAAGAATCAGCTATGTGGGAAATAATCCTATTGAGTTTCAATTCTACTATTGCCACTCAAGTATCTCACCTTCTTGCTGTTGAGACGGAAACGATTGGATTGAGCTTTATCTGTTTGAGCTTGAGTAAGTAGTACAACTGGTTGCAGTTTCATGAGTGATCCAAACGAGACATAGTCATACGCTTTAATCCCTAACTTTTGCCTGGATTGCCCTTTCAGGTTTTCAATCCACCGGGATACCCTTTTTTGCCCAAGCCACCTTTTCAGGTTTTCGACTTGCCGGGTGTACATCTTTTTATATATATATCCCTAATTTTTGCCCAAACCCTTTTTGGTTTGCCGGGATGCCCTTATTTTTGCCTAGGCCTGTCAACCTAGCGGGTTTCTTTTTATGCGTAGTATTTTTTAACTATGCCTGCGTTTACAGGTTGTGGGAAGTCTTCACCATCCATTGTAGTCAGTATCATGGCACCTCCTGAGAACACTGTCTTGACTACAAATGGTCCCTCATATGTTGGAGTCCACTTGCCCCTAGGATCACCCTGTGGTAATATGATACGCTTGATTACCAAGTCACCAGCCTGATATACTTTTGGCTTAACCTTCTTGTTAAAAGCTTTGATCATCCGTTTCTGGTACATCTGGCCATGACAAACTGCTGCTAACCTTTTCTCATCAATCAAATTTATCTGGTCAAGTCGAGTCTGAATCCACTCATCTTCATCCAAGCCTGCATCCTTCATAATTCTCAAGGAACTGAATCTTCATATCAATAGCCACTTGCATACCCATGATACATGCCTCATACTCAGCCATGTTATTGGTACAATAGAAACAAAGTCTGGCAGTAATCGGGGTATGACAACCTTCAGGGGAACTAATCACAACACCAACACCATTACCATGTGCATTGGAGGCACCATCAAAAACCATAGTCCATCGGGATCCTTGTTCAGGTCCGTCATATTGTCCAGGTTCTTTGGTAACAGACATAATGTCTTCATCAGGGAACTCAAAATTCATTGCCTGGTAATCATCTACTGCTTGATGAGCCAAATGATCAGCAACAACACTCCCCTTAATGGCCTTCTGAGTAGTATACTGTATATCATATTCCGTCAAGATCATTTGCCATCTTGCAATTCTTCCGGAGAGAGCAGGTTTCTCAAATATGTACTTGATTGGATCCATCTTCGAAATCAACAAGGTAGTATGGGTCAACATATACTGTCTTAGTCAGCGAGCAGCCCATGCCAAAGCGCAGCAAGTTTTCTCGAGCAGTGAGTATCTTGTTTCACAGTCGGTAAACTTTTTGCTAAGGTAGTATATTGCCTGCTCTTTTCGACCAGACTCGTCATGTTGCCCCAATACACACCCCATTGAGTTGTCTAATACTGTTAAATACATAATCAAGGGTCTTCCATCAACTGGTGGCATTAAAATTGGAGGTTCTAGCAAATATCTCTTGATTTCATCAAAGGCAGTCTGGCACTCATCATTCCATTCCATCACCTGATCTTTCTTCAACAACTTGAAGATTGGCTCACAGATGGTAGTTAATTGGGAAATAAATCTTGCAATGTAGTTCAATCGTCCCAAGAAACCTCTAACCTCTTTCTCAGTACGGGGAGCTGGCATCTCTCGTATAGCTTTCACTTTTGCAGGATCCACTTCAATACCTTTTCCACTGACAATGAAACCCAGGAGCTTTCCAGATCTAACTCCAAAAGTACACTTGTTTGGATTTAATCTCAACCTGTATTTCTTCAACCTCTCAAACAACTTGTGCAGATGATCAAGATGTTGTTCTTCATTCTGAGACCTGGCTATCATATCATCCACATATACCTCTATCTCATGATGAATCATATCATGAAACAAAGCCACCATAGCACGCTGATATGTTGCCCCTGCATTCTTCAAACCAAATGGCATTACCTTATAGCAAAAGGTGCCCCACTGTGTCACAAATGTAGTCTTCTCCATATCTTCAGGTGCCATCTTGATTTGATTGTAACCAGAGAAACCATCCATAAAAGAGAATACCTTATGCTGAGCAGTGTTGTCTACCAGAATATCAATATGAGGAAGTGGAAAGTCATCTTTAGGGCTAGCCTTGTTCAGATCTCTGTAGTCTACACACATACGTACCTTACCATCTTTCTTAGGAACTGGTACCACATTTGCAACCCACTGAGGATAAGAAGTTACGGCCAAGAACCCTGCATTGAACTGTTTCATTACCTCTGCTTTGATCTTTTCTGACATTTCAGGACGCATACGACGAACCTTCTGCTTCTTTGGACGACAATCTTCTTTCACTGGCAAACGGTGAACCACAATGTCTGTATCCAACCCTGGCATATCTTCATAAGACCAAGCAAAGATCTCCACATAGTCACGTAGCATCTGAATCAACCTGCTCTTGACACTGTCCTCTAAATCAGCCCCTATTTTGACCTCTTTTCTGTTTTCTTCAGTTCCCAGATTCACAACTTCGACTGGCTCTTCATGTGGCTGTATAGCTTTCTCTTCTTGTTGTAACAACCTAGCAAGCTCCACAGGTATTTCCCAATCGTCCTCGTTTCCGTCTTCAGTTTGATAGATCGGATTCTCGAAATTGTAATTGGCAATAGTAGAACTGTTATCAACTGGATCCAGAGTGGATGAGGATCTGTATTTTAGTGACGTGGGTGTGTGTAAGAACACATAGCTGATAAAGCAAAAATAGAAGAAAAAGAAAGACAAGGAGCACAATATTTACGAAAACGAAACGTCCACTGATTTTATTGAATGAAGTATGCAAATGAAATGACAACCCGTAACAAGCACACCATTGTGCCCCGGGTAAGGCACAGGGCTTGAAAGTTTTAATTGTTCCAGAAATTATAAATTTAAAAACATAACACAGTAATAGTATTTACTCCTGACTAAAGGAGATAGGGATAACATCTTCAGCTGTCCAATTATTGAGTCCAGCACCCACAGTAGGAAAAATCCATGCCTCCAAGTTGTAGTCTTCATCTTGATCCCCCACATCATTGATAACCCCTTGATTGGTGATACGAACAGCACGGGCACGACGGACAGCCTTCTGGGACTCTGCAGTGAAACCCAAACCAAACTTGTCAGGCTTGTATGGAATATCAGGAAGCTGACCCCAAATAGTACAACCACCTTCTTCCACCACAGCTTTTGCATCATTGAGGGAGGCCATTGCCATTGTTGGAGGGTTTCTGATGACCACAGGAACCTTCTTCACAGCAGGAGGAGTCACACAATCCTTAACAGCCCAGGGAACCACTTCAAATGACTGACATGGAGTTTCAATGTATTCACCTTCTACTTCCAGATACTTGAAAGTGTTTACATGGCTGACAAAGTATTCTTCCTCTCCAAAGACAGTAACAACTTTTCCATTCACCGGATATCTCAACTTTTGATGTAATGTGGAGGTCACAGCACCTGCCCCATGGATCCAGGGACGACCAAGCAGACATGAGTACGAAGGACGAATATCCATCACATAGAATGTAGCAGTAAACACCTGAGAGCCAACCTTGATTGGAAGATCAATTTCCCCATGCACTACTCTTCTAGAACCATCAAAAGCCTTTACCACAATATTACTGGGCTTCAATACCGTATCTTCAGGACTCAGTTTGTTCAGGACTTCCTTAGGCAACACATTCAGAGAGGAACCATTGTCTATCAGCACATGAGACAGGGTAGTGCCCCTGCATTCAATTGAAATATGCAACGCCCTGTTATGATCCCTCTTGGCAGGGGTCAAGTCTGTTGGTGTAAGCCCTAGAGGCCAATACTTTTTGGTACTTGTATCGGATTATTCGTTTAATAATAAAAGGCATTTCTTTATTATGTTTGTCTTTCAGAATAATAAAGTCCCTAGAATAGTTAGTTTGTTTAATGAAATGTTAAGTGTGACTTAATCATGAGATCCCATTAAACATAAAGACATTATTCTTAAAATATCCGTAGTCAAGCTTTATTGCAAAGTGGGATAACATTAAAAGCATTGAGACTATTATGAAGATAGACTGATGATCACATCTCATGGATCATGGATAAAGAGTTACCAAGTCTTGACATAGGTATAAATATTAGGAGTAATATTTATACCGGATTGACCCGCTATGAGAATACTACATAGTATGTTATGCAAAGTGTCATAAGTTATTCTCATGGTGATAATGGTGTATTACCACCCTTCGACCTGAAACCACTATGGACCCTAGATGTAGAGTCGGGTGCTTTATTGTTGATCAAACATTATCCGTAACTGGATGATCATAAAGACAGTTGATGGGCACTCCACGAAGCATGCTGAGGGACATGAGTGTCCTAGATGGAATTTGCCAATCCTGCATAACAGGAGAAATGTCTAAGGGCCCAATATTGAACTGGACAAGGATGACACAGTGTATGCCTTGTGTTCAATATAGACATAGGGGCAAAAGGGTAATTGTACAAACATATATTATCACGAAAAAGGTTTTGTCAGATCACATGACATTTTCGTGACTTG
Organism: Lathyrus sativus; assembly: GCA_963859935.3. Classification (NCBI taxonomy): domain Eukaryota; kingdom Viridiplantae; phylum Streptophyta; class Magnoliopsida; order Fabales; family Fabaceae; genus Lathyrus; species Lathyrus sativus. The sequence continues at coordinate 653,344,566 of OZ012739.1, read as the reverse complement.
GGTAGCAGTGATGTGTTGCTAGATACCGCTTACTGTTTATTATGTTAAATATATAATTTAATATAATTACCAACGTTACGAAATCCTATAGGGTCACACACATAAGGACAGTTTGATGAGAGATAGAGAAATCAAAGGAACACCGTAAGGTACGGTGCACTTAAGTGAAAAATAGAAATTCGGATAATATAATAATAATTATTGTTATTTTATAATGGTTATAAAATAATAATAAAATAAATATATTTATTATAATAATAGTTATTATAATAATATATAATATTATTATGGATCATGTGAATTGGGTTTTTAGCCCGCAGCCCACAAGAGAGTCTATAAAAAGGAACCCTTGTGATGAAGCTTTCACTTGATGCAATTTCGGTTTTGATTCTCTTTTCTCACTCAAATAATTCCGTTCGTAAGCAGCTAGCACTGTGACCGGAAGCTGTTCGTGTGGACTGAGTAGAGGCGTTGCACTTCATCAACGCTTGTGATCGCTGCATCAAAGATCTGAATCGCCACAAAGAGGTAACGATTCTATCACTGACCATGCTCATTCGTAAGGATCACTAAAGGAAATTTTTGTTTTCCGCTGCGTTTAGATCGCAATTTTCCTTCAGTGGTATCAGAGCCACTTACGAAACCATGGATCTGATAGCTGTTAAATTTCCGTCTTTTCTGTATTTGATTCGATTAAAACACAGAATGAATTTAACAATAAACGATTAATTAAATTTGGCATCTGTTGTGTACGATTTGGATGATTGATGTTGATTATGCTTCGGAATCCGACATTAGTATGGTGAAGTTGTGCGATACATTGATCATCCATAGGTTACACAATTAGATCGATCACTTTTATATAAGATATAAGAAATTCTGATGCAAAGATGGTATATGGGATATACTGTTTTGATTTCATCCATTCAATCACATAAGGATTGTAATTCTTTTGAAAGATCATCACTTTCATTCGCTTCGGAATCCGACGTTAGTATGGTGAAGCAATGACATGTTGATCTATCATATTGAGTTATCAATCGAGTTGTGTTTGACGGCATGAAATTGTTGCATTAGGATTAATGGCAGTACAAGTGTTGTATTGCCGCAGACTTTTCCGGTTGGGATTGTAAATGCACAAAAGTTGTGCAGGAAACGACGTGAAATACAATGAAGTGTTCATAAAAATTTTCGCTGGGGCGCTGCCCCTAACAACCCCGCAAGGGGCGCTGCCCCCTTGACCCCCGTCCGCTGACCGGGCAGCGGAACCCCCGGCTAAGTCTGCAAAGTGTGATCAATCAGTCGAAATTTAATTTAGTTTATTTAATTATCGGAATTTTAAACTAATAATAAAAGTGTGTTTATTATTATTTATTTGTGGTGATCAGTTATGGCCTTAGTTTTTCCTTTATTATTGTTTTGGGATTTTTGAATATGGCCTGCGTGTCGTGCCTCTCTCTCAATCTCTTTATGTAACTTCTTTTCTCATCTCACTCCCTCGTATGTAAAACGAGTTTTCTTATATGTAATGTAATATTATGTTATGAAAAAAAAAGGAAGTATTCAATATTAAAGGAGGATAACCTTGGAGATCATGCTTGGAGAAGCTTAGATCGTTATTAGGTTAGCTTAGGTTCTCTCATTGGCTTGAGAGAACAATTGCGTTAGGGGCCATAATTGTATCTTTTTATATGTATGTTGATGCATGTAATTGTATGTTGATGCATGTGAGAGACGTTTTGCATGTGAAGCCGGTGAGATCAAACTAATAACAAATTCCCTCAAAATTAAATATTAAGTTTATGCTTTCCAATTTTTAGCACTCATCAAGACTAGTATCGAGCATTGTAGGTTTCGCCTACGCGAGGTGCATGTTCTATATTAGTAAGGTGTGATGGGATAATTGTAATATCCAATTGCTAAAACAATGGGTCAAACTTAACTAAACAAATTATAATAAGATTATATATGTTTAGAAGCAAGAATTGGGAATGATTCATGTGATGGATCAGAATAAGGAGTTATTCACCCAATTGAAAATATTCGAGAGTTGTATGAGATACAATTGGAAGGAGTTCCTACCTAAATAACTTAGTTTTGTGTAATCAGCCTAACGCTGACTTAAAACAAAGTGAAACATGGATCTCGACCCACTAGAAAGTCTTCCAACGGGATTTTCCGAATCAAATGATGAGGGTCATTTGTTTTGAATAAAATAGTGGGAGCATATTTGATTAAAGGCCTAATTAAATATGTTGTTTTAATGATACTTATATTTTCATATTTCTCTTGTAGATTACCATGACAACAAACACATCGAACAATATTTTGCGATCCATCCTAGATAAGGAAAAATTGTCTGGGACAAATTTCCTGGATTGGCACCGTAATCTGAGGATTGTCCTCAAGCACGATAAGAAGCTGTATGTCTTGGAGACACCAGTTCCTGAGGAGGAACCTCCTAGTTCTGCACCAAAGGCAGAAAGAGATGCTTATAAGAAGCATTTCGATGATGCCAATGAAACCGCTTGCCTCATGCTTGCTACCATGAACTCTGAGTTGCAAAAGCAACACGAGAACATGTCTGCGTTCGATATGATCGGACATCTGAAAACGCTTTATCAAGAGCAAGCAAGAAATGAGAGGTTTCAGGTTTCAAAGTCCCTTTTTAACAGCAAGTTAGCTGAGGGAGCCCCTGTAAGTCCCCATGTACTCAAGATGATTGGGTATGTGGAGAACCTTGACAGATTAGGGTTTCCCCTTGGAAAGGAACTTGCGATTGATCTGATCTTGCAATCGTTGCCAGAGAGCTTCAGTCAGTTTGTCCTGAATTTCAATATGAATGACTTGGACAAAAGTCTTCCAGAACTGCTAGGCATGTTGAGAACTGCTGAGCAGAATATGAAGACAAAAGGGAAATCCATTCTGATGGTCAGTAATGGAAAGAAACAGAACAAGAGGCCCATCAAACAGGGTGGTAGAGGGAAAGGCAAGGAAGTTGCCAAACCCAAACCCACTCCTCCTGTTTTGAAGCCTAGTGGAGGAATAGCAAAGGAGGGCACTTGCTTCCATTGCGGTAAGACCGGACATTGGAAGAGAAATTGCCCAAAGTACCTGGAAGATAAGAATAATGGAGTAGAGACTTCAAATTCAGGTATTTTTGTTATTGAAATTAATTTATCTACTTCTGCATCATGGGTATTAGATACTGGATGCGGTTCTCACATTTGTACTAATGTGCAGGGACTAAAAAGGAGTAGAAATTTGGCAAAAGGTGAAGTTGACCTACGAGTTGGCAATGGAGCAAAGGTTGCTGCTTTAACTGTAGGAACTTATGTTTTAACTTTACCTAGTGGTTTAATAATTCAGTTAGAGAACTGTTATTATGTACCTGCAATTAGCAGGAATATTATTTCCGTTTCTTGTTTGGACAAGTTTGGTTTTTCATTCATAATAAGGAACAATTGTTGCTCCATTTATTTGAATGATATATTCTATGCTACTGCAAAAATGAATAATGGACTATATGTCCTTGATCTTGAAATGCCAATTTATAACATTAATACTAAAAGGTTGAAACCTAATGAGTTGAATCCAACTTACCTTTGGCACTGTCGATTAGGCCACATAAATGAGAAACGCATTTCCAAACTCCATAAAGATGGACTCTTGGACTCTTTTGATTATGAATCATATGAGACATGCAGATCTTGTTTAATTGGAAAGATGACAAAGTCCCCATTCACAGGAAAAGGTGAAAGGGCTAATGATCTTTTGGCACTCATACATACTGATGTATGTGGACCACTGAACATACCAGCCAGAGGAGGTTTTCAGTACTTCATCACTTTTACTGATGACTTCAGTAGATACGGATATGTGTATTTAATGAAACACAAATCTGAGTCCTTTGAAAAGTTCAAGGAATTCAAGAATGAAGTACAAAACCAACTAGGTAAGAATATTAAAGTTCTTCGATCAGATCGAGGTGGTGAATATTTAAGCCTAGAATTTGATGACCATCTAAAAGAGTATGGGATTCTATCCCAACTTACTCCTCCTGGAACACCACAATGGAATGGTGTATCTGAGAGAAGAAATCGAACCTTGTTAGACATGGTCCGATCCATGATGAGTCACGTCGATCTTCCAAACTCCTTTTGGGGACATGCATTATTAACAGCAGCTTACACACTTAACCGTGTTCCATCCAAAAAGGTTGATAAGACACCATATGAGATATGGAGTGGTAAGAAACCACATATGTCTTACATGAAGATTTGGGGTTGCGAGGTTTACGTCAAACGACAAATTTCAACCAAGCTTGAGCCCAAATCTGACAAATGCTTATTTGTGGGGTATCCTAAAGAAACAAGAGGATATTACTTCTACAATCCTTCTGAGGGCAAAGTGTTTGTCGCTCGAACTGGAGTCTTTCTGGAAAGGGATTTTATTTCCAAAGGAAACAGTGGGAGGAAAATAGAGCTTGAAGAAATTCAAGAATCACAAAACATTGAAACACCTATGGAGGAACTAGAGCGGGAAACACAAGTAGTTGTGGAAGAGCAACCTGCTCAAGAAGAACAAGACCAGCGTAGGTCAAGCAGGATACGTCACCAACCTGAGAGATATGGATATCTCATAAGTGATCAGGGTGATGTATTACTCATGGATCAAGATGAGCCTGTGACCTACAAAGAGGCCATAACTGGTCCTGAGTCTGAGAAGTGGCTAGAAGCCATGAAATCTGAAATGGATTCCATGTACACAAACCAGGTTTGGACCTTGGTAGAACCTCCTATAGGAGTTAACCCTATAGGATGCAAGTGGGTCTTCAAGAAGAAGACTGACATGGATGGTAAGGTACATACCTATAAAGCAAGACTGGTTGCAAAAGGCTATAAACAAATTCATGGGGTTGACTATGATGAAACCTTTTCACCAGTTGCAATGCTTAAATCTGTTCGGATTTTACTTGCCATCGCTGCATATCATGATTATGAAATATGGCAGATGGATGTCAAAACTGCTTTCCTTAATGGGAATCTTCTTGAGGATGTGTACATGACACAACCTGAAGGATTTGACATACCACAAGATGCCCAAAAGATATGCAAGTTACAGCGATCAATCTATGGATTGAAGCAAGCTTCCAGAAGCTGGAATCTTCGTTTTGATGAAACCGTAAGACAATATGGATTCATCAAAAATGAAGATGAACCTTGTGTCTACAAGAAGGTTAGTGGGAGCATGATCGTGTTTCTGGTATTATATGTAGATGACATATTACTCATTGGAAACGATGTCCCTACCTTGCAACAAGTGAAGACTTGGTTAGGGAATTGTTTTTCTATGAAAGACCTAGGTGAAGCAGCCTATATATTAGGAATTAGGATCTATAGAGATAGATCACAAAAACTGCTTGGCCTAAGTCAGAGTACATACATAGATAAAGTGTTGAGACGCTTTAATATGCATGATTCCAAGAAAGGATTCATACCTATGCAACATGGTCTGTGTTTATCAAAAACACAATCCCCTTCAACTAAGGAAGAAAGGGATCGCATGAATAAGATTCCATATGCATCTGCAATAGGATCTATCATGTATGCCATGTTATGTACTCGACCAGATGTCTCGTATGCATTAAGTGCAACGAGTAGGTACCAATCTGATCCCGGTGATGCTCACTGGGTAGCTGTCAAGAATATCCTTAAGTACTTGAGAAGGACTAAGGATTCATTCTTGATATATGGAGGTCAGGAAGAGCTTGATGTAATTGGTTACACTGATGCTAGCTTCCAGACAGATAAGGATGATTTTAGATCACAATCTGGTTATGTGTTCTGTCTCAATGGTGGCGCTGTGAGCTGGAAAAGTTCAAAGCAAGAAACAGTTGCTGATTCTACAACTGAGGCCGAGTATATTGCTGCCTCAAATGCAGCAAAGAAAGCTGTTTGGATCAAGAAGTTCATTAGTGAACTTGGCATAGTCCCTAGCATTGTGGATCCCATTGGTTTATATTGTGATAACAATGGTGCTATCGCACAAGCTAAGGAGCCTAGATCTCACCAACGATCCAAACACATACTTAGGCGTTATCACCTCATTCGAGAGATAATCGATCGGGGAGATGTGAAGATATGCAGAGTACCTACACTTGACAATATCGCTGACCCATTAACAAAGCCTCTTGCGCAACAGAAGCATGATGGTCATACTAGATCTATGGGTATTAAGGGTATGCCTAATTGGCTCTAGTGCTAGTGGGAGATTGTTGGTGTAAGCCCTAGAGGCCAATACTTTTTGGTACTTGTATCGGATTATTCGTTTAATAATAAAAGGCATTTCTTTATTATGTTTGTCTTTCAGAATAATAAAGTCCCTAGAATAGTTAGTTTGTTTAATGAAATGTTAAGTGTGACTTAATCATGAGATCCCATTAAACATAAAGACATTATTCTTAAAATATCCGTAGTCAAGCTTTATTGCAAAGTGGGATAACATTAAAAGCATTGAGACTATTATGAAGATAGACTGATGATCACATCTCATGGATCATGGATAAAGAGTTACCAAGTCTTGACATAGGTATAAATATTAGGAGTAATATTTATACCGGATTGACCCGCTATGAGAATACTACATAGTATGTTATGCAAAGTGTCATAAGTTATTCTCATGGTGATAATGGTGTATTACCACCCTTCGACCTGAAACCACTATGGACCCTAGATGTAGAGTCGGGTGCTTTATTGCTGATCAAACATTATCCGTAACTGGATGATCATAAAGACAGTTGATGGGCACTCCACGAAGCATGCTGAGGGACATGAGTGTCCTAGATGGAATTTGCCAATCCTGCATAACAGGAGAAATGTCTAAGGGCCCAATATTGAACTGGACAAGGATGACACAGTGTATGCCTTGTGTTCAATATAGACATAGGGGCAAAAGGGTAATTGTACAAACATATATTATCACGAAAAAGGTTTTGTCAGATCACATGACATTTTCGTGACTTGGGTAGCAGTGATGTGTTGCTAGATACCGCTTACTGTTTATTATGTTAAATATATAATTTAATATAATTACCAACGTTACGAAATCCTATAGGGTCACACACATAAGGACAGTTTGATGAGAGATAGAGAAATCAAAGGAACACCGTAAGGTACGGTGCACTTAAGTGAAAAATAGAAATTCGGATAATATAATAATAATTATTGTTATTTTATAATGGTTATAAAATAATAATAAAATAAATATATTTATTATAATAATAGTTATTATAATAATATATAATATTATTATGGATCATGTGAATTGGGTTTTTAGCCCGCAGCCCACAAGAGAGTCTATAAAAAGGAACCCTTGTGATGAAGCTTTCACTTGATGCAATTTCGGTTTTGATTCTCTTTTCTCACTCAAATAATTCCGTTCGTAAGCAGCTAGCACTGTGACCGGAAGCTGTTCGTGTGGACTGAGTAGAGGCGTTGCACTTCATCAACGCTTGTGATCGCTGCATCAAAGATCTGAATCGCCACAAAGAGGTAACGATTCTATCACTGACCATGCTCATTCGTAAGGATCACTAAAGGAAATTTTTGTTTTCCGCTGCGTTTAGATCGCAATTTTCCTTCAAAGTCAGCATCAGAAAATCCTAACTCGTTGTCATAGGTCAGGTGAGCAACACAATTCTCAAACTGGTCCACATAAATTGCACTGGGTACATGAGCCATCTTTAGAAACTTGATCAATGACTTGGCATGAGCCTCAGAACATAATAACAGGGAGAGCATAGAAATCTTTGAGGGAGTATGCCCCAGCTGATCAACAATATCATAATCACTCTTGCGAATGATTTTCAATACTTCTTCCATCTGCTTAGAGAGGTCATCAGCAGCTGGCACATCAGTAGATACAGGCTCAATAACAGGACCCTTGCCCCGAGCATCAGTGGCGGAAGTAACAGCAGGAGTAACTGCACTCTTAGAAGCAACTGGAGGAGAGAAGACTCATCCACTACGAGTGATCTTGCTAGATCCAGCAATATTATCAATGTCAACAGGCATATCAGGTAAAGGCTCCTGCTTGACACCATGGATGTAAACATCAGACCCATAGTGCCAAGGCACAGCTTTGTCAGATGTATAAGGAATAGGACCAGGAGTGGTAATGATCAGAGGAGCTACTCTGGCTTCAGCAACAACTTTCACAGGACCTTCAGCAGTAATCTTGATTGGGCCCTGATGAGTGATTTTAATGGGACCCTTTGAAGTGATTCTTAGTGGTACTTTGTCAACCATGTCAACCTCTTCAATCTTCTTACCCTGAGTCAGATGATCCACCATACTTTCTACAGATGCTGGTCTTCTTTCAAACACTATAGTATATTTATCCATGAGACGTTGAATCCCATCTCTCAAAATGAAGCAACTATCCGGCTTATAGGTACAATATAGACAATCTTCATGACAACCTGGAAAGATCCCAGCTTGTACTAACCTCTTTTTGATAACAGACAATGGTGTGCTCAACTCCATAACTGAATAGACATGCAGATCTTCATCAATATCTTCATCAATGGCGTTGACAGTCTTCTCGTGATTTGGCATTGGAGCTGTAATCACATTTGGAGTACCTGGTGGATCAAACTCAATTTCTCCAGCATCAATCATATCCTGAATTTTGTTCTTCAAGACCCAGCAGTTATTAGTATCATGTCCTGGACAGTTTGAATGATATGCACATCGTGCATTGGGATTGTACTTGGGAGAGGTAACATTGGGATTCTGAGGGGCCTCCCTCAGGGTAATAAGTTCAGCCTTCAACAAGTGTTGCAATGCCTGAGCCATTGACATGTTGATCTTCGTGAACTGTCTTCTAGCCCTCTGTTGGTTGCCTTGAGGCTGCTCTGTTGTTGCAGGAGTTGGATTTGAAATATGAACTGCACTAACAGACTGATGCCTTCTGTTACGATCAGGCTGACCATACACAACATTAGATTCTTTCTTCCCAGTGGGAGGCTTCTTTGCAGCACCTGATGAAGAAGTGCCCACTTGGATCTTACCACTCTTGATACCATTCTCTACTCGCTCTCCTGTCATGATCAACTCAGTGAAGCCAGATGATGAGCTTCCAATGAGATGACTGTAAAACGGACCATTCAGCGTACACATGAACATATCAACCAACTCCCTATCAGTCAAAGGGGGTTGAACTCTTCCAGCTAAGTCTCTCCACTTCTGAGCATACTCCTTAAAGCTTTCTTTGGCACCCATAGACATGCTTTGAAGCTGCATGCGAGTGGGGGCTAAGTCAGCATTGTATTGGTACTGTCTATAAAACGCTTCAGCAAGATCATTCCAGTATCTGATGTTGACACTCTCCAACTGATAATACCACTCTAACTGAGCTCCAGATAAACTCTCTTGAAAGAAATGGATCCACAACTTTTTATCAGCGGTGTGGGGTTGAATTCTTCTGACATAAGACCTCAGATGCAATTTGGGACAAGAGACCCCATCATAGACAACAAATGTAGGAACTTTGAACCCAATGGGTATGACCACCCCAGATATCAAGCTCAAATCCTCAAAATCCAGCCCAGATGATTTCTGTAATTCCATAGCATCCATTCTATCCACCAGCATCTTGAATTTGTCTTCGTTAGGCTCATGGTAGTAGTTAGCCTCAGAATCAGAGTCCCCCATAGTGTTGTGGAGACTGCCTCTCTCCTGCTCAGATTCTTCAGATTCATAGTCTTCAACATGTTCCTTGGTCTTGACAGGACCTTTGAACCTTCTTCCCATGTTGAGCAACCCAGCAGACCTTCTAGCCTTCTTAGTCTTCTTGGCCAGCAGTGTCTTCAATTCATCCTGCCCCTTGGATAGGTTCAGGATCAGCTCTTGGAACTGTGCATTCTGTGCCTGGAGATCCTTAACTGATTGTTCAAGAGCCATTGCTGAAATAAACAGCGAGAAGATGAGAACCCTGTGCACAATTATAAACCTGTGATGCAATGATATGGGAATGCATATGCAATGTTTTCAAGGACCGCAGGATTTAAATTTGCTTAAACAAACAAGAAAGTAACTTTTTATTAGTAATAACTTGTTTTGCCTTTTAGGCTTACAAAAAATGAAAACGAAATAAGTACAAAAGATGGGGTTTTAAGTCTCCCATGGACGTTTCCTCTTTGTGTTGAGGTATGAGTTGAGGTTTCGTTCCTCATGAAGTAGCTTTGTTAGCTTTAGGATCCTTGCTTGGCTTGCTTTGTAATGAGCCTCGAAAGTATCCCTTTGCTCTTTCAGTTGGATCCATGATCTCTGCAAGTCTTCCATATCAGTGGGCATGTCCGGGTGAAGGATGGTATAAGCTGTGTCTCCTTCAGCAACAGGTTCCATGGTAACTGGTAGGATGGCAGGATATGGCATCATGAGTGTCTGAGCACGAAATCGTACCCATCTGAGATAAGCCTCCATAGGAATGGTGTACTTAGGCTCCAGTGTCTTGCTGTCAATCCTGTTTACCTTTCCCCAAGCTCGTATGAATCTCTGACGGTAACCCTGAAGATCGTTGTCGTAGTCAAACACAATGCCCTGAATCAACATGTCATGTGGACCATCGCTCCGGGCGTAACCAAACTGTCGTAAAGCTAGAGATGGGTTGTAGGTGATGCCTCCTCTTATGCCTAGAAGTGGCACATTAGGAAACTCCCCACAACGGTCAATGATGGTGACATTCTCCATAGATCTGGAGCACCAATGGATGTCTGAGTGAGAAAGTGACATGATCCTCTTGGACCATCTGAACCCTTGCTCATTCTTCATTACTGAGCGAGGAAGGTGAGAAATAAACCACCTAGAAAGTAAAGGTATGCAGCACATCAAAGTTCCTCTTGCCCTTGTAGTACGGGTGTGAAGAGAATGTAGGATGTCTCCAAGTAAGGTAGGCACTGGATTGTGACTCAGGAATATGTTGATGGCATGAACGTCTATGAACTGATCAGGATTGGGGAACAACACTAAGCCATAAATCAATAAGGCTAAGATCTCCTCAAAAGCATCGTAGCTCATAGCCTGCAAGAATATTTGAGCTTTATCCACTAATACCTTGGCAAGAATACCTTTAACTCCACTTCTCGTCTCTAGAACAATGTCAGACTTCTTCAGATGTAGAGCTGCAGCAATAACTTCTGGTTTAAGCTCCTTCTCTAAGCCTGTGAATGGCTTCTGATCAAGAACAGGTATACCCAGAAGTTTAGAGAACTCCTCCATGGTTGGAACCAGCTGATAATCAGGAAATGTAAAGCAATGGTGCTTAGGGTCAAAGAACTGAAACAGCACACTCATCATGTCTTCACTGAACCCTGAAGTGACTAGATCCAATAGGTGACCATGTCTCTGGACGAACTGGGAATGATCAGACACTTGGGAAACCAACTCTTTGAGCTTGGGAGGTATCCCTACAAAGTTGATCCTGGTGGTGTTTCTACGAGCAGAAGCCATGACCTGTAACAAAGAACAAAGATAAATCCTTTGGTCCTTGAAATGGTTAGGGAAAATGATATGCTTATGATGCATGATGATGTCATGATGTTATGTTCAATCACAAACATGTGGCACACACAAACAAGTCACACAATTGCCCTAGGTTTAAAGGCTTGCATGAGGTTTAAAGGTAAGTACCCTCCCCTGAAGTTAGATGGTTCATCCTGTCCTACAAAAGTAACCAGGTTCTAAGGGATCTCAATATCATTGATCCTTCACAAGGGTGGTTGTTCAGAAGGCAACTTACTTGCCAACCAAAACCCTCCAAGTTTAAGATCTCAATGAGCGTAGTATCGAGTGTCAACCAACTTCAGTCTGCACCAAAGCCGGTTACCTCACTACTTTCTAAAGGCCAAGATGAGTTAACTAGGGTTCTAAAAGTCAGTTAGTGCATTGACAACATATGGCAGCCTCAATATTATCCTCAACTTGACTTAAGGAATATAAGCACCAACCAAGAAGTCGCACTAACTATGGCCACCAGATCAACCGTATCGATATACGTCGTACAGTTTCCTTGGTCTATTGCCATTTACCTAAGGTACACTAGATCCGGGTTAGGACCTTTCACACATAAGAGCACCCCAACAATATAATAATAAAGCAAACAAGGCAAACAATTTAAAGTGATCTTAATTCCTAAGGGTACCCCTCTTAAATAGATCCCCAGCAGAGTCGCCAGTTCTGTAACACGGTGGGAGAACTGACTTTAAACAATGTTGCGGATAGCAAGAGTCGCCACCGACTTTTATTTTATCCGTAAGGAAAGGTTATAAAAGAACAGGAAAGACCTTAGAGAATATTTTGGGTCCGGGGGGTAGGTTATGAAAAGGGAAGGTGTTAGCACCCTTTTCATCCATGGTTATCCATGGGCTCTTAGGTACTTAAGCTCACTTTTGAATTGTTTTGAAAGTGTAGTGTGTGAATAGCAAAAAATTTCAGAATAGTTTAATAATAATCCGTGTATGGATGTGAAAAAAAACTTGTTTGAAAATTTTGTTGGAAATTTGTTTAAGTGTGAAAAAGTTTTGAAGTGAGCGAGTATCTAGGAGTAGCCTACCCTAATGTTTTAAGGTCTTTCTTATTCTTTATCCTTTCCTTAGTAAGACTATCCCTACTATAATGGAGTAGGTAGTCCTTACTTTGGATGTTAAGGGACATGTGAGGGACAATTTGACTTTGAAGGCCATTGTGGGATGTAATAAGCACATATAAGGGACCATCATCATTTTTCGAAAGGGACTTGATTCGTAAAGGCAACCATAAGGGACTTTGATGATTTTTTTATTTGAGGGACTTGCTTTATACACCCCACTTAACCATTATTCGTAGGCAACTTGAGGGATATCCTTAGGAAGTGAGGCGGCGATTAAAATCGACTTACGTGTGTGACGTGTTTATTTTAATTATCTTTATTTAAAAGTGATCTAAATTTATTTTAATATTACATACATGTTGTTACACTCCCTAATTACTAACCATAATAATAATTAAATAATTAAACAACTTTACATCCAAGAAACAATTACAAAATAATAAGCAAAATAATTAAATAGCAAAGATAAATAAAATATAAATAAGCAATAATAAATAATAAAGGGGGTTAATTCTAAGTTTACTCGGCAAGACATCGCATCTTGTGCCTACGTATCCTTACGGGAGTGGAATCAGAGTAATCGTAGTTCCCCTCAATAGGGAGGTTAGAAACTTCTTGACTGTGGTCAAGGTCTCAAGGGGAATAAACGCATCTTAAGGACACGCTTACGTGGAGTGTAGAAACTCCAAATCTCTACGTTGAAATGTTAAGTTGTAATTAGGGTTAAATTAGGGATTCCACGGCGGGAAACCCTAAAATGAGCGCGGCGGCTCTTTGACCTAATGCTAAGGGTAAAATTGTAATTTTGCCTGCGGCGAGGCATTTGTGAAAATTAGGGTTTGTAGTTTGTAGTTTTGAGGATTTGAAATTGAATGTGTGAAGTTTTACGGACTATTGGCGCGGCGGCCAAACAGTTAGACCTAACCTTCGGATGTGTGCAATGTGACAGAAATAATAGTAAACGCGTGAGATAATTGAATCATGCAAACAGAGAGATAATGTCATAATTTAAACCATGCAAGCAGAAATTTAAAGGCAGAATTTAAAGAGCGATTGTTAAGTTCGCGAGGTTACATGAGAGGAGCAGATACAATATGATAATGAAATTTGAATTGAACAATAATAAAATAAAATAAATAACGGTTCTAGTTATTATTTTAAAAAAAAAGATTTTAGTTATTATTTTAAATTTATCTAAAAAAAAGTTTTTCTTAAAAATAATAGGTTTTCATATTAATTTGGAAAAGATGTTAATGTTATTTATTTTAAAAAACAGATTTTTATATTATAACAAATTTTAATAAATTAATGATAACAATAATAATAATAATGGTAATAATAATGATAATAATGATAATAATAATAAATAATGATAATAATAATAATAATAATAATAATAATAATAATAATAATAATAATAATAATAATAATAATAATAATAATAATAATAAAGCAATAATGAATTTTAAATGTGCCAAATAACCCAACAATGTTGCTAACGCAGAAATGCGCTCATCGCAACCAGATCTAAATCGGACGAAACAAAATTTATCGCAAAGAAAAAGAAATTAAGCAAAAAATAGTATTATTGCTCACACAAAAATGCGATCATCGCAACCAGATCGAACTAACACAAATGTCACGCGTCATGCACACAAATGTGCAAACATCGTATCGACATAATTCGATCAAAAATCTTATATATATAAACTCTAACAATTTAAAAATTATATATATATAAACGTAACAGTAATAGATAAAGAAAAAGAAATAACGGTAATAGATGAAGAAAAAGAAATAACGGTAAAAGATGAAGAAAAAGAAACAACAGTAATAGATGAAGGAAAAGAAACAATAGTAATGGATGAAGAAGAAAACTAAATAACGGCAAACGGCACTCACTCCTCTTAGGTTTTTTTCATCCTCCTCCCTTTTTCCAACAAGGCAACACATGTATATATAGGGAACAAATTAGGGTTAACACCAAATTGTCAATAATGTCCCTAAAGCCCATTTTAAAGCCCAAACTAAATAATTAGTTAAGAAAAAATAAAATTTAAATAATTTAAAATAATTAAAATAAACTTAAAATAAAAACTAATAATCCTATTGATTCCTAAGATATTATAAAAAGGACAAAATTTTTTTTTCAATATTTTTTATTTTATGATTTTTTGGATATTTTTATGAATAATTTAGAAAAAAGTGAAAAAAATAATATTTTAAAAAATGATTTAATTAAAATACGAAAATAATAATTAAATAATAATAAAAAACTATTTTTGTTATTTTTTTAATGAAAGATAGAAAAGTTTAGAGTAAAAATAATAAAAAACAAAAAAAAAAGTGACAAAGGTGAGATTCGAACTCTCAACCTCTCACACTCATAACTCCTTACACATGTCCTCCTGCCAATTGTGCCATTTTTACTTTTTAGAAAAAAAATGCATGCCATATGATATTTACCTGCAAAAAGTCAAACGACTACACAAATTTGTTAGTAATTGATTAAATGCAATGAAATGCGACGACAAATCTTAGGGCAAAATTTGGGGTATTACAGTTATTATGATAATATTTCTCACCCAACCTCTCTTTGATGTTGGCAAAAAAAAATCATGAAGTTTGACTTTGGTTTGACCACAGTTGACCTCAGTTTGACCTTTTAACTGCATTGACTGCTTTTGACTTATCTGATCATCTGACTGAGCAAACTTTTGAGAAAAGTCTTGAAACTTGACATGGGGGTTCTTATACACATATAAGATGTTATGAAGCTCACTTGAAGTCTTGGAAGTCCATTTAGCCTGATTAAAGTCAAAACCCTAGTTTTGGATGCACTGCTTAGGAGGTGCATTGTCTGAGGGAATTGTCAACTCTTCTGACCAATTGTGAATTTTGTGAACCTTGTGAACCTTCTTGGAACACAAAGTCTTGTATTGTGAGGGCAAATTTTGGGGTGCAACAGCTGCCCCTGTTCAATTTTCTGAAACCTGAGGGGTTAGATTGGTATATTTGCCAGTCGTAACCTGGAAGGTTGAAGGGGATTGAACACAAAAGCCCAAAAATTTGCACTCACCAGTGCATGGAGTGATATTGATGGTTGGTTGAACATGATTGAGTGGGCTTAAAGATGCCACTAGGGGAAAGTTCTTCAGTAGTATAATGAGAACTGTCAGGAGTCTGGAGTAATACTGATGTAACAGCATGTCTCCATGAGGATAGAGCAATCAATAATGATAACCCTAAAGCAGTCTTGAAGTGATAAATTGACCTCAGGAGGATAGAGCAATCAATAGCTCTAAAGCAGTCTTGA
The DNA here is from genome assembly GCA_963859935.3 of Lathyrus sativus. Taxonomy (NCBI): domain Eukaryota; kingdom Viridiplantae; phylum Streptophyta; class Magnoliopsida; order Fabales; family Fabaceae; genus Lathyrus; species Lathyrus sativus. Next base: position 653,328,599 of record OZ012739.1, on the reverse strand, counting down.
AGTAATAATGGCTTCAGGAGGATAGAGCAATCAATAGCTCTAAAGCAGTCTTGAAGTAATAGAATGGCTTCAGTAGGATAGAGCAATCAACAGCTCTAAAGCAGTCTTGAAATAATAATGTGATATGTCTTCAGGAGGATAGAGCAATCAATAGCTCTAAAGCAGTCTTGAAGTAATGATTTCAGGAGGATAGAGCAATGGATAGCTCTAAAGCAGTCTTGAAATAATAATGTAATTTCAGGAGGATAGAGCAATGGATAACTCTAAAGCAGTCTTGAAATAATTAGATGGCTTCAGGAGGATAGAGCAATGAATAGCTCTAAAGCAGTCTTGAAGTAGTAATATGACCTCATGAGGATAGAGCAATGAATAGCTCTAAATAGGAGGCTCCCTGCCACTGGGGGTATCAAAATAGGAGGCTCCTGCAAATACTGCTTTATTTTATCGAACGCCTTTTGACAATTTTCGTTCCACGTTACAGCTTGATCTTTCTTCAACAGCTTGAATAATGGTTCACACGTAGCAGTTAGGTGAGATATGAACCGAGCGATGTAGTTCAACCTCCCTAAAAACCCGCGCACCTCTTTCTCTGTCCTGGGCGTCGGCATTTCTTGAATCGCTTTTATTTTAGTAGGATCAACCTATATTCCTCTTTCGCTTACTATAAACCCCAGCAGCTTACCCGATCTCACCCCAAAGGTTCATTTGTTAGGGTTCAGCCTCAGCCTGAACTTCCTAAGCCTTTCAAATAACTTATGCAGATTCACCAGGTGCTCTTCCTCCGTCTGGGATTTGGCAATCATATCGTCAACATAAACTTCGATCTCTCTATGCATCATATCATGGAAAAGAGTCGTCATCGCACGCTGATATGTTGCCCCAGCATTTTTCAAGCCGAAGGGCATCACTTTGTAGCAAAATGTTCCCCAAGGCGTTATGAAAGTGGTCTTCTCCATATCCTCTGGCGCCATTTTAATCTGATTATAGCCTGAAAAGCCATCCATGAAGGAGAATACGGAGTATTGAGCAATATTATCAACTAGCACATCAATATGAGGAAGTGGAAAATCGTCTTTTGGGCTTGCTTTATTCAAATCTCTATAGTCCACGCACATTCGAACCTTGCCATCTTTCTTTGGCACTGGTACGATGTTAGCAACCCATGAGGGATATTTTGTCACGGCCAGGAACCCAGCGTCCCACTGTTTTTGAACTTCCTCTTTTATCTTCACTGCCATATCTGGTCGAGTTCTGCGAAGCTTTTGTTTGACGGGTGGGCATTCTTCTTTCAGTGGCAGACGGTGCACAACCATGTCTGTATTGAGCCCTGGCATATCCTCATACGACCAAGCGAACACATCATTATACTCTCGGAGCATTTCAACCAGTCTTCGCTTGATATCACCCTGCAGTGCGGCTCCGATACGAATATTCTTCTCAACCCCTTCCGACCCCAAGTTGATAATTTCGATGACCTCGTCGTGAGGCAGAATGGCTCTTTCCTCTTGCTTCACCAACCAAGACAGTTCTTCAGGAACATCGCTATCTTCGACAACCTCTTCTTCGGCCTGAAATACCGGGTGTTCAAAGTCGGGACGAGTCATAGGTGGTTCAAGGATGTCATCTGAAAATGTTATCCTGCAAAAGGAATGGTTAAGTGCTTCAAAATGCGTATAAGGCGAATAACCACATTGCCATTTTATTGAAAAATATAAAACAAGAAAGACAGAGATTACAGTATTTGCACATGAAAAAAAACGCCATTTATTTAATGATTAACACGCAATGTTCATAACAACACAGCCCTAAGCAAATCCTGATGCCTCGGGCACGACATCAGATTACTCAACAATTAATAAAGCAAAGCATTACTGTTTAAGAGTCACAGGAACAAGCTCCTGAATAGACCAGTTGCACAGTCCTTGTTCTGGCGTGCTTGGCTGAATCCAGGCATCCATATCACAGTCGCTGTCTCCTTCGTCAGACTCCGAAGCAGCATTGACGGTCCCATGACATACTCCACTGGCAGAGATGGTTATTGGCCCTCTGAAACGGGGTGCCCCCACAGCAGGTGCTGACGACGACGGTTGGTATCCCAGCCCGAACCGGTCCATCTTCACAGGAATATCTAGCACTTTGCCCCAGCCCTTGGCTTCTCCTGCCTCCACTAGAGCTTGAGCTTCTTTATACGATGAGACGCTTTGCTCGGCCCGGGACCTTTGTCCTTGATGCGCAACCCTTCAAATGCCTGGCAGGGCGTTTCATGGATCTCTCCGTCGACCTCCACATATTTAAATGACGACAGATGGCTGACCAGGATGTCTTCTTCTCCGCATACGGTGACTACGCTGTCTCCGACCATATATTTTAATTTCTGATGCAAGGTAGACGTGACTGCCCCAGCCCCATGAATCCATGGTCTTCCAAGCAGGCAGCTATACGCAGGCTGTATATCCATGATATAAAACTCAGTTGCAAACACCTCCGGCCCTACTTGTAGAGGCAATGTGATCGATCCAAAGACTGTTCTCCGCGTGCCATCAAACGCTCTGACTACCAAGTCGCTGGGCGTGCACAAGATTCCCCTAACATCCAGCTTCATTATCGCCTTCTTGGGCAGCACATTCAAAGATGATCCGGTGTCGACCAATACATGCGACATTACTGATCCTCTACACTCGACAGATACGTGCAGCGCCATATTATGATCTCTCCCTTTCGGGGTCAAATTGAAGTCGGTAAAGCCCAGGCTGTGGCCTGCATTCACATGTGCCAACACTCCTTCCAGCTGATTCACGGAGACGTCTTGGGGTACGAAGGAAGTATCCAGGACTTTCAACAAAGCATTTCTGTGAGCTTCCGAACATAAGAGCAACGACAAGATAGATATTTTGGACGGCGTCTGTTGCAGATGCTCCACAATCCTATAATCACTTTTCCGAATCAAGCGCATGAACTCTTCTACATCTTTCGATGTCGCTTCTTTGTCACTTGCTTGCACTGGGACATTCTCAACCACTTTCCCTTTTCCTTTTGCTAGTCTTTCGGCCTCCACTTCAGGCGATATGAAGATCCTACCACTCCTCGTCATACCTCCTGAACCGACAACGTTATCCACAGTCTCGGCCGACTGCTTGTTAACATCGATCTTTATTCCGTCACAATACACTTCCAATCCATATGACCATGGGACTGCTTTCGTGTTCTCGTACGGGATCGGGCCGGCCTTAGTTATGGTGATCGGTGGTCGCTGAGCTGGTGCTGCAATAGTGATTGTCTTTCGAGGAATTGTTACAGTGGCCACATCACTCTGATCATCTGCTACTGCCCCTGCGGGCTCTTCAGTTGCTGCTCGGTCAAACTGCAATGTGCCTCCGTTAATTAAAACCTGAATGCCTTTCTTCAAATCCTCACACCCCCTAGCTAGGGTCCAGCATTCTAAGCAATACTCGTCACATCCTGGAAAAACACCCCCTTGCAACAGTCTGCTTTTTATCTCGCTCAGCGGCGTCTTTAAATCGTCGACGTTCGTGATCAGATTCAACCCTTCCTCAGTCAGAATGGCGTTTGCCCCATGATTAGGCATGGGTTTCTGCACTATATTCGGACCTGTCGTTCCGAAATTGATAGTCTTATTGTCCAAAAGATCCTGCACAACGTGCTTAAAAGCATGGCAATCCTCTATATCGTGGCCCGGAGCCCCAGAATGAAACTCACAGTGCCTGCTTGCGTCGTAACCATACGGAGGCGTTCCCGTTATCGGTGCCAGAGTTCTCTTCTCTACCAAATTTAGACCCAACAGCGTCTGCAACAAATCTGCGTAGGTTGAGGGAGGCTTCTCAAACACTCTTCTTGGTTTACCACCCTGGAATCTTCGCTGAGCCTGTTGTGCCCCCTGCTGAGGCTGCTGCTGCTGTTGCTGTTGTTGAACCGGTTGTTGTTGTTGTTGAAGTGGTTGTTGCTGATACGGGATGGTAACACTCGCCACCTGTTGCGGCTGATGATATTGATTTCGTCCCCTGCCTCGGCCTCGGCCTCGGCCTCCAAACACTGCGCTTGCCTCGCCCTGACGGCGCCCACCAAAAGCCTTCCTGTTACTGCCGGATGCAGTTGATTCCTCGACCTGGAATTTTCCCTGCTTAATGTTGCGTTCAATCTTTTCTCCCATCAGAATTAGGTCTGAAAAACTGGCCAGAGATGTGTGAAACAGCATGTCATGAAACAATCCTGTGAATGTGCCGACGAACATGTCATTCATTTCCTTGTCCTCTACAGGAGGACGGACCCTGGCAGCCATATCGCGCCACCTTTGCGCGTACTCTTTAAAGCTCTCCCCCTTCTTCTGAGACAGTCCTGCCAATTGGACCCGATTGGGCGCCAAGTCGCTGTTATACTTGTAGTGAGCTACAAATGCCTCTGCTAACTGCTTCCATGTCTTGATATTGGTTGGCTCCAACCCCATATACCACTCTAGGGAAGGGCCTGACAAACTATCTTGAAAGAAATGCATTAGCATTCTTTCATCGGTTGAGTATGCAGACATCTTTCTGTAATAAGCCCGTACATGCACTTTCGGACAGGTGTCCCCTTTATACTTATCAAACGCAGGAGCTTTGAATTTGATTGGCACCCTCAAGCCAGGTACCAGACCCATTGTTGCCATGTCCAAGCCCACAACACTTTGGTTCAGGACCCCCCTCATCTGCTCTTCTAGCATTCTGATCTTCTGGGAGTCATCCATCGGCCCTTCGAAACCTCCGCCGGAGAAAGCGTCCTCCTGCTGATCTTCTTGCCACATACCATTCCCAGCTCCATACCCGTCATATCCATTATTACGTCCAACCCTGATCTGATTCATCCCCGGACCTCGGCCTCTGTTGCCGTACCCTTGAATACCTCCAGCAGGCCCAAAAGCCATAAACCCAACGCCGTTTCCATTTCCGAAACCTCCGTAACCCTGATTGGCCACACCATAACCATCTTGCCCAAAGCCTTGAGCATTGAGACCATATTTCCCAGCATTATCGAATCCCTGATCGTTGAATCCGAATCCAGCATTGACAAAGCCGTTGCCTCCCATATTATCTCCCAAGTTGACATTACCAAGCCCAACGTTATGAACAGCAGTCTCATTCCCAACTCCGACGTTACCGTTCACAGCAGCGGTAGCGTTGTTGACATTAGCAACAGGTATATTGACTACAGGCGGAGCCACTGGCGTGGGAGTGCCATCTCCATAAGCAGTATCGACTCGCACAGACTGATGATCCTCGTTACCGTGACCAGCATTTCGGGCCAACAGAGGCTGGACCATGGCTTGCAAATTCTCCTGACCTTTTGCAATAGCTTCCATGGTCTGCATAAAGAGAGCTAGCTTCTCGCGCACATCTTGCATCTCGTTCTGCATTTGATCCATGATTCTTCGACAGTTGGTGCGGGTAGAATAGCGGTGCGGGTGCTGATCTGCAATCCTGGAAAGTACCTGTTACAGAGCAGGAAATAAGAAACCATCCAAATATTACCTGTAATGCAATATGAATATGAATGCAATGCAATGCGTGTCTGTGCATTAGGGAAGTTCATTCCCCGATTCTAGTGTGAAGGTGCCGGTGCAGTGACAGTGCTATCAATATAAAGATCGGAGCTGAATCACAGAACGCCTCATATATTGCAGAGAAAACCAATAGGCCAAGAATACAATGTTACTGAAAGTATAATAAGAAGGCATGACCTCAACCAACAATCCTGGTGATGGTCAGCACTATGCAAATAAAGCATACAAGCTACTACATGAAATGATCAAATCCTCCCATAAGTCTGATACTCTTCCAGCAACTTCTTGGTCTCCGGATGACTTGGTCGATCAAGCAGCCCTTCAACAAGTTGGTTCCTTTTCTTGAGAACACGTCGCACGCCTTCAGCAGTTTCTTCCCATGCCCCATCTCCGAAGCGATCCTCCAGTTTACGCTTCTGGGACACAACTTCGTCTCTGCCTTTGATGGCCTTGTTTAGCGCATTCTGGAGACTGTACCGGGTCATCACTTCTTCTTCACACTTCTTGATGCTGGACTTCAACTGCTCTTCGAGGTCGGAGATTTGCTGCTTCAACTTATCTTCCCTCTTCTTATTGTTAGTGAGTGTGGCATTCCAAGTCTTATTGCAAGAAGAGATCTCTCGGTGAGCGATGTCAAGCGCTTTCTTCTTGGATTCAAGCATGTCATGGGAGCTTCTGAACTCTTGCCCCAGACGTTCGCGCTTCTTCCTCTCCTCAGTCAACTCAGCCCCTAATCTGTTCATTAGCTCAATCTGCTGTTGGAAAGCATGGACGACCTTGTTTTTCTCGCTGCGTGCCTGGGCTAGCTCTTGCTCTAATCCTTCGTTGATCTTCAACAAGGCTTCTTTTTCTCTCACAACCTGCTCATAGGCTTCCCTAGAAACAGTAGTTGGCTCCGCTACCGGAATAGGAACAAGAACTGGTGCATCTGGAAATGGCATCCTCAACTGGCTGGCTCTCTCCTGAATCCAAACTCGATAAGGTGCATAGGCCTGACAGTCATTCTTTCCTAACAACGGCTTCCCTCTGCGGTTAATACGCGTCCAGGCATGCTGCAACTTGGCTAACAACTCCCCCTTCAAATCTCCGGTGAAGTACAGAGATTCCTGTACTTCTTCCTCTTTTGGAGGGTTCTTCAGGGCATATCCGAACTGACGGACGAACAAAGAAGGGTTGTAGTTGATACACCCTTTCCTCCCTATCAGCGGGACATTAGGGTAACTAGAACAACTGAAGATAAGCTCAAATCCCAGCAGATCTCTATCAAACCAATCAACGTCTTCAGAAGTTAACCTCATCATATGCTCTGGCCAGTCGGGCGTGATTGCATTATCCATGAAAGGTCCCCTCGATGGAAAATGGCTCTTGAACCACATATACAGCAAAGGTACGCAACAAGAGACATTCTTGCCTCTCCTGTTTTCATTCCTGTAGTGCATCGAATGGTAAAAGTCCCTGATCAGTGTTGGTACTGGATTACCGGCAGCAAATAGATGAAATGCATCCATGTCCACGAAGTTCGGGAAATTAGGGAACAATATTATCCCATAAATGCAGAGGGACAAAATGGCGTTAAAGACCACCCAACACCCATTCTTGGCGTACTCTTGAGCCTTACCAACCAGAAACTGAAGAGAAAAACCCGGAACCCCTCGCCACGCAGTCATCAACAAGTCAGAAGCGTTCATATGCAGGGCCTTGGCTAAATCCTCCAGATTGGGCTCAGCGGCTGAGTGAATAAAGGGAACTGCATTCTGAACTGGCAGCTCAGTAAACTCTACATACTCCTCCATGGTAGGCCCTAAGATAAAATCCGCAAACGTGAAACATCTCAAAGCCGGGTCATAAAATTGCATTAAGGTGTACAGCCCATTCAATTCATCATCAGTGGGCCTGCGAACTAAACTCAACAGCCGTCCATAACTCTGCCTGAAGCTTCTACGGACATCCTCATCTGCAAGAGAAATCAGACCCAGGAGTGGAGTAATATCGGGGACAGGTAGCTTATACGCAACGGTCATCCTCAAGCTAGCCATGATCAAATGCTTAGAAGTCCAGACACTAGAACCGGGAGAATGCAAATGCACCTGCAGCACAGACACACGTTAGCGGGATGCAATGATAATGGGTATGCAAACAATGCAATGCAAATAACATGCAACAGGGACCAACTGCCGTAGCTGAATAGCCTGAACCATATCAAGAAGTCTTAGATAGACCCTCTAGAAGTCCTCAAACCCTGGTCTCGGATAGACCTATAATAAAGCTCCAACAACGGTCTCTGACAGACCTCAAACCATAACTCAGACTGGTCTCTAGTAGACCTCAAATCACATCTCCAACTGGTCTCTGATAGACCTCAAAACACATCTCCAACTGGTCTCTGACAGACCTCATAACTCTCCATAAATACCCAGGATCTCTGATCAAGAAATAACCGGTATCTGAAGGTCTAGTTATCTGCATAACCCCAAACCCTCTCACAGGTGGATGTCCTAGTAACTGACAAAGGTATGGCATCCTATGCGGTCGTCGGCGTCACAGACTTTCAGGGTTGATGATACGATTCCCAGAAGGAGTGGCATCACCAAATCCTAAAGAGGCCTCACTTAGCCAACTTCCAAATGATCGGTCCCCAGAGTCGACAATCCAACTAACCAGCAACCCAAGCCACCCAAAGGGCAGGACAGGAGGCCAACCAGAAGAACCTCGTCTGAGCGTAGATTTCGAGGGGAACTAGGACATGCAAAGCATGTGCGCGCCCACTAATCTCTACTCTAAGTCTAAAGTGCACTCAAGCCCAGGTCCGGCTTCTCACTCAATATCAGAACACCCGTCACACCCCCAAAATACAACAATAATAATCAATACATAATGCTGGAAATAAAGGTCAGAAATATAAATCCATACAAAATACTCGACGGGAAAACAAGCGTTAGGATTGACTCTCTTAAGGGACGTTGGATCCCAAATGCATACGAATTATCGCAGTCCTTAGCAGCCAGGGGACGTTGGGTCCCCAGCAGAGTCGCCAGCTGTCGCTACTGCGAAAATCGGCGCCGGCTGAACAGAAGAGTCGCCACCGTGCGTTATTTATCCCACGGGAGGGAAAGGAAACGCTCAGAGTAAACCTCGCACAACATGGGAAAGGTATGGTCGTCGCAACCAAAACCTGGATTCGGGAGTCGGTTACGCAAGGGGAAGGTATTAGCACCCCTCACGTCCGTCGTACTCGACGGGATCCACGCTTGTTTTCGGGGATGGATTGTTATTCTATCTATTCTACAGGTCAGGGGTTAAAAGGAAAGAAAATGACTCGGCAAAGTATCGCACTTTATGCCTACGTATTCCCGTCTGGAACGAGAAATCAGAGTCGACGTAGTTCGCCTACCTACGGGAAAGGAGGGGAAGGTTGCTCGCTAGGATATCGCATCCTATGCCTACGTACTTTCATACAGCATGAAAGATCAGAGCAAACGTAGTTCGGGCCACGTACGACACAAATTTGTTTGTTTATCCTTTATCCTTCTGAAAAGGGTTTTCTCCTGATTACGCGTCCAAACGGACAAAAATGACGTTTTGATGAGTTCACATTCTTTTACGGAAGAAGTGTCTTTTATTGTGTTTGAAATCTTATTGTGTTTTTCTGTTTGTTTTGAGAAAGAAAGAGACAGAACTCTAACCTACGATTGAAAAGGGAATCAAACTAACCTAATGTTATCATGCATGGGTTAAGACCTAGTGTCTATCATGCTCCTCTCTTGCACAGAGAGAAACAGAGATCCTAAAGGAATAGACGGAAACAGAAACAATATCAGATATATACAGTAAAACAGTAAAATGCATGGATGCAACAATACAAGCGAGGCAAGGGAGTCCCACTCAACCTCGAACCTGGAAAACAATAGGAAAAAGTGAACGGGCTTCACTTTCAACCTAACAGGGTAAACAACAAACAATACAGTCCAGAAAACCAATCAATACATCAGGAAATGAAATACAGCAAAATAAACAGCCACAGCAGCTCTGCATCAACATCCACCTTCAAGTCATCTCCAATCAGCTACAAGCTTCAGTCAGCAGCAATCTCTATCTTCACAGTCTTCAAGCAAGGGCTTTGGTCACCAATCTTCATTCTACAATGGCTTTTCTTCAAGTCCTATCCTCCAAGCTGAGGGATCAATCACCAGAGTGAATTGGGTGTTGAGCAATTAGTTGACTACCAATGGTGGTAAACCAACTGCTACTAACACATAAGACATTTTCTCTCAAGAGTTCTATCCCTTAGACAATAATACCAAGCCTTCCAAAGGAAGGGGGTGAGTGTCTCAGAGAGACTCTGTATCACAGAGAGGGATGGAGGCAGTCAAAACCTTCCAAGTTTGAGAATCAAGCTTTCTAATCTAGAGCTCTGCCTAGCTCCTAAACCCTAATCTCCTCAACAGCTGCTAGCAAGAATCACCTCATCAACTCTGGAAGTTGGTCTTCAGTCTCTGGATCTCCAATGGCTTCATCATCATCAGTCTTCAGCTCTCCCTAAATCCCCAGACAATCCCAATACCCATACAGACAAACAATAATCCCCAGAGGGCACACCACACCAGTCAAACAGTAATGATAGCAGCAGATACTAATAGCAGTAGGGGAATCCTGATTATTTCTAAGGGGATCTATCCTATACCCATAGCCCCTATAGTCCATACCCCAAAAATCAAATGAAACTATCCTAAAAGAATTAAACTATTTCACCTAAGTTGATTTAAAACCCTAACTTGGTTCATATTGTTCACACCTACACTAATCACCTAAAATTAATTTCTAAAAATGGGAACTAAATTGTATCTACAAGTTTAATATCTAAACTAAACAACCTAAAAAGAATGGACAAAAAATATTAAAGCAACTAATAGAACAAAAATCAACAAATTTATGTATGAAGTTAAACTATTTAAAATGCTATTTATTTGGAAAATATGGAAAAAATATCAAATAAAAAATAAAATGCAATTTTTTTATTTTTTATAATTTTCTAGACTCTTTAAAGAAAATTATGCAAAAAGAATCATCAAAAAATAAGGTTTTTTCAATTTTATGTGATTTTTAGAAAATGCATGAGAAAATGAAAAGAAAATAAGAATGAAATAAAAGAAAATAGAGGGAGGGGTGAGAATAGCCAATGCGCGCAGTGGTTTTATCCATGTGGGCTGAGAAGTGGGGGTGCGAACATCAATTGAGCAAGGCCCATACGCGCTTCAGAATTCCAACAAAAAAACAAAAATCCAAAACGGTGTAAATAGCAATGTTCCTAGTTAAAACACAATGGGCCTGCGTTGGGAGGGGTGCTATTAGCAATGAATCACAAAGCCCACTCAGAGACTTAAGTGAAACGGAGCGTTTCACTCCCAAGTCTTCCCTCCGTTATCAACTTTGAATCTGGACCTTTGGATGGGCATAAAATGTCAAATAAATTGTACGATCGGACGGCCAGGGGATCGTCTTCCCCAATCAACCCTAGGGTTTGCAGACTAAACCCTGCACACGAGTTTGACTCAGCCAACTTCCAGCTCTCATATCTCCTTCGTCTCTCCATGAAAAGCCACGATATAAACACCAAAATTGCTCTCCTTCTCACGCAGAACACCACTATATCCATAGTTTTCAATATAACAGCCTAGATTTTCAAACCCGATAAGCATCACAGTTCTGATCCGCCATTGTCACCTGTGATTGATCACTCCAATTCTCCTTAAATCTTGCCCTAAACTAATCTATATCTTGTACTGATCATCACACACTATTCATTCAAGATTATCATGCAAAATACTAATAGCTATAAGTCTCAACAGTTTGTACACTCCATAACCAATCCTCATAAAACCTCTCCAAACCTTGTGGAACTCATCATCTAACCTAACTTAACCATTCTAGACTATCAAAACCCTATCATGCTAACCAAAAACATACAATTCGAAGAGAGATCCAACCTGGTTTAAAATGGAGATACACCTATGGAAATCCCTGAATCAGTGTTTGCAAGTACTTGAAACTGATCCACACACCACCACTTTGATTCTGTATGCAATGATCTAGGCTCAAACTTCTTGAATCTTGGGATTCCAACTTCTTGCACCTTGGATGAGGACACTTGTATGTCACTATCCTTGATTGATTCAGCCAAATGAATATGTGAATTGTAATCTATGGATGATGGTGATGAAGTTCAGATCAAGAAGTGTGAGAATTGAGGGAGATTTGAGAGAGTTTGTGAAGCTTATGCAAAATGGATAAAGTGAATGAAACTTGAGGTTTTGAACAAATGAAATCACCAACCATGGCATGAACCATCTCACATCAATATATACATGAGGTTAGAACCTCCTAGAAACTTGGAGAAGCTTCCCTTGTGTGATTTCCCTTGAATTTGGCTTATGTTTCTTCCATTGCAAGCAACCATGGATAACTCTTAAAACATGACCTAAGCTCAAAATTCTACTCTAGCCAATGTCTTTAAAATTATCTTTCCATTCAAAATGACCTATAATTTTGCTTCATTTGGCCAAAATATGAAAAATCTCATTTTTAAGTCCATTTTTATTCATTAAATCCAACAATTTTGAAACCTTGTGCTATGAATCTTTCCAATCTCTCATGGTCACTTTTCTAGACTCAAAATGTCATTTGGAACAAGTTTGATGTTGTAAAGTTTTCCATTTGAGGCCTCCTTGTATGAGTTTAGGGCATAGGTTAAAATGACCTGTAATTCTCAAATGACCAAAATACCCTTTGCTTGCCAAGACCATAAATAGAGTTCCACACATCATATGAAGGCATACTATACCATTATAGAAAGCTAAGACAATGAGGAATAACTATTACGTTGACCAGAAATTCATTTGAAATCTCCTTGAGGGGTAAAAATAGCTTGGAAGTCAAGTCACTTTCACAGACAAAATTTCAGATACCTCAGATGACCTGTAACTTGCAAGGACCATAACTTGAGTTCTATAAATCATCTTGGTGTCTTCCACCACTCAAATTAAAGGTATTGAGATCCTATACAAGTTCCATGTTGGCCAAGGATCCATTTGAAGTTTTCATTTTGACTTATCTTGCTTGGAAATTTGACCTAAACTAGGGGATTTTACATAGAAACCCTAATTTAGCAACTCCTCTTCTCCTTGATTTCTCTTGATTTCTTCTTATCATAACAACATATCCTTATTCTCCATGTCAAATGATGAACCCCACATCTCTTCAATAGCCCTCAATACCTTTCCATCAATCCTTTGACCTAGGGTTGACCCAGGGTTGACCCAGATGAAACCCTAGTTGACTGTTTTCAACTGCAATTCTTGTGATCACATCAACAACTTGTTTTCTTCTACAAATGACTTTCTAAGTCCTCCAAGATGTCTGGATACTCCCCATGCTCTCAATTCACAGCTCATAATTCCCTTGTTGATCCTCAGACACTCTCAGTTAGGAGATATACTCAATGCTTGATCCAATGACTTCTCCAACTTTCAAATTCTTTTCTGATGACTTGAATGAGATTGAATTTGGATAATAACCTCTTGATAGGCCTCTAGAGATGAGAATAATGATTGGTCCCTGTTGGATGACTTGCTATGCTTATGCTATGCAGATGATTAGTCTATGTACATGATTCTATATGCAAATGCTAATGACATTGAAACATAAACCAAGTGAATAAGGTTGAGCAAATTTTAGGGTGCAACACCATTTCAACAACAACAACAACAGCAACAGCAGCCACAACAGGGGGCACAGCCTGCCCAGCGTAGATTCCAGGGGGGTAAACCAAGAAGGGTGTTTGAAAAGCCTCCTTCAACATATGCAGATTTGTTACAGACGTTATTAGGGTTGAGCTTGGTAGAGAAGAGAACTCTGGCACCAATAACAGGAACTCCTCCGTACGGCTATGATTCAAGCAGGCACTGTGAGTTCCACTCTGGGGCTCCGGGCCACGATGTAGAGGGGTGCCATGCGTTTAAGCACGTAGTGCAGGATCTATTGGACAGTAAGGCTATCAATTTCGGAACGGCGGGTCCGAATATAGTGCAAAAGCCCATGCCCAATCATGGGGCAAACACCATTTTGACTGATGAGGGTTTGAATTTGATTATGGATGTCGACGATCTAAAGACACCATTATGTGAAATAAAGAGCCGATTATTGCAAGGGGGTGTCTATCCAGGATGTGACGAGTATTGTTTAGAGTGCTGGACCCTAGCTGGGGGGTGTGATGACTTAAAGAAGGGCATTCAGGCTTTAATAGATGGCGGCACATTGCAGTTTGACCGAGCAGCAATTGAAGAACCTGCAGGGGTATTAACAGATAAGCAAAGTGATGTGGCTACTGTGACGATTCCTCGAAAGACAATCACTAAAACGGCACCGGCCCAGCGACCACCGATCACCATCACTAAGGCCGGACCAATCCCGTACGAGAGCACTAAGGCAGTCCCATGGTCCTATGGGTTGGAAGTGTATTGTGACGGGGTAAAGATTGATGTTAATAAGCAGCTAGCAGAGACTGTAGACAACGTTGTTGGTACAGGAGGTATGACAAGGAGTGGAAGAATCTTCATATCGCCTGAGGTAGAGGCTGAGAGACTGGCGAAGGGAAAGGGAAAGATGATTGAGAATGTCCCGGTGCAGGGGGATGGAAAAGAAACGGCATCGAAAGATGTGGAAGAATTCATGCGTTTGATCCGCAAAAGTGATTATAAGATTGTTGAGCATCTGCAGCAGACGCCGTCAAAGATATCTATACTGCCATTGCTATTATGTTCTGAAGCTCACAGAAATGCACTGTTGAAAGTTCTGGATACTTCCTTCGCACCCCAAGATGCTTCCGTGAATCAGCTGGAAGGAGTGTTGGCACATGTGAATGCAGGCCATAGCTTGGGCTTTACCGACTTCGATTTGACCCCGAAGGGAAGGGAGCATAATATGGCGATGCACATCTCTGTGGAGTGTAGAGGATTAGTCATGTCTCATGTATTGGTAGACACCGAATCGTCCTTAAACGTGCTGCCCAAGAAAGCGATGATAAAACTCGATGTCAGAGGAATCCTGTGCACGCCCAGTGACTTGGTAGTCAGGGCATTTGATGGGACGCGAAGAACAGTTTTTGGATCTATAACATTACCTCTACAGGTGGGGCCGGAGGTTTTCGCAACTGAATTTTATATCATGGACATCCAGCCTGCATATAGCTGCCTCCTCGGACGACCCTGGATCCACGGGGCTGGGGCAGTCACGTCTACCTTGCATCAAAAGTTGAAATATATGGTAGGGGACAGCATGGTCACTGTATGTGGAGAAGAAGACATCCTGGTCAACCATCTGTCATCATTTAAATATGTAGAGGTCTACGGAGAGATTCACGAAACACCCTGCCAGGCATTTGAAGGGTTGCGCATCAAAGACAAAGGTCTCGGGCCGAGCAAAGTGTCAGAGGTAGCCGTGCCATCGTATAAGGAAGCTCAAGCTCTGGTAGAGACAGGTGAGACAAAGGGCTGGGGCAAAGTGCTAGATATTCCCGTGAAGACGGACCGGTTTGGGCTGGGATATCAACCGTCGTCATCAACACCTGCTGTGGGGGCACCCCGTTTCAGAGGGCCAATAACCATCACTGCCAGTGGAGTATGTCATGAGACCATCAACGCTGCTTCAGAGTCTAACGAAGGAGATAGCGACTGCGATATGGACGCCTGGATTCAGCCGAGCGTGCCAGGACAAGGATTGTGCAACTGGTCTATTCAGGAGATTGTTCCTGTGACTCTTAAACAGTAATGCTTTGTTTTTTAATTGTTGAACAATCTGGTGTCTTGCCCGGGGCATCATGATTTGCTTAGGGCTATGCTGTTATGAACATTGCGTGTTTATCATTAAATAAAAGGCGTTTTTTCATGTGCAAATATTGCGATCCCTGTTTTTCTTGTTTTGTGTTTACAATAAAATGGCAACGCGGTTATTCGTTTTATACGCATTTTGAAGCATTTAACCATTCCTTTTGCAGGATAACCTTTTCAGAGGACATCATTGAACCACCTATGACTCGTCCCGACTTTGAACACTCGGTATTTCAGGCCGAAGAAGAGATTGTTGAAGATGGTGACGTTCCCGAAGAATTGTCTTGGTTGGTGAAGCAAGAAGAGCGAGTCATTCTGCCTCATGAAGAGGTCATCGAAATTATTAACTTGGGGTTGGAAGGGGTTGAAAAGAACATTCGAATAGGAGCCGCGCTGCAGAACGACATCAAGCGAAGACTGGTTGAAATGCTCAGAGAGTATAGTGATGTGTTCGCTTGGTCGTATGAAGATATGCCAGGGCTTGATACAGATATGGTTGTGCACCGTCTGCCGTTAAAAGAAGAATGCCCGCCGGTCAAGCAGAAACTTCGCAGAACTAGACCAGATATGGCAGTAAAAATTAAGGAGGAGGTTCAAAAACAGTGGGATACTGGTTTCCTAGCTGTGACAAAATATCCCTCATGGGTCGCTAACATCGTACCAGTGCCAAAGAAGGACGGTAAAGTGAGAATGTGCGTAGATTACCGTGACTTGAATAAAGCGAGCCCGAAAGATGATTTTTCGCTTCCTCACATCGATGTGCTAGTTGACAACACTGCTCAATTCTCCGTATTCTCCTTCATGGATGGCTTCTCGGGCTATAATCAGATTAAAATGGCACCAGAGGACATGGAGAAGACTACTTTCATAACGCCTTGGGGAACATTTTGTTATAAAGTGATGCCCTTCGGATTGAAGAATGCTGGGGCAACGTATCAGCGTGCAATGACGACTCTTTTTCATGATATGATGCATAAGGAGATCGAGGTTTATGTTGACGATATGATTGCCAAATCCCAGACGGAGGAAGAGCATCTGGTGAATCTGCTGAAGTTATTCAAAAGGCTTAGGAAGTTCAGGCTGAGACTGAACCCTAACAAGTGCACCTTCGGGGTGAGATCGGGTAAACTGCTGGGGTTTATCGTAAGTGAAAAAGGAATAAAGGTTGATCCTGTAAAAATAAAAGCAATACAAGAGATGCCGACGCCTAAAACAGAGAAAGAGGTGCGCGGGTTTTTAGGGAGGTTGAACTACATCGCTCGGTTCATATCTCACCTAACGGCTACGTGTGAACCATTATTCAAGATGTTGAAAAAAGACCAAGCTGTAACGTGGAACGAAAATTGTCAAAAGGCGTTCGATAAAATAAAGCAGTATTTGCAGGAGCCTCCTATTTTGATACCTCCAGTGGCAGGGAGACCCTTGATTATGTATTTGACAGTTCTTGAGGGAAGCATGGGTTGTGTTCTCGGTCAACACGATGAGACAGGAAGAAAAGAGCATGCGATCTACTACTTGAGTAAGAAATTCACTGAATGTGAATCTCGATATTCAATGCTTGAAAAAACTTGTTGCGCGCTAGCCTGGGCCGCCAAGCGTCTGAGGCAATACATGCTGAATCATACAACCATGCTCATCTCGAAGATGGATCCTATCAAATATGTATTCGAAAAGCAGGCGTTATCGGGGAGAATTGCCCGTTGGCAGATGGTCTTGACTGAATATGACATCCAGTATGTCTCGCAGAAGGCTATAAAAGGGAGTGTGCTGTCTGAGTACTTGGCGGAGCAGCCTATTGAAGATTATCAATCGATGAGGCTTGATTTTCCTGACGAGGATATCATGTACCTAAAGATGAAAGATTGTGAAGAGCCGTTGCCAGACGAAGGACCAGAATTGGGTTCCAAGTGGAAGTTGATTTTTGACGGAGCTGTAAACGCTTACGGTAGCGGAATAGGGGCAATCATCACTACTCCACACGGGTCGCACATCCCGTTTACTGCTCGATTGACCTTTTCAGTTACCAATAATGAAGCCGAATACGAAGCTTGTATCATGGGGCTTGAAGAAGCCATTGATTTGCGAATCAAAAATCTAGACGTATACGGAGACTCAGCTCTGGTAGTGAATCAGATAAAAGGGGAATGGGAGACACGTCAGCCCAATTTAATACCGTACATGAATTATGCAAGGAGATTGTTGCCTTTCTTTGACAAGGTTGAATTGCATCATGTACCGCGAGCGGAGAATCAGATGGCTGACGCCCTGGCAACTTTGTCTTCCATGTACAAGGTCAACTTCTGGAATGAGGCTCCCAGAATCATTATCTCTCGGCTTGACAGACCTGCCTTCGTATTTGCTATTGACGAAGCCACTGACGACAAACCATGGTATTTTGATATCCTTAATTTCCTGAAGAACAAAGAGTATCCGGCTGGGGCATCCAGTCAAGATCAGAAGACTCTCAGGAGATTAGCGGGTAATTTCTATTTGAATCCGAATGGTGTCTTATACAGAAGAAATCACGACTTGGTGTTGCTGCGTTGCGTAGACGAAAAAGAGGCAAAGTTGCTCATGGAAGAAATACACGAGGGTACCTTTGGTACGCATGCTGGTGGGCATGCTATGACGAGGAAGCTGCTGCGGGCAGGTTATTTTTGGTTGACTATAGAAATTGATTGTTTCAAGTTTGCGAGGAAGTGCCACAAGTGCCAAATATATGCAGATAAGATCCATGTGCCTCCGAGTCCTCTGAATGTGATGTCATCGCCATGGCCATTCTCGATGTGGGGAATCGATATGATTGGAAAGATCGAGCCGACAGCTTCTGATGGGCACCGGTTTATTCTAGTAGCAATTGATTATTTCACCAAGTGGGTGGAAGCGGCGTCTTACGCAAACGTGACTAAGCAGGTGGTAGCCAGGTTCATCAAGAGAGATATCATTTGCAGATATAGAATCCCCGAGCGGATAATCACTGACAACGGTTCAAACTTGAACAACAAAATGATGAAGGAGCTCTGTCAGAATTTCAAGATTGAGCATCACAACTCCTCCCCTTACCGACCCAAGATGAATGGCGCTGTTGAAGCGGCCAATAAGAATATCAAGAAGATTGTGCAGAAGATGGTGGTGACCTATAAGGATTGGCATGAGATGCTACCTTTCGCTTTGCACGGTTATCGTACGACGGTACGCACATCAACTGGGGCAACCCCGTTCTCGTTGGTATATGGAATGGAAGCAGTGCTACCAATGGAAGTTGAGATTCCTTCCTTGAGAGTGCTACGAGATGTCCAACTAGACGAGGCAGAATGGGTAAAGGACATGTTGAACCAACTGAGTTTAATGGATGAGAAGAGGCTAGCTTCTCTAGCATACGGTCGTTTGTACCAGAGCCGAATGAAGAAAGCATATGATAAGAAGATACATCCTCGGAGCTTTCAGACGGGCGACCTGGTGCTGAAAAGGATTCTCCCGCTGCAGGCAGATCACAGGGGCAAGTGGACCCCTAACTACGAAGGGCCGTACGTTGTCAGAAAAGTCTTTTCAGGAGGAGCGTTGTTGTTGTCCACCATGGACGGTGAAGACTTTACGTCGCCTGTGAATTCGGACGCAGTTAAAAAATACTTTGCTTAAAATTGACCCGCTGGACAGAAAAAAGAGAGTCCAAGCAAAAATGGGGCATCCTGGCGAACCAAAAACAGAATGAAAGGTTTGGGCAAAATTTAGGGATAAAATTGAAAAAATGTACACCCGCGAAGTTGAAAACCTACACTGGGCGGCTTCGGCAAAAAAGGGTATCCCGGTGAACTGAAAACCCATAAAGGGCGGTTCATGCAAAAGTTAGGGATTTGAAAAGCAAATGACTGCGGTCCGAATTTGATACTGCATTGAGCATTGGCGCGGGAGAATATACCTGAGGGGTCGATCATCAGATACAATCTCTTCGAAAGTGTGAATACCGGGAAAGTATTAGAGTCGGGCGAGTCATTGGAGGATCAGTTCGTGATGTTCGTCTGCATCCCGTTGCCGACATGTGTACAAATTTAAGTTGTCAATATATTTATGCTTCTTGTGCATACTTGTATATTTGTTGTATGTAGCTTCCTCTTTTCAGGAGTTACATCCCGTGTACAAAACTCCGCCCATTTAGGGGCCCTATCAATAAAACATGTTATTCAGTATTTGATACTGGTTCTTTACTATTTTGTGCATGATAAACGCCTAGGTTTAATGAAACTAGCAAGTACATAACGTCACTGGCCCTTGCCAACAATTGCTAAAACTTTGAATTAACTGAAAACAACGTCACTAACACTAACCTGAATGGATTGGACTGCATAGACTTGTCTTGTCTTGTTTGTGGTGTTGCAGGGTTCATAGCTGTATGAAGAGGATGATCAAAAGGTTGCAGTATTGACCAGAAGCTCGTAAAGAAGAAACTTGATCGTTATGTGAAGTGAAGCTCCACGCAGGTCGCAATTCCGAGATAACAATGTTCCTCACTGAAGAAGGATTAAACAACCCAGCTAGTCGTAGCTTACCCAAAGGACATTCTCCAGCAAAGTCGTTTATCCTTAGCAGAGTTTGGCGGTTCCAAGATTGTAGGCTGTGTTCAGACAGTGTGGTGTCCCCCCAGAAGGATTCCTTATCTCAAGCAGAGCGGTTTAGCCGCAGAAGATTAATATTTGTGAGCTGAATTCAGACAGTTCACCTGTCCCCGCAGGGTCATTTACTCTCCCCCAGCGGAGTCAGTTGATTGTCCCCAAGAGAATCATTCCGCCCTCCGCGGGGTTCTCTTTCAAGCAAGTGTTTTCATTCCTCCCAGTGGAAGTCGAAGATTAAGACTCTCCCCGGCAGAGTTGGTTGTGCGCCTTGGCATTTATTTTGTCAGAATACTGTGTGATGTCCGTTCACTCTCCAGCAGAAGTTCAATCATATTGAGCGCATCTGCTATTCCCCAGCAGAGTTATATTCCCCAGCAGGGTCGACTTCACTCTTCTAGCATTTATTTTGCTGGAATAATTCTGTAGCACCTGGCTATCCCCAGCGGAGTCGGCATTGTCTTCATCATTTATTTTGCTGAAGCGGTTCCTGTATCCCAGCAGTTCGAGTCTGCAGGTGCATCGGCATATAGTGTCATATTTGCATCTACCAAATAAAAACGCGTAGCATTTCCATGTTGAATGGAGCATTGCGTCATTGCCAAACACATGCATTTTGAAACATAAACTAGGTTGGTTAACCGTTTGTTCCAAGTATTGCTCTCTTGCAGGTGGAAGGAGTTCTTGCTCAAATGAATTACCAAACATTCAAGATCTCGGCATGAGATACTCAACGATAATGTCAGTTTTGGCCTTATTCCCCATAGAGTTGTCATGATGAATATCTCCTTGTCCCCAAGCAGAGTTATTTGTCATCAAAGGGTTTCATGAATCAGAATTTCAGAGGCTGCCGCCGGTTATCAGAACAGGCGTCCGGTAGTTTGGTTTCCAGATATCCCCAGTAATGTCCACCTCAAAGTCGCTGTCGCGTCAGGGCTAAAAGGTTGTGGTGTGGGACCAATGGAGGAGAGAGTCCTGACGTGGACAATTTTATTGACGGATTTTCTTCGTGCTAGAGAGATGGGTGTCCTAACATGGACAGATTTATTTCCCCAGGTTGATAAGAGGTGTTAGTCCTGACGTGGACAGGTTCGATTACTCAGAATTGATGGAATGTGAAGTCCTGACGTGGACAGATTGATTTCCTCAGGTTGACGATATGTGCTAGTCCTGACGTGGACAGATTCGGTTTCTCGGTATTGGTGGAATGTGAAGTCATGACGTTGACAAAACTGATTACTCTTCGTGTTGGTGTCCTGACGTAGACCATTTATTTCCAGCAGATATCTGTATTCGTAATGGTGAAATGTGCGTCCTAACGTGGACAAGTTTATAGTTTTTCGTGATGATAAGAGGCGCAAGTCCTGACGTGGACAAGGTTGTCCCTCTTCGTGTTAGTGAAGCGTGAGTCCTAACGTGGACAAGTCCTATTTCCCCAGCGGGTCGAAGGTGCGTGAGTCCTGATGTGGACAAGTCTTATTTCTTCAGCAGGTCGAGATGTGAGTCCTGACGTGGACAAATCAAGACGATACGGTTTCCTTACGTGGAAAAAAGTTGGTTTCCTTACGTGGAAAAAGTCGGATTCCTTACGTGGAAAGATTGTATTCCTTACGTGGAAAGAGTGGAGTCCTTACGTGGACAAATCAAGAAAAGATAGTGATTCCTTACGTGGAAAAAGATGGTTTCCTTACGTGGAAAGATGTGATTTCTTACGTGGAAAGAAGACGTATTCCTTACGTGGAAAGAGAGTATTCCTTACGTGGAAAGTTTAGTCCTGACGCGGACAGATCAAGAAGAAGTTATTCCTAACGTGGAAAGATTGTATTCCTTACGTGGAAAGATGCATTCCTTACGTGGAAAGATGTTATGCACAAGGTGGAAAGAAGTTTATTCCTAACGTGGAAGGGTGAGTCCTAACGTGGACGATGTATTCATAACCTAGAAAGTTTAGTCCTGACGTGGACAGATCCAGACGAAGTCTTAGTCCTAACGTGGACGGTGTTATTCCTAACGTGGAAGAGTTTATTCCTAACATGGACGATTTATTTCTGATGAAATGCAGGCGAATTATCCCCAGCGAAGTTGCCGAGATTTTTCCGGGTTGACGGCAGGGGGGGTCCTAACGTGGACAAGTTTTAGTTGAGATTTCTTCGTGTTGACGGCACAGGCGTCCTAACATGGACAAAGTTCTATCCCTGCGATGATAGAGTCTTTTTCAGGCTGATGTAAATGACCCCCAGCGCGGTTGCTAATGGATCAGTTGGTTGCCGTAACAGCTAGATTCAGTTGATGGAGACCGTTCCCCAAGCAGTGGTGCAGTTTATTTCTGCGGTTGGCAAATTTCCGGGTTCTTAGTATTCAACCGTCTCGTACCTCGAATGTTTGAAGGCCATTCGCTCTTCACCCAATCGGGTCCAAGTCGCTTGAATAGGGGCAGTTGTTGCACCCTAAAATTTGCTCAACCTTCTTCACCTGGTTTATGTTTCAATTGCATTAGCATTGGCATATAGAGTCATGTACATAGCCTAATCATCTGCATAACATAGCATAGCAAGTCATCCAACAAGGGACCAAGCACTATTCTCATCTCTATGAGCCTATCAAGAGGTTATTATTCAAATTCAAGCATATCCAAGTCATCAGAAAGAATTTGAAAGCTGAAGAAGCCATTGGATCAAGCAGTGAATCTATCTCCTATCTGAGGGTATCTGAAGATCAGCAAAGAAGTTGTGAGCTGTGAATTGAGCATGGAGAGTATGTAGACATCATAGAGGACTTAGAAAGTCATTTGTAGAAGGAGGCAAGTCATTGATGTGGTCACAAGAGTTGCAGTTGAAGACAGTCAACTAGGGTTTCATCTGGGTCAACCCTAGGTCAACCCTAGGTCAAATGATTGATTGAAAGGCATCAAGGTCTATTGGAGAGATGTGGGGTTCATCATTTGACATGTAGATAAGGATATGGTGTTGTGCCAAGAAGAAATCAAGAGAAATCAAGGAGAAGAGGAGTTTCTAAATTAGGGTTTCTGTGTAAAATCCCCTAGTTTAGGTCAAACTTCTAAGCAAGATAAGTCAAAATGCAAGCTTCAAATGGATCCTTGGCCAACATGAAACTTGTAGAGGATCTCAATACCTTTAATTTTAGTGGTGGAAGACATCAAGGAGATTTATATAACTCAAGTTATGGTCCTTGCAAGTTACAGGTCATCTGAGGTATCTGAAAATTTGTCTGTGAAAGTTACTTGTCTTCCAAGCAACGTTTACCCCTCAAGGAGATTTCAAATGAATTTCTGTTAAACATAAGAGTTGTTCCTCATTGTCTTAGCTTTCTATAATGGTATGTTATGCCTTCATATGATTTGTGGAACTCTACTTATGGTCTTGGCAATCAAAGGGTATTTTGGTCATTTGAGAATTACAGGTCATTTCAAGCCTATGCCCAAAACTCATACAAGGAAGCTTCAAATGAAAAACTTCACAACATCAAAGTTGCTCAAAATGTCATTTTAAGTCTAGAAAAGAGGTCATGTAAGTTTGGAAATGCATAGAACAAGACTTGATAAAAGTTGGTGGAAAATGACTTAAAAAAGGCATATAACTTGAAAAAGTTCAAGTTGGAAAATGGTTTGAGAGATCTACAAATCCAAAATGGGTCATCCAATATACCAAATTGAATCCAAACAACATTTTTAAGACATTGGTTCAGCCACTTTTTTGAGTTAGGGCTTAAATTTTGGACTTGCTTTGTAATCATGTTACTTGCATAATAAGGTAACTTTGCAAAACTCAACACAAGGCAAGGAAAGGTTTGTTTTTCACACATACCATTTCAATATCTCATGAGGAGAGATTTTAACACAAGTTTGGAGGGTTGTATGCATGAGATGAGAGATATTCAACATGTCATCAAGTGAGAATTTCCACATTCTTCCACCACATTCTAGAATCCTCTAAGATCAATCCAGAAACTTCTAGATCTGTCCATCATCCTCTATATATTGAGTTGAATCCATTAGTGCAAAAGGTTGGTGAAAAGAGAGAGAGAAGAGAGAGAATTCCATTGTTGCTTCCATTGTAAGAAAGTGTGAAAATCTATATTCTACACCAAGTCTGTTCAATCTTCTTCTTCATCTACAATCTATAGATCATAGTGAGTGCATACAAGCAAGTTCAGAGGTGCATCAATGGAGGATTGAAGCTCTAAGGTTGAGATTGCAAAGATCCATATCAGATTCGAATCTCACAATCCAAGCACTCTTCTTCCAACTTTTTGCAAACAGAAACCATAGCACCATCTGAGGACCATTGGTGAGGGATTGCAAGTGCTGAATCAAGCTATTTCCCATCTGTTCCAACAAGAATTGCAGGTATGCATTTTCTCTTCTATCTCCATAATTATGCGTTGTTAGCTTAGTTTGTTAGGTTAGAATTGTTAGGTTAGGTTAGAGGATTGAATTCAGAAAGTTTGAGTGCCATCCATGGAGTTTGAGAATGTGGTGTTGAAACTTTAGGGATCAAGAAATCTTAGGTTAGTGAGTTTTAATCCGAAGCTGTTAGCATGTTAGGATCAGTATAATGTAAGGATCATCCTAGGGCCAAGAGTTGCAAGAATGGTGAAGTTCCCTCATGAGTGCAGTTGGTGGATCATGGAGCTTATGGTTATCGGGTTTCGTTCTAGGGTTGGTTTCAATCCAAACTTGTGGCACCATCGTGTTCATGGGAGAGAATAGAGCATTTCTGCTCTTTATAGTTTAGGGTTTCATGGCCAATCGAGTGAGAACAGAAGGGATGAAAGTGTGTGCATGGTGGAGCGTTTTTTCTGAAACTAGGGTTTCGTTTGGGGACGATGAAGGAGGGCCGTAGATGCATGCCTGGACTTTTGACTGAAGCACCAATCCAATGGCTGAGATTTAAAGAAGAAAAACGGAGGGAAATTCCAAAGTGAAACGATGCGTTTCACTAAAACTTCAACCATGGGCCCTGAATCAGATTCCTATCCCCACCCCCCATATGGAAGCCCAATGGATTTTAACTTGAATTTATTGCTAAATACACCGTTCGTTTTATTTTTTTAAATTCAATTTTTGATGCATGCTGGGCCTAGCGCCTTTTGTTATTCACGCCCCCCACTTCATGGCCCATCTGAATAAATAACTGGGCGTGGTTACTTCTGGCACCCCCTCCCCATTTTATTTCTTTTTTGTGCTTTTTATTTTCTTTTATATTTTCAGCACCTTTAAAAATCATATAAAATTGGAAAAAGCTGGTTTTTAATTGGTTCTTTTTGTGGTAGATTCATAATTCTGTTAAGAAAAATATCCAATAATAAAATTGGCATTTTATTTTGTTTTACTATTTTTTGTGTATTTTTCTTGTAAATAGCTTTCTAATGAGTGTAGTTTAGTGCATAATTTTGTTGATTTTAGTTCTAATAGTTCCCTTGAAATTTAGGACCCATTCTTTTTAGGATATGTCATTTAGGACTTCAACTTGTATATAGGATTTAATCCATAATTTTAGGATTAATTTTTAGGTAGTTTGATTAGGTGAGATTAGAGTGGTTAAAATTAGGGTTTTAAGTGAACATAGGTGAGATAGATCATTTCTTTTAGGAATTTTGATTTGGTTTTTGGGGTATGGGACTATAGGGGTTATGGGTAGATGATAGATCCCTAAGAAAATATTAGGTTTCCCCTATTACTACTAGTATATTGCTTGTATTTGATTGATTGTGTGGTGTGCCCTCTTTAGGGTTATTATTTGTCTGTGTGGGGTATTGGGTTTGTTTGGGGCTTGGGGTTTGAGCTGAAGACTGAGATGAGGAAGCCCATTTGAAGATTAAAGACTGAAGACCAACCTCCAGAGTTGATGAGGAGTATCTCTTGCTGGCAGTTGTTGAAGTTTCTAGGATCTAGGAGTTAGGCAGAGCTCTAGAGTAGCAAACTTGATTCATAAACATGGAAGGTCTTGATTGCCTCCATTCCTCTCTGTGATGCAGAGTCTCTCTAAGACACTCACCCCCTTCCTTTGGAAGGCTTGGTGCCAATGTCTAAGAGATAGAACTCTTGAGAGAAAATATCCTATGTGTTGTTAGCAGTTTGTTTGCCACCTTTGGTGGTCAACTAATTGCTTAACACCCAGTTCATTCTTGTGATTGGTTCCTCAGCTTGGAGATTGGGACTTGAAGAAAAGCCATTGGAAGATGGAAGATGGAGATTGATGCTTGCTTGAAGCTGGTAGATGTTTAGAGATGACTTGAGGACAGATGCTGATGCAGAGCTGCTGTTGCTGTTTCTCTTTTTGCTGTTTATATTTCTTGATGTATTGTTTGGTTTTCCCTGACTGTATTGTTTGCTGTTTAACCTGTTAGGTTGAAGGTGAATGCTGTTCACTTTTGCCTGTTGTTTTCTAGGTTCGAGGTTGAGTGGGACTCCCTTGCCTCGCTTGTATTGCTGCATCCATGCATTTTACTGCTTTATTATATATATGTTGTTATTTCTGTTTCTGTTTATCCCTTAGGATCTCTGTTTCTCTCTGCGCAAGAGAGGAGCATGATAGACATTAGGTCTTAACCCATGCATGATAAAATTAGGTTAGTTTGATTCCCTTTTCAACCGTAAGTTAGAGTTCTGTCTCTTCTTTCTCAAAACAAACAGAAAAAACACAATAAGATTTCAAACACAATAAAAGACACTTCTTCCGTAAAAGAATGTGAACTCATCAAAACGCCATTTTTGTCCGCTTGGACCAGTAATCAAGAAAAACCCTTTTTCAGAAGGAATAAAAACAATCAAGACAGACTTGTGTCGTGCGTGGACCGAACTACGTTTGCTCTGATCTTTCATGTTGTATGAAAGTACGTAGGCATAGGATGCGATATCCTAGCGAGCAACCTTCCCCTCCTTTCCCGTAGTTAGGCGAACTACGTTGACTCTAATTTCTCGTTCCAGACGGGAATACGTAGGCATAAAGTGCGATACTTTGCCGAGTCATTTTCATTTTCTTTTTAACCCCTGACCTGTAGAATAGATAGAAATAACAATCCGTACTAGAAAGCAAGCGTGGATCCCGTCGAGTACGACGAACGTGAGGGGTGCTAATACCTTCCCCTTGCGTAACCGACTCCCGAATCCAGGATTTGGTTGCGATGACCATTCCTTTCCCGTCTTTGCGGTAGGTTTACTCTGAGCGTTTCCTTTCCCTCCGTTGGGATAAATAACGCACAGTGGCGACTCTTCTGTTCAGCCGGCGCCGATTTTCGCAGTAGCGACAAAATGGTTCCCTCAAAAGTTCTACTCCCTAGGTACAATCACTTATCCCTCCAAAGGAGAGAGGTGTATACCATGGAAGGACTTTGAATCATAGGGAGGAATGGAGGTGAAAGATACCATCCATGTTTAAGAAAGAAGTTAACTAGGTCTAAGCTCTTCCTAATCCCTGACCCTAAAACAATCAACAAAACGAACAAGATCAAGCTCTCAAGCTCCTAAATCTCTCTTCAAGTATTCTACTATGCTCCTCAATGCTCCTTAGAACAAAACCAAGCTCTCCAAGCCCACAAAGCAAAGCAGATAAAAATACAAGCCCACAAGGGCAACACAAACAATCATCAACTACAAAAATCATCTAAAAATAGTATACTACTATATTAAATCCTAATATAATTTCTAAGGGATCCTACATACCTACCCTTAATACCCTTATATGCCCCAATATCTAACTTGACCTAGAAACCCAAAATTCTAGTGTTATTGTGCACCTATGTTGAAGTTTAACCTAATTCTACACAAGCTACATTCACCTAATCAAAACTATCCTAAAATTCATCAAAACATTATGGAATAAATCCAGGGGGAAGCTAAAGCTTATATCTAACTATCGTAAAAAGAATGGCCTAAAAATGTTAAGGGAACTACCTAAAAAAAATTCTACAAATTCATGGATCAACATAAAAGAAATAAAATGCAATAAAAGTAGAAACTATACAAAAAATATCAAAAATGCATGAAAGGAAAATATTTTTATTTGATAATTTTCTAGACATGAATATGAAATGGGAGAAAAAATTCCCACTTAAAAATCATTAATTTTACATTTATTATGATTTTTCAAAGTTTGGAATAAAATGGAGGAAAATAAAATGAAATATGAAGAGATGTGGTGCAGATAACAAACAGATGCAGTGTAAATCATTCATGGGCTCAAAATGGGGGGTTCAGATAGTAACGCGCGCTGGGCCCAACTCAATCAGAAAATCAATTAGAAAAAACATAAAGAAAAATGAAAAATAAACGGTGCAAATAGAAATGGTTTTCAGTTTAAAATCTAATGGGCCTCGTGAAGGGGGTGTGGACATCAAAAGATCACTTAAGCCCAAGCCAGGACTTAAGTGATATGCTGCGTTTTGCCTCTCAGAATTTCCCTCCAAGATGAAATTAAATCGTGGCCAATGGATCGTTTCTCAGTCAACCGGTCACCTCCTCATCCAACGGCCCTGAACCCGTCTTCAACCTCCAGCTAGGGTTCTTGGAACCTCCATGGAAATGCAGGACATTAAGCTTCATCTTCCTCACACTCGAACTCCATCAATACCTCACCAAATGCAGCAATTAAAAACCCTAGATTACTCCAAATTTCATCAGGAATCTAGCCATGGCATCAGAATTTATTGAAACCCTCTCAAACCTAGAACCCGATAGCAACTTCCAATAATTGATCAAGAACCAATCTTAACAATTCTCAAAATTAAAGGTCTTAATCTCATCCTCGTGCTTCCATGAACATTTCTTGCTATTAAACTAAGATTATCCCCCAATATTCAGTGAGTTCTTGGTCCATAAAGAAATGGTGTCAACAATAAAACCATCACCAATTCTCTTCAAACTTTCCAGAAATGATCTCCTAGTTATCCTTAACCATTCTAACCTATTAATTCTATCTAATTCTACTTAAATTAGAGTGCAGAGAGAAAGTTACAAACCTGGTAAAATCGAGTGAACAGATGAGGAAATCCCTCAATTCAAACCTTCAATCTTTCCCGATTCCTTCACTGAGTAGTATTCTAGCTTCTGTATGCAAAAAGAAGGGTTGAAACTGCTTGATTCTTGGAAACCGATCTTGAATTGCAGAGGTGAAAATCCAAAAGCTCATGCACGATTCATCAATGGAATTGCCCTCAATTTGATCTGCACAGCTTCACTATGATGTATGGAATGTGTTTGTGTAGAAAAAAGGAATGGAAATGAAGAAGAATGAAGAAATGAAACTTGACTTGCAATGGAAGATTCTTGATCTCACTCTCTCTTCTCTGCACCAATTCTCACCAACCCTTCCTTTTAGCAAGTTCTAATCATCTTATAGAACTTGTAGGAACTGTCTAGAACCTTCTGGAACACTCCAATGATAAAATGAATATCTCATCTCATGATATTTGATTTCACTTCTCACTATATGCTATCTCATGCCATGGTCCTTGTAACCTTTGATTCTGACTTGAAATTCTCCCCACATGAGATTTATGATGTGTTACAATGCATAACCAACTTGTTTATTGAGTTTTCTTGAGTTTTGCTTTGGTACCTTAAGATGCAAGTAAGCCATTTCCAAAGCAGCCCTATGCTCTAGGCCTCAAATAAAAAATTGTGGCTGAACCATTGTTATTAGAATGTCCTTTGGAGTCAAAATGACCTATTATATGACATGGTTTGGATGTATAACTTGTGATTTCCAATTTTCAATTTCAACTTATTTAACTTATGCCTCCATTTTAGGCCATTTTTATCACTTTTTGATACAAGCCCTTTCAACATCTCATGACCTCCCTACTAGCCTTAAAACATCATTCTAAGCAAGTTTGATGTTAAAGATTTTTCCATTTGAAGCTTGGAAATAGGAGATATGGCCTTATGCTTGAAATGACCTATAACCTCCAAATGACCAAAATGCCCTTGACTTGTCAAAGCCATAAGTTGAGTTCTACAAATCCTATCAAGGACTTATAGTACTCTCTAGAAAGCTAAGAAGATTCTCTACAACATTCATGTTGACCAAGAGTTCATAGGAATCATCCTATTAGGGCAAAAGTTGGATGCAAGTTGGGTGACTTTCAAGGACCCAGATTCACATACCTCAGATGACCTGTAATTTGTCAAAGTCATAACTTGAGCTCTAAAAATCCTATCAAGGACTTCTAGAACTCAAACTAAAGCTAAGAACAAGCTCTACAACATTCATGTTATGGGGAAGATGAGATGACAATCACATCTTGAGCTAAACTGCCTTGAAGATAGGGATCAAACTAGGGGATTTTACACTGTCAATCCTTAGAAACCCTAGCTTGAAACTTCTCAAACTCCTCAATCATGATGAGTCGGTCTAGGAATCATCCTTATAGCATCTCAATGAATCATTCCATGATCACATGGCTCTTGGATTAGGTCTCAACCCTCTCCAAATCATCAGTTGACCTAGGGTTGACCCAGTCAAACCCTAATTCCACCACTCATGGCTGAATCTTCTGAATTCTTGTACAATGACCTCTCTAGGATTCATGATGGCTTCCAAGACATCTCATAAGCTTTCTCAAAGCTTCAAGTCCATCCTCATAGTCTCAGAATCATCTGAGGAGCTCCCACAACTTTCAAGTTATGAGGCACACAACCTTGGTTTCAACCAATCTCTCTGAGGATCTCTTGAGTTCTCTGACAAAGGTATCAACCTTTGAACACTTGAACAACCTTCTTGGCTTGCTTCAAAGTCTCATACAACTCTTTATGGGTAAATAAATGTTGGTCAAATTTTGGGGTGCAACAGCTGCCCCTATTCAAACGGCTTGAACCTGACTGGGTGAGGAGCGAACGACTCTCAGCCAATCAAGGTGCGAGACGGTTGAATACCGATAAACCCGGAAATTTGCCAACTGCACAAGCACATAATACTCTGGTGGGAACAGATCTTCGAACACTGAAATAATAGTTGCACGACAACTAGCTGGAGACATACTGATCTGAACCTTGTCGTCAATTATCCACATTAAATTCCTCTGACATTGTCATCAGACACCTGACCTCGCCGTCAGTCATTCATGAAAACAAAGCGTCTGACATCGCCGTCGGACGACCAAAACACCCAACATCGCCGCTGGAAGACTAAATCACCTGACCTCGCCGCCAGGAACAAACATCCAACATCGCCGCTGGAGAACTAAAGAATCTGACATCGCCGTCAAAAACAAACATCCAACATCGCCGCTGGAGAACTAAATCACCTGACATCGCCGCCAGAAACAAACAGCCAACATCGCTGCTGGAGAACTAAATCACCTGACATCGCCGCCAGAAACAAACATCCAACATCGCCGCTGGAGAACTAAATCACCTGACATCGCCGCCAGAAACAAATAGCCAACATCGCCGTTGGAGAACTAAATCACCTGACATCGCCGCCAAAAACAAACAGCCAACATCGCTGCTGGAAAACTAAAGAATCTGACATCGCTGTCGGACAACCAAAACACCCAACATCGTCGCTGGAAAACTAAATCACCTGACATCGCCGCCAAAAACAAACATCCAACATCGCCGCTGGAGAACTAACTCACCTGACATCGCCGCCAGAAACAAACGTCCAACATCGCCGCTGGAGCTACAAAGGATCTGACATCGCCGTCAGAAACAAACATCCAACATCGCCGCTGGAGAACTAACTCACCTGACATCGCCGCCAAGTACTCAACATAATCTGACTTCTCCGTCAAGTCTCAACATCGTCTAACCTCGCCGCCAGGGTGAAGAAAACCCATTGGGGAAATATGAACTTGAATAATAGACTCTATTGGAGAGAATGATCAGGTGAACACGCGTCAATAATCTTGCTGGAGGTCTGGATACCACACAGGTGAACAATACTCTGGTCGGTAGAAACATCTTCGACACTGAGCATAATAGTTGCACGGCCACCCTACTGGGGAATTGGTCAGACGGTAACCGGTAATACATAGTCGATCATGCCATCAGGCATCCAAAGAAACTGTCGGGCATCAGTCGGACTTCAACCATCAGGTTGATCATGCCATCAGGCATTCAAAGACATCTGTCGGGCATCAGCCGGACTTCAACCATCAGGTTGATCATGCCATCAGGCATCCAAGGAAATTTTTGGGCATCAGCCAGACTTCAACCATCAGGTTGATCATGCCATCAGGCATTCCGCATTACTGTCGGGCATCAGCCGAACTTCATTAGTAGGTCGGGAATAGAATTCTTGGTCAATCATGAGCCAACTGGGAATATCTAAACCTCTGCCATCAGGCACTCCGCATCAGCTGAGAGAACTGCTTCATTAACACGGTCGGACTTCAATCATGGAGTCTTCAAAGGAGGTTTCAACTTCGCCGTTAGAAGCCTGCTGGGGATGACGCTTCGCCGCTGGGGATTCTGGAGAACTATCAAGTAACTCCGCTCCGGGGGTCCAGAAATCATTCTGGATGGATCAACTCTGCTGAGGACTTCAAGAATCATCTTGGACAAATACTTCACCGGGGACTTCAGGAATTATCTTGAACCGATAACCAACCTGGAGATTTCAGGAATCATCCTGAGCGAACACTCTGTTGGGGATTTCAGGAGTCATCCTGGGCAACCTTCGCTGGGGACTCTAAGTATCGACTTGAGCAACCAACTCTGGAGACTGCACTGGGGTCTTAATAATCATCTTAAGCAAACGGCCCTGCTGAGGAATTCAAGAATCATCTTGAACCGAAGACTTCGCTAGAGACTTCAAGAATCATCTTGAGCAAGCGGCTTCGTCGGGGGGGAATGTCAGGAATCATCCTGAGCAATCAATTCTGCGGCGGAACACCTGCAAAACAAGAACAGTAACAACCTAGATCATGTTTATTATGCATATGCTTCGGCGATGGCGCAATGCTCCACACGGTGGAAATGCTATGCGTTTATGATAAATGCTATGTAATCATGCAATATGATGCGATCCTGTCAGCAAAATAAATGCCGAAGGGGGAATCCTCCTGTCAAGGAGAAAGAACTACTCAGATAGAGGAATCATCCTGCTGAGGAGAATGCCAATCTCAATTGGACTCCGCAGGGGACACAACTTCAGTTGACTGCTGCCGGGGAAAACAACTTCAGTTGATTGCTGCAGGGGAACGAAGCTCTACGAGAACCTGGACCTGCTGAGGGAAGGCGATGTCAATCGCGGGAATAAGCTGCATGGCCTTCTCGGCTACTTCTATGGAGATAACGACTCTGTGGGGAAACAACCTCAGTTGATCAACACTCCACTGGGGAAAACCAATCATGGCTTGAGCAACTTCCAAGGATTCGACTCTCTTGGGGATCTGCAAACTCGGCTGAGGAAGGAGAAATCATTCTGCTTCACTGGAGAGAGTACGATTCTGCGGGGGAATCTCAATTCCGCTGGGGAAGAAGGAATCATCCGACTTCAGGGGAGAGTACGACTCCGGTGGGGAATTTTAATTCCGCTGGAGACTTCAGTCTGGCACCAACAGTTGCTGCATACTTCGGCGTACGAATAGTTTCCTACGAAACCTGCACTTGTGACCCGGTGCTGGGGGATGAACACGCGCTTCGGCGCCTGACTCAGCTGGGGGGATGCCGCTCCTTCAGGATGCATCTGATTGGGGAAGAGAATCATCTCTGCCTGGGGAGTCATCAATGCTCATTATCTCGCGTTCAGACTCTGCGGGGAGAGGCTACTGAACTCTGCTGGAGAAGGAGGAATCATCCTGCTTCGGGATGCGCACGCCGCACTGCCTGGAATATGCTACACCTGTAACAACACAAACAAACAGACAAGATACCCTTCTCAAAGGGACCTATCAAGGTTATTATCTCGTGACAATATTCAAGTAATTAATTGTTTCAACAATCAGTGGCCTCAGCCAGTAAGTTTATGTATGTGTATTTTATCAAAAACATCGGTGTTCTCTTTCGCAAACAAAATAGGTAAATGCTAAACAGACAAACAGAATTGCTGAATAGTATACATTTTATTGATAACGAACCCCTGAATGGGTAAAAATGTTTTACAACAAATGCAAGCTCCTGGAATGAGGAAGCCGCGCAAAAATAAAACATAAATATACATCAGTATATACAAATGTCGGCAACGAGGCGTAGACGAACACCATGAGTTGATCCCTCTATGACCCACTCGACTTCGATACTTCTCCGACGCTTCAGCTACGGAAGAGATTGATTCAGATAAACGGCCCTCAGGTCTTCCGAACCACTAAACAAAGAAAGTCCACACGTGGAACGTAGTCATTTGCTTTTTTAAATCCCTAACTTTTGCGTGAACCGCCCTTTGCGGGTTTTCAGTTCACCGGGATACCCTTTTTTGCCGAAGCCACCCAGTGTAGGTTTTCGACTTCGCGGGTGTACATTTTTCAATTTATATCCCTAATTTTTTCCCGAACCTTTTTATTCTGTTTTTGGTTCGCCGGGATGCCCCTTTTTTGCCTGGACTCTCCTTTTTTGTCCAGCGGGTCGCTTTCAAGCAAAGTATTTTTTAACTGCGTCCGTGTTCACCGGGGATGCAAAATCTTCACCATCCATCGTGGATAACAACAAAGCTCCTCCCGAGAAGACCTTGCTGACGACGTTCGGACCTTCGTAATTCGGAGTCCACTTGCCCCGGTGATCGGAGTGTGGAGGAAGAATCTTCTTCAGGACGAGATCACCCGTCTGAAAGCTTCTAGGACGCACCTTCTTATCATAAGCTTTCTTCATTCGGCTTTGGTACAGACGACCAAACGCAATCGATGCTAACCTCTTCTCGTCCATCAAGCTGAGTTGGTTCAGTCGATTCGTAGTCCATTCTGCCTCGTCGAGTTTCACATCAACCAAAACTCGCAAAGAAGGGATCTCCACTTCTAACGGTAGGACAGCTTCCATACCGTACACCAAGGAGAAAGGAGTTGCCCCGGTTGACGTACGTACCGTCGTACGATAACCGTGCAGTGCAAATGGCAGCATCTCGTGCCAATCTTTATAGGTCACAACCATCTTCTGAACAATCTTCTTGATGTTCTTGTTGGCCGCTTCCATGGTGCCATTCATCTTCGGCCGGTAAGGAGATGAGTTGTGGTGTTCAATCTTGAAACTCTGGCACAACTCCCTCATCATCTTGTTATTCAGATTCGAACCATTATCAGTAATGATGCGCTCGGGAATTCCGTAACGACAGATGATGTCCCTCTTTATGAATTTAGCCACCACCTGCTTGGTCACATTAGCATACGAGGCTACCTCCACCCACTTGGTGAAGTAGTCGATATCTACCAGAATAAAGCGATGACCGTTGGATGCAGTGGGCTCGATCTTGCCTATCATGTCGATGCCCCACATGGAGAACGGCCACAGGGAGGACATGACATTCAACGGGCACGGCGACACATGAACTTTATCAGCATAAATCTGGCATTTATGACATCTCTTCGCGAATCTGAAGCAATCCGATTCCATCGTCAGCCAGTAGTATCCTGCTCTCAGGATCTTTCTCGTCATAGCATGCCCGCCGACGTGCGTACCAAATGTGCCTTCATGGACTTCTTCCATGAGCATACTCGCCTCTTTCTCATCTACACATCTGAGTAGCACGAGATAGTGGTTTCTCTTATACAGAACTCCATCAGGATTGAGATAAAAGTTTCCAGACAGCCTCCTCAGAGTCTTCTTATCCTGGGTTGACGCGCCCGCAGGATACTCCTTAGTCATAAGGAAGGTCTGGATGTCATGGAACCATGGCTTGCCGTCGGCGGCTTCCTCGGTTGCAAAGACAAATGCCGATCTATCAAGACGGGAAAGGACAATTCTTGGAGCCTCATTCCAAAAATTGACTTTATACATTGAAGCCAACGTGGCTAAGGCATCAGCCATCTGGTTTTCGGCCCTGGGCATATGATGGAGTTCCACTCGATCAAAGAACGGAAGTAGCCTTCTGGCATAGTTCATGTACGGCACCAAATTCGATTGACGAGTCTCCCACTCCCCTTTAATCTGGTTGATCACAAGCGCTGAGTCAACATATACGTCTAGGTTCTTGATTCTTAAATCAATTGCCTCTTCTAGACCCATGATGCATGCTTCGTACTCCGCCTTATTGTTGGTGACTGGAAACATCAATCTCGCAGTAAACGGGATGTGGGATCCATGGGGAGTCGTGATGATCGCCCCGATGCCACTTCCATATGAATTAACCGCCCCATCGAATATCAACCTCCACTGGGATTTCCTATCTGGCCCTTCGTCGGGCAACGACTCATCGCAATCCTTCGCTTTGAGAAACATAATATCCTCGTCAGGGAATTCAAATTTCATCGGCTGGTAATCCTAGATCGGCTGTTCGGCAAGGTAATCAGACAATACGCTTCCCTTGATGGCCTTCTGGGACACGTACTGAATATCATATTCCGTTAACACCATTTGCCATCTGGCAATCCTGCCCGAAAGAGCCTGCTTTTCAAAGACGTACTTGATCAGCTCCATCTTCGAAATTAGCATGGTGGTGTGATTGAGCATGTACTGTCGTAGACGTTTGGCAGCTCAGGCTAGTGCACAACACGTTTTCTCCAGCGTCGAGTATCGAGATTCATAGTCAGTGAACTTTTTACTCAAGTAGTAAATGGCATGCTCCTTTCTGCCCGTCTCGTCGTGCTGACCGAGAACACACCCCATACTATTCTCAAGAACTGTCAAGTACATGATTAATGGCCGTCCAGCCACTGGGGGTATCAAGATTGGAGGTTCTTGAAGATACTGCTTTATCTTGTCAAATGCCTTCTGGAAATCCTCATTCCAAGAAATTGCCTGATCTTTCTTTAAAA
This sequence comes from Lathyrus sativus, assembly GCA_963859935.3. Taxonomy (NCBI): domain Eukaryota; kingdom Viridiplantae; phylum Streptophyta; class Magnoliopsida; order Fabales; family Fabaceae; genus Lathyrus; species Lathyrus sativus. Next base: position 653,291,691 of record OZ012739.1, on the reverse strand, counting down.
GCTTGAACATCGGTTCACACGTGGCCGTGAGCTGAGAGATAAACCTTGCAATGTAGTTTATTCTGCCCAAGAAACCACGAACTTCTTTTTCTGTTTTCGGCGCTGGCATTTCTTGAATGGCTTTAATCTTCGCAGGATCAACCTCGATGCCTCGTTCACTCACGATAAACCCCAGTAACTTTCCGGACCGCACTCCGAAAGTGCATTTGTTAGGGTTTAGCCTCAACCTGAACTTCCTAAGCCTCTCAAAAAGCTTCAATAAGTTGACCAGATGCTCTTCCTCCATTTGGGACTTCGCAATCATGTCATTAACATAGACCTCGATCTCATGATGAATCATGTCATGAAACAAAGTAACCATAGCTCGTTGGTAAGTGGCCCCTGCGTTCTTCAGACCGAACGGCATTACTTTATAGCAGAATGTTCCCCAGGGAGTGATAAACGTCGTTTTCTCCATGTCCTCCAGCGCCATCTTGATCTGATTGTAACCGGAGAAGCCATCCATGAACGAAAACACGGATAACTGGGATGTGTTGTCGACCAACACATCGATATGAGGCAGCGGGAAATCATCTTTAAGGCTCGCCCTATTCAAATCTCGATAATCGACGCACATTCGTACCTTACCGTCCTTCTTCGGTACAGGCACTATGTTGGCGACCCACGGAGGGTAAGTAGTGACTGCTAAGAAGCCAGCATCAAGCTGTTTCTGCACTTCTTCTTTGATCTTAACGGCCATATCTGGTCTCGTCCTCCTAAGCTTCTGCTTAACGGGAGGGCAATCTTCTCGCAGCGGCAAGTGGTGGACCACGATGTCCGTGTCAAGTCCGGGCATGTCTTCGTATGACCAAGCAAAGACGTCACTATACTCTCTCAGCATCTCGACCAATCTTTGCTTGACATCACTCTGCAGTGCAGCCCCTATCCTGACATTTCTGACGAGCTCTTTAGAACCCAGATTCACGATCTCAATCTCCTCCTCATGAGGCAGAATGACCTTTTCCTCTTGTTTCAACAAGCGGGCCAACTCTTCAGGAAGGTCTTCGTCTTCATCAATCTCTTCTTCGGCTTGATAGATCGGGCAATCGAAGTCGAAGTGAGCCGTAGAGGGTCCAGAGTCGATGTCATCTGTTATGTGGATCCTGCAATAACAAGGGTTAAGTTTAAAACAAGAATATGCAGGTTAGCACAAACCCCATTTCCATTTTACTGTTTTTCAAAACAAATATAAAACAGGAATAACAGAGATCACAATATTTGAATACGAAGAAAATGCCTTTGATTTATTAACAAAATGCATGTACATAATCCAACAAGGCCCTGACAATAAAACCGCTATGCCCCGGGTAGGACATAGGGTTGTACAATGATTGGAAAGAAGTAAATCATTACTCTTCACTTGTCATCGGGATGATATCCTTGATGGTCCAATTGTTGAGGCCCTCGCCCGGCTTGCTTGGCTGAATCCAAGAGTCGAGGTCACAATTGCTATCCCCGCTGTCTTCAGACACCGCGTTGATGCTTTCGAAGATCACCCCGCCACTGGTAAATTGGATCGGCCCTTTACCTCGAGACGCACTGCTAGACGAAGAAGAAGAAGCTTCAGCTCCAGGAGAATACCCCAACCCAAACTTATCCTGCTTGTTCGGTATCTCCAAAATACGCCCCCAGCCTGGGGTAGATCTAGCTTGGACAACGGCCCGAGCTTCTTTGAAAGAGGAGAGATTCATTTCTGGTTTTTCTGTAACTACAGGAGCTACCTCTTTCACTTTGACAGCCTCGAACGCTTGGCGAAGAGTTTCATGGATTTCGCCATCCATTTCAACATACTTAAAGGATGACAAATGGCTCACCATTATGTCCTCCTCGCCACAAACTGTTACGATGCTTCCTCCGACAGCATATTTGAGCTTTTGGTGCAGCGTGGAGGTCACGGCACCCGCAACATAGATCCATGGCCGGCCCAAGAGACAACTGTAGGCAGGCATGATGTCCATAATATAAAAGACCGCGTCGAACGTTTCCGGACCGACTTGGATCGGCAGGGTCACCTCCCCGAAAACGTGGCGTTTAGTCCCGTCGAACGCTTTCACAACCAGATCACTGGGTGTGCAGAGCAATCCGCGAGTGTCCAACTTCATTAAGGCCTTCTTCGGAAGCACATTAAGCGACGAACCCGTGTCCACCAGCACGTGCGACATGATTGTGCCCCTACACTCTATCGAGATGTGCAGGACGCTGTTGTGATTCCTCCCTTTTGGCGTCAGCTCCAAGTCTGTGAAACCTAGCCCATTGCCAGCATTAACGTGGGCTACCACCTCTTCTAGCTGATTCACCGATATCTCTTGCGGTACGTAGGCAGCGTTCAATACCTTCAGCTGCGCATTGCGGTGTGCCTCAGAACACAACAACAAGTTGAGAATGGAAATCTTCGAGGGCGTCTGATGGAGATGGTCTACAATCTTGTAGTCGCTCTTTTTGATCAACCGCATAAACTCCTCGGCATCTTTAACAAGCAAATCTTTCTCTACCCCACAGGGGACCTCTTCGATGACTTTGCTTTTACCCTTATCGGCTGCATCAGCTTTGACCGCTTTATCTGCCACGACCTCTGGCGGTGCAAATACTCTTCCGCTGCGAGTAATACCACTGATTCCTGCGAGGTTCTCCACAGTCGACCCATACGGTTCTAGCTCCAACTTTTATCCGTTGCAATAGACTTCAACCCCGCAATGCCACGGAACGGCGTTAGTGCTCTCGAATGGTATCGGCCCAACTTTGGTGATAATGATTGTAGGCGGTCTGGGCGCAGAAATGGTTATCGGCCGGCGAGGGATGGTGATGATGGCGACTTCATCGGCCTGCTTCAGCACTACCTCTCCTGATCCACTTTCAGCCCTCCGGCTAAACTGCAGAATCCCTTCAGTCATCAGACTTTGAATTCCTTCTACCAACTGCTCGCATCCATCAGAATGTGTAGCACAGTCCATGCATAGTTCTCCGCACCCTGGAAAGAACCCTCTTTTCAGCAACTTAGCTTTAACGAAGCTAAGCGGCGTCTTTAGGTCTCTGACATCAGTCAACAGATCTGCACTCTCTTCTTCGATAATGGCGTTCACTCCGCCTCCCCTATGATTCGGCATAGGGTTCTTCATGACATTGGGCACATTATCGGAGAAGTTAATGATCTTGGCATCTACCAGGTCTTGCACCTTATGCTTGAAGGCTTTGCAGTTCTCGATTGTGTGGCCTAATGCCCCTGAGTGAAAATCGCAAGTGGAATTTGCATCGTACTCTGGTGGAGGTGCCCCTGTCAAGGGAGCCATCATCCTCTTCTGGACCAACTGAAGCTGAAGCAAAGTCTGCAAGAGTTGCGCGTACGACATGGGCGGTGCCTCGAAGTGACGGTTTGCCAAAGATGCTCGATTCTGGTACTTTCTATATCCCTGTTGATTCGGTTGCTGCTGCTGCTGCTGCTGCGGAGCCGCTGGGATATTTATACTGGCTATCTGCTGCTGAGGGCCTTTGCCCTTTCTTCGAGCGTTGGTCACAGCGCTCGTTTCTCCTTCTCGTCGTTTGCCAGCATAAGGTTTCTTTCCACCTCCTCCAGCTGAGGATGATTCACCTTGAATTTTCCTGATCTTGATTCCATTCTCGACGTGCTCGCCCATGATAATGAGAGCTGAGAACGTCCCAGACATACCGCTAACTAACTTTTCATAGTAAACCCCTGGGAGGGTAGCTACAAACATCTGCACGAGCTCGCGTTCGACCATCGGCGGTTGAACCCGAGATGCCAACTCACGCCACCGCTGGGCATACTCCTTAAATCCTTCATTATTCCTCTGCGACAGGTTCTACAGCTGAACTCGGTTCGGGGCCAAGTCAGTATTGTACTGGTAATGGTGCACAAATGCTTCAGTGAGATCCTTCCATGTGCGCACGCTAGCGGGCTCCAGACCCATGTACCACTCGAGGGATGGCCCGGAAAGACTGTCTTGGAAGAAGTGCATCAGCAACTTCTCGTCTTCGGAATAGGCAGACATCTTCCTGTAGTACAATCTCAGGTGGACACGAGGGCAAGTGGTGCCCTTATATTTCTCAAAGTCAGGTACCCTGAACTTAGGAGGTACCTTGAAATCAGCAATTAATCCCAGCTTGGACATATCAACGCCCAAAGTATTCTGATTCTCAATATCTCTCATTTTATCTTCAAGTGCTTTGAATCTGAGCCGCGCTTCAGCATTCAGCTCCCCTTCAGCACCCCTTTGAGAGAACACATCATCCTGATGATCCTCAAGCCATGGTTGAGGCACCAACAGATTCCCGACGCCTGCATTGCCTTTGCCCGGCCCGATGTTGACATTAGCTCCCAGACTCCCATTACCGACGCCCGTCGTATTGAGTCCGATGTTGGCCATCACATTGCCATTAGCACTGCCGTTGCCCCCGGCCACGGGGACACCATTCTGTGGAGTATCAACTGGTGGAGGAGTAGGCACGGTCCCACCGTGGAGGATGCCGTTGCTATCAACCCTGGAGATCAAAGGCTGGACCAAAGTTCTGAGCTGGTCTTGGCCATTGGTGACCACTTGCATGAGATCCATGAAGCGATCCATCCTCTCGCGGAGCTCCTGAACATCTGTTTGCACTTGATCCATGATCCTGGTCTGATTAGCTCTAGTAGGATAGCGGTGAACTAGTCTTTGATCAATCCTGGAGTTACCGGGAACAACCTGGGACCTGTAAGCCTGAAAAACCTGTAAACACTAAAGGGTTAGGAAAAACAACAAAATGCTCGCCATGCAAATGCTTCATGCAAATGCATGCGTGTGTCTGTGTGTTTGGGAGATTTCCCCCGATCCTAGTGCCTGAGTGCCAGTGCTGATAATAATAATAAGAAGAAGTCCGAGTCCAATCATGGAAACAACAATCTCATATATAAGGAAAGCCTATCAAGGCAGTACATAACATCAGCGAGTACAAGACGAATCAACAGCGTGACCTCAACCAACAATCCTGGTGATGGTCAGCATACAACAATGATCAAAACAAAAGGAATACAAATAGTCAAGTACGGCCACGAGCGCGATACTCTTCTAACAACTCCTTCGTCTCTGGATGATATGGCAGAGTGAGCAACCCCTCGACGAGTAACTCCCTTTGCACAATGATATACTGAAGTCCTTCAACCGAACTTTCCCATGCTCCTTCACCGAAGCAATCTTCTAATTTCCGCTTCTTGGACTCAAACGTCAGCTTGCGCTCCTTCAGGTTAGCGAGAGCTTTGTTGAGCTGGCCTTCGGCGGCGTATCTGCGGGCGGTTTCTTCATCAAACCTCTTTTTCACTGTCCTTCACCTGGGCTTCCAGCTTGGAGATCTGCAGCATCAGCTTATCCTCCCGCTCTTTCCTGGTGGCCAGGGAAGCCTTCCAGTGCTGGTTGAACTTGGATATCCTCCGATATGCCTCGTCCAAGTGCTGCTTCTTCGTAGCCAGTACGTCGTTGACAGCTTTGAAGTCTCGACCCATACGTTCACGCTCGGCTATCTGCTTAGTCAGGTCTGTACCTAGCTGGTTCACCAACTCTGTCTGCCTTTTGAAAGAATGAACGACTTTGTTCCTCTCGCTTCAGAGCTGAGCTAATTCCTTCTCCAATTCTTCGTTCGCCCGCTTCCATTCATCCCGCTCGGCTAACACCTGATTATGCTGCTGAATGGGCATAGTAGTAGGCTCTTCGATCATAGGGCTTTCTGGCTTGGCATGAGGAAACGGCATCCCTATAACATCGGCTCTGGCTCTGATCCAAGTTACATACGGAGGGTAGGCTTGATTGTTGCTTTTTCCCAGCAAAGGCTTTCCCCGCTTACTGATACCGTTCCAGGCGCGCTGAAGCTTGGACAGCAGATCCCCCTCTAGAATACCAGTGAGGTACAGAGATTCCTGTACCTCTTCATCCTTCGGCGGAGTTCTCAAAGCATACGCGAACTGTCGAACTAGCAATGATGGATTGTAGTTTATACAGCCCTTCCTGCCTATCAGAGGCACATTAGGAAACCCGCTGCAACTGAAGATCACCTCAGTACCCAACCTATCTCTGTCGAACCAATCAATATCCTCTGCTAATAGACTCATCAGACGCTCAGGCCACTCAGTTGTGGCTGCAGACAAGACAAAAGGACCCCTCTTGGGTAGATGGCTATCAAGCCATTTGTACAGCAAGGGTACGCAGCACAAGACATTCTTCCCCCTCCTGTTCTCGTTTTTGTAGTGGACTGAGTGATAGACATCTCCGATCAAGGTAGGGACTGAATTCCCTGAAGCAAAGATGTGAAACGCATCAAAGTCTACAAAATAGGGCATATTAGGGAACATAATGATGCCGTATATGCATAGAGCGAGGATGGAATTGAACGCGACCCAGCATCCGTCCTTGGCACACTGCTGGGCTTTACCTACCAGAAACTGCAAGGAGAACCCAGGAACCTTGTTCCAACTAGTCAATACTAACTCGGAGGTGTCCAGATGAAGTGAAGGAGCTAAACCAGCCAGATCAGGCTCAGCATCCATGTGAACAAAAGGCATCTGCCTCTTGATAGGTACACCTAGCAAATCAGCATACTCTTCCAGCGTAGGTGCGAGAATGAAGTCCTGAAAAGTGAAACATCTCAGCGAAGGGTCGTAGAACTGCAACAGAGCGTGCAACCCGTTCAACTCGAACACAGAAGGCTTATGAACCAAACTGAGCAACCTGCCGTAAGATTTTCTGAACTCATCCCTCACAGAATCATCTGCTAGAGCTATCAAACCATTCAGCTTAACCACATCAGGGGCAGGAAACTTGTAAGCCACAGTCTTCTTCATAGAACCCATAACAGTGCAATAGGAGGCAAGAAATCCTGGATCGGGGAAAACGGTACCTGCAACACAGACACACGTTAATGAAATGCAAATGAATATGAAAACTAATGCAAAATGCAATCATGCAATAAAAGGTCAAGGCAACTGGTGTTGTGGAGATTCTGTATCAACGATCACTGATAAGAAGAAAACCCCGGTGTAGGACCACAAATCTGATCTGTCAAGAACAACCATCTGATAGGGCCATATACACAGGATCATAATTCTGCTCTGTCAAGAACAAATGTCTGATAATACGGACCTCGTATGTAGGATCAAGAAATATCCGCTGGTGAGGTCTTCAGACCCCAATCAAAAATCTGCTCTATCAAGAACAAACATACAGCTGCTGATGAGATCTTCAGACCCCACTCAAAAATCTGCTCTATCAAGAACAAACAACATCTGCTGATGAGATTTTCAGACCCCAATAAAAAATCTGCTTTATCAAGAACAAACAACTGATGATGAAAACTCTGCTCTATCTAGAACAAATACACAGCTGATGATAAGATCCTCTGATCAAAACCTGCTCTATCAAGAACAGACATACACCTGATGATAAGATCCTCTGATCAAAACCTGCTCTATCAAGAACAGACATACACCTGATGATAAGATCCTCTGATCAAAACCTGCTCTATCAAGAACAGACAAATCTGCAACTGAGAAACCCCGGTACCAACAAAACTGATTCACGATCAAGGAAACCAGGTAGTCTGAAGGTCAAGGTGTCCTGCAATAAACCCAACCCTGCTCACAGGTATGGACCTAAACTGACTCAAGTTCGGCATCCTATGCGTTCAACAGCGTCACAGACATTCAAGAGGGGTGATACGATACCCAGAAGGTGTGGCATCACCAGCTCATGAAGCGGCCTCACTCGGCTGAATCACAAATGATCGGTCCCCAGAGTCGACAATCCACCAAACCAGCAACTGTCTCAACCCAAAGGGTTGAAAGAGAAGCCAACCAGATGAACCTCGTCTGAGCGTGGATTTCATGAGACACTAGTGCCTGCAAAGCAAGCACGCGCCCACTAATTTCCACAACTAATTCTATGGTGCACTCAAGCCTGGGTCTGGCTTCTCACTCATCAGAATGCCCCTTCCCACAACAGCACAGATAATCATATTATACTGAATATAAAATGCGGGAAATAAAATGCGAGAAGTAAAATGCAATAAATAAACGCGACCCAACAAGTAAACATACAAGCGTTAGGATTGACTCTCGTAGGGAACCGTTAGAGTCCCCAGCAGAGTCGCCAGTTGTCGGTTGCGCGAAAATAAGGTGCCGGCACAACAGAAGAGTCGCCACCTTTCGTTATTTATCCCTCAGAGCGGGAAAGGAAACGATCGGAAAAACCTGACGAAAAAGGGTAAGACAAGGTCGTCGCCACCATTGTCTGGATTCGGGAGTCGGTTACGCAAGGGGAAGGTATTAGCACCCCTCACGTCCGTCGTACTCGACGGGATCCTCGCTTGTTGTGTTTACTTGGACGGGTTAGTTTTATTCTATCTACCTATCAAGGATGGCTTAAAAAGAAAAGAAAGATGACTCGGCAAAGCGTCGCACTTTATGCCTACGTATTCTCATCAGAGAATGAGAAATCAGAGTCAACGTAGTTCGGCCTACGACGGGTTATGGGGGAAGGTAGCTCGCCAATACATCAGTATTGTGCCTACATACTCTCAACAGGTATGAGAGATCAGAGCTCACGTAGTTCGGGAAACTACGGTTTGTTTCCTGTCTTTTACGAAAGAAGTGTTTTTTATTGTGTTTGCGATTTCAATAGCACTAGAGACTATGACCTGAGAGTGAATGCGTCGCGTGTCACCCAAAGGGTACCATGCTAAACATCCATACTGTGGAAAAGAAACTCTCCCACAATCCTTTCTCAGATAGCTTAAGGCTCGTAACGTACGAAAGAAATCATCCATGATTATTGTATCTTAAACTGTGTTGAGATGAGAAGAGAACAAGCCCAACTAGGAGGGAGACTATCAAGTCCTACTGTTGTCATGCCAAGGATTCATTATATGGTTGAGGTTTGAACAGGGAACTCCTAGAAGTTGTCATGCATAGGTTTCAACCTAAAGTTCTATTATCAATTCCTTATCAAAGGGAATGAGAGTCCTAAGGGATCATGTCAATGATACACCAAAACAGACAAAGCATCAGCTTTAAACAGTAAAATGCATGCAATGCAAGTGAGGGAGGAAATGTGTGTGGGGCTTCAGCCTCCACAAGCTCATCTAAACCTCAAGCCATAATGGATAACAGTAATCATACTGAAATATAAAACATGCTATCAAGCAAAAACAGTAAACTGCAATCATACAGATAAAATGAAATAAAATGCCCTCAGGAAAACAAACCACATGGTCAAGGGAGTTGGGCTCTACCGAATACCCGCAAGCAAAGCCACACAGTAACAATACAAGCAGAGGGAGCAACTCAACCTCTAGTGCAATCATGCTCCTAGATTCTACCTATTCTAGATATGGACTTATTCTAATGCATCAAGCAATTCAAACAAAACACATCAATACAGAAAAGAAAACAGAAGAAAGCAGACCAACTTCTCTCAACTTCAAGCTTCAGCTTTTCCAACAGTAATTCAGTCTTCAGACTTCAATCACTCTTGACAAATATCAATTTGCTTTTCTAGGTTTCACCCTTCAACATAAGTTTCAACTTATCTTCTCCTTTAAGCTTCAGCTTCTTGATCAGCTCCACCTTCAGGCTTCACCTAATCTTCAGGGGTCTTCAAGTACCAACTTGCTCTTGCTGCTCCTCAAGCTTCAGCTGGAATGGCAATACTCAAGGATTCATCCTCTTCAACACTCTTCAATGAAGTCTTCATCTTCACACTCAAGCTCAACATCTCTCAAGATAATCAAACCAGAGGAAATCACTTACTGGATAAGCTGGGGATATTGAACTGCTTACTGACCACCAAAGGTGACCTATAAGGGTTCAACATCAAAGGAATGGTTCCCTCAAAAGTTATACTCCCTAGGTACAATCACTTATCCCTCCAAAGGAGAGAGGTGTATACCATGGAAGGACTTTGAATCATAGGGAGGAATGGAGTTAACTAGGTCTAAGCTCTTCCTAATCCCTGTTTAAGAAAGAAGTTAACTAGGTCTAAGCTCTTGTGTGATACCATCCATGTTTAAGAAAGAAGTTAACTAGGTCTAAGCTCTTCCTAATCCCTGACCCTAAAACAATCAACAAAACAAACAAGATCAAGCTCTCAAGCTCCTAAATCCCTCTTCAAGTATTCTACTATGCTCCTCAATGCTCCTTAGAACAAAACCAAGCTCTCCAAGCCCACAAAGCAAAGCAGATAAAAATACAAGCCCACAAGGGCAACACAAACAATCATCAACTACAAAAATCATCTAAAAATAGTATACTACTATATTAAATCCTAATATAATTTCTAAGGGATCCTACATACCTACCCTTAATACCCTTATATGCCCCAATATCTAACTTGACCTAGAAACCCAAAATTCTAGTGTTATTGTGCACCTATGTTGAAGTTTAACCTAATTCTACACAAGCTACATTCACCTAATCAAAACTATCCTAAAATTCATCAAAAAATTATGGAATAAATCCAGGGGGAAGCTAAAGCTTATATCTAACTATCCTAAAAAGAATGGCCTAAAAATGTTAAGGGAACTACCTAAACAAAATTCTACAAATTCATGGATCAACATAAAAGAAATAAAATGCAATAAAAGTATAAACTATACAAAAATATCAAAAATGCATGAAAGGAAAATATTTTTATTTGATAATTTTCTAGACATGAATATGAAATGGGATCGAAAATTCCCACTTAAAAATCATTAATTTTCCATTTATTATGATTTTTCAAAGTTTGGAATAAAATGAAGGAAAATAAAATGAAATATGAAGAGATGTGGTGCAGATAGCAAACAGATGCAGTGTAAATCATTCATGGGCTCAAAATGGGGGGTTCAGATAGTAACGCGTGTTGGGCCCAACTCAATCAGAAAATCAATTAGAAAAAACATAAAGAAAAATGAAAAATAAACGGTGCAAATAGAAATGGTTTTCAGTTTAAAATCTAATGGGCCTCGTGAAGGGGGTGTGGACATCAAAAGATCACTTAAGCCCAAGCCAGGACTTAAGTGATACGCTGCGTTTTGCCTCTCAGAATTTCCCTCCAAGATGAAATTAAATCATCGGCCAATGGATCATTTCTCAGTCAACCGGTCAGCTCCTCATCCAACGGCCCTGAACCCGTCTTCAACCTCCAGCTAGGGTTCTTGGAACCTCTATGGAAATGCAGGACATTAAGCTTCATCTTCCTCACACACGAACTCCATCAATACCTCACCAAATGCAGCAATTAAAAACCCTAGATTACTCCAAATTTCATCAGGAATCTAGCCATGGCATCAGAATTTATTGAAACCCTCTCAAACCTAGAACCCGATAGCAACTTCCAATAATTGATCAAGAACCAATCTTAACAATTCTCAAAATTAAAGGTCCTAATCTCATCCTCGTGCTTCCATGAACATTTCTTGCTATTAAACTAAGATTATCCCCCAATATTCAGTGAGTTCTTGGTCCATAAAGAAATGGTGTCAACAACAAAACCATCACCAATTCTCTTCAACTTTTCCAGAAATGATCTCCTAGTTATCCTTAACCATTCTAACCTATTAATTCTATCTAATTCTACTTAAATTAGAGTGCAGAGAGAAATTTACAAACCTGGTAAAATCGAGTGAACAGATGAAGAAATCCCTCAATTCAGACCTTAAATCTTTCCCAATTCCTTCAGTGAGTAGTATTCTAGCTTTTGTATGCAAAAAGAAGGGTTGAAACTGCTTGATTCTTGGAAACCGATCTTGAATTGCAGAGGTGAAAATCCAAAAGCTCATGCACGATTCATCAATGGAATTGCCCTCAATTTGATCTGCACAGCTTCACTATGATGTATGGAATGTGTTTGTGTAGAAAAAAGGAATGGAAATGAAGAAGAATGAAGAAATGAAACTTGACTTGCAATGAAAGATTCTTGATCTCACTCTCTCTTCTCTGCACCAATTCTCACCAACCCTTCCTTTGAGCAAGTTCTAATCATCTTATAGAACTTGTAGGAACTGTCTAGAACCTTTTGGAACACTCCAATGATAAAATGAATATCTCATCTCATGATATTTGATTTCACTTCTCACCATATGCTATCTCATGCCATGGTCCTTGTAACCTTTGATTCTGACTTGAAATTCTCCCCACATGAGATTTATGATGTGTTACAATGCATAACCAACTTGTTTATTGAGTTTTCTTGAGTTTTGCTTTGGTACCTTAAGATGCAAGTAAGCCATTTCCAAAGCAGCCCTATGCTCTAGGCCTCAAATCAAAATTATGGATGAACCGTTGTTCTTAGAATGTCCTTTGGAGTCAAAATGACCTATTATATGACATGGTTTGGATGTATAACTTGTGATTTCCAATTTTCAATTTCAACTTATTTAACTTATGCCTCCATTTTAGGCCATTTTTATCACTTTTTGATACAAGCCCTTTCAACATCTCATGACCTCCCTAATAGCCTTAAAACATCATTCTAAGCAAGTTTGATGTTGAAGATTTTTTCATTTGAAGCTTGGAAATAGGAGATATGGCCTTATGCTTGAAATGACCTATAACCTCCAAATGACCAGAATGCCATTGACTTGTCAAAGCCATAAGTTAAGTTCTACAAATCCTATCAAGGACTTATAGTACTCTCTAGAAAGCTAAGAAGATGCTCTACAATATTAATTTTGACCAAGAGTTCATAGGAATCATCCTACTAGGGCAAAAGTTGGATGCATGTTGGGTGACTTTCAAGGACCCAGATTCACATACCTCAGATGACCTGTAATTTGTCAAAGTCATAACTTGAGCTCTAAAAATCCTATCAAGGACTTCTAGAACTCAAATTAAAGCTAAGAACAAGCTATAAAACATTCATGTTATGGGGAAGATGAGATGACAATCACATCTTGAGCTAAACTGCCTTGAAGATAGGGATCAAACTAGGGGATTTTACACTGTCAATCCTTAGAAACCCTAGCTTGAAACTTCTCAAACTCCTCAATCATGATGAGTTGGTCTAGGAATCATCCTTATAGCATCTCAATGAATAATTCCATGATCACATGGCTCTTGGATTAGGTCTCAACCCTCTCCAAATCATCAGTTGACCTAGGGTTGACCCAGTCAAACCCTAATTCCACCACTCATGGCTGAATCTTCTGAATTCTTGTACAATGACCTCTCTAGGATTCATGATGGCTTCCAAGACATCTCATAAGCTTTCTAAAAGCTTCAAGTCCATCCTCATAGTCTCAGAATCATCTGAGGAGCTCCCACAACTTTCAAGTTATGAGGCACACAACCTTGGTTTCAACCAATCTCTCTGAGGATCTCTTGAGTTCTCTGACAAAGGTATCAACCTTTGAACACTTGAACAACCTTCTTGGCTTGCTTCAAAGTCTCATACAACTCTTTATGGGTAAATAAATGTTGGTCAAATTTTGGGGTGCAACAACGAGTCGTCGAGCTCGCATCATAAATCTGAATCCGTGATTGGTAGACGAAACTGTTTTTTTTTCTGTTTTTCCTTGGTCTGTGTGATTAGTATGCAGGTTATATATCCACAATTCAGAAGTTGAATCCAACTTGATTCATATCAACAACAGCACCAGCTTCGATACGTTCTCGCTCGGTTGCGCATCGTCGTTTCACTAAAAATCCGACAACGCAATGCTCCGAGTCTCTATTTCGCAACAACAATTTGGTAACAATAACACTTCTCTGCAACAGTGTGGTCGAGTCAAAACCAGTCGCATATCGGTAACAACTTCGACCCATTTTGTATTGTTTTTTTTGCTACTCGGGATTGATTTGATTTGGTTGGCCGTATTTGTTGCTATGTTGCCTACTTTGTAAAATCTTTTCTGCAATTAATTCTTTGAAGTTTAGCTGTTTTTATTTTTGTTAACAATAACAGTAAGATAATTCTCCATGGTTTCTATTTTTGTTGAACTTGAATGAACATCTTGTTAATAATGAATGCATATTGTTGGCTGGAATATTTCTATCATATGGGTAGTAAGCTTATGGCTTAGAGAATACTCTGAAATCCACTTGTATTCCTTTTCTTTAGGCAAAGCCATTTCTAACTCTTATAAGAGTTTCACCACTGTTTTATTTTCAGAATTCCATTGCGAAAAAACTGTTGCATTCGATTGCGTTTTGATTGTGGCGTATTTCAATACTTTGATTCCATTGATATGGGTTTGTGATTTAGCTACTGTTAGTGGTTTGTTCTTGAGTAAGGTTTTTTTTACTAGAGTTATAGATGTGAATTATTTAGACATAGGGAGAGTTATTCTGCTTTTGCTTTTCTAAATCATAAGTACAGCAGAAGCAGGTTTTAATTTTAGATTTAGAAGTGTTATCGAGAGTCTTGGTATACTGTTTTACTCATGGCATGAGCATTTGAGTTAGTTTGAATTTCCTTTAAAGTTATTGAGTCATAACATCATATCTTGTGGTTTTCTCAACTGTTAGTAGAAATATAATACAACATGTTAAATAATTTTGTACGGCTGATTAGTATTTTAAATTTGGAAAACCTGGTGCTTTTAAAGTGTTAAAAATCCATGGCTTGTGTTTAGATATTATGTCTTTTATAAAATACATGACTTGTGTTTATCAATTAGTATACTTATGCTGATTGCATGTTGATTTTTGGTTTTACTGTATTTTTATTGCATCTTGTTTTAAGACTCATTGTGTAGTATAAATAATGTACAAGTTGGTAATATTAATTTGGTTGTTTTTTTTAATGTAATCAATTAATTAAAATTTTCTTAGTTAGTTAATTTGGATTAATTAATTTTAATTAATTTACTTATTTGATTTAATCAAATGTTTTTTGATAATTAACTTCAATTAATCTAATTAAGTTATTTAATCAAAGTTTAATTGGTTATTATTATTTTATTTATTTATTTATTTTGTTTTTTTGTTTTAAATTTTTTTTCTTCATTATATTCCATCTCCATTCGATGAAAAATGTACCCCCACTCCCATTAAATGTAATAATTTATCACTTATTACTTATGCTTTAATGCTTCAAAATTATTCTTAAAATTAAATTATCGATTTATCGAGCCATTTTCTACCCTTGTAAGTCGAGTGCTTTCAAAGCCTCGCCATCAACCTTTGTTCAACCATCTCTAACTACTCATCACTCCAAACACCATTTCCTACTCAGACAACCTTCCTTCACGATGAAAAAGAGAGTGTTCCAAGTCTTTGGTTCGCTTTCTCGATTACTTGGGGTCTAAGAAGTATTTCTTAAGCTTAAAGTAATCATCATCAGTCCAACATCACCCTTTCAAACACAACTCCTTTCACGATGAAAAAGAGAGTGTTCCAAGTCTTTGGTTCGCTTTCCCGATTACTTGGGGTCTAAGAAATCTTTCTTAAGCTTCAAGTAATCGTCATCAGTCCAACATCACCCTTTCAAACACAACTCCTTTCATGATGAAAAAGAGAGTGTTCCAAGTCTTTGGTTCGCTTTCTCGATTATTTGGGGTCTAAGAAGTCTTTCTTAAGCTTTAAGTAATCGTCATCATTTCAAATACAACAACCATCTTTAAAATGAAAAAGAGAGAGCTCCAAGTCTTTGGTTCACTCTCCCGATTACTTGGGTCCGAGAAGTCCTTCTTAAGCTTCAAGTAATCGTCATCCGTACCCACTTCAATCCAATTCAAATCCCGTTTCCTTCGTGGTCGTTGCCACGAACTACGAACGCTCTGATTCTTCATTCACTCTTGAATGTAAGATACGTAGGCATAAGATTGCGATGATCTTGCCGAGCACAATCCCCTCCATCTTCCATTTCCCCCATCCTTTCCCGTAGTCGAACTACGACACTCTGATTTCTCATTCTCGTCCGAATGAGCATACGTAGGCACAAGGGCCCCAATCCTTGGTGAGCACCCTATCCTTTAACCATCCCCTTTCCCCTTAGCGTCTTTAGCCCTTTATAGTACCGTTTTAGCATTTAGTAGTGAGAAGAGAAGAATTAAGTTTAGCTAACTCCATCACAACTCGAATTAAGAGGTTCCCGTTGAGTACAACGGACGTGAGGGGTGCTAATACCTTCCCCTCGCGTAACCGACTCCTGAACCCAGGAATATGGTTGCGATGGCCGTGTTCCTTCCGCGTTTATGAGGTTTTCTCGATATTTTCCTCTCCCGTTCATTCGGGAAAAATAAAGTTCGGTGGCGACTCTGTCGAACCGCATTTCCGCGCCTTTCGCGCGAGGGTCGTATGTTCGAAATGAATTTTCGAGGTGCGACAGATGGCGACTCTACTGGGGACTATTGCTCCGTGCAAGAGAGAATCGAGCCTATCTTAGTTTGAGTTGTTAGCTTGTTGTCTTTTATTTTCTTCTCACTTATTTATTGGTATCCTTATCGTGGTTACCTGTTCTTGTGGTATTGTTGGGTTGTTCTGCTTATGGTTATTTTGTGAGATGGCTCTACACCCGAGTTCGAGTATAGCCCTAAGATTAGGATGGTGGTTTTGTAGTGGAGACTTGCGTGGAGTCTTTCACGTTGAGTTGAAGCGAAAACCCCGCTTGGAGTAGATTCCTTGGAGATATTGTTGTTGTGGTGAGTCTTTGCCATGGCCATAATATTTTTGAGCTTGAGTCGTTGATCCCAAGGACCATAAACCGTTTTATCCATGGTGGTTGGTAGTGTTAATTGTTTGTGAATTAATATGAACGCCCCAATCAGATGAGATCCCTTGAACGTATACTCTCTTAAAGTAGTATTTTCAACCTCGATCTATGACTTTGAGAACCTTTTCTAGAATCCGTGTGTCGATGGTTGTGTAGTTGATGCCTCCGAGAAGTCTTTCTCACGTGGAAGATACGAGAACCTCACCTAGAGGAGATTCTATTGAGGATATTATCGTCGTGATGAGGCTTTGTCATGGCAGTAATATCTTTGAAAGATATCCATGACTCTAGGCACCTACCAGTTTTAGAATCCTATCCGTGGGGGTTTCTTTGAGCAGTGACTGTGATCCTTGAACCGTCCACCCGGCTAATCTCATAATTGTTTGAATTTGTGATCCTATGATCCTGGATCTTGCATATTGCATCGCATATCATTTGCATTGCATCTCATTTGTTGTGCATCTTGCATTCTCCTTCCTTCAACAATTTCTCATGTTTCTCTTTCCTTCATATCCAGTAAATCAAGCTGATTCCTCGACACCAGTACGCGACTAGAGCTAATACAAGACGAATAATGGAGCAAATTCAACAAGAGCAAGTTGCCATCAGGAAGGAGTTGGAATCCCTCAATAGAAAGATTGATCAGATCTTCGAAGCCCTCACCATAACTAGGAAGGAACCGGAACAGCGGGCCGCTCAAGGGCCGCGTCAGCAACATCAACAAAGGACGAGAAAGCCAAGTCGGGTCTTTGATCGACTACCAATAACTTATGCTCAGATTTTTACTCAATTGCTGGAGCAAGAAGCCTTTACTTTGAGAGATCTAGCTCCTCCAACTATCATTCTTCCCGACTATGACGCAAATGCTCATTGTGAGTTTCATAAGGGTGCTCTAGGGCATTCGATCGAGAATTGCAGAGCTTTCAAGCACAAAGTTCAAGACTTGATTGACAACGAAGCCCTCACCTTTGATGGGAAATATCTTAACACCATCAACGACCCGATGCCACCATCCAGCTAGTGCCAACATCAAATCAGATCAAGTCCAGTCAACTCCATTCTCAGAAGAAGGCAGTCGTGTTGCCATTTCATTTCTTATAATGTGTTTTTTGTTTGTTTAAGTACTGTATGCTTTGAACAATTGCCATTTCGTATTTGGTTTTCATTAATGTATCGTTTATGCATGTTTTGAATTAGTTATGTCATATTCACTCATTTTTCACTTATCACCGACACATTTATTCATTTCACACTATCCACTGTTGTTTATCATGATTTGAGGGAGGATGATGAAAACGAGATACCCATAATTGCAAACCGTATGCTTTCAGACAGAATCTCGTCAATGATGTGCAGGCATTGTTTCAACCCCCGAACACCGGAGATATAAGGAGTTAATCCCTAGTAAACCACTTCGAGCCTAGAAGTAGCAGTTTTCTTCAGATATTCAAACCTTACACTCAACCTGGGGCAGGGTAGTGTTTAGTTAATCCAATCATGTACTCGAATCAACAAAGAAAAACCCAGAAGACGGTTGTTCTTCAATGACCCATAACATGGCAGTCACAACCTTCCAACAAAATCCAAAAAAATCAAAAGCCTGCTAAGTCAGACACCTTGGAGGGGACTTAGGCAAAAATCAAGGCAATCCCGATGGATTTGACGAGCAAAGTTAATCCATGCAAAAGTTAGGGATCAAAAAAAACAAAAGCAAAGGAAGACCCCGAAACCCTCAACAAAAACAAAATAAGATTCAGTGGCCATTCAAATAGGGTCACTGACACCCCAAAATAAGGTGATTGCCACGTCGAGCAAACCTTGAATCATAAAGTTTACACTGTCAAGATAGGTGCAGAATTAACTGAACGTAGGACTGGAGATCATTAAGAAGAAGGGGTGGGTACAAATCATACTTTGAGCCTAATATCCTTTGTTTCATAACCGTGAACCAGACCACGTTACAGCCCTCGAAAGACCTAATTGAGGCGAGGTTTATTCTATAAGCATACTATCGCAAGGTTGCGTAACCTGACTCCTCACATGATTGTTAATCATTAGCATTGGTGTCATTATCCTTGTTATATCTTCTACACCAATCAAAATTAGCACAATGTTTGGGCTAACGGTTCATTCGTCTCACTATCACAACACCCTCAATAAACGACACTTTTTCAAAACTTGCATTGAACTTTGCATTAATATTACCATTTATGAATGTACAATTTTAACTGCAAATCAGTGCTAGGTATTTAAAGACACTTCAACAAAGGGCAATCAAGGAAGAATTTAACTCCCAGTGGCTGACACGAGGCAAGATTATTTCAAATCCCACAGGCTGGGGCAAATCATTCAACAGCTCGAGCAGGGGCAAGTCATCAGAGCTCGGCTTCAACTTCATAATTGGTTAATCTGGGGTATACTTTTACCATGTTCAGGCTGGGGCAAGATCAGGTCATCCTGACCATCAAGCAGAGTTGCAACCTTCTCTAAAGTAAATTTACAACAAACTACCAAGTACCCGGACTTGGGGCATCAGAACATCTTCTGCTTTGGTCATAGCGTCTGCAGCAAGCTGCGTGTCGAGGAAGTCAATCCCTCCCACCACCCAAAGTCCAATCCGTATTGGCAACTACCAAAATTCCACCGCGCTGGAGTCTCCGCTTGCATTTCCAATTACCTGTCTGCATCATCATATGCATCATACGCATCACATTTGTTATCATAAGCATCTTACATCATATGTATACCCCAATCATATCATAATTCCCCATCTCTTGCATCTCCGCGCGTCAGCATTTGCATTTGCATTTCCATTCGCTATGGAACATCTTAGCATCCAACATCCACATATGCAAGTCAAGGTCCAGGATCAATCCCGAAGATTTCCAAGACCATCATCAGCCCATTCAGGGGCATCTTCCGCAAGATTGTGGGTCTCTCCCACAAAATTTAAGAGCTTCAAAGCAATCATCAGCCTAGTCAGGGGCATTTTTGCAAGACTGTGGGTTTCTCCCACAAAATTCGAAGTTATTCAAAGCAAGATTCAGCCCAGTCAGGGGCATTTTTCAAAGACCATGGGTGTTTCCCATGACATACTTCAACCTCATGGTTGATCAAATCTTCAAGTCAACATTCAACCCAGTTAGGGGCATATCATTCAAGACCGTGGGTGTTCCCCACGAAGTTGTTCAACCTTTTATTGGGCAAATTCAAAGAGTTCAATGCAAATTCAGCCCAATCAGGGGCATCTTCAGCAAAACCGTGAGCGTTCCTCATGAAGTTGTTCAGCCTTTTGTTGAGCAAGACAAGACATCAAGACAAACTCAGCCCAGTCAGGGGAATCCTCTTCAGTGTTCATGGGCGTAACCATGAAATCATTTCAACAAAACTGTGATCTCCAAGCAAGACGGTGGGCGTACCCCATTGATTCATTTTAATCCAATCCTCCTCTTGGGTGTCCCCCAGTGAGTTGTATCCAGCAAGCATGATCGTTGTCAATTACCTCACTATCATCCTTTTAGGTGGTAGTGGCATGTGTGTGAGTTTCGCTCCGTCATCCTTTTGGTGGGGGTCTGTCATAGTCATTAATGATAGACTGTGCGATATTGTTTGGCGTGTGTTTCACTCCGTCATCCTTTTGGTGGGGGGTCTGTCATAGTCATTAATGATAGATTGTGCGATCTGTGTTGTGTTTCGCTCCGTCATCCATTTGGTGGGGGGTCTGTCATAGTCATTAATGATAGATTGTGCGATATTGTTTGTGTTTCGCTCCGTCATCCTTTTGGTGGGGGTCTGTCATAGTCATTAATGATAGATTGTGCGATATTGTTTGGCGTGTGTTTCGCTCCATCATCCTTTTGGTGGGGGGTCTGTCATAGTCATTAATGATAGATTGTGCGATATTGTTTGTGTTTCGCTCCGTCATCCTTTTGGTGAGGGTCTGTCATAGTCATTAATGATAGATTGTGCGATACAGTGTGAGTTTCGCTCCGTCATCCTTTTGGTGGGGGGTCTGTCATAGTCATTAATGATAGATTGTGTGATATTGTTTGAGCGTGTGTTTCGCTCCGTCATCCTTTTGGTGAGGGGTATGTCATAGTCATTAATGTCAGATTGTGCGATATGTTTGGTGAGTTTCGCTTTGTCATCCTTTTGGTGGGGGGTCTATCATAGTCATTAATGATAGATTGTGCGATATTGTTCGGTGTGAGTTTCGCTCTGTCATCCTTTTGGTGGGGGGTCTGTCATAGTCATTAATGATAGATTGTGCGATATTGTTTGAGTGTGTGTTTCGCTCCGTCATCCTTTTGGTGAGGGGTTTGTCATAGTCATTAATGTTAGATTGTGCGATATGTTTGGTGAGTTTCGCTCCGTCATCCTTTTGGTGGGGGGTCTATCATAGTCATTAATGATAGATTGTGCGATATTGTTCGGTGTGAGTTTCGCTCCGTCATCTTTTTGGTGGGGGGTCTGTCATAGTCATTAATGATAGATTGTGCGATATTGTTTGAGTGTGTGTTTTGCTCCGTCATCCTTTTGGTGAGGGGTCTGTCATAGTCATTAATGTCAGATTGTGCGATATGTTTGGTGAGTTTCGCTCCGTCATCCTTTTGGTGGGGGGTCTATCATAGTCATTAATGATAGATTGTGCGATATTGTTTGGTGTGAGTTTCGCTCCGTCATCCTTTTGGTGGGGGGTCTGTCATAGTCCTTAATGATAGATTGTGCGATATTCTTTGTGTGTGAGTTTCGCTCCGCCATCCTTTTGGTGGGGGGGTCTATCATAGTCATTAATGATAGATTGTGCGATATTGTTCGGTGTGAGTTTCGCTCCGTCATCCTTTTGGTGGGGGGTCTGTCATAGTTATTAATGATAGATTGTGCGATATTGTTTGAGTGTGTGTTTCTCTCCGTCATCCTTTTGGTGAGGGGTCTGTCATAGTCATTAATGTCAGATTGTGCGATATGTTTGGGTGAGTTTCGCTCCGTCATCCTTTTGGTGGGGGGTCTGTCATAGTCATTAATGATAGATTATGCGATATTGTTTGGTGTGAGTTTTGCCCCGTCACCCTTTTGGTGGGGGGGTCTGTCGTAGTCATTAATGATAGATTATGCGATTTGTTTTGTGTTTCGCTCCGTCATCCTTTTGGTGGGGGGTCTGTCATAGTCATTAATGATAGATTGTGCGATATTGTTTGTGTTTCGCTCCGTCATCCTTTTGGTGGGGGGTCTGTCATAGTCATTAATGATAGATTGTGCGATAGTTTTTTGGTGTGAGTTTCGCTCCGTCATCCTTTTGGTGGAGGGTCTGTCATAGTCATTAATGATAGATTGTGCGATAGTTTTTTGGTGTGAGTTTCGCTCCGTCATCCTTTTGGTGGGGGGTCTGTCATAGTCATTAATGTCAGATTGTGCGAATGTGTTTTGCTCCATCATCCTTTCGGTGGTAATAGCCATGTGTGTTTTGTCCCATCATCCTTTTGGTGATGACGACCTTTTTTCCAGTTTCTTACAGTTTACTCAGAGGTTTACATTTTTCAATATTTCAATTCCCAAGCATTTCTTTTCTTTTCAGACAAATTCAAGGTCTTCTTCATATCTAGTTGACTTCAACCTCGGGAGAATGAATGATGCAGCAGTTCATTTCTCTAGGTTTAAGCCAATTAGATAGGGGCATCTGTCATACCCTAAATTTGTCCTACCTTTTTTCAAATATTTTCATATTTTTGTATTGCATCACCTGCATGATATCATGTATTTTACTTTGAATAAAACCCAGAGGATTGGTTAGGCAGAATGAATATTCGGATACACATATGGACTGGTTGAAATTTTGCCCAAGCTGTCTGGGTAAGACCTTCGATTAATTTGACACGATGCTGTATTTTCCCCAGTTATTTATTCTGCGTTAGCCATTTCTGTGCGGCCATTTTTTTTAGATAATTCTTTTCATCTTATTTTATTTTTTTAGCATTTAATTTAAAATTTGTCCGTTTATTTATTTATTTATTTTATTTTTACCACCTTTTATTCAATATCTTATTAATATTAATTTCTTTTCTTTCTAAAAAATATAGAAGTCGTTTCTTTTAGTTTTAATTTTTATTTTTGTTTATATTAATATGTTAATAATAATAGTTTGTTTATATTAGTTTATTTATATTAATAATATTGTTTATGTAATATTAGTTTTTATTAGGTTATGCTAACTATTTGGTTGATTAGTGTTTTATTAATTACTAGTTAATTAAGTTAGTAAAACAAGAGATTACTTTTTAAAAAAACACGGTAGATAAAGAATTAGGAGGGAAGGTAAGGCCCACGGTTTGAGGCCCATCTTTGAAACTCATATTGAAAGGTCTTTAAAAGGGAGACAAAAAAAAACCCTAGAGGGGGCACTGTTCACCTTCTTCCTAAACGGCCAAACCCTAAGCCGTCGCACCACTCTTTCCGCCTTCAGCTTCATCTTCTTCAGTCATCACCTTCACCGAGCAAACCCCATTCTTTCTCCTTTCTCCTTCGACAACCCACCATCATAGTCTTCTCCTTTCTCCTTCGACCTTCAAAGTTTGATTTTCTTTGGTTGTGATTCAACAAGGATCTGCTTATTGCCGTAGCAACTCGCTAATACAACAACAAGGGCTTCTCCAGGACTCGTTGTGCAAAATTAGTCTTGACGGTTCCAAATTCGTGAAAATGATTTGGATTGTGGTGTTTGTTTACTTCATGTGCAGGTTGTAAGGACAACTTCGCGACTACAACGAAGGTGCATATCTTGACGACATTAGAAGCAGCTCTCGTTTTTGTTAAACAGCATCAAACTCAAGCAGGAGCATTAACATTTGCGGTAACGGTTCGACACTGTGTTGCAGCGAGTTTGTCTTACTACCCGACGATGGCTTTGATAAACGGTTGAAAGAGAATGTGGAGTACCTAAAAGAGCTTAAAGATTTAGCAGAGAAGGAAATGGCGGTCCTTTGGAGTCTATCAAAAATGGCGTAACAGGTTTCCTTTGCAATATTTCAACCGCAAGCAGTAACAGTGGCACCTATTTACAGTTTGCCGCATTCAACGGCATTAACCGTAACGATGATTCCGACAACTTATCAAGATCCAACTTCAACAACACAACAGATCCTAAGCAGCTGACACCATATTATCACTCACGCGAAAATGGTTTTGCAATAATGATTTATCTGTGAAGCTTTCAGGTTCAATCACGGGTTCAAAATGGCGGTTCGGTTAAGAAGCAATCATAACATGTCATCTCATATCCAACAACAAGTTCTGGTTCCAACACCGTGGCGATAATGATCTTCGCAACAATAACACAACCTCATCACGATAACAACACAACAAATTTCGCAGCAACGAGTCGTTGAGCTCGCGTCATAAATCTGAATCCGTGATTGGTAGACGAAACTGTTTTTTTTCTGTTTTTCCTTGGTCTGTGTGATTAGTATGCTGGTTATATATCCACGATTCAAAAGTTGAATCCAACTTGATTCATATCGACAGCAGCACCAGCTTCGATACGTTCTCGCTCGGTTGCGCATCTCCGTTTCACTAAAAATCCGACAACGCAATGCTCCGAGTCTCTATTTCGCAACAACAATTTGGTAACAATAACACTTCTCTGCAACAGTGTGGTCAAGTCAAAACCAGTCGCATATCGGTAACAACTTCGACCCATTTCGTATTGTTTTTTTTGCTGCTCGGGATTGATTTGATTTGGTTGGCCGTATTTGTTGCTATGTTGCCTACTTTGTAAAATCTTTTCTACAATTAATTCTTTGAAGTTTAGCTGTTTTTATTTTTGTTAACAATAACAGTAAGATAATTCTCCATGGTTTCTATTTTTGTTGAACTTGAATGAACATCTTGTTAATAATGAATGCATATTGTTGGCTGGAACATTTCTATCATATGGGTAGTAAGCTTATGGCTTAGAGAATACTCTGAAATCCACTTGTATTCCTTTTCTTTAGGCAAAGCCATTTCTAACTCTTATAGGAGTTTCACCACTGTTCTATTTTCAGAATTCCATTGCGAAAAAACTGTTGCATTCGATTGCGTTTTGATTGTGGCGTATTTCAATACTTTGATTCCATTGATATGGGTTTGTGATTTAGCTACTGTTAGTGGTTTGTTCTTGAGTAAGGTTTTTTTTTACTAGAGTTATAGATGTGAATTATTTAGACATAGGGAGAGTTATTCTGCTTTTGCTTTTCTAAATCATAAGTACAGCAGAAGCAGGTTTTAATTTTAGATTTAGAAGTGTTATCGAGAGTCTTGGTATACTGTTTTACTCATGGCAGGAGCATTTGAGTTAGTTTGAATTTCCTTAAAGTTATTGAGTCATAACATCATATCTTGTGGTTTTCTCAACTGTTAGTAGAAATATAATACAACATGTTAAATAATTTTGTACGGCTGATTAGTATTTTAAATTTGGAAAACCTGGTGCTTTTAAAGTGTTAAAAATCCATGGCTTGTGTTTAGATATTATGTCTTTTATAATATACATGACTTGTGTTTATCAATTAGTATACTTATGCTGATTGCATGTTGATTTTTGGTTTTACTGTATTTTTATTGCATCTTGTTTTAAGACTCATTGTGTAGTATAAATAATGTACAAGTTGGTAATATTAATTTGGTTGTTTTTTTTAATGTAATCAATTAATTAAAATTTTTTTAGTTAGTTAATTTGGATTAATTAATTTTAATTAATTTAGTTATTTGATTTAATCAAATGTTTTTTGATAATTAACTTCAATTAATCTAATTAAGTTATTTAATCAAAGTTTAATTGGTTATTATTATTTTATTTATTTATTTATTTATTTATTTTGTTTTTTTGTTTTAAATTTTTTTCTTCATTATATTCCATCCCCATTCGATGGAAAATGTACCCCCACTCCCATTAAATGTAATAATTTATCACTTATTACTTATGCTTTAATGCTTCAAAATCATTCTTAAAATTAAATTATCGATTTATCGAGCCATTTTCTACCCTTGTAAGTCGAGTGCTTTCAAAGCCTCGCCATCAACCTTTGTTCAACCATCTCTAACTACTCATCATTCCAAACACCATTTCCAACTCAAACAACCTTCCTTCACGATGAAAAAGAGAGTGTTCCAAGTCTTTGGTTCGCTTTCTCGATTACTTGGGGTCTAAGAAGTCTTTCTTAAGCTTAAAGTAATCATCATCAGTCCAACATCACCCTTTCAAACACAACTCCTTTCACGATGAAAAAGAGAGTGTTCCAAGTCTTTGGTTCGCTTTCCCGATTACTTGGGGTCTAAGAAATCTTTCTTAAGCTTCAAGTAAGCGTCATCAGTCCAACATCACCCTTTCAAACACAACTCCTTTCACGATGAAAAAGAGAGTGTTCCAAGTCTTTGGTTCGCTTTCTCGATTATTTGGGGTCTAAGAAGTATTTCTTAAGCTTTAAGTAATCGTCATCATTTCAAATACAACAACCATCTTTAAGATGAAAAAGAGAGAGCTCCAAGTCTTTGGTCCACTCTCCCGATTACTTGGGTCCGAGAAGTCCTTCTTAAGCTTCAAGTAATCGTCATCTGTACCCACTTCAATCCAATTCAAATCCCGTTTCCTTCGTGGTCGTTGCCACGAAATACGAACGCTCTGATTCTTCATTCACTCTTGAATGTAAGATACGTAGGCATAAGATTGCGATGATCTTGGCGAGCACAATCCCCTCCATCTTCCATTTCCCCCATCCTTTCCCGTAGTCGAACTACGACACTCTGATTTCTCATTCTCGTCCGAATGAGCATACGTAGGCACAAGGGCCCCAATCCTTGGCGAGCACCCTATCCTTTAACCATCAACAATGACTAATCCATACTTCTTGCCTCTGATGGATGCAGTTTTCACTGGTCCAAACAGATCAATATGAAGTAATTCTAGTGGTCTAGAAGTAGAAACAACATTTTTTGATTTAAAAGATGATTTTGAAAACTTCCCTTTTTGACATGCTTCACAAAGAGCATCTGAGGTGAACTTCAGATTAGGAAGTCCTCTGACAAGATTAAGTTTATTAATCTGAGATATACGTCTCATATTAATATGCCCCAATCTTCTGTGCCAGACCCATTGCTCCTCATTAACAGACAAGAGACATTTAACATTCTGAACCTTAAGTTCTGAAAGATTTATTTTATAAATGTTATTTTTCCTCTTTCCACTAAATAGGATTGAGCCATCCTTTTGACTAATAGCTTTACAACATTTTTGATTAAAGGTTATATCATAACCATTGTCACTTAATTGACTTATGGATAATAAGTTATGCTTTAATCATTCTACAAGTAAGACATTAGTAATAGAGGGAAGTTTACCATTTCCAATAGTGCCAGATCCAATGATCTTGCCCTTCTGATTCCCTCCAAATTTCACATCACCTCCAGATCTAAGCTCAAAACTTTGGAATATAGACCTTTCTCCTGTCATGTGTCGCGAGCATCCAGAGTCCAGGTACCATGATTGGCGTCCTGACCTTGCTGCTAAGAACATCTGCAACAGGAATTATTTTACTTTTAGGTACCCAGATCTTCTTGGGTCCTTTTGGGTTAGTTGTTCTGAAGGTTTGTCTAAACTTCTGTTTTTCAACATAAGATTTATTCTGACTAGCCTTAGATTTAAACACATGAATGTTCTTTTCAGAACGTGTGTGTTCAATATCATTCAAGTGACCAAATTTAAAGTGGGAATATAAAAGAGTTTTCTTGATGATAATTTTATCAACAGGTTCTGGATTTAAGTCCTTTCCAGAGGAAGATTTATATCCAATTCCTTTTCTGTTATTTCTGCTAACTCCATAGATCATAGAAGCCATTTTGCTTCTGTCTATGCTTTTAGCAAGAAACTTCTGAAAGCTGTAATCATATTTTTCCAAAATATTTTTGCATTCAGACTCAGTTTCAGAATCAGAGTCTTGTTGAGCTAATTCAGAATCATTTTTCAATCTTAAGTTCTTTTCATTTAGCTCAGCTACTTCTGATTTGAGAATATTATTCTCAGATACAAGATTGCTTTGACGCTTCTTGTATTTGAGCTTAATATTGTTATAGCTCTTCAGAACTTCTGATAACACTTTGATAAGTTCTTCTTTAGTGAGTTTAGCCATTACCTCTTCAGCGTCAGAGTCAGAGTCAGAGTCAGATTCAGATCCTGAAGTTCCTTCCTCCTGATCTTCTATGTCTACCATCAATGCTACATTTGCACATTCCTCTTCTGACTCAGATTCAGATTCAGATGTATCTGAATCATCCCAGGTGGCCATTAGAACCTTCTTCTTCTTATCCGATTTTCTTTTAGGCTTTTCTTTCAACACCTTTGGACATTCATTTTTGTAATGTCCAGGTTCTTTACATTCATAACAGACAACCTCCTTTTTGCCAGATCTTCTGTGTCCAGAAGATTCTTTTCTTTGGTCAGGCTTCCTGAAGTTTCTGAACTTCTTTCCTTTATGCTTCCAGAATTTGTTTATTCTTCTATACAGCATGGATAGTTCATCTTCATCTTTAGATGAGGATTCTTCAGAGCTTTCCTCTATTACCTGCAATGCTTTAGCAGATTTATTAGATTTTAAAGCAATTGATTTACCTTTCTTTTGAGGTTCATCTTCCTCAAGTTCAATTTCATGACTCCTTAGTGAACTGATTAGTTCCTCCAAGGAGATCTTGTTCAGATCTTTAGCCATTTTCAGCGCAGTCACCATAGGTCTCCATCTGGTAGGTAAGCTTCTGATGATCTTTTTCACATGATCAGCAGTAGAGTATCCTTTATCCAGAACCTTTAGTCCAGCTGTAAGTATTTGAAATCTGGAGAACATAGCTTCAACAGATTCAGCTTCTTCCATCTTGAAGGCTTCATACTTCTGGATTAGAGCCAGAGCCTTTGTTTCCTTGACTTGAGAGTTTCCCTCATGAGTCATCTTTAAGGACTCAAACATGTCAAATGCAGTTTCTCTATTTGTGATCTTTTCATACTCAGTGTGAGATATTGCATTTAACAATATTGTTCTAGCCTTGTGGTGATTTCTAAATTCCTTCTTTTGGGCTTCTGTCATAGATTTTCTATCTACTTTCTTGCCATTCCCATCAATGGGATGAACATATCCATCTATGACCAAATCCCATAAATCCGCATCATAACCAAGGAAAAAACTTTCAATCCTATCTTTCCAATAATCAAATTTCTCCCCATCAAACATAGGGGGTTTAGTGCTGATTATGTCTCTTTCTTCATACTTGTTGTTAATGTTAGACATTGAATTATCAGCCATAGTAACAACCAAATATATATCAAAGTTTTTCTCACTGGATCTTTTCTGTCACTGTGAAGTGGTAGCACACACAGAACTGGAGCTCTGATGCCAACTGAAGGTGAGAAAATACTTAGAAGCGGGGTTGAATAAGTATGAAGATAAAATCTTAGAAATAAAAACTCAAGTATTTTTATCCTGGTTCGTTGAACTCAACTACTCCAGTCCACCCCTCCTAGAGTGATTTGCCTTTCTCAAACAAGGACTTAATCCACTATTTAATCAACTGATTACAATAGTAAGCACTAAGAACAACTGTTCAAAGTCTTCTCAAGAACTACTGATCCTAACTGGATATTCTTAAGGTTTTCTTACAATCAAATGTAATAACAAATACAAGTGTTTAAAATTCTTCTAATAAAGCTTTATCACAACTGTGATTTTTCACTTAATATTAAGAACAAAGAAATTAATTCTAGAAAGAATGTGAGTTGTATGAGAGCTTTGATAATGAATTCTTTTCAAGTAAAACGTCAACTGAAGAAGATGAGTGGAGACTTGCTTTTATAGGCACAGTGGTCCAAGAGCTTTTCACGTTGAGAAGTGTGTATCAAAAGGTCTGAGCCTTTTTGTCTTCACATCAAGTGACCTTTCCTAGAATAAGAAAGCATAGAGAAATCTTTTTTGTCTGTGTTCTTGTGTCTAGCATAAATAAGGAAAGATTCGTTTGGATATTCCAACGGACATAATCTTTGAATTCTTCTTCATCAATTTTCAGCAAGAATCATCAGAGTCTAAATTGATCAGAGCCTTCTGATGTTGATCAGAGTTTTGCTGAATCAGAGTCTTTGCAGCAAGTGTGCTTTTAGTGTGTATAAATTCAGAGCAGAGTTTTGAGTCAGATCCTCAGTACTGGCAGCGTTAGTACTCTCAGAGTCTTCTGAAGTAACTATGCTTGAGAACTCTTCATACATAATTCTTCTTTGGTTCAGATGCTTCTGACTTGCTTCAGATTCTTCTGGAGCTTCTGCTTCAGATCCTTCTGGAGACAGCGCTCAGGATCTTCTGATGGCAGCGTTCAGAATCTTCTAATGAGTGCATATGACGCTTCAGAGTCTAGCATATTTCTTATGTTCAGATCTGATTTGCTTCTGGAGTGATAATTACTTTAATATCTGCAGCAAACATTCTTAAGCAAATTTTAGAGTATATAATTCTTAATTACAAAATTTCATAATAGTTATCATCAAAACATAGAGATATTATTAAGAACCAATCTGTGTTCTAACACATCATGCAAAACAAAACCTGTGCGTCTGCTACTACAATATGCCATGCACAACATCAACTAACAACAACATCAGACAACCTATCAATGGAAGTAACAACATACAACAACAAGACAAAACCAAACTTAAGGAGCAAGTTTTGGGTGGTTTTAAAAAGAGAGGAAGAGGGACAATAAGGAAAAAGAAAAATAAGGACACAAAAAACTCACTTTCGTATTTAAAACCATGTCCAAACTCCTCCCAAAGTTTCATGACCATCAATCTACAAAACCATCAAAACTTCACCTCATTCTCTCTGAAAAACTCCAAACAAATACATTACTAAACAACAACTAGAATCACAAATAAAAAAGACCACAAAATTTCCCTCATTTCCATTCACAAATTGACGTATAAAACTTATTTTTCCTCTGCTCAGTTCCACCAAAAATCACTCATCCATGGCCTCTTTCCCCCAATTGTTCCTTCATTCACCATTCCACCATTCATCACCTTTCCATCATTAGCTCCCCTGCAACCAGACAACAACAACAAAAGAAGAAAAGTGCAGAAAAGTCTATGTTATTCTCCACCATATTGAAACATCAATATCAACAACATAATGAAATAGAAGGAGAATAAATATTTTGGTTCAGTATTTTTATCAACCATGTGACAAGCGAGATTACGAGGTGTCAAAAACACAATATTATCGTCACTCAAACTGAGCCACAACAACAACTGCTACTTCCTATCCAAACCTGAAACCAACGACGCCACTGATTCATCCTCCCCGAGGGGATTTGATTTCATGAATTTCCAATAGGATGTCATTCTTGAACCCTGAGAATGCTCTTAAAAGAGCAGAAGAATTGATCAATATGGGGCAGAAGCACGATGCTCTTCAAACTCTGCACGACCTGCAACTTTCTTCAGCAAACTCTCATGAACCACCAACAATCCCTTGTTGCACCTTACCACAAATCGTGACACAACCGTAACAATATATTACTCTCTTTATCGATACTCATTTCATCTTTATATCAACACAACCACCATTGTGAACAAACCAACAAAGCCACACATCTTTAAGTTAGGAACTGAAGACCCTTCATGACAAATTTCCTAAACAACATTGTTCACCATTGATAAACCAAACAAGAGATCAATCTAAGAATCAAATCGCAGATTCATCATCCTCACCATGCCATGAGAATTCGCATCCAAAAATAACGCACACCAACCGCTCAGTGTTGTACCGCAAGAAAGAGGAACGAGAAGCGAGGGAGAAAACAATTTGAGACAGGAGCGAGATAGAGAGATAGGCGGCAAGGAAAGAATCATTGAAGAGTGAAGCAATGAAAGAGGATAGTGAAATCATGTTTTGAGTGGAGAAAAGATCTGCACGTGAGGTATTTTTTTCAATTCCCCTTTTATTATTCTTTTTTTCCTTTATGAGTTTTCTTATTTCATTGGGCTTTTTTAAGCTGACCACGTTTTCCCAACATGATAGCAGACACCCTATTCTTATCACTAATACCCCCACTTTTTAGTTTTTCCTTTACTTTTTTTTGTAATTGTTAATTTTAAGAATTGATTTATGTTAGTTAACTGTTTTTTATATAATATTTTATTAATTAATATGTTTTTAAATATTTGAAATTTCCTTTTTTTAATTATGTTTTATTTAAGATTTAAATATTTTTTAGGATTGATAATTATTATTTAGATTAATTAGTTTAGATGTTTTCAATTAATTAAAAATCTCAAAAAATATTTTCTCAATTAGATTGTGAGTTAATCCTTTTCAATTTTGATTTTTGGTTGTTTAGGTTTTGTTATTGTTGATCACTTAGATTTTAATTAGTTTCTTTATCGATTTGATTTCTAACTTTGTGACTTGGTTTTATCTGATTGATTTTATACTGATTATGCCCTTACTCATAGCTTGCGCTCATGCTTGTAGACAACGTTGTTTTGATCTTTGTTTCTCACTTGTATATTCAAATCATTTTCAAAATAAATTCTTGATCCAACGTCGAGCCATCTTTTACACCTTGTAAGTCGATTGCTTTTTAAGCATCACCATCAACCTTTTAATCACCATACACAAATTTTATAGCTTACTCTTGGGCTTTCTTACAGTGAGACATATTCGATCAATTACTTCTAGTTAGTTATTTAGAA
Source organism: Lathyrus sativus (assembly GCA_963859935.3). Lineage (NCBI taxonomy): Eukaryota > Viridiplantae > Streptophyta > Magnoliopsida > Fabales > Fabaceae > Lathyrus > Lathyrus sativus. Next base: position 653,259,231 of record OZ012739.1, on the reverse strand, counting down.
GACTAGCCCACTTTGCTAGTGCACACGATTAAAGTTCTATTCGATTGCTTTCCTTTACTTGTTTATTTATATTTTGTCTTTGCATGATGATGGATTCCAAAACCCTAAAGCACTTGATCCATATATCAAGCCCTGCCCCAACTCTTGTAAGCCGATTTCCTTGTGCATCGCCATCGACCTTACCCTACATAATTAGGACCTCCTTACCATTTAATTCAAACCCTTAAGCCGTTTTGCATGCAAATTTAAACCTCAATCCATATCGAGTATTTTCTTCAAATCAAATTAAAACACTTAATAACTATGAAACACTTTTCAATAAAAGATGAAAAGAGAGTTGGACTGGAGCCTTCGAGTTCTCTCTTTGATTGCTTAAGTATGAGGAGTCTTCTTCACAATCGAATGATTGTCTTCTCTAAACGATTTATAATTCGCTTCATATCAAATTATTTTCATAACAAATCAAACTATTTTTATCAAGTCAATTAGGGTTGAAAGAGAGAGAGAGAGAGAGAGAGAGAGAGAGAGAGAGAGAGAGAGAGAGAGAGAGAGAGAGAGAGAGAGAGAGAGAGAGAGAGAGAGAGAGAGAGAGAGAAGAGAGAGAGAGAGAGAGAGAGAGAGAGAGAGAGAGAGAGAGAAGAGAAGAGAGAGAGAGAGAGAAAGAGAGAGAGAGAGAGTCTTCGATTCACTTTCCTGATTACTTGGATACGAGGAGTCTTCTTTGGCATCTAAGTACTCGTCACCCATTTAAAACACTTTAATCATATTAAACCTTTTCACAATTAATGGTGAAAAAGAGAGAGAGTCGAGTCTTCGATTCACTTTCTCGATTATTTGGATACAGGGAGTCTTTTTCACAATCAACATATTAACTCAACTTCTCGCCTCCGTGCGACTAAAACCATTTTCAGAAAGGGCATCTTATTTCTGTTCTACCGCAATGGTAATGCATAAGACTCCCTTAGAAGAAAACAAACAAACTTAGCTAAAATTTCTCACGAATTGAATTAAAAGGTTCCCATTGAGTATAACAAATGTGAGGGGGTGTTAATACCTTCCCCTCATGTAACAAACTTCCGAATCCATGTCTTGATTGCAATGACCATGTTCTTTCCCTAAAGGTTTTCTTGATATTTTCATGTCCATCCTTGTGATGAATAAGTTTCGGTGGTGACTCTATTTTCCGCGTCCATCACGAAGGTCGTATTATGTTTTCAAGGTGTGACAGCTGACATTTCTGCTGGGGAATATGCCTTGCCCTATGCAAGAGAAAGTCAAACCTAACTTGATTTGATTTGTAAGAGATAGTTTCGTTTGTTTGTTTTTTCTTATTGATTGCTTGCTTGTATGATTTTTAATTATCTAAATACTTGCTTACTTTATTGTATCCTATTATTATTATCTTGTGTTAGTGTTGGGTTTCTCTGGTCATTGGCTTTGTGAGATAGGCTCCCTACCGGAGTCTGAGAAAAAAACATAGGATTAGAATGGTGGTTGTGTAATAGAGGCCCACGACGTGTCTTCCTTGTTGGGACGATACGAAAACCATGCTTAGAGTAGATTCCCTTTGAAATGTTATTATTGTGGTGAGCCTTCATCATAGCAATGATGTTTTCAGGCCTAAATCGATTACTCTAAGGACCTTTTAACAATTTCCATAGTGGTTGGTAGTGTTAACTCATGAGGGTCACTCCTTATTAGGTTGACATGAACGCCCCGATCAGATGAGATGCCTTGAACATATCGTTATTTTAACAATGATATTTTCAACCTCGATCTATGACTCTGAGATACCTTTTTAGAAACCTTGGATTCAATGGTTGTGTAGTAGAGACTCACGAGGGCCTTCCCTAGTTGAGACAATATGAAAAACTCACCTAGAGGAGATCATTTCAAGGGTGTTGTTGTCTTGATGAGCCTTCGTCATGGCAATGATATCTTTGAGAAGATCCATGACTCTAGGCACTCACCTATTTTAGAGCATACCTATGTGGATCCGATAATCATAGATACTTGTTGCCATTTCTTCAACTTTAGAGTTATACCTATGATCCGGAGCATTTAATTTCTTTGTATATTAAAAAAAACTCATTGCATCTGCATCTTATCAGCATGCATGCATACCATCTTCCAAAATCCAAAAAGAAACTCATTCCACCTCTTGCCCATCGCCAGCCAGTTGATTTCTTGACACTCATATTGAACATGTGGTAGCTGAAAAGCATTTGAAGAGGGATCAAGCAGAAATAAAAATAACATAGACGACTTAAAAGGCCGGTTAGACAAAGCAAGTTTTAGGCTGTAGTAGCTATGTCAGAGAACAACCTTTAGCATGTTGAGGTGGAAAATGTTGATCCCCCACCCAGTTTTACTGTGACGACTAATCCATTGTAGTCTTCTACCTGATGATGATCCTCCACAAGTGAACATTCCTGATCGACCCCAGAGGATGCCATTGATTGATCCCATAAAGAAAAGGCTTTGTGCTATTGAGGAGGAACTCCAAGCTATGAGAGTGCATGATACGTATGGGCTCGATGCTGCTGATATGTGCCTAGTGGCAAACTTGGTAATTCCTCCAAAATTTAGAGTACCCAACTTCAAGGAGTACACTAGCCTTAGTTTCCCGAAGTGTCATTTGGTGATGTTCTGCTGAAAAATGACCTCCCATACCCATTACGATAAGTTAATGATTTAGTATTCCAAAGACAGTTTGAGTGGTGCATCTTTGAGTTGGTACATGGATTTAGAAAGAAGTTGTATCCAATCATGGAAGGACCTAGCCAATGCCTTTCTAGAGTAATACCAGTACAATTTAGACGTGGCTCCTAGTCGCATGCAGTTGCAAAGCCTATCTCAGAAGAGTAGTGAATCCTTCAAGGAGTATGCACAGTGGTGGAGAGAATTGGCATCCAGAGTGCAACCACCACTTTAAGATAAAGAGTTAGTTGATATGTTCATGGATATTGTCATACCCCAAATTTTACCCTTAGATTCTTTGATCTTTCGCATATCATTTTAGATCAATCATTTCTCGCATACTACCCATGTTATCAGCTAGAATGAATTTATTGGAATTATAGTCGATTCGTTCGCATTTTTTGGACAGTTTATTACGAAATTGGAAGAAATAGTGTATTCTTCTGAGTGGTTCATCCTGCGCTAATAATTTTGGTGCACTCGTTTTACATTTTGAGTATTTTGGAACTTGACGTTTTTATTCCCTATTATTTATTTATTCATTTTTTATTTGTAATTTATTTTTAAATAGTCTTGTATTAATTTATAATTGCGTTTTAATTTGTTAAATTAATTTTATTTTACTATTAATTTATCTTTATTCATTTATTTATTTCTTAATTAAATGTTTTTTAAACTAATTTAATTTTGTTTAGTTAAACTAGTTTTTTATTTTAGTTAACTTTGCTTTTTTTTTCTTCTTATTTTTAATATTTAATTTTGTTTTTTTATTCCTTTTAAGCATTACTTAATTGGCAAGTTTGGAGAAATCATTTTATTTGTATTCATTTTTTTTGAAAGAAGTAATACAGTAGTACAACATTGCATCATCACAACCCTGCACCATGCAAACATCCTACATCACCAAAGTTCAAACCTTGTACCAAAATGAACTCTGTTATCCACCTGTACCAAGTCTGGCTGTCACCACACAACAACCAAAATGTGATGCCAAGCCAAAGTCCTACAACTCCATGACCTGCTACAAACTGCAACAATTGATTTGTCCAAAAGCCAACAACAATACACACTAATACTTTGACCAAAACCTGAAAAAATGGCACTGTAAATTGGAAGTACCAGGAACAGAGAACAAAATTTCATACCACAATTCACTTCTTCTACTCACCACCCGAGACCACCTTCCTCTTCATCTTCACGCGAAACCCTCCCTTCAACCCGACGCAACGCCATCATCATCTCGTCGCCATCTACCATCACCTTCCTACAATATTTTCAAACATCTCTGTCAAAATTGTCCTTCCTCCTACACGACTTTCCAACCATTTCATTTCAAACAAATCTAACCACCAAATCAGACAACACAGAATCGAGCGAAATCTATAAAAGAGTGAGTAGAAGAGAGAGATTCAACGAAACTTGAAACAAATTCACAAAACTGATACGAGATCAAACCGTGAGAACAAATCTAAAATCACGAGCAAAACCACAAAATTCAATAACACTTTTCGATCCGACTCTTACTTCGACAACCAATAACTGACTAAAGCTCCTCCCTCCCCACGAATCCACCTGCTACAAGCCACCATAAATCATCTTTTCATTCTCTCGTCTTCACACCACGACAATAAGCTTCAGACCAACGTGAGTAGTTCGATTCACACCACTTTTTTTCTCTTGCACATCTTATTTAGTCTAAGTTTTGTTTCCAGTTTGTTGATTTTGAGTGAGAGCTAAAGTTGAGTGTGGGGAGTTTTGAATGGTAGGGAGCTGAGTTATTCTGAGCGTCTGATTCAATGGTGATATTGAGGGACCACTACTGCTGACGGAATCCATGGCGCAGCGAAACAACGTCCGTTTTGGTCCGACGTATGTGTGTTTTGCATAGATGGACAACATTCTGAACTAAAGAAGAGGACTGAAATTTTGACCTATGATTGAAGTTCGTCGTGTTTTTTTCTTTTACTTTTGGTTTTTGTTTTTATTATTTTCCTTTATTTGTCTTGGGCTTATTCTCTTCATGAGCTTAGATTGACGCTATTGACCATATCCCATTGTCTTTTATACCCTGTTTTTGTTTTTATTTTATTACTTTGTTAAATTAGTTTAGTTAGAAAATAATTTGATTTAGGTTTAATTGATCAATTAATGATTTTAATTATTAATAAAAACTACAAAAGTATTCTCTTGATTAATCTTGGATTTTATTTTTTTTCAATTTTGATTTGTTTATAATTTATTGCTTAGAATTATTTAGGTTTTCTTTAAATTAGGTTAACTAGTTTCTTTTGTAAATTTAACTACTAACTTATTAACTTGTGATTCAATTCCTGACTTGAAGTTTTAGATCTTCTTTGTCCGGGCTCCAATTTTATGTTTTCGATTTTATCTTGACTTTGTTGATGTTCATATATTGTGTTCATAATGTGTCTTTTGTCATATCATTTCTCTTTGCCTGATTTTATTTTGTGTCTCGTACTTGATCCTATTTTCCTGTGTTAATTACCTGTACCTCAATTCCAAAGGAAAGGATTCCCCTCTGTTGACTTCCATGTCATACTTAGCCTAACCTTAGGTCCTTACCCTTTATCCTAACCTTAGGATTAGAGTCACCATACTCTATGTGAGTGTCCTATCATGGACATTTCTTTTCCCGTTTAACCTAACCTTGGTTTAGAGTCGTTGCACTCTATGTAGGTGTCTCACCACAGACATTTACTTTTCCCTTTGGAATCTTGACCACAGTCAAAATTTCCTCACCCCTTTTGAGGGGAACTACGGTTGCTCTGATTCCATTCCGTCAGGATACATTAACACGAGATGTGATTTGTTGGCGAGCATACTTTGTACATACTTTATACCTTTACCTTAACATATTTCCTTTTAGCAAGCATACTTTAGAATAACACAAATACTAATAAGAGGTTCTTGTAGAGTACTGCAGATACTTAGGATGCTAACAATTTCCCTAGGTATAACTAACCCTTGAACCTTATATCTCTTAGCTATGTGGTTACATAGCGCACGTAGGGTTTTCTTAGATATTTACCATTTCCTTTGGATAAATCAAAGCTCGGTGGTGAACTTCATGATTTATGATTCAAGTTAATTCAATAGCTTGATATCTGATTCTCACCGCAACAGATACCTTACGGAGCCCATACTTTGAAGGATGATTAAAATTATATCTTTTGACTTCTCTAACTTAGTAAAGGTTGAAGAACGCATCGAGAGCGGCCTCAAGAGAGGAAAAATACAAGATGTCTCAAGCAGCCAAGTTAGCAAGACCGAATCCCTCGGTAGCTCCCAAAAGGAAGAAGAGGATGAAACTATTGCAGTCATAGAAAATATTAAGTATTCTCAAGATGCACCACCAAAACTTTGTGGTCTTGCATTTTCTCAGCAGTCATCATTTCTAGTTCTATGTTATCCTTATGGGAAATCGATAATGCCTAGAGCTTTATGCCGGAAACCTTGGATTGCTCCTCATAAAAATCAACAAGCCCATGATAGAGGATATTAAAATCAACATCAGAGCCAGCATAAGCCACACAACATCTTGGAAAGAAGGAATGCTCATCTTCATTCAGATGTCATACAGTTAACTCTTACCATGTTTTATTCAAATCTTGTTGGTAATTCCCAAGTCTCTCGTGTTGTTTCCAAAACCATACCCGCTTGGGTATGACCCCTATGTGTAGTATGGATATCATGGAGGATCAATAAGGGCATTCAACTGAAGATTGAAAAGCTTTCCAAGCCAAAGTACAATAGTTGATTGACAAATGGTACATATCTTTTCCAAAAGGAAGTTTGGTTGTGCACGTTAATTTCTTACCCGAATGAGCTCGAAGACTTTAAGGGGCATCTCCTTAAGCCAATGGTTTATACAGGAAGTCATCTTCAGCACTGGCAATCATTGGATCATTTTTATTATTGCATTTGTATTTTCTTTCCTGTTGAACGATACTTGTTTTTAAACGTTGTTGTTTTGAATGGTAATATTAATGAAGTGGCCATGCATTTTTTGAATTAATCATGTCGCATTCGCTCAATTTTTCTTCCCTTATATAAAAAAAACAAAAAAAATATACCCATATACCTCTCGTCCACTTTCTTTATCAAACTGTTATTTTAGCAAAGATTGGAGGGAGGATGACAAAAATGAAATACCCATAATTGCAAATGGTATGTTTTCAGATAAAATCCTGCTGATGATGTACATGCGTTATTTCAAACCCCTAAACACTGGAAAGATAAGGAGTTAATCTCTAGTTATCCACTTCGAGCCTAAAAGTAGGAGTTTCTTTCGGACTTTCTAAACCCTTCCGCTTAACCTGGGGGAGGGTAGTGTTCAGTTAATCTGACTACACATTCGATTACAAGATGAAACATCCTGACTGGGATTAGTCATATAATGTTCTTCGCATAAATATTGACGTGTCGAAAGAACCTTACTAAATCCAAAAGTTATGTCGGTTGTTATTCAATGACCAATGACTTGGCATTCACAAGCTTTCCCATTCAGAAAAAAAAATCAAAAAAAGAAAAGCAAAGAAAAAGCCTTCTAAGTCGAACCCCCAAAGAAGAGTCTTAGGAAAAATCAAGGCAATCCCGGTGAACTCAAAAAACAAAATCATTCCAGGCAAAAGTTAGGGATCAAAAGAAAATCCAAAGAGTTCCTCAAATCCTCGACAAAAACAAAATGTTTTGTCCATCATCAAAGGGTCACTAACATCCATCAAAAACAAAATAAGGTGACTGCCATCTCAAGCAAACCTTGAATCATCATATCCACTATTACATCGTCAAACTATAGATGCGCGTGTCGAATTAACTGAACATAGGACTGGAGATCATCACGAAGAAGGGGTGGTTAAAAACAATTTTAAGTCTTATATTCTTTATTTCAATAACCGTGAACCAGACCATGTTACAACCCTCAAAAGACCTAATTGAAGCAGGGTTTATTCTAAAAGCATACAACAACAAGGTTGCATAAACTGACTCCCACAAATTTGCTAACCTTTTTCTTCTTGCTATATCTTCCACACTAGCTAAATCAATACTACGTTTGGACTAATGGTCCATTCGTCACACAGTACCACATCATTCCCGTAAATGACTTATTTTTCAAAGCTTGCATGAGCATCGCATCAAAATTACCATTCGTGAATGAACAATTATAATTTCAAGTCAGTACTTGACATCAAGGAAATTCCAACCAAGAGCAATCAGAAAAGGACTCGATCATTAAGCAAATTCCATACATCATAGGCATTGTCATCCAACGATTATATGGACTAAGGAATCATTCAGTCTAAAGCAAGTCCCTAAGCATAAATTGGTTAAGGGGAAAATCATTCAAGAATCGGTTGATCAGAAGAGAATCATCTCAAGACTCTACCAACCAGGGGCAGGCCACCCAGTGGTTTTTTTTATTAAGGGTATGCCCCTCGAGCACTCAGGCAGCACGAGTTAAGTCGCTTCAACACTCATTCAGGGGCAAGCTACTTCAAGAGTACATTGAAGCCAACCACTCCAAGAGTCAGTTAATCAAGGACTAATCCTTTCACAACTTGGAATTTTGGGGCAAGCCATCTCGAGGTCATCTCATGGTATTCTAAATTTCTTGTTAAGGAAAAATTATTCAAATACCCAACAGACTGAGGCAAGAGGAGCCATAGAGGGGCAACTATTCTCCATGTTTTGAAGCTACTCAAGCAAATTTGACTTCGTCAGTAATCTTCAAGTTCAAGACGAATGTCGGGAAATCATGCTATTATCTTATCCTATAACCTTTGCTTGTCAATAAAAGACCTTCCGTCCATTACCCACCTCAAAGGCATTTATATAAACCTTTATACCATTACATAAAGCATCCTCATGCATCAGTCATGTCGCTTTGCTCGAGCATAAAGCCATGCATATCATATCATTCATTGGATATAACCCTTAAAATATGAATATAACATCAAAAACCTTGTAATCTAAATTATTTCAAAACTAGCTTCCGTCTAATATAAAAAACAAGAAGTCAGTTCTCGTCTGACAACTTAACCTTTTGTCATCAGTCCCCACTTGGTATTCTACCCTTTTAAATCATTTCTCCTCTAGTAGTTCATCTTTAAAGTATACTTTCATTGGAAACCAAGAATAAAATCCCTAAAAAATAAATCTCTATCAATACTTACAAAGCCCAACCATACATGGCACAATCATAACCTTTGAATCAAATATCCTCATATCCCCAGCAGTCCAAGCCCACATCGATATTTTGCATACATAATCATCAGTATATTGCATCTACTCAAATATGTAGCATTTCCATTCAATATGGAGAATTACACCATAGAAAAATTCAAACACGCGCATACCAAGCATAAGCCAAATTTATTACCTTTCACAAAATTCTGAATCAATCTTTCATCATAACAATAATATATCCCCACGGAGAATGCCGAACCCATTCCCAAGCAGTTATTTCAACCAATCCCCAAGGCCATAGATATGTCGATCTTACCCTCTGTTTACCCTTTTATTTCCCAGTGGAGTTATCTTTCTATGTACAGTTTCTCGGGGTTTTAAATTTGTTAATTTTATTTCCTGTGATTTGATCCATTGATCTTGTCATTTTCTTGGGTTGTAGATTTGTTGATCTTACTTCCTATTTCCTAGATTTTGAGTGGTAGATCTGTTGATCTCACTTCTCTTTACCTTTTGGGTTGTAGATTCGTTCATCCTGCTTCCTATTCATAGAGTCGTTGATCTTATCTTTTGAGTCGTAAATTTGTTGATATTACCTCTCTCCATTTTGGGGTCATGGGCTCGTTGATCCTATTCCCTGGGTTATAGATCCGTAGATCCTACTTCCTATTCTGAGACCCGTTGATCTTCCTTTGAGTCGCAAGTTCATTGATGTTGCTTGTCTTCTTTTTTGTGGATTGTAGATCCGTTGATCTCTCTTTGAATCGCAAATCCGTTGATATTGATTTTCTTCATTTTGTGGGTTGTAGATCCGTTGATCTTACTTCCTTTACGTAGATCCGTTGATCTTTCTTTGAGTCTCAAATCCATTGATATTTTTTCTCTTTATTTTGTGGGTTATAAATTCGTTGATCTTACTCCCTTTCCATAAATGCGTTGATCTCATTTCATCATCCTTTGGATTGTAGATCCGTTGATCCTACTTTCTGTCAATAGACCCGTTGGTCCTACCTTGCCTCTATCACCTTTCATTGTTACCATTACCTCATTACCCAATCACAATTTTTTATACTATACACAAAATCGTTTCACCAAAAAACACAAAGAGTCTTTAAGGCATTCGTCATATAGCATACCTATTTGCATCTCAAGCATGTCACTGCATCTATCCCTTTTCCAGTCGATCAAGATTTTGGGTATTCTAGTATTTAATCCTCTTCTACCTCGATTGTCTGAAAATTCGTTGTTATTTATACTTTCAAGTCCAAGAAGATTATATAGGTGTAGCTGTCATACCTAAATTTTGACCAGGCATTTTAAAACTTGCATTCATCTGACTTTATTCTCCCATTCCATCATCCGCATAACATAACATGCCTTTCATATCATAACATTTTCATCATTTATGCATCATATCCATTATTCATGTCATCTAACCATTGTGCATACAAAGTATGCGCCCTTTTATTGTCTAAAATCAGGCCTTGTAAGATCGAATCAAGGTTTAGGCAACATTATCAGGTCAAAGGTATGTGCAGTGTTGGTTGAAATTCAGTGGAAGTTTGACCTACTCTTGGTCAGACGAACGGTTTGATTCTTTATCAAGTGGTCAGGATGAGTCAAGTTCATCAGTCCTTTATGGTTAAGGAATTATCAGAATTCAGTTCATTTTTAATCAGGATTTTGGTGCAGTTGTAGCACAGTTCATATCTCAAGTTATCTTTGTTATGGATCATTGTGAGGGCAAGTAAGTGTTAGTTTCAAGCAATTTTGTCTGAAGAGCATTAATTCATTTCCAAACCAGGGTTTTGTGCAGGATCAAAGTTTATCTGATTAAGTCAAGTTACAAAGCCATCAAAAGTCAAGACATTTGGTCAATATTTTAAGTCATTTGCAAGTTCTGATTATGTGGTCCATATTCTTGTCATTAATCTAAGAATTCATCAAGTTTGTTGTTCAATCGAAGATCATGTTAAGATGGACTCAGGGTTGTGATGTCATTCATTAATTGATTCATTATGGATTTTTATAATTCCAAGAATTGATTCAAAACTTTGGTTTATTCGTCTCAAGACTGGTTTTAAGTGAAGAGCTCAAAATATTGTAATGTTAGAGGCAGTTTGGATTTAAATAATATTCAAAGTTATCATCATCATTCATAAAGTAAGACAATACAAAAGTCAAATTTACATTATGGAAAAGCCCATTACCAATTTGCCTTAAAAAACAAATTGCATAATCCAAAGGCAAGGATGCCAAATAACATTTCAAAGTCCCATCACCATGACAAGCCCATGATGTCTTACAACAAGAAAAAGGCAACAAAAAAAATATTACAACACAAAACAGAAAAAACATAGTATGTCTGCACATGAAAACAATTCCACCATTATGCAAAATAAATTTTGTGCGTCTGCTACTACAACAAGCCATGCACAACACCAACCAACAACAATAGCAGGCAACCTGTCAACGAAAGTAACAACACACAACAACAAGACAAAACCAAACTTAAGGAGCAAGTTTTGGGTGGTTTTAAAAAGAAAGGAAGAGGGACAGTAGGGAAAAAGAAAAACAAGGACACAAAAAACTCACCTTCATATTTAAAACCATGTCCAAACTCCTTCCAAAGTTTCATGACCATCAATCTATAAAACCATCAAAACTTCACCCCATTCTCTCAGAAAAACTCCAAAAATGTACATTACTAAGCAACAACTAGAATCACAAATAAAAGACCACAAAATCACCTTCCTTTCCATTCACAAACTGACGTGTACAACTTATTTTTCCTCTGCCCAGCTCCACCGAAAATCACTCATCCATGGCCTATTTCCCCAAAATCTTCCTTCATTCACCATTCCATTGTTCATCACCTTTCCACCATTAGCTCCCCTACAACCAGACAACAACAACAACAAAAGAAGAAAAAGTGCAACAAAGTCTCTGTTATTCTCCACCATTTTCACTCATCAATACCAACAACATAATGAAATAGAAGGAGAAGAAATATTTCAGTTCAGTATTTTCATCAAACCTGTGATAAGCAAGATTACGAGGTGTCGAAAACACAACATTATTATCACTCGAATTGAGCCATAACCACAACTGCTACTTCCTATTCAAACCTGAAACTGCTACTATGATTAATGACGCCACTAATTCATCCTCCTTTAGGGGATTTGGTTTCGTGAATTTAAAATAGGCTGTCATTCTTGAAGCCTGAGAATACCCTAAAAAGAGCAGAAGAATTGATCAATATGGGGAAAAAGCATGATGCTCTTTCGACTCTGCACGACCTGCAACTTTCTTCAATAAACTCTCATGAACCACCAACAATCCCTTGCTGCACCTTACCACAAATTGTGACACAACTGTAACAACATATCACTCTCTCTATCAATACACATTTCATCTTTGTATTAACACAACCACCATTGTGAACAAACCAACAAAGCTACACATCTTTCAGTTAGGAACTGAAGACCCTCCATGACAAATTTCCTGAATAACACAGTTCACTATTAATAAACCAAACAAGAGGTCAATCTGAAAATCATCCTCACTGCACTGTGAGAATTTGCATTTGAAAACAGCGCACATCAATCGCTCACCATCATGCCGCGAGAAAGAGGAACGAGAAGCAAGGGAGAAAATAATTTGCGAGAGGAGTGGGATCGAGAGAGAAGCGGCAAGGAAAGAATCGTGGAAGAGCGAAGCAGTGAAAGAGGATAGTGAGATCATGTTTTGAATGGAGAAAAGATCAGCATGTGAGGTATTTCTTTTCAATTCCCTTTTTATTATTCTTTTTTTCCTTTCTGAGTTTTCTTATTTCATTGGCATTTTTTAAGCCCAGCACATTTTTTCAACATGATAACACACACCCCATGTTTATCATTAACACCTTCACTTTTTATTTTTTTTCCTTTACTTTTTTTTAGTAATTGTTAATTTTAAAAACTGATTTATGTTCGTTTATTATTTTATATATATAATATTTTATTAATTAATATTTTTTAAATATTTGAAATTTTTTTAATTATATTTTATTTAAGATTTAAATATTGTTTAGGATTGCTGATTATTATTTAGATTATTTAGTTTAGATGTTTTCAATTAATTAAAAATCTCAAAAAATATTTTCTCAATTAGAATGTGAGTTAATCCTTTTCCATTTTGATTTTTTGTTGTTTAGGTTTTGTTATTGTTGATCACTTAGATTTTAATTAGTTTCTTTGTTGATTTGATTTCTAATTGTGCGGAATTGTGACTTGGCTTTATCTAATTGATTTTATATTGACTATGCCCTTACTCATATATTGCGCTCATGCTATAACAATGTTGTATTGATCTTTGTTTCTCAGTTGTATATTCAAATCATTTTCAAAATAAGTTCTCGATCCAACGTCGATCCATCTTTTACACCTTGTAAGTCGATTTCTTTTTAAGCATCATCGTCAACCTTTTGGTCACCATACGCAACATTCATAGCTTACTCCTAAGCTTTCTTACAGTGAGACCTATTCGATCAATTACTTCAAGTTGGTCATTTAGAAGATTGGCCCACTTTACTAGGGAATACGATTAAAATTCAATTCGATTGTTTTCCTTTACTTGTTTATTTATATTTTGTCTTTGCATGATGATGGATTCCAAAAACCTAAAGCACTTAATCCATATATCAAACCCTACCCTAACTCTTGTAAGCTGATTGCCTTGTGCATCACCATCAATCTTACCCTACACAATTAGGACCTCATTACCATTTAATTCAAAACCTTAAGCCATTTTGCATGCAAATTTAAACCTCGACCCATATCGAGTATTTTCTTCAAATCAAATTAAAACACTTAATAACTATGAAACACTTTTCAATAAAAGATGAAAAGAGAGTTGGACTGGAGCCTCTGAGTTCTCTCTTCGATTGTTTAAGTATGAGGAGTCTTCTTAATGATCGAATGATTTTCTTCTTTAAACAATTTATAATACGCTTCACATCAAATTATTTTCATAATTAATCAAATCAAAACTATTTTTCTCAAGTCAATTTGGGTTGAAAAAGAGAGAGAATCGAGTCTTCAACTCACTTTTCCAATTAATTGGATACGAGGAGTCTTCTTTAGCATCTAAGTACTCGTAACCCGCTTAATACACTTTAATCATATTAAACCTTTTCACAATTAAGGGTGAAAAAAAAGAGAGTCAAGTCTTCGATTCACTTTCCTGATTATTTCGATACGAAGAGTCTTTCTTGGCGTCCAAATTATCGTCATCCAAATAAACAATCAACATATTACTCAACTTCTCACCTCCGCGCGATTAAAACCATTTTCATAAAGGGCATGTTATTTATGTTCTACTGCAATACATGTAACACATAACACTCCACGAGCAAGCGACAATATATCTAACTGCTAGAACGCGAACGTTAGCATCTTCCATAAAAAATACCAATAAACCGTAGTCCCACGAACTACATACGCTTTAATTCTTCACTTTTTTCAAGTGAAGATACGTAGGAACAATGACCCAAATCCTTGGCGAGCACCCTAATTGAAAACCACCCATTTCTCCTTAGAAAACAAGACCTTTTCCCTTACCTTTTCGATTTATTCCCTTAGAAGAAAACTAACAAAGTTAGATAACATTTCTCACGAACTGAATTAAGAGGTTTCTGTTGAGTACAACAGACGTGAGGGGGTTCTAATACCTTCTTCTCATGTAACCGACTCCCGAATCCAGGACTTGGTTGCGATGACCATGTTCTTTCCCTAAATATTTTCTCAATATTTTCCTATCCCTCGTTGGGATGAATAAATTTCGGCGGCGACTCTGTTTTCCGCGTCCATCGCGATGGTCGTATCATTTTTTCTACGTGCAACACTTGTGTATTTGGTAAATCGTGTAGGGTGACATTTAAAAAAGGTAAACAAAGAACACATGGATCCCTTTATTACATTCATACTGGTCTTTGGGGGTCTTCAAGAAATCCTTCACGCTCAGGGGCAAATTATTTCGTATCCATAGTTGATGATTTTTCTAGAAAGTTATGGGCATTTATCCAAAAAACTAAGGATGAAATTTTTGAAAATTTCAAAATTGGAAGACTCTGGTCGAAAACCAAACTAGTAAGAAGGTCAAGAGGCTGAGGACCAACAATGGTCTTGAAGTTTGCAATGACGCTTTTGACAGCTATTGTGCTGCGACTAATATTGCTAGGCACAAAACTACTGTAGGAACTCCCCATCAAAATGGTTTGACTGAAAGGTTTAATCGAACTATTCTGGAAATGGTTAGATACATGTTGGTTAGTGGAATATTGAAGAAGGTGTTTTTGGCATAAATTATTGTGACTGCAACATACCTGATAAATAGGCGTTCCTCGACTACCTTGGGAATGAAGACACCTAAAGAAGTCTGGTCGGTACATCTCTCTAATCTCAACAGACTTAGAGTATTTGGGTGCATAGATATGCTCACATTAGGAAAAATAAGGTCGAACCTAGAGCTCTGAAATGTATGTTCATGGGATACCCTGAAGGAGTCAAAGCTTATCGGTTGTGGTGCCTAGAGCTAGGTTACAAGAGGTGTATCATAAGTCAAAATATAGTTTGCAATAAAGTAGAAGTGACGTTCAAAAAAACTGATGACATTAGTCAAAGTACCAAGATCTTTGGAGAAGAGATGGAACAGGAAGAGGTTCCTATTGAGGTGGTGTTGCACCCTAAAATTTGTCTGTCCCTTTTTCTAACTCTTACTGGTTTTTGTTTCACATTCATCTGCATCTTATTTAGTTCATACTTTGTAATCATACTTTGCATTGGCCTTCAGGGACATGGGATCAAAGGATTTTCTTGTTATTGGTGTTTGCCTTATCCCAAGGATTTCTCAAGAGTATTAAGCGCTGTGGATTAGGGATTTATTTCATTTTTAACATCTCAAGCTATTATCTTCATCATTGTATATCTCAGGGAGAATTGAGGTTTCTGATTCGTGGTTGAGCTGGTGGACTTTTATTAGTTGAGGTGCACTGGATTAGGGTTTTCATGCCAAGGACCTTTAGCTGGTCATGTTTCTTTCTGAACTGCACACCTTATCTTCATCTTCAAGGTCTACTTATAGAATTGTTCTTGTGTTGATATCATTGGCCATGAAGGTAAGGTATTTGTGTGGACTGGGTTGCAAAGCATTGGGTTATGTTGCAAAACATCAAGTCGCGAATTCGTATTGTGCTCCAAGCATTAATGTTCTTCAAAGTGTCCATTGCTTATACAAGACACTTGTAGTTGGAATGTTCGAGTGGGGATTTTCATTAGGAATGCAAGGTGGTTTTCATGGAGAATAGAGGATTTTGGTGGAGTTTTCACCCAAGTGGTAAGTTGAGGTTTGTGTGCTTGATGGTTCAAAAAGATTGATTCGAAATTCTTAAGCAGTTGGTTTGTCAGGAATTGATTCAAAGGTTAGAGGATATATGTATGTGGATTAATTGAAATTCAAGATACAAAGCCATCATAAACCATTTTGATTTTCATTTTAGAATTTAAATCTATTTCCATTCACTTCACAAATAACCAAGTCCATAACTCATTCCATGCAGAAAAAGTTAAATTACAACAGAAAAGAAACACTGCAAGTTGACCCCACCAAATTGCAAAAGAATCAGAACAAGGCAACATGCTCTATTTTCTTGTGCCAATCGAACACAACCCTGCCTTGCAAATTCACTAAAAGCCAAAACCTGCTTCCACTACATACTGCTACCACACCAAATTCTGCAGAAAACCTCGTACGTTGGTCGTGATACACAACATTCCTTCACCTTATGAAGTTGCCCCCACCAATTTGCAAAACGACATAATACGTACTGTCAGCACCACAAAAACCACAACATGAAATCAAGTCAGCCACAAACCTGCAATCTGTTATCACCGTACAAACCATGACCAAAAGCAGCAACACCATACAATAAAGAAAAGGTCTTGAATAACAGGTGGATCATAGTGATACTAAAGTGCATAACCCAGATGAAATCAAAGAAGAAACACAAGGTGTTTGTGAAGATGATGAGACTGATAATGACTACTTGCTGACAAGAGACGGGTCGAGAATAGTCATCAAGCCACCTCAGAGTCTTGGTTATACAGATCTCATTGTATTCACCTTAACTCTGCAAGTGAGGTTATGGGGGAAGAACCTAAAGACTACAAGGAAATTGCGAGGAATCGAAATAAGATTTAATGGCTGAAATCTATGGATGATGAGATAAAATTTCTTCATGATAATAACACTTGGGAGATGATCGAAAAACCTGCAGGGATCAAGTTAGTCAGTTGTAAGTGAACTTTCAAGGTTAAGGAAGGAATCAAATGAGTGATGTCGAAGCATTTTAAGGCAAGGTTGGTTACTAAGGGGTTCACTCATAAAGAGGGTGGCGACTTTAATGATGTGTTTTCACCTGTTGTAAAACATAGATCCATTCTAATGCTGGTTACTATGGTGGTTAAGTTCAACCTAAAACTTGAACAGATGAATGTGAAGACAGCCTTCCTGTATAGTATTCTAGATAAAACAATCCTGATGAGGCAACTTGAAGAGTATGTAGAAAAAGAAAAGGAAGACTATGTGCGCAAGCAGAATAGGTCTTTGTATGGTTTGAAACAATCTCCTCGACAATGGAATATGAGATTCAATAAGTTAATGGCACGCATAAGTTTCACTAGGAACCAGTTCGACCACTGTGTTTACTTCAGATTTTGACCTGGAAATTCACTTGTTATTTTGTTGCTTTATGTGGATGACATCCACATAGCGAGCAACAGTGTCAAAGATGCTATGAAGGTGAAGGTTGAACGTGATAAGGAGTTCGACATGAAGGATTTGGAAGTTGTCTCCAGCATACTTGAGATTGACATCCGGAGAGATATAAAGCAGTTAAGATTATGCTTATCTCAAAAGATATACCTGAAGAAGATTCTCGACAAATTTGGTATGTGAAATTCAAAGCTTGTTCTAACACCGACTAATCCTCAGTACAAGATGAGTATGACTAAAAGTCCTAGTACTGAAGTCGAAAGAGCCTATATGAATAACATTCCATATGCTAGTATAGTAGGTTCTTTGATGTATGTTATGGTTTGTACGGGGCCAGACATAACGTACAGAGTGAGCCTTGTAAGCAGATATATGTTCAACTTAGGAAGGCGCACTGGAAATTGTTAAAATGAATTCTAAGATACATAATTGAGTGTCTGAGCAAAGTCTTGATTTATGGTGGAGTATGTGGTGATGATAGAAAAGTCAAAATTGAAGGATTTGTCGACTCTGGGTGTTTGGATTATAGAAAATTTATTTCTAGATATGTTCTCACTATGATTGGCACGACAATCAGTTGGAAAACAACACTTCAGAAGGTTGTTGTCTTATCAACCACTAAAGCGATATATATTGCCCTCACTGAAACTATGAAAGAAGCATTGTGACTTGAAGGTTTTTCTAAGGAGCTGGAATTTTAAGGTGAGTTATCACTATTAAATTTGATAGTCAAAGCGTAATACATCGGTCGAAGAATTTAACCTATCATGATTGAAGCAAACACATCGATGTGAGACTTTGTCAGAGAGATAATCGAGTGTGGAGAAGTCCAAGTGTTGAAGGTTTTGACTGATGACTATGTTGCTGATATGATCACCAAGACACTGCCAAGTAGCAAGTTTTTTTCCATTGTATGCAGTTGATAAAGTTGCATGATGAAAGTTAGTTTGTTCCCTTGTTAGTGTAGAGTTTGTTCCAAGGTGGAGATTTGTGGCATTTTGGATTAAACCCTAGTCTCGACAGAGATAATTTTATGGTTCGACAAAGGTTTAGCATGTAGCCGAAGTTTGTTCACATGTTGATCCAGTATGCTGTAGTCGAAGTATGCTCAAGCATGCAGTCGAAATACTAGGATTATTAGCATGTCGAATTGGGTCTTACTTATAAGCTCAATTGTTAAGTTAGTTTGTAACTTAAGTTAACTTAGTAGTGTATAAATAGACTAGTTCTCTCAGGTTGTTGAGAGAGGTTAATTGTTGTTATTTACTTGTAATCTTTGAACCTTTATTGAGTAAGTGAATAGTAAAACAGTTTTAACAAATTTCAATTCTTCTTCTTCCTTTTTCTCTTTCTTTTTAAAAGTTAATAGTTTTTTGTGTTTATTTAAGAAACTCAATTTTTTTTTTCATATTTTAGTTTGTTCTTGACGACATCGATTCACAACATTTTCCTAGTAATATGCGAGCGGTTGAGACCATGAGGTGGGGGGAGGGGGGGTGTTAAGAACCTTAGGCTCAAAGAGGCCTCTATAAATATCTCTCCCCTCAAAGATGGTGGACATACTCTAAGTTATACACACTCTCCATAATTCAAAGAGCAACACGCTCATTATCATCTTAACATACACGATCAACCTAATCACCTGTCTGCAATCATAGCAGTGCCAACCACCAACAGGGATTCTCACCTCACGTGAGTTGGTTCTTTAAATAGCCTCAAACACCACCATGTAGAACTTCTCGCCTCTATGAGCATACTCTCACCATCAAAACATGTTATATGCTTACTAATGACTCTGAGTCTTCCTGTCCTTGAAGGAAGAATTGAAGGAAGAACACGCATGTAACTTTTAATTAAAAAAATTTTTAAGTCCAAATTTTCAAAATGATGTTTTGTGTGATAAAGAATGAGAGAATGTATTTTTACACCGTTTTTATTCTATTGTGTGTTCGGTGTGTTAGAGATGGTGATATATTTTGTTTAAGATACTATTTAATGTTGCTATCTTGTTTATGTCAGTGGAGGTATCAAACAACACACGTTTTAGTGCAATATTTAAGTGGAAATTATTAGAGTGCTAATGTATTAGGTGGAAAATTTTGATCTTGGTGCATGCATCTTTGTTTATTTAAAGGTATTTTTATAGAAAAAGAATAAAAGTGAAAGAAGACAATAATGAAAGAAAGACTTTGTATAACTTTTGTAATTAAAAAAACTCAACTTAATGTAATTAAATATTGATAATGCAAATACAAATAGTAATTTCATATATCTTATACAAACTCAAACATTTTCAGCTTAGACCTGACTTTGAAACATTGAGTTTTTTGTGATCAAGTGAGTGAAATCAATGGGAATTCCTTCAGAACTGAGGGACATGTGGGTGGCCAATAAAACAAGAAGTTTGTTGATTGCTTCTCCTGCAGAAGAACAGAAGATGTTAAGGACTAATCAATGTACATCTGGTAATTATAGTTTTTTCTTTGCAATGGATCTAATCTAACAAGAATGTTCATGAATGAATCTTTGATTTTGTGAGTATATTTTGTGATATGCTGCAGAAGGTGTGCGTGCTGGATTCAAGGCAGCTGGTATAGGATGTGTGGCCAGTACTGTGCCTACAGTAAGTAGTAATAATTTCTTAGATCCTTCAGAATTTTGAAACTTTTCTGTAATATTTTTCTAATGTTACAAAATTCACAGATGGTTGCAGTTCGTATGATTCCATGGGCAAAGGCAAATCTAAATTATACTGCTCAAGCACTTATCATATCTGCAGTATCATGTGCATCATTCTTTGTTGTTGCTGACAAAACTATACTGGCGTGTGCAAGAAAACAGTCCCTTCTGCTAGAAGAGTCTCTCAAACAAGAAAGATGATGCAGTTCAATCAATATCTTGGCTTTCACACATGTGTTTTTATGTTGATAATCAATTTTTAGTGTTGTTTTCTTTATATTTGGTTTCTCAAAAGCTCTTCATTATTCTCTTCTCAGTGAGAGGTTTTTAGTTCTTGAGTAGTTCAGGTGATAATCTGCAAGATTGTTCAGGTGGATTGACTAGGTAATAGAAAGACAGAATTTTATCAGCCAAAGCCTTCAACTATTGCAGGCGGATCTCCGAGTACAGGGAGCCACAAATTTGGTAAACATCGTTTACAATCTAGTGCACTAGTATAATTCACGATTCTTTTTCTAAAATAATTCTTAAGATTGAAAAGAACCTTCAGTAGGCTCCACCAAGAGATAATAGTGTACATGAGGCTGCCTCGTAGGGGGGTCATGTTGTCGTACTAGAGCTTGTTCCTCTAGGTAGAACTACGCCACATAGAGAAATCCTAAAGTCACTAGCTCACGGCTAGTGCCAATGAAGAAAAAAATAATACTCCTCACGAGGTTCACCGTTCTCGTCATTCACTAGCATGTCGTCCCCAAAGAAGGAAAAATATGACTTAGATGATCAAACTCCAAAGCAACAGAAAGAAAATGTTATTTATCTACTTCCTCGATAGTAAGACTCCGAGCTCTTTTTATATGCCTCCAAAGGTGTGGAGCTATGACGAAACCGAAAATCCAAACCAACTTGATGATCATGTAGACAATAGGCTGGATTACTGTCACTCAAGCTCTTCAAACTAACCATTATCAGAGGCGTGATATCGTGGTTAGAGCATATATTCGTGGAAGGATATATGCGACGCCTGTTAGATAACATACAAAAACAAATATTGAAGGTAGTAACAATGGTGGAAAAGAAATTAGAAAAGAAGATGAAATTGAGAGAGAAAGAGAATTAGAGTAGAAAGTATTATTGGATGAATTAAAATTGGCATTAATTGAAATTGAAAATTACAAAATGTATTTATAATCATAAAAAAAACAAAAGCCAACTAAAGTGGCCATGCTGTTAAATTAAAAAAAAAACAGAATTTAACAGCTTTCAACACGCCACCTCACTTTAGTTGCTCCAAGTTCATCATGCTCAAGCTCTTCAACAGTCTCTTGAACATCTCATTTGTCACACCCTTTGTCAACAAATCCGCTACTTGGTCCTCCCTTCGGCAATAGCTCAATCTAAACTTTCCATCACCGACCAATTCTCTCAAGTAATGAAACCGCAAGATTAGCATCTCAATATACTTGCTTCTTCCGTGTGCAATCGGATTCTTCGTAAGATTTATCGCGGAAACATTATCCACAAACAGTGTGGTAACATCATCATAACCACATCTCAATTCTTTTATAAGATTCACAAGCCAAATAGCTTGGCACGCACTCAACGACGCCGCAATGTACTCGGCCTCACAAGAAGAGAGTGCTACAACCGGTTCCTTTTTCGAACACCATGAGATTGGTGTACTACCGAACATAAAGATGTAACCCGCCGTCGATTTTCGATCATCTTTATCTCCACACCAATTAGAATCGGTGTAGCCAAGTAAAGTACATTTACGACCCATATCTGATGCGGGAAAAAGAATTCCGCAACCAAGAGTGCCTTTCACATATCTAAGGATTCTCTTGACCGCTACCAAGTGAGACACCTTAGGTCTCTCCATGAATCTACTCGCAATACCGACACTAAAGCCAAATCCGGACGAGTATTGCACAAATACCGTAACGATCCAATCAAACTCCGGTAAAGTGTTGGATCAACATCATCTTCATCATCACTTTTAGACAGCTGTACTCTAGCCTCATAAGGTGTAATACAAGCATTACAATGCTTCATCTCACACTTTTTCAAGATATCTAGAGCATACCTCCTTTGATGCATAAGCAACCCCACTTTTGACTTGTGAAACTTTATGCCAAGAAAGTAACTCATGACCCCAAGGTCCGTCATCTCAAAATCACTCATGAGCTCCCCTTTGAACCTTAAAATACTTTTGTCATTGCTGCCCGTAATCAAGAGATCATCAACATACAAGCATAGTATAATAACACCATCAATATTATCTGATCTCACATAAACACCATGTTCGGATACACATCGTTTGAAACCGATGTCAACAAGAAAGTCGTCTATACGTTTGTTCCAAGCTCTTGGAGCTTGTTTCAAATCATACAACACCTTGTGTAGCTTGTAATACCTCCTCTCTTGATTTTTAATCACGAAACCGGGTGGCTGCCCCACATAAACTTCCTCATCAAGAGGACCATTCAAAAACGCAGATTTTACATCCATTTGGTAAATCACCCAATTGTTGCTATGCGCAATCCCAACAACCAAACGAATAGTCTCCAATCTAGCCACCGGTGCGAATACCTCCTCATAATCTATACCTTCACGTTGCAAGAACCCTTTCGCCACTAATCAAGCTTTGTGCTTGATTACTTCACCTTTAGAATTTGCTTTAACTTTATAGATCCATCGCACACCTAGCGGTTTCTTTCCGAGTGGTAAATCGACCAACTCCCAAGTACCATTTTTCTCAATAAATTGCAGCTCCTCTTTCATTTCACATATCCATTTAGGATCGCTTAAGGCTTCCTTCTCATTTACTGGTTCAGATTCGGCCATAAGCGCGAAATGAACAAAATCACCATCATTATTCACTTCGTTATCTTGGAACCTCTTTGAGTCTATGAGGCAAGGCTCTTTGCCTCGCTGGTCTACCATTATTCACTACAACATTTTTCGCTACTGTAGGTGCAGGCTCAGCGGCATCGGAACCCTCCGGATCAGACAACTCGAAGAACTGCTGCTGTTCTGCAAGGTGTAACCGATTAGCAGCAATCGGGTAATCGATTACACCTGTTGTTTCAGCAGTTTTTATTTCTTCAAAAAATACATCTCGGGTTATCACGATTTTTCGATTCTTCTCATCAAATAGCTTGTAACCTCCAATAGAGTGATATCCAACAAATATCAACTTCTCACCTTTATCATCCAACTTCTTTCTAAGTTGATTCGGTACATGACGATATGCAATCGATCCAAAAACGCGCAAATGATTCACACTCGGTTTGAAACCACTTCAAACCTCTTCTAGTGTGATCTTCTCCAGCTTCTTAGTAGGACACCTATTCAACAAGTAGGTGGTTGTAGACACGACCTCACCCCACAATTCCTTAGGCAACTTCTTCCCACAAAGCATACTACGCACCATGTTCATTATTGTACGATTTTTCCTCTCGGCAGCTCCGTTTTGTTGAGGCGTATATGGAGGCACCATCTCACGCGCAATACCCTCAAGATCACAAAACTTCCCAAACTCACTAGAGGTATATTCACCTCTACCATCCGTTTTGAGAATTTTGAGCTTCCGACCACTTTGACGCTCCACCATGGATTTGAAACTCTTTAACACTCCAAATACCTCATCCTTCCTCTTGATAAGATATGTCCAAGGCTTCCTACTAAAGTCGTCAATAAATGTAACAAAATATCGATTGTCGCCATAAGTCTCTACTTGCATCGGTCCACAAACATCGAAATACACCACCTCAAGTAAACCTTTGGTTCTTCGACCCGCATCCTTGCTAAACACATTCTTGTGTTGCTTACTCTTCACACATTCCTCACACAATTCTGTCGAAACACTAATATGTGGCAGCCCCCTTACCATTTCACTTTGTTGCAACATTTTGAGATCCCTAAAATTTAGGTGACCAAGATGGTAATGCCATAACCACTCATCTCTACTTGCCACGGTAGCTAAACAACGATGCTCCATAACCTTTAACTCAACCTTAAAAGTTCTATTGGCAGCCATCGACGCTTTTAGAATCAACACACCACTTGAATCTAAAACGCGTAACATCTTGTTCTCCAGAATTAAGTACCCTCTTTCAAGTAATTGGCCAATGCTCAAAAGATTTCACTTAATTCCCGGTATGTACAAGACATCTTTGATCCTTGAATATCCACCATTCTTCCTTCCGATCAAAACATCTCCTACCCCTTCGGCGCTTAAAGTGGTGTCGTCGGCAAACTTGACTTTACTCTTTGCCGCTTGATTGATTTCCATAAACCAATCCTCCCGACCCGCCATATGTGTTGAACAACCGGAATCCAAGTACCATTCATCTTTACTTTGAACTCCATCATGCACGGTAACTAATGCATTTCGATCCTAATGCATTTTCTCACCACTTTCCGAAATAGTACAGCTGATGTCCCGCAAACTATCACCACAGTAGCTACTACTCTGAATATCAACAGTGCCATAATTCTCCTATGTGGTCATCACTAGAAGGGTGTGTTGCACCCTAAAATTTGACCAACCGATTCTCCTATCTGACTCATGGTTTAATTTCATATTCACAGCTCAGACAGATGATTTTTGTGCAAACAGGGGATATCAGAGTTTACAGCTTGATTTTTGTCTATCAGATATGGCAGACCCAGTCCAGATCATCAGGGTTTTATTTTCGGGAAATTGTGCGCTCCTCGGTGATTTTTCAGTGATTTTGAGGATAGTCTGATGCCCGGGGGTCTCTGTTCAATTCGATCTGGTCTCGTGCGCTCTTTTATGGCGGTCATTTGCATTCATCTGCATTTTTAGGGTTTTAATAGGCTTTTGTGAATTTTTTAATAGGCTTTATAGATTTTTCTGGAATTTAAATAGGGTTTTTATAGTATAATTCTCTTTTTAGGATTTTATAAGATTTTTAAATCATTTTAGGAATTTTGTATAGATTTTTAAATAGATTTTAATATTTTTAGATAATATAGAAAATAATATAGTTTTCTTTTATTAATAATAGGTTTAATTGTTTTTAAATCATTTTTAGAATTTTAATAGAAAATTAGATTGATATAGAATTAATTAGACCTTTAATCATTTTTTAGAGTTTAATTAGATTAGTAGAATTTCAGAGTTAATTAGATCTTAATTCTTTTTTTTTTTAGATTTAATTAGGTTGATATAGAATTAATTAGGATTTAATTGAATTTGTTAGATTTCATTAGGATTAATCATTAGTTTAATTGATATTGATTAGATTTAATTGTTTCTGTTTTTTCAATTCAGTTTTACAGTTTTTATTTCATTTTCGAAATGGGCCCAGGGGACATTTTTGGTAAGGCCCAATTCTCATCAGACCTCATCAACTCAGAAAAAAGTCCAAAAAAGTCTAAACAATCCAGAAAGTCCAAAGCAGTTCCAGCGAAGCCTGGAAGTTTCCAGAAGTGTCCACGCGTTTCCAGGGTAATAAAAGCTGACACGTGTTGGCCATGCAAAGGCCCCACACGTTTTCTCAGAATTCACTCCACGCGTCCACAGGTGTCCCCACCACTCTCTCTCTCTCTGCGCATGCGCGCCATCTGTCCTCCCCACATCCCTCACCGGAGATTCACCAGAACACCACCGGCGGCCATGCAAACGCCCTAGCACACCGCCGGCCACCGTCAACCAACTCCGGCCACCACCAAACACCAAAATCTCCAGAATCCTCAGATCTTCTTCTTCCTCCCCAGATCTCCTCCGTCACCTTCATAATCCCTTCGCCGGAAAACTCATATGCACGCCGGAAACTTCATCAAATTTTCCAGAAACACATCAACCTTCAACCTCTTCCCCAGAATCCATCCACTCCTCTCCTCTTTCTTCCCCGTTCTTCATCCACCTCCTTCGTTCTTCATCAAGATTTTTCCAGAATCAACATCATCCTCCATCGAAGATTTCCAGAAATCATCCTCAAACCTTCATCCGTCTCCATCAATTTTTCCAGAATTCACTCCAACAGACATTCATCCTTCAAGCAATATCTCCAGAAACTTCATTCCTCGTCCAATCTTCAAGAATCCACGAAGTTTTCTCCAGAAATCTTCAAGATCCCAGCGAACTCCTTCAACCTTCTTCAATTCCAGGATCTTCGTCATTCCTCCAGGTTTGTTCATCCTCCTTGCAATTTGTTTACTCGTGCGTGGTTAGGGTTTGGGTGAATCGTTGTTGATATGACTCTAGCATAAACTGTTGAGGCCTGATTTCGATCTAGGAGTGTTAGATGAGTTTGATTTCAGGTGTGATAGTGGATTAACGTGTGATTTTAGTTCATGATGGGTGAGGATCTGAGTTTGTTTTGAGAATCTCCGAGAGTTGCAGAGAAGGTGAGTTGGGGAAGACGAGAGGGAGCGGCTAGGGTTTGGCTGAGATTGGTGAACAGTACCAGAGCATTGAGAATGGATTTAGGTTTTGTTCCCCTGAGTATTTGGATTAGGGTTTGGGGTATTGGGCTAAGCCCAAACGCGTCTTCTTAACGCATACCCCATTATTGCTCAATCACCCCCCTAGCGTATGGAGTCTGGGTATAGAACTTGGGCCTTAGGCCCCAATTGCTGTTAACCCCCCCCTGGGCGTAGCCCATAATGGAAATCAACTGAAAAAATTACTCACAGCACCCCCAGGCGTTCCTTTTTCTTTTTCTGAATTTACTAATTGTTTGAGGAATTTGGGCCCTGCGCCTCATGCTGTTGGCACCCCCCAATCAGGGCCCAATGTGGATAAATAACTAGAATTTTGCTGCTTGGACCCCCCCAGGTTATTTCTTTTATTTTTTCTTTTATATTTTTCTTTGCATATTAAATACTCCATAATAAATGTAAATAAATGATTTTTTTTAATTCTTCTTTGTTATATCATTTCATGAAAATGTTAAGAAAATTAAATAAAAATAAAAAATGCCATTTTATTTTTGTTCCCTATTTTTGTGCATATTTTCCAATTAATTGATTTCTTTTTAATATTTTCAATGCATGCATATCATTAGAAAATTCATAAAAAATGGTAGATTTAGTCAAATAATTCCGTTCTTTTTTCTGTAGACTCGTGATTCAGTGTAGAATTTTATAGTACAAAAACATTAGCTTAATCATGCATTTTCATTTTAATTGCATTTTTTCACTGTTATTGATGTTGAATAATTGGTCTGTGGATATGTCTGTGTTGCTGATTTTATTTCTTTCATCTGGTGTTGAATTTTGTTCTGATTTTTCAGTATGTTACCCTAGAGCCATGTAGGTCTCCCATTAGATTTTTGATAGATTTTTGTAGGGTGTTCTGCTGTGATTTGTCTGAGCCTGAAGATAGGGGAAGTCTTGATGACTTCTGACTTTGAAGTTCAACTGTGGTTGAACTTCAGAGATAGTCTTTTGTGGTTTGTTGGCCTGTGAGTTTCTTCTCAAGGTAGGAGCTGATGGAGGTCTTGCTGGAGCTTGCAAAGATGCAGTGGATTGAGGCTTAGTCTAGGAGCTTGTTGTCTGTTTGTGAGGTTCGAGATCCTGAAGTTTGAAGGGAGTTTATGGTACTTTCCTGAGGAAGGCACTATGAATGACTTTCATTCTTTCTTCTCACCTCTTTCTTAAGTATCCAATGATGTCGGAGCCGACGTGTGAGTTTAATTTCTCCTGAGGAGGAATGTAAACTTATCACATGTTGTCGAGCCACATGGGATACGATTCCTAAGTGGAAGTCCCCTAGTACTTTCCTGAGGAAGGTCCTATGGGTCTATTCACTTAGTTCCACTAGTTGACCTAGGATTTCTCAAGTATCTAGTGATGTTGGAGCCAACTTGTGAGTTTAATTTCTCCTGAGGAGGAATGTAAACTGATCACAGTTGTTGAGCCACGTAGGATACGATTCCTAAGTGGAAGCCTCCTAGTACTTTCCTGAGGAAGGGCCTACGAGTCTGTTCACTTAGTTCCCCTAGTGCATATAGGTATTTCTCAAGTATCCCATGATGCCGGAGCCTTCATGTGAGTTTAGTTTCTCCTGAGGAGGAATGTAAACTGATCACAGTTGTCGAGCCGCATAGGATATGACTCCTGAGTAGTAACCTCCTGGTACTTTCCTGAGGAAAGCACTATGAGCTTGTCTGCTTAGCTTCCTTTCTCTGGTAAGCTTGTTCTGAAGCTTGGAGACTGGGATTGATTCCTCTTGCCTAGGAGTTTGTTTAGATCTTTGCTTAGGGTTTTGTATAGAGTTCTGTTAGGAGATAGATTAAGAGTTGTCTCAGGTTTGTTAGAGGCCCTGCTCAGGGTTAGTCTCTTTGTATTGTTTGACTTGTATGATGTTATGTGGCATTAGACTTAGGTGTTCATCTAGGCAGTTCTGAATAAGTGCATCTTAGAAGTAGACTTTGTGTGCATAAGAAGTTGAGGTGGTCCTCCTTCTGCTTGCTTGTTATTGCGTGGCTTTGCTTGTTGGTATTTGGTAGAGCTGAGCTCCCTTGCCTCTGTGGTTTGCGGCCTCTGCGCCTTGTTTGTCTAGTTGTTGCATTCATGCATATTTTCAGTATTCCTTTACTTTGCAGTTTCTTGTTTGTAGTTTAATCCTGTTGCCATGATCCCTTAGGAGCTCTGACTTCTCCGCTGCGGAGTTGTTATGATAGACGTTAGGATGGTCAACCAGGTGTGATAGCAGTAGGTAGATTCCCCTGATCCTCAGCTATAGTTCTAGGGTTTCCCTTTCCTTTCTGTAGGAGCTTTTGAGTAGCTTGATCCGTAATTAGCTGAACTACAGCTGCTCTGATTCTTCGTTCCAGACGAAGATATGTAGGCATAGGATGCGATATCCTAGCGAGCACACTAACGACTAACTTTTGTTCTCTCGCGGCTGTGCGATCGAGACTTTCCCGCTAACGACTAATTGTTACCCTTTTCTCTTGCCCGAGCGCATTTGAGACCAGATCGTATTTGTAGGTTCCCGAGCCTTAGGACCAGTTTGTTTTCTCATTGCTGTGTGAGAGCCCCTGTTTACCCGTAGTTAGCCGAACTACGTTTGCTCTGATCTTTCATTTCAGATGAAAGTACGTAGGCACAGGATGCGATGTCCTGGCGAGCAACCTTTTCCCCCGTTTAGACGTAGGAAGTCGAACTACGTTGACTCTGACTTTCCCATTGCACGAGGGAATACGTAGGCCCAGAACACCGTATGTTCTGTCGAGTCCTGTCCTTTTATTTTCTTTTCAAACCAGCCATTAGCGTAGATAGATAACACAC
Organism: Lathyrus sativus; assembly: GCA_963859935.3. NCBI lineage: Eukaryota > Viridiplantae > Streptophyta > Magnoliopsida > Fabales > Fabaceae > Lathyrus > Lathyrus sativus. The sequence goes on along the minus strand of OZ012739.1, from coordinate 653,229,567 downwards.
CCTTTTACCTATAAACACCAAGCGTGGATCCCATCGAGTACGATGGACGTGAGGGGTGCTAATACCTTCCCCTTGCGTAACCGACTCCCGAATCCAGGTTTTGGTTGCGATGACCATACCTTTCCCGTCTTTGCGAGGTTTACTTCGAGCGTTTCCTTTCCCGCTCTGAGGGATAAATAACGCACGGTGGCGACTCTCCTGTCAAGCCGGCGCCGATTTTCGCAGTAGCGACAGCTGGCGACTCTGCTGGGGATATTGTAGCATCTAGGGACTTTTCCCATCCCTTACGCTGGGACCGTTTCCCATCCCCTACGCGAGTCAATCCTAGCGCTTGGGTGTTTATTGGTTGGGTGTTGTGCATATTGTGTTTTACTTTCCTGCACTTTACTTTTCTGTACCTTTACCTTTCCGCATTTATTTTCCAGTATTATATTATTATGATTATTGCTGTGGGCAAAGGGAGGTTACTGTGAGTGAAAAGCCGGACCTGGGCTTGAGTACACACCTAGATATAGTTGCGGAGAAGTAGTAGACGAACCTGTCTGCTGAGCAGGCACAGTTCCCTACGAAAATCTGCGCTCAGACGAGATTCTTGCAGAGGTGCTCCTTTCCGGTCCTGAGGATCTGAGGGGAGTCCAGACGTGAGGGTTGTCGACTCTGGGGACCGATCATTTGGAAGTCAGCTAAGTGAGGCCTCTTCATGACTTGATGATGCCACTCCTTCTGGGAATCGTATCGTCATTCATGAAAGTCTGTGACGCTGATGACCGCATAGGATGCCGTACCTTTGTCCGTGGATTAGGTCTATCCTACCTGTGAGAGGGACTGGGTTATTGCAGGAAAACTGGCCTTCAGAAACCATGATTCAGTATCTTTATCAGATGGTGTTCTTGATTCATCTCCAGGTGTGTTGTCTGGGTCAGATGGGTTTCTTATCTGAGGTTGAGGCTATTATCAGATGGTATTCTCGTCAGATACAGAGGTTCAGATGGTTTTCTTACCAGGGGATTGATATTTTGAGTATCAGATGGTAGTTATTGGCATGAGATTCTGGTGACCGTGTTGGTTTTCTGTTCTTGATCACAGAGATATTCCTCTTCAGGCTACAGCATAGCCCCTATGTTCGCAGATTGCATTGTTTATCATATTGCATCATTGCATTACCATCAGCATTCAACTAACGTGTGTGTATTGCAGGTACATATTTTCCCTTCCAGTTCTGGTGTTTGTTCTTAGCAAGACATGGAAAATCTGAAGAGAGTATTGCCCTATAAGTTTCCGTCGCCGAATATCAGACTATTGTTAGAGTTGATTGCTATTGCTAAGAAGAGAGGAATGGGTGACTTCAGAAAGAAATATGGGAGGATTCTGACCTACGTCTATCAGCCATCTGCCTACGAGACCAGCGGCATCTATACTTTGTTACAGTTTTATGACGCGGAGCTCAGGTGTTTTGTATTTCCCGACTTTGTTTTGGCTCCTACCCTGGAGGAGTACTCTGCACTTCTGGATATACCGATCCGTGAGCAGATGCCTTTTTATCGTACGGACGCTGAGCCGAAGCTGGCTGAGCTTTCTACCATCCTGTGCTTGAAAGAGTCTGAGCTGGCTGGGAAGATGATCAGAAGAGGAGACGTATGGGGATTTCCGTTGGATGTCTTAGTGGAGAAGGCTCGAGAGTATGCCCAGAAGGGTAGCTGGGATGTCTTTGACGTTATCCTTGCTGTATGTGTTTATGGCATCGTGTTGTTCCCGAACATTCCTGATTTTGTTGATTCTGATGCCTTCTATATTTTGGCTGCGAAGAACCCAGTTCCTACTTTGCTGGGAGATATCCACCATTCAACCCACTACCAGAATGAAAAGCGACGAGGAAGGAATGTGTCTTGCTGTGTACCTCTCCTATGCAGGTGGTTCACCGGTCATTTGCCTAAGTCAGGTCCTTTTGTCACATCTATCAATTCTCTAGGATGGCCCGAGCGCTTAATGGGATTAACTGCTGAGAACGTGGTATGGACCAATAAAGAGGTATTTGGAGCTGAAGTCATACTCAAAGGCGAAGGATTCCCGAATGTTCCGTTAATAGGAAGGAAAGGTTGTGTCAACTATAACCCCTCCTTATTGATCAAGCAATTTGGGTACATACCTCAAGGAGCGCCAAAGCCCGAGGAGATACAGGAATCTCTGTATCTCACCGGGGCAATAGGGAAAGAAATGCTGACCAAACTTGAGAAAGCCTGGAAAAACTTGCACAAGAGAGGGAAGCTTTCAGGTAGCAGAGGGGATACTCGAGGTCCTAGCCCATATGTAGAATGGATTCGTGAGCGAGCTGTGAAATTCTTTATGCCGTATCCAGCGGTTCAGCCATTGCATCCTACTCCGGTAGAGGAGCCTACCACTGTGGACATTCAGGTTTACAAGCAGCTGATGGCTGAGAAAGAAGAGCTAGCCAGGGCTAAAGAGGCTTTAGAGCAGGAGAACGCCCAGCTTCGGCATGAAAAGATTGAAACAGGATATATTTCCAAGCAACAGGCTGAAACTCTGAAACATCTGAAGACTACGCTATTGGAATTGACTGAAACCAAGAAGCGTCTAGAATTAGATGTAGATTCAGTTAGTAGTGTGTTGGCCACCAAGAAGCAAGAGCTGGAAAGGGCCTACACAAAGCTAGCCAAGTTCAGAGAACACTGGGATCTCACTATGACCAAGCGCAAGGAGCGAGAAGAAGGGCTGAAGACACAGATTGCTCAGTTAGAAGAACAGGTCAAAGTGAAGAACGAAGAGCTTGAAGAAGAAGCCTGTCGCCGATACGAGGCCGAGCGCAAGTTGACAGATGCCATGAAGAATTTGGAAGATTTCCAGCATAGAGCAGATGCCAAGAGACCCAAACCTGAGGATGGTGCTAATGATAAAGCTTGGGAAGACTTTGTCAAAGACATCCAGGGGACGGTCAGGAAGAGGGATCGACTGATAGAAGGTTTGATTTATCAACCAGATCATGTAGAGACAAAGAAGATGGTCGAGGACTTCCGCAACCGTACCCGTATTTGATTTCTCTTGTATTCTGTATGTTGAGATCACCACCAGGCATGTTGGCTGGGATCCTCCTTATCATATCAGCTGTGTGGAGCATAGTTATGTAACTTCTTGACAAGACTGCTATTCTAATCAATATAAGGGTTTTTCCAAATATTATCTCTATGGTTTATCTCGTCTTGCTACCACTGACACTGGAATTGGAGGGAAAATATCTCCAATGCACACATGCACGTTAGCATTTTTGTATTTCTGTTTGCATAAATCATACTGCATAGCATTTCTCTAGCAGGTCAGAGCACTTATCCAGCCTTTGTTTTCTCAGAAAGTGATTCTCGGGGAATTGTTTGAGGCAAGAGTGGAGTGTTGAAGACGGCCAAGGGGCTGAAGTAGATTTGAGCAGAATCAAGCAGCACAGTCGGTTACAGGTAATTGGTAGCTATGTCTGAAGGCAATCGCCAGGTTCCTGACACCCTGGCAAGGTTTACTGTGGCGTCCAACCATCAGTATGATTCTATGGAGGGCTTCCCGCAAGCGAACAATCTTACTGCAGACCAAGTTGTACAGCCAACTGTTGAGAACAGAGATCGGCATGAGCAGTTTCTTGCCCGAAATGAACATTATCCGCCTGTTAACAATCAATGTGTTGCTTTCCCTGCGATGGATTACCGGAGAGATATTCCAGTGACCGGGTTAGTAGACCCAAGAGCTCTTGACGATGGTAGAAGACTCCGAGTGTTGGAAGAGCAAATGAAAGCCTTGGAAGCGAAAGATGCCGTTAACCTGGATGCTGTAGCCATGTGTTTAGTTCCTGACCTGGTGTTGCCGTACAAGTTCAAAATGCCGGAATTTGAAAAATACACAGGAGATAGCTGTCCGAAGTTGCATTTGATGATGTTCTGTCGAAGGATGACTTCGTTTGTGCGAAATGACAAATTGATGATCCATTGCTTCCAGTATAGTCTGACTGGGGCATCGTTGAGATGGTATGTGCAATTAGAGAGTAAGCAGATTCGATCATGGGTGGATTTAGCCAGAGCTTTCATAAAGCAGTATGATTACAACTTGGATTTGACTCCTAGTCTCGTAGATCTGCAAGAATTGTCTCAGGCAGAGAATGAATCATTCAGAGCGTATTTGCGAAGATGGAAGGAATTGGCTGCTAGTGTTCAACCGCCGCTTCCGGAAAGGGAACTGGTTGACATCTTCTTGGGTACTCTGAAAGGCCATTATTTTGACAAATTGTTCAGTTGCACAAACTTTGTGGGCCTGATGAGGCTGGGAGAGATTGTTGAGCGAGGACTCAGGAGTGGAAAGTTTCGAGGTGTTCCTTACGTCCCAGTTAATAAGATTGAGTCAGTTGTCAGTTCTCAAGAAGAGTGGGAAGGAGAGGATGCCACCTCAGAATCTCTAGCATCTCAAGATCAGTTTTCAGATACTTCAAGTCAACGATCATCCTATCGCCGATTGCGTCAGCATGCTCCACGAAGACCAAGGAAACCTGAAAGGCAGTTTACTCAGCTACCGGTGTCATACAGTCAGTTGTTGCCAGATCTGGTCAGAAATGGATTGATAGTACCGAAAGAGACTAAGCCGGTGATTCCACCATATCCTCCGGGTTTTGATGCCAGCGCCTGCTGTGAGTACCATGTTGGGGCACAGGGGCATTCCACAAATGATTGTAAGGTGCTTAGAAGCCAGATTCAGGATCTGTTGGACTCTAATCGTATTTGCATCACTCCTCAGGGTTGTGTTCAGATTAATGATTTTCCATCTTCCAGTTGTGGGGGTTCGTCAGTTAATGTCATGGAAGACTCCACAGGAAGTGTGTGCTCCGAAGATTGCCAATCAGAGAGTTCAGTTGAATATGGGGGAAGCTTCTAGAGGTTTCTATGCCGGGTGTCGCATCTGTTTCTCTGCCTAACCCGTTTAGCTTTTGTGCATCAGTATTTGTCGATCACCACCAGGATTGTTGGATGGGGTCATTATATTCATACTCATTTGTGCTTACCTGCTGATTTTGTTGGTTGTACATGTATGGGAGATGTTCGTCTGTGTGCTTATAGCTTGAGTTTCTCCTTGTCTCGTTGTGAATATGTGTTTGTTTGCTACGCTGTATTATCATTTAACAGGTATATCAGAACCGTGGGTCTTATTTCCTCGTCATCCAGTTTGTTGCAGGAATTCCTTCAGAGAAATGGAACAGAATCAGTTTGAATTGAGCGAAGTCCGAAGCCAGCTGGAGCAGATGATGAGAGACATGCAAGAAATGCGTCTGGAGCAGAAGATTCTCAAAGAGGAGAACAGTCAGCTGAAGACCCAAATGAGCTTGATCATGGAAGTAGTCAAGAATGTGCTTAGAAAAGAAGACGATCAGCTATTTGAAGCCGCAATGAAGAAGCTCGTGCTACCTGTGCATGTGGAACCTGAGCAGCAGCAACAGAAGATACCTCCGGCTCAGCGGAAGATCCAGGAAGGAAAGCCAAGGAGGATATTTGAGGCACCACCTATGACATATGCTGAGCTCTTGCAGATCTTATTGAGGTTTAATCTGGTTGAAAAGAGAACGTTGACACAACCAATGAGAGCGTTTCCTCAAGGGTACGATGCCAATAAGCAATGTGAATTTCATTCCGGGGGATTCGGACATGACATCGAGGGTTGTCATGCTTTTAAGCACAATGTTCAAGACCTGATTGACTCGCACGATATTGAATTCACGCCGGGCGGCGTATCTGTGCATATTGCTCCTGTCTCAGTCGATGCTAAGATGACAGATGTTTCCAAAGCTGCAGTGGGTCAGAAGCGTATCCTGGATTCCATGGTGTCAGAATCTCCAGACCCACAATTGTTGCCTATTCCTGGGGCAGATCTGAGAAAGAAAATGGTTAAGCATAAGGAGAGCGTTAATCAGTACATTGAAGAAACCAATGTTGCATTTGATACAAAGGGTGTTCAAGGGTCAACCCGATACCAGCAGCAGCAGCCTCAGCAGGGGGCACCGCAGGCTCAACGAAGATTCCAGGGCGGCAAGCCGAGAAGAGTGTTTGAGAAGCCTCCCTCAACATATGCCGAGTTGTTGCAGACATTGTTGAGACTGAATCTGGTAGAAAGAAGAACTCTGGCACCAATAACGGGAACTCCCCCGTTTGGCTATGATGCAAGCAAGCACTGTGAGTTTCATTCTGGAGCCCCGGGGCACGATATAGAAGGTTGCCATGCTTTTAAGCACCAAGTGCAGGATTTGCTTGATAGTGCAGCAATCAGCTTCGGTCCAAGAGGTCCCAAATCATCTGAATGAAGGAGGAAGGGCTCTCTAATTTGGCTGAGTCGTTGAAAGCAGATCAGGACAACATCGGATTGCCTCTAATAAAGATAGCTGGTTCAGCAGCAGGGCAGATACAAAAGCCCGGTTCTCAGAAGCTAGCATATTTTCTTTGTTTTAGCTTGTCATTTCTTTACATTTGTAGTTGCTTTCCTGTTTGAATTTGTAAAACTTGTTTGTAAAACTTGTTGTTTTCGTTCAAATTGATGATAATGAAATAAATATGCATGTTTTGATTAAGTCCATTCATGTTCACTAACTGTTTTGCAAATATCCAACGCTTGGTTAAGAAGAATTTGGGGAGGATGACGAAAACGACCGACATGCAACTACCGATTGTATGCTTTCGAAATAAACCTGCTGATGATGTACAGGCATTGTTTCAAATCCCTAAACACCGGAGATATAAGGAAGATAATCCCTTGTCAACCCCTTTGAGCCTTGTAGTAGGAGTTTCTTTCTGAAAACGAAAAACCCTCAATCATAACCTAGGGCAGGGTAGGTGTTAGCTAATTTGACCGAACGTCCAAATTGCAAAAGGAGTGTCCGTTCGAGGATCAATCACATCCCTAGAGGTCGTGCCTAAAAGACCACAGTGGTTCAATCAAGAGTGGGACAGCCACATCATTTCCCAAAGAGTCAAGCAACCAGTGTCACACGACTTGTTCGAAAGAAAAATGAAAAAGAATCAAAAGCCCGCTAAGTCAAGAAAACTTCAAACAAATGACTTAGGCAAAAATGAGGGCCTCCCGCTGGACTTAGAAAAATCAAAAGGAACTCAAAAGGAGTCAGTCCAGGCAAAAGTTAGGGATATGAAATGAAAAGATGAAAAAGAAAAATCCTCGATGGAAATACGAGTCGTGTGACCACAAATGTCAAAGACGAAAAAGCGAGTGGCTGTCACTCCAAAATCCCAAAGTTTCTCGAGCTATCATTCCTATCTTTCAACCTCCGAGAGGTGAGCGCTAAGGTCAAATTAGCTGAACGTAGGATGGGAGAACATCAAGGAGAATGGGTGGGTTAAAATAAACTTTGAGCCTTTATCCTTTCCTTCAAAACCACGAACCTGACCATGTTACAACCTTCAAAAGTCCTAATTGAAGCAGGTTGTTTCGAAAACATACTCCGGTAAAGGTCGCGTCGATTCTGACTCCTAAAAAGGTTCCTCTTACCATGTTGGTACTGATGTTGATAAATGTTGTGCATTATATGCCATAAACTGTTTTTCCTTTTCCCAGTGAACAGATTGGATGTCAAAGCTGTCATATGTGTTGCATTAATACATCTTTTATGCATAACAACTGGTTTTACTTGCGAGTAAGCGCTTGACAGCAGAAAAGCTTCCTACAGTGGAAAGTATGGTCAAGGTAGAATATAGAGCGCCCGAATGTTCCGAGAGCAGGGGCAAGCTTTTATTGTGATCCCCAGTCAGGTCAGCTTTTCGAAGTCAGTTATTCTGGGGCAATCAGGTTGAGATTTGGTGAATACGTCGTAGTCAGGAGGTACTGCTTTGGATCAGCTAATCAGGGGCAAGGTCATGCCAGTCAGGAGCAGACCATCTTAAGCGCGCAGAAGTTGCTCGAGAAGCATTCAAGGTGAAGTATCTCTTGGAAGTTCAGAATACTGAGGCATGTCATATCAGACCATCAAGGAATAGATTTGCAGATTTCCTTTCAGGGACTACCCCCACAGATGTCCTATAAGCTGAGGGCATATCGGAAGCAAAATGATTGTTGTTCTCCGTACCAGCAAGGCCATTCAGGTTTATTCGAGCAGATGCAGTCGGGTTTCGAGAGAGAAATGATTGCGGGAAGTCGTGTCACTATTCCTTGACTCTTCATTAAAAGGCTGTGTATTCAGGAAGAATGTTTTCCAGCGGCAGTTGTGCCTGCCCAGTAAGATAAGCTTAAGAGCTCAAATCCATGTTTTCGATTACTGCGAAGCCCATCCGTGTTGGCGCATCAATTTCCAGATCCGAGCTTCATCAGAGCGCAGGAGGACTCCCTCCATTGTCTCCAGCAAAGACCAATTCACCGTTGGTACGGGTAAGCTATCCCCAGAGGAGTCTAATCATATTCAGCACGTCTGTTATTTCACAGCGGAGGTATATTCCCCAGCAGGGTATTACTTCGTTGAGGCGTTCGGTTGAGTTCCCAATATCCCCAGCGGAGTTGATTTCATTCTCCCAGCATTTATTTTGCTAGGAAGATTCAGTGATATCCGGGTTATCCCCAGCAGAGTTGGCCTCGCCTTCAGCATTTATTTTGCTGAAGTAGTTTTCTGTACTCGGCCTTCTCCGGCAGCTCGAGCCTGCGTTAGCATATTGCATGCATCATATTTGCATCATACCTGCATGACATTTTCAAAATGCGTAGCATTTCCATCCAGAATGGAGCATTACGCTGTAGAAAGATTAAAGCATTTGCATATGCATACAAAGCATAAGTCAGGTTTCTACCAGCCTCATATGGCGCGTGAATTACTCTGTGATCAGTTCAGGGGCATTTATCCAGCAACAGTATTCAGACAGTTCAGCAGATTATTTGTATCTCAGATCATGCAACGATTATGCTTTGATCAAGCAGTCATCTGATATCGGCAGACTTTTCTTTCCGTCAATTCATATTGACGATGTGTTACGCCAATAAGTGGATTTCTCCGTCTATCATTAGACGTTTTGAGTGCGAATATGGTTTTCTTTCCGTCTATCCATAGACGATGTGAAGTTGCGGGTGGTCGCAGTAAGGTTTCCAGAAGGGGGTTTCCCCCAGGATGTGGTTTTTCTTCCCGTCTATCAGTAGACGATGTGAAGTTTCAGGCAATCTTCAATGGAGTTCAAAATAGAACTTTTCTAGCAAGTGGCTTTCCTTTCCGTCTGTCAGCAGACGATGTGAAGTTTCGAGCTATTGTTCAGCGGGTTTCTTATTGCCAGATCATACATATGATGAGGTGTTTCCCCAGCGAGTCTTCTCCGGCTATCTTTAGTTGTTGAGGGGTTTCAAAATGATTTTGGATATTGGTTCTCTTTCTGTTTATTGGATGAGATGACGTTTAAGAGAGGCTTTTCTGACCATCAATCCCTATTGATGTCGAGGCTCTTCGAAGAATGTTCAGCTTTCGTGATTGTCGATTCTTATTGACGACATGATTCTTTAAAAGGTGGTTTTCTTCCCGTCAGTCCATACTGACGATGTGGCCCCTTCAAAGATGTTGATCTTTCCATCAATTCCCGTAGACAGAAGGATTCTGAAATTCAAAGGATGGTGTTGAATTGCGTTATGGTGACTTTCCGTCTATCCTTAGACGATGTGAATATGGAGATTAATGGTGACTTTCCGTCTATCCTTAGACGATGTGAACTGATTTGTTCATCAATCAGGATGATCCCGTCTACCCTTAGACGATGATAATATTGATTTGTTTCATCAATCAGGATGATCCCGTCTACTCTTAGACGATGTGAATTCGGAGAATACTTCTTTCCGTCTATCCTTAGACGATGTGAACTGATTTGTTCATCAATCAGGATGATCCCGTCTACCCTTAGACGATGATAATATTGATTTGTTTTATCAATTAGGATAATGCCGTCTACCCTTAGACGATGTGAGTATGGAGATTATGGTGACTTTCCGTCTATCCTTAGACGATGTGTGTATGGAGATTAAGAATTTGATCCCGTCTATCCTTAGACGATGTGCATATGGAGATTATGGTGATGCCGTCTACCCTTAGACGATGTGAGTATGGAAATTATGGTGATGCCGTCTATCCTTAGACGATGAGAATATTGATTTGTTTCATCAATCAGGATGATCCCGTCTACTCTTAGACGATGTGAGTTCGGAGAATACTTCTTTCCGTCTATCCTTAGACGATGTGAACTGATTTGTTCATCAATCAGGACGATCCCGTCTACCCTTAGACGATGTGAATAGTGATTTGTTCATTGATCAGGATGATCCCGTCTACCCTTAGACGATGTGAATAGTGATTTGTTCATTGATCAGGATGATCCCGTCTACTCTTAGACGATGTGAATTTGGAGATTATGGTGTCTTTCCGTCTATCCTTAGACGATGTGAATTGGGAGATTAATGTTGTTTTTCCGTCTATCATTAGACGAGGTGAGTATTCAATCAAGGTGTCTTCCCGTCCATCTTTGGGCGATGTGAGTATATTTCTCTTCCTGCCTATCAGTAGGCAATGTGAAAGGATCAGGTATTTTGTTGCAGTCCTCGAGTTTTGCTATATGAGGTATCACAAGCGACGGGTATTCAATCAGGAGTTCTTTATCAGATGATTAATCAATTTGGTGCCGCAATAACTGGACTCGGTCTTCTGGACTTTATTCCCCAAGCAGTTTACAGTATATGCTCACGGTTGGCAAATTTTCGGGTTTTATTTGTATTCAACCGTCTCGTACCTCTGAATGTTTGAAGGCTGAGCGCTCTTCAAACCCTTCAGGTCCAAGTCGCTTGAATAGGGGCAGCTGTTGCACCCTAAAATTTGACCAACCGATTCTCCTATCTGACTCATGGTTTAATTTCATATTCACAGCTCAGACAGATGATTTTTGTGCAAACAGGGGATATCAGAGTTTACAGCTTGATTTTTGTCTATCAGATATGGCAGACCCAGTCCAGATCATCAGGGTTTTATTTTCGGGAAATTGTGCGCTCCTCGGTGATTTTTCAGTAATTTTGAGGATAGTCTGATGCCCGGGGGTCTCTGTTCAATTCGATCTGGTCTCGTGCGCTCTTTTATGGCGGTCATTTGCATTCATCTGCATTTTTAGGGTTTTAATAGGCTTTTGTGAATTTTTTAATAGGCTTTATAGATTTTTCTGGAATTTAAATAGGGTTTTTATAGTATAATTCTCTTTTTAGGATTTTATAAGATTTTTAAATCATTTTAGGAATTTTGTATAGATTTTTAAATAGATTTTAATATTTTTAGATAATATAGAAAATAATATAGTTTTCTTTTATTAATAATAGGTTTAATTGTTTTTAAATCATTTTTAGAATTTTAATAGAAAATTAGATTGATATAGAATTAATTAGACCTTTAATCATTTTTTAGAGTTTAATTAGATTAGTAGAATTTCAGAGTTAATTAGATCTTAATTCTTTTTTTTTTTAGATTTAATTAGGTTGATATAGAATTAATTAGGATTTAATTGAATTTGTTAGATTTCATTAGGATTAATCATTAGTTTAATTGATATTGATTAGATTTAATTGTTTCTGTTTTTTCAATTCAGTTTTACAGTTTTTATTTCATTTTCGAAATGGGCCCAGGGGACATTTTTGGTAAGGCCCAATTCTCATCAGACCTCATCAACTCAGAAAAAAGTCCAAAAAAGTCTAAACAATCCAGAAAGTCCAAAGCAGTTCCAGCGAAGCCTGGAAGTTTCCAGAAGTGTCCACGCGTTTCCAGGGTAATAAAAGCTGACGCGTGTTGGCCATGCAAAGGCCCCACACGTTTTCTCAGAATTCACTCCACGCGTCCACAGGTGTCCCCACCACTCTCTCTCTCTCTGCGCATGCGCGCCATCTGTCCTCCCCACATCCCTCACCGGAGATTCACCAGAACACCACCGGCGGCCATGCAAACGCCCTAGCACACCGCCGGCCACCGTCAACCAACTCCGGCCACCACCAAACACCAAAATCTCCAGAATCCTCAGATCTTCTTCTTCCTCCCCAGATCTCCTCCGTCACCTTCATAATCCCTTCGCCGGAAAACTCATATGCACGCCGGAAACTTCATCAAATTTTCCAGAAACACATCAACCTTCAACCTCTTCCCCAGAATCCATCCACTCCTCTCCTCTTTCTTCCCCGTTCTTCATCCACCTCCTTCGTTCTTCATCAAGATTTTTCCAGAATCAACATCATCCTCCATCGAAGATTTCCAGAAATCATCCTCAAACCTTCATCCGTCTCCATCAATTTTTCCAGAATTCACTCCAACAGACATTCATCCTTCAAGCAATATATCCAGAAACTTCATTCCTCGTCCAATCTTCAAGAATCCACGAAGTTTTCTCCAGAAATCTTCAAGATCCCAGCGAACTCCTTCAACCTTCTTCAATTCCAGGATCTTCGTCATTCCTCCAGGTTTGTTCATCCTCCTTGCAATTTGTTTACTCGTGCGTGGTTAGGGTTTGGGTGAATCGTTGTTGATATGACTCTAGCATAAACTGTTGAGGCCTGATTTCGATCTAGGAGTGTTAGATGAGTTTGATTTCAGGTGTGATAGTGGATTAACGTGTGATTTTAGTTCATGATGGGTGAGGATCTGAGTTTGTTTTGAGAATCTCCGAGAGTTGCAGAGAAGGTGAGTTGGGGAAGACGGGAGGGAGCGGCTAGGGTTTGGCTGAGATTGGTGAACAGTACCAGAGCATTGAGAATGGATTTAGGTTTTGTTCCCCTGAGTATTTGGATTAGGGTTTGGGGTATTGGGCTAAGCCCAAACGCGTCTTCTTAACGCATACCCCATTATTGCTCAATCACCCCCCTAGCGTATGGAGTCTGGGTATAGAACTTGGGCCTTAGGCCCCAATTGCTGTTAACCCCCCCCTGGGCGTAGCCCATAATGGAAATCAACTGAAAAAATTACTCACAGCACCCCCAGGCGTTCCTTTTTCTTTTTCTGAATTTACTAATTGTTTGAGGAATTTGGGCCCTGCGCCTCATGCTGTTGGCACCCCCCAATCAGGGCCCAATGTGGATAAATAACTAGAATTTTGCTGCTTGGACCCCCCCCAGGTTATTTCTTTTATTTTTTCTTTTATATTTTTCTTTGCATATTAAATACTCCATAATAAATGTAAATAAATGATTTTTTTTAATTCTTCTTTGTTATATCATTTCATGAAAATGTTAAGAAAATTAAATAAAAATAAAAAATGCCATTTTATTTTTGTTCCCTATTTTTGTGCATATTTTCCAATTAATTGATTTCTTTTTAATATTTTCAATGCATGCATATCATTAGAAAATTCATAAAAAATGGTAGATTTAGTCAAATAATTCCGTTCTTTTTTCTGTAGACTCGTGATTCAGTGTAGAATTTTATAGTACAAAAACATTAGCTTAATCATGCATTTTCATTTTAATTGCATTTTTTCACTGTTATTGATGTTGAATAATTGGTCTGTGGATATGTCTGTGTTGCTGATTTTATTTCTTTCATCTGGTGTTGAATTTTGTTCTGATTTTTCAGTATGTTACCCTAGAGCCATGTAGGTCTCCCATTAGATTTTTGATAGATTTTTGTAGGGTGTTCTGCTGTGATTTGTCTGAGCCTGAAGATAGGGGAAGTCTTGATGACTTCTGACTTTGAAGTTCAACTGTGGTTGAACTTCAGAGATAGTCTTTTGTGGTTTGTTGGCCTGTGAGTTTCTTCTCAAGGTAGGAGCTGATGGAGGTCTTGCTGGAGCTTGCAAAGATGCAGTGGATTGAGGCTTAGTCTAGGAGCTTGTTGTCTGTTTGTGAGGTTCGAGATCCTGAAGTTTGAAGGGAGTTTATGGTACTTTCCTGAGGAAGGCACTATGAATGACTTTCATTCTTTCTTCTCACCTCTTTCTTAAGTATCCAATGATGTCGGAGCCGACGTGTGAGTTTAATTTCTCCTGAGGAGGAATGTAAACTGATCACATGTTGTCGAGCCACATGGGATACGATTCCTAAGTGGAAGTCCCCTAGTACTTTCCTGAGGAAGGTCCTATGGGTCTATTCACTTAGTTCCACTAGTTGACCTAGGATTTCTCAAGTATCCAGTGATGTTGGAGCCAACTTGTGAGTTTAATTTCTCCTGAGGAGGAATGTAAACTGATCACAGTTGTTGAGCCACGTAGGATACGATTCCTAAGTGGAAGCCTCCTAGTACTTTCCTGAGGAAGGGCCTACGAGTCTGTTCACTTAGTTCCCCTAGTGCATATAGGTATTTCTCAAGTATCCCATGATGCCGGAGCCTTCATGTGAGTTTAGTTTCTCCTGAGGAGGAATGTAAACTGATCACAGTTGTCGAGCCGCATAGGATATGACTCCTGAGTAGTAACCTCCTGGTACTTTCCTGAGGAAAGCACTATGAGCTTGTCTGCTTAGCTTCCTTTCTCTGGTAAGCTTGTTCTGAAGCTTGGAGACTGGGATTGATTCCTCTTGCCTAGGAGTTTGTTTAGATCTTTGCTTAGGGTTTTGTATAGAGTTCTGTTAGGAGATAGATTAAGAGTTGTCTCAGGTTTGTTAGAGGCCCTGCTCAGGGTTAGTCTCTTTGTATTGTTTGACTTGTATGATGTTATGTGGCATTAGACTTAGGTGTTCATCTAGGCAGTTCTGAATAAGTGCATCTTAGAAGTAGACTTTGTGTGCATAAGAAGTTGAGGTGGTCCTCCTTCTGCTTGCTTGTTATTGCGTGGCTTTGCTTGTTGGTATTTGGTAGAGCTGAGCTCCCTTGCCTCTGTGGTTTGCGGCCTCTGCGCCTTGTTTGTCTAGTTGTTGCATTCATGCATATTTTCAGTATTCCTTTACTTTGCAGTTTCTTGTTTGTAGTTTAATCCTGTTGCCATGATCCCTTAGGAGCTCTGACTTCTCCGCTGCGGAGTTGTTATGATAGACGTTAGGATGGTCAACCAGGTGTGATAGCAGTAGGTAGATTCCCCTGATCCTCAGCTATAGTTCTAGGGTTTCCCTTTCCTTTCTGTAGGAGCTTTTGAGTAGCTTGATCCGTAATTAGCTGAACTACAGCTGCTCTGATTCTTCGTTCCAGACGAAGATATGTAGGCATAGGATGCGATATCCTAGCGAGCACACTAACGACTAACTTTTGTTCTCTCGCGGCTGTGCGATCGAGACTTTCCCGCTAACGACTAATTGTTACCCTTTTCTCTTGCCCGAGCGCATTTGAGACCAGATCGTATTTGTAGGTTCCCGAGCCTTAGGACCAGTTTGTTTTCTCATTGCTGTGTGAGAGCCCCTGTTTACCCGTAGTTAGCCGAACTACGTTTGCTCTGATCTTTCATTTCAGATGAAAGTACGTAGGCACAGGATGCGATGTCCTGGCGAGCAACCTTTTCCCCCGTTTAGACGTAGGAAGTCGAACTACGTTGACTCTGACTTTCCCATTGCACGAGGGAATACGTAGGCCCAGAACACCGTATGTTCTGTCGAGTCCTGTCCTTTTATTTTCTTTTCAAACCAGCCATTAGCGTAGATAGATAACACACCCTTTTACCTATAAACACCAAGCGTGGATCCCATCGAGTACGATGGACGTGAGGGGTGCTAATACCTTCCCCTTGCGTAACCGACTCCCGAATCCAGGTTTTGGTTGCGATGACCATACCTTTCCCGTCTTTGCGAGGTTTACTTCGAGCGTTTCCTTTCCCGCTCTGAGGGATAAATAACGCACGGTGGCGACTCTCCTGTCAAGCCGGCGCCGATTTTCGCAGTAGCGACAGGGTGTCTTCATCATCTCCCTCTTTTCTAGCAACCTTGGCTTCATCATTTCGAGTTTTATTCAATCTAACACGACACATAGATTGAAAGTGTCCAAGCTTTTTACACTTGAAACATTGCACTTTACTCAAATCCTTTTTGATACCATTGCTATGATCACTCTTCTTGGAGCTGCTCTCACCCTTTTCACCCGTCGAATTCTTCGAATTTTGAGACTCGTTTGCACCAAACTTCTGAAAATTTGGCTTACCTCTAGCTTCAAATTTTCCTTTCGGCCTCTTATTCTTCTCATTAAAACGCGCTTGTAAAGCGATCTCCGCTTTGGCTTTGTCGGCACCTCTCTCATCCATCCTTTGTTCATGCGCCTCTAACAAACTTTGCAACTCATCCTTGCTCAAAGTAGTTAGATCCTTTGACTCTTCAATAGCCACAACTATATTATCGAACTGTGATGTTAACGAATGCAACACTTTCGATACAACATTCTGCTCAAGAATTGTTTCGCCACATGACTTGATTTGATTAACTAACCGGGTAATGCGTGTAATGTAATCGTTGATCGTTTCTTTGTCCTCCATTTGCGTTAACTAGAATTGACGTTTGTAAGTTTGTAACCTTAACACCTTCGCTTTGACGGCACAGGCATATGCTTTCTCCAAGATTTCCCATGCTTGCTTCGCGGATTCACAATCACCAACCTTCTCGAAATTGTCGTTATTAACATAAAAGTAAATCAAGAATAGGGCTTTGTAATCCTTCTTCTTTTCTTCCTTGTGTGTAGACCTAATAGCTACGGTAGCATCTGCCCCTAACGGTGTAACTCCATTGATGACGATCTCAAGAACCTCGTGATAACCAAACAGAACCTTCATTTGTTTCTCCCATTTATCGTAGTTCTTCGAATCAAGAATTGGGAGATTGGTGGGAATTCGATCATTAGAAACGATAGCCATTGTTGCAGCAGATTAGGATCAACAACCGGAGCTCTTGATGCCAAATGTTAGAACAACATACAAAAACAGAGATTGAAGGTAGTAACAACCGGAGCTCTTGATGCTTTCGCCCATTTTAGTACGTCACAAGCAACCTTATACAAAAAATCATTCAACCAAACTTTATGTACCACATGTTAATTAAGATCAACTTCAACATATATCCGAGCAAACTTTCCCCACTCAACATTCAAGGTGGTAGCATCCAATTTAATGGGATTTATAATGTATAAGTAATCATAATAAAGGAACTTTCTAAAGGAGAATCACAATTAAAATACGCAGCAGAAAAAATCCCTTTAAGTCGATCCTTATGAATGAGCATGATTTGTGATAGAATGATTACCTCTTATGGCGATTAACCATTGATGCACAATCGAGAACAATCACAAGCGTTGAACAAAGAAGAACACCTTTAACTACTCTACACGAACATAATACCTTAAATCACAAGTAACAAATACTTTAGCACACAGGTTTAATTTATCAATTCGATCGTTTGGGTTGCAAGCTGAAAATTCCAGTAAACCACATTGTATCTCACATTATACCATATTTCACTTGAGTGCATTGTATCTTACAGTGTTTCATATTTTACTTAAGTACATTGTACCTTACGATATTCCTTATTTCACTTAAGTACGTCGTACCATAAGGTGTTTCAATTACACTTAAGTGCGCAGTACTTTACTATGTACCATACTTATATAACTTATGCTAGTGCATTGCAAGACCACATAATGGAATCAACTTCACTTATTTATTTTCTCCCATCAACGTATCCTTCTGTCTGTGACCTTATAAGTTATAGTGACGTTGGCAACAATATCAATTCACACATTTAATATTGTAAATAATGAATGATATCTAGCAACATATCACTATTACTCAAGTCACAAAAATGTCAAGTGATATGAATTTTTTTTTATGATAATGTTTATGTGTATAGTTATCCTTTACCCTCATGTCTATATTTAACACCCACACAATTCAAAAATTGTGTCACCCTTGTCTAGTTCGATATTGGACTCCCGAGCATTTATTTTGGTACACATTATAGATAATTTATACATAAGTCACTCATATTCTTCGACGTGATTTGTGGAGTACCCATCAACTATCTTTATGGTCATTTTGTTACACACAATACTTAATCAACAACAAAGTACTCGACTTCACATCTAGGGACCATAATAGTTTTAATTTATAGGGTGATATACACCACTATCACATTGAGAATAACTTATGTCACTTGCATAACATTTCATGTATTATTCTTATGACGAGTCAATCTAGTATAAATATTACTCGTAATATGTATACCTATGTGAAGACTTGATAACTCTTTATCTGTGAT
This sequence comes from Lathyrus sativus, assembly GCA_963859935.3. Taxonomy (NCBI): domain Eukaryota; kingdom Viridiplantae; phylum Streptophyta; class Magnoliopsida; order Fabales; family Fabaceae; genus Lathyrus; species Lathyrus sativus. The sequence goes on along the minus strand of OZ012739.1, from coordinate 653,211,390 downwards.
CTATGAGATGTGATTATCAACCTATTCATATAGTAGTCTCAATGCTTTAATATTATCTCACTTTATAATAAAGCTTGACTACAAATACTTTAAGAATATTATCCTTATGTTTAACAGGGTCTCACAATTAAACCACACTCAATGCTTAATCAAACAAACTACCTATTTTAAGGACTTTATTATTTTGAAAAAACAAATATAATAAAGAAAAACCTTATTATTATTAAGGAAAATGCTAATTCTCACAAAATAAATCCTCACGACAGTACTAGGATAACACAAGAAGTAACAATTTTAGCATTTATCCATCCCCTAAATGTCGCATGTATTCTAATAAATTCTAAACAATAACACAAAAAGTTATTGTTCCATCATCCCCCATTCCCAGCTACCCCGTGCATTTTAATAAATTACAAATATAACGAGTTTTATGCATTTGTGATATATTTATTCGCCATGAATAACATCACTATATTATTAATAGATAAATAATTCGATACAAGTACTAAGTTCTAATAAAACTATTGACCTCTAGGACTTACATCAACACTTTCATCATAATAAACGAGATTTATAACACGAAAATGAATCCAAATAAGATTTTTTATATCTTTTCTTGAGAATCTAGAGACCATTTGATAATACACACCATTTATCAACAATATTACACAACATAAAACAATTATCATTGTCACACATATCAAACCCTCGTACAAGCTTTCAAATATTTTAGAGCATATATTTCATAAGTTTGAATCCTGGTTTTTTCCAAGAGCTTCACCATTAGTGCACCCTTCCATGTAAATCACATTCTTTAAAACACATTCTCATTAAGACACATCTTAAGGAGTAAATGATTTCCTTATTCATGTTCATTGCAAACAATATTATTCACAAATTTTGAACAATGAGATCAACATCTTCCTTTACTAAGGATACAATTTAATTTATACTAAAAGATTTATCGCGAAAGAAAATACATTAATCTTTTGTTTGATCACAACTCCATATATGTCAAGTCACTTACATAAATTTTACTTAGATCGATCATTCTCTATTATAAATAAGGGTGGGAAAATGGGCCGACCACTATGCTCCGCCTTAAGCCCATAAAAAAGTGCGGAGCGGACTTGTGAAACTGAACTTACAAATCTAGTCCAACCCACCAAGATGAAAGGTTGGCGGGCGGCGGACCTTCCTACCTATTTTTTCTTCATTTTTTAATAGCTTAAAAGATTTTTTAATTAATATTTCAATTAGAAAGTATCAAACCAACAATTAGAAATCATAAAATGGAAACTAAAAGTCTAAAACTATCAAGAAATTTCACTTAAAATAGAACCATCAACAAGAGTTCCAAAATTATAGTTCAAATATTAACCTTCAACCAATCAAAATAAATATTTTAAGTGCTTGATAATTAGACTGGCAGACCAACCCATCCTTTTTTTGACGGGCTTAAAATGTGACGGGCTGAAATGATAGACGGACACAAAATCCTAATCCAATCCGCAATTTTTCGACAAGTGTGTGGGTCGATATGTCGGACCACGACCCATTTTACTACCTCTAATTACAAATAAAATATTATATTTACCAACAAAATACTTTAACCTGTCATACCTCAAATTTTATCCTTAGATTATTAGGTTCATTTTGCATTTCATTTCATTCTACATTGTATTTTAACTAACCGCTAACCGGTTTGCCCAGTCTGTTGGTTTTTGCAAGAAAATCACACTGCGCGCGATTTAATTTATGAAGGGCAAAAGGGTCATTGATTTGCAGCCTATTGACAATTTATGAAGCGAAGTTGTCATCAGGAGTGCCTCAAACGATTAGGATTTTCTATCTCCGAGTCATGTGATTTTATTGGAGAATAAGCTGAATTTTACGACAGTTTTGACGTCAGGTTTCTCGTGACACGGTATCTTTTATTCAAAAGCCGAGATTTAGTCGTCAGTTGGATTTCAGAAGTGTTGTTTGATTCCTAAACCATATGGAGCTGAGTGTGTTGAGATATAAGTGGATCTGGGTTAAATCGGTGCGAGAATTTGCTTTGAAAATTTTATTTTAACGGACGCACGTTTTCCTGTTTTCTGCAAGTCGTCAGTCAATTTTAAAGGAACGGTGGAATTTCGATTCGCGTCAAATTTATAATGAATATCTGTTGGTTTGATCACGATTATCAGTCGAGCAAATTCAGGTTACGGAGCTAGATTAGTCGAGATACCATTTGAGTTTTAAATGTGGAGAACAGTTCGTTTCGCCGCTTAATGGGATTTCTCTGGTTACCTGTTCAGGATCATATTTACCGATTTTATTATCGGGTACGAATTAATTTGAAAATGGATTTGTTTGAACTCAGGAATTATGTCGGATGAAATTTAATGTTAAGTTGTGTGAGATGTTTAACTGTCGAAGTCGGAGGTTGGAACGTCCAGGTTCATTTGGATGAATTTAATTAGATGAATTTATTTGTATGAATTTAAGCAGATGAACTTAGTTGGACGAATTTAATCAGGTGAATTTATCTGGACGAATTTATTTGGGTGATTTTAATCAAATGAATTTAGTCGTGATTTTAATCGGAGAAATTTGATCAGGAATTAACTTTAGTTTATTAAGAAAAAATGGAATTTATTTATTTAAGTTCTATATTTTTTTTATTACAATGTACAAGAACAATTACAAAAGTAAATCCTAAATGGTCCTTAAATTCCTAATTTTTCTAAGAGTTCTTCACGTCCGATTCTCCGTTATCCTCGAATCTTCGAACCTGCAAAAAATCAAACAATGTCAGGAAAATACTCAACGGGATTAAATTAAATTTTATCAGAAAATCGGTTTTTAATTATTTCGACGCCCTCAGAGAAGTTTCATCAGTGGGCGTGTCGGAAAGGGCAACAACGGAATATTCCGCCGCTAGCTTCCGACTTTTAATTTCCGACCTCGGCACAGACCCGACATATTTCTGTCCAATTTGTTCTAAGAGAGAGAAAGGTGATTTTGGAAAAAAGTGCTTTTTGAAAAAGCGCTTATTCTGAAAAATGATTTAGTTGCCAAACAAGTCATAAACAAAATTTCACGAAAGTTCTGAACCACAAACGGATCAAACAACCATTTAAACACAAGTTCAGCAACAACTTTCCCAAGTTCCTCCAAAATCACAACAAACCCAACAATAGAACCATAAAATGTGCAACAACAACCAACAATCATCCATGAAAAACGCAGAAGTTCCAACAACAACCCAAGCATAAAAATCAAAACCACAAATCCTAAAAGACAACAACAAAACAACCATGAAAATTGCAACAATATAAGCAGATCCAGGCCCAAAGTATTAAAATTAAAATAGTATAAGAACATCATCAGTGTTCATCTGGAGAAAAAAAAAGGGAAGGATTCGAGAAACCCTAAGCTCAGAAGCATCAACACAAGAACAGCGGCCCAGAATCACAAATCATCACCAGTCAAACAACAGACGGCGACAACACCATCATCATCCGTCAACGGAAGAGAGGCGTCGCAAGTCGCCGTCCGCAGACAAGCTAAACGCCTCATCTGGTTGTCATCATCGGCGCGTTCTCAATCCTCTCCGTCAACAAATCAAAATCAGCCACGAGATTCTAAGGAGCAACAACCATAAAAAAGAATAAACAATCTCGTAAGATTTTCTCATCACACTGGTTTTTTGTTGTTCTCTTTTTTACAGGAAAAAGGGAAACGGCGAAATAAAGAAGAATAGGAAGTGTCATCACGGTTACAACAAGAACAAGCCAGAAGAAGATTCATGAAAATGGACGGAATAGGCAACGAAAACCATCAGCAATCCCTCCACCGGGGAAGGCGCTGCCGCTGTGCAAGAAATGGGGGAAAATAAACCCTAAAAATTTTATGGACTATTTTTATACCATGTGGACCGGGTCAGGTCTGGGTTGATGGCTAACCTGACCCGTTTTAAATTATATTTTGCATTTTTTGTTTTATTTGTATCTTATTATTTTGGTAAATACGAATTAACAATAAGCATTTTTTAAATTTAAAACTTTTAGAAAACTTTTTTAAAAAAACTCCCATTAATAAAATAACCTTTTTAAAACTAAAACTTTTTTAAAATCAAACCAAAATTCCTATTATTAATAAAATTGAATTCTTTTAGAAATTAAAACTTCTGAGAAAATTACTAGTTTTTTATAGATTTTTCAATACTTTTTAATTAGCTTCATAATTTTTACTTTTCCAAAAAAATTAATTAACAAAATTAACCTTTCTTTAAAATTAAAATTCATCCTTTTTCATAACCAAATGCATACCAAAGTTGTTTAATACTTACTAACATTTTAAAAATATTAAACTTAAAATTATTTTCAATTAGATATAAAACTCTTTCTTAAAAATATTTCTAACCTAAAGTTCTAATTTTTTTTCCCTTCTAATTTCCAATCGAACCGTAACCTAAAAATTCTAAAAATAAATTTTTTAACATTCCCGTTGAACTTTCGTCTAATTTTTATGTCGTTCCTTTCATTGTTTCACATTTGTACTTGGTTACTAACCCTTTATATTTCCGTATTGCATTTTTCATGGTTGTAAATTATGCGATGAGATCGTCGCTTCTTATTCCGCTATTATTTTGGCACATTTTTCCATATGTCAATACCTTTGCTTGTTAATTTTTCATTATATTTATTTTACCGTAAATTCCCCTCTGAAGGATAGGTCTAGTCGTTTGACCGCCGCGTCAATAGTCCTTAACCCTCGTTTTTCACCTTTCAAATCTAGAGGATTCGAGTCGCCGTACTCCTATTTTTAGGCGTCTCGCCGTGGAAAATTTTACCCTTAACTCTAGCATTAGGATAAGGAGTCTCCGCACTCCGTATTAGGTTTCCCGTTGTGGAATACATATTTCTCCCTTTTTAAATTCAAATCAGTTTCAACGTAGAAATAGGAGTCGCCGTACTCCACGTAAGCGCTTCCTTGTGAACGCTTATTCCCCATTGAAACCTTGATCACCGTCAAGAAGATTCTCTTACCTCCCTTTCAAGGGGAACTACGATTACTCTGATTCCATCCCCTACCTCGAATACGTAGGCACAAGATGCGAATCTTGGCGAGTAAACTTAGGATTAATCCTTAGGTCTTTATTTTCACCTTCTAACCCTTAGCATATACCCTTAAGCAGATAACTATAGCAAAGTAGTAACATTTAATAACAAGAGGTACTTGTAGAGTACTACAGAAGTTTAGGGTGCTAATACCTTCCCTAAGCTCAACCAACCCCTGAACCCTAGATCTTTCCCCGCATTGTGTTTACAATGCAAACTTAGGTTTTTCCTTTCTTTGACCTTTCGTTCGGATAAATTAAAGACCGGTTGTGAACTAAATATGCGATTCAAATTAATTAATAATTTGATACCCTATTCTCATCGCAACAATATACGAATAAATTTGAGTTTGACTTTATTACACACACACACACATAACTTAATTGCATAATAATTAAATTTTCATTTTAAAATATAAATAAATAAAATATCACCAGATATAAATTTTAGGCAAAATAAACTTTTTTGTTCCTTAACTTTAATCGACGTTTGAAAACAATTGCCACGTTTTTCCAGGTGGACTTTATGTTGTTGACATGGATATAAAATGTGTTACAAAAAATCCCCTTTAAACTGGTTTTCCATTACTTAGAAGATAAAAGGATTGAAGCTATGGGTAAACTCAACTAAGATGCAAGAGATTGAAGCAACACATTGTTGGTGCAAAGGATTGTTCCCAACGCGAAGGATTGAAGACGATTCAAGGAGTGTTTATCAAAAGGTTAGCTCATTTCTCTTTGATTTAGGGTTTACGAATCTCATAGGGCAATATCTGGTTATGTTCAAATTTAGGGTTTATGTAAAAAAATTAGTGTAAACTCTAATTATTTAGATAATATGATTAGGTATCATGGATGAATACATAAATCTCAAAATTCATCATAGTGGTGAGTTCACTGATGAAGGTCGTAGTGTATATGAGAATGGAGTAGTAGATGATTTGAGAGTAGGTGTAGACAAATGGAGTTATTTTGAGCTAGTTAATATATTGAAAGACTTGAGTTATAGGGAGTTTTAAACAATATATTACAAGGACCCTCAATTTGGGATGAATGCACTTGTTGATGATAATGATGCTTTAGAAATTGCAGATCTTTATAAGGTGTACCAAAATGTTGCTATTTATATTCAACACACCTTGTCTCAACCTGTCTACTGTGATGTTGTTGTTGATGATGTTAATGAGGGCCCTGCTGAAATTGTAGATGAGGCGGAGGAGTTACTTAGTCATCTGCATGATGAAGTTGTGGGAGTTGAACAAACCACTATAGTGATGGAGGAAGGTGATGTTAGAGTTGATCAAGCCACTGCTGGGTTGGAGGAAGGTAATGTTGGAGTTGATCAAGTGAATCCTACAGTGGATGAACATACTGTTGGAGTTGAGGAAATTAATGTTGGAGTTGAACAAGGTAAACCTGCAGGGGAAGAATGTAATGTTAGAGTTGGACAAGGTAAAATTGGTGTAAATAATGATGACTTAAGTTTATCTTCTGATGATAGTAAAGACGAGGACTACAATTATGATAGTGCACAAGAAATGGCTTTTGAGGATGAGTCTGATGGGTATGATGAGATTGAGGAGGATGAACTTGATGCCCTAATTGGCCATGAAAATGATGGTAATGGAAAAGTCCAAGAACTTAATGATAACTTTGTAGAAGATAAAGGGAGTGACAATGACAGTGAGGACATGTGTCACACCATAATTTTTGACCATAACACCCCACCTCCTTGTGCATTTTTCTTTTTTCCTGCATAACGTAGCTAACCGTATTACTTAGTTTGTGTTTGTTTTATAGACTTACTGGAGGAAGCTTGAAAGCCATAAAGACGTGGTGTACGTCTCCCAGAATTACGGTTCCTTGCAAGTCTTGTAGAAGTATAGGCGCTCAGTGCGACAGTTTCATATATGGTACAACTTCAAAGTTTCTCTGTTAGGATGTCTCAAAGTATAGTTTATCTTTATTCCTGAAGGAGGATCATTTAATTGTCCGGTGAAAGAGCAGGTATTTTGTTAACTTGTGCATCATGAACTTGGCGGTTTTGATTGAGAGAAATTATAATCAAGCGCGTGCATTTGATTTGTCACAAGGTCTTAAGGACAACAAGATTTTCCATAGGGATTGTTTGTTTAAGGTGCTCGGGTACCATTCCATACTGTGTCCTAATAAGGTTTCACCGTGAGTTACCGCGAGTTACCGGGAGAGGAAACTTACTGCAAGTGTGGACAAGGGAATTTTGAAGAGCAACTCTATTCAAGAAAGCATCAAGTCAAATTCTTCCTTGCCAAGCCACAAAATATTTATCCAAGTTTTAAAAAGGATCTTTTTTAAAAAGAACCCGTAGCTTATGCTTACAAGCCCAACTTGCCTAGGTACTCGTTCACAGCCTATCAAAAGTGTGCGGTTCTACGTGCATAAAGATGAGATTCAACGCTTGTGCTAAATAGGGCATTTTTGCCGCTGTGTTAGAATCAAGGACCTTTGGGCCCGCTGTGAAGAATGTTATACAAGAGCTTTTTTATGCATCCAAAAGAGAAGGCCCAATCTTCATTGCAATACAAGAAATATTTGGAAGGAAATTCACAAAAACTTATTTCATTATTACTAGAGAGTCTAAATACAAGGATGAATATTATGAACATGTTAAAGGAGTATTACAAGAGAAAAGAAATGAGCAAACTACAACTTAATCCCCTTTCATGAAAGAAAGAAAGAGCAAGAACAGTAGACGTCGACTTAAAATGCGTATTCGTTACAACCACAATTGGAATTCCTGAAGAGAGAGAAGTTTAGAGCTTTAGCGCACGAGGTTTTGACGTCAGCTCCTCAACTCTTGTCGCTGTTGAACCAATAGGTTGGAACGCGTGTGAACCGGAAACGTCCAACAAAGGCATCTCCTACCAACCCATAGCAGCTGCATTTTCAAAGTCATCAACAATAAACCATACAACACCACATCATCCGAATGAAAGTGAATTTCGAAACAAGTTTGCGTAAAAGAGCTTTACCTGCAGATGCGACATTGCTGCTCTGCCGAAGAAGCTTGGTTTTTTCATAGGAAGTGCAGACCATGAAGTAAAATTGTGAGACTACCAAATTAAGCAAACCTGGTCAAGCTACTAAGTAACTCGCTGTTTCAAATGTCAAGACTATGAGAATGTCCTTGAGGTTGCAATTAGCCCCTGCACCAAAGTGTTTGTGCTCAAATTGAATACAAGCATCCATTGAAGATGCATTATCAGTTCTCAAAGAACATAACGTGGTGTCATAGAAGCACGGCTATTTTTGAGATCCTTTTACCCTCACATGGATGATGTTGTTGCACCAAGACCTACAACATGACAACAAACATTGTACATCACCAGGAAGCATGCTCACAGTAGGTATAGTCGCGGAGAAAGTCGCGAAAAGTTACCGCGGCTCGTAATGTTGAATGTTCAACATAATATTGAGAGTAATTTTGAATCCCACACTTTTGCAACTTCATCATAACGAGGGTTTCGTCATGCCGCCGCAAGGGTACCTGCGAGTTACCAGTTATTCAAAAACCAAAAGAAGTTGTTGACTTCTAAGATATAATCACACCAAAACTTTGGAATTGAATACCTTTTCTGATTATAAACACGCGGAGGAGCTTTATGTGCAGCTGTTAGAGACCATCTATCACGTTCCTGCTACATGGGGATAATTCTGCTAAGAAACCAACAAAAGATGAATACGCACGACACCCACCAAACCAGGTTTTGACATTGAGAACAAAACCGATTTCTTCCTGCTAAAAAACAAGTTGTAACTGCCAATCCAGATAAACACTGTTGAGCTTTGTGATGAAATGAATTTATGGCTTTAGCTCGTGAGGGCATATGGGACTGCTTGTCAAGTCAGCAATTGGTAGATTTTGAAACATGAAAATCATTCAGCCAACAATCCTGCTATTTAATTCGAAGGAAATTTAACGACGCATGCCAAGTATTGAACGACTAATATCACCTAGGCTTAAAGTATAAGAAGCTTTACCTGCACTTTTAGTAGGTTATTGGAGTACACAAAGAAACCTCATTGGAGTTGGTCACAACTAAAAGAGAATCAAAGGCAGACGACCGACGCGTTCGCAACACCCTCCAAATTCCTGTAAATCAACACAACAAGTTAATTCACCACAGAACTTTAGAAGGAAGTTATGACAGAAATAGATGAACAACATAAGTTGTGTACCTCAGGCTGCTTCAGAAAAAGAACCTGCTCAGACCAGTGCACCAGCAGTTAATATAATCATATTTTCAGCAGCGGTTTGAATGTGTAATATCGAAGAAAATAATGCAAGAGTCATTACCATTTGGCATTTAACACTCCTTGTTTTGAAGGCAATGTTTGAACCTTTGGCAACTGGCAACTCATCATCTCAGACTTCAGCAACCATTACTACAACAAGGCAACAACGTACATCCGTTTCCGTTTTCGAAGCAGCTCACTGGCAAAACAGTTTATACATACTTATTACTTCAGGCAAATAATAATATACAAGAAAAACAACGACGGTCGAGATAAGAACGCAACACATCACCTGGTGGACCACGATAACATTTGTTAAGCTCATGATTCACAAGTGTAAGCACGAGAACCAAAACATGCCCTCCAGAATTAAGCCCAAAGTGACCTATACCAGCATGAACTGATGCACATTACTTCCGTCCATTTCAAGAAAACCTTGAGAAAGCCCGCTGAAAACACAGAAAATGAGTCATTGTCAAGAAACTAAGAACCTGTTCTCTAAAGGCGATATCCGTAAGATTGAACATAGAAACCCAACTCTTACCAAAGTTTCCCGTTGTTTTGCTCCAGAGAATTCCACGTGGAAGGTTGATTGAATCAATTTAAAGAGCTCGTGTAATTGCCAGAATTGCCCCTATCCTCGTATTCACACCTGTCAAATCAAGCAAACAAATTCTCACATTAATCACCAAATCAATCTATTGTTAATATGAGTAATGAGACAAAGCATTTCGAGATTCTTCCCAAAACAAGATTCAGACAGAAAGTGCCCAGTTTGGAAGGTTTTTATCACAATAACTCAAATTGAATGAAGGAAAGGCCCAGTTCGCCTATAAAAACGAGGGATTTGAGACAGAAAAGGGAGAAGAAAAAACCGAATTCGCAAGCACCAAAAATAACCCCAAAGCTAAGAAACCCTAGAAATCGAAAGAGGCTTATCTTTTTTTACAGGTGTCGCCAGAAGCACCGTCCGGACTCGTAAGCTCGTCAACGACGCCGTTGAAGCCATCACTGTGAATCCCTCGTCGGAATCGCGAAGCCGTCGCCACCGTCCTTGCTAAGCCATCGCCGGTTTTCTCTGGGTAAAATTCATGTGTGGATCTGCTTATCATTACCATGATTGTTGTTTTGCAGGTTTGACGTAGCGATAAGGGAAGAAAAGGAAGTTAAGATCTGGAGAAAACGAAGATGAGGGGGGCGATTGGGGGGGTTAGGGCTCCGTTCATTTCTTTGTTTATTCTTTTTTTATGTTTTCTCTTTTTGTAATCCAGTAACTGCAGCGCACATACACATACGATGCACCCTCGGTTCACAGTCACACGATCTCCAATGGATCATCATCTAACGCTCTAAGTCGCATCCCCACGGTAAAACCTCACCTGCTAATTCACACCCAACCACCCGCACCATTAATCTTTTTTCTTAACCACCTTTTAAAACTATTAAGCTGTCATTATTTGATATAATCATTAACTTAATTTCCAAATTAATTAATTAACTAGCATTTAGGCCATTTATTTTAATTAGCCCTTTTATTCAATTAAATCAACTAATAACTTTTGTTTAGTTAACCATTTTAAATTAATTAATCTTTATCATAGTAATTAAGAAGAGCTTTTAATTTAATAAAATCTATTTATTAACAACTTTTTTTAGTAGAAGTTTTTTTTTAAGCAATCTAACCTTTATCAAATTAATCTACAATAATGGCTTTTATTTAATCTAATAAACCATTTTCTTTTATAAATAATAATTTGCTTTTTATAATCATTTCATATTTAAAACAACCTTTTAAAAATAAATTATAACAAACCTTTATTATCTAAATTAGTCTTTTGTTAATAAACTTATTATCATTAAAATCAAATCATAACCAAGCCTCTCATAAATTATTATTAAAACCAAACTTTTATTTAAATAATCAAAAGTCAAATAAATCATCTTTTTTCCAAATCAAACAATGTAAACTTTTTCTAAAATCAACCTCATCAGTCAATTCAAACTTTTACTAAAATAAATAAGTAACTGAATCACCCTTTCGATAATTTCCTACTAATCCTTAATATCAATCTTTCCTTAAAAGACAATCAACTTCGCCTAAAATTAAGCTCGCATCGTAAAACTAAATCAATCGTGTACGTTTCACTTCCACTCACCTATGCACAGTTCACACACTTTACAACATAGAAAAAACAAAACAACTCAAACAAATTATTCAAATATTAGAGAAGTAGATGTTAATCATCTTAAGCGAGATATAATATCCACCCCACAACAAATACAATCTCTTACACTTGCGGCGGTTAAATCTCCCTCAAAATGACAACTCATCTTTTCTCCTAAAATCAATCAACCAACTACCCTAAACCCGTAGGAACTTTGACCACAGTCAAAGAACTCCTCAAACCCTTTAGGGGAACTACAAATACTTTGATTCCACTCCCGTAAGGATATGTAGGCATAAGATGCGATATCTTATCGAGTATACTTAGAAATAAACCCCCTAGGTCTTTTAACCATTAAGCAAATAATCCATAGCAATAAACAACATAAAACATGAGGTTCCTGTAGAGTACTACAGAAACTTAGGATGTTAGCACCTTCCCTAAGTTTAACCGACCCCCGAACCTATAACTCTCTATCTTGCATTTGCATTGCATTATGGGTATTTCGATCTTTATCCCTTCCTTTGGACAAATCAAAGTTCGGTTGCAAATGAATAAAGATTCAAGCTCATCAATAGCTTGGTATCCAAATTTCACCGCGACAGAAATGGTGACTTCACTGGGGAGTCTCAGTGGGTCTCCCTATCTTGTTTTGTTTCTTTATTGCTTTATATATTTGCTTACTTGCTTATTTGCTTATTTGTTATTTCTTTTGGGCTGTTATCCTTGAGTGGTGAGACAAAGTCCTACACCTGGACTTGAGAGAAATTATGATAGGATGGTGATATATTCGATGAGGCTTATAGGGAGTGAGTTCCGAATAAGTTTACTCGAGAATCCCGCTTAGTTGAGACCCTTTTGAAAATGGTTCGGTTGAACGAGTTTAGTCGTGAAAACTTTTACTATTCTCAATTGGAGTCCATGATGCTAAGGACCGTAGTTACCTTTAACCCTACTTTGACCTTTATTAGGATGTAGTGTGAGGCTATGAGCGAGTAAGTCCCGAAATAGTGCTACGCGATGCTACACTCAAAAGAAGTTCTCTTGAGAATATTATTAATCCCCGAGTTAGTTGGGAAATTGATAATATCCGAAAGAGGGACTAATGACTTTGAGAACCTCTTTAGAACCTTGTTCTGCAGGTACAATCCACCTTTAGTCCATGTCCTTTGGGAATGGTTATGCCCTTGGCTCCATGCTCATTGCAAACCTAGGACCTTTGTTTGTTTATCTTTGTGTGTCCTTGTGTGCTTACTTGTGTTTGTTGCATTCATATAGCATCATACTGCATTGGACTTCATGGGATTTACCCTTTATTTATGAACATTGTAGGACATTATGGATTCCAATAGAAGAAATACTTTAAAATATACTTTTAAGAGTCCCAAATTGGATGACCTAAGGGAGTTGGAAGCTTTGATTGAAGACCAAGAGAAGTTCAGGGGTAAATATGGGAATTTACTATCTTTGTTGAGACGTAAGGCAAATGAGGATCTCCTTTCTGCTCTATTACAATTTTATGATCCGATGTATCACTATTTTACTTTTCCAGACTATCAGTTGTTGCCAACTTTGGAAGAATACTCCTTTTTGGTAGGTTTTCCTATTCTAGAAGAATCTCCTTTTTCTTTCTTGGAAAAAGACCCCAAAGAAAGAGACATTGCTAAGGCCCTTTATCTCAAGGTATCTGACGTCAAGGCCAACATGGTTGTTAATAGTGGGACTTTTGGTTTGACTACAGATTTCTTATTTAAGAAGGCCTTATTTTATACTGATTTTACGAACAAGGCTCCGTTCGAGGCAATCTTCGCCTTACTTGTTTATGGGGTGTTTCTATTTTCGAGTTTTGAAGGGTTTGTTGACCTTAATGCAATTAAGATCTTCATGAAGAACAATCTAGTGCCGACTCTATTGGGTAATACCTATCACTCTATACATCTCCGAAATCTTCGTGGTGGAGGAATGATTACATGTTGTGTGCCCTTATTATACAAGTGGTTCATTACGCACTTGCCCAAGTATGTTTCCTTTTGGCATCTTAATGATAGGCGTTGGTCAGAAAGGATTATGGCTTTGACTCATTCCGACATTGATTGGTATAGCCGTGAGTATGATGAGATTCTAATCATTGATGGATGTAGAGATTTTGCTAATATACCATTGCTCAGCTTTGGTGGAGGGATCAATTATAACCTCGTTTTAGCTCGTCGACAGTTGGGATATCCGTTGAAGGGACCACCTAAGAGTATACAAGTTGAGAGTATTTTCTTTGAGGATAACCAAGGACTCCGAGAAAAGATTGTGGAAGCTTGGAAACATTTGCATAAGAAAGATAAGAATAGTTTGGGAAGGCCCAACTGTGTGTCTTTGGAACCGTATCTTCAGTGGGTCAGGAATAGGGCAATCAAGCTGAGGATGCCTTATTCTCGTTAAGATCATATACCTCCAAGAGAAGAACCTACCTATACTTTTATGTCTGATACTGAGAAGTTGGGGGTTGCCTTGAGGAAGTCACAGCACGAATCATAAGTGTGGAAGAACAAGTATCAAGTGTCTGTTGTAGAGAATGATGAACTTTAGAGACAGATTGTTGAGCTTCAGGAACAGCTACAGTTGAAGGATGAAGAGTTACTCCCCTACAAGAGGAGGAAGGTTTTGGAGGATTTATTTTCCTCCGATTCTCAGTGTACCATCTGGAAGATGATTGTGGACAATCTCACTCGTGAGAAGACTCAATTGGAAGAGCAGCTCAAGCAGCAGAATTCGAAACTTCCTTAGTGTCTTTACTAGCTTTTATTTAGCTTTTATTTGGGACTCTTTAAAGGAATATTTATGTAATCCATTTCAAAATTAATAAAATGTTTCTTTTACCGCAATGCCCATAAATAAAGGAATCCCATGAAGTCCTATTCATATTGCATTGCATTCTTTCTTTTTCTTTGTTCACTTCAAGAAACTCAATTTCGTTTTGTAGGTATTGTAACCATGGATTTCAAAAGAGAAACTTTGAAGTACAGTTTTCAGAGTCCTAACATTGAAAGCTTAAGAGAACTGGCAGATCTCATCGAGAACCATCACACTTTTGCAACGGAATATGGAGAAGCCTTCCGTTTTCTCGAGCTCAGGATGAAAGAAGGGTTGTTGGAGACTCTTGTTCAGTTTTATGACCCGTTGTACCATTGTTTCACTTTTTCGGATTACCAGTTGATGCCAACCCTGGAAGAATATTCTGATTTCTTGAAGATACCTGTGACTGCCCGACCTATATTCACCGACCAGGAAGACATACCCAGTCACCAAAAAATTTCAAATGCTACTCATCTCAGCCTAGCAGATGTCCCAACTGATTTCTTGATCGAAAAAGTCCGTTACCATGCTGAAAGAAAAGAGGTCCTCATCTTGGAAGCTACCTTTGCTTTGTTGGTTTATGGGACTTTCTGGTTCCCAAAGATTGATGATTTTATCGACATGGATGCAATTAAACTATTCATACTCAAGAATCCAGTTCCCACCTTGCTAGTTGACATGTACCATTGAATCCACTCGAAGAATGCTGAAGGAGGAGGACACATTGTCTGTTGTACCGCCTTGCTGTACTCGTGGTTCATCGCTCTCCTAACTCGGCATCCGTCTATTTGGGATAAAGTAGAAACACCCCATTGGTCCGAGATAGTTATGCCCCTTACTCACTCAGATATCGTGTGGTACGACCCTTCTTACGGAGGTGTATGTATGATTCCCAGCATCGGAGGATTCACCAACATACCGCTCATTGGGAGAGAAGGATGCATAAGTTACAATCCCGCTTTGGCCCGCAGACAATTTAGGCATCCCATGATCGAAATACCTGACCAAGCTCTGTTGGAAGGGATCTTTCTCGAGGAAGGAGAAGATCCAGACCTAAAGACCGTTATAATTTACGCATGGAGATACGTCAATAAGGAAGGGATGACTTCTTTAGGATACCCCAACTGTGTTGTCTCTGAAGAATATCTACATTGCGTGCGAGAAAGGGCTCTCGACCTCAAGATGCCTTTCCCATTTCACGAACCTATGGTGCTGAATTTTCATGATCCTGATTGGTTTGATGTGAGTGAAGTAGATCAGTTGAAGGCTTCCCTGGATGAGGCTCGGAAACTGAACACCGCTTGGAGGAACAAGTTTTTCACCCTCAAAGTAGAGAAAGAGAAGTCCCATAAGCTACCAGAGATAGAATTTGCAAAGAAGAGAAAGGCGCGAGAGGATTTATTTTCCTCTCACACCTCTTCCGGAACTGTCACCAGAGATGATCTTCCCCCAGCTCCTGTAGCTTGGAAATAATGTGTCGATCGACTCATCAATGAGAAGGCCGAATTGCAAGAACGCGTCAGCCAGTTAGAAGAAGAACTTCGTGCACAGAAGGAGCATAAGGAGTAGATCTCCGAGTTATCTTTTGCTTTTGGTTCAATGTAATAAACTCTTAAAAGAATGCTTTGCTTTGTAATGCCTCTCTGATATCAAAATAAAATAAGTTTTTATCTAACGTTATAATACTGAAAAAACAATTTGAGTTTCTTGAAGTTTCCATCCTGCATTCTGCATAGCATCTTACATTTTAGCATGTGCATGTGTCTCTTTTCCGCTGTGTCCTCATCCATCGTTCTGTCTTTGTCTCGCCAGCCGACATCTCGACCATTTGACCAAGCTCGAAGTACATGCTGAAGGATAGTAAAGAGAACAAAGATATGGATTGCATGACTGGCTTCAGAGTAAGGATTAATCCGACATTTGACTGTTCCTCCGACGACTTTGTTCAACAAGTGAATGTTCCTGTGCAACCTTAGCCTATGCAAGACGGCCTGTTTGTTGATCTTCAGAGTACTCATACTGAAAAGGGAGTGAACGATCCTAGAATTGCAACAATTGAGAAAGGATTTCGTGATCTCCAAGAACAAGTGAAGATGATGAAAGGAGCTAATGCATCTGGTCTTGATGCTCATGACCTATGTTTAGTTCCAGGCGTAATTATCCCTCCAAATTTCAAGATGCCTGTCTTTGAAGTATACAAGGGTGTCAGTTGTCCAAAATACCATTTGACGATGTTTTGTCGAAAGATGACTGCTTATATTGACAACGACAAACTGATGATTCACTGCTTTCAAGAAAGTTTATGTGGGGCATCTTTAATATGGTATATGAAGCTACAAAGTAACCACATTCAGTCTTGGGAAGACTTAGCCGTTGCTTTTGTGAAACAATACAATTACAATTTGGATATAGCTCCAGATAATAAAAATGACAATGGATCTTCCAGAGAATTCATAGCTTCGATACCTCATCCTCAACATCAGTATGCAACGCCTACTCAGCGTGAACAGCAACTACCTCCTAAGCAGAAGTTGGCCTCTCCAGATCGACCGTAGAATCAACGGTTTCGAAAATGGTTTCGTAATCAGAAGATATCTTTGGATATTTCGAGAAAAAGAATTCGTCAGTTTTACCCCATCCCTTTGAAGTACGCTGATTTTCCCGGTCTTGATCCGCGAAGGTCACATCCAAACAAGAGCTCTACCTAAGGTGCCCAAGAAACTTCCGTACTGGTATAAAGCTGACAGGTTTTGCCCATACCATCAAGGTGCTCTGGGGCACGATATCGAGAGCTGCTACGGTTTGAAGGCAGACGTTCAAAGTTTGGTTAAGGACG
This sequence comes from Lathyrus sativus, assembly GCA_963859935.3. NCBI lineage: Eukaryota > Viridiplantae > Streptophyta > Magnoliopsida > Fabales > Fabaceae > Lathyrus > Lathyrus sativus. Next base: position 653,194,157 of record OZ012739.1, on the reverse strand, counting down.
AAATCTTATCCTTCATAGATTCCAATCCTAACCTCATCATGATTCGTCCTCCAAGAACATGATCCGAGGTTATTTGGGAAACTCATATCAATATAGCGTCAGAAAGCATATCAGACGATTCAACGAGCCTCTCCATTCCAAGGCATAATAAAATCCAAGAAAAGGACTTGTGTGGCTTTTCACTTTATTTTTTGCTTTTGTGTTTTCGTTTCTTTGATTAAAAGCATATTTGGCATGTAAGAACTCGTTATTTTGAATAATTAATGCAGTAAAGTGTTTGTCTTGAAGAAATCCATTCGTTTTCACTCGTAAAATGTTTTTCATAATTTATAATGCCAACTTTATCCAATTTTCTTTTCACTTTGGTGAATAATTGGAAGGAGGATGACGAAGTAAAACGCATGATCCTGTGGTATGCTTTTGAATAAAAACCCTACTGATGATGTAAGGCATTGTTTCAGACCTCCAAAACACCAAAAATAATTAACTCCTCTTCTAAGCCTTAAGAGAGGGCCTATTTCTTCCTCAAAAATCAAAACCCTCATTTTAAACTAGGGGCAGAGTATCATCAAAAATAAGCATCTTTCAAAGATTGGGTGGGCACAAATATATTTTAGCCTTTCATTCCTTTGTTTTATAAATCAGAAACTAAACCCAGATACAACCCTCAAAAGTCCTAATTGAAGTAAGGTTTAGTTCGAAAGCGTACTTGATGAGATATTGTTTCCTGACTCCTATGAGCCATGCTCAATTTTGTTGGCATTATAAAATTAATTTATATCCTAACCAGTGATTTCGGTCACTAGTTATTGGGATACCTTTTTCAAAAGAAATAAACCTCAAGACAAAGGTATGTTGCATTGATTCAGAATTAACATTTCTGACCTGCTAACCTTGTTTGATATCATAGAAAGATTACACATGAGCATCAATAATACGTTTATTCTATTGGAACTTGAAGACTCTACTGACCTGGGGCAAGTTTGTTTCCAAGTGGTTTGTTCTAATGCAAATTTGACTTTCTAAAGAGCCATTTTTGAAGACTCAATCTTAATACCGTCAATCAAGGCCGGTTACGTCGAGATTCGGCGAATCTCTCTGAGAGTTTGAAAATAGTGGGGCATTTGGACATCATGTTTTCTGTAAAATCCTCTCGAGATGTTTTTCTCTTAGACCGTGTGACTTGGGGCATTTGAAAATTGAAGCGAAGCGGATGTTTATTTCATCCTCACGAAGCTCAACTCCGACATGTTCAACAACTGTGAAACTTCAGCTTGGGTACCTTCTTCTACAACTTTAGATGATCTTTCAGACTTATCAAAATGTTATGTCCCCAGGTGGAATGTTCTCTATTCCCCAAGAGAAATTTCTGAAACCCTGAAGAAGGATTGCGATCTTATATTTGGTTCTCCACCTATCCCCAATGGTATTTCTATCTTCAAAGATTGGACGGATGTGCGTTTCGAGATGTTTATCTTTGCTTGTCTCTTTCCGTTTGTTTTGCTAGCATACGCATAGCATATAGATAGATAGCATGGCATGTTCATTTTTTGCATCTCTTTGTGTTTGTTTTATTCTATCGCTTTGGTCGTGGTTACCCCCAGGCGCTTGTTGTTTTATCCCTCAAAATAGAGTTGTCAGCCCTAGGCCGAAAAAGCACAATTTTCCTACTTTCCCCATGAAGTTCGATCCTTGTGGAAGATGGTTATTCCAGTACATTCCATTTGAGTTCATACCTCAATGGTCGAGTCTTGCTTGATGTTTTATCTTCGGCTACTTTCCTAATTGAATTTTGGTCCTTGTCAATCACATTGTGGATAATCTCCAACTTTTGAACATGGATCAAGTGTGCATTTATGTTGCACTATATTCCCCAGGAAGAATATTCATGAAGACAGGTTTTGCTCCAAATATCACAGGTTTTCTCAACCATCTACATTTGGATTATAAACAATCTCTTTATTTGAGCAACTCGTTTTGACTAAGATCTTATTCAAAACGACAAACGACAGTTTCTACAAGACAGTTCATTCACCCTCAGTGGGTTCTTCAACATCATCAATTCGTCAAATGGCATTGCTTCGCAAATCCATCAGAGAAGTCCGTCGAAGTCATTACAAGACACTTCTCTTTATTTGAGAATTTCCACTACAAAATTTCAAACATTTTACAACTACAATAAAGATGCTCCTCGGAAATGAATTCCCCAGTGAGTTCATCGCGCAAGTTTATTTCCATCAAGTGACATCTCCCCAGAGAAGTCGAGGAAGTTTACCATATTAGTCTCTTTATTTAAGAAGACATACTTTACGATCTAACCGGCTCACATCTCTTCTGAAGATCCCCGGTGAAGTCTCACAACCTCCATTACATTACCAAATTACAATCTGCAAAGTTCTACATCTACATTGACAATTATATCTACAAACTACAATGATTCTATAATCTACAAAATTTGTAACCCCTGTGAAGATACTCTCACGAGTTTTCGTCATTTCGGGCAAAGACTGAGACCAGCTCATAGTTCCCATACCATGACGCTCGGGGAGGTTCTACATCAGAGACTGAGACCAGCTCATGGTTCCCATACCATGACGCTCGGGGAGGTTCTACATCAGAGACTGAGACCAGCTCATGGTTCCCATACCATGACGCTCGGGAGGTTATACATCAGAGAGTGAGACTAGCTCATGGCTCCCATACCATGACGCTCGGGGAGGTTCTACATCAGAGACTGAGACTAGCTCATGGTTCTGAAAGTTAGAAAAACACTTAGAGGGGGGGTTGAATAAGAGTTTTAAGAAATATGGCAATAAAAACAACTTAAGATTTTTATCCTGGTTCGTTGAACTCAACTACTTCAGTCCACCTTATCAAAGATGATTTGCCTTTCTCTACAAGGACTTAATCTACTATTGATCAACTGATTACAATAGAAAGCACTAAGAGCAACTGTCTTAGTCTTCTCAAGAACTACTGACCACACCTTGGTCTTCTTAAGGAACTACTTACAAATTAATGTAAACTAACAAGTGTTTGAATACTTCTAATAAGTTGTATCACAACTATGATGTATACACTTAAGATTAAGTACAACAAAAACTGTATGGTTTTATGAAAGATCAAATGAATAAGATCTTGAGAGATTTTCTCTTTTATGAATCAAGCGTGTATTTCTTTCTGAGTAAACTTGCAATAAGCAAATGATGAGTAGTGAATTAGCAACCTCAAAATGTTGAAGTAGTTCTCCTTTTATAGGTTTTTCAAAATGCTTTGAGTGATGTGCAGCTGAATATAATATTTGATTGTATGACTTTTCATCACCAAAAGTATGGGCAGAGATATGCTTTCTGCAGAAAGGTATGGTTGTAGAAGCCTTGGGATTTGCACCACGTCACTTCTTTGGAAAAATTAGTCGTTGGTTACTTTGAAAGTAGCACCACGTCTAATCAAGTTTATAGCTTCTTCAACAAGCTTCCTTCAAGATGAAGTCTTCATAATCTGCACTTCAGAACTTGTAGTATGCTTAAAAGGTATGGAATGCTTTAAGATGATCAAAGCTTAAGATGAATGATAAGTTCAGAGCCTTGATAGATGATCAGATCTTAATGTATCAGAGTCTCAATCTTGATCAGAGTCTTCATCAGAGTATGCAGCAGTATGTGCTAAGAGTGTGAATGTTAATGATAAGAGTCTGATTGTCAAAGCCTCAACTTTTGTACACTCCTTTCATTAACGCTTCAGATCATTCTCTAGCTTCTGCTTCAGATCCTTCTGGCAGCGCTTCAGAATCTTATGATAGTCTTGCCTCTGATGCTTCAGAGCTTTACATAGTTTCTTTGTACTCATGTATTTTGCTTCTTTAAGAGTTTTCAATTTTATACCTGAAACAATAATACTTGAACAAATTTTAGAGTGTATATTTTCTTAATACAAAATTCCATAAAATTTATCATCAAAACATAGAGATATAAGAAACACCAATCTGTGTTATAACAATCTCCCCCTTTTTGATGATGACAAAACATAGAGAATTTTGTTCAATAAAGAGAAATAAAATATATAACTCCCCCTGAGATTAAGAATCTCCCTCTGAAATTAATACTCTAATAGAAGAGAACACTTCCCTTTTTGCTTGAGTATATTGCAGAACCTGGTAGAAATCCTTGTTGGGAGAAAAAATCAGAGCCTCGATGCTTTCCAGAATTAGAGTCTGATGATTTCTTTCAAAATGAAGAGTCTGGTAAATCTTCCAGATTCAGAGTCAAATTTGCTTCAAGGATCAGAGCCTGGTTGGGTAATTCTCAGGGTAACTTCAGATCATTTTAGTCAGATGAGTTAATAAGATCTGAAAGTCTTCAGATTCAATGTTAGTTTAAAACAATGTCTGAATTTCATTTTAGTATTGCTTATGGATTGAACAATCAAATTCTCTTTCTCCCCCTTTTTGTCATAATCAGAAAGAATTTAAAGACAGAAAAGATAAAAGAAGAAGAGAAAAACACAACACATAAATGAAAAACATAGCAGCTATATTCATTCAGATCAAAGTAGCACAAAAAGCATAAGATGTTCATACAGCAGATAATAGAAAAATAGAACACCAGAAAACAAGTGCAAAACACGAATGCAAGGACATGAAAAAGAAAACTAGGGCTGGCGAGAAGCAATCAAGGTCAGAAGATCAGTAATCTTGGCAGTGGACTCTTCTTGGCCATCCAAGTCTTGATCTCTTCAGTGGTTTGTTCCTGTTTTATCATCCATGTTCTGATTTCCTTGACCTCTTGGACAACATCTGGAATCTCAGTCTTTATCTCAGATGCAGAAGGTTTAGAAGCAGATGCAGTTGCCATTGGATGATCAATCTCCATGTCAGATGCAGGAGTATCTTCTATCATTGCAGAATCTTCAGCAGGAGCATCTTCCAGAAGAAGCATTGGGGTTGTTATAATGCTCAGCAGAGTCTGTCTGACCATTTCAGCAAACTTAGCCTTTGCATCATCAGCACAGAGTGTTTTGAGGTCAGATGTGTCGCACCTCGAAAAATCACGGAGACATTTTGGAGAACGCGGCCCTCGCGCGAAAGGCGCGGAAATGCGGTTCGACAGAGTCGCCACCGAACTTTATTTTTCCCGAACAAACGGGAGAGGAAAATATCGAGAAAACCTCTTAAAACGAAAAGGATAGGAACCGAACTGTCGCAACCAAGTTCCGGGTTCGGGAGTCGGTTACGTGAGGGGAAAGTATTAGCACCCCTCACGTCCGTCGTACTCGACGGGAACCTCTTAAGGTAACTGTGGGGAGTGATGTCTAGGTTTACTTGTTTTCTTCTCGTTGTTAAAGGTAGATTTGGTAGGTTAAAAGGTTAAAGACGCAAAAGAGAGATGGGTGGTTAGAGGATAGAGTGCTCGCCAAGGATTGGGGCCCTTGTGCCTACGTATGCTCATTCGGACGAGAATGAGAAATCAGAGCTTCGTAGTTCGACTACAGGAAAGGTTGGGAATGAGGGGATGGAATAATGGAGGAAGATAGAAATGTGCTCGCCAAGATCATCGCAATCATGTGCCTACGTATCTTATATTCAAGAATGAATAAAGAATCAGAGCATCCGTAGTTCGTGGTAACGACCACGAAAGATGAGGTTGAGAAAGGGTTGAAATTTGAGTCTGAGACGAAAGGGTGACTGACAAGCAACCCAAGAGCGTGCCTCGAGAGCTTGTCAGTCAAGAATTCAAAGAATGCGAGATTCCAAGAGCTCAGTTCTTTCTGGAATTGACTGAACAAGTTGGAGATAAAGAGTTGAACGTTTTGAAATCGAAAGAATGAATTAATAACAACTCAAGGGCGTGCCTCGAGAGTTTTTCATTCGAATATTCAAAGAATGCTAGATTCTAAGAACATCCCTCTTTCGTAAGTTTAAAAAACGTATGTGAAAAGATCGAATCGAAAGATGGCATGCGAGGCCAACAGGAAGTTGTTTTGAAGTAGCTCGACGACGTGTCGAAGATTGGATCGGAAATGGAACCGACTTGACGACGTGTCAAGTGTTAGGATTGTGAGAAATGATATTAGTCCCTGAGGGTGCCCCTAATATCAAAAACCACGAGGAGTTGTGAATGAAATGTGGGTTGCGAATGCGTACGAGCATTCGACTCAAGAGAATGTTTGAAAATGATTAATATTTGAAAGAGTCGAAAGGTTGAGTGAATAACGACTCAAAGGGCGTGCCTCGAGAACTATTCACTCGAAAATTCAAGGAATGCTAGACTCCAAGAATCTCCTTCTTTCCGAGTTTTAATCGAAAAAAGACATTGAGAATGTGTTTGAGAAAATCAAAATATTGAATGAATAACAACTCAAGAGCGTGCCTCGAGAATTATTCATTCGAAGATCCAAGAAATGCTAGATTTCAAGAAGCTCCCTCTTTTGGAGTTTTTTCGAGAAAATGTTTTGAAATAGTATGAAGTGAAGCGAGGTGTAAAAATAATTTGAAATTGAATCGAGGATATGAAGAGAGTTTATAGTATGAGAAGTGAGAATACGAGATAGGATATGAAAAGTGTAGGAGGAATGAGGATTATTTGGTAAATAAGGCGTAAGCCTCACAATTAATTAATCGGGGTATTGTCGAGATGCTAGATCTCGACAACACCTTTTTCATTCGGAAAATGTTTGGATAAACAGGAAAAATATCACACAGAATGCTAGATTCCTATGATGTTTCTTTGTTTAAAAGGAAAATAAAATGAGAAGTTGAATAATACACTATTTAAGGTGTACACCTCAATAATGATTGTCCAAAAAATCCGAGAAGTGCTAGACTTCAAGGATTTAATTTCTCATGATTTAATTTGAGAAATTATTTTAGTGAATAAAAAATAACTTTACATAAAGACTAGAAAAACTATTAATTTTGAAAATGAATTTGAAAAGAAAACATTTTAATAAAATAAGTTTAAAAATAAAAAAAAATTTAGAGAATAATAGTTTTGAAAATGAATTTGAAAAATATTTTAGTAATTTAAATAAAAACTAAGAAAAAAGTATTTTTTTTTTTAAAAAGTTTGAAAATATTTAATATATTTAAAAACATAAATTACAACATAATTGTGATAATAAAATAATAAAACAAAGGGGTGTAGTAATGGGTAATGGAGGTACAACAGGGAATCCACCCGGTTGGGCTCTAAGCCCAAAATCACAACAATAAAATAACCAACAGCAAAAAGGGGGTGTGCTTGACTGGGTAAGGGGTGCAGAAAGTACACCGGTTGGGCCTTGAGCCTAATATCACATAGCCAGCAAAAAGGAACAGGGGAAAATAGCGAAACAGGGGGTGTGATACGAAAAGAAAAAAAACACAAATGGGCCGTTTGGCCCACTAACCACTCAAAAAAACTCAGCAAACGCCATCTTCTTCTTCATCTTGCTAAACCTAATCTCCTACTCCACCGCCGTTTCTCCTTCCTCTCTCTCTGTCTCCCAACTTTCTCTCAATTTATGCACAGAAACAAAAACCTGCGCCGCCGGCCACCTTCGTCTCAACCTTCCATTTCTTCCTTCCTCATTCCTTCCCTTCTTCCATCTCCGACTTCCTTATTGCCTACAAACAAAACAGTAAAAACACAACAATCATTACAAATCCAACAATCGAAAATCCGTTCGTAGATCCAGATGGAAAAAGACGACGAAGAAAGGAGCTCAGTGAAGATCTCGTAGGTTTGGTTCACGATTTTGACAAGCGGAACTCAGAAGTGACGATTTAGCTGTTTGAATCGTTGGATGAAGTTGACGGTCCATGGATCGGGTAGTGATTTGCGAAGCTCTGTCCCGAAGCTCTGTTGGGAAGCTCTGATGAAAAAATGTGCGTAAATCTGGAGAAAATTTTGGTTGGAGGTTCGTGGTGGTGTGAATCTGGTTTGCATGTTGATGACAGTGGATGATGATGATTGTTAAAGTTTTTTCTGGAGAAACTGTGGTGTGTATTTGGATGTGGATCTGTAGTTGTGTTGATGTTGATATGTTCGTTGGTGTTTGGATGGATCTGAGATTATCGAGCTCAGATATGTGTTTGGTTGGATGTTGTGATGAAGTTTGAGTGAAGGTGGATTGAAGTTTAGATCTGGAATGGTTTGTGCGGATTTGGAGTTTTGTTGTTGAAGATTATTGTAAATCTGGAAAACTGGGTTGAAGGTTTGAAGGTTGGGATGATGATTTGAGTTTATGTTTGAATCTGAGTTGCTTGAGATTTTGTTCATGGCTGGTATGAATTTCTAGGGGGTAGATTGATGGAGGTGCGATGAACATTCACGCGGACTGATGAACAATCTGGAAATTTGGATGAAGATCATGAAAATGGTATGGGTTTGCTGGAAAAATGTGAAGAACAGTTGAATTTCGTATGAGTTTGATTTTCCCGGTGGGTTTTCCGGTGAGAGGGCGGTGAGGTTGATCGGTTTTGATTCGTCCGGCAAGTGCTCCGGCGTTTGCATGCCGATGGTGAGGTGGCGCCGTTAGGGTTAGGGTTAGGGCTAGGTGGCGGCTGTTGGTTTCCGTGCTTGGGAAGTGTCATTAATGCAGCCAGACACCAGGCTTTATAGCCTGCTGACAAGTGGCATAATCTTCCTTAATGGGCCTGCATAGCTGACTAATGGACCCAAAAAAAGAATAAAAAAAATATCTCAGGAATTGTTAATTTAATGATAGATTATAAAAGAAGGACTTAAACTTACTTAAATACATACTGCTAACACTTAAAAAAAATAAAACCTAATTAATATTAACTAACTAATAAGATTAAAACCTAATTAAGCTAAAATAAATATGGATAAACAAATAAATAAAAAGAAGATAATCAATACTAATAATAAGATAATAAATAAATAAAACTAAACTTAAATACTCTAATTAATTCTAAAATCTTAATAAATATTAATCTAAATCTAAATGAATAAAAAAAATATATATAATTACTACAATTAATCTAAATAAATAAATAAAAACTTTGACAACTATATATAAAAGAAAAAAAATCAGAAAAAACTTAACGAACTATATCCTAAAAGACAAATAACATTCTACTCTAATTAATATAAATATTAAACAAAAGCAAATTAATTCTAATATTAACTCTAATAATAAATAAATAAAAAACGAGTATCTATCTAAAAAAATAAAAACTATTCAAATAAAATCTACACCTAATTATAATAAAATAAAAAAGACAAAATGAAATAAAAAGAACAAAAGGGTAGCATTTTGTAAGAAAAAGTAGAAACATGAAAATGGAAGCAAAATGACCAAAATGCCCCCTCAGGCCACGTGTCACGTTTTAATTGGTCGAGAAGATAAAGTTTGGAAAACGCCCGATTTCAGGTGGACACATGTCTAAACGGCATGAAACAAAAAAATGCGAAAATATTCACAAAAGGGGTAGGACAAATTTAGGGTATGACAGATGCCCTTATCTAATAGGCTTAAACCTAGGGAAATGAACTGCTACAACATTCGTTTTCCTGAGGTAGAAGTCAATTAGATATAAAGAAAACCCTGAATTTGTCCGAAAGGAAAAGAGATGCTTGAGAGTTAAAAAAAAAAACTGGAAAGTGTAAACCTTGAAGTAAACTGCAAATAATAGGCAATAGGCCGTCATCACCAAAAGGATGATGGAATGAAATACACACGGATACTACCACCAAAAGGATGGTAAAGCAAACACCATCGCACAATCTGATACCGACGAAATGCCAGACCCACCACCAAAAGGATGACGGAGCGAAACACACACCAGTCACTATCACCAAAAGGATGATAGGACAAACACCATCGCACAATCTGACATCGACAAAATGCCAGACCCACCACCAAAAGGATGATGGAGCGAAACTCACACCAGCCAATATCGCACAATCTACCATTAATGACCATGATAGACCCCCCACCAAAAGGATGACGGAGCGAAACACAACAAAGATCGCACAATCTATCATTAATGACCATGATAGACCCCTCACCAAAAGGATGACGGAGCGAAACACAACACTGATTGCACAATCTATCATTAATGACCATGATAGACCCCTCACCAAAAGGACGACGGAGCGAAACACAACAAAGATCGCACAATCTATCATTAATGACCATGATAGACCCCCCCACCAAAAGGATGACGGAGCGAAACACAGATAAACACATCGCACAATCTATCATTAATGACCATGATAGACCCCCTACCAAAAGGATGACGGAGCGAAACACAAATAACACTATCGCACAATCTATCATTAATGACCATGATAGACCCCCCACCAAAAGGATGACGGAGCGAACCCAAACAAACTATCGCACAATCTATCATTAATGACCATGATAGACCCCCCACCAAAAGGATGACGGAGCGAAACACAAATAAACACATCGCACAATCTATCATTAATGACCATGATAGAACCCCCACCAAAAGGATGACGGAGCGAAACACAAATAACACTATCGCACAATCTATCATTAATGACCATGATAGACCCCCCACCAAAAGGATGACGGAGCGAACCCAAACAAACTATCGCACAATCTATCATTAATGACCATGATAGACCCCCCACCAAAGGGATGACGGAGCGAAACACAAATAAACACATCGCACAATCTATCATTAATGACCATGATAGACCCCCCACCAAAAGGATGACGGAGCGAACCCAAACAAACTATCGCACAATCTATCATTAATGACCATGATAGACCCCCCACCAAAAGGATGACGGAGCGAAACACAAATAAACACATTACACAATCTATCATTAATGACCATGATAGACCCCCCACCAAAAGGATGACGGAGCGAAACACAAATAACACTATCGCACAATCTATCATTAATGATCATGATAGACCCCCCACCAAAAGGACGACGGAGCGAAACACAAATAAACACATCGCACAATCTATCATTAATGACCATGATAGACCCCCCACCAAAAGGATGACGAAGCGAAACTCACACCAACAGGTCGCTATTACCAAAAGATGATAGGACAATACAGATATGCAGTTTACCAACACCAAAAGGATGCAGGCTAGGTTGAACTGACGAGGTTCGACTATCACCAAAAGGATGATAGTAAGGCAATTGACAACGGTCACGCTTGCTGAATACAACTCCTTGGGGAATACCCAAGAGGAAGATTGGGTTGAAATGAATCAATGGGGACGACCATTGACTTGCTTGGAGTTCGTAATTGTTGAAATGATTTCATGGTTACGCCCATGAATTCTGAAGAGGATACCCCTGACTGGACTGAGTTGGCCTTGATGTCTTGTCTTGCTCAACAAAAGGTTGCTTACGGCTTTGCTGAAGATGTCCCTGCTCGGGCTGAATCTTGCACTGAATAACTTCAAATTTTGTGGGAGAAACCCACAATTGCAGAAGATTGCCCCTGACTGGGCTGAGTTGGTTTGAAGATGTTGTGGGAGATGCCCCTGATTGGACTGATGATGGTCTTGGAAACCTTCAAGATTGATCCTGGACCTTGACTTGCATATATGAATGTTGGATGATAAACGATATTCCCTACGAGTGGACGTGCAAATGCAAATGCTGACGCGTGGAGATGCAAGAGCTGAGGGAATATGGTATGATTGGTATGCATATGATGTAAGAGGCTTATGAGGTCGAATGCAATGGGTATGATGCATATGATGCAAACGGGTGATTGGAAATGTAGGTGTAGACGCCTGCGTGGTGGACTTTGGGTAGTTGCCAATGCGAATTGGACTTCGGGTGGTGGAAGGGATTGACTTCCTCGACACGCTGTTTGTTGAAGACGTCATGATTGAAGCAGAAGATGATGCTCTGGATGCCCCCAAGTCTGGGTACTTGGTGATTTGTCGTGAATTTCCTTCAGAGAAGGTTGCAACTTTGCTTGATGGTCAGGACGACCTGATCTTGCCCCAGTTTGAACATGGCAATGGTCTGCCCCAGATTAACCAGTTCTGACATATGGAAGTTGAATTCTGATGACTTGCCCCTGCTCGAGCTGTTGAGTGATTTGCCCTAGTCTGTGGATTTTGAAATGACATTTGTCTTGTGTACACCGCTGAAATTCAAGCTCCTTCTTGATTTCCTTTTGTTGAAATGTCTTTGGATACCTAGAACTGTTTTGCAATTAACATCGTACATTCACAAATGGTAATATTAATGCAAAGTTTCAATGTAAGTTTTGAGAAAATGTCATTTACTGGGGTTTCGTGAAAGTGTGAGACGAATGGACTGTTAATCCGAAATTTGTGCTAATTTTAATTAGTGCTTGAAAGATATATCAAGAGAAATGACACCAACGCTGTTGATTAGATATCATGTGAGGAGTCAGGTTACGCAACCTTGCAATAGTATACTTTCAGAATAAACCTTGCCTCAATTAGGTCTTTCGAGGGTTGTAACGTGGTCTGGTTTATGGTTATGAAACAAAGGGTGTTAGGCTCAAAGTATGATTTGTACCCACCCATCCTTCTTAACGATCTCCATTCCTACGTTCAGTTAATTCTGCACTTATCTGGACGGTGTAAGCTTGAAGGTTCAAGGTTTGCTTGTCGTGGCAGTCACCTTATTTTGGTTTTTTTTTTGATGGATGTCAGTGCCCCTTTTGATTTGGGCGGCCACTGAATATTATTTTGTTTTTGTTGAGGGTTTCGGGGTCCTCTTTTGCTTTTGTTTTTGAGCCCTAATTTTTGCATGGATTGACTTTGTTTGTCAGATCCATTGGGGTTGCCTTGATTTTGCCTAAGTCCCCTCTAAGGTGTCTGACTTAGCAGGATTTTGATGTTTTTTGGATTTTGTTGGAAGGTTGTGACTGCCATGTTATGGGTCATTGAAAAACAAACGTCTTCTGGATTTTGCTTGTTGATTCGAGTGCGGGGTTGAATTAACTGAACACTACCCTGCCCCAGTTTGAGTGTAAGGTTTGAATATTCGAAGGAAACTGCTACTTCTAGGCTCGAAGTGGTTTACTAGGGATTAACTCCTTATATCTCCAGTGTTTGGGGAATCGAAACAATGCTTGTACATCATTGACGAGATTCGGTCTGAAAGCATACAGTTTGCAATTATGGGTATCTTGTTTTCATCATCCTCCCTCAAATCAAGCTAAACAACAGTGAATAGAGTGGAGTGAATAAATGTGTCGGTGATAAGTGAAAAATGAGTGAATATGACATAACTAATTCAAAACATGCATAAACGGTACATTAATGAAAACCAAATACGAATGGCAATTGTTCAAAGCATACAATACTTAAATAAGCAAAGACAAAACATAAGAAATGAGAAATATGAAATGGCAATATGACGGCCTTCTTCGGGGAATGAACTTGACTGGAATCGATCTGATGTTGGCACTAGTTGACTGGTGGCATCAGATTGTTGATGATGTTTGGAGACTTCCCATTGAAGTTGATAGCATCCCTGTCGATCATGTCCTGAATTATGTGCTTGAAAGCTCTACAATCCTCGATGGTATGACCCGGAGCGCCCTTATGAAACTCACAATGAGCATTTGCATCGTAATCGGCGGGAATGACAGTTGGAGGAGCCAAATCCCTCGGAACAACAACTTTCTTCTCCATCAACTGAGCAAAGATTTTGGCATATGTCATCGGTAGACGATCAAAGACCCTATCTGGTCTCCATGTTCTCTGCGGACGCTGTGGGCGAGCACCTTGTCGTTGCTGAGTAGCTTGCATCTACTGTTGCTGAGGAGGATACTGATATCCTTGCTGGTTGTGGGCTTGTTGCTGAGGAGCCTGTTGCCGTGGCATCTGAGCTTGCACTGCTTGAACAGCTGGCTGATAAGGCATTTGAGCATATTGCGCAGCAGCAACATATGGATACTGATAGTAGGGAACTTGATAAGGCATAGGAGCGGGAGCTTGTTGAGAAGCTTGCCCTTTCTGCAAAAAGATGGCATTTGTTTCGCCCTCCTTCTTCTTGTACCCATTGAAAGGCTTCTTGGCATTGGCTTGGTTGTTAGAACCTCCTGGGATCTTTCCACTCTTCAGCCCTTCTTCAATTCTCTCACCAATGATCACCAAGTCAGAAAATCCAGCGGAGACACTACCGATCAGCTTTTCGTAGTACTGGCCTTGTAAAGTACCCATGAAGATGTCAATAAGTTCACGGTCAACAAGAGGTGGATGCACCCTTGCGGCTAGCTCTCTCCATTGTTGCGCGTACTCCTTAAAGGATTCGTTGTCCTTCTGAGTCATACTCTGAAGTTGAGTACGATTCGGAGCAAGATCGGTGTTGTACTTATACTGCTTGACGAATGCATCAGCTAGCTCGGCCCAAGTGCGCACACTGTTACGCTCCAGCTGCATATACCATTCGAGTGATGCCCCAGACAGGCTGTCTTGGAAGCAATGGATCATGAGTTTTTCATCTCTGGCATAGGCAGCCATCTTGCGACAGTACATCTTCAGGTGAATATTTGGGCAACTAAGACCCTTGTACTTCGAGAATTCGGGCACCTTGAACTTGGGAGGAATGACAACATCAGGTACCAAGCACAATTCCAGTGCACTGAAAGAATTTGAATTGTGCCCCTCAATGGCTCGGAGTTTCTCGGCTAGGTCTCGGCACATCTTCATGGCTTCTGAATCCTGAGCGGCAACAGGACTGGCGATGGGAATAGCAGCATGATAGTTCTGAACATCGTCATACTGATCCATCAGAGTATCTTCGATATGGGGAGCTGGGATCTGCACAGCAGTAGGATGGGCCTGCGGGATAACCGCAACAATAACTCCAGGCGCTGGGATTGGCTGAGAAGTGTTTCCTTCGACTGCGTTGTTGAAGTTCAACGGCATCCCATGAGGATTTGGAATTGGAACCAAAGGGATGGCAATAGACCCTTGTCCTTGACCATTGTTGTTGACGACAGCGGCAGCTTCACGCTGTTCTTCCTCTCTCCTGGCTGCGAGGATGGCTTCGAGGATCGGGTCGATCTTTCCTTTCATAGAATCCAATTCTTCCCTGAAGGCGACTTGCTCCTGCTGAATCTGCTCCATCATTCGTCTGGTATTGGCTCTAGTTGCGTACTGGTGTCAAGGAATCAGCTTGATTTACTGGAGAGGAAGGAACGAAGACATAAGATTCTGTTGGAGGACTGGAAATGCAAAATGCACAACATATGAAATGCAATGAGAATGATATGCAAGATGCAATGCAAGATACAAGATCTGGGATCCCAAGATCATAGTTCGAACAGCTCCTGAAGCTAGTAACTGTGATAGATAAGTAACCATAATTCCTGCTCAAAGAAAATTGACAGGTACGACCTATACGGGAAGGTCTAAACATTCTACCCATAAACCCACTTACGGGATGGTTTCTACGTTTGGTTCCCAGGATCACGGACACTAGTCGTATTAGCGTCACGCAATAGGCTGGTTGTATTACAACGATAATGACGATAAGGTTTCTCCTGAGCGGGGTCCTCATGCTAGGCGTACAAGGAGCGAGTCCTTGGAGACTAACATTACACGACCACCATTATTGGAACTGGTGCTAACAAAAGGTTCCCAGAATCACGGACCCTTCATTAATCAAGTCGTGCAACAGGCTAGTTGCGTTACAACAAGACCTACGAATAGGTCTCCTCTGGAGGAGCTTTCATGCTAGGCCCATAAGGAGCAAGTCCTCAGAGACTAACACTACTCGACTACCAATTCTAAGTTATGTGTTCTCTCTGCTTTTACCAAAGCTCGGGCGTAGAGCTTTACTCATGTTGTCATCCCAAAAACCAACAGGCCCAGATAACAAGCACAAATAAATCCACAAGAGAACAAATACATAAACAAGAAGAAAACAGAATAAAAACAAACACTCCTCACAAACCAAAAGATAGACTCGACTCTCTCTTTGCATGGAGCAAAAATGTCCCCAGCAGAGTCGCCAGTTGTCGCACCTCGAAAAATCACGGAGACATTTCGGAGAACGCGACCCTCGCGCGAAAGGCGCGGAAATGAGGTTCGACAGAGTCGCCACCGAACTTTATTTTTCCCGAACAAACGGGAGAGGAAAATATCGAGAAAACCTCTTAAAACGAAAAGGATAGGAATCGGGTTGTCGCAACCAAGTTCCGGGTTCGGGAGTCGGTTACGTGAGGGGAAGGTATTAGCACCCCTCACATCTGTCGTACTCGACGGGAACCTCTTAAGGTAATTGTGGGGAGTGTTGTCTAGGTTTACTTGTTTTCTTCTCGTTGTTAAAGGTAGAATTGGTAGGTTAAAAGGTTAAAGACGCAAAGGAGAGATGGGTGGTTAGAGGATAGGGTGCTCGCCAAGGATTGGGGCCCTTGTGCCTACGTATGCTCATTCGGACGAGAATGAGAAATCAGAGCTTCGTAGTTCGACTACAGGAAAGGTTGGTGATAACGCGAAATCATATCGTTTATTTGGCTTGATTTGCATGCATTTATTTGTGACTTTTATTAATTTATCTTGATTTATGTTCTATTATATGATTAATTTACTTTGTTTTGCAGATTGGGGAGAATTTGAACTAAAGAAAGAAAAAGAGAAGAAAAATACAGAAAATAGCAGAAAACAGAATTTGTGACTGTCACGGTCGTCACGGCCATGTCACGACCGTCACAGCCTTCACGATCGTCACGGCCACGTCACGACCGTCACAGCCTTCACGATCGTCACGGCCATGTCACGACCGTCATGCATCAAATAACAGAAGTTCGTTCAAGACAGAAGTGGCCACGAGCACTTTCCTCCTTTTCTCCTACTTTTTCTCCACTCATGGCCCACTACTGGAAGTTACTCCCACTCCCTCCATAATTCACCCATGATCTCTGGAAGTTGAAGAATGAATTATTTCCTATAAATAGGCCTTAGATTCAGAGTTTTAGGAGAGGCCTTCGACGTATCGAAGTGCTGCCAAAATTCCCATTGAAGCCAAATTTACGTTCTTGCATTATTTTCCCATTTCCTTTCCTTTTTATTTTCATTTGTATCGCTTTATTTGTTCCTGTACCTTTTAATTCTCGCCAAAGTAGAATCCTGCCGACATTGTGGAGGACTACTCAAGGATTCGAGATCAGTACGATTTACAGGTTTTTATTAATTGAATTATTATTTTATTTCTGTCAGTATGCATGTTTCATTATTTTTTTGTTTATGTTTATTTTCATTTACGTTAATTATCATGTCTAGATAAATTAGTTTTATCGGTATTTTCATTTGCAATTTAATTTATTTATAATGTTTATTTATTTTTCTGCCACGAGTACATTATTATTAAATTCCCTGTCTCTGTCTGGTTCAACATCGATGAGTAGCTAAAAACCTTAGGGCGGTATGTAGTTATAACAAACTTAACCGGTGAAATATAACCATAGGCTAAAATAATTAATCACTTAATATTCTGGCTGATACTTTTTAATTGAAATAGACCTTTTCGTTACGAGAGTAAGAAAAGAGTATTAGGTTGGGTCAAGACCACGAGAGTGTGAGATTTTAACCAGATAGCTAAAGTTAGGCATTTAAATTAAATACAGCGAGAGCGCTTTAAGATAAATTAGAATTATTTAGTTTCCAAAAATTATCTCTAAACACTTATGGGCTAGCGAGAGCAGGCATAGGGCTTTGGGGATAAGATCTGATATAAGACCACGAGAGTGTGAGTTGAGGGTATTTAAACTGGTAATCTCTACCGAATAGATTAAGTGAACACCTTTATAAGCCTAGGTTAGATTGACCCACCTAAGTTAGTATAATTACATACCGACCGCCTTAATATTATTTTATTAAAACTTAAATTTAATTCCGCCTTTAATAGTCTTAGAAAACCAACAAAAATCGTGACAACCATTCGCCTTAGCTTTACGCCGTAACAATAGATAACGGTAGATTGACATTGGTCTCTGTGGGTTCGACAATCTTTTATATTACTTCGATAGGCTGTGCACTTGCAGTAAAATACCGCTAGACGCATAAGTAGACACGTCTCTAGCCATCAAGTTTTTGGCGCCGTTGCCGGGGACCAACAGTCAATATTGTGATTCCGTTGTTGCATAGTATAGACTAAGGCATTCTTATCTAAATCATTATGTATAACCCATATTTTCCTTATAATTACCACCCTCCATATTATAACTACCACCCCCAATATTTCGAGGAACCACAAATTCCTCTTAAATCCGACCTCGAAATATTATTAGAAGATTTCAATACTACGCATTCTCACCCAAATTCCCTCTATGATGACGACTCCCAATGTTTTGAGGAAACGCAAGATTTTGATACATCCAACCTCGAACTACTACTAGAAGAATTCAATGAGACGTCTACTCACGCTAGGATAAAATCTATGATGGAGCGCTTTGTGGAGACACAAACTCTCCAAAACGAAGATTTTAGAAGACAACATCTCCAAATTAATGAGGACCTTAGGCAGATGAACGTTATTGTCGATTCCCTCGCAACTCACAGCGAGACTTTGGAGACTCAAACCTCTCTGCTTAGACAAACACCTCTAGCACCCTTCCCAGAAGGACATGTGAATGTTGTAACAACCGTTAATGAAGAACAAATAGAAGATCCTAGGGAGATTGACGATGAGCCTGAGGAGAGTTTTGGTGAGAAAAACATACATATTGAGAAAAATCCACCGACACCAACCGAAAGGGAGGTTGTCGAAGAGATAGAGAAGGAAGCACGTATCGTTGCTCCTCCTCCCTATACCCCACCTATTCCTTTCCCACAAAGGTTTGCAGAAGTTAAGGTAGACTCCCAATCCAAAACATATGTGGAGGTATTGAAAAATATACACACCAATGCACCTTTGTCTAACGCCCTTCATAGAAAAAGAAAATTCGAGGACCGTGAAACTAGGGTCATTATTACTGTTAAAAGGGTACGATTAACTTTTGAGGTGGTGGATGAAATAACAAAGCCCAAATTTGAAAAGCTGATACGCAGAATAGATCCAGAACCACCACCACGCGTTCAAAACAAGCAACCACCCTACAGAAGAAAGAAACGAAAAGGTGAGGGATATGAGAGATGGCTTGATAAGTGGCCATGGAAACCGAAGACTATACAAAGTTTGATCGAGGAACCATTCTCGAAAGAACCACCATGAGTACTTGCACTCCTTAGCCGTCGAGCTATCGACGCTAAACAAAGCGCTGTGTGGGAGGCAACCCACAAGGTCTTTATTTTAATTTGTTTGTTTAAATTTGCAGAAAATAAAGAAATGTATCGCTTGTTACTCCTTAGCTATATCTAAGCGAAAACTCTCTAGATGACGATCTGAGAAGATGAGCTATGCCCACGGACATTCCTACGAGTGTCGCTGCTGGTGGGAACACTGATGATGAGTACTTCCTCTTGACGCGAGCAACATGATGAGCTGGTTCTAGAATTACACAAACAAAGTATCTCAAAATGCCCGCCACCGAAGTAGAAGTGATCAACAAAGACAAGGATAGCAAGAGCAGTAGCATTCATACAGGTTCTATCTTTCCTTTTCCACCTTCTACTGAAACATTGAGGACAATGTTTGGTTTAAGTGTGGGGGAGGAACTCTATCGCTTTCATTTTATTGCCTTTTAGTTTGATTTATTGTTTTATTCTATTTTTAATGCTATCTTTACATGTGCTGTCGAGTCTTTATGAGTGGTTTTCGCCTGTTATTCAAACTTCCCCAAAATTTCAAAATTTCAAAATTTTAACCTCCAACAAAAACTTTTTTATTCATGACATGGTACTCTGAAAGTATATAGGCTGTTTAGGCTATGTTAGAAAAACTTGGGAAAGTTTTGATAAAATTGATATCATCCTGACAACCTTAACCCCCTGAATATGCAAAATAAATTTGAGTACCCATTATGCCGAGACCTTAAAACTCCAGGTTCTTGTAGTAATCCCTAAGTAGTTTATTTAAGCAGTCAGCACCATCCTAAACACACTAAGTAAGAGACCGATGCAAATAAGTGTACGATCTCTAAGTTAAAATGAGAAACTAAGAAAGAAAAGAAAAAAAAATATTATGAAGAAAAAGACATGTTCCTTCTAAGTTAGGTGCTCCTCACCCGAGCACTTAGCCTAACGGTACTAACTCTTTAAGTTCAATTGATGCTTAAGCATATTTGCAGAAAAAAATGAAATAATAATGAGATCGTAGTCACTAACAGGTCTACTTGCCATGAATGTGTATGGATAACGGGCTTAATGTGATTGCACTATAATGAAATGGGGTGAAAGAGAGCATGAGTTATAGGCTGAGTTATAATGGCATGATTCCGATTGGTTTGCATAAGTAGGGAGTTTTTGAAATTGTGTCGTTATGATATCCTTGGTATTAATATTTAGTACCTATCGATCTAACATTAGCCTAGCAGCCACGTATGATTAGAGTTTCGTCGTGACTTTGTTTCGAACTATGCTTATTTCTTTTTACTGTGTTGGTCGATTGCTTGAGGACAAGCAATGGTTTAAGTGTGGGGATGTTTGATAACGCGAAATCATATCGTTTATTTGGCTTGATTTGCATGCATTTATTTGTGACTTTTATTAATTTATCTTGATTTATGTTCTATTATATGATTAATTTACTTTGTTTTGCAGATTGGGGAGAATTTGAACTAAAGAAAGAAAAAGAGAAGAAAAATACAGAAAATAGCAGAAAACAGAATTTGTGACTGTCACGGTCGTCACGGCCATGTCACGACCGTCACAGCCTTCACGATCGTCACGGCCACGTCACGACCGTCACAGCCTTCACGATCGTCACGGCCATGTCACGACCGTCATGCATCAAATAACAGAAGTTCGTTCAAGACAGAAGTGGCCACGAGCACTTTCCTCCTTTTCTCCTACTTTTTCTCCACTCATGGCCCACTACTGGAAGTTACTCCCACTCCCTCCATAATTCACCCATGATCTCTGGAAGTTGAAGAATGAATTATTTCCTATAAATAGGCCTTAGATTCAGAGTTTTAGGAGAGGCCTTCGACGTATCGAAGTGCTGCCAAAATTCCCATTGAAGCCAAATTTACGTTCTTGCATTATTTTCCCATTTCCTTTCCTTTTTATTTTCATTTGTATCGCTTTATTTGTTCCTGTACCTTTTAATTCTCGCCAAAGTAGAATCCTGCCGACATTGTGGAGGACTACTCAAGGATTCGAGATCAGTACGATTTACAGGTTTTTATTAATTGAATTATTATTTTATTTCTGTCAGTATGCATGTTTCATTATTTTTTTGTTTATGTTTATTTTCATTTACGTTAATTATCATGTCTAGATAAATTAGTTTTATCGGTATTTTCATTTGCAATTTAATTTATTTATAATGTTTATTTATTTTTCTGCCACGAGTACATTATTATTAAATTCCCTGTCTCTGTCTGGTTCAACATCGATGAGTAGCTAAAAACCTTAGGGCGGTATGTAGTTATAACAAACTTAACCGGTGAAATATAACCATAGGCTAAAATAATTAATCACTTAATATTCTGGCTGATACTTTTTAATTGAAATAGACCTTTTCGTTACGAGAGTAAGAAAAGAGTATTAGGTTGGGTCAAGACCACGAGAGTGTGAGATTTTAACCAGATAGCTAAAGTTAGGCATTTAAATTAAATACAGCGAGAGCGCTTTAAGATAAATTAGAATTATTTAGTTTCCAAAAATTATCTCTAAACACTTATGGGCTAGCGAGAGCAGGCATAGGGCTTTGGGGATAAGATCTGATATAAGACCACGAGAGTGTGAGTTGAGGGTATTTAAACTGGTAATCTCTACCGAATAGATTAAGTGAACACCTTTATAAGCCTAGGTTAGATTGACCCACCTAAGTTAGTATAATTACATACCGACCGCCTTAATATTATTTTATTAAAACTTAAATTTAATTCCGCCTTTAATAGTCTTAGAAAACCAACAAAAATCGTGACAACCATTCGCCTTAGCTTTACGCCGTAACAATAGATAACGGTAGATTGACATTGGTCTCTGTGGGTTCGACAATCTTTTATATTACTTCGATAGGCTGTGCACTTGCAGTAAAATACCGCTAGACGCATAAGTAGACACGTCTCTAGCCATCAAGTTTTTGGCGCCGTTGCCGGGGACCAACAGTCAATATTGTGATTCCGTTGTTGCATAGTATAGACTAAGGCATTCTTATCTAAATCATTATGTATAACCCATATTTTCCTTATAATTACCACCCTCCATATTATAACTACCACCCCCAATATTTCGAGGAACCACAAATTCCTCTTAAATCCGACCTCGAAATATTATTAGAAGATTTCAATACTACGCATTCTCACCCAAATTCCCTCTATGATGACGACTCCCAATGTTTTGAGGAAACGCAAGATTTTGATACATCCAACCTCGAACTACTACTAGAAGAATTCAATGAGACGTCTACTCACGCTAGGATAAAATCTATGATGGAGCGCTTTGTGGAGACACAAACTCTCCAAAACGAAGATTTTAGAAGACAACATCTCCAAATTAATGAGGACCTTAGGCAGATGAACGTTATTGTCGATTCCCTCGCAACTCACAGCGAGACTTTGGAGACTCAAACCTCTCTGCTTAGACAAACACCTCTAGCACCCTTCCCAGAAGGACATGTGAATGTTGTAACAACCGTTAATGAAGAACAAATAGAAGATCCTAGGGAGATTGACGATGAGCCTGAGGAGAGTTTTGGTGAGAAAAACATACATATTGAGAAAAATCCACCGACACCAACCGAAAGGGAGGTTGTCGAAGAGATAGAGAAGGAAGCACGTATCGTTGCTCCTCCTCCCTATACCCCACCTATTCCTTTCCCACAAAGGTTTGCAGAAGTTAAGGTAGACTCCCAATCCAAAACATATGTGGAGGTATTGAAAAATATACACACCAATGCACCTTTGTCTAACGCCCTTCATAGAAAAAGAAAATTCGAGGACCGTGAAACTAGGGTCATTATTACTGTTAAAAGGGTATGATTAACTTTTGAGGTGGTGGATGAAATAACAAAGCCCAAATTTGAAAAGCTGATACGCAGAATAGATCCAGAACCACCACCACGCGTTCAAAACAAGCAACCACCCTACAGAAGAAAGAAACGAAAAGGTGAGGGATATGAGAGATGGCTTGATAAGTGGCCATGGAAACCGAAGACTATACAAAGTTTGATCGAGGAACCATTCTCGAAAGAACCACCATGAGTACTTGCACTCCTTAGCCGTCGAGCTATCGACGCTAAACAAAGCGCTGTGTGGGAGGCAACCCACAAGGTCTTTATTTTAATTTGTTTGTTTAAATTTGCAGAAAATAAAGAAATGTATCGCTTGTTACTCCTTAGCTATATCTAAGCGAAAACTCTCTAGATGACGATCTGAGAAGATGAGCTATGCCCACGGACATTCCTACGAGTGTCGCTGCTGGTGGGAACACTGATGATGAGTACTTCCTCTTGACGCGAGCAACATGATGAGCTGGTTCTAGAATTACACAAACAAAGTATCTCAAAATGCCCGCCACCGAAGTAGAAGTGATCAACAAAGACAAGGATAGCAAGAGCAGTAGCATTCATACAGGTTCTATCTTTCCTTTTCCACCTTCTACTGAAACATTGAGGACAATGTTTGGTTTAAGTGTGGGGGAGGAACTCTATCGCTTTCATTTTATTGCCTTTTAGTTTGATTTATTGTTTTATTCTATTTTTAATGCTATCTTTACATGTGCTGTCGAGTCTTTATGAGTGGTTTTCGCCTGTTATTCAAACTTCCCCAAAATTTCAAAATTTCAAAATTTTAACCTCCAACAAAAACTTTTTTATTCATGACATGGTACTCTGAAAGTATATAGGCTGTTTAGGCTATGTTAGAAAAACTTGGGAAAGTTTTGATAAAATTGATATCATCCTGACAACCTTAACCCCCTGAATATGCAAAATAAATTTGAGTACCCATTATGCCGAGACCTTAAAACTCCAGGTTCTTGTAGTAATCCCTAAGTAGTTTATTTAAGCAGTCAGCACCATCCTAAACACACTAAGTAAGAGACCGATGCAAATAAGTGTACGATCTCTAAGTTAAAATGAGAAACTAAGAAAGAAAAGAAAAAAAAATATTATGAAGAAAAAGACATGTTCCTTCTAAGTTAGGTGCTCCTCACCCGAGCACTTAGCCTAACGGTACTAACTCTTTAAGTTCAATTGATGCTTAAGCATATTTGCAGAAAAAAATGAAATAATAATGAGATCGTAGTCACTAACAGGTCTACTTGCCATGAATGTGTATGGATAACGGGCTTAATGTGATTGCACTATAATGAAATGGGGTGAAAGAGAGCATGAGTTATAGGCTGAGTTATAATGGCATGATTCCGATTGGTTTGCATAAGTAGGGAGTTTTTGAAATTGTGTCGTTATGATATCCTTGGTATTAATATTTAGTACCTATCGATCTAACATTAGCCTAGCAGCCACGTATGATTAGAGTTTCGTCGTGACTTTGTTTCGAACTATGCTTATTTCTTTTTACTGTGTTGGTCGATTGCTTGAGGACAAGCAATGGTTTAAGTGTGGGGATGTTTGATAACGCGAAATCATATCGTTTATTTGGCTTGATTTGCATGCATTTATTTGTGACTTTTATTAATTTATCTTGATTTATGTTCTATTATATGATTAATTTACTTTGTTTTGCAGATTGGGGAGAATTTGAACTAAAGAAAGAAAAAGAGAAGAAAAATACAGAAAATAGCAGAAAACAGAATTTGTGACTGTCACGGTCGTCACGGCCATGTCACGACCGTCACAGCCTTCACGATCGTCACGGCCACGTCACGACCGTCACAGCCTTCACGATCGTCACGGCCATGTCACGACCGTCATGCATCAAATAACAGAAGTTCGTTCAAGACAGAAGTGGCCACGAGCACTTTCCTCCTTTTCTCCTACTTTTTCTCCACTCATGGCCCACTACTGGAAGTTACTCCCACTCCCTCCATAATTCACCCATGATCTCTGGAAGTTGAAGAATGAATTATTTCCTATAAATAGGCCTTAGATTCAGAGTTTTAGGAGAGGCCTTCGACGTATCGAAGTGCTGCCAAAATTCCCATTGAAGCCAAATTTACGTTCTTGCATTATTTTCCCATTTCCTTTCCTTTTTATTTTCATTTGTATCGCTTTATTTGTTCCTGTACCTTTTAATTCTCGCCAAAGTAGAATCCTGCCGACATTGTGGAGGACTACTCAAGGATTCGAGATCAGTACGATTTACAGGTTTTTATTAATTGAATTATTATTTTATTTCTGTCAGTATGCATGTTTCATTATTTTTTTGTTTATGTTTATTTTCATTTACGTTAATTATCATGTCTAGATAAATTAGTTTTATCGGTATTTTCATTTGCAATTTAATTTATTTATAATGTTTATTTATTTTTCTGCCACGAGTACATTATTATTAAATTCCCTGTCTCTGTCTGGTTCAACATCGATGAGTAGCTAAAAACCTTAGGGCGGTATGTAGTTATAACAAACTTAACCGGTGAAATATAACCATAGGCTAAAATAATTAATCACTTAATATTCTGGCTGATACTTTTTAATTGAAATAGACCTTTTCGTTACGAGAGTAAGAAAAGAGTATTAGGTTGGGTCAAGACCACGAGAGTGTGAGATTTTAACCAGATAGCTAAAGTTAGGCATTTAAATTAAATACAGCGAGAGCGCTTTAAGATAAATTAGAATTATTTAGTTTCCAAAAATTATCTCTAAACACTTATGGGCTAGCGAGAGCAGGCATAGGGCTTTGGGGATAAGATCTGATATAAGACCACGAGAGTGTGAGTTGAGGGTATTTAAACTGGTAATCTCTACCGAATAGATTAAGTGAACACCTTTATAAGCCTAGGTTAGATTGACCCACCTAAGTTAGTATAATTACATACCGACCGCCTTAATATTATTTTATTAAAACTTAAATTTAATTCCGCCTTTAATAGTCTTAGAAAACCAACAAAAATCGTGACAACCATTCGCCTTAGCTTTACGCCGTAACAATAGATAACGGTAGATTGACATTGGTCTCTGTGGGTTCGACAATCTTTTATATTACTTCGATAGGCTGTGCACTTGCAGTAAAATACCGCTAGACGCATAAGTAGACACGTCTCTAGCCATCAGTTGGGAATGAGGGGATGGAATAATGGAGGAAGATAGAAATGTGCTCGCCAAGATCATCGCAATCATGTGCCTACGTATCTTATATTCAAGAATGAATAAAGAATTAGAGCATCTGTAGTTCGTGGTAACGACCACGAAAGATGAGGTTGAGAAAGGGTTGAAATTTGAGTCTGAGACGAAAGGGTGACTGACAAGCAACCCAAGAGCGTGCCTCGAGAGCTTGTTAGTCAAGAATTCAAAGAATGCGAGATTCCAAGAGCTCAGTTCTTTCTGGAATTGACTGAACAAGTTGGAGATAAAGAGTTGAACGTTTTGAAATCGAAAGAATGAATTAATAACAACTCAAGGGCGTGCCTCGAGAGTTTCTCATTCGAATATTCAAAGAATGCTAGATTCTAAGAACATCCCTCTTTCGTAAGTTTAAAAAACGTATGTGAAAAGATCGAATCGAAAGATGGCATGCGAGGCCAACAGGAAGTTGTTTTGAAGTAGCTCGACGACGTGTCGAAGATTGGATCGGAAATGGAACTGACTTGACGACGTGTCAAGTGTTAGGATTGTGAGAAATGATATTAGTCCTTGAGGGTGCCCCTAATATCAAAAACCACGAGGAGTTGTGAATGAAATGTGGGTTGCGAATGCGTACGAGCATTCGACTCAAGAGAATGTTTGAAAATGATTAATATTTGAAAGAGTCGAAAGGTTGAGTGAATAACGACTCAAAGGGCGTGCCTCGAGAACTATTCACTCGAAAATTCAAGGAATGCTAGACTCCAAGAATCTCCTTCTTTCCGAGTTTTAATCGAAAAAAGACATTGAGAATGTGTTTGAGAAAATCAAAATATTGAATGAATAACAACTCAAGAGCGTGCCTCGAGAATTATTCATTCGAAGATCCAAGAAATGCTAGATTTCAAGAAGCTCCCTCTTTTGGAGTTTTTTCGAGAAAATGTTTTGAAATAGTTTGAAGTGAAGCGAGGTGTGAAAATAATTTGAAATTGAATCGAGGATATGAAGAGAGTTTATAGTATGAGAAGTGAGAATACGAGATAGGATATGAAAAGTGTAGGAGGAATGAGGATTATTTGGTAAATAAGGCGTAGGCCTCACAATTAATTAATCGGGGTATTGTCGAGATGCTAGATCTCGACAACACCTTTTTCATTCGGAAAATGTTTGGATAAACAGGAAAAATATCACACAGAATGCTAGATTCCTATGATGTTTCTTTGTTTAAAAGGAAAATAAAATGAGAAGTTGAATAATACACTATTTAAGGTGTACACCTCAATAATGATTGTCCAAAAAATCCGAGAAGTGCTAGACTTCAAGGATTTAATTTCTCATGATTTAATTTGAGAAATTATTTTAGTGAATAAAAAATAACTTTACATAAAGACTAGAAAAACTATTAATTTTGAAAATGAATTTGAAAAGAAAACATTTTAATAAAATAAGTTTAAAAATAAAAAAAAATTTAGAGAATAATAGTTTTGAAAATGAATTTGAAAAATATTTTAGTAATTTAAATAAAAACTAAGAAAAAAGTATTTTTTTTAAAAAAAAGTTTGAAAATATTTAATATATTTAAAAACATAAATTACAACATAATTGTGATAATAAAATAATAAAACAAAGGGGTGTAGTAATGGGTAATGGAGGTACAACAGGGAATCCACCCGGTTGGGCTCTAAGCCCAAAATCACAACAATAAAATAACCAACAGCAAAAAGGGGGTGTGCTTGACTGGGTAAGGGGTGCAGAAAGTACACCGATTGGGCCTTGAGCCTAATATCACATAGCCAGCAAAAAGGAACAGGGGAAAATAGCGAAACGGGGGGTGTGATACGAAAAGAAAAAAAACACAAATGGGTCGTTTGGCCCACTAACCACTCAAAAAAACTCAGCAAACGTCATCTTCTTCTTCATCTTGCTAAACCTAATCTCCTACTCCACCGCCGTTTCTCCTTCCTCTCTCTCTGTCTCCCAACTTTCTCTCAATTTATGCACAGAAACAAAAACCTGCGCCGCCGGCCACCTTCGTCTCAACCTTCCATTTCTTCCTTCCTCATTCCTTCCCTTCTTCCATCTCCGACTTCCTTATTGCCTACAAACAAAACAGTAAAAACACAACAATCATTACAAATCCAACAATCGAAAATCCGTTCGTAGATCCAGATGAAAAAAGACGACAAAGAAAGGAGCTCAGTGAAGATCTCGTAGGTTTGGTTCACGATTTTGACAAGCGGAACTCAGAAGTGACGATTTAGCTGTTTGAATCGTTGGATGAAGTTGACGGTCCATGGATCGGGTAGTGATTTGCGAAGCTCTGTCCCGAAGCTCTGTTGGGAAGCTCTGATGAAAAAATGTGCGTAAATCTGGAGAAAATTTTGGTTGGAGGTTCGTGGTGGTGTGAATCTGGTTTGCATGTTGATGACAGTGGATGATGATGATTGTTAAAGTTTTTTCTGGAGAAACTGTGGTGTGTATTTGGATGTGGATCTGTAGTTGTGTTGATGTTGATATGTTCGTTGGTGTTTGGATGGATCTGAGATTATCGAGCTCAGATCTGTGTTTGGTTGGATGTTGTGATGAAGTTTGAGTGAAGGTGGATTGAAGTTTAGATATGGAATGGTTTGTGCGGATTTGGAGTTTTGTTGTTGAAGATTATTGTAAATCTGGAAAATTGGGTTGAAGGTTTGAAGGTTGGGATGATGATTTGAGTTTATGTTTGAATCTGAGTTGCTTGAGATTTTGTTCATGGCTGGTATGAATTTCTGGGGGGTAGATTGATGGAGGTGCGATGAACATTCACGCGGACTGATGAACAATCTGGAAATTTGGATGAAGATCATGAAAATGGTATGGGTTTGCTGGAAAAATGTGAAGAATAGTTGAATTTCGTATGAGTTTGATTTTCCCGGTGGGTTTTCCGGTGAGAGGACGGTGAGGTTGATCGGTTTTGATTCGTCCGGCAAGTGCTCCGGCGTTTGCATGCCGATGGTGAGGTGGCGCCATTAGGGTTAGGGTTAGGGCTAGGTGGCGGCTGTTGGTTTCCGTGCTTGGGAAGTGTCATTAATGCAGCCAGACACCAGGCTTTATAGCCTGCTGACAAGTGGCATAATCTGCCTTAATGGGCCTGCATAGCTGACTAATGGACCAAAAAAAAGAATAAAAAAATATCTCAGGAATTGTTAATTTAATGATAGATTAGAAAAGAAGGAATTAAACTTACTTAAATACATACTGCTAACACTTAAAAAAAATAAAACCTAATTAATATTAACTAACTAATAAGATTAAAACCTAATTAAGCTAAAATAAATATGGATAAACAAATAAATAAAAAGAAGATAATCAATACTAATAATAAGATAATAAATAAATAAAACTAAACTTAAATACTCTAATTAATTCTAAAATCTTAATAAATATTAATCTAAATCTAAATGAATAAAAAATATATATATAATTACTACAATTAATCTAAATAAATAAATAAAAACTTTGACAACTATATATAAAAGAAAAAAAATCAGAAAAAACTTAACGAACTATATCCTAAAAGACAAATAACATTCTACTCTAATTAATATAAATATTAAACAAAAGCAAATTAATTCTAATATTAACTCTAATAATAAATAAATAAAAAACGAGTATCTGTCTAAAAAAATAAAAACTATTCAAATAAAATCTACACCTAATTATAATAAAATAAAAAAGACAAAATGAAATAAAAAGAAAAAAAGGGTAGCATTTTGTAAGAAAAAGTAGAAACATGAAAATGGAAGCAAAATGAACAAAATGCCCCTCAGGCCACGTGTCACGTTTTAATTGGTCAAGAAGATAAAGTTTGGAAAACGCCCGATTTCAGGTGGACACATGTCTAAACGACATGAAACAAAAAAATGCGAAAATATTCACAAAAGGGGTAGGACAAATTTAGGATATGACAGATGCCCCTATCTAATAGGCTTAAACCTAGGGAAATGAACTGCTACAACATTCGTTTTCCTGAGGTAGAAGTCAATTAGATATAAAGAAAACCCTAAATTTGTCCGAAAGGAAAAGAGATGCTTGAGAGTTAAAAAAAAACTGGAAAGTGTAAACCTTGAAGTAAACTGCAAATAATAGGCAATAGGCCGTCATCACCAAAAGGATGATGGAATGAAATACACACAGATACTACCACCAAAAGGATGGTAAAGCAAACACCATCGCACAATCTGACACCGACGAAATGCCAAACCCACCACCAAAAGGATGACGGAGCGAAACACACACCAGTCACTATCACCAAAAGGATGATAGGACAAACACCATCGCACAATCTGACATCGACGAAATGCCATACCCACCACCAAAAGGATGATGGAGCGAAACTCACACCAGCCAATATCGCACAATCTACCATTAATGACCATGATAGACCCCCCACCAAAAGGATGACGGAGCGAAACACAACAAAGATCGCACAATCTATCATTAATGACCATGATAGACCCCTCACCAAATGGATGACGGAGCGAAACACAACACTGATCGCACAATCTATCATTAATGACCATGATAGACCCCTCACCAAAAGGACGACGGAGTGAAACACAACAAAGATCGCACAATCTATCATTAATGACCATGATAGACCCTCCCACCAAAAGGATGACGGAGCGAAACACAGATAAACACATCGCACAATCTATCATTAATGACCATGATAGACCCCCCACCAAAAGGATGACGGAGCGAAACACAAATAACACTATCGCACAATCTATCATTAATGACCATGATAGACCCCCCACCAAAAGGATGACGGAGCGAAACACAAATAAACATATCGCACAATCTATCATTAATGACCATGATAGACCCCCCACCAAAAGGATGACAGAGCGAACCCAAACAAACTATCACATAATCTATCATTAATGACCATGATAGACCCCCCACCAAAAGGATGACGGAGCGAAACGCAAATAAACACATCGCACAATCTATCATTAATGACCATGATAGACCCCCCACCAAAAGGATGACGGAGCGAAACACAAATAACACTATCGCACAATCTATCATTAATGACCATGATAGACCCCCCACCAAAAGGATGACGGAGCGAACCCAAACAAACTATCGCACAATCTATCATTAATGACCATGATAGACCCCCCACCAAAAGGATGACGGAGCGAAACACAAATAAACACATCGCACAATCTATCATTAATGACCATGATAGACCCCCCCACCAAAAGGATGACGGAGCGAACCCAAACAAACTATCGCACAATCTATCATTAATGACCATGATAGACCCCCACCAAAAGGATGACGGAGCGAAACACAAATAAACACATTGCACAATCTATCATTAATGACCATGATAGACCCCCCACCAAAAGGATGACGGAGCGAAACACAAATAACACTATCGCACAATCTATCATTAATGACCATGATAGACCCCCCACCAAAAGGATGACGGAGCAAAACACAAATAAACACATCGCACAATCTATCATTAATGACCATGATAGACCCCCCACCAAAAGGATGACGGAGCGAAACTCACACCAACAGGTCGCTATTACCAAAAGATGAGGGGGTTGTTGTTCAGAAGATTTTTGTTGAGGGGATTCAGATGGTAGTTGAACAGAAGATGGTTGAGAATGTTTGTGAGGAGATGAAATGGGTTCAGATGATTGATGTTCAGATGTTTTAGGAAGAGATGGTGAAGGTGAAGGTGAGGGTGAAGGGACAAAAGGTTTGGGATCAGATGTTAATATCTGTTGAATTGTTTCTCTAATTTCTTCCACAGTAGCTTCTGGAGGATTTTCCTTCTGCTTCTTGTCCTTCTCAGGTCTGTCAGTAGCGTCAGAGGCTTTCCTCTTAGGTTGTGCAACAGATCCTTCCTCATCTTTTCTCTTCCTGCGCCTTTCTCTCAGAAGATTTGGCAATACTTCTCCTTCCTTCTGTACTATGTTAGCAGGAAGAGGAATACCATCTCTTAAACATTCAGTAATGTATGTCAAAATGATTTCTCTAGGTTCATCTGCACTGAACATGGGAAAATCTGCTAAAGGAATTCTCCTTCTGCTGACGTCTTCAGAGTGAAATTTATTGGGTTTTCCAGCAAGCTCTGAAATGACCTTCACTCTTTTCAGAGTGTTCCCATTGATAACAGATCCTAGAACATAAGACAGATCATCTGTCACTCTAGCATCAAACAGATGTTTCACAAGACCATTCTCTGTTAGAATGTCTGATATCAATCTTCCCATAGGGATCCAAGTTCTGATTTTTCCAGCTTTAACCCTTACTTCTTCTCTTGTTTCTTTGATATGGTTCAGAAGATGACTAAACAGAAGATAAGGTAAATCCACCTTCTTTCCTTTACTCATACAGAACATGAAGTACATTTGTTCTGAGTTCACATAATCTCGTGAGTTAGAAGATTTCCTGTGAAAGATAGAACTCATGAAAATCTTGGCCCAGATTCTGTAAACAGGCTTCAGATCTCTGACCTTGTTGGATGGTTCCCCAGAAACACAAACTTCTTGAAAAATGTCAGCCAAATCCACACAATCAGTAGCCATACTTGTGATTCCTTCAGTTTCCTTATACTCAAGTAGTTGTCTGATTAATTTTTCAGTGATGACAATTTCCTTCCCAAGAACATATGAATGAATGAACTTAGGGCAAACTTGAGCGTGTATCCAAAATTCCTTCACTAAGGTTGGATAAACAGGACCCATCATCTTGTCAAAATACTTTTCCCAGTTCTGAGTTTTGATGGTTGAATAGAGATCAAAACCATTTTCTTTGATGGATTCAAAATCCGCAAAGTTCTCACACAGAACTTCAAGTTCTTTGATTGGAGTGAGAAGAGTTCTCACAGGTGCCTTGTACACAACAGCAGTTTGGGATGAACCAGCAGCATTTGGAGATGATGCAGCAACAGTTGAAGTTTGCATCTGAGCAGATATTGAAGAAGGTGAAGCCATTGATGTTCTTGAGATGCGTCTGAGTTTACGAGAGGTTTTGGGTTTTAAAATAAGATGGAAGCAATAGAGAAGACAAAAATGCATATGACAAGTGGAGAGAGTGTAAAGTGTGATTTGTTAAGTGTTGTGAGAATTTATAGAGAAATTTAGGCATGCAAAAAGACACACAATCTCACGCGTACACACAAGCATTGAATGAAGTGAAACATAATCATATCAAGCAATTAATGCAAAGAATAAAATCATATCAATCATTTAAGATTCTGACAGAAGGGGGGAAAATCAAGAGATTTTGGATTTTCAAAGCAATACCTCAAACGTCACTTCAGTATGGTGCACTCTACCTTTCCAGATTCTGAGCTACACGTGTTTGCTTGCATGTGCCTCTGAAACTCTTTGACAAATGAAACGTTAGGTAACGTTCAGATCCTCTAAGCCTTGTTAGTTCAGATTTACACACAAATAAATAAACACAGAATTGAACAGAATAAATACTTCAGAGTTTAGACATTTATCATCTGGAAAAAAATTTCATCTGATGAATATTTTATTCTGGACAAAAGTCCATACTTATATTTTTCAGAATAAATTTAAATCTATCTTCAGCAAGGGGTTTTGTAAAGATATCAGCCCACTAATGATCTGTATCTACAAAGTTTAAATTGATAATTCCATTCTGAACATAGTCTCTGATGAAATGATGTTTAATCTCTATATGCTTAGCTTTAGAGTGTAAAATAGGGTTTTTAGATAAGCATATAGCAGAAGTATTATCACAGAAGATAGAAATTTTACTCTCAAAAATCTGATAATCTTCCAGTTGAATTTTCATCCAGAGCATCTGGGTGCTACAACTAGCAGCAGCAATATATTCTGCCTCTGTTGTTGAAAGTGCAATTGTGGGTTGCTTCTTGCTGAACCAAGAGATCATATGACTTCCAAGAAATTGACAGCTTCCAGAAGTACTTTTACGTTCTACTCTGTCTCCAGCATAGTCAGCATCATATAATCCAACTAGTTTATACTCATCAGATCTTCTGTAACACAGACCCATATTAGTAGTACCTTTCAGATACCTTAGAATCCTTTTAACAACTGTTAAGTGAGATTCTCTAGGATCTGATTGGAATCTAGCACACAGACACACACTGAATAAAATATCAGGTCTTGAAGCAGTCAAATATAAGAGAGATCCAATCATACCTCTGTAAAGTTTTTGATCAGCTTTCTTACTTACCTCTTCCTTACCAAGTGTGCTTGTAGGATGCATTGGAGTCTTTTCCAGTTTGCTTTCATTCAAATTGAATTTCTTCAGAAGCTCTTTGACATATTTAGTCTGGTGAATATATGTGCATTCTGGAGTCCGATTTACTTGGATTCCCATAAAGAATATAAGTTCTCCCATCATGCTCGTTTCAAATTCAGCCTGCATAGACAAAGCAAACTCCTTTCCCAGCATAATATTGGTAGATCCAAAAATAATATCATCCACATAAATTTGACAAACTAGTAAATCTTTCTTAAATGTTTTACAAAAAAGAGTTGTGTCCACTTTGCCTCTGATAAAGTTCTTTTCCAAAAGAAAATTACTTAATTTTTCATACCAAGCTCTGGAAGCTTGTTTC
Organism: Lathyrus sativus; assembly: GCA_963859935.3. Taxonomy (NCBI): domain Eukaryota; kingdom Viridiplantae; phylum Streptophyta; class Magnoliopsida; order Fabales; family Fabaceae; genus Lathyrus; species Lathyrus sativus. The sequence continues at coordinate 653,159,304 of OZ012739.1, read as the reverse complement.
AAACCATAAAGAGATTTTTTGAGTTTGAAAACATGATTTGGAAATTTATCACTTTCAAAACCAGGAGGTTGGTGGACATAAACTTCTTCTTCTATAATACCATTTAAGAAGGCACTCTTAACATCCATCTGATATAGAGTGATGTTATGTTGTGCAGCAAATGAAATAAGAAGGCGTATAAATTCTAACCTTGCTACTGGAGCATAAGTTTCAGTGTAATCAATATCTTCTTGTTGACTGTAACCTTGAGCTACCAGCCTTGCCTTGTTCCTAACAACTTCTCCTTACTCATTTAATTTATTTCTGAATACCCACTTTGTTCCAATAATGTTGAAACCTTTTGGTCTAGGAACCAGATCCCACACATCATTTCTTGTAAATTGATTTAGCTCATCTTGCATTGCAAGTATCCAATCATTGTCACTCAGAGCCTCATCCACAGATGTTGGTTCAATAATAGACACCAACCCAAGAAGTGGTGTTCCAGATGATCTGATAAACGACCTTGTTCTTATAGGGTCATCTTTCTTCCCAATAATCATTTCTTCTGGATGAGAAGCCTTGATTTTGGATGATCCTTTAATTGTTGGTTCTTCAGAAATATTCATGTTATTCATCTGAGCAGCTAATGGAGTTGCATATGGCGTAGCTTCTTCTTGAGCTTTCTCTACCTCTGGTTTCACAGATTCTATGAGAATAACTTATCCATCTACAGAGTTTTCAAACTGCTTTGGCTTTTGATTGCCAAGCTTATCATCAAATCTAACATGTATAGATTCCTCCACAATATGTGTCTCAGTATTGTATACTCTGTAGCCTTTAGAGCGTTCAAAATATCCAAGCATGAAACAGTTTTGTGCTTTAGAATCAAACTTGTTAAGATTCTCTTTAGTGTTCAGCATAAAACAAATACACCCAAAATGATGGAAATAAGAAATGTTTGGCTTTCTATTCCTCCACAATTCATAAGGAGTCTTTTCCAGAAGAGGTCTAATAGACACTCTGTTCTGAATGTAACATGTTGTGTTAATTGCCTCTGCCCAAAAATGTTTTGCCATGTTAGTCTCATTGATCATGGTTCTGGCCATCTCTTGCAAAGTTCTATTTTTCCTCTCTACAACTCCATTCTGTTGTGGAGTTCTAGGACAGGAGAAATCATGAGCAATGCCATTTTCATTAAAATATTTTTCAAAAAAGTTTGTTTTCAAATTCACCACCATGATCACTTCTGACTTTAACAATTTTGAAATCTTTTTCAGTTTGAACTTGTTTGCAGAAGTCAAAGAACATAGAGTGTGACTCATTCTTGTGTTTTAGGAATTTTACCCATGTTCATTTGCTGTAGTCATTAACAATAACTAATCCATACTTCTTGCCTCTGATGGATGCAGTTTTCACTGGTCCAAACAGATCAATGTGAAGTAACTCTAATGGTTTTAAAGTTGAAACAACATTTTTGGATTTGAAAGATGATTTTGAAAATTTTCCTTTCTAACATGCTTCACAAAGAGCATCTGAGTTGAACTTCAGATTAGGAAGTCCTCTGACCAGATTAAGCTTATTAATTTGAGATATACGTCTCATATTAATATGACCCAATCTTCTGTGCCAGACCCATTGCTCCTCATTAACAGACATAAGGCATTTAACATTATGAACCTTAAGTTCTGAAATACTAATTTTATAAATATTGTTTTTCCTTTTACCATTAAAGAGGATTGAGCCATCCTTTTGACTAACAGCTTTGCAACACTTTTGATTAAAGATAATGTCATAACCATTGTCACTTAATTGACTTATGGACAATAGATTATGAGCTAACCCTTCAACAAGCAAGACATTAGTTATGGAAGGAAGTTTACCATTGCCTATGGTTACAGAGCCAATTATTTTGCCCTTCTGATTCCCTCCAAACTTGACATCTCCTCCAAGATCTAAGCTTCAGACTTTGGAACATAGACCTTTTTCCCGTCATATGTCGTGAGCATCCAGAGTCCAGGTACCATGACTGGAGTCTTGACTTTGCTGCTAAGGATGTCTGCAACATAGATTATCTTATCCTTAGGTACCCATATTTTCTTGGGTCCTTTTTGGTTAGTTGCCTTAAAGCTTTTTTTGAACTTCTGTCTTTCAACATAAGACTTGTTCTGATTAGCTTTAGATTTATTAAACACAGGTTTGTTCTGATTAGAACTTGTGTGTTTAATATCATTCAAGTGACCAAATGTAAATTGAGAATATAAAGGAGGATACTTGATATCCAGTTTATCTACAGATTTTGGATTTGAATCTTCATAAGAGAAAAACTTATATCCAACACCTTTTCTATAGTTTCTGCTAATACCATAGATCATTGAAGCCATTTTGCTTCTATCTAGCCTTTTAGTTAGAAACTTCCTGAAACTATAGTCATACTCTTGTAAAATATTTTTAGAGCATGGTTCAGATTTTGAATCAGAATTTAGTTGAGCAGATTCTAAATTATTTTTCAATTGATGATTTTCAGCTTTTAGTTCAGCTATTTCTGATTCAAACTTGTTACTCTCAAATTCAACATGCTTTAGAAGCATTTTGTATTTGAGTTTAACTTTACTATAGTTTTCAAGAATATCAGATAAACTTTCAACAAGTTCCTGTTTAGAAAGTTCAGCAAATACCTCCTCAAAATCAGATTCTGATTCTGATCCAGATGATTCAGCATTGTCCTCAATGTCAGCCATGAATGCTACATTTGCATATTCCTCTTCTGACTCTGATGATGAATCAGATGCATCTGAGTCATCCCAGGTAGCCATCAAAACTTTCTTTTTGTGATCAGACTTTCTTTTTGGGTTCTCCTTCTGAAGCTTTGGACATTCACTCTTGTAGTGCCCAGGTTATTTGCATTCATAGCAAACAACCTCTCTTTTTCCAGATCGTCTGTGTCCAGAGGATTCTCCAGATCTTCTGTATCCAGAGTGTTCTCCAGATCTTCTGTGCCCAGAAGATTCTTTGTGTTGATCTGGTTTTCTAAAGTTCTTGAACTTCCTTTGCTTATTCTTCCAGAGTTTGTTGATTCTTCTGGACATCAAAGATAGTTCTTCTTCATCTTCAGAAGCAGACTCTTCAGAGCTTTCTTCTAATACCTGCAATGCTTTAACAGCTTTATTAGATTTTAACGCAATTGACTTACCTTTCTTTAGAGGCTCATCTTCCTCTAGTTCAATCTCATGACTCCTTAGAGAACTGATTAGTTCCTCCAGCGTAATCTTGTTCAGATCCTTTGCCAGCTTCAGAGTAGTGACCATGGGTCTCCATCTGGTTGGCAAGCTTCTATTTATTTTCTTGACATGATCTTCTGTAGAGTAACCCTTATCCAGAACCTTTAGGCCAGCAGTGAGAATCTGGAATCTTGAAAACATTGCTTCAATAGATTCAGATTCTTCCATCTTGAAAGCTTCATACTTCTGGATCAGCGCCAGAGCCTTGGTTTCTTTGACTTGAGAGTTCCCTTCATGAGTCATCTTTAGGGATTCAAATATATCAAAGGCAGTTTCTCTGTTGGTTATTTTCTCATACTCAGTATGAGATATAGCATTTAGCAATATAGTTCTAGCCTTGTGGTGATTTCTGAATTCCTTCTTTTGCTCCTCAGTCATTGATTTTCTGTCAACTTTCTTGTCATTCCCATCAGTGGGATAAACATATCCATAAATAACTAAGTCCCAAAGATCAGCATCAAATCCTAGAAAGAAACTTTCCAGTCTATCTTTCCAATAATCAAATTTCTCTCCATCAAACATGGGAGGTTTTGTGCTGACTCTTTCTTCATATTTGTTGTTGTTGGGTGTTGAAGTTTCAGCAGCCATAATGTATATCAACCAAGAGTATCAAGAGTTTTTCCCACTAGATCTTTTCTGGTCACGGTTAAGTGATAGCACAACCAGAACCGGAGCTCTGATGCCAAATGAAAGTGAGAAAAACACTTAGAAGGGGGGGGGGGGGTTGAATAAGAGTTTTAAGAAATATGGCAATAAAAACAACTCAAGATTTTTATCCTGGTTCGTTGAACTCAACTACTTCAGTCCACCTTATCAAAGATGATTTGCCTTTCTCTACAAGGACTTAATCCACTATTGATCAACTGATTACAATAGAAAGCACTAAGAGCAACTGTCTTAGTCTTCTCAAGAACTACTGACCACACCTTGGTCTTCTTAAGGAACTACTTACAAATTAATGTAAACTAACAAGTGTTTGAATGCTTCTAATAAGCTGTATCACAACTGTGATGTATACACTTAAGATTAAGTACAACAAAAACTGTATGGTTTTATGAAAGATCAAATGAATAAGATCTTGAGAGATTTTCTCTTTTATGAATCAAGCGTGTATTTCTTTCTGAGTGAACTTGCAATAAGCAAATGATGAGTAGTGAATTAGCAACCTCAAAATGTTGAAGTAGTTCTCCTTTTATAGCTTTTTCAAAATGCTTTGAGTGATGTGCAGCTGAATATAATATTTGATTGTATGACTTTTCATCACCAAAAGTATGGGCAGAGATATGCTTTATGCAGAAAGGTATGGTTGTAGAAGCCTTGGGATTTGCACCACGTTACTTCTTTGGACAAATTAGTCGTTGGTTACTTTGGAAGTAGCACCACGTCTAATCAAGTTTATAGCTTCTTCAACAAGCTTCCTTCAAGATAAAGTCTTCATAATCTGCACTTCAGAACTTGTAGTATGCTTAAAAGGTATGGAATGCTTTAAGATGATCAGAGCTTAAGATGAATGATAAGTTCAGAGCCTTGATAGATGATCAGATCTTAATGTATCAGAGTCTCAATCTTGATCAGAGTCTTCATCAGAGTATGCAGCAGTATGTGCTAAGAGCGTGAATGTTAATGATAAGAGTCTGATTGTCAAAGCCTTAACCTTTGTACACTCCTTTCATTAACGCTTCAGATCATCTGTAGCTTCTGCTTCAGATCCTTCTGGCAGCGCTTCAGAATCTTCTGATAGTCTTGCATCTGATGCTTCAGAGCTTTGCATAGTTTCTTTATACTCATGTATTTTACTTCTTTAAGAGTTTTCAATTTTATACCTGAAACAATAATACTTGAACAAATTTTAGAGTGTATATTTTCTTAATACAAAATTCCATAAAAGTTATCATCAAAACATAGAGATATAAGAAACATCAATCTGTGTTATAACAGGTTCCCATACCATGACGCTCGGGGAGGTTCTACATCAGAGACTGAGACCAGCTCATGGTTCCCATACCATGACGCTCAGATAGGTTCTACATCAGAGACTGAGACCAGCTCACGATTCCCATACCATGACGCTCGGGGAGGTTCTACATCAGAGACTGAGACCAGATCATGGTTCCCATACCATGACGCTCGGGGACGTTCTACATCAGAGACTGAGACCAGCTCATGGTTCCCATACCATGACGCTCGGGGAGGTTCTACATCAGAGACTGAGACCAGCCCATGGTTCCCATACCATGACGCTCGGGGAGGTTCTACGTCAGAGACTGAGATCAGCTCATGGCACCCAGACCATGATGCTCGGGGAGGTTATACGTTTTACTATTTCCAGTTGGATTTCAATAGGAAAAATAAAAAAGAAGAAAAGAAAAAAGAATACAAAACAAAACTGAATTATTCAAAAAGTCACTATGGTTCTTACCGCCGTCTGGATTGCTCCATGTTAGTAATATGTTATCCTTCGATTGCGAGTTTCTCACCTATTGTCTAAATCGCCATATCCTTGGTGTATGTGCTACTCTTATACTTATGGAGATTCCCCATTGGTGGTTGTTTCCTGTCCCCGTGGAGTCCTACTTCGCTGGGTCTGTTGCTCCTTTGTTTCGCATGTCGTGTCTAGTTTTCCCCTTGCGACCTTTTCCTAACAGGACCGTTGCCTTGCATCTTCATATCATTGCATATCATTTGCATTTGGTGGCATCTTAGGGCCAAAAATTTGTGCAATGTTTGTATTTAAGTCCCTCCTATCTCGTCGAGACAAAGATTTCAATCTCCATATCTCCGGATAGAAGTAACTTAAATAGGGGCATCTGTCACACCATAATTTTTTACCATAAGACCCCACCTCCTTGTGCATTTTTCTTTTTTCCTGCATAACGTAGCTAACTGTATTACCTAGTTTGTGTTTGTTTTATAGACTTACTGGAGGAAGCTTGAAAGCCATAAAGACGTGGTGTACATCTCCCGGAATTACTGTTCCTTGCAAGTCTTGTAGAAGTATAGGCGCTCAGTGCGGCAGTTTCATATCTGGTACAACTTCAAAGTTTCTCTCTTAGGATGTCTCAAAGCGTAGTTTAGCTCTATTCGTGAAGGAGGATCATTTAATTGTCCGATGAAAGAGCGGGGATTTCGTTAACTTGTGCATCATGAACTTGGCGGTTTTGATTGAGAGAAATTAAAATCAAGCGCGTGCATTTGATTTGTTGCAAGGTCTTAAGGACAACAAGATTTTCCATAGGGAATTGTTTGTTTAAGGTGCTCGGGTACCATTCCATATTGTGTCCTAATAAGGTTTCACCGTGAGTTACCGCGAGAGGAAGCTTACTGCAAGTGTGGACAAGGGAATTTTGAAGAGAAACTCTATTCAAGAAAGCATCAAGTCAAATTCTTCCTTGCCAAGCCACAAAATATTTATCCAAGTTTTAAAAAGGATCTTTTTCAAAAAGAACCTGTAGCTTACGCTTACAAGCCCAACTTGCCTAGGTACTCGTTCACAGCCTATCAAAAGTTTGCGGTTCTACGTGCATAAAGATGAGATTCAACGCTTGTGCTAAATAGGGCATTTTTGTCGCTGGGTTAGAATCAAGGACCTTTGGGCCCACTGTGAAGAATGTTATACAAGATCTTCTTTATGCATCCAAAAGAGAATGCCCAATCTTCATTACAATACAAGAAATATTTAGAAGGAAATTCACAAAAACTTATTTCATTATTACACGAGAGTCTAAATACAGGGATGAACATTATGAACATGTTAAAGGAGTATTACAAGAGAAATGAAATGAGCAAACTACAACTTAAGCCCCTTTCATGAAAGAAAGACAGAGCAAGAACAGTAGACGTCGACTTAAAATGCGTATTCGTTACAACCACAATTGGAATTCCTGAAGAGAGAGAAGTTTAGAGCTTTAGCGCACGAGGTTTTGACGTCAGCTCCTCAACTCCTATCGCTGTTGAAACAACAGGTTGGAACGTGTGTGAACCGGAAACGTCCAACAAAGGCAACTCCTACCAACCCATAGCAGCTGCATTTTCAAAGTCATCAACAATAAACCATACAACACCACAGCATCCGAATGAAAGTGAATTTTGAAATAAGTTTGCGTAAAAGAGCTTTACCTGCAGATGCGACATTGTTGTTCTACCGAAGAAGCTTGGTTTTGTCACAGGAAGTGCAGAACATGAAGTAAAATTGTGAGACTACCAAATTAAGCAAACCTGGTCAAGCTACTAAGTAACTCGCTGTTTCGAACGTCAAGACTATGAGAATGTCCTTGAGGTTGCAATTAGCCCCTGCACCAAAGTGTTTGTGCTCAAATTGAATACAAGCATCCATTGAAGATACATTATCAGTTCTCAAAGAACATAATGTGGTGTCATAGAAGCACGACTAATTTTGAGATCCTTTTACCCTCACATGGATGATGTTGTTGCACCAAGACCTACAACACGACAACAGACATTGTACATCACCAGGAAGCATGCTCACAGTAGGTATACTCGCGGAGAAAGTCGCGAAACGTCACCACGGCTCATAATGTTGAATGTTCAACATAATATTGAGAGTAATTTTGAATCCTGCACTGTTGCAACTTCATCATAACGGGGTTTCGTCATGCCGCCGCAAGGGTACCTGCGAGTTACCAGTTATTCAAAAACCAAAAGAAGTTGTTGACTTCTAAGATATAATCACACCAAAACTTTGGAATTGAATACCTTTTCTGATTATAAACACGCGGAGGAGCTTTATGTGCAGCTGTTAGAGACCATCTATCACGTTCCTGCTACAAGGGGATAATTCTGCTAAGAAACCAACAAAAGATGAATACGCACGTCACCCACCAAACCAGGTTTTGACATTGAGAACAGAACAAATTTCTTCCTGCTAAAAAACAAGTTGTAACTGCCAATCCAGATAAACACTATTGAGCTTTGTGATGAAATGAATTTATGGCTTTAGCTCGTGAGGGCATATGGTACTGCTTGTCAAATCAGCAATTGGTAGATTTTGAAACATGAAAATCATTCAGCCAACAATCTTGCTATTTAATTCGAAGGAAATTTAACGACACATGCCGAGTATTGAACGACTAATATCACCTAGGCTTAAAGTATAAGAGGCTTTACCTGTACTTTCAGTAGGTTATTGGAGTACACAAAGAAACCTCATTGGAGTTGGTCACAGCGAAAAGAGAATCAAAGGCAGCCGACCGACGCGTTCGTAACACCCTCAAAATTCCTGCAAATCGACACAACAAGTTAATTCACCGCAGAACTCTAGAAGGAAGTTATGACAGAAATAGATGAATGACATAAGTTGTGTACCTCAGGCTGCTTCGGAAAAAGAACCTGCTCAGATCAGTGCAGCAGCAGTTAATATAATCATATTTTCAGCAGCGGTTTGAATGTGTAATATCGAAGAAAATAATGCAATAATCATTACCATTTGGCATTTAACACTCCTTGTTTTGAAGGCAATGTTTAACCTTTGGCAACTGGCAACTCATCATCTCAGACTTCTGCAACCATTACTACAACAAGGCAACAACGTACATCCGTTTCTGTTTTCGAAGCAGCTCCCTGGCAAAACAATTTCTACATACTTATTACTTCTGGCAAATAACAATATACAAGAAAAATAACGACGGTCGAGATAAGAACACAACGCATCACCTGGTGGATGACGGTAACATTTGTTAAGCTCATGATTCACAAGTGTAAGCACGAGAACCAAAACCTGCCCTCCAGAATTTAGCCCAAAGTGACCTATACCAGCATGAACTGATGCACATTACTTCCGTCCATTTCAAGAAAACCTTGAGAAAGCCCGCTGAAAACGCAGAAAATGAGTCATTGTCAAGAAACTAAGAACCAGTTCTCTAAAGGCGATATCCGTAAGATTGAACATAAAAACCCAACTCTTACCAAAGTTTCCCGTTGTTTTGCTCCAGAGAATTCCACGTGGAAGGTTGATTGAATCAATTTAAAGAGCTCGTGTAATTGCCAAAATTGCCCCTATCCTCGTATTCACACCTGCCAAATCAAGCAAACAAATTCTCACATTAATCACCAAATCAATCTATTGTTAATATGAGTAATGAGACAGCATTTCGAGATTCTTCCCAAAACGAGATTCAGACAGAAAGTGCCCAATTTGGAAGGTTTTTATCACAATAACTCGAATTGAATGAAGGAGAGGCCCAGTTCGCCTATAAAAACGAGGGATTTGAGACAGAAAAGGGAGAAGAAAAAACTAAATTCGCAAGCACCACAAATAACCTCAAAGCTAAGAAACCCTATAAATCGAAAGAGGCTTATCTTTTTCTGCAGGTATCGCCAGAAGCACCGTCCGGACTCGTAAGCTCGTCAACCACGCCGTTGAAGCCATCGTTGCGAATCCCTCATCGGAATCACGAAGCCGTCGCCACCGTCCTTGCTGAGCCATCGCCGGTTTTCTCTGGGTAAAATTCATGTGTGGATCTGCTTATCATTACCATGATTGTTGTTTTGCAGGTTTGACGTAGCGATAAGGGAAGAAAAGGAAGTTGAGATCGAGAGAAGACGAAGATGAGGGGGGTGATTGGGGGGTTAGGGCTCCGTTCGTTTCTTTGTTTGTTCTTTTTTTCTGTTTTCTCTTTTTGTAATCCGGTAACTGCAGCGCACATACACATACGATGCATCCTCGGTTCACAGTCACACGATCTCCAACGGATCATCATCTAACGCTCTAAGTCGCATCCCCACGGTAAAACCTCGTCTGCTAATTCACACCCAACCACCCGCACCATTAATCTTTTTTCTTAACCACTGTTTAAAACTATTAAGCTGTCATTATTTGATATAATCATTAACTTAATTTCCAAATTAATTAATTAACTAGCATTTAAGCCATTTATTTTAATCAGCCCTTTTATTCAATTAAATCAACTAATAACTTTTGTTTAGTCAACCATTTTAAATTAATTAATCTTTATCATAGTAATTAAGAAGAGCTTTTAATTTAATAAAATCTATTTATTAACAACTCTTTTTTAGTAGAAGTTTTTTTTAAGTAATCTAACCTTTATCAAATTAATCTACAATAATGGCTTTTATTTAATATAATAAACCATTTTCTTTTATAAATAATAATTTGCTTTTTATAATCATTTCATATTTAAAACAACCTTTTAAAAATAAATTATAACAAACCTTTATTATCTAAATTAGTCTTTTGTTAATAAACTTATTATTATTGAAATCAAATCATAACCAAGCCTTTTATAAATTATTATTAAAATCAAACTTTTATTTAAATAATCAAAAGTCAAATAAATCATCTTTTTTCCAAATCAAACAATGTAAACTTTTTCTAAAATCAACTTCATCAGTCAATTCAAACTTCTATTAAAATAAATAAGTAACCGAATCACCCTTTAGATAATTTCCTACTAATCCTTAAAATCAATCTTTCCTTAAAAGACAATCAACTTCGCCTAAAATTAACCTTGCATCGTAAAACTAAATTAATCGTGTACGTTTCACTTCCACTCACCTATGCACAGTTCACACACTTTAGCGCTTTCGTGCGTTTATGTATGGATTTATTTATCGTCTTTACTTTCTGCAATTTACATTTACCGCAATTTATATTATCGCATTGCATTTCGTCCAAAGGAAGAACCTACACATGACTTAACACTTGTGTGTATCGCATCTACATTTGCATCATACTCCCCTATGATCCTTGATCCCATTCAAGTCGATCCTTTAGGACAGATCCTACCCCATAGGAGGACCTTCGTCTTTACTTTACAACATAGAAAAAACAAAACAACTCAAACAAATTATTCAAACATTAGAGAAGTAGATGTTAATCATCTTAAGCGAGATAGAATCTCCACCCCATAACAAATACAATCTCTTACACTTGTGGCGGTTAAATCTCCCTTAAAATGACAACTCATCTTTTCTCCTAAAATCAATCAACCAACTACCCTAAACCCGTAGGAACTTTGACCACAGTCAAAGAACTCCTCCAACCCTTTAGGGGAACTACAAATACTTTGATTCCACTCCCGTAAGGATATGTAGGCATAAGATGCGATATCTTATCGAGTATACTTAAAAATAAACCCCCTATGTCTTTTAACCATTAAGCAAATAATCCATAGCAATAAACAACATAAAACAAGAGGTTCCTGTAGAGTACTACAAAAACTTAGGATGATATCACCTTATAACTCTCTAGCTTGCATTTGCATTGCATTGTGGGTATTTCGATCTTTATCCCTTTCTTTGGACAAATCAAAATTCGGTTGCAAATGAATAAAGATTCAAGCTCATCAATAGCTTGGTATCCAAATTTCACCGTGACAACATGCAAAGTGGCTGTGATAATGATGATAATAGTGGAGTTATAAGAAAAAAGCATCCAAATTTCAGACAGCCAAAAGACATGTCAGATTACAAGTGGGACGTGGGAATGTATTTTAGTTCAAAGGGTGATTTTAGAGAAGCAATAACATCTTATGATGTGCAAAATGGTAGAGACTTAAGGTTTGTAAAAATGATAGAGTTAAGGTAAGAGTTATATGTAAAGTTGGTTGTGAGTGAGAGTCTTATTGTAGCAAGTTGTCAAATGAAGACACTTGGCAACTCAGGAAAGTAATTGACAAACATAGTTATAGTAAATAGTATAATGTGAAGTTGATGAGTACAAAGTGGTTGAGTAAAAGAATTCAGAATAACCTGAAAATTAATCCAAGGTTGAGCATAAAGGATATCAAGGAGAAGGCACAAAAAAAGTGGAATGTTGGGGTCAATAAGACCAAAGCTATAAGAGCAATATTTGCAGCTAGAGATTATGTTGATGGTTCTTTTTTGGGAGATTACACAAGGGTCTATGACTACTATCATGAACTGTTAAGAGCCAATCCAGGGTCAACAATTAAGATCAATCTTAATCCTGTATAAGAAGGTGTTAAGGATCAAATACCATATTTTAGAAGGCTTTACATATACTATGATGCGTGTAAGGAAAGCTTTAAGTTGTGTAGACATGTAATAGGTCTTAATGGGTGCTTTCTCAAGGGGCTGTGTGGAGGGCAGATTCTGGCTGCCATAGGAAGGGATCCTAATGACCAGATGCTTCCCATGACATATGCAGTTCTGGAGAGTGAAAACAAGGATAGTTGACTTAGTTTTTAGAGTTATTAATTGATGACCTTGGAGGCAAAGATCAATGCCTGACTTACACCTTCATCTCAAACCAACAAAAGACAAGTTTTTCATTTATTCTTATGCTATACTGTTATGTTATATTGTATGTTATGCTATATTGTTATGCTACATTGTATGTTATGTTATTGCATGGTCTGCTACCTACTATGGATGAGCTATTGCCAAGGGTGGAGCACAAATTTTGTGTTAGGCGCCTCTATAACAATTTTAGGAAGATGTTTCCTGGAAAGATATTGAAGGACATAATATGGAAGGCTGTCAAGTCAACATACCCACATGCATGGGAAAGAGAGATGAAGAGAATGATGGCCATAATGAAGAAGCATTTAAAAATATGATTAAGACCCCACCAAGGTTTTGGAGTAGATCTTACTTTAAAATTGAAAACAAATGTGATGATTTCTCAACAACATGTCTGAATCCTTTAATAGTGTCATTCTTGATGCAAGGGCAAAATGTAACACCCTTCAAAACCCCACGGAAAATACAAGCATAATCAGAGTAAAATTAACATGCATTCACAAAGGGGGTCACACATACACTTCCAAATTACTAAAAACCATCTGTCATGCTCAATAACACTGAAATAAATAATCATACTTTACAAAATTTCATTTGCATGTAGCAGCGGATTCATTTATATCACAATTTTTCATAAAAGAAATATTTGTGTTTATCACGTAAATCAACAACACATAGGCACTAAGGCCAACATCATAATATACATCTGAAACGTAACCCAAACGATCCCAGTGTTACATGACCAGATCACGACTCGACCCAATACAATTAAATCACTAAACAGCTACACTCATTGCGACCTCGCAACTACGAGCAGTACTACACCTTGATACCTGCACGATGTCATGAAGGACATCATTCCAGCAGAAGGGTGAGAAATATTATCATAATAATAATGCATATAATCATATATAAATGCACAAATACAGAATACATATATTCCACATTTTCTCACCACAATTCATTATAAACGTCATATATGTCACAATATATACTTACCTAATTAAGCACATTCAACAATCATACTTTTACAAGTCATGTCCTTTTCACATAAACATTTATAATGATAATTACTTCACCGATTCACATAAACATACACAACATGTTTATTTCACCAATTCACATAAACACATACAACATCTTCATTTCACCAATTCACATAAACAATTATATTCATGTTTATTTTATCACACATGCATCATATAAAGATGATAATGCAACTCATAGAGACCGACTCACGACTCCATGTAGATGCAAATGCGGTACTGACTCATTCAGCAGGTTCAATTGAAGAACCAAATGGAACCATCGCTTGTTACCGAAGTAACTCCCCGTCGGGCCTATGATGTTCACCCATCGCTTACACCCCACATGGGCACACGATGTTTCAGGATTGCTCACACCCCACACGGGAACACAATCCGATTGCTCACACCCCACAAGGGCACACAATCGTTCTGCAGATTCTCCACGGAATCAAGAATAAACCATCGCTCACACCTCACAAGGGCACACAATCGTTTCTGCAGATCCTCCATGGTATCAAGAATAAACCATCGCTCATACCCCACAAGGGCACACGAGGTTTCTGCAGATCCTCCACGGGATCAAGAATAAACCATCGCTCATACCCCACAAGGCCATACGAGGTTTCTGCAGATCCTCCACGGGATCAAGAATAAACCATCGCTCACACCCCACAAGGGCACACGAGGTTTCTGCAGATCCTCCACGGGATCAAGACACAAGAATGCAATCACGATGCTTCACATGCAAAACGACTCCACACACTCTTGAAATACATACATATTCACAAATATATATATATAATTACGCATTACACCACACACAGGTACATACAGTTATACACATAATTGCCAAACGGCCACATCTCACACTTTCATACAACAATCACATGTACATACCATATGACTCATATAAACTCATCAACTCTCACAAATCCTCATTTGGATTATGGGTACATCGCTTATACCCCACTAGGAACAACATCACAGTTATTCTACCTCGGTGATTACTACACTAGGAATGACACCTTGTCATTCTACCCCAGTGAGTAAGAATCTCGCACGTTTACATATTCTCAACATCATTATCTCGTCACCAAGTAATGCACATATATTCACTATATATATACATATATTTTCATGCATTCATGTTTAATTCAAACAATGCATATAATTGCCAAAAGGCCATACTTCACAATCTAGGATTCACGCCATAAGGCTACCCACAACACGTCTCACCTCAATAATACACAAACTATTCATGTTATATAAGGATTAACATAATTGAACCAAACAATTAACCATTGGATGGAAAACACAAGAAAACAACATGCTGACACGCTCGCTACCTTGCTCGCCTAGCGAGTGCTCGGTACCTGTTCGCCTAGCGAACAAGCTCGCAAAGGCAAACAGAAGCCACTGACTTGATTCGCTACCTCACTCGCTCGGCGAAGGCCTAGTGAACGCTCGCCACCCCCTTCGCTACCAACGAAGAACACCAAAACCATTTTGTCCATGTCTGGGACCGTCTGGGACCATTCGCTACCGGCTCGCCACAGCGAATGCTCGCGACCTGCTCGCCTAGCGAACTAGCTAGCGAGGGTCTGCGAACTCATAATTCCCCACTGTCCAAAACTCTGAAACTCCTCAAAATCTACCCAATTCAATTCCAACTCGTTCCAGTAGCCTTAGCCAAACATTCCTCGACTAAACTTTACCATTTATCCTCATTTTTAACAGTTAAAACTCGGTTTCTACCGATTAAACTCATTTATGCCCTAGAATGGAAAATGAGGAAAACAACCAAACAATCCATACATAATCACATACATTGGTAAGATAACAATATTTCACACCCTTACCTCGATTAATCAAGAGCTAGAAGTCGTTCTTGATGATTTCCGAGCTTTTCCCTTTTTCTTCCTCTTTTTTCCTCTTCCTCTTTCTTTCTCTTCTTTTCCTTCTTTCTTTCTATCCCCTTTCCTTTTCTCTCTTCTTTCTTTTATATAACCTTCTCTTTTATTTCTCCTCAATATCTCATCTCTCAAAAATATCTATCAATTCCTTTCCTCACCAAAATATCTCATCTTATCATTAATTAGAGAATATCTAGTAAATCCACATTATTCTACCAAATAGAATAAATCAGTTAAATCCAATAATTCACTTAAATCAGATAAATCACACAAACCATTTAATTAGTACCATTAATCAGTTATTAAAAATTGGGATGTTACAACTCTCCCCCACTTTAGGAATTTTCGTCCTCGAAAATGTTATCCGACTCGAATAACTCTGGACACGACTCTCGCATCCCAATCTCCCAACTACTTCCGCCAAAGGAATCCCTTTACCTCGAAGTTGCTTCTCATTCACCCACCTGAACTTAGCAATGTCTCCACAATCAGATTGTCTCTCACTTGCACACCATCCTTCTGAATCAGTGTACCTCCCCAACTTAGACACATGAACACATCATGCAATTTCCACAAGTGACGGCGATAAAATAGTCTAACATGCTATTTTCTCCATGCTTCTGATGCGCCACTCTGATACAGATCAACAAGGTACAGTGGGTACTTCCGAGACCTTAAGCTAGACCCACACCAGTTACTATCGTAACTCTCAAAACACGTCCTTTCTTGGGTCCTTCCAGTTGCCTCTTGCACAATCTCAGGTCCGAGTACAACATTCTCGCCGGACATACATCAACTCAAAAGAGTCTTACACCCCTTACCAAACAAAGCCTCATACGATGTCATTCCGATATTAGAATGATAGCGATTGTCGTAGGTAAACTCAATCAACAACGATTAACTATCCCACGATCCACCTTGGTCCACACACACAAGCTTTCCAACAAATTCTCTACATACTGGATAATCCTCTTTGTCTGTCCATTCCTTCCACGGACGCTAGTCAGAGTTCAACTACCACATGGCACCCAGAAGTGCCTACAAACCTTTCCAAAATCTCAATGAAAAAATCAGATTCGCATCAAATTCTTCGAAAAACCCGTCACAAGACCCATGGGGATACTATCCCATGCCACTCAGAAATATTCAACAGCTGTATCAGGTCCAACAGTTTCTGATGTTCACACTTCGACTTTCAACAAGTCTAATCAACATATATAACTTCAACCACTTCTCTCTCCATCTATGGTCACCAAGATGATTTTCCTCAAATTCAGTCACATCCTCACAGTACTTGGATGGATACTCAACTTATCTCAACGTCCTTCTCCCAGGGTACTTTTATCCAACTCCCACCATTGGAAACACAAACTTTATCACGACAACTCATGGTACCATTTCCATCAATCCGAAGATCAGCTATTCGACTTTTATCCATTAAATTCAATCAATCTATTAACTCAGATGAATTCTGACTCCCTCAGATCTCATCGGGAACACCAATAGTCAGTCTCAACATACAAAGCTCAACTCCATAAGAAGTCTCTTCACATACCAAACCCATATCCCGAATTTGCTTCCTCAGTTCTAGCTCAATACCATCATCATCAGTATATACAGAAATTTCTCATTTGATACCTCAGCTACCACGTCGTCTCACCTGAATGGCAGTCCAACCAAAACCATATTCCTTCAGAGGTCCCAATTATTTCCTCTACCTCATATTCAACTTTTCCAATTCAAACAAACACCTTAAGCTCTTAAGGTCAACAATCATCTCAAATCTCAACTAAACAATTGAGGCCTCCAAACTCCGGCACAGACACACAACAACCAATTCTAAATTACTTTCCAGATAATTCCCTTATGTACTTTGAGTTGCCTCAAAGCATAACCAAAACTCACTGATGTTGTACTTAACATATCTCCCAATCATATCAACCAAACATCCCGAAACACAACAAATAGTTCTGTCGGATTTGGCCAAACCAATACACGAGTTGTTGGCAGCTCTCCCAAAAACTCTTTAAACTTCTTCCCAGTGGCATATCACTACTCTTTCTCAAACACTGATAACTCAAGTCTCCGATGTTCAACATGATCCTCTATACTCTTCGAATATCCAAATATCATCGGTTACACAACTATTAACTCACTCAATTAAGTATGGAAAATCTCATGCCAAACGGACACTCAATTGTGAGTTATGGCGGAAACACAACCCACACTTCCCGCACTTACTACGACATCCAAACGTACTCCATCAAGAAATAACTTAATTCCATGTTACTACCTCACCATCACATAGATCATTGTAGTAACTTCCAACGCTTCTAATCCTGCGTCATTCCGAGTCACGGTTCTCCCATTACGACAAAATATGAAAACAACATTTCCACACTTAGAAGGCCATTTAACACATCTTCAACCCTTGAAATGATTAGAGGTCTAATCATACCAATATTGTATTCCACCTCTTACTTTCTTTAATAATCACCAGAAATCACCATCAACCCTTTATGTACTCGACCTCATGAACTGCTGCCGTAGCACACACCAGACACAAGTCTCAAAATTACTCCATCAATTTAATTCCTTGGCTAACCAATTAGACATATAACATGAAGCTTTCAATATCGGACTAGTTTCCATAACTAAGTCGATCACAACTCCACTTCACGTCCTGGCTGTGTATCACTACTCCGTCAGGACAACTTCCAGACAATCACAACTAATCGGAAAACCGCCAACTTTCCACTTTCGTTAATACACGAAATTCCCAAGTACTTAGCCTTACCTCACACAATTCACTGCTCACGCCATCTAAGCTTGCAAGACACGTCTATCCCATCCAACACAATCCCAACTACTATCAACAAGAGATTAAGGGTGATGAGTTCCTCAATTTGTCAATAGATAGTCGAAATCATGATGGGGCATAAACCATCTTTACCAAACTATAAGAGCGTTCAACCACACACTGAGCTACAACTCCACACTTGCAACATCCATGGAAGACAACTCTCTCCCCCACTTGGATCATTCCCACTCCTGCGGACAAGGTTTAGAACAACAAACGCGTACCGACAATGTTTTTACACACATGTCACATACAAGGGAAAAAACAACATTAGACAAATTGGCCGGATGAACCGACATGCTCTGATACCACTTAATGTAACACCCTTCTAAACCCCATGGAAAATATAAGCATAATCAGAGTAAAATTAACAGGCATTCACAAAGGGCGTCACACATACACTTCAAATTACTAAAAACCATCTGTCATGCTCAATAACACTGAAATAAATAATCATACTTTACAAAATTTCATTTGCATGTAGCAGCGGATTCATTTATATCACAATTTTTCATAAAAGAAATATTTGTGTTTATCACATAAATCAACAACACATAGGCACTGAGGCCAACATCATAATATACATCTGAAACGTAACCCAAACGATCCCAGTGTTACATGACCAGAGCACGACTCGACCCAATACAATTGAATCACTAAACAACTACACTCATAGCGACCTTGCAACTACGAGCAATACTACACCTTGATACCTGCACGATGTCATGAAGGACATCATTCCAGCAGAAGGGTGAGAAATATTATCATAATAACAATGCATATAATCATATATAAATGCACAAATACATAATACATATATTCCATATTTTCTCACCACAATTCATTATAAACGTCATATATGTCACAATATATACTTACCTAATTAAGCACATTCAACAATCATACTTTTACAAGTCATGTCCTTTTCACAAAAACATTTATAATGATAATTACTTCACCAATTCACTATTATTTCACCAATTCGCATAAACACATACAACATGTTCATTTCACCAATTCACATAAACAGTTATATTCATGTTTATTTTATCACCCATGCATCATATAAAGATGATAATGCAACTCATAGAGACCGACTCACGACTCTATGCAGATGCAAATGCGGTACCGACTCATTCAGGAGGTTCAATTGAAGAACCAATTGGAACCATCGCTCGTTACCGAAGTAACTCCCCGTCGGGCCTACGATGTTCACCCATCGCTCACACGCCACATGGGCACACGATGTTTCAGGATTGCTCACACCCCACACGGGCACACAATCTGATTGCTCACACCCCACAAGGGCACACAATCGTTTTGCAGATTCTCCACGAAATCAAGAATAAACCATCGCTCACACCCCACAAGGGCACACGATCGTTTTTGCAGATCCTCCACAGGATCAAGAATAAACCGTCGCTCACACCACAAGAGCACACGAGGTTTCTGCAGATCCTCCACGGGATCAAGAATAAACCATCATTCACACCCACAAGGGCACACGAGGTTTCTGTAGATCCTCCATGGGATCAAGACACAAGAATGCAATCATGATGCTTCACATGCAAAACGACTCCACACACTCTTGAAATGCATACATATTCACAAATATATATAATTACGCATTACACCACACACAGCTACATACAATTATACACATAATTGCCAAACGACCACATCTCACACTTTTATTCAACAATCACATGTACATACCATATGACTCATATAAACTCATCAACTCTCACAAATCCTCATTTGGATTATGGGTACATCGCTTATACCCCACCAGGAACAACATCACAGTTATTCTACCCCGGTGATTACTACACTAGGAATGACACCTTGTCATTCTACCCCAGTGAGTAAGAATCTCGCACGTTTACATATTCTCAACATCATTATCTCGTCACCAAGCAATGCAAATATATTCACTATATATATATACATATATTTTCATGCATTCATGTTTAATTCAAACAATGCATATAATTGCCAAAAGGCCATACTTCACAATCTAGGATTCACGCCATAAGGCTACCCACAACACGTCTCACCTCAATAATACACAAACTATTCATGTTATATAAGGATTAATATAATTGAACCAAACAATTAACCATTGGATGGAAAACACAAGAAAACAACATGCTGACACGCTCGCTACCTTGCTCGCCTAGCGAGTGCTCGGTACCTGTTCGCCTAGCGAACAAGCTCGCGAAGGCAAACAGAAGCCACTGACTTGATTCGCTACCTCACTCGCTCGGCGAAGGCCTAGTGAACGCTCGCTACCCCCTTCGCTACCAGCGAAGAACACCAAAACCATTATGTCCATGTCTGGGACCGTTCGCTACCGGCTCGCCACAACGAATGCTCGCTTAGCGAACTAGCTAGCGAGGGTCTGCGAACTCAAAATTCCCCACTGTCCAAAACTCCGAAACTCCTCAAAATCTACCCGATTCAATTCCAACTCGTTCCAGTAGCCTTAGCCAAACATTCCTCGACTAAACTTTACCACTTATCCTCATTTTTAATAGTTAAAACTCGGTTTCTACCGATTAAACTCATTTATACCCTAGAATGGAAAATGAGGAAAAAAACAAAACAATCCATACATAATCACATACATTGGTAAGATAACAATATTTCACACCCTTACCTCGATTAATCGGGAGCTAGAAGTCGTTCTTGATGATTTCCGAGATTTTCCCTTTTTCTTCCTCTTTTCTCCTCTTTCTCTTTCTTTCTCTTCTTTTCCTTCTTTCTTTCTATCCCCTTTCCTTTTCTCTCTTCTTTCTTTTATATAACCTTCTCTTTTATTTCTCCTCAATATCTCATCTCTCAAAAATATCTATCAATTCCTTTCCTCACCAAAATATCTCATCTTATCATTAATTAGAGAATATATAGTAAATCCACATTATTCTACCAAATAGAATAAATCAGTTAAATTCAATAATTCACTTAAATCAGATAAATCACACAAACCAATTAATTAGTACCATTAACCAGTTATTGAAAATTGGGATGTTACACAAAACCTCTAATTACTATGTTGGAAGACATCAGAATATACATGATATAAATATGGGCAAATAACAAAATGAGATTTGGTACTTTGGATGATAATGATATATTGTCTAATATTAGAAAGAAAGTTGATGTCACAAGCACATACACCAAGAACTGGCTAGTAAGGTATGTAATATCAGCATACATTAATTCTTTAGGATGTCTATAACATACAATCCAAACACGTGACTCATATATTCTGTATGTTTAATTCTTTAGGATGTCTGATGAACATATATTTGAAGTAAGGCACTTGGAAAATCAAGCTGACAAATTTATTGTGAACCTGAAAGATCATATATGTTCATGCAAAAGATGGGAACTCACAGGACTTTCATGTGTTTATGCTTTGTTTGCTACGAAGAGTAGGAATTTCAAAATTGATACTTACATTCCAGAGTATTATAGGGTTTCAAGGTACAAAGCAGTTTATGAGCATGTGATTTACCTTGTCAATGGATTAAACTTGTGGGTTAAGACACCATATCCAGATGTGCAACCACCCAAGTTCAGGAAAATGTTTGGTAGGCCTAAAAAGAGGAGGAATCTAGAACAAGGAGAAACTGATGGGTCTGATTGCAAAATGAGAAGAACACGTTTCACGGTGAAGTGTAGTAGGTGTAAGAAAGCAGGACACAACAACAAGTCTACATGTAAGGACACAACAACACAGACTGCTCAACAATCAGCCCAACCCTCCCATACTCAAACTCAAACTACTCAACAATCAGCCCAACTCTTTCATACTCCAACTCAAACTACTCAACAATCACCTAACACACTTAGACTCCAACAACTTAGCCTACTCAACAACCAAGCCAACCCTCTCAGAACACAACAACACACAATGTTAAGGGAAATACTACTCAACAATCTAGCCAAGCATCTCAGACTTCTAAGGGAAATGCTGCTCAGAAGACACATGGGCCTGCTAAAGGCAAGACACAAAGGATGCCTGTTAGGAAGCCAACAAGACCTTTTGTACCACCTGGGCCTACAACTAGGTTGAGTGCTGCATAAAATGTTGTTGGCCAAGTAACAAGGAGGTCTACTCCAACAAAGAGGACCACGCCAAAGAAGAACCTCTAGATATAATTAGGCTATCATGTCATGTATGACTAGTTTATGTATTTTGCTGTTGTTTGGAACATGTGTATAATTAGTTTATGTATTTTGCTGTTGTTTGGAACATGTGTGGAATCACTTTATGTATTTTGTGGAACATGTGTATCAGTTTGTGGACCTGTTATGAAATGGAACCTGTCATAATGTTGTGTTAAAAATGCAGAACTTATAGGTCATAGTGTTTATGGACCTATTATGTACTTTATGTTAAAAGCAGAACATGTCATAATGCTATGTTAAAAATATAGAACTTATAGGTCATTGTGTGTTATAAAAACACTTTGACATGTCTATAACAAACCAAGTTAAAATAAAGTATTGCAAAAGTAACATAATCAGTATTTATAGGTCATAGAAAATGCAACAGAATCATAATCATTGTGTGTTATAAAAACATAAGTTATAGGTCATTGTGTGTTATATAAAACACTTATAGGTCATTGTGTGTTAAAATTAACATAATCTTTAACCGACCAAATATTGCATTCATGTGAAAATAACATAATCTTTAACAGAATCATTGTGTGATACACGCAAAAATAATATTTGCAAAAAGTAAAATTAACAGAATCTTTAACACTTATATTGCATTCATGTTAAACTGATACAATCCAACTATTACATTCATGTTAAACTGATACAATCCAAAAGTTACAATCTTTAACATACCTTAAAGCTAATTCTTACAAATAAAAGTTAAGATAATTCTTACAAACAAACCATAACATACTACTTTCAAACAAACCTTAATACCCTAACTCATTCTAACAACTAATACAATGATAATAATCACAAACATCAAATTCAATTTTTTTTTCCAATTCATGATATTCTTCATTTCACTTTCAAGTTTCATCAACTTTTTCCCTAATTCTTCATTCTCCATTGTCACTTTTTCAAAGTCTTTTTTTTGTTTCGGCAAGTCCCTTAATTAACACACCCAACATATGCATCAAGAATGGCTCCTTCTTATCACCCACTTCCTCATAAAACCAACCAAAGAAACCACACTCAGCTTGCATACCTCCCTGAAACTTTCATTGTTTAGAGGTTACCTACAAATTGAAACTTAAACAGAATTTATTAACAAATTCAAAAACCTTGCATACCTTATAATTTGGACAACCCCAGAAAAGTTTTTCCATATTCTTAACAGTAGTTGTCCTTTGAAGAACAACCATGTCTCCACAATGGCATATGGGCTTCCATCGTGACCTACTACAAACATCCGAATCTCCACTTTCCTATTTCAACATGGAGGACGAACAACAAGATTTCATGTTTGCCAAAAACAAAAACTCTAGGTTTAATTTTGGGATTTGGGATTGAGAGGAAGAAGAAAAAAAAAATTCTCTTACTGTATGGGAATGGGAAGGAGGAAGAAGAACGAAACAAGATGATGGAAATAACTTGCCAAGTCATCTGTCATGTACACAAAATGAACGGACGTTTAATGACAACTAACGGTGAGGACTCAATTGACACAATTTTAAAAGTTAGAGGACCAACTTGCAACTTTTTAAAGTTAATAGACCAAAGTGGACCCCAAGTTAAAATTAAGGGACGAAATATAATATTTTGTCTAAATTTTAACCCTTTAACATTCTTTATTTCTCGATTATTAATAAGACAAAATAATCTTTTACTTTTTAAAATATAATCTTAAATTATTAGAAAAGTATTCGCGGGTAGTGATTTGAAAGAAATTATAGTTGAAAACAAGACAAAACCATTATTTCTTTTAGATGTTTTTTCAATTAAAAACATTTGAGGCCAAAATAATGCATTTGAAGCGAGAAAAACATTAAAAAAAAGAAAAAAAGGAAGACAAACGTGATTGGTTGGATTGATACAACACAACGTTAACACTCCCTCCGTCTAATAAAAATCGGTTTCAGATTCACATTAATTATTCTTTCCAAACGCTGCTTTGACTCCCCCAAACCCTAATTCCCAATCTAAATCCATTTACGTCTTTACAATAGAATTCAGATGCCAACCAATTGAAAATTAGGGTTTGCTTTATTTGAATCTAGCTCGAAATGGCGGTTTCCGGTAGTCCTATTGGCGGCTCCACACCTCCACCGCCGCCACAACAGGAACAAGCTAACAAGCTTGGATTCACAAAACCTATCTCTCTTGCCGGTCCTACCGCAGCTGATCTCAATCGTAACGCCGAACTGGAGAAGGTTGATTTGATTCATCTCTTCATTTCCACGCTTTCACATTGTTTCTCTTGAAATGATAACAATTTTTTTTCTTTCAGTTTTTGGTTGATTCGGGTCTTTATGAGAGCAAGGAAGAATCTGCATGTAGACAAGAGGTTCTTCGCCGTTTAGATCAGGTTATTTATTTCTTCGATCTCCTTTTTCTATAGCAGCTTATGGTTGTTTTCAAAGTTAATTTTACTTGGTTTGTTCGCATTTATGATAATGATGAGTAAAATTATTAATACTAGCTTTTGTTTATTCATACATGATATATATTACGGGATAGTCGAGTATTGAAGAACAATCTAGGTTGTTAAGTTGAGATAGCATTGTGTAACACCTACCCCCAGTTTATATAGAGTAAGCATAATTACAAAACTAAAGAGACCATCGTGCTTAATGGTTACATAACCTAAATTATAGAGCAATAAAATTTGACCAGAAAAGAAGAACATAACTGAACTTAAAAGTAGGAAGAATATAGAAGTAGGAAGAACAACATGATGATTGTTTGTGAGCAAGAATGTAGCATATTGAAGAACAAAACATTGCCCTTAAAAGGGTTTGAATTGACATTTAAACCCTTGAAAAAGAGAACAATGTAAAGAAAAGGATTTGACAATTTTTTTCCTAAAACCTTAATAGCGGATGCCGTAGTGAATTGCTACTGCTGCTATAAGCCAAAAGCGAGCCAAACCATTTTACTGCTATGATATTCTGCTATAGCGGCACAATAGTGTGTTATTGACATTGTGGAGAATAATGTTTGGAACTTTGCTAGATTGATGCTTGTTCAAGGTTTTTGATTCTTCGACCCCAATGGTACTACAATGGCTTGGGGATGGTACCTTTTCTTGTCGTCTAGTGGACTGAGGTGTTTCACTTCATTCTTCAAGTTAAAATTTTGTAGTGATAAGGTTAACCTGCAATGCAGATTGTGAAAAGCTGGGTGAAGCTGTTGACCCGCCAACGAGGCTACACAGATCAGATGGTCGAGGATGCAAATGCGGTCATTTTCACTTTTGGCTCTTACCGATTAGG
Source organism: Lathyrus sativus (assembly GCA_963859935.3). Taxonomy (NCBI): domain Eukaryota; kingdom Viridiplantae; phylum Streptophyta; class Magnoliopsida; order Fabales; family Fabaceae; genus Lathyrus; species Lathyrus sativus. The sequence goes on along the minus strand of OZ012739.1, from coordinate 653,133,555 downwards.
GGTGAGTTTGCTAGTGTTAGCTTTATCCTTGTTTGTTCTAGTGCTTGCATATTGTGAAAAACTTTTATGCATGGAACAGTTGCTATTTTCTCTTTATATATATGATGATTAATACTCTCCTCGCAAGAGACACCTTATATATTTTTGGTTTATGCTGGCGAGTATATCTCATCAGTGTGTAATTCTAAAGTCCGTAGAGTTTTGAAGTCTAGTTATATCAGTAGTGTGTAACAATAATCTTGTTTTAGTCACTATCAACAAATGACTGGTAGTAAGTGGTGACTTTGATGGAGTATTATATCTAATTTTATCACAAAATGTCTCAGACTTCCTTACTACATCGATGTAAACAACATTCTTGCAGAAAAATGTTATTTTTTCATTTATGATAAAAAATGTTGTTCTGTTCTAAACAAATAGAAGTAGACAGTTAATGAGTTGTAATATTCCTGTTTTATGAAATACCATTTTGTCTGTTTTGCTAGTGTTTTATCTACAAGTGTTCAGATATTATTGCTGCAATTTAAGCATTTGTAGGTTCATGGACCTGGAGTGGACATAGACACTTTGTGCATTGGTCCTTCCTATGTAAATCGAGAGGTAACATACTGCATCTAGTTTCTTTTGCTTAATTTAATTAAGTCCTTGGGATCAGTTATATTTTAGCCAGTGCATCTCTCTTTTGTATCAGGAGGATTTCTTCATCATTTTGCATAACATCCTGGCTGAAATGGAAGAAGTTACTGAACTTCAACCGGTCCCTGATGCACATGTCCCAGTTATGAAATTCAAGTTCCAGGGAATTTCTATAGATTTGCTGTATGCAAGTTTATCTATTTTGGTTGTGCCAGAAGTAAGTTTGGTCTCTTATTCATCAGGAGCTTCATATTTTCTGCTACATTTTATTGATATATTCGTTTCTTGGGTTAGTAAATTGAAGAGAGCTTCTATAACACAAGTACTTCTTCCTTTATAAAGTTAAGTTTTGTTGGCGTGTATAAAATTGAATGCAACCATCATAAAAAAAAAGAATGCAACCATGTGTTATCATTCAGTATATCGAGCCTTTATATTATTTATCTCTCTTTCCTGTTTTTTGACCTGCTTGATTTGAACTGTAGAATCTTTTTCCTCCTGTCACCCATATAACACGCCTTCAGGAATTATGGAGAATGTAAATGTTTAGTTGTTTTATTGCTCTACGTAATCATATATTGGATTAGTGTGCCAGCGTTCATTTAGTACACATAAGTACGCTAAATGCACGTTTTAATTGTTTATCTAAATTTATTTATGCAGTTTATTGAGTTTGATGCATCATATTAGAAAAAGTTGTTAATCAGGACTATTTGTTACTGATAACCATTTTTATGCTGCCTTTTGTGTTTTAGTTTTTTTTTTCTAAGAGCAAATCACATTTCTATGGTTTTTCTTATTTGTTCGTTCTCATGCCTTAGAATCTAGTTTCTCTTGAAACTTGTTTTCACTTTATTATCGTTTTGAAACACTTATCCACAGGACCTGGATATCTCAGACGGTTCCATTCTGCATGATATTGATGAAAAAACTGTAAGAAGTCTTAATGGCTGCCGAGTGGCGGATCAAATTCTTAAACTTGTTCCGAATGTCGAGGTTAATACATTGTTCATTATTTGGTTTAATTGATATATTAGGTATTAAATAGATCAATTCAATGATTTTGTCTTATTAATTTGATATTCTATTAACTCTTGATAATGATAGAACTTCCGAACTACGCTGAGATGTTTAAAGTTTTGGGCTAAAAGACGCGGTGTTTATTCAAATGTAAGAATTGCACCTATAACCTTAATAATTTTTGTCATATCGAATGGCATGAGCATTTATGTTTCTTTTTTATTAACATATTTCGGTGTGTTTAGGTTACTGGATTCCTTGGAGGTGTAAATTGGGCTATTTTAGTTGCTAGAGTTTGCCAGTTTTACCCTAATGCAATCCCTAGTATGTTGGTTTCTAGATTCTTCAGGGTCTATTCACAGTGGCGGTGGCCAAACCCTGTAATGCTGTGCTCTATAGAAGAGAATGAACCACATCTTCCTATATGGGATCCTCGTAGAAACCATAGGGACAGGTTTCACATTATGCCAATAATTACTCCTGCATACCCTTGCATGAATTCCAGCTACAATGTTTCGACAAGCACTCTTCGTGTTATGATGGAACAGTTCCAACATGGCAACAAGATTTGTGACGTAAGCGGTCTATTGTTCCTTAAGTTCCTTTTCCCTTTTAATTTAAAATGTATGTCTTTATTTGATTGATACTTCTACTGTTAGGAAATTGAGCTTAACAAATCACAGTGGAGTGCACTTTTTAAGCCATATGTCTTTTTTGAGGCATACAAAAACTATTTACAAGTAGACATAGTTGCATTAGATGCTGTTGATTTACTGTTGTGGAGGGGTTGGGTAGAATCCCGACTGAGACAGCTAACCTTGAAGGTATTTTGTCAATCTTTTATGAGACTCTTCCTTGTCTGGATTCAATCTATGTCTTGGGTCTGCATTTATTTATTAAAGATGTTTGATCTGAACATTTTAACAAATTGTTTTATTTATGTCTGTATATGAATACATGCTTTTAATCATCTATGAGCAGATAGAGCGAGATACACATGGGATGCTGCAGTGTCATCCTTATCCACACGAGTATGCAGACGCGTCTAAGCCTTGTCCGCATTCTGCATTTTTTATGGGCTTGCAAAGAAAAGAGGGAGTAAGAGGTCAAGAAGGTCAGCAATTTGATATACGTGGAACAGTTGACGAATTCAGACAAGAAATTAATATGTATGTATACTGGAAGCCGGGGATGGAAATTTATGTTTCTCATATTCGTCGAAAGCAGCTCCCTGCATTTCTTTTTCCAGATGGTTACAAACGTACTCGAATGCTGAGGCATATGAGCCATGCAGCAGATAAAACGAGGGAATATACCACAAAGTGCTACTCTGGATCTAGCTCTTCTGAAAGGTGCATCAAGAGGAAAAATAGCCATGAAACGGGGGATGTGAAGCCAGATAAACCAGAGAAGCGGACATCTGTTAGCCCACAGAGGCTAGAGTGTGTTTCACCTGAAAGTTGTACAAGTAAATTGGATGGTACACCTCAAATAAGTATTGAGTGTATTGAAGGGGTTAGGCCAGATGGCTCAACAATGAAGGACACTGATAGAAATTGTGGAATCAAGTCATCTCATAGACTCTTAGGAAGTGATACAATTATTGAAGTAGGTGACATGCAGATAAATGAAACCTGTATTGTTGACTCCACACATAGGCTGAAATCAAGGGATTTAGAAGTTCAGAATGAGGTAAGCCTGCTGAATCAGCGGAAGAACCTTCCCTTGGGAAGTTGATTGGTTCATGTGAAATTCCTTAATTAGAAGTTGGTGGTCCATTTCAGAATGGAGTCAACGGGGACAAAGCTCTGGATCTGGCTTTTGTTTGCTTGGAAAGGGCAGAAACTACATCTTCAAAAAGCTTGACAAACTGGGAAGAGAGTGCTGTTAAAATGGATCAACAGCTAGACAAAGCTTGTAATTTCACAAGGGCTGAATGTTCAGATTATGCACCAAGTGCCAGCATCCAGAACCTCAATTGCGAGGTGAGTTTCTTTATTTGAGGTCTTTTAGATTAGGAACTGTTGTGGATGGCAATGAAAAATACTGGGAAGTCTGAGAGATAGTGAGAATCAGCCCATAATTTGCAGGGTGATGTTTGTGTGGCTGATCCTGATCATTTCTGAATAGACTATTTCAAAATAAGGTGGCTGAAGAAGTTTAAGGTTTTGAGTTTTCTAATCTCTTTCTGTTTTATCTGTGGTAAAACTGATTTAATATTGTAACAATACTATTCTCACAAAATTGTTTTATCAACACTATCAAGAATACTATATATCAAGGGTTTTCAGATTACACTCACAAGAATACTATGTTTCAAGGGTTTTCAAAATACAAAACTGATTGGTTGATTATTCCCCCCCTTTGTTATAGCTTGTTATCACTTGGCATATATTATATTAAATCAGAATATGGTCTGTCCCTTTTCTCTTCCTAACTTGTTGGGTCTTACTATGTTCAACTGTTCTTACATGGTATATTTCCCCCTTTTGCTTCAAGATAATTTGGCTATCAATTTCGTGGCAATTGAATTTCATAATCAATCTTCTGACCGGTGAATATGTGGTCGCAGGTCTTGCACCACTATACGTGCTATGTTTCCAGTAACTGTGCTTAACAACCTGACTTGTTTTGTGTATAGAGAGGCTCAGACCAGACCTTCCTTTTGTTTCATTTTAAAATTTGTTTGATGCTTTGTTAGATTCCTAACTTTTGTTCTTTCTATTTTCCATCTTGTGTATAGACAGATGTCAGACTCAGGAGTGTATAAGTTATAAAGATGGAGCTAGGTCAGATTTTTTGCAGGAGCTTGTGAAAGACATGTTTTTTTGACGTTTTTTTGAAGTGTAAATACTGTTTCTCTTTGGTTTTGGCTTTGTAGGAGGATAAATTTGGGATGCATCACATGGAGGTGAATAATGGAAATTGCTGCAAAACTTTATGCTATATTAGGGCTGTTACTGTACTGAGGTCGTATGAACATGTGGAAAGACTTCAGCTGGACAGTGAGCATGGAAGCTAATCAGATTAAGGTTTTGGCGAGTGTTGCAAGTACAAGGATGAACAGCATGATGAAAATGCTTGAAAATGCGGCCACATCCTGTTGTGTATAAAACATGAGCTCATTTCATCGTTAAAGCTGTGAATCATCTCATAAAACTTGACATATTTGCATGCCGAGGAATGGGAACTTTGTTGTTTGCTTGTGATGTGGATGATCCATACATCTTGTAATGTAAATGTAATCAAATAGTATTTTTGGCCAAGTGGTTTAGAAGAGAAAATGTTAAAAGTGATATTTTTGGTGGCATTCAAGTTAGAAGTTTAGATGGTAGGAAAAATCAATCTGCCCATGGATTTTGCTTTTCTTTCAATTTTTCATCATTATTCTTGCATGTCTTTTTCTTCATCTTTTGGTGGATCAGAATGACAATACAACAATGACTAAGCCTTATCCCTCGAGGTGAGATTGTCTAAATGGATCAACTATTCGTCATAATGTTTTATCAAGGATCATGTTTCTATCTAAATAATTAATTTTGAATTTTTTTTAAAAAACTTGTCTTTCTAGGCCTTTCATTTTCTTTACATTTCCATCTGGTCTACACTCTTGTTTACAAAAATCTATCAATCTTCATGTAATCTTCTCCGATATATTTTGACATTCTCTCAAATATTTTCATTTCTTATTCTATTATGTTGAATCTTATCACACATCCATTGCAACATCTTCATCTCTACTATACAATGTGAGGTCACATGTTTGAAGCTATTCTGTTGAATCTTATCACACATCCACCACAACATCTTCTTCTCTACCATACAATGTGAGGTCACATGTTTGAATCCAGAATATGGTGTCAACCTTTTTAATGCAAGAGACTATTGGGTTGACTAAATATACAATGTGAGGTCACATGTTTGAATCCAGAATATGGTGTCAACCTTTTTAATGCAAGAGACTATTGGGTTGCCTAAATAAAGCTGTAATGTGAGCGATTGGTTATATGCTAGATTCATGGTTTTTTATTGGAAGACAGGCTTAAACTATGACTAATATAATTTCACTTGAAGTCTGACACATTTGCATTACATATCTCATTAATACTGTGAGGAACACTATCGTTACACACTATATAAGCAGCTTTCTTCATTTTCATTCACAGTTCTACCATCCTTGTAACTAGAAATGTAAGTTGTATTGCCAAGAAGAGGAGTGATCTCAAATTCAGTTGCCACTCTTGTATGTGCAGAACTTGAAGAACAACACTGCCGAAGAACTTGCAAAATCTCCTTTGTTGAAGGCCTAGTGGAGGGTAATGTGCTTGTGCACATGAGACCTAATTTGAAGACGCTAGTCATCTCTGCTGCATAGGGTGTTTCTCTGATATCCTCATCAAAGGCATCGGTGATACATTTTCCTTCATCACAATGCCGCCATGCCCAATCAACCAGGCTGCATGCATTCTCACCTCCATAATTAGGCTCCCTTCCTGTCACAAGCTCTAGTAGTACAACTCCAAAGCTATACACATCGACTTTTTCATCAATCCTGGTAGAATATGCATATTCTGCAATACAATGAGGCATATAATCAGTTAAGTTGAATTTGGATATAAAGAAGTTTTGTTGTTAGCATCACTTACCTGGTGGAATGTAGCCGAAAGACCCTGCTAAAACAGACATGGTGTATGGTTCCCCATTCTTTGCCAACATCTTGGCAAGTCCAAAATCTGCTATACTTGCCTTGAACTTAGAGTCAAGCAATATATTGCTCGATTTGACATCTCTGTGAATGATTGGCACTGAACATTCATGATGCATGTAACACAGGCCTTGTGCAGCACCAATGGCAATGTTCGACCTTGTTGGCCAACTCAACACCGTTTGATTCTCAGTGTGTGAGCTCAACCCAGAGACCGATGTTTTCTTCTTTTTATGAAGCCATTTGTCCAAGCTATGATTTTCCATGTATTCATAAACAAGAAGTTTAGAGTTCTCACTTGAATAACAACACAAAAGCTTCACTATATTGGAATGCCTAATATTGCCCAGAATTTCAACCTCAGCCATAAATTCTTTATCCAGTTTGTCATCCACATCCTTGACATTCCAAATCTTCTTCACTGCAATGTACTCACCGGGACGAGTTGAAGCTACCCGGTAAACTTTTCCAAACCCTCCACTTCCTATGAGGTTATTTTCTGTCAAACTTGAGAAGATATTTATTTCCGTGAGATCAAACCTCTGGAATGATGTAAGCCTCCATGTTGAAAGCTTACGCCCGCAGCGCTTTTTGCCGCAATACTTTTTCAACGTGCAGAAGGCCAACGAAACTGTGGCCAGCAACACAGCAACGGAAACAGCAAGAATCAGAGCAATGAGTTTTGATTTCAAAGATGAATGATTTCTGAAGTGTTGCGGTGTTGTTTTTGTCAAGCAGCTTGAAAGGTTGAAATTTTCATCATGTGCACATAGTTGAGGATTGTTCAAGAAACTGTTTTCATATGCAAGATTATCAAACTCATCAGGGATGTTCCCTGTAAGCTTGTTGGAAGACAAGTTAAGAAAAATAAGCTTCAAATTCACAAGCTGAGGTGGGATTTCACCGGTTAAGTTATTTTCAGATAAATCCAAGTAGTCAAGGCTTGGAAGAGAAGACAAAGCTACAGGTATTCGACCCGTAATTTTGTTTCTCGAGATATTTAGAATATTAAGTGATCGCCACGATATTATTTCAGACGGAAGTGTTCCAGAGAGTTGATTACCATCAAGCATGAGAGTAATGATCTGCGATAAACCCGTTAATTCCCTTGGAACCTCACCAGAAAACAAGTTGTTTCCTGCATCAAAAACTACCAAATTTAAAGCAGAAGAAACTCCAAGAGATATCTGACCTGAAAAGTTATTGTTTCTAATCTCAAGTCTAGACATGTTCCACGATAATTTACTCGGAAGTTCACCGGAAAACAAGTTATCACTTATCATCAACGTCGACAATTTCGTCAAATTCCACAAACCCAAAGGAACTTCCCCTGAAAATCTGTTATTGTAAAGCTTAACAGTGGTAAGAGAAACACAATTCTCAAACCAATTTGGCAAGTTTCCACTGAGATTATTCAAAAAAGCAGTTACCCCCAACAAAACACCACCTTCACACAAATGTTCGGGCAACCCACCAATGAGTTGATTTTCACCAACTTCAAAAATCACAAGCTTTGAATACCTTCCTAATTCTGAAGGTAGTGTCCCATTCAACTTATTTTCAAAAACCTTAAATTTCCTCAAACTTGGAATCAGCCCTAAACTGCTAGGAATCTCACCAGATAACTGATTTGAAAACAATTGCAGAACAGTCAAATTCTGCAACTTACCGAATTCTTTCGGTATCGAACCAGTTAAATTGTTCATAGACAAATCGATTTCTGTTAAATTCAAAGCCTGAACCGAATCAGGTATCACACCAATAAACCTATTGAGGTAAAGGTACATATAGGTCAATTTCTTCAGCGAGAATAAACTTCTAGGTATGTTTCCGGTTAAATTGTTGGTTGATAAATCCAAATGTTCGAGATTCGTGAGATTCACGAAGCTTTCTGGAATGGTTCCGATCAAGTTACACTTTGAAATCCACATGAATTTCAAGTTTTTCATTTTTCCGAACTCGAACGGAATTGTCATTGGTTTGAGTCTGAAGTTATTAGCTATACCGAGGGTTTCGAGGTTCGATAAGTCTCCGATTTCCTTTGGAATGGTTCCGTTGAAGTTGTTTTGAAAGAGGTAAAGTGTTTTAAGGTTATGCAGTTTCCCGATAGCCGCCGGGATATCGCCGGTGAAGCTGTTGCCGGCGAGGTTGAGGTACGTGAGTGTTTTGAGGTTACCGATGTCGTCAGGGATTTGTCCGGCGAAGTAGTTCTGGGAGAGTTCGAGGTACCGGAGGTTGGAGCAGTTGTACATCCACGTCGGAAACTCTCCGGCGACGGAGTTGTTGGAGAGGTCAAGTTTAGTGAGGCTCTTGAGGTTGCAGATTATCGAAGGGAGTTTCTGTGTGGTGATGTCTTTGTTCGGGAGGAGAAGCTCCGTGACGAATCCACCGGTGCAATTGATCTCCGGCCATCCGCACGGCGAAGACGGTGACGGTTTCCATGACTGAAGCGACGGTGGATCACCAATTTGACGTTTCAAACTAAGAAGTATGGTTACTTCGGAGGCTATAGGTTGTGAAATTACTTTGAAGGGTATTATGAAGGTTAGCAAGAGAAACAGATTACAGGGAAATTTCAACATAAAGAAGGGTAGTTTAGGCATTTTGAAGATACAGTTAGTTTCAGTATTTGCCGGGAAATTATGGTCTTAGTTATTTCAATGTAACACGTTTGTGAATTTACTTTTAGTTTATATATGATATAGATATGGGCAAAAATAGCATTGAAAAAATACACTAACTATAAAGTTCAACGACATGAGTGTGACACTGGAAATTAAGTTAATTAAAGTAGAGTTTTGTTCAAACACGATGGTTTTATGGTATGATTATTTTGTGATGGCCAATTTGTCAATGGTAGAAGATTCCACTAAATAACTTAGGTTGGTTAAAATTACACACTATATGCGACACACTATAACTATAGAATATTATTTGGGGGTAGATGGGTTGATGTGTGGTTTTTCTTACATTAGTGTAGTTTAGGAGATGTAATCAAAACTAATCGCTGTCCTTAAATATTGTGGGCGTGGTTATAGATTCTAGGCTAAATTATGATTTCAAAACTTATTTATTTTTATTTTAATACTTTAATTTTAATTCAATTAGTTATATTAATCATTTTGTTAATTTTAATTCATTCTAATTGAATTTATGAACATTACAATGATAATGATGCTGTTATATAATTCTAAAATTGGGGTGTTCATGGGTGCGGGTCGACCCGCAAACCCGCCTATCCAAACCGAACCAACCCACTAATTACCCGGACCCATTTATTTACGGGTATATCTGACCCAACCCGTAACAACCCGTATAGATTTGGTTCGGGTATTGGGTTTTAGTTTCTAAACCCATGAACCCGTTGACCCAACCCGTTGACGTGACATAATTAATTATTATTATTATTATATTATTATTTATAAATTTTAAAGTTGCTATAACTTTGTAAATTGTAACGTACACAAAGATCTTTTGCACTTTCCTTCCAGTTTTCAATCACACATTAAATTATTATTATTATTATAATTAAACATTATTATTAATATTAATCATGCTTGCTTGACTTATGCACTTCTAGTTTACACTTTACTGCCTTTTTATTTTTTTAATGAATCTTTATTAACTAATAATAATTAAGTATATATTAGAAACTTACTAAACTAAAGACAATACCACTTAACCTAACCCTATTTTTTTACTACGCGCAAATCTCAAACGTCACCACTCCTCTTTCTCTCACGATGTTTTTTTTTTTATTTTACTCTCTCACATTCCAATTCCATCTTGCTTTTGAAAATCCACAGTCTATACTTTGACTCTCTCATAGTTTCGTCTCCATATTGAATAAGGTTTTATACTTTTTATAGTTCTACAATATATTTATTTCAATGCAATATATTGTTTTTACAGTATGTACTTCAATAGTTTTATATCAATGCAAAATATGATGATAGGTTCAATGTAATGTACTATTTTGTTTCATATGATGCAAAGTACTATTTTGTTTCATATGATGAAAATATATTTTGATGCAAAGTCCTGTTCTGTTTCATATTATTAATTTAAATATATTTTGTTTAATGTTGTTTTAATAATAATTTATATTAAAAATTGTTTTTTTTTATAGAAAATGGAAGTGGAACAATCACAAATTGTCAGTGAAGATGTTGCTCATCCACTTGAACAAGAGCAAGAAGTTCAACAAATACAAGGAGAAGGGTTGTCATCATTGCCACCAAGTGCACTAATAGAGGTAAGCAAAAGAAAACCCTCTAGAAAACCTTCTACAGTTTGGAAAGATTTTAAAAGGGTTAATGATAAGGCTATATGTAAGTATTGTGGGAAACAATATGCTGCAAATAGTGGTAGTCATGACACTACTAACATGCATAAACATTTGAAAGTGTGCCTGAAAAATCCAAATAGGGTAGTTGATAAGAAACAAAAAACTATAGCTATTGGAAAAGAAAGTGAGGATGATCCTAATAGTGTTAGCTTGAAACTTGTTGATTTTAATCAAGAGAGGACTAGATTAACACTTGCAAAGATGATAATCATTGATGAGCTCCCTTTTAAATATGTTGAAAATGAAGGATTTAATATGTTCATGAAAGAGGCTCAACCAAGATTCAAAATTCCATCTCGTGTCACTGTTGCCAGAGATTGTTTATGCTTGTACTTCGATGAGAAAGAAAAATTGAAATCTATGTTGTCTGCTAATAAACAAATGGTGTCTCTTACCACTGATACTTGGACATCGATTCAGAATATGAATTATATGTGTGTTACAGCTCACTATATTGATGACGAGTGGAATTTAAAGAAGAGTATATTAAGCTTTGGTATAATTGCTGACCATAAAGGTGAAACTATAGGGATAACATTAGAGAATTGCATGAAGGAATGGGGTATCAAGTCTATATGTTGTGTGACTGTTGATAATGCAAGTGCTAACAATTTGGCAATTGATTATTTAAATCGAGGCATGAGTTTTTGGAATGGTCGTACTTTGTTTAATGGGGAGTACTTGCATATGAGATGTAGTGCTCACATATTAAACTTGATTGTCAAAGAAGGAATAAAGGATATTGATGAATCTGTTAAAAGAATTAGGGCTGCATGTAAGTTTGTCAAGGCTTCTCCTAGTAGGTTGGCTACTTTCAAGAAGTGTGCAGAAGCTGTTGGTGTATGTTCTAAAGCATTGGTAACACTAGATGTAGAAACCAGATGGAACTCTACTTATTTAATGTTGAACATCGCTGAAAAGTATGAACATGCATTTTACCGCTTAGAACATGCTGATGTTGCATTTTTAACTAATCTCCGTATTGAGTCGAAAGGATGTCTTAATCGAGCTGATTGGGAACGAGCTCGCATTTTTGTGAAGTTTTTGAAAACTTTTTATGATGCCACACTTTCTTTTTCTGGGTCATTGCATGTTACTGCTAACTCTTTTTTCAAACAGTTGATGGATATTAAAAAAACGTTGAATAAATGGAGGCACAATGTTAGTGATCCAATTTTGAAAACTATGACAGCAAATATGCAATTGAAGTACAACAAGTATTGGGAAAGCAATACAATAAATTATCTTCTCTTTGTTGCTATTTATCTTGATCCTCGTTATAAGCTTGACTATATTGAATTTTGTTTTACTCGGATGTATGGTGAAAAATTGTCAGAGGATATGTTAAAGAAATTGAAATCTCTCATTGCTAAATTGTTTGAGCACTATTTATTTTTGTATCCTGTTTCTCATGATGGTGGTTCCAATGCCTCATCTTCAAACATTGCCTCTCATTCTAGAATTGAAAATGGTGAAGATGATGAAGATTGAGACAATTTGTTTAGAATGAATATGAAGAAAAAACAATGTGAAGTGCAAAAAAATGAGTTGGAAAGGTATTTAGAGGATGGTGTTGAAGATGATTCTCCTACATTTAATATTCTCACTTGGTGGAAAGGAAAAACAAATAAATATCATGTGCTTTCCCGCATAGCTAGAGATATATTGGCTATCCCTGAAGGAAAATTGCGATCTAAACGCAGCGGAAAACAAAAATTTCCTTTAGTGATCCTTACGAATGAGCATGGTCAGTGATAGAATCGTTACCTCTTTGTGGCGATTCAGATCTTTGATGCAGCGATCACAAGCGTTGATGAAGTGCAACGCCTCTACTCAGTCCACACGAACAGCTTCCGGTCACAGTGCTAGCTGCTTACGAACGGAATTATTTGAGTGAGAAAAGAGAATCAAAAACGAAATTGCATCAAGTGAAAGCTTCATCACAAGGGTTCCTTTTATAGACTCTCTTGTGGACTGCGGGCTAAAAACCCAATTCACATGATCCATAATAATATTATATATTATTATAATAACTATTATTATAATAAATATATTTATTTTATTATTATTTTATAACCATTATAAAATAACAATAATTATTATTATATTATCCGAATTTCTATTTTTTTTCACTTAAGTGCACCGTACCTTACGGTGTTCCTTTGATTTCTCTATCTCTCATCAAACTGTCCTTATGTGTGTGACCCTGTAGGATTTCGTAACGTTGATAATTATATTAAATTATATATTTAACATAATAAACAGTAAGCAGTATCTAGCAACACATCACTGCTACCCAAGTCACGAAAATGTCACGTGATCTGACAAAACCTTTTTCGTGATAATATATGTTTGTACAATTACCCTTTTGCCCCTATGTCTATATTGAACACAAGGCATACACTGTGTCATCCTTGTCCAGTTCAATATTGGGCCCTTAGACATTTCTCCTGTTATGCAGGATTGGCAAATTCCATCTAGGACACTCATGTCCCTCAGCATGCTTCGTGGAGTGCCCATCAACTGTCTTTATGATCATCCAGTTACGGATAATGTTTGATCAGCAATAAAGCACCCGACTCTACATCTAGGGTCCATAGTGGTTTCAGGTCGAAGGGTGGTAATACACCATTATCACCATGAGAATAACTTATGACACTTTGCATAACATACTATGTAGTATTCTCATAGCGGGTCAATCCGATATAAATATTACTCTTAATATTTATACCTATGTCAAGACTTGATAACTCTTTATCCATGATCCATGAGATGTGATCACCAGTCTATCTTCATAATAGTCTCAATGCTTTTAATGTTATCCCACTTTGCAATAAAGCTTGACTACGGATATTTTAAGAATAATGTCTTTATGTTTAATGGGATCTCATGATTAAGTCACACTTAACATTTCATTAAACAGACTAACTATTCTAGGGACTTTATTATTCTGAAAGACAAACATAATAAAGAAATGCCTTTTATTATTAAACGAATAATCCGATACAAGTACCAAAAAGTATTGGCCTCTAGGGCTTACACCAACAATCTCCCACTAGCACTAGAGCCAATTAGGTATACCCTTAATACCCATAGATCTAGTATGACCATCATGCTTCTGTTGCGCAAGAGGCTTTGTTAATGGGTCAGCGATATTGTCAAGTGTAGGTACTCTGCATATCTTCACATCTCCCCGATCGATTATCTCTCGAATGAGGTGATAACGCCTAAGTATGTGTTTGGATCGTTGGTGAAATCTAGGCTCCTTAGCTTGTGCGATAGCACCATTGTTATCACAATATAAACCAATGGGATCCACAATGCTAGGGACTATGCCAAGTTCACTAATGAACTTCTTGATCCAAACAGCTTCCTTTGCTGTATTTGAGGCAGCAATATACTCGGCCTCAGTTGTAGAATCAGCAACTGTTTCTTGCTTTGAACTTTTCCAGCTCGCAGCGCCACCATTGAGACAGAACACATAACCAGATTGTGATCTAAAATCATCCTTATCTGTCTGGAAGCTAGCATCAGTGTAACCAATTACATCAAGCTCTTCCTGACCTCCATATATCAAGAATGAATCCTTAGTCCTTCTCAAGTACTTAAGGATATTCTTGACAGCTACCCAGTGAGCATCACCGGGATCAGATTGGTACCTACTCGTTGCACTTAATGCATACGAGACATCTGGTCGAGTACATAACATGGCATACATGATAGATCCTATTGCAGATGCATATGGAATCTTATTCATGCGATCCCTTTCTTCCTTAGTTGAAGGGGATTGTGTTTTTGATAAACACAGACCATGTTGCATAGGTATGAATCCTTTCTTGGAATCATGCATATTAAAGCGTCTCAACACTTTATCTATGTATGTACTCTGACTTAGGCCAAGCAGTTTTTGTGATCTATCTCTATAGATCCTAATTCCTAATATATAGGCTGCTTCACCTAGGTCTTTCATAGAAAAACAATTCCCTAACCAAGTCTTCACTTGTTGCAAGGTAGGGACATCGTTTCCAATGAGTAATATGTCATCTACATATAATACCAGAAACACGATCATGCTCCCACTAACCTTCTTGTAGACACAAGGTTCATCTTCATTTTTGATGAATCCATATTGTTTTACGGTTTCATCAAAACGAAGATTCCAGCTTCTGGAAGCTTGCTTCAATCCATAGATTGATCGTTGTAACTTGCATATCTTTTGGGCATCTTGTGGTATGTCAAATCCTTCAGGTTGTGTCATGTACACATCCTCAAGAAGATTCCCATTAAGGAAAGCAGTTTTGACATCCATCTGCCATATTTCATAATCATGATATGCAGCGATGGCAAGTAAAATCCGAACAGATTTAAGCATCGCAACTGGTGAAAAGGTTTCATCATAGTCAACCCCATGAATTTGTTTATAGCCTTTTGCAACCAGTCTTGCTTTATAGGTATGTACCTTACCATCCATGTCAGTCTTCTTCTTGAAGACCCACTTGCATCCTATAGGGTTAACTCCTATAGGAGGTTCTACCAAGGTCCAAACCTGGTTTGTGTACATGGAATCCATTTCAGATTTCATGGCTTCTAGCCACTTCTCAGACTCAGGACCAGTTATGGCCTCTTTGTAGGTCACAGGCTCATCTTGATCCATGAGTAATACATCACCCTGATCACTTATGAGATATCCATATCTCTCAGGTTGGTGACGTATCCTGCTTGACCTACGCTGGTCTTGTTCTTCTTGAGCAGGTTGCTCTTCCACAACTACTTGTGTTTCCCGCTCTAGTTCCTCCATAGGTGTTTCAATGTTTTGTGATTCTTGAATTTCTTCAAGCTCTATTTTCCTCCCACTGTTTCCTTTGGAAATAAAATCCCTTTCCAGAAAGACTCCAGTTCGAGCGACAAACACTTTGCCCTCAGAAGGATTGTAGAAGTAATATCCTCTTGTTTCTTTAGGATACCCCACAAATAAGCATTTGTCAGATTTGGGCTCAAGCTTGGTTGAAATTTGTCATTTGACGTAAACTTCGCAACCCCAAATCTTCATGTAAGACATATGTGGTTTCTTACCACTCCATATCTCATATGGTGTCTTATCAACCTTTTTGGATGGAACACGGTTAAGTGTGTAAGCTGCTGTTAATAATGCATGTCCCCAAAAGGAGTTTGGAAGATCGACGTGACTCATCATGGATCGGACCATGTCTAACAAGGTTCGATTTCTTCTCTCAGATACACCATTCCATTGTGGTGTTCCAGGAGGAGTAAGTTGGGATAGAATCCCATACTCTTTTAGATGGTCATCAAATTCTAGGCTTAAATATTCACCGCCTCGATCTGATCGAAGAACTTTAATATTCTTACCTAGTTGGTTTTGTACTTCATTCTTGAATTCCTTGAACTTTTCAAAGGACTCAGATTTGTGTTTCATTAAATACACATATCCGTATCTACTGAAGTCATCAGTAAAAGTGATGAAGTACTGAAAACCTCCTCTGGCTGGTATGTTCAGTGGTCCACATACATCAGTATGTATGAGTGCCAAAAGATCATTAGCCCTTTCACCTTTTCCTGTGAATGGGGACTTTGTCATCTTTCCAATTAAACAAGATCTGCATGTCTCATATGATTCATAATCAAAAGAGTCCAAGAGTCCATCTTTATGGAGTTTGAAAATGCGTTTCTCATTTATGTGGCCTAATCGACAGTGCCAAAGGTAAGTTGGATTCAACTCATTAGGTTTCAACCTTTTAGTATTAATGTTATAAATTGGCATTTCAAGATCAAGGACATATAGTCCATTATTCATTTTTGCAGTAGCATAGAATATATCATTCAAATGAATGGAGCAACAATTGTTCCTTATTATGAATGAAAAACCAAACTTGTCCAAACAAGAAACGGAAATAATATTCCTGCTAATTGCAGGTACATAATAACAGTTCTCTAACTGAATTATTAAACCACTAGGTAAAGTTAAAACATAAGTTCCTACAGCTAAAGCAGCAACCTTTGCTCCATTGCCAACTCGTAGGTCAACTTCACCTTTTGCCAAATCTCTACTCCTTTTTAGCCCCTGCACATTAGTACAAATGTGAGAACCGCATCCAGTATCTAATACCCATGATGCAGAAGTAGATAAATTAATTTCAATAACAAAAATACCTGAATTTGAAGTCTCTACTCCATTATTCTTATCTTCCAGGTACTTTGGGCAATTTCTCTTCCAATGTCCGGTCTTACCGCAATGGAAGCAAGTGCCCTCCTTTGTTATTCCTCCACTAGGCTTCAAAACAGGAGGAGTGGGTTTGGGTTTGGCAACTTCCTTGCCTTTCCCTCTACCACCCTGTTTGATGGGCCTCTTGTTCTGTTTCTTTCCATTACTGACCATCAGAATGGATTTTCCTTTTGTCTTCATATTCTGCTCAGCAGTTCTCAACATGCCTAGCAGTTCTGGAAGACTTTTGTCCAAGTCATTCATATTGAAATTCAGGACAAACTGACTGAAGCTCTCTGGCAACGATTGCAAGATCAGATCAATCGCAAGTTCTTTTCCAAGGGGAAACCCTAATCTGTCAAGGTTCTCCACATACCCAATCATCTTGAGTACATGGGGACTTACAGGGGCTCCCTCAGCTAACTTGTTGTTAAAAAGGGACTTTGAAACCTGAAACCTCTCATTTCTTGCTTGCTCTTGATAAAGCGTTTTCAGATGTCCGATCATATCGAACGCAGACATGTTCTCGTGTTGCTTTTGCAACTCAGAGTTCATGGTAGCAAGCATGAGGCAAGCGGTTTCATTGGCATCATCAAAATGCTTCTTATAAGCATCTCTTTCTGCCTTTGGTGCAGAACTAGGAGGTTCCTCCTCAGGAACTGGTGTCTCCAAGACATACAGCTTCTTATCGTGCTTGAGGACAATCCTCAGATTACGGTGCCAATCCAGGAAATTTGTCCCAGACAATTTTTCCTTATCTAGGATGGATCGCAAAATATTGTTCGATGTGTTTGTTGTCATGGTAATCTACAAGAGAAATATGAAAATATAAGTATCATTAAAACAACATATTTAATTAGGCCTTTAATCAAATATGCTCCCACTATTTTATTCAAAACAAATGACCCTCATCATTTGATTCGGAAAATCCCGTTGGAAGACTTTCTAGTGGGTCGAGATCCATGTTTCACTTTGTTTTAAGTCAGCGTTAGGCTGATTACACAAAACTAAGTTATTTAGGTAGGAACTCCTTCCAATTGTATCTCATACAACTCTCGAATATTTTCAATTGGGTGAATAACTCCTTATTCTGATCCATCACATGAATCATTCCCAATTCTTGCTTCTAAACATATATAATCTTATTATAATTTGTTTAGTTAAGTTTGACCCATTGTTTTAGCAATTGGATATTACAATTATCCCATCACACCTTACTAATATAGAACATGCACCTCGCGTAGGCGAAACCTACAATGCTCGATACTAGTCTTGATGAGTGCTAAAAATTGGAAAGCATAAACTTAATATTTAATTTTGAGGGAATTTGTTATTAGTTTGATCTCACCGGCTTAACATGCAAAACGTCTCTCACATGCATCAACATACAATTACATGCATCAACATACATATAAAAAAGATACAATTATGGCCCCTAACGCAATTGTTCTCTCAAGCCAATGAGAGAACCTAAGCTAACCTAATAACGATCTAAGCTTCTCCAAGCATGATCTCCAAGGTTATCCTCCTTTAATATTGAATACTTCCTCCTTTTTTTTTTCATAACATAATATTACATTACATATAGGAAAACTCGTTTTACATACGAGGGAGTGAGATGAGAAAAGAATTTACATAAAGAGATTGAGAGAGAGGCACGACACGCAGGCCGTATTCAAAATTCCCAAAACAATAATAAAGGAAAAACTAAGGCCATAACTGATCACCACAAATAAATAATAATAAATACACTTTTATTATTAGTTTAAAATTCCGATAATTAAATAAACTAAATTAAATTTCGGCTGATTGATCACACTTTGCAGACTTAGCCGGGGGTTCCGCTGCCCGGTCAGCGGACGGTGGTTCCGCTGACCGTTCAGCGGACGGGGGTCAAGGGGGCAGCGCCTCCTTGCGGGGTTGTTAGGGGCAGCGCCCCAGCGAAAAATTTTATGAACACTTCATTGTATTTCACGTCGTTTCCTGCACAACTTTTGTGCATTTACAACCCCAACCGGAAAAGTCTGCGGCAATACAACACTTGTACTGCCATTAATCCTAATGCAACAATTTCATGCCGTCAAACACAACTCGATTGATAACTCAATATGATAGATCAACATGTCATTGCTTCACCATACTAACGTCGGATTCCGAAGCGAATGAAAATGATGATCTTTCAAAAAGAATTACAATCCTTATGTGATTGAATGGATGAAATCAAAACAGTATATCCCATATACCATCTTTGCATCAGAATTTCTTATATCTTATATAAAAGTGATCGATCTAATTGTGTAACCTATGGATGATCAATGTATCGCACAACTTCACCATACTAATGTCGGTTTCTGAAGCATAATCAACATCAATCATCCAAATCGTACACAACAGATGCCAAATTTAATTAATCGTTTATTGTTAAATTCATTCTGTGTTTTAATTGAATCAAATACAGAAAAGACGGAAATTTAACAGCTATCAGATCCATGGTTTCGTAAGTGGCTCTGATACCACTGAAGGAAAATTGCGATCTAAACGCAGCGGAAAACAAAAATTTCCTTTAGTGATCCTTACGAATGAGCATGGTCAGTGATAGAATCGTTACCTCTTTGTGGCGATTCAGATCTTTGATGCAGCGATCACAAGCGTTGATGAAGTGTAACGCCTCTACTCAGTCCACACAAACAGCTTCCGGTCACAGTGCTAGCTGCTTACGAACGGAATTATTTGAGTGAGAAAAGAGAATCAAAAACGAAATTGCATCAAGTGAAAGCTTCATCACAAGGGTTCCTTTTATAGACTCTCTTGTGGACTGCGGGCTAAAAACCCAATTCACATGATCCATAATAATATTATATATTATTATAATAACTATTAATATAATAAATATATTTATTTTATTATTATTTTATAACCATTATAAAATAACAATAATTATTATTATATTATCCGAATTTCTATTTTTTTTCACTTAAGTGCACCGTACCTTACGGTGTTCCTTTGATTTCTCTATCTCTCATCAAACTGTCCTTATGTGTGTGACCCTGTAGGATTTCGTAACGTTGGTAATTATATTAAATTATATATTTAACATAATAAACAGTAAGCGGTATCTAGCAACACATCACTGCTACCCAAGTCACGAAAATGTCATGTGATCTGACAAAACCTTTTTCGTGATAATATATGTTTGTACAATTACCCTTTTGCCCCTATGTCTATATTGAACACAAGGCATACACTGTGTCATCCTTGTCCAGTTCAATATTGGGCCCTTAGACATTTCTCCTGTTATGCAGGATTGACAAATTCCATCTAGGACACTCATGTCCCTCAGCATGCTTCGTGGAGTGCCCATCAACTGTCTTTATGATCATCCAGTTACGGATAATGTTTGATCAGCAATAAAGCACCCGACTCTACATCTAGGGTCCATAGTGGTTTCAGGTCGAAGGGTGGTAATACACCATTATCACCATGAGAATAACTTATGACACTTTGCATAACATACTATGTAGTATTCTCATAGCGGGTCAATCCGATATAAATATTACTCTTAATATTTATACCTATGTCAAGACTTGATAACTCTTTATCCATGATCCATGAGATGTGATCACCAGTCTATCTTCATAATAGTCTCAATGCTTTTAATGTTATCCCACTTTGCAATAAAGCTTGACTACGGATATTTTAAGAATAATGTCTTTATGTTTAATGGGATCTCATGATTAAGTCACACTTAACATTTCATTAAACAGACTAACTATTCTAGGGACTTTATTATTCTGAAAGACAAACATAATAAAGAAATGCCTTTTATTATTAAACGAATAATCCGATACAAGTACCAAAAAGTATTGGCCTCTAGGGCTTACACCAACAATCCCTGTATCCACTGTATCTTCTGAATCCGCTTTTAGTACAGGAGGTCGTGTCCTTGATTCATTTCGTAGTTCCTTGAATCCCTCTACCGTTGAAGCTTTGATTTGTACTCAAAATTGGATCAAATCTCCTAAGGTCATTGATTTAGAAAAAGAGTTGGTTGAATTGGAAAAGGTTGAGTCAGGTATGAATTATATGTTTGAATTTTAAAATCTATTTTATTTTAGTATTACATTACATTATTCTTATTAGTTGTTTGTGTTTACATATATAGAGTTAGCTGGATTAGTTTCTATTGATGTTGGCATTACTGCGGTTGAGCTTAATACAACTGTTACTACTAGATTTTAAGGTATTTTCTAGTGTTGTTTTTTTTTCTTCTTCTTTTGACTATTGTTGCTTAAACTTTTAACTGTTGTTGCTGGATTTTATGTTGTTGCTAAACGTTTCATTGTTGTTGCTGGAATCTTTTACAGCTACTGTTGCTGAATTTTCTGTTGTTGCTAAACCTTTCTCTGCTGGTGCTGGAATCTTTTATAGTTGCTGTTAGATTTTGGTGCTATTAGACCAATATTGGACCAATACATCTATGTCATTTTAAGACTAAGTGATGTTTATTTGCTTTTGAATTATTTAGAATTTATGAATTTTATGGAAATGATATTTTATGGAATTTTATATATTATTAAGTGTTAATATATATGATAGTTTACGGACCTACTTTTAAGCATGTGCTAGAAAAGGTAACATTTGAGTATCAAAACAACAAATATATACTGTATATTATTATATATTTGTTTTACATATGTTGATATATATTTGTAATGGATAACATTTGAGTATCAAAATAACTAATAAATTTTTATAAATTAAGGTATATTAATGAAAATATATAAATAATTAATGGTGTATATGTATCTTAATATTTTTTATGACAAAGAAAATACATTTCAAAATTTTAATTGTTATATTTTTAATTACTCTATTTTATATGTAGGATTTGTCTCCACTACGTAAATAATTTAATTGTTTGAAATATGCAAAATTATATTGAATTGTGTTATAGATTTTTTAAATTGAAAATAATAATTATTATATACACAACCCGTGGACCCAACCCTACCCAACCCGTAAATATCCGGGTTGATTCGGGTCGGTTTTTAAAGTAGAATTACGGGTTTGATGATAAACCAAACCCATTGAAAGTTGAACGGATTGGGTAACGGGTTAAGGCGAACCCGGTCCAACCCAACCCGCGTACACCCCTATCCTAAAATAAGTTAATATGAGTTGTTGTCAGTGGTAAGTTCAAAAACATTTTTTTGAAGAGTTAATAAAAATTCATATATTTTTATTTAAAAAAGTTTACACACATCTATACAATATATAATTATAATGACAAAATAAACTCAAAATATATAAAAAGCTTATATAAATTGCAATTATTTAATTTAAGTTTTCATGTTCTAAAACTATTTAATATATTTTCACGTCAACAAAATTAAACACGTCACTATTTATATAATCATTCACATATTTGCTTATGAAAAATACATAATTTTTTTTTTAAAATTTAAAATAAAGTGACGAGTGTAAAAAATAAGTAAAATATATGAATATTTATTAATTTAAATAAAAAATAATCACCTGAAAAACTTTTATTTTATTATGAAAAAAAGATAAAACACGTGAATATTTTAACTATAATATTCATGAATACATGTGAAAATAGACAAGAAAACCATAAATCACAAGAGTTGAGTAGCATAGACCTCGTTGGGCGAAGTAGAGGCTTGCCCAACCAAAAACAAAACAAATCAGATCAACATTTCAACAATTGTCTCAATAAGGGATGTTAAATGCCCGCTAAGCGATGTTAAAAGCTTGCTAAGCAATTTTAAAAGCTCACATTCTACATTCTTTTTCACATACGATGTTAAAAGCTTATTGGGCGATGTTAAAGCTCGCTATGCAAAAAAGGCTCGCTTGGCAAGAGCAAAGGCTTGTTGTGGACTAAGGTAAGTTCATGGTGAAGGTAGGGCTTTCTCGCTAAGCGAAAGTAAGGGCTCACTAAACAAAAATATGGTGGCAAAATCCACTTGGATGAGTTGGCATGACTTAATGTAGAAGAAAGTAGGTGTGCTAAGTGAGCTACATGCTTGACTTAGCGAGAAGACCATACTAGAATCTTATAAATAAGGGTTCCAGTTAGTTCAACAAGATAACTTGGTGGGAATTTGGTAGTATTCTTGGTAGAGATTGAGAGAAATTCATTGTATATCAAAACATAACATGAGAGGAAAAAGGAGGAAGGTTGAGGGCGAAAACACAGTTTGAGGAATCGACAACAAATGTTTTTCAACTTCTTTCTTCTAGGTCTTAATTGTAAATCTACAATTAGTAAGCGTAGCTAATTTCTCTTTTGTTGGAGGTTAGAGGTAGTCATCTTAATTCTCATGTATTGATTGTGATATTGGTGTTCTTTGTAATTCTTCTTATGCTTTAATATTGATGAGTTCTTCATTCATAATGCTTGTCTTGGATTAGTTGCCTAAAACATGTTTTCATGGTTTGACTTGATATTTGAAAGGTATTTGTAATTACTAGATCCAAGTTTTTCATCTATTACATATGCTAAACTATAGAGATAAATTTAGTTCTAGAATCCGTATGAACTATCGAAGCTTAATGCTATCATATTGGTCAATAGGTTGAGAGACCGTCTATTAGACAATACGATCGATCTCACGTTGCTGACTCAAAGATGAACAAAGACAAGAGCGATGAGCGGTAATATTAATACCTGATTAGAATTACATATTATTGATCACAATCATACATGAGAACATGTTGAGAAAATCTAAAACCAATCAGTTTTCTCAATTGTTAACACCAAAGTTCAATTTAATTTATGTTATTTAAAAATTCACAAACAAAAAACATTTAATAAACCATTCTTAAAATCATAGAAACTATTGAACGGTCTTTGAAACAGAACTAGTCCATGTGGAGACGATAAATATATACTCATTATTCTAGTATCAACAAAATGATGTTGTTGCTGGGGACTAGCTTTAGTTTTAAAGACAATGCGATATATTTTTTTTATTATTTTAAGTATTCTTGTAAAATGTTACTCCCTCTGATCCCATTTATAAAAAAAAATTACTTTTTAGATTCATTGAATAAACAATGTATCTCGACAAAATATAGACCAACTACATTAGTTATTGAATGAATATAAAAAGATTTTTTTTCTTATAAACAAGACCAGAGGTAGGAATATTTATGCATAGTTGTAATTATTTAAACTAATAAGATACATGTAAAAAATTTCACAAAGAAATGTAGGAGTGACCTATGTATTGAAAATTTTATTATTATGAGCTTTGCACTGAAAATCATCTCACAAGATATTGCCTTTCCTTAGATGAAATAATAAAATGATTGAAAACCCATTAAAGACCATGACAATATCAAAGCAACAACAACTCAAATTATGGACAATATGTAGAACCAGTAAACAGACAACCACCATACCAAAATCCTCCTTAACAAGAAAATACATCATGATTGAAGGATACACTAAATTAGTTCATACATTTGTCTATAGAAAAAAACCATAATCCTTCACAGGAAGACATAATTTCAAAATTGGAGGATACTCTGAATCATTTTATGTAGTAAACTATGGTAAATCTATAGAAAAACTATTGCATTGATTACAAATCTGAAAATCCAAGTTTGTCAGTTAATCTTGTAATTAGTTGATCAACAAGGTGAAAAATTCAAAGTCATCACTTAAACCAAATTAGAGGAGCAATACAAAGCCATTAGAACTAGAACAAAAAAGTGAATGGAAACAACAATGATAAAGGAACATAAAAATTTGTTGTTAAAGAAAATGTGAAAGAAGTAAAAGAAAAGAAGTTGGAGAAAGATGTAAGTGAAAAGGAACAAACAAAATTCGAGGAAACAAAGGAGAAAAAAATTGAAAAATCCACCTATTCAAAATCTTCCTGACACATTGGCTCCAATTAAGAAAAGTCCATATTCAAGGTTTTCAACCATTATCAAAATAATGAAGATAAGCACATAACTCTCTAAAGCCTTGAAGCAATTGCCTTCCTATCTTAAATTGAAAAGAGAGAATAGGAAGAAGGAAATAAGATATATTAAGGAGCCTTAACACAGACGTCGAGCTAATGACGTTAAACAAACGCTTATTGAAAGACAATCCAACTTTCCAGCTTTAAATTTTCTTTAATATAAATTTTATTTTTCTGAACTAAAACAGGAAAAATCAAGTTTTGAAAATTTTGTAAAATTTTATTGGGATAGCTCATCTTTTTGCCAAGCGAAGACTTACCTGACGCAGGTTTGGCCAGCAAAATATTAGTGCCTCTAGGCAAAATTTTATGGTCTTAGGTACATATTGAAGACTAAAACCCAAACTTCACATAATGTTGACTTGAGAATAGACCAAACTCTTTTGAAGAGTGTGCATGCTCCAAGAATAAGATAAAAACTAAAGGTCACCAACACTAGTTACATTTAAATCAATGCAAAATACTCTTTTTAATCATTTAACTTTACTTTGAGGTCCATTTTGGTCCTTTAATTTTTAAAAAGACCAATGTAGTCTCTTATGTTTTTAAAAAGACTAGTGCAGTCTCTTATGTCTTAAAACAACATCATTTAAGTCATTTACGTCTAATTCTCAGAAACAGCGTTCGTGTTAGCACACATGGTATTCAATGTGACATATGTTTGCATGCGTGGAATATGACTTGGTACATGTGCATCACCAAAGTCATCAAAAATCCAAGAAAAAGTCCAAAATTTTGCCCCCTTGATTCTGTTAGTGCATGAGGCACTTTTAGTGAGGAGAGATAGATAGATAGATAGATAGATAGAGATAGAGAGAGAGAATGAAGAATAAGGATTGTTATTATTGAATGTGATTACTTATTGAATTATAAAGCATCTATTTATATACAACTAAGTAACTTGACTACTAAATAATAAACCCTAACCTTAACTAATTTGGGCTTGGGCTATAACTTGGATTATATCACAACATACCCCCTTATAATCCAAGTTATCAAACACAAACTAATTATAGTCGATCTGAACTATTCCTATCTTCTTTCTCAAAGTTAGGAATCTATTGATCTTCAGTCCTTTGGTGAAAATGTCAGCCAACTATGCTTCACTCGAGTAATGCCTCACTTCAAGTTCACCTTAGTTTACCTTTTTCTTTAGGAAATGAAACCTAGCCTCAATGTGCTTATTCCTTCCATGCAGAACTAGATTCTTTGCAAGATTAATGGTTGACTTGTTCTCGATTTGCAGCACCAGAGGTTTCTTCACTTCGACCTCCATCCCTTCCAGCGTATATCTGATCCAAATTGCTTGACAAGCAACATAGGATCATGCTATATATTCAACCTCACATGATGATAATACCACCACAAGTTGCTTTCTCGAGCACCATGAGATTGGGGCATCAAATACATGAAATAAGTAACCAGTTGCACTTCTTCGATCTTCTTTGCCTCTACACCAATTAACATCTAAATAGAAATTAACCACAACTTCTTTGCTTTTAGAATCTCATCGAAATGGAATTCCATAATTTGTCAATCCTTTTAAGTATCTCAGGATTCTTCTTGCAGCCTTCATGTGTGACACCCTTGGTTCACTCATATATCTGCTCACTAATCTGTTTTAGAAGCCTATATTAGGTTGACTGTTGCACACATATCTCAGAGATATAAAAATTTGTTTGAACAAAGTGACACCGACTCTGTCTTCTTCTCCATGCATCTCCAACTTCAAATTTGGTTCGACAGGTGAGAATGCAAGATTCGAGTTTTCCATCTCGAATCTCTAGAGTATCTCTTTGACATAATTTATTTGATGTAACACCATACCTTGCTTCGATATTCGAAATTCCATGCTTAGGAAGTACGATAACTTTCCCATATCTGACATTTCAAATTCTTTCTTCATCAGCTCTTTGAACTTCAAAAAGTTCTCCAAGCTATTTCTAGTTACTAACAAGTCATCAACATATAAACAAATGATTTTTATATCTCTTATCACAACCTGAACATAAACACCATACTCAAATTTGCATTTGGTGAATCCCAATTCGACCAAATATGAGTCGATCTTTTTGTTCCATGCCCTAGGTGACTGCTTGTGGCCATAAAGTGCTTTGTGCAACTTGTATAATTTCCTTGCTTCCTCTTGTATCATAAACCCAGGAAGTTGTTTGACATATACCTCTTCATCTAGGGGACCATTTAAAAATTCTGATTTCACTTCTAAGTGAAATATCGATCGACCTTGCTTAGATGCTAAGGCTACCACCAATCGAACAGTCTCCAATCTTGATATTGGTGCATATACTTCAGAGTACTTGAGTCCTTCTCTCTGAAGAAATCCTCGAGCTACTAATCTTTCCCTGTGTCTTGCTATTAACCCATCATCATTATGCCTCAACTGAAAACCACTTCACTTTGATACCTTTTGTATATGTTGGAAATTCGATTAACTCCAATGTGTTACTTCTTTCAATAGCTTGAAACTCTTCAACCATAGATGACTTCCATTGTTTATTTTCTAAAGCATCGTTATAGTTGATTGGTTCAACACTTGCAAGTAAATCGAAATGAACCAAATCTCTATATGACGTGACTTCATCATCACTAACCACTTCACAGTCTTGAAGCCTTGCTGGGATTATTCTGATTCTTTGAGGTATTTACTTTGTGCTAGCCACACCCTCTCAATTGTCCACTTCGAAGACAGTGACTGGAACATTATCGACTAGAATTTCTTTATGCTCACTACTTTCTTCATCAACTTTATAGCCCATCAATGGATTATTAGTCGCATCACCTGAATTCCAATCCCAGGTAGAAATCTCATCAATCACAATGTATCGACTCATCACGATTTTATTTTTCATTATATGAATAACCTGTATGCTCCAATCTTATGATATCCTACCAGAATCATAGGTTCACTTTTATCATCAAGCTTCATTCTTCTAGCATCGGGAATATGCTTGTAGAAAGTAGAGTCAAACACCTTCAGATGACTCAGTGATGGTCATTTTCCACACCTAACTTCTTCTAGAATCTTGTTTTTAAGCTTCTTGGTAGGGCACCTTTTCGAAATATAAACAACAGTGGTCATAACTTCACCCCATAAGGACTTTGGCAGGTTCTTATGCTCCATCATGCATCTCACCATATCTAATATGATACTATTTCTTCTTTATGCTATTCCATTATGTTGAGGCATGTAAGGTGCAATTAACTCATGATAAATACCATGCTTTACACATAACTCCTCAAATATCTTGGATGTGTATTCCCCATCTCCATCTATTCACAGAACCTTGATATTTTTTTCACTATGGTTTTCTGTGAATGCAATATGCTCTTAAAATTATTTTGAATTATGTCAAAAATAGGTAGCTTAGATCTTTGTGGATTTAGACGTTACAATCCTTGTCAAAAAGTGCATCATCATCATAGAACATGTAAGACTAGATTTCATAAGCCATCACATGCCAAAATATGATTTTTTCACATAAAAATCATGCATGGGTCGATACATACTTAGTATGGGTCGATACATATTGAGTTGAATTTTAAAGAATTTGGTTCTGGCTTAGGTGGGTTGACACAAAGAAGCAATAGGCCGATACATCCTTCGAATGGGTCGACTCATTCTTGTTTGGGTCGACTCAATCTGAAACATGTTTTTCTAAAATTTTGCCACTGCCTCAAATGGGTCGATACAAAAGGAAGATGGGTAGACTTATAAAATGGATGGGTCGTGTCATACCTTAAATTTTACCCCTAGAATCCATCATCATTTACATATCATCTAACACATTTTATGTGTGTCATTCATGCATAGCTAACCATTCAGTTATCAAATGTTTGCCTTGTTTTGTTTTGTTTGTGAATTAGGGTTTGCATCAAGGAGATTATTGGTTGATCAGTCAAAGTTTTGGATTGATCATCAATATATCAAGTTATAAT
This sequence comes from Lathyrus sativus, assembly GCA_963859935.3. Lineage (NCBI taxonomy): Eukaryota > Viridiplantae > Streptophyta > Magnoliopsida > Fabales > Fabaceae > Lathyrus > Lathyrus sativus. The sequence goes on along the minus strand of OZ012739.1, from coordinate 653,104,672 downwards.
GATAAATAGTTTCCCTACATCAATAATCAAGTACAAAGTTTCATTGAATCAAGATCAATAGGTCTCAAGTCATCTGGTGCACCCAACTAGGGTTTTGATCTAATATAGTCTCTGATTTGACTTTTGGAGCAAGGCATGATCCAAAATCTCAAAATATGTTTCAAGGAGCTAAAATGCATCATATTATTCCATTCATATGATTGGATTGATCCAAAGAGCTTGATTCATAAGCAATGCAAAAATTCAAATCCATCTGATGAAAAATCAACCACTGATCAAAGTCAAGTTTGACTTTTGACTTTTTGGTCAAACATGGGTTCCTCAAGTCAAGAATGATGATAATATGTGATTTGGATCATGACCAATCAAGATAAATCAAGAAATGTGAGGTTACTTGTAAAAAGGGCAACAATGAAGAAATTGAAATTTTTTCTAAGTTATGGAAGTTCATGATTTTTGTCCAACCTCCCAATCTCATAACTTCTAATCCAAGTAACCATTTTATTTTCTCCAAGGACCAAATTGAAGAGTTTTCTACATAATACAACTTTGTCCTATGGGTTTATTTCTAAAAGATGCATGAATTAAGAGATATGAAGCCATGAAATGGAGGATTCATTGCCTTTTGAACCTAAACACTTAGAAAAATTTTCAACAAAATCTGCCTTGTCTTGGAGCCAACTTTGAGGCCATTTTTCACCATGATCCCAATTTATTCAATAAATACTTAAAACATGAAAGTTGTAAAGGTAGTTTCAACCTTTCCAAAGAGTCCAAAAACACATTTTTATCATATTTGAGTTAGGAGTTTCGAAGAAGGGAAGTTGACTTCTCCAAGCTGAATTTCAAGTCATGTTCATGTCAAACTTTTGTTGCAAATCCTAGCCAAAGCTATGAAATATGGTTTTGAAGTCCATATTACTTGAAAATATCCCCCTAATAATAAATTTTCACAAGTTGATGATGCATTATCCAAAGAATTTAGCCATTGACCAAGTTGTAATGCCATATTAGGATTATTTTGCAAGAAAGTTACATTGCCATTTGCATAAAGTAGCTTTAATCAATAAGTCAACTTCTCTTGAGTGCATACCTTATCTCTTCTGCATACAAACATTTCTAAACACAGAGGCAACACCTATAAAAATTTCCAACAACTCTAGAAAGACTTGTACTTTGCATTAGAACCATGGAATCAACGAAGCTACCATTTATTTCCAACCAAACCAAAAAAACTCCACAACTTGGTTCTTCATAACATCAGTCCTCCAATATTTCCCTATAAATAGAGACTCACTGCTCATCACAAAATATAGAAAAAACACATCAGAAAGCATAGAAAACATCCTTCACATCAGAATTGGCAATCAAAACCTCATTTGTGCTAAAAACCTCCATTTTGCATAAACTTGTCCAAAGTCTTCCACAACCATAAAATCGTCAAACCAATCATCTACACACATCATATAACACTTAACAATGGCGTTCAAACCTTCATCTTCACCAAAAACCTCAAGAACATAAAGTCAACTCTCAACCTCCATTTGGTTGACTTTCTACTTAAACTAATCCGACTCTCCATTTTGACCAGTTTCAATCCATCCAATCCTTCAAACATAATCCATAAACCTTCCTTAAACTGTTCCAAGTGTTGATTTGCAACTGTAACACCATTTGAACCGGTATCAAATTCTCATTTTTTCATTCTTGCAAGAGGAATCGTGCAGAAGGATTGAAGTTGTTCCAAAGCAAAGTAGGCATTCCAAAAGCATCAAGGAGGTTCATATAAGCTTTCTTAATCATCACACACTCTATGTAACCACTTGAAGAGGCATTGGACCTTGCTCCAATAAGTAAGTGCATCCTAACTTAGAACAATGTGATTCTGTTGTCATACTCATTCATTTTGATTGCAAACATGTTTGCCATGATACATAGGTCATTTTCCTTTTATCAATTGCTCTGAATCATTGTTGTACATGATTTCATTTTGAATTTATGATTTAGGTTTTATTTTGATTCGTGCATGATTAGTTCTTGTATGATGAAAATAAATGCAACTGGTTATTACCTTCAAATTTCTTGTGAAATTTTAAACAAGTTTCATGTTTACATCATTGTATAATATTGAGAAATGAGGGAGTTTGATTTTCTAGAATTTGAAAAAATATTGGAGGTTGAAGATGATGGTAATGACGCAATGGTTCAGTTATAAAACATGTTTTTATTATTTATTTTATCCTTTCCATATTGTGAATGACTGAGGCATTGCGCCATGATGGTTGAAAGTGTGTATTTGGAGTGTTTGTGAAGTCAAGGTCTGTGGTTCGAATCCCCCTCGCCCCAGACCTTTTGGTTATTTTATTTTTCACTGTTTTTCAAATTGGTTTCAAATATAATGTAACTCGTGCATACCTTGTCAAGCCTAGGCCAATAGCCCAGTGGCTAATGTTTTAAGTTGTAACCTAGGACGCATGGGTTCAAACCTCACATGGACCATTTCCTCTATTTTTTACTACTTGTCATTTTCATGTTTTTTTTTTCAAATTTCTTTCAAGCATATATCTCAAACTATTCAATATTTTGAGATGATTTTTTGCACACCTATTCTTTGTCATGCCTATTTTGATAATCCATGAAAATTTCCAAAAAATAATTTTATTTTCACACACTTTTATTTAGTTAACATAAGGCCTTTTTAAAATTGGTTTTAGGTCATTAAGTGATTCTTTTTGATTGATTCTTTGATTTTGCTTGATCATATTGATTTTTGTGAATGCCATGGACATTGTGTGAACCTTGTTTAATGTTGGTAACATAATCCCTTTGATTTTTGAATAAGTTTGATGTGCTTTAATGCATGTTTTTCATGTGTACATGTCTTGTTTCTTCATGTTTGATTATGAAACACTCCCTTTGACTTTAGCATGATACTTATACCATATTTGAACCTTCAATGAATATTTGCTATGTGTTTGAATCATCTTTGATCATATGTTCTTTATTTGCCTTAACTTTGATACAATAACTTTGTTTAGTTCTTAAACTTCATGCTTATTATGTTTAAACCTTTTGAAATGCTTAGACTTGATTGTGATTATAATGAATCCTTGACACGCACCCTTGATTGTTATCCTTATGTCTTGAAGTGTGTCTAGCTCGTTTTCATCATTAAGTGGTATCTTAAATTATATTCATGATTAAGTGATGTTAGTAAACCCTAAACCATGTCACGATCTTGGCCTTAGTTCATGCTTACCCTAATTGTTCATACTTGAAATTTTCATGCATTTTTGATATTGTTATATCCATGTTGATATTGTTATATCCACGCCCTTTTGTTTGATAATATTATATCCATATTCACTATGTCTAAACCATGTGTTATTTTGATTGATATTGTCATGTCCTTCATGTCCATGATGATATTGTTGATGTCGTTACACTTATGTCCATGTTCACATGTTATCACTTATGTGTTTATATTTCATGCTCACATGTTATCATTATGAACATCCTATGATTACTTTGGCCTTGTTAGAACCATGTCTCATGTATATTTTGTCTATGAATCATCCATACTTATGTATTCATACTTCGTTGTTATCATTATTTATTTATGACTTTGTTAAGTTTTATTTTGGATGTTGTCGCATATATATTTATGTGTTGTTTACCTTGGTTGTTACCATGTTTATTTGTGACTTTGTTAAGTCTTATCTTAGATGTTGTCACATCTACCTTCATGTATTGGTTGTTACCATGTTCATTTTTGACCTTGTTATATTTCATCTCATGTGATCCTTTGATTAAAATCATGTTTGAATGCCATCTTTGCCATGCGTTGTGTTTGCTTTGATTGATGTCATGTTTGAACATCCTCATTATCATCTTTATCTTTCTTTAGTTGATATCATGTTTGATTATCATCTTTTTTCATGTGTTGTTTACTTTCATATCATGTTTGAATATCATTATTGTTCATCTCATCCATTATCACCCATGCTCATGTTATTTTTGGCTTTTTCAAGTCATCCCCTAGAGTGTTAGCTTGTTAGCTCTCTTTCTTCTCTTTTATTTTGTTGCCTAAATCCAAAAGAAATATATCCTTTGTTAAATTTATGTAATAGGTAGTATAACATTCCCTCAACTACCCCTTTTGACTTTGTTAAGTCATTAACCTTTCAACATAGCCTTAGGTTTGTAAACTCTTTGACTTTGTTAAGTCATGTAAGTGTTACTGTTATAAACACTTACTTTCCCCTTTAGAACCTTGATCATTATCAAGTGTTCTTCACCCGTAGTTAGGCGAACTATGTTTGCTATTATTACATCCTTGTTAGGATACGTAGGCATAAGACTGCAAAGTCTTGGTGAGCATACTAGCAATAAACCTCTTTAGGTTCCCTATCTCATAAAACCCAGAATATAACTCTTCTAAATATTAGCAAACAAATTACCATAACACAAATACTTTCAAGAGGTTCCTATATGATACTATAGATACTTAGGGTGCTAATACCTTCCCTTAGTATAACCAACCCCCAAATCTTTAGATCTCTTTGCATTGTTATTACATTGCATAATTAGGGTTTTATTCAATATTTTCCCTTTCCTTTGGATAAATTAAATTTCGGTGGTGAATACTCAACTTTTTGTGATTCAAGTTAACATAATAGCTTGATATCCGATTCTCAATGCAACAGGTTGACTCACCCGTGTTTAGAGTTTTTACTCCAAGATCAAAAGTTGATTTAGAGGTTTTTGCACATGTTTTGTCAAGTTGGATTTAGCCGAGCTATGGATTTGAAGAATGAGGGTTGTTTCAAAGGAGTAGCGATAATCGAAGGATCAACTAAAAGACTTGGGGCAAGATTTCACAATTTGGATTTAGCCGACTGAAAGCTTTGAAGAACGAAAGGTTCGATTAAAGGAGTAGCAGTAACCAGAGTATCATATTGGAGATCTTGTGTGACTTGATCTTTCTAAGATAAATGGTAGAGAAGGATCTATGATTAACATCATGAAGGTAGGAAAAACACTTAGAAGGGGGGGGGGGGGTTAAATAAGGGTTTCAAAAACAATTAAGATGATAGTAAAAATAACAAGGTATTTTTATTCTGGTTCGTTTGAACTCAAACTAATCCAGTCCATCCTACCAAGGTGATTTACCTTTCTCAACAAGGACTTAATCCACTAAATCAAACTAATTACAGTGTTAACCACTAAGACAAACAGTCTTAGTCTTCTCAAGAAATCTGACCACACTTGGTCTCTTAAGGAATCTTTTACAAAAATAAACTAACAACGTGTTTAAGAGTTACTTCTAAAAAGCTATATCACAACTGTGATTTTTACACAAGTTTAAGAACGAAATAAAAAACTATTTAGCTTTGAAGAATGTTTGTATGAGTTGCTTGTTCAATAATTTGTCAAGTGATTCGTCAACTTTGAAGTGATGCTGAGACTTGCTTTTATAGTACTTGAAGTCCATTTCTCAAAGACTGTGCAACACTGTGCATTCTATTGGTTTTGTCTTCTATTGACTTTTCCTTTCTCAGAAGGGGAATGTTCAGACAAATCCTTTTTGTCTGAATTCCTGCGTCATGCACGAATGAGGAAAGAGCCATTTGGATAAGGACAAAGAATATGCCAACGGATCTTTATTTGAACAACATCTTCTTCAACAACTTTGGAACGTCTTGCATAAGATCCTCTGATGATGTTCCTAGTTCTTCAGATCAGAGTTACTCTAACAGAGTTTTGCAGCAAAGTGCATAGCATGAAAATCTTTATCAGAGCAGAATTGCTTATCAGAGCCTCTGTACTTGCAGCGTTAAGTACTTCCAGAGTCTTCTGAAACTTCACTGTATGTTCTTTACTCAAATTCTTCTCAGCTTCGCTCAGAGTCATCTGTAGCAGATCAGAGTCTTCTGATGTATTGCTTCTGACGCTTAGAGCTTTATCGTTCTGTAGTGTTCAGAGGGGTTCTTGCTTCAAGAATAATATTAATCTTGATATCTAAAACAAATAAACACTTGAACATAATTAGAGTATATATTTCTTTTATACAAAATTTCATTAATGTTATCATCAAAACAATGAGATATATTAAACACCGATTTGTGTTCTAACAATCTCCCCCTTTTTGATGATGACAAAAACTATGAGAAATTTTGTTCAAATAGAAAAAGAATATCTCTCCCCCTGAGAATATTAATCTCCCCCTGCAATGAATACTTCTGAAAAAATTAAATACTTCCCTTTCAGCTCTTGTATGCTTTTCAATGTCAGAGCAAACTAGTAGACTCTCAGATTCTTGTTTAGAGTTAATTCTTAGAAATTTATCAGATGAGAATTACTAGCTCTGAAACACTAAAAAATATGATTAGATGTAATTTATCATGTATGAGTTGCCTTTTGGTATTTGTTTATGTGAATTATCAAAATTACCATTTTCTCCCCCTTTTTGTCATATAAAAAAGAATCTGATTAAGAAAAACTTTAAGACAAAAAAATAACAGAGGAAAACAATAAATCATATGATAGATTCAGTTGGAAAAACACAACATTCACAGAAGCATTGATAAAAATAATCCAAAACAGAAGCAGACAAACAATTAACACATAAGTGCACAAACAACAAAGAAATTAAGAAGAAGAACGGGAAGCCAAAATCCTCAGAAGATTCGTTATCTCAGAGGTTGACTCTTCTTGCTTCGCCATCCAAGTCTTGATTTCTTCAGTGGTCTTTTCTTGATTTACCATCCAAGATCTTATCTCAGTGTTGCTAGCCTCTAGCTGAGAAAACTTAGCATTCAGATCTCCATCTTCTTTCTTCACTTCAGATGACTTAGGAGCAGACGCAGAAGCAGATGCATTGTGAATAACCATAGAAGCAGATGCATTCTGTACAATCATGTCAAAAGGTTGAACATAGTCAAGAGTTTCTTTAGGACCAGGAGCAGAACCTTCTGGAATGACTTCTTCAGGCCTAGACACTTCAGCAGTCTTAGATGCAGCAAAGTCTTCAGAAGGAAGACACGCATCCTTTGCAGGTGTGTTTTCCAGAAGCAAAGTTGGATTTCTGCTAATACTCAGAAGAGTGAGTCTGACAGCTTCAGCAAATCTGACCTTTGCATCATCAGAGTAAATCTCTTGAAGATTTGAAGCCACATAGTTGAATCTAGTATAGATGGCTTCAGAATCAGCAGGGTCAACGCTTGAGAGGCACTCCTTCTTAACAGAAGATAACCATATATTTATTTATTTTTCAAAACTAGCAAACAATGTACCAACATCTAGCTTAGGTTTGAGTTTCAGGTAGGCTTCTAAGGGTGATGTTTTGGTGGTAGCAGAGGTTGAAGGTATAGAAAAAGAAGGAATAATGATAACAGGTGGATATAATGAAGATGGAATATGGATAGATGAAGTATTAGCAACCTTAGGTTCAGATGGGGTTGGTTCAGATGAAAAAGTATCATCCTCAGGGTCCGATGGGATAGAAACAAAGGGTTTGAGAAAAGAAGAGATGACATCTGATCTATCAGAATCAGTGGAGTCAGATAAATCAGAAGATTCAAATGATCCAGAGGGAACTGGAAAGACAGTCGTGAGAGGTTGAAGATCAAGAATGACAGGTTCAGGATCAGATGGTATGGTTTTTGATTGTTGTGGTTCAAATGTTTGATTTTCAGATGGTGGATGTTCAGATGGTTGGTTTACAGAAGGGTTTGGTTCAGATGATTGTGGAATAGAAGATGGGGTTTTATCAGGGGTTGTTTTCTGATGGATGTTGAAGGAAGGTGTGGATGGTACAGATGTAGTGTGTTCAGATGATTGTGGTTGTTGTGGCTCAGAAATTTGATGTTTTTGAGGTTCAGAGTGTAGTGGTTGAGATTTTTGTGGTTCAGATGAAATGGGTTCAGAGTTGTGAGGAGGAGAAGGTGTGGGAATTGGGTCATAAGGAGGAGGAGGTTCAGATGTTGGTGTTTCTGTTACTTGTTCAGAAATAGAAGATAAATTTGCAGAAGGGTTACCTTTCTGCTTCTTGAAGCGTTTTGGCTTTGCAGAAGATGCTTCTTCAGAAGCTTTCCTCTTAGGCTTTGAAGATCCTTCCTCTGAGACCTTTCTTCTCTTTCTCTGTTTCTATCCATAGAAATCTGGTCCAGGTTCATTTGCTCTTTTGATCAAATCTGGTGGCAAGGGGGTTCCATCTGCTAAGCATGCAGCAATGTAGTTCAGAAGAACTTCCCTTGGTTCTTCAGCAGTGAAGAGAGGGAAATCATCTAAAGGAATTCTTCTCTGGCTTATTTCGTCAATGTTGATCTGAACTAGTGCAGAAGAAAGTTCTTCCACTATCCTCATCCTATGTAGACTCTTTCTATTCAGAGGCTTTCCAATAATTGAAGCTAACTCTTCTGTCAGATCAGCCTCTGTTAGATGAGCCACTAATCCATTTTCAGTCAGAATATCTGAGATCAGTCTTCCCATAGGGATCTAGTTTCTGACCTTCTGATGCTTTGTTTTGACAGATTCTCTGGACATCTTTACATGTCCCCACAAATGAGTAAAAAGTAAGTGAGGCAGATCCACCTTGATGCCTTTACCTAGACAATACATGAAATACATCTGATCTGTGTTGATATAATCAGGAGAATTAGTGGATTTCCTGTGATGTATGCAACCTAAGAAGATCTTTGCCCATATCTTGTAATGAACCTTTAAATCCTTTATTTTGCTTGAAACTTCCCCAGAAGTGAAAACTTCACTATACACCTCATTCATTTCAATACGACCTGCTGGCAGATGAGTAACATCATCTGTTTCTTGATATCCTATCAACTTGTGAATCAGATCTTCAGTGATTATAGTCTCTTTACCCAGAACTGAAGAAACAATGAATTTGGGGTAAACGGTTGCATGGATCCAAAATTCTTTAACCAAGCAAGGATAAACTGGACCTATCAGTCTATCAAAATACTTTTTCCATCCTTGTGATGAAACAGTTGAACGCAAATCAAAACAATTCACATCAATACATTCAAAATCTACCAAGAACTCACATAAAACTTCCAGTTGATCAACAGGTGTGAGAAGAGTTCTTACAGGTTCTTTGAACGGAATAGGACCCATATTAGAAGATGAAACCGCAGCCATTGTAGATTCAAACTGTTGAGAGGTTGAAGATGAAGTTGCCATTTCTGATCTTGAGAGATAACGAGTTCTTCTTTGAGATTTAGGTTTGGAAGAGAAGATGAAGCAATGAAGCAAACAGAAACGCATATAGGTGTGAGAGAGAGTGAAAAATGTGAGAAGTTTTGTGTTGTGGAATATATAGGGGCAAAAATTAGGGTACACATTCACACGTTCAGCATTTAATTCAATTAATTTAAAACAAAACGTCACATAAAAAAGAATAATGATTTAAGAGCATTAAATGATTCTGACAAGTGTGGGGAGGAAAACGAGGAATTGAGAATTCAAACAGTACCTCTAAACGACGTCTCATTGATTACACTCCACCTTTTCAAATTTCATGTGACACATATTTGATGTTGATGTGCCTCTGAATCTCTTTAGAATAAGAAACGTTAATCAACGCTCAGATCTTCTGAGACTTGTTAGTTCAGAGTTTCACAAAATAAATAACGTACCAAAAGAAATAATCAGATGAATTACTTCAGAGTATAGACATTAATCATTTTTCATCTGAATAAATTTGCTTCTGAATAATAGTTTTATTCTGGACAAAAGTCCATACTAATATTTTTTAGAATAAATTTAAACCTATCTTCAGCAAGGGGTTTTGTAAAGATATCAGCCCATTGATGGTCTGTATCAACAAAATTTAAGCTTATAATTCCCTCCTGAACATAGTCTATGATGAAATGATGTTTAATTTCTATATGCTTTGCCTTAGAATGTAAAATAGGGTTTTTAGATAGGCAAATAACAGAAGTATTATCACAGAAGATAGAAATGTTACTCTCATGTATCTGATAATCTTCTAGTTGACTTTTCATCCAGAGCATCTGTGTGCTACAACCAGCAGTAGCAGTATATTCTGCTTCTGTTGTTGAAAGTGCTATTGTGGGTTGCTTCTTGCTGAACCATGAGATCAGATGAATTCCCAGAAACTGACAGCTTCCAGAAGTACTTTTACGTTCTATTCTGTCTCCAGCATAATCAGCATCACAGAATCCAACTAATCTGTATTCATCAGATCTTCTGTAACACAAACCCACGTTAGTAGTACCTTTCAGATACCTCAGAATCCTCTTAACAGCTGTTAAGTGAGATTCTCTAGGATCTGATTGGAATCTAGCACATAGACAAACACTAAAGAGGATATCAGGTCTAGAAGCAGTCAAGTACAAAAGAGAACCAATCATACCTCTGTAGAGCTTCTGATCTACCTTTTTACTTACCTCTTCTTTACCTAGAGTGCTTATTGGATGCATTGGAGTCTTTGCTAGCTTACTTTTTGTCATGTTGAATTTCTTCAGAAGCTCCTTTACATACTTTGTCTGATGTATGTAGGTGCCTTATGGAGTTTGATTCACTTGAATTCCCAGAAAGAATCTGAGTTCTCCCATCATGCTCATTTCAAATTCTGCCTGCATAGATTGAGCAAACTCCTTTCCAAGCGTAATATTGGTAGTTCCATAAATAATATCATCTACATAAATTTGACAGATTAAAATGTCTTTCTTAATTGATTTATGGAAGAGAGTAGTATCAACTTTTCCTCTGATAAAATTATTTTCTAGAAGAAAATTACTCAGCCTTTCATGCCAAGCTCTGGGAGCTTGTTTTAAGCCATAGAGTGATTTCTTCAGTTTAAAAACATGTTCTGGAAATTTTCATTTTCAAAACCAGGGGGTTGATGAACGTAAACTTCCTCTTCTATGAAACCATTTAAGAAAGCACTTTTAACATCCATCTGATACAAAGTGATGTTATTCTGTGCAGCAAAAGAAATAAGCAAGCGAATAGATTCTAACCTTGCCACAGAAGCATATGTCTCTGTGTAATCAATTCCTTCTTGCTGACTATATCCTTGGGCAACCAGCCTAGCCTTGTTTCTGATAACTTCTCCTTGCTCGTTCAACTTGTTTCTGAAGACCCATTTTGTTCCAATGATGTTGAATCCATTTGGTCTTGGAACCAGATCCCAAACATCATTCCTTGTGAATTGGTTAAGCTCTTCTTGCATAGCAAGTATCCAATCATTATCTTGCAGAGCCTCATCCACAGAGGTAGGTTCAATGATAGATACCAAACCAAACAATGACGTTCCAGATGATCTGAGAAAGGATATTGTTCTGATAGGGTCATCCTTCTTTCCAATTATCATTTCCTCTGGATGAGAGGCTTTGATTCTAGATGATCCTTTAATAGTTGGTTCTTCAGAAATTGTCAAGCTGTCCATCTGAGCAGTCAAAGGAGTAGCATCTGACGTTGCTTCTGGTGCTTTTGCTTGAGCTTTATCTGCCTCTGATTCTTCAGAGTCTGTGAGAAGAACTTCTCTATCTGCAGAAATTTCAAGCTGCTTTGGCTTTTGATTGCCAATCTTATCATCAAATCTAACATGAATTGATTCCTCTACAATCTGTGTCTCAGTATTGTATACTTTATAGCCTTTAGAGCATTCAGAATATCCAAGCATGAAACACTTCTGAGCTTTAGAATCAAACTTGTTCAGATTTTCCTTAGTATTCAAAATAAAACAAACACATCCAAAAGGATGGAAATAAGAAATGTTGAGCTTTCTATTCCTCCACAATTCATAAAGAGTCTTCTCCAGAAGAGGTCTTACAGACACTCTGTTCTGAATATAACATGCTGTATTCACTGCTTCTGCCCAAAAATATTTTGCCATGTTAGTCTCGTTGATCATGGTTCTGGCCATTTCTTGCAATGTTCTATTTTTCCTTTCTACAACTCCATTCTGTTGAGGAGTTCTAGGACAAGAAAAATCATGTGCAATGCCATTTTCTTTAAAATATTTTTCAAAGTATTTATTTTCAAATTCTCCACCATGATCACTTCTGACTTTAACAATTTTAAATTCTTTTTCATTTTGGACTTGTTTGTAGAAGTCAAAGAATACAAAATGTGACTCTTCCTTGTGTTTCAGGAATTTTACCCATGTCCATCTATTGTAGTCATCAACTATGACTAATCCATACTTCTTGCCTCTGATGGATGCAGTTTTCACTGGTCCAAACAGATCAATATGAAGCAGCTCTAATGGTCTAGAGGTAGAAATAACATTTTTAGCTTTGAAAGAAGATTTTGAAAATTTTACTTTCTGACGTGCTTCACAAAGAGCATCTGAGTTGAACTTCAACTGAGAAGTCCTCTGACCAGATTGGGCTTATTAATATGAGATATACGTCTCATACTAATATGACCGAATCTTCTATGCCAGACCCATTGCTCATCATTAATAGACAAAAGGCATTTTACATTCTGAACTTTTAGTTCTGAAAGATTAATTTTGTAAATGTTGTTCTTCCTCTTTCCATTAAAGAGGATTGAACCATCTTTTTGACTCACAACTTTACAACATTTTTGATTGAAAATTATATCATAACCATTGTCACTTAATTGACTTATGGACAATAGATTATGTGTTAATCCTTCAACAAGTAAAACATTAGATATGGAAGGGAGGTTACCATTACCAATAGTTCCAGAGCCAATGATTTTTCCCTTATGGTTTCCTCCAAACTTCACGTCACCTCCAGATCTAAGTTCCAGGATTTGGAACATAGACCTTCTTCCCGTCATGTGTCGTAAGCAGCCAGAGTCCAGGTACCATGATTGGTGTCTCAACTTTGTTGCTAAGGACATCTGCAACAAAAATTATTTTGTCCTTAGGTACCCATATTTTCTTGGGTCCTCTGGGGTTAGTAGGTCTGAAGTTCTGTCTGAACTTCATTCCCTTAAAAACATCCTTGCTCTGATGAAGTTTTGGTTTATTAAACACAGAGTTGTTCTGATCAGAACGTGTATGCTTAATATCATTTAAGTGACCATATTTAAAGTGAGTATACAAAGGAGAATACTTAATGATCAGTTTATCAACAGGTTTTGTATTTAAATCCTTCCTAGAGGGTGATTCATATCCAATTCCTTTTCTATTGTTTCTGCTTACGCCATAGATCATGGAAGCCATTTTGCTTCTATCTAGGCCTCTAAACAGAAACCTCTGAAAACTATAATCATACTCTTCTAAAATGTTTTTAGAGCATGACATAGGATATGAGTCAGACTTTTGAGCTTTCTCTAAATCATTTTTCATTTTAAAATTATTTGCTTTAAGCTCAGCAACTTCTGATCTCAGCTGATCAGTCTCAGATGCAAGATAGCTCTGAAGCTTCTTGTATTTGAGTTTGATTTTACTGTAGCTTTCAAGAATTTCAGATAAACTTTCAGTAAGTTCAACTCTGGTAAGTTCAGAAAATACCTCTTCTGAATCTGATTTTGATCCAGATTCAGCTGTTTCTTCGTGGTCCTCTATGTCAACCATCAGTGCCACATTAGCACATTCATCTTCTGACTCTGATGAAGATTCAAAAGCATCTGAATCATCCCACATGGCCATTAGAACTTTCTTCTTCTTTTCAAACTTCTTTCTGGGTTTCTCCTTTAGAAGTTTGGGACATTCATTTTTATAGTGGCCTTGCTCCTTGCACTCGTAGCATACTACATCTTTCTTTCCAGATTTCTTGTGTCTAGAAGATTCGCCACGTTGATCAGATCTCTTGAAGTTTTTGAACTTCTTTTGTTTATGCTTCCAGAGTTGGTTTATCCTTCTGGACAGCAAAGACAATTCATCTTCTTCAGAGGAAGATTCTTCAGAGATTTCTTCAATTACCTGCAATGCTTTAGCAGATTTGTTAGATTTTAGCGCAACAGACTTACCTTTCTTCTGAGGTTCATCTTCTTCCAGCTCAATCTCATGACTCCTTAAGGAACATAAGTTCCTCTAGAGTGATCTTAATCAGATCCTTTGCAAACTTCAGCGCTGTCACCATTGGTCTCCACCTTGTTGGTAAGCTTCTGATTATCTTCTTGACGTGATCAGAAGTAGAGTAACCTTTGTCTAGAACCTTCAGACCAACAGTTAGAATCTGAAATCTTGAGAACATAGCTTCCACAGATTCAGATTCCTCCATCTTGAAGGCTTCGTATTTCTGAATGAGCGTGAAGGCCTTTGTCTCCTTTACTTGGGAGTTTCTTTCATGCGTCATTTTTAAAGATTCAAACATATCAAACGCTGTTTCTCTATTTGTTATTTTCTCATACTCAGTATGAGATATAGCATTTAATAGAATGGTTCTCGCCTTGTGATGATTTCTAAAATCCTTCTTCTGTTGATCAGACATTGACTTTCTGTCAACCTCTTTGCCTTCATCATTTGTAGGATGAATATAACCATCAGTGATCAAATCCCATAAGTCAGCGTCATAGCCTAAAAAGAAACTTTCTATTCTATCTTTCCAATAATCAAACTTCTCACCATCAAACATGGGAGGTTTGGTGCTGATTCTGTCTCTATCATCATATTTGTTGTTGTTTGAAGTTGAAGTTTCAGCCATGATAAAACAAGAATAATAGATCAAGAGTTTTTCCCAACAGGATCTTTCTCTGTCACGGTTAAGTGATAGCCCTTACAGAACCGGAGCTCTGATGCCAACTGAAGGTAGGAAAAACACTTAGAAGGGGGGGGGGGGGGTTGAATAAGGGTTTAAAAACAATTAAGATGATAGTAAAAATAATAAGGTATTTTTATCCTGGTTCGTTTGAACTCAAACTAATCCAGTCCACCCTACCAAGGTGATTTGCCTTTCTCAACAAGAACTTAATCCACTAAATCAAACTAATTACAGTGTTAACCACTAAGACAAACAATCTTAGTCTTCTCAAGAAATCTGATCACACTTGGTCTCTTAAGGAATCTTTTACAAAAGATAAACTAACAATGTGTTTAAGAGTTGCTTCTAAAAAGCTATATCACAACTGTGATTTTTACACAAGTTTAAGAACGAAATAAAAAACTATTTAGCTTTGAAGAATGTTTGTATGAGTTGCTTGTTCAATAATTTGTCAAGTGATTCGTCAACTTTGAAGTGATGCTGAGACTTGCTTTTATAGTACTTGAAGTCCATTTCTCAAAGACTGTGCAACACTGTGCATTCTGTTGGTTTTGTCTTCTATTGACTTTTCCTTTCTCAGAAGGGGAATGTTCAGAAAAATCCTTTTTGTCTGAATTCCTGCATCATGCACGAATGAGGAAAGAGCCGTTTGGATAAGGACAAGGAATATGCCAACAGATCTTTATTTGAACAACATCTTCTTCAACAACTTTGGAACGTCTTGCATCATATGCTCTGATGATGTTCCTAGTTCTTCAGATCAGAGTTACTCTAACAGAGTTTTGCAGCAAAGTGCTTTAGCGTGAAAATCTTTATCAGAGCATACTTGCTTATCAGAGCCTCTGTACTTGCAGCGTTAAGTACTTCCAGAGTCTTCTGAAACTTTACTATATGTTCTTAACTCAAATTCTTCTCAGCTTCACTCAGAGTCATCTGTAGCAGATCAGAGTCTTCTGATGTATTGCTTCTGACGCTCAGAGCTTTATCGTTCTGTAGTGTTCAGAGGTGTTCTTGCTTCCAAAATAATATTAATTTTGATATCTGAAACAAATAAATACTTGAACAAAATTAGAGTATATATTTCTTTTATACAAAATTTCATTAATGTTATCATCAAAACAATGAGATATATTAAACACCAATATGTGTTCTAACACATCAAACATATGATTTGGGGTTTGAATTTCTACACTTACTTATAAGCTGATATTGCAAAGGTTTACTACAATATCTCAATTCAGTTTAAAATTAAGGGCATACATACTCATAGTGAGGACAATTGGGGAAATGCCTAAGAAAATCTTGGTGTTTTCTCTTTCTCTCCATCTCTTTCACTCTCTTTTGATTTTGAGAATAATTAGTGTGTAATTTGAATTGTTGAAAATTCTGGCAGTGTTTAAGTGTTTAAAGCTGATTTTGTGAAAGCATTGCAATCTAAACCATTGCAATTGATTTGTTATAACCTTAACATAAAGAGAATCAAGCTTAGCATATTGCACACCAAGTGTTTAATAAAATTACTGCACACTAAGTGTTCGACAAAATTCATTAGTCATGTTTTATTTTACTTGTCATTGGAAATCATTTACGTTAAGTGTGGCTTATACTCAAACAACTTAAATTGAACTTGTTGATTTTCTTTTCTCATATTGGGCATACATTATAATATGGTTGTGAGCATGTCTGATTCTACCAATAACGATTCAGATAGACGAGAGTCGATTCAAATTCATTTCCACTTGCCATAGAAAAATATTTATCAAAACAAAATTTTATTAAGAAAATTTTCATTAGACAATCTATTCAACCCCCTTCTAGGTCGTTGCCCTTGTCTAAAAAGTGGTATTAGAGCCTGATTTATATTGTGCTTCAAATCTGCTTATTAGATTATGGCTTCCAAGCCAAAGGGGCATATAATAAAGCATCAGTTTTCAATGGTGAGAATTATGGTTATTGGAATGTTGTATGCGTATCCATAGAAATTCTATTGATAGGAAAGTATGGAGTAGCATCCAAAATGGTCCATTTGAAATTACCATGATGAATGCAGATGGTGTTGTTGTACCTAAATTGGAAGCATAATGGAATGAGAAAGATGAGAAAAAGTGGTATGCTTTAGAAGTTGATGAATAATACTCTAAAGCTATGTGGTATGCTTTACAAGT
Organism: Lathyrus sativus; assembly: GCA_963859935.3. Lineage (NCBI taxonomy): Eukaryota > Viridiplantae > Streptophyta > Magnoliopsida > Fabales > Fabaceae > Lathyrus > Lathyrus sativus. The sequence goes on along the minus strand of OZ012739.1, from coordinate 653,087,838 downwards.
TGCCCATGAGGGTATAAATGAAGTCAAACAAGCAAGGAATACTTTAAATTAAGAGTTTGAACTCTTTCACATGGAGCATGGTGAAACCATTGCAAAAATTAAAAAATAGATTCACTCATCTTGTAAACCGTTTGAATGCACTTGGTAAGCCGGTTTCCAATAATATTGGTACTAACAAAATTTTGAGATGTATTAATAGGGAATGTCAACCCAAGGCGATCGCCATCAAGGAAGCTAAAGATATATTGATATTGGATACAACTACATAGTTTGGTAAGCTTAAAGAACATGATAAAGAGCTCATTAGCTTAGAGAAGCATGAGAAGAAAGTTAAGAACAAATAAAAATAGATGGAAAAAAATTCCATTGCTCTTGTGGCTTCTAGCTCCAAGTCCTCAACAAAACAACATGATGAAAGTGGATAGTGACAATGAAAAATTGGATGATAAAGAAATGAGGCTGTTTGTTAAATGGTATCATAATCATATGAAGAGAAACAGAGTAAAACACTCTGACAACAATCTCATCAACTTTAAAAGACAAGTTGACTCCTCAAAACATGGTAAGAATAAGAAAGGAAAGTTTAAGAGTTGATGTTTTAATAGTGGTAAAACCATACACCATAAGCCAGATTGTCCATAACTTAAGAATGATAAATACAAGGGTAAACACAAGAAGTCTAGTAAGGCTAGAAGAGCATACATAACTTGGGATAATGATAGTGAATCCACAAGTGAAGGTTGCTCAAGTGAAAGTGACAAAGAAGAAAATCTTTGTCTCATGACCCTTCATCATAAAAATAAAAATGCAAGTCATTCTAAATATGATCTTAATGATGAAGTGTCTTATTATGAATTAAAATATGCTTTTGAAAATCTTTATGGTGAATTGGTAGATGCTTTTAAAAGTTAGATTCAAACAAGCGAATATTTTCATACTATGAAGCTAAAATTTTAGAAACAAAAAAACAAATGGAAGCACTTAAGAAAACCATGTTAGATGCTCAAAAGGGTAATAACGAGGATGAGAAAATTTCTTGGTTTAGTTGTGAGACTTGTCATACTTGGAAAAAAGAGGTTAATACTCTAAAGGCCAAATTAAGCAAGGCTTTAGAAGCGAAAGTCACTTTTGTCATTGATCCAACAAAACTCAAAAGACTTTTATATGAACCATACAGAAAGTATAATCATGTTCCAAAAGAATCAATTAGTGAAAGTGATTCTCGTCGTTATTTGATTTGCCACTATTGTTATAAGAAAGGCTATACCATTGCTAAATGTAAATTTAAGAGATTTTTGGTTCCTAAAGGTGTATTTCAATGGTTGCCCAAGTGCCACAATATTTCCACTCATCCTCAAGGGCCTAATGAAAATTGGATACCTAGCATTATTAAATGAATTTGTAGAGAAAATTTCTATACTCCTTGACGATAATATGTGATCTTAACAAGGGAAGCTCTAGACATATAAAAGGTAAAATCTCCTTGTTCATTGGCTTTGTGGCAAAGAAAAAGGAGGCTGTAACCTATGAAATTAACAAATACTTGTGCTAAATCATGTAACAGGTAGTGTAGGTAAATTTCCCTTTCACTATTATCTTTGTTATTAAAATTTCTTGAGAATACTTACTATTATTAAGGCCGAATACATCACTTGTGATATATTGCATCCAAGAAACGTCAGGAAAGTTATTTTAATGCAAATGAATCTTTAGAAGACATACTCGAGCTACCAAAGATGGATTGATCACCAAAAAATGGTAGATCTTAAGGAGGAGATAAGATAACCATCAAGTCAAGAGAAGAAAAACCTTCTAAAATGTCTTGGATACTTGACCAAAAGCGTGACTATTCGCTTGTAGATAATTATTTTTTGTTATCTCTTAAATTGTGTCTTAATTCTTATCTTAAATCACTTTGTTATCCTATTTGATGAGCATTGGTCCGAAGGCATGTTATTTGAGTTAAAAATCATTTTGTGAGATTTGTGTCCTATATTTGCGAGATCATCAATATATTGGTACCAAGTGTATTTGTGAAAACAAATTGGAAAAAATCAAGTTGATAACTAAGCGATTTCTTCATTGGCTATACAAGTAGAAAAAGTGTAAGTGATTACTTCCTCTGTCTTTCATCCAAAAGATAGTATTGTTTCACTTATATTTTGCTTAAGTTTATTTTAAACTACATATATGACTTGTATACTATGCCTTATAGTTATTGCTTGTTGTATTCAATCTTGTATTATACATTTGATGAATGATGAGTTTCACATGTGTTCACTTCCAAAAAATTTATTGATGATGATTGAGTGATTTTAATTTATATGCTTATAGTGACATCATGCATTTGTCTTTTTCATCTCATACATATTTTGACATTAATTTCTTCATCATATGTTTGAACATTGAGATTTACTCATTCTACATGAAGAATATCATTTATGCATAAAATCTATTATGTCTACAATGTATTCATCCTAAGTCTAGAAAGTGTCTTAATCTCTGTAATCCTTTCTAATGCATCAATATATTTAGTATGAGTCAATACATTTGTGTGTATCGATTCCAATGGGGAAAGAGTCAATACATTGCACACAAATTAAAATCTTCATGCCTGTCTCTGCCTTAAATGTATCGACTCCTAACACAGATGAGTCGATACATTCATTAATTCAAAATTTATATTCACTTTGTATCAACTCCATTATTGAAGGGTTCGATACATTGGTGTTAGGCTTCGCTCCATCAAGGCTCAAAGGCTCAAATGGATCGACCCATTCACATCAAAAGATAACTTTACTTTTCTCTCAATGTGTCAGCCCGATTAACTCCTCTTTGACTGATTTTTTTTACTTACTAAACTTCCAAATAATCTCATCTAATCCTTGTCTTTCAACTTTCTCTTTTATTCTCAAGACAAGTTTGGTTTTCCAAAAACACATTTACTCTTCATCATTCTCTTTTTCTCTACAAAACTCATCCTTTTCATTTTCCAATCCATCATTTTCATCTTAACTATTCTGATATGGGTGGTTGCCATTTTGCTTTCATAATTTGGATTTATGGGTATTTCAAATTCTACTCAAAATCCTATCAACTTCATTCACACATTTCATCAAACACTTGGTGTGCACTTCTTCAACACCAAAAAACTCATGGATCCTAAGTTAAATAGAGGGAGGAATGTTGCAGGAGCGTCCTCTTCAAATCTTATAAGTGCCCTGTCTTTCTTGCCTCCATCTTGTGCTAATGAATTTCAGAAATCTTCTAGAAATGATATTATGGTCAAGCAACATGTGTATGACTCTGATGTTGTCAATGAGTTACATATCCCTGAAATTATTGATACGATGAAGCGTCAAGAGATCAATAACCTTCTGAAAATATCAACTGAGTATAATCAAGACTTGATTCGAGTCTTTTATGCTGGGAAGGAGTCAAGAAAAAGATGTACATTTTACTTTAAAATGGTTAAGCATACTTATCATGTTACATAAGACATTTGGAAGAACATATTTGGTTTGAGTCCTATATTCTCTCATTATTGTACTTATACTAATTATTATTTTCACCCAAAGCTTGAAGTGAGAAATGATCTTAATTGATGTCTTAAAGCTCCTAGAGCAGAAGACCAATTGGCCAACACATCAACAATTTATTTAAAGAGAGATCCATGTATCCTTCATTGGATAATGGCTCATATATTGCATCCAAGGAAGGGTGGTCACTCACATATTGACATTTCCAAAATTCATCTAATATATATCCTTCAAAACAAAGTTCGTATGAATTGGCCTAACTACTTTACTTACCAAATGTTTTCTATTAAAGAGTGTAACTGAGGGTTGTCCTTTTGTTACGTTTATATAATTGCTAACATTTTGAAGCACTTCAATATGGTGTGGCAAATCTTATGACCATCTCTCCTAGACCAGCTCATAAATTCAATTGAAGCACTATGAAGAATATGGGATACCATTGGGATAAAGATCTCAATGCATCTACTACAAGATGAAGGGCTCAGGTAAGGTCATATATAACTATGATGACCCTGATGAATTTGGTATTGTCGTGGTTGATGAACATCAGATAGAAAAACCAGATCATAATGTGGATGCAGACATGGTGGATTCTCAGCATGCTCACGAAGTCCTCCTGAGTGGCAAGGTTTTGCTGGTGCACTTGATGAATCACAAGGTTGGGGCCAATGGTAGCAAAACTCTTGGAAATGACATGGAACTACAAATGAGAATCCTTCTGGTATTGGCTCGTCTAATGAAGAATCATCTATTCTTACTATGCTCGAGAACATGCATGTGGAGAAACGGGAGCGTAATGAAGTGGATTCCCGTAGGCGTGATGAATTTGAGGCTGCTCAAGAGGAGCGTCTTAAAGCCATTCATGATCATTTGAATGCCCAAGATGACACTTTTAATAGTCTTTCCTCATATGCTACAAGACTATTCAATGAGATTCATCAAAATATGGCATCAAATCATGTTACAACTCAATCTGGCATCCATTAAATGATTTGTGATCAAAATGACAACAATGATCACTATATTCAGTTTTATTGAGATATGTGTGATGTTTTAGATGGTGAGCATGGTGTTTCTTGGTTCCGTGGTTTTGAAGTTAGAGGTCGCGGCCATGGTCGGTATTAGGTATTGTTGTGGACTTAGTTTCTTTTGGCATGCATTTCTATCTTAATGTCTTTAGCTTTATGAACCTAGTTTGTTTTATTGTGTTATGTTATTGGAACCTCTTATGAACATTATGTAATGGTTATGACAATTATGTTTTGTGCTAAATTTGGTTGTTTACTTATGTGTAAGTTTTTTTTTCAATTAAGACATGATTCTATGTGAGCACTTGTTTTAATTGTTTCATTTAATCTTTGCAACGCCTCTGAGTGTGTTTATTTCTGTATGTTGTTGTGTATTGTTCAAGATGCTTCTCAAGTTTTTCGTATTTGCCTATTTTTTATGTTGTCAAAGGGAGAAACACAATGTTTATGATGCATATATTCAGAGGGAGCTTTGCCAAAGACATAAAGGGTGCCTAATATGTTTTTACATCATAAAAAAGGGGGAGTATGCGAGTGCAATATGCTCTTAAATGTATTTTGAATGATGTCAAAACTAGGTAGCTTTGATCTCTGTGTATTTGGACCTTACAATCTTTGTCAACATGTGCATCATCATCATCATAAAACACGTAAGACTAGATTTCATATGCTAAAATATGAGCTTTTCACATAAAAATCATGCATGGGTCGATACATACTGAGTTGAATTTTAAAGAATTCGGTTCTGCCTTAAATGGGTTTATACAAAAAAGCAATGGGTCGATACATTTTTTGAATGAGTCGACTCAATCTAAAACACATTTTCTAAAGTTTTGCCGTTGCCTCAAATGGGTCGACACAAAAGAAAGATGGGTCGACACATTAAGTGGATGGGTTGAGTCACCTGTGTTTAGAGTCGACTCATCCTGAAACAATTTTCTTTTAATTTTTCTACTACATTGAATGTATTGATTGCATTTCATCTCATATTGACTCATTCAGCTGATGTGTTGACTCATTCCACTTTAGGGTCAATACATTTTGTACCAAATTTTAAAATTGCATTTTGGCTAAAAAACTATTTTACTCATTTCTTATCTACACACACACACATTGCATTTTGGCTAAAAAACTATTTTACTCATTTCTTATCTACACACACACACACACACACACACACACACACACACACACACACACACACACATATATACTTGTAAATACTCATTCATGCATCATTTCTAAGAAATTGAAACCCGAAAGATACAATTTTTCTCGTCATCTTCAACCTTTCTTGACGCATTCATCAACTACACATAATCATTTTTGATTGTTTGTTTGCAATTTAAGATTTATAAGGTCCAATATAGGTTGTGTAATCAAAATTGGGTTGAGGTTTTATTTAAGGGTTTCAAGGATAAAACCTTTAGGGTTTTTAGTCCAAGATCAAGGGTTGATTTAGAGGTTTTTACATAAGTCTTGTTAAGTTTGATTCAGCCGAGCGAAGGCCTTGAAGAACAAGGGTTTTTGTAAAGGAGTAATAGTAACCAGATGATTAATTGAAAGGCTTGGGACAAGATTTCACAATTTAGATTCATCTGAGTGAAAGCTTTGAAGAAAGGAAGATACCTTGAAAAGAGTAGCAGTAACCGAAGGATCATATTGTAAATCTTGTGTGACTTGATCTTGCTAAGATCAAGAGTAGAGAATGATCTAGGATCAACATCAAAAATAGTGTTTGAGGTTTAAATTTCTACACTTCTGTTATAAACTGATATTGTAAAGGTTATTTTTAATATCTCAATTCGATTTTGAATTGAATGCATACCTATCTATAGTAAGGACAATTGGGGAACTGCCTAAACATATCTTGGTGTTCTCTCTTTCTCTCTATCTCTTTCTCTCTCTTTTTATTTTGAGAACAATTAGTATGTAATTTGAATTGTTGAAAATTCTGGTTGTGTTGAAGTGTTTAAAACTGATTTTGTGAAAGCATTGCAATCTAAACCATTGCAATTGATTTGTTATAACTTCAACACAAGGAGAATCAAGCTTGGTGTATTGCATACCAAATGTTCGATAAAATTACTACACACTAAGTGTTAGACAAAATTCCTTAGCCAAAATTTATTTTACTTGTATTTGGAAATTATTTACGTTAAGTGTGGTTTATATTCTGACAACTTCAATTGAACTTGTTGATTGACTTGTCTTATCTTTGGCATACATTTTACTACGGTTGTTCGCATATCCGATTCTACAAATAACGATTCAGATAGATGAGAATAAATCCAAATTCATTTCTTTTTGGCATAGAAAAATATTTTTCAAAATAATTTTTTATTAAGAAAATTTTCATTATGCAGTATATTCAACCCCCTTCTAGATTATTACCCTCTTCTAACATTTTCGACAAGCATCTTGAATCTTTTAAAGATTTTAAATGCTCTGTCCTTTCGCTTGACCATATAGATCCAAAGCTTTCGACTATACTCATCAAAAAATGAGATGAAATATGGATTTCCATCAATGGTATGATCCTCGAATGAGTCACATACATCTGAATGTACTACTTATAGTATGCAAGAGGACCTCATTTGCATAGTCGAAAAAAGACTTTCTGGATTGCTTCCCTACTAAGCAACTTTCATAGATTTTGTTGAGCATCTCAAGACTTGGTATACCAGTTACCATATCTTAAGTAATTAGTTTATTGAGTGACCTAAAATTCATATGGCCAAATCTTAAATGCCACAACTAACTCTTCTTGTGGTAGACAACTATTTTTGTGCATTGTACCTTAGTCGAATTGATCATGGTCTTAAATGTCCTATTCTTCTACAGAGGATATTTTAAGACAATATTATTTAGAATGTTGAATAGTTCCATAGATCCATCTTTTATAACCACTGAGAAACATTTTTCAATCAGTTGTCCAACACTTAGAAGACTGCACTTAATTCAAGGTACATTGAGTACATCTTTGATCATAACTTTTGCTTAATTTGTCCTTTAAATAACTATGTCACTAGTACCTTTTTCTTGCAACGAGTTATTATCAACAAGTTTGACCTTGATCTTCTTCGACTTGTCAAAATCTACTAACCACACTTTTCAACCAATCATGTGATTCGAACATCCTGTGTTGAGAAACCAGATCTTGGTGTCGACATGCTCATCTGCAACTGCAACTATAACCACCATGTCTTTAGAATCATCTGAATCTTGGCGTGCAAGGTTTACTCCTTCATTGTTTCCTTTCTTGTACCAATAATTCTTGGCTAAGTGATCTGCTAAGCTTTTTTCTCTTCCTTTTCTTTTCTGATAGAAGTTTCCTTTTCCTCTTTTGGAGGTTTAAGAAGCCCTATCATCGACCTTATGCTTATGAGGGTTCGACCAAGACTTATTAATAAGAGTCTTGTCTCCTTTTCCCTTGAACTTGTTGGAACCACTATGTTTCTTCCATGTATGAGCTATGATACCATGATCAAAGTGAGAGGTCAATATACACATTACCTTATCAACTATCATCTTATCAGTTAGGGTTTCACCACAATCTTTCATGAGATGAACATGCTTATACACCTTCGAGACATAACATGCAATGTTTTCTTCTTCTTCCATATGCAATAATTCATACCGCCTTCATAATGTCTGCAATTTTACGACTTTAACCTTCTCACCTCCTTCGCAATACTTGACAAGAATATCCCATGCCCGCTTCACCGATTTAGCATGAGAAATCCGATCAAAGTTTACCGCGTTTACCGCTGATTGAATATAAAACACAACCTTGCAGTCTTTCTTCTTGGCCTCCTTGTTCGCGACTCTCTGAGCATCAGTTGCATTCTCAGGAAGCTCAGGTACGCCATTAGTAATCACTTATAGGGTTTCATGAAATCCAAATAGAGATTGCATCTGTTTTCTCCATTGATATAATTCTTGTTGTCAAGAATTGGAAGAGAATTCAAAATGCTATTTTTACCATTCATCTTTGCAAAAAACATGATTAACAACCCACGATCCTGGAAACACGATCACCGACGTGTGATTCTTGAAAACACGAACAAGAAACTAACCAAAGCTCTAGATACTAATTTTTTAGTGTGCGAGGCACTTTAAGTGAGGAGAGAAAGAGAGAGAGAATGAAGAATAAGGATTCTTATTATTAAATGCAATTATTTACTGAATTATAACATATCTATTTATATACATGTAAGTGACTTGACTACTAAGTAACAAACCGTAACTCTAACTAACTTGGGCTTATACCACAACTTGGATTATATCACAACATATTTGAACCCAGGCTGTGTTGACTGCAGAATGGGATTGAGTACCACTGGGCTATTTTGCATTTTTTATTTTGATTTCACTTGAAACATATAACTTCCCTCTTCTTAAAAGCGGATGATTCATGCTTCTTTGTCTTCATCTTCCTATCCTTATTTAAGATCCAATATTGCTCATTCTTTTTCTTTCACTTCCTATCCTTCTTTCACTTACATTCTTCTTCTTCTTCTTCTTCTTCTGCCATTAACACCATTTCAACAACAATAACTACTGTAGCTTTGTCTTCTTTTTATCTCTCTTTGTTTGTCCTAATAAAAATGAAAATAATTAGCCACATTATTCATCATCTTTAAACTCTACTCTATTTCAAAAACATGAACTAGGAAAATGTCAGTCATGAAACTAAAATATGAAAGCAACAGAGGTTGAGACAAAGAGATACAGAAGTTGAACCACAAAAGCGTGAAAATCTGGAGAATAGATGAGGGTTGAGAAACATTCAAAACCAATCCAAACACCAAGTCAATTCAAAATTAAATGAGAAAAATACAAGTTTGGAGAGAAACAAAACATAAACATAAGGGAATATAACAACACACCTTCTCATAAAATAGAAACAAATCAATATGTAGTAAATGAGAAATAATTGTTGTATCAGAATGTTGTGTTTTTATTTCATGTGATTTGCATTACATATATACATGATTTCATGTGATATACACGTATTGTATAAACTAAAAATGAATACAAGGATATATGCATTGAATGCATAGCCTATATTTTGCCTATAATAAAAACCTATTAATACAATTGATAACAATTTCCATATGAAGATATACAATTGATAAGCTATGCCTTGATGTACTTGATATGCTTGACCAACTATGTACATGCCTAACTTTGCTGCAATTTTGGTATTCATTAATTGTATATATTCCTAACACCCCCCTCAAGTTAGAGGTGGGATTAAAATATCAAGAACACCCAACTTGCCGAGTAGTCATTTATAAGAATCATTTCTAAGAGGTTTAGTGAAAATGTCAGCTAGTTGGTCAAAAGACCGAAGATATGAAGGAGTGATAAGACCCGATTTAATTTTCTCACGAATAAAATGACAATAAATTTCAATGTGTTCATGAAAAATTGGATTTTCGGCAATATGGATGGCAACTTGACTATCACAATAAACTGTGATCGGTTGAGGGTGATCAATACCTAGATTAGAGAGAGGGTATTTTAACCATTATAACTCAGAAGATAAAGTTGCAAAGGAACGATATTCTGCTTCACCAGAAGAACGCAAAATTGTTGGTTGCTTCTTGGTTTTCCATGAAATTGGATTTGAACCTAACATGGTGAAATAGCCAGTAGTAGATCGACGAGTTGTAGGACAACTGAACCAATCAGAATCTTCATATCCAACTAAATTAATGGAACTAGCTGCTGAGAGAAATAAGCCTTTGTCAACACTCCGTTTAAGATATCAAAGAATGAGTGTGGCTGCATCCATATGAGAGGTACATGGAGATTGCATGAATTGACTGAGAATGTTAACAACATATTGAATATCAGGTCATGTCACTGTGAGATATAATAAACGACCAATAAGGTGATGATAGAGTGTCGGGTCAAGAAAATGGCTTCCATCATTGGACCGTAGATGAAGGTGTTGTTCCATAGGAAAATTTGATGGTCGACAACCAGTCATACCAGAGTCAGATAAAACATCAAGTGTATATTTTCTTTGAAATAAGAATATTCCCTTTTTAGAACGGGATACTTCAATGCCTAAAAAATATTGAGCAAGGAATCACTTTATATCTGAGATGGCATCTTCATTGTTGCCACTGATGATGACATCATCAACGTAAACAAGGACAAATATGGTCGTTTGATCACAATTGTAAGTGAACAGACTATAAACAGAAATTGATTGACATAAACCTTTTTGAATAAGAGTGGGGGAGAATTTTGAGAACCATTGGCGAGAAGCCTGTTTAAGACCATAAATTGATTTTTTTTTTTAATTTGCAGACACATGGTTTCCCTTTATGAGAGAATCCATGTTGTAGTTTCATATAAACTTATTCATTGAGATCTCCTTGAAGGAATGCATTATTGGCATCAAGTTGATGTAATTGCCAATTTTTAATGGCAGCAATGGAGATAAGAAGTCGAACTGGGACTAATTTGGCGACTGGTGCAAAGGTATCATGATAATCGATACCTTGAACTTGAGTGTAGCCTTTGGCTACTAATCGAGCCTTATACCTTTCAATGGTACCATCAAAGTGACATTTTATTTTGTAAACCCACTTATAACCAATTGCTGATTTTACTTTTGGGAATGGACATACAATCCAAGTGTTGTTCGATTCAAGGGCTTAAACTTCTTTTGCCATAGCTTCACGCCATTCAGCTGATTGCATGGCTTGAGAATAAGATTTTGGTTCTTTATTTTTAATGAGATTGATGAGAAAAGCTCGATGAGAATTACTTATATTTGAGAATGATAAATAATTTTCCAAAGGAAAATTATATTTTGATGTGACATTATTAATTTTAGTGACGTAATCCTTGAGGCAAACTGAAGGAGTACGAATACATTGAGAATGACGAAGCTTTGAAGGATTTAATTCTGTAGGAGGATCATTTGGAAGAGTTTTTACATAAATTGATGGAAGATTGGATGAGGTATCATCCTGAGAAGAGGGAATAGTCATAATTGTGTCATTTGGATTATCACTGTGACTATTTCTAAGAGGGCTATTAGGTTGAGTTGGTAAAGTGGAAGACGTGTCATTAGATTCATATTCAAGAATTTGAGTGTTGATGCTAATGACATTATTAAAGGGAGGAGATTGAAGATCTTGATAAGGAAATACAGTTTCATGAAACTGAACATCGTGAGAGACATATATTTGACGAGTTTTCATGTCATATATCCAATATCCTTTTTGATTAAAAGGGTAACCAACAAAAATACCAGGTTTGGACCGCTCATCAAATTTATGTTGAATATTCATATTTTTAGCAAAAGATAGACATCCAAACACACAAAGTGATGAGTATGAAGGAGGAGAACCAAGTAAAATTTGATGAGGAGATTTATATTTTAAGATAGGAGTAGGGAGTTTGTTTATAAGGTATGCTGTAGTAAGAACACATTCACCCAAAAAAGAAAGAAGTAAGTTCGCTTGAAAATGCAACACTCTTACAACATCAAGAAGATGCTGATGTTTTCCTTCCACTACTCCATTCTATTAAGGAGTTGCAACGCAACTGCGTTGATAAATGATGTCACGATCATGAAACCATGTTTGCATCTGTGTGGATAAGAATTCTGAACCGTTGTTGGAACAAATGGTTTGAAGTTGGAGAAGAAAGATGTCCCCATTACCAGAGTTGATTTGATCAATTTTAATGTTAAATTAACGATTTATTTGAGTAAAAAAAATGAAATAACATAGTGAATGTTTCAGATTTATGTTGCATTAGATACAACCAAGTACATCGTGAATAATCATCGATAATTATTAGAAATTAATGTGATCCATTGTTGGATGGTATAGAGAATGGACCCCAAATGTCAACATGAATTAATTCAAAACAATGAGATGAATAAGTCGTTCTTAAGGAAAAAGGTAAACATGGTTGTTTTGCACGCGGACAAATTTCATAAATAAAGTCTTTATTTGCATTAATATTTGGAGGATTTTTAACAATGAAATTAAAATGAGACAAAGATGGGTGACCTAGGCGTGAATGCCATAGATCGAACTTATTATAATGCTTAGAACTAAAAAAAGATCTTGATGGATGACTAAGGAAATAGTGATCCTTTACATGCTTATTTGATATCGATGCATCATTTAGACAGAAGAGTCCATTCTAAGCACTACCCTGACCAATCATCTTCTTCGTTGCTCGTTCCTAGAAAATGCAACCAGAAGATGGAAAAATTGCATCATAATTTATTGATTTTGTTAATTGTGAGATAGATAATAGATTATATTTGAAAGTCAGAATATGGAAAACATTCATAAGTGTAAGTGATGATGAATAACTAATAGTGCCTATGTGTTTCAAAAGCGCTAGAGAACCATCAGGCAGTTGAACAGAGATATGAGTATGAACATGAGAATATGAAGAAAATAAAGAAAGGGATGTACATATGTGGTTCAAAGCACAAGAATTAATAATCCATGAAAAATGAATACAAGTAAAAGCTGTACCTGCCAAGTTCACTGATGGTCCTACAATATCTTATTTAGCTAAGACAGATAGGAGTTTTTGATATTATGCGCTTGACAGTTGATTAGTGGAAGAAAATGATGATGGTTCTGATTTCTTTTGTGGCTTATTTGGAAAGCCTTGAATTTGATAGCAAGTAGAAATAATGTTACCATACTTATTGCAATGTTCACAGTAAGGATGCTGGCGTTTTCCTTGAGTGCAATATGAGACTTTAGAGGTATGGAGCGCAACTGATTCTTCAGCAGGAAGAGAGCGAAAATTAATCTCTTGTTGTTTTTCTTCCCGATGAACTCGATTATAGATACGCTGAATTGATGGAAACGGATCCATCAGAAGAATTTGACTCCGGACAGCCGAAAAACGATCATGAACTCCTTGAAGGAATTCCATGGCACGATCCTGATTTTGCTGATCAAGAATGCTTTTAGCATTACCAAAGATACAAGGATTGACAGGAGAAATAAAATTGAGTTCATCGCAAAGAGATTTGAGTTGAGTGAAATAAAGAGAGACAAACATGGCTTCTTGTTTGAGGGAAGAAATTGACTGTTTCAATTGTTATATTTTAGGAACATTTGATTGAGAGAATCAATCTTTTAGATCGGACCATAGTTGTGCTGCAGTTTCGACGTACAAAATACTGGGACGAATCTCGGTTGAAACCGAGTTAAGAATCCAACTTGCAACCAGATCGTTGTAACATTTCCATTTAGGAATGTCTTCTTTCTTCTTCAGACTGGTAAGTGTCTCGTCAATAAAACCTAATTTATTTTTGGCACGAAGTGCCATTGTTACTGCACGACTCCATGAACCATAGTTATCACCAGTAAGTAAATGGGTAACAAGGACAGTTGAAGGATTATCTGAATGGTGAATAACACAAGGATCTGCGTTTGAGGTTGTTGTGGAGTGATCAATGATGGTCAGATTTTCAGAAGAAGGAACATGAATTGTTGGGTTTGGGATATCAGACATGATGACAGATGAAAACAAGGGTGTCGATGAAGAAGAAAAAAAGCAAAGTGATGGATATTAACCAGGAAAAAATACCGATACCATATAAAATAGAAACAAATCAATATGTAGTAAATAAGGAATAATTGTTGTATCAGAATGTTGTGTTTTTATTTGATTTCATGTGATATGCACGTACTGTATAAACTAAAAATGGATACAAGTATATATGCATTGAAAACCTAGCTTATATTTTGCCTATAATAAAAACCTATTAATACAATTGATAACAATTTTCATATGAAGAGATACATTTGCTAAGCTTTGTCTTGCTGTACTTGATATGCATTAACCAGCTATGTACGTGCCTAACTTTGCAGCAATTTTGATATTCATTAATTGTATAATATTTTTCTAACATTTCTTCCTATTAAAACCAGACGTGTCTCCACTGCGTTTTTTCACCATGTATATCTTGCCCCTTCTACTATAATCTACCCTCTCTTATGTTTCTTGTTCATCTTCTCATTTTTATGCGACTGTTCTCTCTTCTAATTACATTTTTATTGCACATTTTTTCTCTAATATCGCATCTCTTATGTTCTTTCTTTTTCATCTTCTCTAATCTCCATTCTTCTCAATTTTTTTCTATTTTATTATAATATTTTTGATACCGCTCTAAGCTATTATCTATGTTTTTTATTCCACTTTTGTCTAATCTGATTTTGGTATATTGAATGAGATGTTGTTCAAATATGATAAATTTTATTGTTATTTAGTAATGTATGATGTATGAATGACTAAACACAAAGTTATGTTGTTCTCTATATGTGTATATATGTCTCAATAAAAATATTGTAAGAAACCAATCCAACTGAACCAACCCAAACTGCATTGGTTTGGTTTACTTTTATTTCTAAAAGTCAACCAAACCAAACCAAACTGTACATTTATTTTCTTCTCTTGCGGTTCAGATGACTTTTAACATTAAAACTGCGCAAACCGCACCGCGAACACACCTATATATATCAAACCTAAACCTTGTTCTTTTACTAGAACCATACTTAACAAAGTTTACTTCAACCTAACCTATTTTCATTTGTTCTTTCAAAACAATTAGTTGTTTAAAATGATTTTTTTAAAAATGACATTAGTTTTTTCTTATCAAATAATAGTGTATGAGAATTTCACCTCTAAAGATGAATAAGTAGACATCGTAGATTTGAACTCATTTTATATATCTGATATCTCTATATAACTACTAACTGGTCTGATCTGTCTTGACGATATTATTAGATTTTAGATTTTAAGAATATATTAAAAAGCTGGGTATTAGATTTTAAATTTTAAGAATATATTAAAAAGCTGGGTATATAGAATTTCCCATTTATTATTCAAACCACAATTTAAACTAGGCTTCCGGATTTTTCTTAATATCCTTTCTGAAAACTTAATTTTGGAAATATTTTAGAATGATTTTGAAAATATGAACTCAATTTTCTGGAATATTTGAAATCATGTCACTAACTTTTAGAGTCTGCTCACTAGCTTATAATTTGATCATTTGTATCTTATTGTAATTTATAAACCCACTTTTATCTTAAACTTTTCACTAGTTGCCCCGGTAGTCAACTGTCACGTAGCACTCATGAACCATCATGAGATTAATCAATGGCATGTAAATGTCAAATATAGTTGTTAGGAAAGTTTCAATTATATCCATATATTCTACAAGTTTGGGGTGTTTCCATTACTCAAAATGTAAATAGTCTTATCATTTTATTTTTAACTAGAAGCACCTCTCTTTCCTATTCAATCTTTTCTCTCTAAAACAATTAATTTCAATTTTAAACTAGTCAAATACTCTGGCATATTTTTCACTTTATATGGTTTTAATTCTCTCCATCAAGAGAAATACATGCTTATAAATAGAACTGACAATTAGATTTATTAAAGTAAAATCTATCCAATCCATCTCCTACATAAAAAATAATTTAGTGAATTAAATTAAATACATCCATTTATATGTATGGATGGATTCAATACATCCAATATATCTTAAGGATCCAATAAATTATTTTTATTTTCGTTATATTTACTTTTTAAAAATAAATTTTTAAAAAGAAAATAATTATTTTTTTTCAAAAAAGAAATTGAATTTTATTTTTAAAAAAATTTGATTTTTTTTTCCAAAAAACACAATTTATCCAAAAAAAAACATTTTTCCAAAATAAAAAACAGATTTTTTTCCCGAAAAAACCGGTTATTTCTAAAATAAAAAATCGACTCTTTTCCAAAAAAAAAAAAAAAATTAAAATATGCATTTTCTGAAAAATACAAGAAATTTAAATTTTTCCAAAAAAACCAATTTTTTTTATAGAAAAAAACGATATTTTTCAAAAGTTAAAATATTAATTTTTTTTCTTGAAAATACAAAAAATGTTATTTTTTTAAATACAAAAAATAAAATTTTCGAAAATAAAATAAGATCGATTTTTTAAAAATAAAAAAATACGTTTATTTTTTCGAAATAAAAAAAAGTTGGATAGATGGATATCCATCCATTAAAAATATGTTAATGGATGAATTAGATGGATTTTATTCTTAATGGATGGATTAGATTGAATAATTTTAAGAAAATTTTAGTAGATGGTTAATGGCTTAATGAATTGTTTTGATTCATCCATTAACAATCCAAGTCATATCTATCCATTATGTCATCCCTACTTACAAACTATTAACAATTTAAATCATTATTTTTGCATCAAACGATTCAGATTACACAATCTTAATAATTATTTTGGAATCAAACCTTTATAAAATGCAGGACATATCACAATTTTTACTATGCCAAAAAGAAAAAAAATAAAAGTAAAATTTTACAACACATTTTTAGCTTAATATAATAATTTTTTCCTCAATGTTTAGTTATTTCAATCCTAAGCATAATATAAATCTATGTTGTCAAATTCAGACATAGACAGTAACCATATTATATATGGTTTACAAACTCTATACATTACATAATTAAGCCCAATAAAGCTCACTAGGCCTTATACATGAAAGGTTTGTATTTTCCTACTGCTTCACCCAACCCATGAATAGCTCCAATTGCTGCAGCCAATGACACACTCAAACAGAAAATGCTCAATGTTTGAAGCCCAATCCAACGACTTGTCCCTTTTCTGATGTTTCTTTTGACAATATACATCTCCACTGGAAAATAAACAACTGAAGGCCAAAATCCAATAGCACCAAGAAGTGCAATCATGTCATTGAAAAATGGCATTGCCATGGCTAAAAGAGTTACCACTATTATAAATATTGTCCTCCAAAGTAACCTAAAATAATTGATAGTGTACTTTGTTTTTCCAAAATTCATAGGAATCTCCCTTGTTACAAAACTTGAGTTTGACCATTTTTCCGCAGCCATCATTTCAACTATACGAAACACAGGCTGGACTATTACCTGTCATTAGTTCATTCAGAATCAATAATTATAAGAATATCATCTCTAAAAAAATACGTGTTTGTGTCAGTGTCAGACATTGACAGTGACACGACAGTAAAGATACTAAATAGTTGAAGTAATGTATAACCTGAAATGCTCCAACAAGGTGGACAACTATGAAGGCATTGGCCAATTCTAATAACCAGAAAGGTTTGCGGAAGCCGGAACTCATGAGTATGTTACCAGGAGTGTTTGAACCAAAAGCAGCATATCCAGCACATGCATTCAAGATAAAGAAAATAGTCATAGTAAATATACCAAGCGCGTTTGCTCTCTTCATTGTTTTATTTTCTGGAGGTGATGATTTCAGAGTGTCTTGTATATCTACTGCAATTTGAGCATAACCACCTGCAAGTGCAATGTCTCCGATTGCAACTAACATGCTCCAAGCTATATCTGCTGTACTACGGTTCTCGATTTTTCTTGCAAACACTCTCGTGTTCGTTACGTTCCCATTTCCTAATCAAATAGAAAAAAAATGCTTTCGGTAATAAAACTAACTAACAAATTTAACTAACTTGTAACAAAACTAACTAACTAATAACTACCTGTAACAAATATAACGACTAACTCTAACAACATGAAACTAGTGGAATGAATGAAAGTAGTTATGTAACAAACCTTGGATAATGGTGGAGAGAGAAAGTCCAACTCCAATGGAAGCGTAGCCAAAAGCCATGGTAGCTGCTAAGACCGAGAGAATTGACAGTTTGTGAAAGTTTGGAATTTGAGATAATATTATTTCAATTACTCCGATAGTAATCATGTATGGGTTATTCGAAAATCGACAAGAAGCTTCAACCCCATTCTTGCGGTAGCAATTGTTTTTCAATATCGTCCTGAAAAATATTTACATTTACGTGCAATAAACATTAGCAAGATAACAATGAAGAACTAATATTAGAAAATAGTAAAAGAACATACACTATACTAGTAGAGGTAGTAATGATGAAACCAATAGTGAAACCAGCAAGGTTAATGTACTGAACCAAACCACAAAAGACATGTTGTTTGCCACCTAAGTGAACTTTGACAGCTTCCATGTAAGTGGTGTTTCTTTTCCCAGTAACAGAATCTGGTGATCTATAACAATCAGCTAGAAGATTTGATGTGTAGAGTGTAATACCAGCAAAGACCAAAATGCAGGATATTCCAAGTGTCCATCCCATTTGGGACATGGCCCATGGTAAGGAGAGGACTCCAGTTCCAATAACTGCGTTTATGATATGTGCGCTCGCAGTCCACACCGTTCCTGCAAATGATGGTCATTTTAAGACTTTTGAGGCATGTAACTAACTTTTTTGAGTTGCACAAATAACACAGATATCCTTTTATCATTAACAAAGGAGTAAAGTAAGCTGCATCATCAAAATTGGCCTCAATTTAAGATGAGGTAGAAAAGTGAAATTGGAGGGTGCAAAAAGCAATTAGGGTCACAATTTTTTAAAGAAGAGAGGTTAAAGCTTCATTTAAGTTATTTTAAAAAAAAATATTTATTTATGATTAAATAAAGAGTATTAAAATTTAATGAGTTTTCCCTCTTGATAATTAGAATACTAAATATCATGAATTATAAATCTCAATTATAAAAAATAACATAACAATTGTCTCTCTATGTTAATTATATTTATATTATTAATTATATTTTGATGATGTTTTGATAAGTACGTACTTGGTGTTTTAGAATTAACATGCACGTGTTTGTTTGTGTATTAGTATTATTAATATACGTAATTGTGTTTATAAGTTGTTGATATATTTTATTTGATAATTAGGGGTTTTACTGTGATCTATGTTGTGTGATTTTTTTTTGGTGTAATTTGTTGATTGAATTGGATAGTCTGATTTGGGGGTAAATTGTTAAATGAGAAAACTGCATCTGAAAATTGTGTGATTATCCAAAAAAAAAAAAAAAACTTCTTAGGTCGGTTAGTTATGTTGGTGCAAAGATAGAATAAATGATGAAATAGGAAATATTACTAATAAGAGAATGACGGCTACAAAACATGACATTTGTTACAATGATTGTCACCCTATTTATAAGCTAAAACTAGGGTTACTAGAATAAGATAAATACTAAAATACCCTCTAACAAACTTAGGGGCCAAGAAAATAGTACAACTAAATAAATATGAATTATTAATAATATTCTAATACCATCCCTTA
This sequence comes from Lathyrus sativus, assembly GCA_963859935.3. NCBI lineage: Eukaryota > Viridiplantae > Streptophyta > Magnoliopsida > Fabales > Fabaceae > Lathyrus > Lathyrus sativus. The sequence continues at coordinate 653,068,090 of OZ012739.1, read as the reverse complement.
ATTCATATTCCATCAAAACTTGTGACACCAATTCCATCCCTTAATCTGAGAAATTGATCAGTTTTGATAGCTTTCGTCAGAACATCTGCCAACTGCTTCTGAGTGCTGCAGTGTACAACTTCTAACACTTCACTCTGAACTTGATGTCTCAGAAAATGATACTTGGTCTCAATATGCTTGCTTCTCCCATGCAGCACTGGGTTTCTGGCAAGGTTGATTGCAGACTTGTTGTCAATCATCAACTTCAGAGGTTTGTCTACCTTAATCTTCAGATCCTGCAACAGATTCAGAATCCACACAGCTTGGCATGCAGTAACAGCACCTGCAATGTATTCAGCTTCACAGGTTGACAACGCCACAACAGGTTGCTTCTTGGAACACCAAGAAATGGGACCTCCCAGAAATTTGAACAAGTACCCAGATGTACTTCTTCTGTCAACTCTGTCTCCACACCAATCAGAGTCTGAATAACTCAGAAGTTCTGACTCATTATTTCCTCCAGAGGGAAATAACACTCCATACTTCAGAGTTCCTTTGATATACCTCAGAATCCTGACAGCAGCTTGGTAATGGGACCACTTAGGTTTACTCATGAACCTACTAACCATCCCAACTGAATAGCAAATATCAGGTCTGGTATTGCACAGATACCTCAGAGAACCAACCAACTGTTTGAAGGTTGTAGCATCCACATCCTTTCCTTCAGAGTCTGAATCCAGTTTCTGATTTGTATCAGAAGGTGTGACAGCCATCTTACAATTCTTCAGATCAAATCTCTTCAGAAGTTCTAATTCATACTTGAGCTGATGCAAAATGATACCTTTCTCAGAATATCTGAACTCCATCCCTAGAAAGTATGTCATTTTGCCTAGATCAGTCATTTCAAATTCATTCATTAGAACCTTCTTGAACTTGGCTATCTCCTGTTCAGAACTTCCAGTCAATAGTATATCATCAACATATAAACATACCAGAGTCATATTGCCTTCAGAAGTATGTTGAACATAGACACCGTACTCCATCTCACATTTCTGAAAGCCTTGCTTCTTGAAAAATGAATCAATCTTCTGATTCCAAGCTCTGGGCGCTTGTTTCAATCCATATAGAGCTTTGTATAATCTGTACACCATCCCTTCCTGATTCTTTTTCACAAATCCAGGAGGTTGTGACACGTAAACTTCTTCTTCTAATGGACCATTCAGAAATGCAGATTTTACATCTAAATGCATCAGAGGCCAATTCCTGTTAGCAGCTATTGCAATCACCATTCTGATTGTTTCATGTCTTGCTACAGGTGCAAACACTTCAGAATAATCCAGCCCAGGTTTCTGTAGAAATCCTCTGGCTACCAACCTTGCTTTATGTTTGCCAATTGAACCATCTGGCTTTAACTTCTGCTTGAAAACCCATCTGACGCTGATGGCTTTCTTGTCTTTTGGAAGTTCTGTCAGCTTCCAAGTCTTGTTTCTCTCTATAGCATCAAGTTCTTCTTTCATGGCCTTCAGCCAGAGCTTCTGCTTAAGAGCCTCCTCTGTACTTATAGGTTCAGAGTCTACTAACATGGCACACTGAATAACTTCTCCTTCAGAGTCTACTTCAGTGTCTTGCAGCATGTCAAATTCTGCAAATCTTCTGGGAACGCTTCTGATTCTTTGTGGTCTCTGAACTTGTTCAGAGTCTTGAGCTTCAGAGTTTCTAGCTTCAGATGATTGACCTCCAGAGCTTTGACCATCTTCAGAGTCTGGCATATTTCCAGAGTCTGAATTGCCACCAAGATCTGGATTGCCATCAGAGTCTGAATCATCAGAGTCTGGGTCATCAGAGTCACCTTCATCTTCTGAGTCTTCTTCAGAGTTTGAATCAGTATCAGAGTCAGATTCAATATCAGGGTTTACTTCAACTTCAGAGATTCTTAACTCTGGCCTTTCTTCAGAGGTTCTAACATCAGAATCAGATTGAGACTTATCCCAATTCCAAACTTCTGATTCCTTCACAATCACATCTCTGCTGAATTCAATTTTATTGGTTTCTGGACAATAGAGCTTGTATGCACCTGTACTGTGGTACCCTATCAGAATCATCACTTTGCTTCTATCATCCAGCTTCTGTCTTCTGGCTTCTGGAACATGTTTATAGCAAACAGAACCAAATACCTTCAGATGACTAACACTTTGCTTGTCTCCAGTCCACTTCTGCATAGGAACTATTTCCTTCAACTTCTTCGTAGGACATCTGTTGAGTACATACGTTGCAGTGGCAACAGCTTCTCCCCAGAGCTTCTGAGGAAGCTTCTTCTCCTTTAGCATGCTTCTCACCATATCAAGCAAAGTACGGTTTCTTCTTTCAGCAAGACCATTGTGTTGAGGGGTATAAGGAGCAGTAACCTCATGCTCAATTCCATTCTCCTCACAGAACTTCTGGAACTCTTTGGAGTTATACTCACCTCCACCATCAGTTCTAAGAATCTTCAACTTCAGACCACTCTGATTCTCAGCCTTCATTCTGAACTTCTTGAATTCATCAAACACCTCGTGTTTGAACTTAATAAGGGATACCCATGTCATTCTTGTGAATTCATCAACAAACAACACAAAGTATTTATTCCCTCCAATTGATGCTACTGGAAATGGACCACACACATCAGAGTGTACAACTCCCAAGGCATGTTTTGCTCTTGGAGCAACTTCTGATGCAAATGGCAATCTTGGTTGTTTTCCTTCCATGCAAACTTTGCATGACTTTTCAGGCTTCTTAATTGCAGGAATTCCATGTACCAATTTCTTTGAATTCAGATGTTGTAAGCTTCTGAAATTCAAATGACCAAATCTTCTGTGCCACAGCTCACTCTCCTTCTCAGTACTTGTTGCACTAAGACACTCTGAGTCTGCAGTTCTGACATTCACCTTGAATGTTCTATTCCTTCCCTGTTCTGACTCCATAATCAACTTCTGATTACAGTCATACAGCTTCAGAAGATTGTCCTTCATGGTAACTGAGAAACCTTTCTCAATTAATTGCCCCACACTCATCAGATTGCTTCTGATGCCAGGTACATACCACACATTCTGAATCAATGCTATTTTCCCATTGTTCAGAGTCACTCTGACATTTCCCATACCTTCTGCATTAAGATATTTGTCATCAGCACATCTGATCTTTGTTCTCTTTTCAGAGTCAAAGTCAACCAGCCATTTCTTGTTTCCAGTAAGATGATTTGAACAGCCAGTGTCCATATACCACCAGTCTGTCAGATCATCAGATTCAGAGGCCATCAATAGCACAGATTCGTCATCAGAACTTCTGGCTATATTTGCTTCTTCTGATTTCTTCTCCTTGTTTGACCAACAATCTCTAGCAAAGTGACCAAACTTCTTACAACAGTAACATTGGATCTTCTTCTTGTCATACTTCTCTTTTCCCTTCTGAGCATTCTTTTGTCTATCAGAGGTTGAGGTTTCTGACTTCTGACCACCATCAGATCTTCTCCTGGCTTCTGACTGCTTCTGATACCTCCTATCAGAAGTTGCTTTCAGAGCCTGCTGTTCTACTTCCTTTTCAGAGTTTCTCTCAGTCAGACGCAACTCTTGCGCTTCTAGACTGCTCTGCAGCTCTTCAATTCTCATTGTGCTCAGATCTTTGGAATGTTCTATTGCTACCACAATGTAATCAAATTGAGGAGTAAGGGATCTCAACACTTTCTCCATGATTGTTTCTTCAGAAAGAGTTTCTCCACATGCCTTCATCTCATTAGTGATCAGAATCACTCTGGAGATGTATTCAGAAACTTTCTCATTATTCTTCATGTTGAGATTCTCATATTGCTTTCTCAAGGACTGAAGCTTCACCTTCTTCACTGATGCGTCACCACCATAACATCTCACCAGAGTGTCCCATGCAGCCTTTGCTGTTGTAGAGTCTGCAATCTTCTCAAACACGTTTACATCCACACATTGATGAATGAAGAACAATGCTTTCTGATCCTTCTTCCTTACTTCTTTCTGCGCATTTTTCTGTTCATCAGTTGCATCTGCTGCTACTGGAACATAACCATCAGTGACAAGATCCAGAACATCTTGAGCACCAAACAGTACACGCATCTGGATCATCCAACGATTCCAGTTTTTACCATCAAATACTGGAAGTTTGGTGTTCATGTTGCCGTTTCCGTTCATCTTCTACTTTGCACAATACACTCAGAGTTTTCTCACACAGTGTTTCCCAACCCACAGAATTTAAAAAATTCTGATCAGATTTTGTTCAAGATTCAACAAGAATCTGAGAAACAAAATCAAACACACAAGACCTCACGTTCACTCGTGTTTCCCGTGTTTCCCAATGAATCTGAACCGGAGCTCTAGATACCAATTGTTGGTGCAAAGATAGAATAAATGATGAAATAGGAAATATTACTAATAAGAGAATGACGGCTACAAAACATGACATTTGTTACAATGATTGTCACCCTATTTATAAGCTAAAACTAGGGTTACTAGAATAAGATAAATACTAAAATACCCTCTAACAAACTTAGGGGCCAAGAAAATAGTACAACTAAATAAATATGAATTATTAATAATATTCTAATAAGTTATACCCGATTTAAGAAAGTAAGTTCTTAGGTCGAGTGCAAATGGTTTCTGCAGGCTAAACTTATTAAGTCGGGTTCTGCCTAACCGACCTAAGAAGTATTTGTTAAGTCAGATCCACAACCGACTTAAGAAGTCAAAACTTCTTATATCGGTAATTCTTAGGTCGGGCTCGGACGCGACTTAAAAAGTCATTTTTAACCGACTTAAAAAGCCTTTTTTTCACTGGTGTAAGTAAAAAAACTCATTTATTCTTTTTATTTTAAAATAATTCTTACTAATACAAAAATAACTTTTTTATAAAAAGATAAAAAATAATAGCATAAATTTATTCTTTTTATATAAAGAATAATTATATTTAATAATATAAAATATAATAAATATTTATATAAAATAACACACTTCGACCGTCCATATTTATATAAACAACAATTCCAATAATACTTAATCTAAAACCATCACAGTTTTGAGTTTAGTACATATCAATAAAGTTTTGAAAAGTTGTGAAAAGTAGGGAAAAAACAAATAAGAAATTGGATTACCCTTTTAATTGTACTTAGATACTTAACCTAATGGTTTTCCTTTTCCAACTTTCAAATTCCTGAAAGATAATGCAAACAACCCAAAAAATGTTGGATGAATTAAAAAAAAGTAACCATAAATGCAAATTCATCATGCTTATAAAAGAAAAAGGCAAGTTCATGATTGAAAGTTTATAATTATATTTGTTTTTTTACTCAAATTGTAGTTGTAATTACGTTTTATCTTTTAAAATAAAAATTTAGGTGAGTTGTATCACAGCTACTTATGAAAACAATTTAAAATTTAAATAAAAATTTAAGTAAATTTTATTACAACTATTAACAAAAATGACACATTAGACTTAACGAAGACTTCAGAAACTAATAAAGAATTTATAAACACAATAAAATAATTTTAGATTCGAACTCAAATCTAATTATATAATATCGAAATCCATAAAAATAACGTGAAAATATCATACACTTTACAAAATCACGTAAAAACTTACTTTAAAATGTGAAATTGATAATCAAAAGGCTGTTCCAAACATAAACTAAAACTATTAAAACAATTAAGAAAAGATCACAAGAACATGCATGATTCACGAGTTGGTCACATTAATTAATAATCTATTAATTAATAAATAAAATTTATACAGAATAAAAGATAAACTAGTAACAATATAGAAAGAGAAACCATACCAGTTCTTTTGGGTCTTCCATCATCATCAAGAAGAGAATTAGGATCATTAGTAACACCAGTTTCAAGTGCTATGATATCTTCCTTCATGTTGAAACCTGCCACAATCTGAAAATGTTACTGTATAGAAGAAAATGAATAAGCAACAATGGAGTAAAATATATATGATGAAGAATGGAACATGATGTAAAACAATGACGCGTAAATTTAGTTCAAATTTAATCTATCTAGAGAATAAGTACAAGATTAACGTTGCTTTCATTTATTACCATTCATGATCTTCATTATCCTATGTTTAAAAGTGGGGTGTAAATGTAATCAATTATTTATTCTATTTTTTTTTAAGTATTCAATATTATTTATTTATTTTTGACAAAAGCATTTCTTTTATTTTCGTTTTTATTTATTTATTTATTAGTTTCATTGTTTTTGTTTGGAACTTCAACAATTAGCATGTCAAAATAAATAAATAAATAATAAATTTTAAAGAATTTAATAAAAATACATTGCTAGTGTAAGTTTTTTTTATACAGTCAGTATCAGAGATATTGGATATTGAAAATAATTTTATTTTTATTTGACCTAATAAAATAATATAAACGAAGGATATTGATGAATTGTTAGTGTAAATTTTATATATATTAATTAATTTTAAATTTAAAATATTATTTTTGAAAAGCTATTTTATATTTAAATTGTAATAAAATGATATTATAAAGTTATTTTATATTTATTGCAAAGTACACTAAATAACGTGTTAACGGTACAATGGACTGATTTTTGAAAACTATCAACTTTTCTATAAAGAAAAATTTATCTAATACTTTACATAACGTGTTACTTTGCAAATGACTGATTTTTGGAAACTATCAACTTTTGCATAATGAAAATTAAATCTAATTTTTTCCTTACAAAAATAGTAAAATAAACGGTCAAACAATCATCTTTATATATCTCGTTATATGATATTGTAAAATTAAATTGATATGTAATAACATATTGATGAATGCGACTCTAAAATCAACTTTGATAAAATACCAAATAGATATATTATCAAATAATGTTATTTATATTTAATTGTTTAATTAAGTATATATGTATTAGAAGTAATTTATATTTAGTTGTACTATTACTTAACCCCTAAGTTTGTTAGAAGGTATTTTAGTATTTTATCTTATTCTAGTAACCCTAGTTTTAGCTTATAAATAGGGTTGCAATCATTGTAATGTTTAGTGAGTTGTGTAGTCGTCATTCTCTTTAATAGAATATTTCCTCTGTTCATCATTTATTCACCTTTGCACCAACAATTGGTATCTAGAGCTCCGGTTCGGATTCATTGGGAAACACGGGAAACACCAGTGAACGTGAGGCCTTGTGTGTTTGATTTTGTTTCTTAGATTCGTGTTGAATCTTGAACAAAATATGATCAGAATTTTAATTCTGTGGGTTGGGAAACACTGTGTGAGAAATCTGAGTGTACTGTGCAAGGTAGAAGATGAACGGAAACGACAACATGAAAACCAAACTTCCAGTATTTGACGGTAAAAACTGAAATCGTTGGATGATCCAAATGCGTGTACTGTTTGGTGCTCAAGATGTTCTAGATCTTGTCATTGATGATTATGTTCCGGTAGTAGCAGATGCGACGGATGAACAGAAAAACACGCAGAAGGAAGTAAGGAAGAAGGATCAGAAAGCATTGTTCTTCATTCATCAATGTGTGGATGTAAATGTGTTTGAGAAGATTGCAGATTCAACGACAACAAAGGTTGCGTGGGACACACTGGTGAGATGTTATGGTGGTGACGCATCAGTGAAGAAGGTGAAGCTTCGGTCCTTGAGAAAGCAATATGAGAATCTCAACATGAAGAATAATGAGAAAGTCTCTGAATACATCTCCAGAATGATTCTGATCACTAATGAGATGAAGACGTGTGGAGAAACTCTTTCTGAAGAAGCAATCATGGAGAAAGTATTGAGATCCCTTACCTCTCAATTTGATTACATTGTGGTAGCAATAGAACATTCCAAAGATCTGAGCACCATGAGAATTGAAGAGCTGCAAAGTAGTCTAGAAGCGCAAGAGTTGCGTTTGACTGAGAGAACTTCTGAAAAGGAAGTAGAGCAGCAGGCTCTGAAAGTAACTTCTGATAGGAGGTATCAGAAGCAGTTAGAAGCCAGGAGAAAATCTGATGGTGGTCAGAAGTCAGAAAGCTCAACCTCTGATAGACAAAAGAATGCTCAGAAAGGAAAAGAGAAGTACGGCCGAAGAAAATCCAATGTTATTGTTGTAAGAAGTTTGTTCACTTTGCTAGAGATTGTTGGTCAAACAAGGAGAAAAAATCAGAAGAAGCAAATATAGCCAGAAGTTCTGATGACGAATCTGTGCTATTGATGGCCTCTGAATCTGACGATATGGATCCGATAGACTGGTGGTATATGGACACTGGCTGTTCAAATCATCTTACTGGAAACAAGAAATGGCTGGTTGACTTTGACTTTGAAAAGAGAACAAAGATCAGATGTGCTGATGACAAATATCTTAATGCAGAAGGTATGGGAAATGTCAGAGTGATTCTGAACAATGGGAAAACAACATTGATTCAGAACGTGTGGTATGTACCTGGCATCAGAAGCAATCTGATAAGTGTGGGACAATTAATTGAGAAAGGTTTTTCAGTCACTATGAGGACAATCTTCTGAAGCTGTATGACTGCAATCAGAAGTTAATTATGGAGTCAGAACAGGGAAGGAATAGAACATTCAAGGTGAATGTCAGAACTGCAGACTCAGAATGTCTTAGTGTAACAAGTGCTGAGAAGGAGAGTGAGCTGTGGCACAGAAGATTCGGTCATTTGAATTTCAGAAGCTTAAAACATATGAATTCAAAGAAGTTGGTACATGGAATTCCTGCAATTAAGAAGCCTGAAAAGTCATGCAAAGTTTTCATGGAAGGAAAACAACCACGATTGCCATTTGCGTCAGAAGCTGCTCCAAGAGCAAAACATGCCTTGGAAGTTGTACATTCTGATGTGTGTGGTCCATTTCCAGTAACATCGATTGGAGGGAATAAATACTTTGTGTTGTTTGTTGATGAATTCACAAGAATGACATGGGTATCCCTTATCAAGTTTAAACACGAGGTGTTTGATGAATTCAAGAAGTTCATAATGAAGGATGAGAATCAGAGTGGTCAGAAGTTGAAGATTCTTAGAACTGGCGGTGGAGGTGAGTATAACTCTAAAGAGTTCCAGAAGTTCTGTGAGGAGAATGGAATTGAGCATGAGGTTACTGCTCCTTATACCCCTCAACACAATGGTCTTGCTGAAAGAAGAAACCACACTTTGCTTGATATGGTGAGAAGCATGCTAAAGGAGAAGAAGCTTCCTCAGAAGCTTTGGGGAGAAGCTGTTGCCACTGCAACGTATGTACTCAACCGATGTCCTACGAAGAAGTTGAAGGAAATAGTTCCAATACAGAAGTGGACTGGAGATAAGCAAATTGTTAGTCATCTGAAGGTGTTTGGTTCTGTTTTCTATAAACATGTTCCAGAAGCCAGAAGACAGAAGCTGGATGATAGAAGCAAAGTGATGATTCTGATAGGGTACCACAGTACAGGTGCATACAAGCTCTATTGTCCAGAAATCAATAAAATTGAATTCAGCAGAGATGTGATTGTGAAGGAATCAGAAGTTTGGAATTGGGATAAGTCTCAATCTGATTCTGATGTTAGATCTTCTGAAGAAAGGTCAAAGTTAAGAATTTCTGAAGTTGGAGTAAACTCTGACGTTGACTCTGACTCTTATAATGATTCAGACTCTGGAGAAGACTCAGAAGATGAAGGTGACTCTGATGATCCAGACTCTGATGATCCAGACTCTGATGGCAATCCAGATTCTGGTGGTAATTCAGACTCTGGAAATATGCCAGACTCTGAAGATGGTCAAAGCTCTGGAGGAAGCCAATCATCTGAAGCTAGAAACTCTGAAGCTCAAGACTCTGAACAAGTTCAGAGACCACAAAGAATAAGAAAAGTCCCCAGAAGATATGTAGAATTTGACATGCTGCAAGACACTGAAGTAGACTCTGAAGGAGAAGTTATTTAGTGTGCCATGATAGTAGACTCTGAACCCCTAAGTACAGAAGAGGCTCTTAAGCAGAAGCTCTGGCTGAAGGCCATGAAAGAAGAACTTGATTCTATAGAGAGAAACAAGACTTGGAAGCTGACAGAACTTCCAAAAGACAAGAAAGCCATCAGCGTCAGATGGGTTTTCAAGTAGAAATTAAAGCCAAATGGTTCAATTGGCAAACATAAAGCAAGGTTGGTAGCCAGAGGATTTCTACAGAAACCTGGTCTGGATTATTCTGAAGTGTTTTCACCTGTAGCAAGACATGAAACAATCAGAATGGTGATTGCAATAGCTTCTAACAGGAATTGGCCTCTGATGCATTTAGATGTAAAATCTGCATTTCTGAATGGTCCATTAGAAGAAGAAGTTTACGTGTCACAACCTCCTGGATTTGTGAAAAAGAATCAGGAAGGGATGATGTACAGATTATACAAAGCTCTATATGGATTGAAACAAGCGCCCAGAGCTTGGAATCAGAAGATTGATTCATTTTTCAAGAAGCAAGGCTTTCAGAAATGTGAGATGGAGTACGGTGTTTATGTTCAACATACTTCTGAAGGCAATATGACTCTGGTGTGTTTATATGTTGATGACATACTGCTGACTGGAAGTTCTGAACAGGAGATAGCCAAGTTCAAGAAAGTTCTGATGAATGAATTCAAAATGATTGATCTAGGCAAAATAACATACTTTCTAGGGATGGAGTTCAGATATTCTGAGAAAGGTATCATTTTGCATCAGCTTAAGTATGAATTAGAACTTCTGAAGAGATTTGAACTGAAGAATTGTAAGATTACTGTCACACCTTCTGATACAAATCAGAAACTGGATTCTGACTCTGATGGAAAGGATGTGGACGCTACAACCTTCAAACAGTTGGTTGGTTCTCTGAGGTATCTGTGCAATACCAGACCTGATATTTGCTATTCTGTTGGGATGGTTAGTAGGTTCATGAGTAAACCTAAGTGGTCCCATTACCAAGCTGCTGTCAGGATTCTGAGGTATATCAAGGAAACTCTGAAGTATGGAGTGTTATTTCTTTCTGGAAGAAAGAATGAGTCAGAACTTTTGACTTATTCAGATTCTGATTGGTGTGGAGACAAAGTTGACAGAAGAAGTACCTCTGGGTACTTGTTCAAATTTCTGGGAGGTCCCATTTCTTGGTGTTCCAAGAAGCAACCTGTTGTGGCGTTATCAACCTGTGAAGCTGAATACATTGTAGGTGTTGTTACTGCATGCCAAGCTGTGTGGATTCTGAATCTGTTGCAGGATCTGAAGATTAAAATAAACAAACCTCTGAAGCTGATGATTGACAACAAGTCTGCAATCAATCTTGCCAGAAATCCAGTGTTGCATGGGAGAAGCAAGCATATTGAGACCAAGTATCATTTTCTGAGACATCAAGTTTAGAGTGGAGTGTTAGAAGTTGTACACTGCAGCACTCAAAAACAGTTGGCAGATGCTCTGACGAAAACTATCAAGACTGATCAATTTCTCAGACTAAGGGATGAAATTGGTGTTACAAGTTTTGATGGAATATGAATTAAGGGATGGTATTAGAAGTAATTCATATTTAGTTGTACTATTACTTAGCCCCTAAGTTTGTTAGAGGGTATTTTAGTATTTTATCTTATTCTAGTAACCCTAGTTTTAGCTTATAAATAGGGTTGCAATCATTGTAATGTTTAGTGAGTTGTGTAGCCGTCATTCTCTTTAATAGAATATTTCCTCTGTTCATCATTTATTCACCTTTGCACCAACAATATGAAGTAGTTGCAGTTAAATTAAATAATTAATTTAAATTAAAATTTTTAAATGTGAAATAACATTTATAATCCATGATAGAATACATAAGTATTTGATTGGGTTTTTTAAATCAACATCTTACTATTTATCATGGATCACCCGTATATCACTGGTTCAATTTTTTAAAAATAAATTAATGAATATTATTATCTAATTATTTTTTTGTTGAAAATTGCAAAATTTCTGCCAATTATACAATATTGTGACTATTTTGTGTGACGATTTTGCAGGAAAACCATTATAAACCATTTTTCATTTATCAAAATGGGAAATGTTTACATGCACACACGACAAAATAATATCAATATATATGGTTGACAACATTTTCATTTATCCATATGTGTTTTCTGTCAAAGAGAATATATATGTTAAAAATTTAAAATTATGGTGTTCTTAATCTCTCTTTCTGGTGTAGGGATAGGTCTTCAGGGAATACTTTTTTTATGCCTCATAGAGAGGAATGTCTCTGCTCGGATCCAAGAAAAATGGTTATTTGAATTGGTTAAAGTTGTCCATGTCTAAAAAGGTTGGGTCTAGTAGTACCACATCCTTATGGAAGGACCTTTGCCTAGGTAGAACTCCCCTCAAGAATAGGTTTACAAAAATTTTCTCTTTTCTCCAAATCGAAGACGGGACCATGAGTGAGATAATAAGATGTGATCAAAGGACATTACTTGGGATCTTAGATTAAGACACTACTTTTTCGTTCATGAAGAGCCAATGGTTGCTGACTTCTTCTAGGCTCTCGAAGAGGCCCAGATTAATGCGAGGAGGGATATGTAGGTGTGAAGATTTTCTAGAGACAATCTCATTCACCATGATATCTATTTATCAACCCTTTATGTCTGTGGAATTATTCCTGTTGACAATGTAGAGAATGTGTTACCAACGATTTAGGAGAGTCAGGCCACCTCTAAAGTGGTGATTTTATCTTGTCAACTTTTGCATGATAGATTTCCTTCTAAGGAAAATTTATTCAAGCGGAAGGTCATTATCGATCATGAGGAGGCCCCTTGTAATTTCTGTAGGGATCTCATAGAGTCCACCTCCCATTTAATTGTAACTTGTAGCTTGGTTTTCACTGTCTCGTATAGTACTTTTAGGTGGTTAGGGGAGTACTAGGTTCTTCCTTGTGATCTTAAATTTATTTTTGAGTTTTTCTTTCTTGGCATGGACTTGGTTTCTTCACAAACCCGATTGAACTCTCTACCATATACTAATTGGCTTAAGAACCTATCATATGTTTAAGTCAATAGCGGATCGAGAATCTTGGCCTTGCTCTTAGTACTAAATGTCTTGTTGACGCTTCCTTGAGACTCTGGTATGCTTTTGGTGGCATTGGTGTAGGATATCTAGCTTGGCCATATTTGGATGGTGTTTTATGGTGTGACTTTGTGTGGAGCTTATTGTTTTTCTCCCAATTTGTTTGTTGTGGCTGTTTATAGTGGTTTTATTTCTGATCTATTTTATTTTGTTATGTTGGTTTATATGTTTCCTCTTTTGTGTTTGGCTTGGCACTTCTTGTGTCGTTGAATCATTATATATGTATTTATGGGCTTTCGCCTTTTTATAGTTATATATTATTCCTTTAAGGAACCAGAAATTGATGTAATTGAAGAACTTGTTATCTTAAAACAATGGTGCTGATCCCCATCACGGTGGCACATAGTGGACTTGCATGGCTAACACTCCAATGTTGAAGTCAGTTCAAGATTTAAAATGAGTGTAGTGAAAAATGAAAATCAGGTAATGTTTATTTTACTTAATGGTTAAAAGGTTCTTTGTTAATCTTTATATTTTGTTGGTTTGTGACTTATAATTGACTATTGATTGGCTTTAATCATTTCAATATTGTTAACCATGCTCTAGCTAATGTTTACTTTTACCATTTCTGTTGACTTTTTCCATGCGTTGACTTTATCATTACCATTGACTTTTAATTATTATTACCTTTCTTCATTTATTAGATGTTATTGACTTTGAATCGTTATGAACATTAATCATTGTTGACTATTTCCTTATTATTTTTACTTTGACCATGCTTTGACTTTTTGGAAAGAAATGGAATATCTTCATTCATGAGTAATTGAAATATATTATAAGCATCACAAGCTTTATTAAAAAAGTTAGAGATAAAGGCATTTGACTGCAACATTTGAGCCTACTTCATCATAACTAAAATTCAGACGACATGGATCAGTCCAGTTATCGTCGACTGAAGTAAAGTATTGGGATTCAGATCTTATAGTGGATAATATCATGCGTTGTAGTTAATGTAATTTCATATAAATTTCCCATTGCCATTTACCTTATTTTTCAATTTTTTGTAATTCCCTCTTTTAGGATTTTGCGTCCTTGTACTCACATCTTATGTACAAATTTTCTACATCAAATAAAATTCTCTTTCTCCTATGAGTTTTCCTTTTTCTGGATTTTGTTTGTAAAATATTTAATTATTGTTGATAAATAATACTGCAAAACATTGAGAATAATAAAAAGCTCCAAAAGAAAAAAAAACTTTTTCATTGCCCTGATTACATGAAAAGGTCTAAAGAAGATCGGTAGTCTACAATATATGCTTTATACATGAGAGCATCTCGACGGCCTCCCAATCAGGTTAAGAACTATTCTCTCTTAGAAAGAATCAAAATGAAATCTCCAACCGTTGTGATAACTTGATGTTTTATCCTTCACAACAAGTTTTTTAGTTCATCTATCAGATGCCAGAGGTTCAAAGTTCACCACCATACCAAAAAATAAGCCAGAGTCTCATTCTTGTAGATACCAATCATTTCCTTCACAAAAATAGCCCACATTGCTACATAACATGCATAGTCTCGTGCATCATATAATCAAACATAAGCAGTACATGCATAATGTATAACATGTGTCAAAATGTGACCACAAACATTTTTTTACGACTGATCTATTCCTTTACAAAGTATTTCTCTTAATTCCCACCAAATAATCTTCACAAAATCTACCTTTCATTCCATATCCCCAGCAAATAAGTTCTCAAAAGAAATGCAACTAGTTTCATTGCATTACATTGCATTTTATTTCTTTCAAGGGGCAAAATTTGGATCTTCTATATTTAACTATCTCCAATCATATCATCTGATTCAAGATAGTTAAATAAGAGCAACTGCCATACCCTAGTTTTACCCCACTCTTTTTCCATTTTTTTGGCTCAGGTTAAATTCATCTGATACACAATAAAAAGTTTCATATGGTCCATCTTACAATTCATTTTACTTAATGGTTTAAAGGTTCTTCATTAATCTTTATATTTTTTTGGTTTGTGAGTTATAATTGACTATTGATTGACTTTGATCATTTCAATATTGTTAACCATGCTTAGGCCAATGTTGACTTTTCCACGCGTTGAATTTTATCATAATTGTTGACTTCATCATTACCATTGACTTTTAATTATTATTTACTTTTCATCAATGGTTGGATGTTATTGACTTTGAATTGTTATGAACATGAATCATCATCGACTATTTCCTAATTACTTTTACTTTGACCATGCTTTGACTTTTGTTGGCTTTTTGGAAAGAAATGGAATATCTTCATTCATGAGTAATTGAAATACATTATAAATATCACAAGCTTTATTACAAGGAAAGGGATTAATTTTAAGAAAAAAAATGCAAATTTTTGGTATAGTTGACTTTTGGTTAACATTTGACTTTTGGTCAATTGTTGACCATTGATTCGATTTTGACTCATGAATTTTCCTATACCTATTCTATAAACATTTGACCAAATAACTCATCATTATTCATCAAAAATCAATTTATTCCATAATTATGCTACAAATGCTAATTTCTGACAACTCAAGAATTCATCTTCTATCAACTCCATTCTTATGGCTTTTCTAAATTCTCCGATATCGCCTCAAACTAATTCTTCCATCATAATTCTCACTTTGCTACAAGGAAGAAATTACACCAAGTTATACATTCATATCATGGATTAAAGTAATCAAAATTTCATGGAAAAGTCATAAAAAAAATTCCGCACTACACAAAAATTCTGCATTATTCCTTAAATTCAATACTTGTTTTTATTCAACACTTTCCAATATTGATTCATGCCCAAAATTTCAGAATTTGATCTGTTGTAATCACAAACGATACCTTTCAACAAATAAAGATTGAGAAACAGAGAGAGAAAGAAGAAAGGGATAAAGAAGAAAGAAGAAGAAGGACTATGAAAAATTGTTTACTATTCGCTTTCTCATAAGGGTTTACAAATGATTACAAATGAATATCACAATTACCTTCACTCAACAACCTGAGTGGTCTAGCCTATATATAGATTAACTAGATAAATTGCAACCCAAGCTAACTAAAAAATTCGATCTATAACAAAAGGACCAATTCGATAAACATTTCGACAATACATATTAGAATAGACTTCGACTATAATATGTATCTGTTGCGGTGAGAATCAGATGTCAAGCTATTGATTCAAATTGACTCTTAATTCATTGAAATTCACCACTGAGCTTTGATTTATCCAAAGGGAAGTTTAAAGAACGAAAATACCTTTTGTGCGATGTAACAACAACGCTAAAGATTCGGGGATCGGGGTTGGTTATGCCTAGGGTAGGTATTTCACATCCTAGACATTGGTAGTACTCTACAGGAACCTTTTGTATGTGTGTATTCTAAGTTATCTAAGTTGTTTTCTAGGGTTAATAGATCGAGGATAGGGTAAAGCTCTAGGTAAATGCCTAAGGATAGTTTCTAAGTTTGACCGCAAAGATATCACATCTTATGCCTACATATCCTTACTAGGATGGAATCAGAGAAACCGTAGTTCTCCTCACTAGGGTTAAAGAATACTTGACTATGGTCAAAACTCCAAGGGGAAAAAACATAATAATGTTTGTGTAAATTTTAACAAAACTCTCTAGATCTAATTTATCACTCAAAGGGATTGACTTTGACAAAAGCCAAGAGGGGAGTAAGTGATCATGACAATGATCCTTACATAGAGTTAACAAACTCTGTCTTAAAGTTCTAATTGAAGGATACTCCTAACAAGGGGTAGGTCTTTAGACTTAAAGCAAATTCGAGTGGATATATGTTCTAACTTAACTAAGTGAAAGGACCTAATGACTTAACCAAGTAAAGGGGAAAGAGTATGAGCTATCTATGACTGTGAAGTCAATAGAGAAACTTTCATTTGGAATAAAGGGGGGTAACTAGGCAACTAGATGAGAACTAACAAGTTCCATCACTTGGGGAAACTTAACAAAGTTAAAACATGCACAAGAATTCATTCAAACATGATGAATATATAAAATCATGGTGATAACCAAGACAAATTTAGGGCAAGCATGTAACAACATGGGGCAAGCATAACAATAAAAGAATCAAACCAAATGGTTACAACTAAAGGTAGATAAAGATGTTACAACATCTAATAGGGGATGATGATAAAGGTTCTTACAAGACCTAACATTTAAAGCATCAAGCATGATTCAAGACATTACTTATCATGGCAAAGTTCAAAGATTATGAGGGTAACAACCAATAAAAGCAAACATGAAAACATGTGTGACCACAACAAGTTCATCAATGGTAAACAAACAAAACTCATTCATACAAGTTACAACTTGGCATATGAATCAAACAAAGACAAATGTAACAACATTCACGCATTTTTAAGGCATATTGATGACAATCAATCATGGATGAGCAAGACGAGTGACAACAGTTCAAGCATGGATTAAAACTTCACATAGGGGAATGTAAAAAAGATCATGGTAAAAAACAAGTCAGGAATCAAACCTAAACATGTTATGGCTCTAACAAGGCATATAAAAAAGCAAGATGGGGTATAGTGTAACGCCCCCGTTTTATACCCCCAAATAACACAGTTAAATCATTTAGGCACGAATTAAAAATTCCATCAGAGTATATTTATTTCATGGTATAAAAGAAGTGCGTCACATTACTCAAGAAACGACCACATGAATATCAATGTTTATAAAGAAATAATTCAAAAGGGGTAAATCTCAACTAAAAAGAATAAACACATGGTTCTCGAAATATTCATGTTTTCTGTTAAAGCGGAAGACTAAAACATTGAATTACTTAAGACATGATAAAATACAAGTATACGTCATTAGGTTATTCATAACACCAATCACAGTCTACCAAACATCATCAACTATTACATATATATAATGTATCACGAAGATACTCTACAAGTCTAGCTACCCGACGTTACATATCAGAGCGACCGACTTAAGAGAAAAGGAGCTATACTCCACAATACACCTCCAACAATCCTAATCTGCAATGCCTCATAGAGCATCATAAAACAGCAGAAGGGTGAGAAATATTACCATAATAACAAATGCATATAATTATGTATACAAACAATCTTAAAATACATATATGCCACATTTCTCAATCAATTCGCACACTCACCACTCCCACATCAACATATCGTATATATACATATACATATGCACACTTCTCCTAACAATCACATATACATTATGTTTCATTCACCGCCAATCATATAAGCATATACGATCATACTTCTATAATTCACATCATTTTCACATAAACATTTACAATCATGTTTATTTCGCCAATGCATCATATGAAGATGACAACATGCAACTCATATAGACCGACACACGACTCTATGCAGATGCAAATGCGGTACCGACTCATTTCAGCAGGTTTAATTGAAGAACCAAAAATAACCATCGCTCACACCCCACAAGGGCACACGAGGTTCTGCAGATTCTCTGAGGAATCAATATAACCATCGCAACATACGAGGTTCTGCAGATTCTCCGAGGAATCAATATAACCATCGCAACATACGAGGTTCTGCAAATCCTCCGAGGGATCAATAAAATAACCATCGCTCACACCCCACAAGGGCACACGAGGTTCTGCAGATTCTCCGAGGAATCAATATAATAACCATCGCTCACACCCCACAAGGGCAAACGAGGTTCTGCAGATTCTCCGAGGAATCAATATAACCATTGCAACATACGAGGTTCTGCAAATCCTCCGAGGGATCAATAAAATAACCATCGCTCACACCCCACAAGGGCACACGAGGTTCTGCAGATTCTCAGAGGAATCAATATAACCATCGCAACATACGAGGTTCTGCAAATCCTCCAAGGGATCAGTAAAATAACCATCGCCCACACCCCACAAGGGCACACGAGGTTCTGCAGATTCTCCGAGGAATCAATATAATAACCATCGCTCACACCCCACAAGGGCACACGAGGTTATGCAGATTCTCCTAGGAATCAATATAATAACCATCGCTCACACCCCACAAGGGCACACGAGGTTCTGCAGATTCTCCGAGGAATCAGACACACAAGAATGCATACCATGATGCTTCACATGCAACATGACCCATGACACTCTTGAAATGCACACATGTTTACAAACATACTCATGCATTCATCATGTTAATCACATATATTCATTATGCACTCACAATATTTAAACATGGTTCACATTTACGATCATCATACGTCACATACGAGCAATATGCACTTGCAAATATCGTGCCAAACGACAATAAACTAAATCACATTCATCATGCATTTTTAATCAATTTAAACAATGTGCCGCATATGCCAAAAGGCCGCATATTCACAATCAATTCATAATCTAGGATTCACGCCATACGGCTACCCACAACACACATAACAGCCTATAATTCGTCATCTCAGACAAGGAATGATCGCAACCAAACCACACAATCAATCCACGAATGGAAAGCACAAGAAAGAAAACATGCTACTGAGTTCGCTAACCTTCGCCTGGAGAAGCCCCTGGCGAACCTTCGCTACCCGTTCGCCTGGCGAACTTGCCAGCGAAGACCACTGGGATTTATTCTGGAATTACTCGCTAGCACACTCGCCTGGCGAACCTTCGCCACACTCATTCGCCTGGCGAACATGCCAATGAAGACAGGGTGTTTGGTTCTGACTTGATTCACTACCGTTCGCTGGGCCTCGCCTGGCGAAGCCTCGCTGCAATTCGCCTGGCGAACCTGCGAGATCAGAACTTCCATGGCTGCTCAAAAGCCCAAACCTCACAAAACCAACCGATTTAATCCAAATCAGTTCCAGTAGCACAACCCACTCATCACCCGACTACACTACACTGCCTATTCCAAATTCTAACCGACAAAACTCAGTTTCTACCGATTAAATCCACTTCCGACCTAAAATGGAAAAAACGTAGGAAACCCCCAACAAATCCTAACACACACATGCATGATCATATACATTGATTAAGATAGTAAGATTTCACACCCTTACCTCGATTAATCGGAAGCTAGAAGTCGTTCTTGAGCTTTTCCGAGCTTTTCCTTCTTTTTCCTTCTACTTTCTCTTCTTCCTCCACTTTCTTTTCATGTTTTCTATTATCTATTGTCGTTCATCTTCTTCCCATATATATATATATCCTGCCTTCCTATTTCTGTCCAATTATATTTCTTCTCTTAAAATATTTGTCAATTCATTTCCTCATAAAATACCTCATTTTGACATTGGTTAGAAAACATTTGATAAATCCTCATGATTCTACCAAATAGAATAAATCAGTTAAACCCAATAATTCACTTAAACCATACAAACCAACTAACTAGTACAATTAATCAGTTATTAAAAATCCGGCTGTTACAACTCTCCCCCACTTTGAGAATTTTCGTCCTCGAAAATATTACACGGTTCAAATCCAACTTTCTCTAGTTGATCCTCCAAAATACCTTTACCAAGACAATCCCTTTTCTTTAAAGTTGTCTCAACAGTCAAATCCTCTCTTACTCATACACCATCAATCTGGATCGATGCTCTTCCTCAGCTTAGACACATGAACACATCATGCAATTTCTCCTAGTGACAGCGGTAAAACAATCTAACATGCTATTTTCCCATGCTTCCGCTGCGCTACTCGGATACAAATTCAACAAGACACCATTTGCTTCCGAGACCTCAAGCTCGCTCAACACCAGTTACTATCGTAACTCTCAAAACACGTTCTTTCTCGGATCCTCTAATCTTTTCAGTCGTCTCTTGCACAATCCCAAGTTCGAGTACAACACTCTTGCCAGACACATATCAACACAGAGGAGTCCCACACCTCCTTCTTACCCATCTTGATCCAACACATAAGCTCTCAACAAATCCTCTACATACTGGATAGCTCCTTTTGTCTGCCCACCCGTTCACGGATGCTAGACAAAGCTCAACTTCAACATGGCACCCAAAACGTCCGCAGACTCTTCCAAAATCTCAACAAAAACACAGGTTCCCATCTGAAACGATATTAGACGATATCACATACTACTCAGAATTACTCGACAGTTGCATCAGGCCAACAGCCTCTGATGTTCACACTTCGACTTTCAACAAGTCTAATCAGTATAAACAACCGCAACCACTTCTCTCTCTCTCTATCCGTGGCCACGAAAACAATTATTTCAAGGTATCCTCATCCAATCCACACTATTCGGACACATAAACTCTATCACCACATCTCGTGTCACCATTTCCATAAATCCGAGAATCAATCCTTCAACTTCAATCTACTAAACTCAATCAATCTATTAACTTCAATTAGAATTCCAACCTTCTCGAATCCCATCGAGAATACCAATAATCAGTCTCATCACACAAAGCTCAACTCCATGCGAAGCCTCTATTATTTCCTCTGCATCTTATGCAATTTTCTCAAACCAAATAAATACCTTAAACCCTTAAGATCATTAACCATCTCAAATCTCAACTAAACAATTGAGGCTCCCAAATTCCGGTACAAACACACAACAACAACCAATCCTAAGTCACTTGTTAGATATTTCCTCTTGTACTTTTAATTGCGCATTTAACGTGCCTCTCAATCATATCACCAAAGCATCACACAACACAACAAATAGTCCCGTCGGATTCAACAAAACCAACACACAAGCTTTTGACAGCTTTTCCAAAACTCTTTGAACTTTCTTCATAGTGACATAACACTACTTCCTCTCTAATACTGATAACTCAAACTCCCAATAAGCAACATGATCCTCCATATTCTTCTAATACATCAAAACACCATTGGTTGCACAAACCTTGGCTCACCAACTCAAGTGTGAAAAATTCCACTCCAAACGGATACGCAGTTGTAAACCTATGGCGAAAACACGAATCGCACTCATCACAACATCCAGACATATTACATCAACAATTACTCAATTCCATGTCACTACCTTCTCGTCACATAGAGCACTGTAATGACTCCCCACGCTCTTAACCTTGCGTCATTCCAAATTACGGTCCTCCCGTTACTACAGGGTCGTAGAAACAACATTCTGCACTTAGAAGGCCATTCAATACATCTTCAGCTTCTCGAAATGGTTGAAGATTTAACCATAGCAATCTTGTGTCCCGTATCTTACTTCCTTTAGTAATCTCCAGAAGTCACCACCCGCTCTTTATACACTTAACCTCGGGGTCTATTGTCGTAGCACCCACTCCAAACGCGAGTCTCAACTACTTGATTAATTAAACCCCTTGACCATCCAAACGCACATACAACATGGGTTCTCAATCTCAGACCAGTTCCCGAAATTAAGTTTTTCACAACCCCACTTCACATCCTGGTCCTGTAACACTCATTTTGTCAGGATAACTTCCAGACATCTATAACCAATCGGAAATTGCCAACCTCCCACTTTCATTAACACTCAAAATCTCATCAAAATATAACATCTCGACACTGTCCCACGTCGACTTCTCAGAACAATCCTTAAGCACTTGGCTTCACTCCAAACAATTCACTGTACACACCATCTAAGCTCACAAGACACGTTTATCCCATCCAACACAATCCCAACTACTATCAACAAGAGATTAAGGGCGATCAGTTCCTCAATTTGTCAACAGACAGCCGAAAATCATGATGGAGTATAAACCATCTTTATCAACTTATAATAGCGTTTAACAACACACCGAGCTACAACTCCTTTCTTGCAGCATCCTGGAGAATCACAAGCTTCTCCCCCACTTTGATCATTCCCACTTCTGCAGACAAAGGCTAAACAACAAACACGTACCAACAGTGTTTCACACACATGTCGCATACAAGGGAACAACCAACAAACACAACTTGGCCGGACGGACCGACCTGCTCTATACCACTTAATGTAACGCCCCCGTTTTATACCCCCAAATAACACAGTTAAATCATTTAGGCACGAATTAAAAATTCCATCAGAGTATATTTATTTCATGGTATAAAAGAAGTGCGTCACATTACTTAAGAAACGACCACATGAATATCAATGTTTATAAAGAAATAATTCAAAAGGGGTAAATCTCAACTAAAAAGAATAAACACATGGTTCTCAAAATAAGCATATTCATGTTTTCTGTTAAAGCGGAAGACTAAAACATTGAATTACTTAAGACATGATAAAATATAAGTACATGTCATTAGGTTATTCATAACACCAATCATAGTCTACCAAACATCATCAACTACTACATATATATAATGTATCATGAAGATACTCTACAAGTCTAGCTACCCGATGTTACATATCAGAGCGACCGACTTAAGAGAAAAGGAGCTATACTCCACAATACACCTCCAGCAATCCTAATCTGCAATGCCTCATAGAGCATCATAAAACAGCAGAAGGGTGAGAAATATTACCATAATAACAAATGCATATAATTATGTATACAAACAATCTTAAAATGCATATATGCCACATTTCTCAATCAATTCGCACACTCACCACTCCCACATCAACATATTGTATATATACATATACATATGCACACTTCTCCTAACAATCACATATACATTATGTTTCATTCACCGCTAATCATATAAGCATATACGATCATACTTCTATAATTCACATCATTTTCACATAAACATTTACAATCATGTTTATTTCGCCAATGCATCATATGAAGATGACAACATGCAACTCATAGAGATCGACACACGACTCTATGCAGATGCAAATGCGGTACCGACTCATTTCAGCAGGTTCAATTAAAGAACCAAAAATAACCACCGCTCACACCCCACAAGGGCACACGAGGTTCTGCAGATTCTCCGAGGAATCAATATAACCATCGCAACATACGAGGTTCTGCAAATCCTCCGAGGGATCAATAAAACAACCATCGCTCACACCCCACAAGGGCACACGAGGTTCTGCAGATTCTCCGAGGAATTAATATAATAACCATCGCTCACACCCCACAAGGGCACACGAGGTTCTGTAGATTCTCCGAGGAATCAGACACACAAGAATGCATACCATGATGCTTCACATGCAACATGACCCATGACACTCTTGAAATGCACACATGTTTACAAACATACTCATGCATTCATCATGTTAATCACATATATTCATTATGCACTCACAATATTTAAACATGGTTCACATTTACGATCATCATACGTCACATACGAGCAATATGCACTTGCAAATATCGTGCCAAACGACAATAAACTCAATCACATTCATCATGCATTTTTAATCAATTTAAACAATGTGCCGCATATGCCAAAAGGCCGCATATTCACAATCAATTCATAATCTAGGATTCACGCCATACGGCTACCCACAGCACACATAAAAGCCTATAATTCGTCATCTCAGACAAGGAATGATCGCAACCAAACCACACAATCAATCCACAAATGGAAAGCACAAGAAAGAAAACATGCTACTGAGTTCGCTAACCTTCGCCTGACGAAGCCCCTGGAGAACCTTCGCTACCCGTTCGCCTGGCGAACTTGCCAGCGAAGACCATTGGGATTTATTCTGGAATTACTCGCTAGCACACTCGCCTGGCGAACCTTCGCCACACTCATTCGCCTGACGAACTTGCCAACGAAGACAGGGTGTTTGGTTCTGACTTGATTCGCTACCGTTCGCTGGGCCTCGCCTGGCGAAGCCTCGCTGCAATTCGCCTGGCGAACCTACGAGATCAGAACTTCCATGGCTGCTCAAAAGCCCAAACCTCACAAAACCAACCGATTTAATCCAAATCAATTCCAGTAGCACAACCCACTCATCACCCGACTACACTACACTGCCTATTCTAAATTCTAACCGACAAAACTCAGTTTCTACCGATTAAATCCACTTACGACCTAAAATGGAAAAAACGTAGGAAACCCCCAACAAATCCAAACACACACATGCATGATCATATACATTGATTAAGATAGTAAGATTTCACACCCTTACCTCGATTAATCGGAAGCTAGAAGTCGTTCTTGAGATTTTCCGAGCTTTTCCTTCTTTTTCCTTCTACTTTCTCTTCTTCCTCCACTTTCTTTTCATGTTTTCTATTATCTATTGTCGTTCCTCTTCTTCCCATATATATATATATCCTGCCTTCCTATTTCTGTCCAATTATATTTCTTCTCTTAAAATATTTGTCAATTCATTTCCTCATAAAATACCTCATTTTGACATTGGTTAGAAAACATCTGATAAATCCTCATGATTCTACCAAATAGAATAAATCAATTAAACCCAATAATTCACTTAAACCATACAAACCAACTAACTAGTACAATTAATCAGTTATTAAAAATCGGGTTGTTACATATAGGGGGCAAGTTCGTGGGGTTATAACATCAAGAACATACACAAAGATTCACAGAGAAGTTCTAAATCATACATTCACATTCATGCATTCACAAAGGTAAGAATCAAACCCTAAACATGTTATGGTTCTAACAAGACACATAAGAAAATAAGATGAGGTTAAAGGAACATGATCAAGAGGTTACAACATCAATAAGCATATTGCAAATCAACAAAGGTTTCAGGGCAAGGTTTTCATGTTCATACATTTACAAAGGCATGAATAAGCATGGTAAGACAAGGAACCAAATGTTTTCAAACATAAAAAGATGTTACGCATCCAAAAGTGATTCATACATGATCAAACGTACAAGGAAGATCAAGTACCAAGCCAAAGAAACTCATGAAAACAAGTGAAAAACCCTAAAAAAGGTCATGTTATTCAAGTGAGCCAAAGTGTTTCAAAAATAACAATTCTTGAATTCTTCCTCCACACATTGAAACTAGACACATCAAGGAGCATTTAGCAAAAATAATGGCATCAAAATGATAAAAATAAAAGAAGTTATGCACTTTTGAAAATAGGGTCCAAAATGGGGCAAACTAAGGCAAAAACTCAAGGTAACATACACATAATCTAGACAAATTTGCATGAAGGGTCATAACTTGCTCAAAACTTAATGAAATTGAGTGAAATAAAAAATAAAATTATGTATTTTTTCACAAGTAATCCAATGGTGGTGGTGGTTTGGTCAGATCATGCACTATGTGAAAAACTCGAAGACATCATTGAAAATGGCAAGTTGTGTGCAAAAACATGTGGACAGTCATATATATATATATATATATATATATATATATATATATATATATATATATATATATATATATATATATATATATATATATATATATATATATATATATATATATATATATATATATATATATATATATATATATATATATATATATATATATATATATATATATATATATATATATATATATATATATATATATATATATATATATATATATATATATATATATATATATATATATATATATGGTTTAAGCATCAATCAAGTGATCAAACATAACATATGGAACATATAGATGACGTTTACAAACATCACACATCAAGAGGAGTTCAAACAACAGATTGCACATGAAATGGCCAAAATGGCAAGTTTGAGCATGAACACGGTGACAGTCATGAATACATGTTTTTAGCAGCAACCAAATGATCAAACATGACACATAAGACATATAAATGATGTTCATAACCATCACAAACCTATGCCTAAACCGAATTTATGAGTTGCATATGAAAATGAAACTTAAGGCAAGCTAACAAGCAAGAACATATGGGCAATCAACTATACACAAGTTTGGTGGAAAGCCAAGGTTCAAACATGACCTATAATGCATATCAAACATGCTCAACATTAATGTACATCAAAATCTATCATGGTTTCAAAAGTAGCTAGTTTTAGAACTTACCTCTTGTAGCCTCTTCAAGAGAATGCACAAAATAAGAATTCCAGTTGAAATGTGATGATCCAGACAAATTCAAAATACCTCAAGTGAGATGTTCAAGTGATCCAAAACTCCTCTAAGCAACTGCCTTGACATAATGGTGCTTTATGCAAGAATGGACCAACAACTCCAAAGTGGAATGTGGGGGAAATGATGTTACAGAAGTGTGGTGATGATTTGGATAGATCAAACAAGTTATATGGAAGGTGTTTGAGGTGTTGGAAAGGTTGGAAGAGGACTGAACAGAGCTGTGGCTCTCAAAGTGCAAAAAGTCAAAGTTTTGTGGTTTGACAGTTCACTTTTTGAGTGAGAGGTTTTCTGGTGGAAGTGAGTGTTTGAGCAGTTTCAATACATCATTTCTGATGTGTGTGAAGTGTTGGTAGAGGTGTTTGATGATTGGAATGAGTTTTGGAAGGGTTTATGCAAAGACAAATTTTGTGCCTTAAGGGAACCAAGTTCTCAACTTGCAAGAAGGTTGGGATCAGAAGAATGAAGGAGATTTGGCTTGGTTTCTAGCTTAATATGGTGTAGTTTGGAAGTGAGGAGGAGGCTCTATTTATAGGTAAGCTTGGAAATCAAGTGGTATGGGCAGATTGGCTCATCTTGCCAACTTTGCCCTTTTTGGAGGCAAAATGTGCAAGATCAACTTGATATCTTTCTTCTGAGTTCTAGCCACCTATCTATGAGTTTGATCATCACCTATAGCATGAAAATAGTGGTCTTTAAGTGAAAGGGAGGGAGAAGATGATGTGGTTGCTGAGTTGGGACAGAAATTGCAAGAAAAGTTTCTCTCTCATGCCACTTGCATGATTAAACAATTCAATTAATCCCAAATCTGAGTTTTTCTCGTGGCTATGAACTCTAACCTCCTCAATTAGGTCCATAAGCATCAAAGAATGAGTTAATCAAGGGTTTAGAAGAGGTTTTAAGGGTTTATGCAAGAAAATGCCAATGCTGAACTTGGTTTTGTGACATGGAAAATGCCCAACTTTCCTTCTTCGATTCTCCCTAACCAAAAAGGTTAAGAAAATGATATTGTACTTTTTAAAAATTCCCAAAAATGATCTACAACATTCATGTTTTACACAAGTTCAAATTCCAAAGGGAACTATATCAAATAAATCCTCTTGAAGATTGTTGCAAAAGTTGACTTACAAGCCAAGAAACTTGAAAATTTTCTAAGTGTTGAAATTCTTTACAACTTGATTAGCTCACAACTAAAAATATATGCATTTTATACTTCAACCCCATAGGATACTTTTGTAGGGCTCCTAAATAGCTTTCTAACAAGCTTTGAACCACTCCATTTGGATGTGTGGTTAGGAAGTTATCATCATCCCAAGTTGGCTTTAAATTAAGGTTTTTCATGAACCCTAGTTTCTTGATTTGCAAGTTATCCATCAATCCTTGATTAAATCTCCACCAAACTCACTATTTTGGCATAAAATGATGTTTTAATAATTGCTTGCTTTAATTTGGGGTCAAAACCCTAAAAGTCAAAGTGTTGACTTTTCAGACAAACGAACTGAACGAATGAAATCTTCAGGATCGATCCTCAGTGTTCTGGGTTCTTTGATCCTTTCAAACATCTTAGGGAGACTTTAATAAGTCATAGGAGTTCCATGGATCATGATTTAAGCTTTGAAAATCCATTTAGACCAAAAGTCAAACTTCAGTTGACTTTTTCCATTGGAAACCCTAATCAGGGTACTGCATTGCACTGCTTCTGTTCTTTTGGTAACAACCTCAGATAGCACTTGTCTTTGGAAATATATGAGTCTCTTGATGACAAGAATACTTTATTTGTAGAAGATCAATCCAAAACTTTGACTGATCAATCCACAGGATCCTCAATTTTGACAGTGTAAAATCCTAATTCATCTGCATCTTGACAAAGATAAGCTTGAAAAAGGTTAATGTTAGATAACACATGCTTGATGAACCTAGAATGATGATGGAATCTAGGGGTCAAAATTTGGGGTATGACAGTATCCTTCGACCACAGCAAGCGACCCATCTTTGACTTTCTGCTTGTCTCCTGTCGAAATACATAAAAGCTATTCCTCGACAAAGCTTGAGTTCGACCCAAAGTCTCACAATTATCCACCTTGGATATAACTCAACAAACAGGGAACCAACTAGCTTTCATCATGCATCTTTATCAACTTCATACAGTGGAAAAACTTGCAATTGGGCAACGTCTGGATGATCATATCAACACTGTCTTTAGTCGAGACCTTCAACACATGGACTTCACCATGCTTTATTATCTCTCTGACAAAGTGCAGCCTTACATCGATGTGCTTAGTTTTCTCATGATAGGCTGAATTCTTCGTCAGGTGTATTGCACTTTGAGTATCACATTTAACAGTGATACTTTGACCTTGAAGTTTCAACTCATTTACAAAACCTTTAAGCCACAATGTTTCTTTCACAGCTTTAGTGAGGGAAATATATTCTACTTTAGTGGTTGATAAGGCAACAACCTTATGAAGCGTTTCTTTCCAACTGGTTGTTGTGCCAAACATAGTGAACACATATCCAGAAATACACTTTCTAGAATCCATACAACCTGCATAATCAGAGTCGACAAATCCTTCGATTTCGACTATGCTATCAACACCACAGGCTCTACCATAAATCAAGACTCTTTTCAGAGAACCATTTATGTACCTGAGAATCCACTTTACAGCTTTCGAGTGCACCTTTTAAATATTGACCATATACCTGCTTACAAGGCTCACACCATATGTTATGTCTGACTTCGTACAGATCATAACATACATCAAAGAACTTACCACACTAGCATATGGAATGTTACTCATATAAATTCTTCCAGCTTAAACTGAGGATTTGTTGGAGTCAAAACAGACTTTGAATTCGACATACCAAACTTGTCAAGAAGCTTCCGTAGGTATGTCTCTTGAGATAAACACAACTTCGACTGCTTTCTATCTCTCCAGATGTCAATCCCAAGAATCCTGGTGGCAGCTCCCAGATCCTTCATTTTGAAATCCTTGCTGAGTTCAGCCTTCACCTCCATTACATCCTCAACACTATTGCTGGCTATGAGGATATCATCCACATAAAGCAACAAAATAACAAGTGAATTTCCAAGTTGAAATTTGAAGTACACACAGTGATCGAACTGGCTCCTAGTGAAACCAATGTATGCCATGAACATGTCGAATCTCCTATTCCACTGTCGAGGAGATTGTTTCAGGCCATACAAAGACCTATTCAACTTGCACACATAATCTTCCTTATCTTTTTATGCATACTCTTCAGGTTGATGCACCAGGATCGTTTCGTCTAGGTCACCATACAAAAATGTTGTCTTCACATCCATTTGCTCAAATTCCAAGTCGAACTTTTCCACCATGGCCAATAACATTCTGATGGATCTATGCCTTACAACAGGTGAGAACACATCATTGAAGTCCACACCTGATTTCTGAGTGATCCCCCTAGCAACAGTCTTGCCTTAAAGCACTTCAATATCACTCCTTCGATTTCTTCCTTGACCTTGAAAATCCACTTACAACTGACTAACCTTGCTCCTGCAGGTTTCTCAATCAGCTCCCAAGTGTTATTATCATGAAGATATTTCATCTTGTCATACATGACTTTTCACCATTCAGTCTTATTTCGACTCCTCATAGCTTCCTTGTAATCTCTAGGTTCTTCCTCAAGCACCTCATTTGCAGAGACTAAGGCAAAAGCTATAAGATCTGCATAACCAAGTCTTTGAGGTAGCTTGACTCGACCTATCTCTTTCCAATAGGTAGTCATTGATAGTTTCCTCAGCATCTTGCTCTTCTTCTTCGACTTCATCTAGGTTATGCACTTCAACATCACTATGCTCCACGTCAACAGGCATCTCTACCTGTTCCAGCTCCTCTTCAGAGATTTCTGCACTTCGATCAGCATCACTAGTTTTCTTGAACGCCATCTCAACTTCATTGAAAACTACATCACGATTTGTGATATATCTTCTGTGACCTGGTTCTAGGTGTTGCACCCCAAAATTTGACCAACTACTTGTCGCAATTTGGCTCATATTTCGACTCATTTCATTCTGCATTTGCATACCACGTACATTGCATTTTTTCCAGTCAGATTGACTTTATCGGGATTACGGCCCTCTGATCGTGCTTCAGGCATTTCAGACCAATACGAGGACGTATTTTGAGAGCTGATGCTCGTCCCGGTGTTTTCAGCTCTCGCTGTTGTTTTTGAGGACATCTCGGTGTCCGGCTTTTACCGTTTATTTCGATATAGTTCGCTAATCGATTTAATCGGCTTCCTCGCTATTTTTAGGGTTTTCCCTTATTTTCTAGAATTTTTATAGATTTAATTGATTTTTCTAGGTGTTAGTGAGACTTTTTTTAATAGATATTAAATGTTTTTTAAATAGTTTAGTTTTAATTTCTTTTTTTAGGAATTTCTTTAATCATTTTTAGATAATAGGTTTTAATAAAATTCTTGTTTTTTAGATATTAAGTAGAATTTTTAAAATGATTTTTAATAGGATATTTCTTTTACTAGGTATTTTTTTAAATAGAATTAATAGAGTTTTTTTTCTATTTTTTTATTTGTGTAGAAATTAATAGAGTTAATAGTTTTTAGAAGTTATTAGATTAAATTCTTTTAGGATTTAATTAGATTAATTAGATCTTAATCTCCTTTTTAGATGTTAATTAGGATCTTAATTGAGTTTATTAGAGTTAATTAGGGTCAGAGTATTCCTAATTGCAATTTAGGTTTTAATAGCTGTTTTAAATTTTCGTTAGCATTTAATTGTGTTTAATTAGGGTAATCATGTATTAATCATGCTGTTAATCAAAGTCCAAATCGGTGGGCCATTTGTCAGTTTTTTGGAGGCCCACAATCCCAGTCCGTTTTCTACCACTTGGCAGTATAAAGCCAATGCCACGCGTGTGTATGAGGGTCCACTCCTTTCTTCCACGTTTCAGCCCACGAGTTCCCTCCTCGTGATGCCACATCATTCACCCTCTCTCTCTCTCTAGAAGCTTGACACCTCACCCTCTCTGCATGCGCGCCTCCTACGCACACGCGTCCACCTGACGCCACCTGTCCCACTCGCCGAGTCCTCACCGGAGACCTCACCGGAAGCCATGCAAACACCGGGAGAACATCACCAGCAAAATCAAGCGGTGGTTCTCGCGGCCAAACTTCACCAAATTTCACCGGAAAACTCAACTGTCGCCGGAAAATTCAAGGACATTCATCATTGTTCTCCCCAGTATCTTTCGCGATCATCATCATCTTTATCCCAGATTCATCAATCTTGGGAGACTTTACCAGAACGATGAACATTCATCAGTTCCGCCATGAACATTCAACCGCCTTCTCCCAGATTCGTCCAGAAACTGATGAAGGTTCTTCAACATTCATCCTTGTCCTTCTTGATTTTCCAGAATCCTCACCAAGATCAATACGTGTTCGTGGTAACCTTCATCAATGGCGATTTCCCAGATCCCAGATCTTCATTGTTCATCAACCATTCAAGAAGCCTCAAAGTATATCCGGATCTTCATCGATTCTTCGTCCACAAATCCATCAAGATCTTCCTCCTCCTCGTAAGGACCTTCAAGATGCGCAGTTAGAATTTCCAGAACTCGTTAACATCTTCAAAGATTTTTCATCAGAGACCACTAATAATCTTCAAGCGAACTTCGTCTCGAGCATGCAACTTCATCCGTCTGGGAATCGATCCTCAATCCGTTTCTAGGATTTGCTCAAGGTCTCGATCCTAGATCTCTGCACGCGATCATGGTTCATAGCGATATCCTCCAGAAATCTTCAAGCATCGCTCGGTTCAACATCAAGCTTCATCAAGAATCTTCAAAGACGCTCATCGGAGATTCTTCGCCAGAACCTTCAAGAACTCCTTCAAGAACGCTCGATTGGAGTTCGTCCCCTTCGTCCAGATCTTCACTCGCTTCGTTGTAGGTTGAAACTAGTTAAGTTTGAGGATGATAGAAATGTTGAGAGAGATAGAAATGTATTTGAACGGAGCTTTGTTTTGGAAGAGATAAGAGGAAACGAGAGGGAGGCTGAGAAGAGAAGGTGACAGCGTGAACAGTGTTTGGGGAAAACGATAGTACCCTAGGGTTTCAGAAGGGGAGTGAGTGGAAGAGGGAAAGGATAGTGGGCCTGGGGCCCAATTCGTGTTCTCCAATCCGTACACCGCCCAGTTACTCACACACCCCCAACCTTTCTTTTTTTTTTCTTTCTTTTTTGGCTGTTAGAATTTTTGATGGGCTGAAGCCCAACAACCTCTAAGTCCTGGCCACACCTATGTCCCTGTGCTGCACCCCCCGTTTTTGTGTTTTTTATTTCTTTTCTGAATTCCTTTATGGGCTGGGCCCTGTATTTTTTGCTGCACCCCAGTCTGCAGTTTGTACCCCTTCCCTTGTTATTTTTAATTTCTCCCTTGTATTGGATGAATGAGTGTAATAGAGGTAGTTATATTTTTTTAGGATTATAGTTTTATTTTCCTAGGACATTAATGTATAGTTTTATAGAATTTATATTCTATTATTTTTTAGCATATTATAGGGTATTATAGATTTAATATAGCTTTGCTATTTTCTATATGCATTTCCTTTTAATTCTTTAGAATATTTTCTAGTAGAATTTAATTGCCGTATTTTAGGAGTAGCATTTTATTTCCATTTGTTAGTGGATTTGTCTCCTATTTTCTCTCCTGTTTTCGTTTCCATCTGATTTTATCTTCGATTTTATTATTGGCTGGCCGTGTGACACGATTCAATTGGAGAATGATTTTCGATATCATTTCTCCATCTTGTCTTTGACACAGATATCAATACGCTACCTCTGACAGTTCGATTTCTCGTATAAGTCGAGCTATGACGGTCTAAGCGTCACATTGTTCTGATTCGAGCGTCATCATCAAAGATCCAGAGAGGAGAAGATTGGAATGGAGCTTGCGCGCACGTCAGGAGCCCAAGAGCTGCTTCGTTCATCATCATCATCGTCGTCTTCAAGTCTTCAGGCAACCGTCGAGTGTTGTGAGATCGTTAGATACGTAGGAAATGACAGTTGAGGAGTTCTTCTCAATCGTCTAGGATGTCTAGTATGGTACCCTTTGGGTGACATGCGACGCATTCACTCCTACGTCTTAGGTTCTTGCGTGTGTGTCCCGAGTTCCTTCCCGTTTAGGCGTAGGCCTGCTTCCCCTTCTTTTGCCCCGTGCAATCGAGACTCGTTTTCCTGAACTACGCTGCTCTGATTTCTCTGACGAGAATACGTAGGCCCAAGACGCGATGTCTTGCCGAGCAAATTTCCCGTAGTCGAACTACGTTTGCTCTAATCTCTCGTACCAGACGAGAGTACGTAGGCACAGGATGCGATGTCCTAGCGAGCTACCTCCCTTTTCCCTTTTCCCCGTTTTAGCTGTAGTAGGCTGAACTACAGCTGCTCTGATTTTCTTTGATGAGAATATGTAGGCATATGATGCGATATCCTAGCAAACACACTAACAACTAACCTTTTGTTCTCTTGCTACTATGCGAACGAGACTTTCCCGCTGACGACTGATGTTATCCTTTTCTCTTGCCCGAGTGCATTTGAGACCAGACCGTAGTTCTAGTTCCCGTACCTTTAAACCCGACATACTATGTCTGTTCTACCGCAAACAGGTACGCCTAAGTCTCCAATGGTTGAGCAGCGTCCACCTAACTACTAGAATGCGTACGCTAGTATCGTCAACTTAATCTCTTGCCCCCGTGTGACCGAGAATACCTTGTCTAGCCATAGTTAGCCTGAACTACATCATGCTCTGATTTCTCTGACGAGAATACGTAGGCCTAAGACGCGACGTCTTGCCGAGCAACTTTCCCCGTAGTTTCCCGAACTACGTTGACTCTGATTTCTCATTCTCTGATGAGAATACGTAGGCATAAAGTGCGACGCTCTATCGAGTCAATTTCTTTCCATTTAGATCTAGCAGCCGTAGATAGATTGTTTTTCACCCGTAGACAAACCCACAAGCGTGGATCCCGTCGAGTACGACGGACGTGAGGGGTGCTAATACCTTCCCCTTGCGTAACCGACTCCCGAACCCAAACAATGGTTGCGACGACCTTGTCTTACCCTTTTCGTCAGGTTTTTCCGATCGTTTCCTTTCCCGTTCTGAGGGATAAATAACGAAAGGTGGCGACTCTTCTGTTTTGCCGGCACCTTATTTTCGCGGAAGCGACAGCTGGCAACTCTGCTGGGGACTTGATAGTTTCCTGGGATCCAACGTCCCGTAAGCGAGTCAGTTTGGGGATCAAACGTCCCCTGCGAGAGTCAATCCTAGCGCTTGTTTGCGTGTCTGTGGGTGTTTATTTTTGTATTGTACTGATGTATTTGCATTTCCCGCACTTTTATGTTGTATATTACTGATGTATTTACATTTCCCGCACTATATTATTATCTGTTGCTATTGTGCTATTGTGGGATGGGAGCTCTGATGAGTGAGAAGCCAGACCCAGGCTTGAGTGTACTTAGAATTAGTTGTGGAAATTAGTGGGTGCACACTTGCTTGGCAGGCGCTAGTGTCTCATGAAATCCACGCTCAGACGAGGTTCTCCCGGTTGGCTTCTCTTTCAACCCTTTGGGTTGAGACGGTTGTTGGTTTGGAGGATTGTCGACTCTGGGGACCGATCATTTGTGATTCAGCCGAGTGAGGCCGCTTCATGAGCTGGTGATGCCACACCTTCTGGGTATCGTATCACCCCTCTTGAATGTCTGTGACGCTGATGAACGCATAGGATGTCGAACTTGTGTCAGTTTAGGTCCATACCCGTGAGTGGGAGGGTTTTTGCAGGAAACTTGACTTCCAGCCTACCCGATATCTTGGTTTCTCTCGTCAGAGCAGACTTATCCCGTCAGCAGCGCAGCAGCAATCAGAGCTTTGTGGGGGCTGTGATCCCGTGTTTGCTGCATCTTGCATTGCATTTGCATGAACATTCCTGCATCATATTGCATGCCACGCTCCAGCTAGTCAGAGCTCTTATCCAGCCGTTGTTTTGATTCTGAAGGTGAGTGTTGAAGACGACCAAGGGGTTGAAGCAGATTTGATCAGGATCAAGCAGTGAAGTCAGTTGAAAGTTGTTGGTAGCTATGTCAGAGAGCAGCTTCCAGTTTGTTGATACCTTGTCAGGTTTCACTGTGACGTCCAATCCTTTGTATGGATCTATGCATGACGAAGACTTTCCACAAGTGAACAACCTTACCGCAGCTCAGCTTGTACAGCCTTCTGTTGAAGACTGAGGTCTACGTGAGCAGTTTGTTGTCCGAAGTGAATGTTCTCCTTCTGTTGATATCTCAGACTACCAGGGTGTTGCCTTCCCTGTGCCAAAGTCCCGAAGAGAGGTCCCGATAGCAAATACTAAAGACCCATTAGCTCCCGTGTATGCTAGAAGGTTTCGTGCATTGGATGAAAGATTCAAAGCCTTGAAAGGTAAAGACGCTATTAACCCTAGTGCTGTAGACATGTGTCTGGTTCCTGGCCTAGTGTTACCTCCGAAGTTCAGAGCGCCGAGGTTTGAAAAGTACAAAGGAGATAGTTGCCAGAAGCAACATTTGGTGATGTTCTGCCGAAGAATGACTTGGTTTGTGCACAACGACAAGCTAATGATTCACTGCTTTCAAGATAGTCTGACTGGGGCACCTCTGAGTTGGTATATGCAGTTAGAGAGTGATCAGATCCGATCATGGGGGGATTTAGCCAATGCTTTTCTGAAGCAGTATGACTACAATCTTGATGAAGCTCCTAGTCGCA
This sequence comes from Lathyrus sativus, assembly GCA_963859935.3. NCBI lineage: Eukaryota > Viridiplantae > Streptophyta > Magnoliopsida > Fabales > Fabaceae > Lathyrus > Lathyrus sativus. The sequence goes on along the minus strand of OZ012739.1, from coordinate 653,031,359 downwards.
TGCAGCTGCAAGAATTGTCTCAAGGGAATAATGAACCTTTCAGAAAGTATGTTCAGAGATGGAGAGAATTTGCTGCTAGAGTGCAACCACCGCTTCTAGACCGAGAATTGAAAGGCATGTTCGTAAACTCCTTGCAGAGCCCGTACTTCGAAAGAATGCTTGGAAAGGCACCAAATTTCTCTGAATTGGTAAGGGCAGGAGAGCGCATCGAGTATGGTGTAAAGACTGGAAGAATCCAGAATGTTTCAGGCGGTCAGGCTAGTGAAACTGAATCTCTCTGTAGCTTTCAAGCTGAAGATGGAATTGTGATCAATGCAATCATGAATGATGTTGGGTATCCTCGAGATGAATCGGTGAAATCTATTGGTTCCTCATCTCCTCAGCGGTCAGTATCTTCTGTGTCTCGTTATTCTGGACAGACAATTATGCCTAGGGCACCACATCGGGAACCTTATGTCGCTCCTCTTGCAAGTCCACGAGCCCGTGGCCGAGGTTATCAGAATCAGCGTCAGAATCAGAACCGACCTCGTAACAACTTGGAACGAAGGAATGCTCCTTCTCATCCAGTGCCTGTGCCGTATAGCCAGATTCTGCCGCAGTTGATTCAGAATTCTTTGGTGGAACCCAAAGCTCTCAAGCCCGTGCCAGAGCCTTACCCTCCTGGGTACAATCCCCATGCTCAGTGTGGTTACCATGGTGGATCTCCAGGGCATTCAACTGAAGATTGTAAAGCTTTTCAGGCAAAAGTGTAACAGTTGATCGACAAAGGGTGCATTTCCTTTCCAGAAGGAGTTTTGGTTGTGCATGACAACCTCTCAGCTGTCTGAGCTCGCAGATTCAGAGGGTTATTTCCAGAGACCAGTGGTCCAGACAGGCAAACGTCCTCAGCATTGGCAGTCCTCAGACTTTTATCATTTGCACTTGTAGTTTCCTTTCTGTTAGTTACTACTTGCTGTTAAACATTGTTTGTTTCGAATGGTAATATTGATAAAATGACTATGCATTTTTTCTGAATTAATCATGTCGTTGTCACTCATTTACTGCATTGCACTGACACTTGCATTTTATTCACTCCACTTTATCACTATGATTAGTAAAGATTGGAGGGAGGATGATGAAACTGAATACTCATAACCGATGATCGTAAGCTTTCAGATAAAACCTTGCCGATGACGTACAAGGCATTGTTTCAAATCCCCCAAACACCGGAGAGATAAGGAGTTAGTCCCTTGTTAACCACTTCGAGCCGAGAAGTAGGAGTTTCTTTCGGACTTTTAAACCCTCACATCTTAACCCGGGGCAGGGTAGTTGTCAGTTAGCTTGACCGAGCGTTCAAGTCTTATGGAAGAGTGTTGTCTTTCGAGGACCAACCACATCGTATTTTTCCCCAGAGGTCGTACCTCATCAACCACAATGGTTAAACCTCACCAATCAGGAGTGAGACAGTTATAAACCTCTCGGATGAATCCAGACAGCCAGTGTCGCACGACTTGTTTCGAAGAAAAAAAAGAAAGAATAAGAAAGCCCGCTAAGTAAAAAGAAAAGAATAGCTGGAAAGCAAATACTTAGGCAAAAATCAGGGCATCCCGCTGGACTTCAAAAGAAAAATCGAAAAGAACTCTGAAGAGTCAGTCCAGGCAAAAATTAGGGAATCAAAAGAATGAAAAAGAAAGGATATAAAAAGAAAAATCCTCAAACAAGGACGAAGTCGTGTAGATACAGGCACCGAAACCAAAAAGGAGTAACTGTCACTCCGAAACACCTTGTGAATTCTTTAACCAGTTGTTCCCAATATTCAACGTACCTCTCGAAGAGGCGAGCGCTCGAGCCAAGTTAACTGAACTTTAGGATCGGAGATCATCATGTAGAAGGGGTGGGTACAAATCATAATTTGAGCCGAATATCCTTTGTTTCACGAACCGTGAACCCGACCACGATACAACCCTTAAAAGACCTAATTGAGGCAGGGTTTATTCTGAAAGCGCATTACGATAAGGTTGAGTAACCTGACTCCTATATGATTTGCTAATCATATCCTTGTTGTATTTTTCACTGATCGAATCAACACTACGTTTGAACTCTTTAGTTCATTCGTCACTCACTAGCATAACACGTAAATGAATGACAGTACATCTTTTTGAAATCTGCATGAACACTGCATAAAAATTACCATTCGTGAATAAACAATTTTAATTGCAGGTCAGTAGTTGATATAAAGGAATTCCAACAGGGAATAATCAGTCAAGACTGAATCATTCAGCGGTCTGGATCAGAGTGGTATACTGTGAAACCCTGTGAATCTGGGGCATTGACTTCCAGCGAGTTTGGAATCAATTTGTCTGAGGACAAGTCCCGGAGTATCGGTGGATTATGGGGCAGATTATTCAAGAAGCAGTTGATTAGAAGTTGATCTTCTCGAGACCCAATCAGGGGCAGCTATCCAGAACTCCTGTGATTTGAGGGCAGATCCCTCCAGTTTTCAATCAGAGCATGTTAAGTCGCTCAACGCTCGTTTAGGGGCAAGCTACTTCAGAAGTATTGAAACCAACCATGCTGAGAGTTGGTTAGTTGAGGATGAATCCTTCCGTTGTACAGATGTTGGGGCAAGCCATCTGAAGATTGTCTCGTTGCCAGTTGTTTTTCTGTTCAGAATGAATTTTCCCAAGAGTCGGATTGGGGCAAGTTGAATTGCACTGGGGCAAGTTGTTCAAATGAGTTTGTTCACCCTAGCAAGAGTTGAGTGTCGAGGAATCGTGTCATTACCCTACCAAAAAACCTGAACCTTCTGAAGAAGCCTTGCTGCCTTGGATTGTTATCCTACAGCCTAACCTGTTACTTGGCTGAACCTTGTAACCAAATCGTTTCAAAGTCCAGTTCTCGTCTGGCTAACACAGTTTTAAAGCCCAGTTCTCGTCTGGAAAACAAGAAATCAGTTCTCGTCTGATACCCAAACCGTAAGTCAGTTCTCGTCTGACAACCTAACATATTTTGCTATCAGTCCTCGTCTGATAGTCCACCTTGGATGCTAGTTCTCGTCTAGTATTTCCCTTATAAATCCATTTTGTTGGTAACCAGAAAGGGGTCCCTATCACCATAAACCTATCCCTAAACCAGAAAAAGCCTAATTGTACCTGGCCCGATGATTCCTAGTAACTCCTATGTTGTCACATTCCCCGACACAAGGCTAGAGTGATCCCAGCTCCATGATTAGTATTCTGTATCCCCTGTGTTGATGTTGTTGAATCAAGATTATTTTCTCAGCGGAGACGTACAGTTTGAGATTGTTTCCCCTGAGCAGTTTGAAATTGCAGAAAATTGAGATGGCATTCATCCCTTATCAGAGTAGGATCAAGATTATCCTCGGCAGGCGAGATTGACATTCCCGACAGAGTATGGCCATCCCAAGCATCGAACGTTGATTAGCCTGATGTGCTATTTTCCCAAGTGGGTTGAGACTGAAGCTTTACCTCACCGGCAGATTTGGGTTTATTTCCCCAGCAGTGGGACTGATGCAATGTTGTATCCCCACAGAGTCCGAGTTTGACTCCTTTTCCCTCCGAGTCCAGGTCATTGACTCATTCCTCAAGCAGAGGTCGACGTTGATTTCCATCACTGAGTAATCTTCAGACGAGTAGATTTTGATGTCAGACAGAGAAGAGTTATTTCTCGGCAGATTGCTGCGTACCCTATAAGGACTTAGGGTGTTCTAAAAGGACCGTTCAGGGTTGTTTTCCTCGGTGAAGTGAGATTCAATTTCAGGGATCGATTGTCATCTTCCGCAGTCGCCAGAGGTGTTTCCTTGATAGGATCAGTACGTCTCCAACAGAGTTGTACAATGAGTAGCTAAGGATTGATATCCCCAGCAGTGTTGATACACAGGTGTTCCTCATCAGACTTGATAGTCCGGCAGGTGTTACCCAGAAGGGTCAGTCTCCGTAAGGCATATGCAAGATTACCCTCAACAGATCAGGATTGATATCCCCGATAGAGTGTAGCAGCATCTCCCTGTAGAGTCTGAATGTGAGATCGTGAGCATTGATATGTGTTTCCCCATGCAGAGAAGTTTCTCTCCCCAATCAGATGTATCCCAAAGGAACGCCATCTCCCCAGCTGAGTCATACACTGAAGTGTGTAGTAGTTGATAGTGCCAGACTGAAGTCTCCATCGGAATTGAGATTCCCCACAGAGTCGTATTCTCCCCGGTAAGCAGGATGATTCCTTCTTCCCCAGCCGAGTTTGTAGTTCCCCAAGAGAGCTGAGTCCTTGGAAAGCCGTTGAAGCCATGATTGGTGATCCCCAGTAGAGTGTTGAGTAGCTGATGCTGCATTTCCCCACCGGAGTCGTTTTCTTCCGGAAAGCTTTGCTGCGAAGACCGCGCAGTTTATTTCTGCGATTGACATTGTTTTCCTCAGCAGCTGTGGTTCGTATACCCAGATCAGCAGGTCCAGGTTCTCGTAGAGCTTTATTCCCCTGCAGCAGTCGACTGAAGTTCGTTTCCCCAGGCGGAATCCAATTGAGATTGGTGTGACTTCTTCTCCCGGGAGTGACTTCTTCCCCTTGACAGAAGGCTTCTCCCTTCAGCATTTATTTTGCTGACGGGGCCATAGCATGTTGCATGATTGCATAGCATTTACCAAAAAAAAAACGCGTAGCATTTCCACCGTGTGGAGCATTGCGCCTTAGCAAAGCATATGCATACGAGACATGAGCCAGGTCGCCACCGTTCTTGTTTTGCAGATGTTCCTCCTCAGAATGGTTTGCTCAAGATGATTCTTGAACTCCCCAGCAAGGTCGTTTGCCCAAGATGATTCTTGAATTCTCCAGCGAAGTTGTGTGCTTAAGATGATTCTTAAAATCCCCAGCGAAGGCGGAAAAGTTGGTTGCTCAAGTTGATGCTTAGAATTCTCGGCAGAGTGTTTGCTCAGGATGATTCCTGAAATCTCCAGCATAGTTATTGGTTCAGGGTGATCCTTGAAGTCCTCGACGGAATTATTTGTTCAAGATGATTCTTGATTTCCTCAGCGGAGATGATTCAGTCAGAATGATTTCTGGACCCCCGAAGCAGAGTTACTTGATAGTTCTCCAGAATCCCCAGCGGGGTTTAAACATAGAAGTTGAACTTTCCTTGGAAGACTTGATGATTAAAGTCTGGCAGCGGTGCCCGAAACCCCCAGACTTGCTGATGAAGTCCAACTGTATTGACGAAGTAGTTCTCTCAGCTGATGCGAAGTGCCTGACGGTAAAAGATTGTATATCCTTATTTGGTTCATGATTGACCAAGAATTCTATTCCCGACCTACTGATGAAGTCCGGCTGACACCTGAGAATCCCCTTGAGTGCCCGACGGCATGAATAGCTTGATTGTTAAAAAGTTCCTAATGACCTGACGAGTCCCGAGGAATTCTTCTGCAATGACACAGAATGCCTGACGGCGTGATTGACCATGTATTGCCGGTTACCGAGTGACCAGTGACCCTTTGATGACTTGAAGACGAAGATCTATGCATAATCAGATGATCATCCTGACGGAGATTTAAAATCAGACTTTTCCCCGGTTACCGTGTGACCAATTCCCCGGCAGAGTTGCCGCGCAACTAATATTTCAGTTTTGAAGATGTTCTTATCGTTTACCTGTGTGGTTCCAGATCGCCTGTTACCGTGTAACCAGTGATCCCTCGATAATTTGAGGACGCAATGATATCAGATGAATCAGAGAATCATCCTGACGGAGGTTCAGATCAGTATTTCTCCAGCTAGTTGCCGTGCAACTATTTCAGTTTTCGAAGATTTATTCCCATCAGAGTACCGTGTACTTGTGTAGTTGGCAAATTTCCGGGTTCTTTGGTATTCAACCGTCTTCTACCTTTGAATGCTTGAAAGCCGTTCACTTTAACCCTTCAGGTCCAAGCCGCTTGAATAGGGGCAGCTGTTGCACCCCAAAATTTGACCAACTACTTATCGCAATTTGGCTCATGTTTCGACTCATTTCATTCTGCATTTGCATACCACGTACATTGCATTTTTTCCAGTCAGATTGACTTTATCGGGATTACGGCCCTCTGATCGCGCTTCAGGCATTTCAGACCAATACGAGGACGTATTTTGAGAGCTGATGCTCGTCCCGGTGTTTTCAGCTCTCGCTGTTGTTTTTGAGGACATCTCGGTGTCCGACTTTTACCGTTTATTTCGATATAGTTCGCTAATCGATTTAATCGGCTTCCTCGCTATTTTTAGGGTTTTCCCTTATTTTCTAGAATTTTTATAGATTTAATTGATTTTTCTAGGTGTTAGTGAGATTTTTTTTAATAGATATTAAATGTTTTTTAAATAGTTTAGTTTTAATTTCTTTTTTTAGGAATTTCTTTAATCATTTTTAGATAATAGGTTTTAATAAAATTCTTGTTTTTTAGATATTAAGTAGAATTTTTAAAATGATTTTTAATAGGATATTTCTTTTACTAGGTATTTTTTTAAATAGAATTAATAGAGTTTTTTTCTATTTTTTTATTTGTGTAGAAATTAATAGAGTTAATAGTTTTTAGAAGTTATTAGATTAAATTCTTTTAGGATTTAATTAGATTAATTAGATCTTAATCTCATTTTTAGATGTTAATTAGGGTCTTAATTGAGTTTATTAGAGTTAATTAGGGTCAGAGTATTCTTAATTGCAATTTAGGTTTTAATAGCTGTTTTAAATTTTCGTTAGCATTTAATTGTGTTTAATTAGGGTAATCATGTATTAATCATGCTGTTAATCAAAGTCCAAATCGGTGGGCCATTTGTCAGTTTTTTGGAGGCCCACAATCCCAGTCCGTTTTCTACCACTTGGCAGTATAAAGCCAATGCCACGCGTGTGTATGAGGGTCCACTCCTTTCTTCCACGTTTCAGCCCACGAGTTCCCTCCTCGTGATGCCACATCATTCACCCTCTCTCTCTCTCTCTAGAAGCTTGACACCTCACCCTCTCTGCATGCGCGCCACCTACGCACACGCGTCCACCTGACGCCACCTGTCCCACTCGTCGAGTCCTCACCGGAGACCTCACCGGAAGCCATGCAAACACCGGGAGAACATCACCAGCAAAATCAAGCGGTGGTTCTCGCGGCCAAACTTCACCAAATTTCACCGGAAAACTAAACTGACGCCGGAAAATTCAAGGACATTCATCATTGTTCTCCCCAGTCTCTTTCGCGATCATCATCATCTTCATCCCAGATTCATCAATCTTGGGAGACTTTACCAGAACGATGAACATTCATCAGTTCCGCCATGAACATTCAACCGCCTTCTCCCAGATTCGTCCAGAAACTGATGAAGGTTCTTCAACCTTCATCCTTGTCCTTCTTGATTTTCCAGAATCCTCACCAAGATTAATACGTGTTCGTGGTAACCTTCATCAATGGCGATTTTCCAGATCCCAGATCTTCATTGTTCATTAACCATTCAAGAAGCCTCAAAGTATATCCGGATCTTCATCGATTCTTCGTCCACAAATCCATCAAGATCTTCCTCCTCCTCGTAAGGACCTTCAAGATGCGCAGTTAGAATTTCCAGAACTCGTTAACATCTTCAAAGATTTTTCATCAGAGACCACTAATAATCTTCAAGCGAACTTCGTCTCGAGCATGCAACTTCATCCGTCTGGGAATCGATCCTCAATCAGTTTCTAGGATTTGCTCAAGGTCTCGATCCTGGATCTCTGCACGCGATCATGGTTCGTAGCGATATCCTCCAGAAATCTTCAAGCATCGCTCGGTTCAACATCAAGCTTCATCAAGAATCTTCAAAGACGCTCATCGGAGATTCTTCGCCAGAACCTTCAAGAACTCCTTCAAGAACGCTCGATTGGAGTTCGTCCCCTTCGTCCAGATCTTCACTCGCTTCGTTGTAGGTTGAAACCAGTTAAGTTTGAGGATGATAGAAATGTTGAGAGAGATAAAAATGTATTTGAACGGAGCTTTGTTTTGGAAGAGAGAAGAGGAAACGAGAGGGAGGATGAGAAGAGAAGGTCACGGCGTGAACAGTGTTTGGGGAAAACGATAGTACCCTAGGGTTTCAGAAGGGGAGTGAGTGGAAGAGGGAAAGGATAGTGGGCCTGGGGCCCAATTCGTGTTCTCCAATCCGTACACCGCCCAGTTACTCACACACCCCCAGCCTTTCTTTTTTTTTTTTTTTTCTTTTTTGGCTGTTAGAATTTTTGATGGGCTGGAGCCCAACAACCTCTAAGTCCTGGCCACACCTATGTCCCTGCGCTGCACCCCCCGTTTTTGTGTTTTTTATTTCTTTTCTGAATTCCTTTATGGGCTGGGCCATGTATTTTTTGCTGCACCCCAGTCTGCAGTTTGTACCCCTTCCCTTGTTATTTTTAATTTCTCCCTTGTATTGGATGAATGAGTGCCCAAGACGCGATGTCTTGCCGAGCAAATTTCCCGTAGTCGAACTACGTTTGCTCTAATCTCTCGTACCAGACGAGAGTACGTAGGCACAGGATGCGATGTCCTAGCGAGCTACCTCCCTTTTCCCTTTTCCCCGTTTTAGCTGTAGTAGGCTGAACTACAGCTGCTCTGGTTTTCTCTGATGAGAATATGTAGGCATAGGATGCGATATCCTAGCAAGCACACTAACAACTAACCTTTTGTTCTCTCGCTGCTATGCGAACGAGACTTTCCCGCTGACGACTGATGTTATCCTTTTCTCTTGCCCGAGTGCATTTGAGACCAGACCGTAGTTCTAGTTCCCGTAGGTCCCCGTACCTTTAAACCCGACATACTACGTTCGTTCTACCGCAAACAGGTACGCCTAAGTCTCCAATGGTTGAGCAGCGTCCACCTAACTGCTAGAATGCGTATGCTAGTATCGTCAACTTAATCTCTCGCCCCCGTGTGACCGAGAATACCTTGTCCAGCCGTAGTTAGCCTGAACTACGTCATGCTCTGATTTCTCTGACGAGAATACGTAGGCCCAAGACGCGATGTCTTGCCGAGCAACTTTCCCGAACTACGTTGACTCTGATTTCTCATTCTCTGATGAGAATACGTAGGCATAGAGTGCGACGCTCTATCGAGTCAATTTCTTTCCGTTTAGATCTAGCAGCCGTAGATAGATTGTTTTTCACCCGTAGACAAACCCACAAGCGTGGATCCCGTCGAGTACGACGGACGTGAGGGGTGCTAATACCTTCCCCTTGCGTAACCGACTCCCGAACCCAGACAATGGTTGCGACGACCTTGTCTTACCCTTTTCGTCAGGTTTTTCCGATCGTTTCCTTTCCCGTTCTGAGGGATAAATAACGAAAGGTGGCGACTCTTCTGTTTTGCCGGCACCTTATTTTTGCGGAAGCGACACTAGGCACCAGTAAGATTGTCAAACTCGCGAGTCTACTCAGACTCGTAAAGAGTCCGTAGACTCGACTCACAGACTCAACTCGTAAACTCTTACGAGTCTATAAAAAATAAAAAATGAATTTTACAAACCTGTAAGTGACACATACATGACACACATATATTTTTAAACTTGTAAATGCCTCATATATGACACAAATATATATAATAGAACACCAATTAACATCAAATTTCAATTTAATACTCCATAACAAATTTCTTAACAAAAAACTTGATAATAAAACAAACAAAATAGAAAAGTGTGTGGTTAAAGACCTAAAGTACTAATTTCTTCTTAATTGGCTACTACATAAAGCAAAAAAATCATAACAACAAGTGTTTCTTCAAATATTTTCACCTGAACTCAAAATTTAAACTCCAAAACTCAATTTCTTTTTGAAAAATCTTAACAATAAGTATTTTTTAACGGTATGTTTCAAATTCTTTTTAATCAAAATTCACGTAGCAACAACTGCAATGCGCATCCAGCAACTACAATCTTTTCAATTGCAATATTCGCAACCACAATTTAGAATTATGCCTTTGCTCAAACTGTTCTAGCTTATATCAAAACTGATTCTAATTTGAGGTGTTTTTATGTCTGTATCTCAAGATCATCCACTGACCCTAGCATTTTACAACACTTGGTACACATGTTTCTTATAATTATTATCATTAATAACTAATTAATTGATAAAAGATGTAACAAGTTTTCATTATTTTAAAACTCTTAGCAATGTATTTTGTCATAACTCGTAAATCACAATTATGTCAGAACTATAGCAATATATTAATTTTAAAACAGACAAAAATATTTTATGCCACAAATCATAAATTTTCTAAACCATTTTGTCATGTCAAATTGATAGATGGGGATTGGGATCAGCGGACCTGATTGGACAACGATACATCACGTTTACACTGTAAGAGCACAGATTGTGTCTTAGTAATATCTCTATGTTTTGATGATAACATTAATGATAATTTGTATACAAGAATTATACTCTCTAAATTTGTTCTAAACTGTTTTCTACAGGCACAAAAGATTTTAATCTTAAAGAGCAAATTTGATGTGAACAATAAATTCTGAATGGCTCAAGAGCATCTGAAGATTAGAAGAATCTGAAGTATAAGAGCTTAGTCATCAAGATTCTGAAGATACAACACGCTGCATATATTATCAAGAATTTGAATGAGAGAAGACTCTGAGTGAAGAGACTCTGAATGAGAGAAGACTCTGATCTGAGTGAAGACTCTGATCTAAGAGCATGTTACGCTTCAAGCACACAGCTGCACCAGACTCTGATTCAGCAACATCTGAAGAACATCTTAGGCTCTGAAGTTTCCAGAAGATTCTGAAGACTGAAGACTCTGATATTGATTGTTGATCTGAACTATCTGAAGAATTATTTGAAGAAGATTATTTTAATATATCCGTTGGAATATGCCAGCAAATCTTTCCTTAATTGGGATAGACATAATTCTCTGCAAGAAGATTATTCCTCTGATACATTCCATATATGGTATAATTCACAGCTCAGCAGACAATTGCTACACCCACATTTTGTGCGCCGTCTCTCTGCTGCAATAGTACAAAGGACAGTACTATTTGATATTGGAAATATCTTCTCTAACGGTAAAATATTCTCTCCAATATTCAAGTGGCTATATAAAGGATATCATAGCTCATTCTTCAAGTGACGAAAATCATTGCAAGAACTCTCTCACGCGAAAAACTCTCAAGCTCTCATATTCTTTTCTGTTCATACATTGTTCTAAACTTAGAGAAATAACACAGTTGTGTTTATAGCTTTCATAGAAGCAATTTCTTACTCTTACATTGTATTACATTAATTTGTAAAGGAAGTTTTCCTTAAGAGGATCTAGGTTAGATCAGTAGCTCTTGAGAAGACTAAGAACAGTTGTTCTTAGGTGTTGCTATTTGTAATCAGTTGATTTGAATAGTGGATTAAGTCCTTGTTGAGAAAGGCAAATCACTCTTGAAAAGGGTGGACTGGAGTAGTTGAGTTCAACGAACCAGGATAAAAATACTTGAGTTTTTATCTTTGATTATTTTCTGTCATACTTATTCAACCCCCCCTTCTAAGTATTTTCTCACCTTCAGTTGGCATCAGAGCTCCGGTTCTGAGTGTGCATTCACTTAACCGTGACAGATAAAGATCCAGTGAGAAGAATACTCTGTTATTTATTTGGTTGCTAATATGGGTGATATTCCTACATCAAGCAACAAATATGAAGGAGACAGAATCAGCACCAAACCTCCAATGTTTGATGGAGAAAAATTTGATTATTGGAAAGATAGACTTGAAAGTTTTTTCTTGGGGTATGATGCTGATCTCTGGGATTTAGTCATTGATGGATATGAACATCCTACTAAGGATGGCAAAAAGATTGATAGAAAATCAATGACTGAGGAGCAGAAGAAAGAATTCAAGAATCATCACAAAGCCAGAACCATACTTCTTAATGCAATCTCTCATACAGAGTATGAGAAAATTACCAACAGAGACACTGCTCATGATATGTTTGAGTCTCTCAAAATGACTCATGAGGGAAACACTCAGGTGAAAGAAACAAAGGCTCTGGCGCTGATACAGAAGTATGAAGCGTTCAAGATGGAAGAATCTGAGAACATTGAGACTATGTTTTCCAGATTTCAGATTCTAACAGCTGGGTTGAAAGTTCTGGACAAGGGCTACTCAACATCTGATCATGTCAAGAAGATCATCAGAAGTCTTCCTACCAGATGGAGACCTATGGTGACTGCATTGAAGCTGGCCAAGGATCTGAACAAAATCTCATTAGAAGAACTCATCAGTTCTTTGAGAAGTCATGAGATTGAGCTGGAGGAAGATGAACCCCAGAAGAAAGATAAAGGTAAATCCTTAGCTTTTAAATCTAACAAATCTGTTAAAGCTTTGCAGGTAAATGAAGAAAGCTCTGAGGAATCGTCTTCTGAAGAAGAAGATGAACTATCCATGCTGTCCAGAAGGATCAACAAACTCTGGAAGCACAAAGGGAAAAAGTTCAACAACCTCAGAAGATCTGATCAAAAGAGAGAATCTTCTGGACACAGAAGATCTGGCAAGAAAGAGGTCACTTGCTTTGAATGTAAAGAACCTGGACACTACAAGAGTGAATGTCCCAAACTTCAAAAGGAAAAACCCAAAAGGAAGTTTGATAAAAAGAAAAAGGTTCTGATGGCTACATGGGATGACTCAGATGAATCTGAATCATCTTCTGAATCTGAGGAAGAATGTGCAAATGTTGCGCTGATGGCCAACACAAATGATCAAGATGAAGGAACGTCATCATCTGAATCTGAGTCAGAATCAGACTCTGACTCTGAAGAGGTATTTTCTGAACTCTCCAGAGCTGAACTTGTTGAAAGTTTATCTGACATGTTGGAAAGCTACAGCAAGATTAAACTCAAATACAAGAAGCTGAAAAGCAATCTTGAATCTGAGATTGATCTTCTAAGAACAGAACTTGTTGAGCAGAAAGAAATAAATTTAAAACTCAAAAATGATTTAGAAACAACTCAACAAGAATCTGATACTGAAACAGAGTCAAGTGAAAATATTTTAGAAAAATATGACTCCAGTTTCAAAAGATTCCTCACTAAAAGCATAGACAGAAGCAAAATGGCTTCTATGATCTATGGTGTTAGTGGGAACAACAGAAGAGGCATTGGATGTGAATCTTCCTCTGGAAGCAATCCAAAATCTGTTGATAAACTCTTCATCAAGAAGACTCCTCTGTATTCTCACTTTAAGTTTGGTCATCTGAATGATATTAAACATACAAGCTCTGAAAAGAGTACTTATGTGTTTAAGCCAAGGGCTAGCCAGAATAAACATTATGTTGAAAAACAGAAGTTTAGGCAAAACCACAGAACATCTAACCCCAAAGGACCCAAGAAGATCTGGGTACCTAAAAGTAAAATTATACCTGTTGCAGATGTTCTTAGCAGCAAAATCCAGACACCAATCATGGTACCTGGACTCTGGATGCTCACGACATATGACGGGCGAAAGGTCTATGTTCCAAAGCCTGGAACTTAGATCTGGAGGGGACGTGAAATTTGGAGGGAACCAGAAGGGCAAGATCATTGGCTCTGGTACAATAGGTAATGGTAACCTACCCTCTATTTCTAATGTTCTGTTAGTTGAAGGATTGAAACATAATCTATTGTCCATAAGTCAATTAAGTGACAATGGTTATGATATCATCTTTAATCAAAAATGTTGCAAAGCTGTATGTCAAAAGAATGGTTCAATCCTATTCAGTGGGAAGAGGAAAAACAACATTTACAAAATTAACCTTTCAGAACTTAAAGTTCAAAATGTAAAATGCCTTTTATCTGTGAATGATGAGCAATGGGTCTGGCATAGAAGATTGGGACATATTAATATGAGACGTATATCTCAGATTAATAAACTCAATCTGGTCAGAGGACTCCCTAATCTGAAGTTCAATTCAGATGCTCTGTGTGGCGCATGTCAAAAGGGTAAATTTTCAAAATCTCATTTTAAACCAAAAAATGTTGTTTCCACTTCTAGACCATTGGAATTACTTCATATTGATCTGTTTGGACCAGTGAAAACTGCATCCATCAGAGGCAAGAAGTATGGGTTAGTCATTGTAGATGACTACAGCAGATGGACATGGGTAAAGTTTCTAAAACACAAGGATGAGTCTCATTCTGTGTTCATTGACTTCTGCAATCAAGTCCAGACTGAAAAAGAATGCAAAATTATTAAAGTCAGAAGTGATCATGGTGGTGAATTTGAAAACAAATATTTTGAAAAATATTTTTCTGAAAAAGGAATTGCACATGATTTCTCCTGTCCTAGAACTCCACAACAAAATGGAGTTGTAGAGAGGAAAAATAGAACGTTGCAAGAAATGGCCAGAACCATGATCAACGAGACAAATCTGGCAAAATACTTTTGGGCAGAAGCAATAAATACAGCATGTTATATTCAGAACAGAGTGTCTGTAAGACCTCTTCTGGAAAAGACTTCCTATGAATTGTGGAGAAACAGAAAGCCCAACATTGCTTATTTTCATCCATTTGGATGTATTTGTTATATGCTTAACACTAAAGATCATCTGAACAAGTTTGATTCCAAAGCACAGAAGTGTTTCATGCTTGGTTATTCTGAACGCTCTAAAGGCTACAGAGTATTCAATACTGAAACACAGATTGTGGAAGAATCTATTCATGTTAGATTTGATGATAAGCTTGGCTCTGAAAAGCCAAAGCAAGTTGAAAGTTCTGCAGATAGAGAAGTTATTCTCACAGACTCTGAAGGCTCAGAGGCAGACAAGACTGAAGACAAAGACTCTGAAGCAAACCCAGATGCTACGCCTCTAACTTCCCAACTTGACAATCTGCATATTTCTGAAAGACCAACAGTCAGAGGATCTTCTTCCAGAATGAAAGCTTCTCATCCAGAGGATGTGATAATTGGAAAGAAAGATGATCCAATAAGGACAAGAGCATTTCTCAGAACTTCTGAATCTTCCTTCTGTGGCTTAGTGTCAATTATAGAACCAACATCTGTTGATGAGGCTCTGGAAGATAATGAATGGATTTTAGCTATGCAAGAGGAGCTGAATCAATTCACAAGGAATGAAGTCTGGGATCTGGTTCCAAGACCTAAAGGTTTCAATGTCATTGGAACAAAATGGGTTTTCAGAAATAAACTTAATGAGAAAGGAGAAGTTGAAAGGAACAAAGCAAGACTGGTTGCTCAAGGCTACAGTCAACAAGAAGGCATAGACTACACAGAAACATATGCTCCTGTTGCAAGGTTAGAGTCTATACGCTTGCTTATTTCATTTGCTGCACAACATAACATCACTCTTTATCAGATGGATGTTAAAAGTGCTTTTCTTAATGGAATTATAGAAGAAGAAGTGTATGTCCACCAACCTCCTGGTTTTGAAAATGAAAATTTTCCAGATCATGTTTACAAACTGAAAAAATCTCTTTATGGACTAAAACAAGCTCCCAGAGCTTGGTATGAGAGGTTGAGTAATTTTCTTCTGAAGAAAAATTTCATCAGAGGAAAAGTGGATACCACACTATTTTGTAAAACCATTAAGAAAGATTTGTTGATTTGTCAAATTTATGTAGATGATATTATTTTTGGATCAACAAATATTATGCTTGGAAAGGAGTTTGCTAAATGTATGCAGGAAGAATTTGAGATGAGCATGATGGGAGAATTGAGATTCTTTCTGGGAATCCAAGTAAATCAGACTCCAGAGTGCACCTACATACATCAGACCAAGTATGTTAAAGAGCTTCTGAAGAAGTTTAACATGCTGGATAGCAAAATGGCAAAGACTCCAATGCATCCTACAAGCACTCTAGGTAAGGAAGAGGTAAGTAAGAAGGTAGATCAGAAACTCTACAGAGGTATGATAGGATCTCTTCTTTATTTGACTGCTTCTAGACCAGACATTCTGTTTAGTGTTTGTTTATGTGCTAGATTCCAATCAGATCCTAGAGAATCACACTTAACTGCTGTTAAGAGGATTCTAAGGTATCTGAAAGGTACTGCTAATGTTGGTTTGTGTTACAGAAGATCTGACGAATATTCACTAGTTGGATTCTGTGATGCTGACTATGCTGGAGATAGAGTTGAGCGCAAAAGTACTTCTGGAAGCTGTCAGTTTCTTGGAAGTCATCTGATCTCGTGGTACAGCAAGAAGCAACCAACAATTGCACTATCAACCACAGAGGCAGAATACATTGCTGCTGCTGGATGTTCCACTCAGATGCTCTGGATGAAGAGTCAACTAGAAGATTATCAAATCTATGAGAGTAATCTTTCTATCTTCTGTGATAATACTTCTGCTATATGTTTATCCAAAAATCCAATTTTACACTCTAAGGCCAAACATATAGAGATTAAACATCATTTCATCAGAGACTATGTTCAGAAGGGTGTAATAAATTTAGCCTTTGTTGATACAGATCATCAATGGGCAGATATTTTCACAAAACCCCTTGCTGAAGATAGGTTTAAGTTTATTCTGAAAAATATTTGTATGGATTTTTGTCCAGAGTAATATTTCTCAGAGTCAACTTCTCAGATGCTAAGTGTTTAACACTCTGAAGTATTTCATCTGTCTTGCTTGTTTAATTTATCTGTGAATTATTTTTGTGAAACTCTGTACTGACCATCTCAGAGGATCTGAAAGTCGAAAACGTTTCATTTCTTAAGAGTTACAGAATCACATGCAAGCAAACACGTGTCACTCAGAATCTGAAAAGATGGAGTACACCTACTGATTATGACGTTTAAGGTATTGCTTTGAAAATCTCAATCTGTCTTGATTTTCCCCCAAATGTCATATCATAATTAAAAATGATTACTTTTCATTTAATGCAAACGTGCGTATGTGTCCTATGTGTGTCTGTTGTGTTTCCCATGCTTGCTTTATTTGTCTATATAAACCACTCTCATAACACATTCACACTTTTCACATTCTCAAACACATATGCGCTTTTGTTTGTTGTTCTCTCTCTTTGCAAACCCTAAAAGAACTCAGAAACCTTCATCTCCTTCATCATCATCAACAATGGCATCTACTTCAAAAGCTGTTACTACCAAAAATGCTACCACTGTCATAGAACCAGTACGCACTCTTCTAACTGCTGTTGATTCACTAGAAGTACTGTGTGAAAGTTTCGTGGACTTAGAAGATCTCGCTGAAAATGGGTTTGATCTGATTTCTTCAATCAAAGCACAAGGCTGGGACGGTTACTTTGATAGGCTTATGGGTCCTGCGTATCCAAAGTTAGTGAAGGAGTTCTGGATCCATGCATATGCTACTCCAAAGTTCATTCACTCAGTTGTGCTGGGAAAAAAGATAGTTATCACTGAAAATCTGATAAGGAAACTCATAGGTTTTAAGGCAACTGATGGAGTAACCTCTCTGTCTTCTGCGCGTGAAGATCTGAAGGATGTATGTCAAGAAATCTGTACTACTGGTGAACCTTGTAAGAAGGTTAAGTTCTTGAAACCCACCTACAAGATATGGGCTAAGATTTTCATGAGCACCATCTTTCACAGACCCTCTTCAAACTCTTCTGATTATGTTAATGCTGAACAACTTTACTTCATGTATTGTTTACACCAAAACATTCAGATTGATCTTCCATATCTGTTGTTTAATCATCTGGTGTCTCACGTCAAGGAAACAAGGGAAACAGCCAGAGATAAATCTGGAAGAGTCAGAACATGGATCCCTATGGGAAGGCTGATTTCAGATATTCTGATAGAAAACCAACTTGTGGCGCATCTGCAAGAGGCTGGGTTGACAGAAGATCTGACTTATATCATTGGCTCTGAAATAAACGGTTTAACTCTGAGAAGGATGAAACTGGTTGATGATTTATCTGAGAAACCAAGGAAAACTAACTCTGAAGAAGTTAAGGGAAGAAGGATTCCTGTTAAGGATTTTCCTTTATTCACCTCAGATGAACCTAGAGAATTTATTGCTGAGTATGTTGCTAGCTGCCTAAGAGATGGTGTTGAGGTTCCTGCCAATCTTGTGCAGAAGGAAGGCCAAGTTCTTCCTGATTTGACAAGGGAAAGAAGACGTAAGAGAAAAGCTGATAATGAAGGTCATCAGAAGAAAAGGAAGCATTCAGATGCTGAAAAGAAGAAGAAAAGGAAGAAGCTGAAGAAGGTTCAACCAAATCCTCCTGCAGCAACTTTTGAAGAAATTAGAGATACTCTGAAACAGGTATTTAACACTGATTCTAATCCTGTTCATCATTCTGCTACCCCCACACCATCTGACTCACCCCTTATATTTAAAAGATCTAAACCATCTTCTGTCCCCCCTCATACACCACAATCCAAGCAACCAACAAACATACAAACAGAAATTCCACATCAAACTCAACAAACAACACCACAACCACAAAACACTATCCCAGAATCTACCATTCCAGAGGATGTTCACCCTGAACACTCTGACCAACCTGAAAATCTCATTGATCCTAATGAGATATTAGATGTCACACCTTTAAACCAGTCTGTCATTTTATCTTCAACTTCTGAAAAATCTAACCACTCTGATACATCATCTGATGATGAATCATCTGGTTACATTAATGAATGCTTGAATGATCTCAAACAACCTCGTTCTGAGAGTGTTTGGAAACAGCTGTTTAAATCTCCAACTTCTGAACATCCTCCTTCTCCACAAAATTCCCCAACTCAAACTCTCACTCCACAACCTCTTGAAATTCAAAACCCTCCACAACCAACAGAAACCCAACCAATTCCCTCAATACCTCAACCACAACATTCTGACCAACAAACATCTGAACCACAAAACAACCAACAAACATCTGAACCACAAAACAACCAACCAACATCTGAACCACAAATCAATCCTCAACATTCTGAACCACAAACATCTGAACATCCATCTTCACAACCTCAACCTTCTGAACAAACACCACAAACACAACTAACCCAACCAAGAAAACCCAGAACCCCTGATGAAGCAGAATTGGGATCACGTGTTTATACTCTGTTAAGAGATTTTGATAAGGATAATGTCTCAGACTTTGCTGACATTATGGATGTTTGCATGACTACTATGGACAAAGAGGCTGCTAACGCTGTTTGGAAGAAATATCTTTACAGACTGAATAGGGAGGCTTTGAAAATCAGGACTCAATGTCTTAGATTGTCAAAAGTAAGGCTTGCTGCTTATCAAAAACGGATTAAGAAAAACACTCCTCCTATTCTTCTTCTAGAAGCTCCTCCACCTCCAGAAATTCCTGCACCTGATGTTACTCAGACTGTTCCAGAATCTACTGTTTCAGAATCTACAGATCTTCAGAAGGATGTCAAAGAACTTAAGGATTTTATGGTTGATCAAAAGAAAACAAATGAAGAAATGAAAACTTGGATGGCTAAGCAAGATGAAAATTCAGAAAGGATTACAGCACTGCTGCAACTCATTGCTTCTCAACAAGCCTCATCTGCTAAACCCACTTGATGTTTTGCACAAGTTTTTCATGTTTTGCTTTGTTTTGATTTTCTTCTGATATGTTTTGTTTGCTTTTATATGGATGTTCTCTTGACTTAATGAAAATGATCTTTTTGCTTATCTGGATATGTGTTTCTTCTGCATCTTTACTGTCTTTTAAAATTCTTTTTGATTATGACAAAAAGGGGGAGAAACAAAATAGAATCTGATTGTTCAAATCTATAAGCAATTATCTGAACTAAGTCAGACATGTTACTAACATTCTTTGAATTTAACCAGACTCTGACAAATTTCATTGAAGTTTTTCCTGAGATCTATCTTTTCAGAACCTGGTCAAAAATAGCTAAATCTGAGTAGACCAGACTCTGATATCTAACCTTGAGTACTATGATCTAAAAGATAACTCAAGACAGGAAATGGCAAGATAAACAACCAGGTGTTCTGGAGTTGTTCATCTGGCATCAAGCTTTAATATGGCATCAAGCTTTGACTCTAGAAGTCAAACATATGTCAACCAGGCTTCAATCAGGCTCTGAATCTGAAATGTAATCAGGCTCTGAATCTGAAATGTACTCAAC
Organism: Lathyrus sativus; assembly: GCA_963859935.3. NCBI lineage: Eukaryota > Viridiplantae > Streptophyta > Magnoliopsida > Fabales > Fabaceae > Lathyrus > Lathyrus sativus. The sequence continues at coordinate 653,011,348 of OZ012739.1, read as the reverse complement.
CAGAAAGGGAAGTATCTAATTCCATTAGAGTATTCATTTCAGGGGGAGATTGTTAATCTCAGGGGGAGTAATTTTAATTTTTTATTGAACAAATTTTTCATGTTTTGTCATCATCAAAAAGGGGGAGATTGTAAGAGCACAGATTGTGTCTTAGTAATATCTCTATGTTTTGATGATAACATTAATGATAATTTGTATACAAGAATTATACTCTCTAAATTTGTTCTAAACTGTTTTCTACAGGCACAAAAGATTTTAATCTTAAAGAGCAAATTTGATGTGAACAATAAATTCTGAATGGCTCAAGAGCATCTGAAGATTAGAAGAATCTGAAGTATAAGAGCTTAGTCATCAAGATTCTGAAGATACAACACGCTGCATATATTATCAAGAATTTGAATGAGAGAAGACTCTGAGTGAAGAGACTCTGAATGAGAGAAGACTCTGATCTGAGTGAAGACTCTGATCTAAGAGCATGTTACGCTTCAAGCACACAGCTGCACCAGACTCTGATTCAGCAACATCTGAAGAACATCTTAGGCTCTGAAGTTTCCAGAAGATTCTGAAGACTGAAGACTCTGATATTGATTGTTGATCTGAACTATCTGAAGAATTATTTGAAGAAGATTATTTTAATATATCCGTTGGAATATGCCAGCAAATCTTTCCTTAATTGGGATAGACATAATTCTCTGCAAGAAGATTATTCCTCTGATACATTCCATATATGGTATAATTCACAGCTCAGCAGACAATTGCTACACCCACATTTTGTGCGCCGTCTCTCTGCTGCAATAGTACAAAGGACAGTACTATTTGATATTGGAAATATCTTCTCTAACGGTAAAATATTCTCTCCAATATTCAAGTGGCTATATAAAGGATATCATAGCTCATTCTTCAAGTGACGAAAATCATTGCAAGAACTCTCTCACGCGAAAAACTCTCAAGCTCTCATATTCTTTGCTGTTCATACATTGTTCTAAACTTAGAGAAATAACACAGTTGTGTTTATAGCTTTCATAGAAGCAATTTCTTACTCTTACATTGTATTACATTAATTTGTAAAGGAAGTTTTCCTTAAGAGGATCTAGGTTAGATCAGTAGCTCTTGAGAAGACTAAGAACAGTTGTTCTTAGGTGTTGCTATTTGTAATCAGTTGATTTGAATAGTGGATTAAGTCCTTGTTGAGAAAGGCAAATCACTCTTGAAAAGGGTGGACTGGAGTAGTTGAGTTCAACGAACCAGGATAAAAATACTTGAGTTTTTATCTTTGATTATTTTCTGTCATACTTATTCAACCCCCCCTTCTAATTAATTGATAAAAGATGTAACAAGTTTTCATTATTTTAAAACTCTTAGCAATGTATTTTGTCATAACTCGTAAATCACAATTATGTCAGAACTATAGCAATATATTAATTTTAAAACAGACAAAAATATTTTATGCCACAAATCATAAATTTTCTAAACCATTTTGTCATGTCAAATTGATAGATGGGGATTGGGATCAGCGGACCTGATTGGACAACGATACATCACGTTTACACAATAGTACATACAAGAGAAACATCCAAGTGAAACATACAAGAAAATACTTACATAATAAATGATTGATTTACAACAACAAACGTGAACAAAGCAAGAGATAGAAAAAACACACGTCGTTGATGAAGAGAAGAAATTTTGTAGAAACAAGAGACTAGGATATAGACTTAATAACTCTCATACAAGCAACCAAAAAAATTGGTGTTTTTAAGAAAATAAAATAAAATCTTTTGGGGGAATTTGAGACTTTTTGGTTTAATAAAATAAAATTAAAAAAACTCATAGACTCGTAAACTCGCCATAGACTCAAGAGTTTATACGAGTTTGTGCGAATCTATCTGAGTCCACTCGAGTCTATCAAAAAATGATTCTATGCGCGAGTGTACTCATTTATGCTTCCTACACTCGTAAACTCGTAGGAGTTTACGAGTCTACCCGTGAGTTTGACAACCATGTGTTGCACCCCAAAATTTGCTCAACTTTTTTTTAACTTGGTTTATGCTTCATTTCATTTCATTTTTGTTCTAGCATTTGCATTGCATATCATATTGCATTGAACAGGGGATCAAAAGGATGTGCATAGCAAGAGAGGTATTCTCAGAGCTTTGAACCAAGGCAAGGGTTGTCACTCAAGCTTGAGTAGTCATCAGGACATCTTGAAGTGGTCAATGTATTGTGAAAGGATAGATGGATGTGTGTGGGTCAGCTCCTAACTGGGAGGCCAACTGAAGAGCATCAGAGGTTTGTGAAGCCATGGTTATGGGTATGAGATGTAAAGAAAGCTCATTTAGGGCATTGAGGGTCATTGTGGAGCTTATTCAAGTTGTTGTGTGAAGTGGAACAAGCCATAGTTGAAAGTATTGCAGTTAGGGTTTTCATCTGGTAAATCCTCAATCAACTATGCAATTGAAGAAGATTGAAACTCAATTCAAAGTCTCTATGGTCATAGGATGTTGTGTTAATACATATGAGACATCATTTCAAGTTCAATTCATCAAGGGTTAAGTGTGTGAGAAGTTACTAAATTAGGGTTCTCAGGGTAAAATCCCCTATTTAGTGCCTGACTTCAAGACCACCTACCTCAAGATACAAGTCTCATATCAATTTTTGGCCAACATGGAACTTGTAGAGCATGTTCTTAGCTTTAATTTGAGTACTAGAAGTCCTTGACTGGATTTATATAACTCAAGTTATGATACAGACAAGTTACAGGTCATCAGAGGTATGTGATTTTGGTCAACAAGAGTCAACCAACTTCCAAGCCAGTTTTGACCTAGAAGGATGTTTCTCCTCAACTATTTGCCTGCATGAAAGTTGCAGGTCTTAATCTTAGCTTTCCAAATTGTATTAGAAGTCTTCATCTGATTTGTAGAACTCAAGTTATGAGGTTTACAAGTCAGGGGTATTTCGGGAAAGTAAGATTACAGGTCATAAAATTATAGGTCCATTTCACCAACTTAAGTACTTCAAATGGAAATCTTTTTAACATGAAACTTGCTCCAAATGGGACCATTTGCATAACCAAATCATCTCTTGTCATGGTGGGGGCTTGGATGGAGAATTTGGGGTTTGGATTTTTCATAAAGGAGGCTTAAATTGAGAAATTGAGAATTATTTGATTTTGAACTTTTTCAAGGCAAGTTTGTGCATTTTCTAATTGCAAATAATAATACAAAAGCATTGCCATTGTCACATTGGGAATTTGAGGTCTCAAACTAGGCCATTTTCATGGTTTCTTCCTCTTGAAGTAACAAAATGGAAATCAACCATAGGATCAAAATAAAGCCTCAAATCTCATCCCTTTGATCAACACAAGTGATTTGCAGTGGATTTGGATTGAAAACCAAGCTGGTGTAGTGGTAAAAACGTGTATGGCAACTTGAAAAAGTGTGAAAAATGAAATTTTGAAATGGGCTGTTTAGCTTGAATTGAAGCCCCATTTGATCATAGACCCACATATAAGTATCCCAGATGAAAATTGGAGCAGAGCTAGGTCATTTTCTTGCATGAACAACCAGAGCTCATTTTGAAAAAGTGGAGAAAAACTCAAAAACGATTTCTCGGATTCAAATATTTTCAGACCAAATTAAGCTTTCAAACACCTCAATTGAAGTTCATGGAATGATTCAGGGCATTTTTCGTTAAGCTTCATCATAGTTTCAAGGCCCAGTGGAGGCTCTCCACTAGGTAAACTAACTTTCATCCTTACACTCTCATTATGCCATGTTTTTTCACCATTTTTGTTGCATTTGAATCCTTGAGTTGTATGGATCGTTTCTGGATCATTTTCGTTTGAGTTTGTGGTGTTTGATTTTGTGAGCTCAAAATTATGTTGATTCAGTTTGGTGAATTTCTGTGGTGTTTTGAGTTAATTTTTGTTGATTCTTGCTCCTTGCAACATGTAGATGAAGTTTAGATTATTTTATTTGAGTTTTGGTGAACTTTCATTTTGGTGCATTTTGCTTGTTGTTTGATTTCTGGAATTATTATGGAGAGTTAGTGGAAACTAGTGATATATTCATGATCCTCGCGACGAGTAGATGAATTTTCATCTAAGGTTTATGCAAAACGGTTGAGAATTGGCGGAGCTATGTTTTTATGAAGAACCCGCGGCGGCCGGAGTGATAAAGAAGACGACCGAAATTTGTTTCCGGCGCCGACGAAGTTCCAAGGTTGAAGAAGGGTGACGTGGCGTGCATTTGTGCGTCCGATGGTGTTTTATTTTGATCACGCGGTTCAGATTACACCCTACCATGTACTTTTTTGGCTTTGTCACATGAGAGCAAAACTCAAATTCATTAATTGAGGTGGCTTATTGTAAGCCATTTGATGAGCTTACTTAGGACTTGATCACGCGGTTTACATTGCTTCCTACCATACACCACAGTCAACCCAACCACATAGAATTGTTCAGAATTTTTATTGATTTTCTTTTCTTATTGGGCCTACACGCGTTACTTTTTGCACCCCCTGGGAGGGCCCGTTTGCATTTTACACTTATTCTGTTTGCTGTTTGCACCATTCTCTTTTCATTTAATTGTTAATTTCTTTTATTTTTCTGTTTTGTGCTGTTTCCATTTCAATTCAAATAAAATAGCTCTAATAAGTTAAAAATTAACCAAAAATAATTTTCACAAACCTTGAGATGTCTACTTTTTTTCAGAAATTTTATTTAAATTTTTTCACTTTATTTTCAATTTAAAAGTGAATTAAATATTGGGGCTGTTTTATTTGATTTAAATTGTAGCCTTTTTATTTCTTGATTTTATTTCTAGGTTTAAACGTCTCATTTTTGCATGAATTTTTTTTATCATTGCATAAACATGTTGATTGACCTTTGGATATTTTTTTTCATGATTTTTAGGTGCTGTTTCCATGTAGTTTGAATTGCCTTTTATTCCCTCTCCATCTTTGCCTTAGTTTGGGACACTCTTGGTATTTGCCCTCTGTTGAGGCACTTTCCTTTTGATTTTTAATCTCCCCTTTTGACCTCTGGTTCCTAATACCTTGGGGGTCCCTTGAGATTTTATTTGGAATTTTTTGATGCATTTAATATTTTTCATGTATTTTGCAAGTTGCTTCATGTTTATGCATCTTTGCTGGTGTACTTGTTTTGTTTTGCTTCCAAAAGCTTGGTTTTGCATTGTTGATGAACCTTATTTTGATTGTTTCATATCAGGGGCTTGTTATAGGTCTTGTGTACCAATTCATAGGTCTTTACCTTGTGCATAAGTTGTTCATTTGATCTCATACTTTCATGTTTGCACATTGTGTTTCCATATGTGGTGTTTGTTTGCATCCTTTGATGTGGTTGTTTGCATTTGCTTGTGATGTTTTGATTTAGCTTTTGATATCTCTTCTCCTCACCCCCCATTCTGTCCTATGACTTTGGAATACTATTTAAGGTTGCTTGGTTCCTCCTGAGGAGGAACCTGAAGCTTGCCTAAAGTAATGAATCCATGAGGACTTCTTCTCATTGTTTTTGTTACTTGTGTTTTTATGCATCTTCTTCTCCTCTTCTCTTGCATTTATTCATACTATGGCTTGAGGTTGAGATGAGCTTGTGGAGGCTCCAGCCCCACACATATTTCCTCCCTCACTTGCATTGCATCCTTGTCTTCCATGTTTGCATTCTTGTGCATGTTTTCTTTCTTCTTCCTTTGTCTGTTTCTTCCCTTAGAATTTCCATTCCATCTTGTTTAAGTTGGAGTGTGATAGACATTAGGGTTCCAACCATGCATGATAACATTAGGTAGAGATTTCCCTTTTGTAATCCCGACTTTAGGTGCATCTTGCATGACAACTTTTAGGGTTTGGTCTAGTCCCCCTTAGTTGGTCTCTTTCTCTTCTCATCTTCAAACAACTTCAATCCACTTAATAAAGCTTGACAATCGTTGCACGCTACGAGCCTTAAGCCATTTGGGAAATGATGATTGGGTGGTTGCCTCTCAATTATCTAGAATGTTAGTGTATGTCCTTCAGACGATATACGAAGCATTCGCTCATACATCATAGTCTTTAGTGCAACATGAGTCACAAACCAAGTTCAAAACACTTCTTCCTTCAAAAAACACAAAAACACTTCAAACCTTTTTATTCTTCGGGATCTTAATCAAGAAAACCTTTTTCATAAACAAGAGTGTTGTTAACTTTCAGTCCTATCGCAAATGGTAACGCCTAAGTCTCCAATGGTCGAGCTGCATACACCAACTGCTAGAACTGTCTGTTAACCCTACTCGGGTAAACTTTTGAACAACCTGTGTTCTCGTAAACCCGAACTACATTTGCTCTGATCTTTCGTACCAGAAGAAAGTACGTAGGCACGAGACGCGATGTCTCGATGAGCAACCTTCCCCCCTTCTTTAGCCGTAGTTAGGAGAACTACGTTGACTCTGACTTTCCCATTGCACGAGGGTGTGCGTAGGCACAGAGCGGCGATGCTCTGCCGAGTCAGTTCTTTTTCTTTCTCTTTTGTCTATAAGCCTTTAGCGTAGATAGTTTACACACCCTTTTTAGCTAGACAACACATGCGTGGATCCCGTCGAGTATGACAGACGTGAGGGGTGCTCATACCTTCCCCTTGCGTAATCGACTCCCGAACCTAGGACTTGGTTACGACGACGTCGTCTTTTCCCGTTTTCGTCAGGTTTTTCCGATCGTTTCCTTTTCCTTCTTTGGGATAAATAACGATAGGTGGCAACTCTGTTAGTCATTGCCAGCCTTTCTTTTTTTGCAGTAGCGACAACTGACGACTCTGCTGGGGACAGGAATATCCCCTATGCGAGTCAATCCTAGCGCTTGTTTGTTTTCTTTTTGGGTGTGTGTATATATGTGCTTTATCTTTATTTACTTCCGCATTTTATTTTCCGCATCATATATCATTATTGCTGTGCTGTTGGGAGGGAAGTTCTATTGAGTGAGAAGCCGGACCTGGGCTTGAGGACAAACTTAGTATTAGAAGCGAAAAGTATTGGTGAACCTGTATGTTAGGCATGCACCAGTTCCCATGAAATTTGCACTCAGACAAGATTCTCTTTGATGTCTTTCTTTCTAGCCCAGTGGGCCGTTGAGAGAATTTCAGATTTGAGGGTTGTCGACTCTGGGGACCGATCATTTGGGATTCAGCTAAGTGAGGCCTCTTCAAGGGATGATGATGCCAAACCAAAAATGGTGAACGTATCATCATTTCTTGAAAGTCTGTGACGCTGATGAACGCATAGGATGCCAAACCTTGTCAGTGTATAGGTCCATACCTGTGAGTGGGTGGGTTATGCAGGAAACTTTGACTTCCAGACTACCCAGTTCTTGACAGTGTAAACCTGTGTTCATGGTACAAAGAGGTTCTTATGTCAGTGATTTTGTCGGTACTAAGGCGAAGCGCTGGTTCTTCTCAACCGACAGCACAACAGTCCTGGTCCCCCGTTTGCATTTGCATGTGCGTTTTCATTTGCATTTCATTGACGTGTGTTTATGTTGCAGGTGTACATTTCCTCTTCGATTCTGGTGATTCTGTTCTCTCTTTGTTGACATGGAGCCCTTGAGGAGGACCCTGGCCTACAAGTTTCCTACGCCTGACATTAGAATTCTGCGAAGCCTGATTTCTCTAACTGACAAGAAGGTTATGGAGGATTTCAGAGAATCTTATGGGAGGCTTTTGAATATTGTTTGCAAACCTTCTCTGGATGAATTGAATGGCCTTTAGACATTGTTACAATTCTATGATCCTCAGTTGCGAGGCTTCACCTTTCAGAGTTTTGTTTTAGCACCTACATTGGAGGAGTTTTCTGATATATTGGGAATACCTATTCTGAACCAGATACCGTTCCATCATGTTGAGGGAGAGCCAGATTTGACTGAACTTGCTAATGCTTTACATTTGGATGTCTCTGAGTTGAAAGGGAAGTTAGCCAGTAGGAATGGAATGTTTGGGTTTTCATTACCTTTTCTTATGGACAAGGCTCGAGAGTTTGTTAAGAAAGGTTGTTGGGTGATATTCAATGCTATCTTGGCCTTGTGTATCTATGGCATTATGTTATTCCCGAACATCCCAGATTTTGTAGATGTCGATGCATTCAGTATCTTTACTTCAAAGAACCCTATACCCACTCTGTTAGGCGATGTTTATCATTATGTGCATTACAAGAACGAGAACAGGAGAGGGAAGAGCGTGTCTTGTTGTGCACCTTTGTTCTATACTTGGTTCAGGAGCCACCTTCCCAAGACTGGTCCGTCCTCTGCTACGGATGGCACTTTGGAATGGTCTGAGCGCTTGATGAGATTGTCTTCCGAAGACATTGTGTGGTTTGATAGAGATGTATTGGGCATTGAGATTATCTATAGTTGTGGAAGCTTTCCTAACGTCCTGCTGGTCGGAAGGAAAGGTTGCATAAACTATAATCCGGCTATTACTATCAGGCAGTTTGGGTACGCACTTAGATGGCCTCCGAAGGATGAAGAGATATAGGAATCTCTGTATCTCACTGGTTTATTAGAGGGAGACACTTTGGCTAGGGTTGAACATGCATGGAGAAATGTCCATAGGATAGGAAAGGTTGCCTTGGGAAAAAGTAATAGTTAGGAATATGCTCCATATTTGGTTTGGATTCAGAGTAGAGCCAAAGAGTTGATGATGCCATATCCGTCTATTCAGCCTGTGTATCCTCCTGAGATTGCAGAGCCCACTACAGTAGATATCCAAAGGTATGATCAGGTATGTCGCGAGAAGGAAGAGTTGCAAAAGACAAACGAAGAGTTAGAGAGGGAGATGGCTCAACTCAGAAGTGAAAGGAAAGAAGCAAGGTATTCTTTGAAAAAGCAAACAGAATTGGTGAATAAGTTGGGAACAGACTTAACTCAGGAGACTAAAGATAGAGAGTGCACAGGCCAAGATTTGAATGCTTCTTATCGTATTCTGGCCACGAAGAAGGAAGAGTTGAGTAAAGCCTATTTGCAGATTTCCAAGTTTGAGGCTCAGTGGAACGCTGCCATGTCTACTAGCAAGCAGCATGAAGACAAGTTGAAGGCGCATATCATCAAACAGAAGGCCCAACTCAAAGCTAAGGATGAGGAGATCTCAAAGGAAGCCGCACTCAGAAGACATAGTGACTGCAAACTATATGAAGCGCTTGCAACCTTGGAGGAGCATAGAGAGGAAGCTAGTGCTAAAAGGCGCAGACTTGAGGAGGTTGTGGGGAAGGAGGACTCGGTCGAGGATCTTCAGTCCACTATCAGTCAGTAGGAGTTGCTCATACGTGGTTTTCTCACTAGGCCAGACCATCCGGATACACAGGCGTTGTTGAATGATTTCCAGTCTCGCCACCCAGTTTGATTTGTTTCTTTGTATTTTGTAGCGTACACTTTTGTATGGACCATCACCAGACCTGTTGGTTGAGGTCCCTTTCTGTTTGTACTCATTTGCTGTTTATACTTTGCCTATGGGCTTATGTTTATATATGAGGAGTTTCTATTCTGTGCTTGCCTGCGGGGCTCTCCATCGTCTTGGTTGTTATCCCGAAACTAGAATCGAGGGGGAAATGTCTCTATTTGCGTAAATACATGTCTGCATTTTAGCATGTTTTTCGCATTTGCAGGTGCATCAGAACTGTTAACCTTATCTTGTTTCTTGTGCCACTAGTGTTTCAGGATTGCAGAACGGATAACTCACCGCTACGGTACTAGAGGTAACTAGAAGAGGCTGATGGATCAAATGCAAGTAGAAATGCAAGAGATGAGGGATCATATTGCACAGTTGATGGATATGATGCAAGGAGTTGCTACCGGTCAGGCTCAACTTCAGACCATGGTGCAACCCCTGTTGACACGAGTTCATGATGATGGGGTACTACACGGTGGGATTGCTACTAACCAAACTCGGGTTGAAACCCCTCAGACGGGCAATTTAATACCAACTTTAGTCATCCCTAATGCTGGAGGGGGTGGTCCCGGAGCTGGTGCTGGGAATGAGACAGGTTTTAATGCTGGCGGTAACGGTAACAGGAATGGCCATGGCTTTGGTTTTGATACTACAGGTGCCATTCATGGTAGTTTGGACCATACATGGAACGAGGATCGGCAAGAGGATATATTCACTCCAAGGTTTGTAAATGCTGTAGGATCTTCTAAGGCTAATAGAAGGATTCAAATGATTGAAGAAAATATGCGATCTCTTGAGTGCCAAAATTCCATGGGGCTAGATATGTCCAACCTGGGGCTGATCCCAGGCTTAAGAGTGCCTCACAAGTTCAAAGTGCCCGACTTCGATAAGTACAAAGGCACTACTTGCCCGAGGGTTCACCTGTGCTCGTACTATAGAAAGATGTCCGTGTACTCGGACGATGAAAAAATCCTGATGCACTTTTTCCAGGATAGCTTGTCTGGCCCCTCTTTGGAGTGGTACATGGGGCTAGAGCCCACTAACGTCCGCAGCTGGAAAGAACTAGTCGAGGCTTTTGTAAGGCACTATCAATACAATAGTGACCTCACACCGAATAGAGTTCAGTTGCAGAATCTTTCTCAAAAGAGTAACGAGTGCTTTAAAGAGTATGCCTAGAGGTGGCGAGAGCTTGCTACTAGAGTGCAGCCACCAATGGTAGAAAAGGAGCTAGTGGACATGTTTGTTGCTACTTTGCCAGGGGTATACTACGAAAAGCTCATAAGCAGTATGTCCAGAAGTTTCTCAGATTTGATAATCACCGATGAAAGGGTGGAGAACAGTATCAAGCTTGGAAAGATTCAGGTAGGAGAGGTACCCTGAGCTGGAGGAGGAGGAAAAAAGATATTTGGAAACAAGAAGCGTAAAGGTGACGTCAGCTCAGTGACAAGTTCTGTAGGAAGAGGAAGGGGTCAGCCACAGAACCAATATCGCCAACAACAAGTGGCTAGTGTCACTATTCCTGTGCCACAGCAACAACGACCACAACAACAATAATAGCAAAGACAGTATCAACCACAACAGCAAAACCAGCAAGGTTATAGGAGGTATCCTGATAGGGCCAGGCCGAATAGAGTATTTGACACTCCACCGATGCCCTACTCTCAGGTGCTTCAGACTTTATTGCAGCTACAATTAATTCAGAAAAGGACTCTCGCTCCTTTGACAGGTGATCCCCCACCCGGCTATGACGCAAATGCACGTTGCGAATTTCACTCTAGGGCGCCTTGTCACTTTATTGACGATTGCAAGGCTTTTAAACACAAGCTGCAAGATCTCATTGACAGTAAAGCGATAAATTTTTCTCATGATGCACCTAACGTCGTCCAGAACCCTATGCCAAACCATGGGCAGGCTAGGGTTGGTGCTATTCTGGTAGAGGAGGATTTAGACTTGATAATGGATGTGAATGAATTGAAAACTCCATTGAAGTTTGTGAAGGACAAATTGCTGGGAGGGGGTGTATTCCCAGGCTACAATGAGGACTGTGTTGATTTCTTAAGTCATCCTGAGGGATGAGTTGATCTGAGAAGGTGTATCCAAGGAATGATAGACGAGGGGACGTTGCAGTTTGAGCGGACCGCGAAAAAGAAACCTGTTGAGAAAGTAAATGAAGAGAGGGATGAGGTCGCTAGGATCTCGATTCCATATAAGACCATAACTATTTCAGCGCCTCCTAGGCCACCAACAATCACTATTACCAAAGCAGGACCTGTGCCTTATGAAAGCACTAAAGCCATCCCGTGGAACTATGGGGCCGAGGTGTACTGTAATGGTCAGAAGATAGATTTGAAAAGTTTTCTTGTGGAGTCCGCAGAGAATGTTGTGGGAGCAGGGGCAATTACCCGAAGCGGCAGGGTCTTTGCATCGCCCGAAGTGGTGGCTGAAAAAGCAGATAGAGGGAAGGGTAAGTTGGTAATTGAAGAAACCTCTCAGTCTGGTGAAAAAGGATCTTTGGAGAATGATGTGGAGGAAGTCATGAGGCTGATACGCAAAAGCGACTATAAGATAGTCGAGCACTTACAACAGACACCTTCCAAAATTTCGATATTATCGCTGTTGTTGAGTTTCGAAGCTCATAGAAATGCATTGATGAAAGTGTTGAGTACCGCTTTTATGCCTCAGGAAATATCAGTAAATCAGCTTGAAGGGGTTGTTGGTCATGTAAGCGCGGGAAATGGCCTTGGATTCACAGATCTAGACTTAACGCCCAAGGGCAGAAACCACAATTGTGCGCTGCACATTTCTGTTGAATGTAGAGGGGTGGTTATGTCTCATGTCCTTGTCGACACAGGGTCATCTTTGAATGTGCTGCCAAAGAAGGCACTTATGAAATTGGATACTAGGGGCATTACCTGTACACCGAGTGATTTGGTTGTACGTGCTTTCGATGGTACTCAGAGGTCTGTCTTCGGTGAGCTGACTTTGCCCATCCAAGTGGGCCCAGAATTTTTCGACGCTGTATTTTATATCATGGACATTCAGCCTGCTTATAGCTGTTTGTTAGGCAGGCCATAGATCCACTCAGCTGGGGCTGTCACGTCGACTCTGCATCAGAAGTTGAAATACATGGTCGGTGGCAGTGTTGTGATAGTATATGGAGAAGAAGACATCATGGTTAGTCACCTGTCTTCTTTCAAGTATGTTGAAGTAGATGGGGAAATTCATGAGACCCTGTGTCAGGCATTTGAAACCGTTCAGTTGAAGGATAAGGCACCAGTGGTGAGAAAAGAGCCTGAGGTGGCTATGTCTTCTTTCAAAGAAGCGCAGGCTGTGGTGCAAGCTAGCTCAGCCCAAGGATGGGGGCTCAGAAGCAAGACAAATTCGGTCTAGGGTACTACCCATCATCTTCACAGAGCACACCGAAGTTCAAGGGGCCAATCAGGTTTACCAGCGGAGGTGTCTTCTTCGAGCAGCTCAATGCCATTTCTGATGATGAAGCTGGAGACAGTGACTGCGACATGGATGCCTGGATCAAGCCATGCCTTCCAGGATAGCGTCTATGCAACTGGTCCATTGAGGAATTTGTCCAAGTGACCAATGAACAGTAATGCTTTGTTTTTCAAATATTGTACGACCCTATATTCTACCCGAAGCATAGTGGTTTGTTATTTCAGGGCTTGCCTTGTTTATTTTTGAATACTGTTTCATCTATTAATCAAAGGGCGTTTTTCCATTCAAATTTTGAGATCTCTGATTTTCTTGTTTTATCTTTAACAATAAAATGGCAATGTGTTTGTTTGCATATCATTTGAAGTACTTAACCATTTTCATTGTAGGTCTCATATCATTGCAGATGACACCAACCAAGAATCTTCTATGACTCGCTTCGACTTTGATAACCCGGTATTCCAAGCTGAAGAAGAGATTGATGAGGATGAAGACTTGCTTGAGGAATTGGCTAGACTCTTAAGACAAGAAGAAAAGGTCATTCTGCCTCATGAAGAAGAGATTGAGATCGTCAACTTGGGTTCTGAAGAGGTTGTTAGAAATGTCAGGATAGGGGCCACATTGCAAGAAGACATCAAACAAAGGTTGATAGAGATGCTTCGAGAGTACAGTGACATCTTTGCTTGGTCTTACGAAGATATGCCCGGACTTGATACTGACATTGTGGTTCATCGATTGCCACTTCGGGAAGAATGTCCACCCGTCAAGCAGAAGCTTAGGAGGACGAGACCAGACATGGCGGTAAAAATCAAAGAAGAAGTTCAAAAGCAGTTGGACGCTGGATTTTTAGCCGTGATAACTTACCCTCCGTGGGTCGCCAACATTGTACCTGTACCTAAGAAGGATGGTAAGGTACGAATGTGCGTTGATTATAGAGACTTGAATAGGGCGAGCCCAAAAGATGATTTCCCGCTCCCCCACATTGACGTATTGGTTGACAATACGACTCAATTCTCGGTGTTTTCCTTCATGGATGGCTTCTCCGGTTATAATCAGATAAAAATGGCACCAGAGGACATGGAGAAGACAACATTCATTACACCGTGGGGAACATTTTGCTATAAGGTGATTCCGTTTGGGTTGAAAAACGCAGGGGCAACTTATCAGCGGGCAATGGTGACTTTGTTTCATGATATGATTCATCATGAGATTGAGGTTTATGTTGATGATATGATCACGAAGTCCCAGACGGAGGAAGAGCATCTGGTCAACTTATTGAAGCTGTTTGAGAGGTTGAGGAAGTTCATATTGAGGTTGAATCCAAATAAGTGCACTTTCGGAGTTCGGTCCGGAAAGCTATTGGGGTTTATTGTCAGCATAAAAGGAATCAAGGTAGATCCTGCAAAAATAAGAGCTATTCAAGCAATGCCAGCACCGAAGACCAAAAAAGAGGTCTGTGGTTTCTTAGGGAGGTTGAACTACATCGCTCGGTTCATATCTCATCTAACGGCCATGTGTGAACCAATGTTTAAGATGTTAAAGAAAGATCAGGCGGTGGTCTGGAATGAAAATTGTCAAAGAGCATTCAATAAGATAAAACAGTACTTACAGGAACCTCTGATACTGATACCCCCAGTTGCTGGAAGACCATTAATCATGTATTTAACGGTTCTGGAGAATAGTATGGGTTGTGTTCTCGGTCAACACGACGAGACAGGGAGAAAGGAGCATGCGATTCATTACTTGAGTAAAAAGTTCACAGATTGTGAGTCCCGTTACTCAATGCTTGAAAAAACGTGTTGCGCACTCGCTTGGGCGGCCAAAAGTTTAAGACAGTACATGCTCAATCACACAACCATGCTAATTTCGAAGATGGATCCGATTAAATATATCTTTGAAAAGCAGGCACTTTCTGGAAGGATTGCCAGATGGCAAATGGTATTGACAGAATACGACATCCAGTACGTTTCCCAGAAAGCCACTAAAGGGAGTGTTCTGTCAGAATACCTTGCTGAACAACCAATTGATGATTACCAACCGATGACATTTGAATTTCCGAATGAAGACATTATGTATTTAAAAGCAAAAGATTGTGATGAGCCATTACCCACTGAAGGACCAGAGAGGGGATCTCAATGGCAGATGATATTCGATGGTGCAGTTAATTTATATGGTAGCGGAATTGGGGCAATTATCACAACTCCCCATGGAACTCATATCCCTTTCACTTCCAGATTAACTTTCCCTTGTACCAGCAATGAGGCCGAGTACGAAGCATGTATCATGAGTTTGGAAGAAGCTATTGATCTAAGGATCAAGAATCTTGATGTATTTGGCAATTCAGCGCTAGTTATTAATCAGATCGAAGGAGAATGGGAAACTCGACATCCCAATTTGATCCCTTACAAGGATTATGCAAGAAGACTTTTACCATTTTTTGACCGTATAGACTTCCACCATGTGCCAAGAGCGGAGAATCAAATGGCAGATGCTTTGGCTACACTGTCTTCAATGTACAAGGTCAATTTTTGGAATGAAGCTCCAAGGATTGTTATCTCGCGCCTCGACAGGCCCACTTTCATGTTTGCTATTGAAGGAGCTTCCGATGGTAAACTGCGGTTCCATGATATCCAGAATTTCCTTAAGAACCAAGAGTATCCGCCAGGGGCATCGACCCAGGATAAGAAAACTCTTAGGAGATTGTCTGGAAACTTCTACCTCAACCTAGACGGTGTGCTGTATAGGAGGAATCATGATCTGGTACTACTCAGGTGTGTGGAAGAAAAAGAAGCAGGTTTGCTTATGGAAGAAGTCCACGAGGGTACTTTTGGCACGCATGCCGGCGGACACACCATGACTCGAAAGATTCTACGAGCTGGTTATTTTTGGCTAACAATGGAATCAAATTGTTTCAAATTCGCAAAGAGATGCCATAAATGCTAGATTTATGCTGATAAGATTCATGTGCCGCCGTGCCCGTTGAATGTTATGTCATCCCCTTGGCCGTTCTCCATGTGGGGCATCGATATGATTGGAAAGATCGAGCCCACTGCTTACAACGGACACCGTTTTATCCTGGTAGCCATTGATTACTTTACAAAGTGGGTGAAGGCAGCTTCGTATGCTAACGTGACCAAGCAAGTGGTGGCAAGATTCATAAAGAAGGACATCATCTGCAGATATGGAATCCCCGAGTGGATCATTACTAACAATGGTTCGAATTTGAACAATAAGATGATGAAGGAGATATGCCAAAACTTTAAGATTGAACATCACAACTCATCGCCCTATCGGCCGAAGATGAATGGTGCTGTTGAAGCTGCCAACAAGAACATTAAGAAGATAGTGCAAAAGATGGTTGTCACGTACAAATATTGGCATGCAATGTTACCTTTCGCCTTGCACGGTTATCGTACGATGATACGCACATCAACCGGGGAAACTCCTTTCTCACTAGTGTATGGTATGGAAGTTGTCCTACCACTAGAGGTTGAGATTCCTTCCTTAAGGGTTTTGGTTGACGTAAAACTGGATGAGGCAGAATGGATTAAGAATATATTGAATCAACTTAGTCTAATGGACGAAAAAAGGCTAGCATCAATTGCGTATGGTCGTTTGTACCAGAGCCGGATGAAGAAAGCTTATGATAAAAAGGTACGCCCTTGAAGCTTTCAGACAGGCGATCTTGTGCTGAAAAAGATCCTCCCACCACAATCAAATCACAGGGGCAAGTGGACTCCCAAGTACGAAGGTCCATTTGTTGTACGGAAGGTTTTCTCTGGAGGAGCCTTAGTGATATCCACCATGGACGGTGAGGACTGTGCATTCCCTATGAACGCAGACGCAGTTAAAAAATACTTTGCTTAAAAGAGACCCGCTGGACACAAAAAGAAAAGTCCAGGCAAAAATGGGGCATCCTGGCGAACCATAAAAAAGAAAAAGGTTCGGGCAAAAATTAGGGATAAAATTGAAAAAAGATGTAAACCCGCATAGTCGAAAACCTGAAAATGCGACTTTGGCAAAAATGGGTATCCCGGTGAATCGAAAACCCGAAAGGGCGGTTCAGGAAAAAGTTAGGGATTGAAAAGCAAATGGCTGCGGTCTGCGTATTGAACTTCATTGCTTGGTGGATTGGGAGAACCTGAGGGCCGTTTATCCGAATCAATCTCTTCTGAAGATGAAGTGTCGGGAAAACGTCAGGGTCAAGCGAGTCATAGAGGAATTAGCTCATGGTGTTTGTCTGCGCCACATTGCCGACATTGTTGTACTTTTTGTTTAAAATGTACACTTTTGTATTTGCTTTTATGCTTACTTGTAGTTTTTGCGCAGCTTCCTCTTTTCAGGAGTTGCATCTGTTGTAAAAACTTTGCCTATTCATAGGCCGTTTATCAATAAACATATACTATTTAGTACTTTGTTTGTGCGCTTTATTTTTATTCTTTTACTATTTTGTTTGTGAAAGACGCCCGATGTTTTTAATGAACTTGCATACATAAACTTGCAGGCCTTGGCCAATAATTGCTAAAACTTTGATATTAATTGAACAATGTCACGGATGATGACCAAGATAGTCTTGTTGTGTAGGACGTCTCATCTGTTTGTCTTTTGCAGGGTTGTTACCCTTGGGACAAGGTTTACGAATATGGATGGATTCATCTTTTCCCCCAAACAGTGTTGTTCCTCAACAATCGAGGTTGCATCTCTATCCTAGTAGAGTTACATGTCGTGTTTAGCATGTCCCTGGCAGTTGGCCAGTGCGTTTTTAATCCTCCGCAGAGTACGAGTATGCGCTTACTCCCCAGTGAGTCGAAATTTGGGCGTATCCCCACAAGTAGGTGCCAGGTTTCCCCCAAAAGTGGCCTGATATTTCTCCCTCTCACTCAGTCTGATTGCAAAAACTCAGCCTCCAGCAGTGCAGATTGAGGCTTCAGCAGTTAAGTTGTTCCCCAAGATAGTTGTGTCTTGGAAGGCCTTTCAAGGCATTTTGTTTCTTCTCAGGTAAGTTAGGTTGTTTAGCCTGTTTGTTTTAAGTACTCGGTGAGTTATCTGTTCTTCAAAAAGTTTTGTATTCCGGAGAATCAGCCCGGACTTTTACCTCAGCAAGTGGTGTTCTGCATCCTCAGTTAAGTTTTGGATTTGCTGCTCTTGTATGAACTTTGTCCCCAGTAGGGGAACCTTTCGAGGCCTTTTCATTTTGGAGTAAGTCCAATCGTTATTGGCTTAGGTGAGCTTTTCCCTGTAGGGTTGTTTGTCGTTCCTGATAGGATGGTTTCTGTTTCCCTAGTATTTACTTTGTTGTTTCAGTTCCGATGCATCGGCATGTGTGCATAACATCTACCCAAACGCATAGCATTTCCATTTCATATGGAGCATTATGTCATTTTCAAACATTTGCATGTGAAACATAGACCAGGTTGTTATCTCTTTGTTTCAGGTGTTTCTTCGGAGGTTTGATTTTCCCTTTTGGTATCCAGACCATGTGATCTCTCTTAGCCCGCGTGGTATCCAGACCCTGGCACATGTTATTCCCCAGTAGTATCTTCGGATTTGAGTGGGTCATGATAAGTATGGTGATGATCACCTCTCCCCATTGAGTATCCAGACTCCGACCCATACCTAGTTGATGAAGTTTTCTTTTTTCTGTCGAGTATCCAGACTCCGGTAAAGATGGTTGTGGTATCCAGACCACGGTGACCGATATTATTTTGCTTTTTTCGTTGAGTATCCAGACTCCGGTATTTTCTCCAACAGGTATTTTCTTGGTCCGTTGAGTATCCAGACTCCAGTCAAATTCCTTTGTGATATCCAGATCACAGCAAGTGAGTTTGTGCCTTATGGTATCCAGACCATGGCTTATGCTCGTTTTATTACGCTGTCTCCGTTGAGTATCCAGACTCCGGTAAAGTCAGTTGGGTGTCCAGACCCTGATGAATCTTGTTCGTACTTTCTCCATTGAGTATCCAGACTCCGACAATGGCAGTCATGGTATCCAGACCATGGTAGTTTATCTGATGCTTCGTGATATCCAGATCACAGTAATTGTGGTTATCTCCTATCGTCGTGTGGTATCCAGACCTTGGCACGTAATATTTTCTCAGCCTATATGGTATCCATACCACGACTAATTTTATTTCCCAGCAATTTCGTTTGACTTGAACTCGTAGGATATCCAGATCCTGATGAATATATTTCTTCTGCATCGAGCATTCAGGCTCAAGTTACAGTGAGCATCCAGGCTCAGGTTATTGAGTATCCAGACTCAGATGTGTTCTTTGAGCGTCCAGGCTCCAATTTGTGTTTTTTAGCATCCAGGCTCCGATTTATTCAGAGCATCCAGGCTCCAGATATTGAGTATTCAGACTCAGGTTTATTATCGAGCATCCAGGCTCCAATTTTTGAGTATCCAGACTCAGATTTGTTTCTTTGAGCAATCAGGCTCCGTTTATTGAGTATCCAGACTCAGAGTTATATTTTGAGCATTCAGGCTTTGATTTCTGTGGAGTATCCAGACTCTGGTAACTTGGATTGTTACTTTTTTCTAGTGTGGTATCCAGACCATGGCGCCGGTTTTGACGTTTGTATTCTCTTTCCCCAACAGGGTGGCTTTGAGATCAATTCTGCTAGTTGGCAAATTTCCGGGTTCTTTGGTATTCAACCGTCTTTTAGCTTGATTGTGTGAAAGTTGTTCGCTTTTCACTCATTCAGGTCCAAGTCGTTTGAATAGGGGCAGCTGTTGCACCCCAAAGTTTGCTCAACCTTTTCTTAAATTGGTTTATGCTTCATTTCATTTCATTTTTGTTCTAGCATTTGCATTGCATAGCATATTACATTGAACACGGGATCAAAAGGATGTGCATAGCAAGAGAGGTATTCTCAGAGCTTTGAACCAAGGCAAGGGTTGTTACTCAAGCTTGAGTGGTCATCAGGACATCTTGAAGTGGTCAATGTATTGTGAAAGGATAGATGGATGTGTGTGGGTCAGCTTCTAACTGGGAGGCCAACTGAAGAGCATCAGAGGTTTGTGAAGCCATGGTTATGGGTATGAGATGTAAAGAAAGCTCATTGAGGGCCTTGAGGGTCATTGTGGAGCTTATTCAAGTTGTTGTGTGAAGTGGAACAAGCCACAGTTGAAAGTATTGCAGTTAGGGTTTTCATCTGGTAAATCCTCAATCAACTATGCAATTGAAGAAGATTGAAACTCAATTCAAAGTATCTATGGTCATAGGATGTTGTGTTAAGACATATGAGACATCATTTCAAGTTCAATTCATCAAGGGTTAAGTGTGTGAGAAGTTACTAAATTAGGGTTCTCAGGGTAAAATCCCCTATTTAATTTGAGTACTAGAAGTCCTTGATTGGATTTATATAACTCAAGTTATGATCCAAACAAGTTACAGGTCATCAGAGGTATGTGATTTTGGTCAACAAAAGTCAACCAACTTCCAAGCCAGTTTTAACCTAGAAGGATGTTTCTCCTCAAATTTTTTCCTACATGAAAGTTGTAGGTCTTAATCTTAGCTTTCCAAATTGTATTAGAAGTCTTTCATCTGATTTGTAGAACTCAAGTTATGAGGTTTACAAGTCAGGGGTATTTCGGGAAAGTAAAATTACAGGTCATAAAATTATAGGTCCATTTAACCAACTTAAGTACTTCAAATGGAAATATTTTCAACATGAAACTTGCTCCAAATGGGACCATTTGCATAACCAAATCATCTCTTGTCATGGTGGGGGTTTGGATGGAGAATTTGGGGTTTTAATTTTTCATAAAGGAGACTTAAATTGAGAAGTTGAGAATTATTTGATTTTGAACTTTTTCAAGGCAAGTTTGTGCATTTTCCAATTGCAAATAATAATACAAAAGCATTGCCATTGTCACATTGGGAATTTGAGGTCTCAAACTAGGCCATTTTCATGGTTTCTTCCTCTTGAAGTAACAAAATGGAAATCAACCATAGGATCAAAATCAAGCCTCAAATCTCATCCCTTTGATCAACACAAGTGATTTGCAGTGGATTTGGATTGAAAACCAAGCTGGTGTAGTGGTAAAAACGTGTATGGCAACTTGAAAAAAGTGTGAAAAGTGAAATTTTGAAATGGGCTGTTTAGCTTGAATTGAAGCCCCATTTGATCATAGACCCAACATATAAGTATACCAGATGAAAATTGGAGCAGAGCTAGGTCATTTTCGTGCATGAACAGCCAGAGCTCATTTTGAAAAAGTGGAGAAAAACTCAAAAACGATTTCTCAGATTCAAATATTTTTAGACCAAATTAAGCTTTCAAACACCTCAATTGAAGTTCATGAAATGATTCTGGGCATTTTTCGTTAAGTTTCATCATAGTTTCAAGGCCCAGTGGAGGCTCTCCACTAGGTAAACTAACTTTCAACCTTACACTCTCATTATGCCATGTTTTTTCACCATTTTTGTTGCATTTGAATCCTTGAGTTGTATGGATCGTTTCTGGATCATTTTCGTTTGAGTTTGTGGTGTTTGATTTTGTGAGCTCAAAATTATGTTGATTCGGTTTGGTGAATTTCTGTGATGTTTTGAGTTAATTTTTGTTGATTCTTGCTCCTTGCAACATGTAGATGAAGTTTAGATCATTTTATTTGAGTTTTGGTGAACTTTCATTTTGGTGCGATTTGCTTGTTATTTGATTTCTGGAATTATTATGGAGAGTTAGTGGAAACTAGTGATATATTCATGATCCTCGCGACGAGTAGATGAATTTTCATCTAAGGTTTATGCAAAACGGTTGAGAATTGGCGAAGCTATGTTTTTATGAAGAACCCGCGGCGGCCAGAGTGATGAAGAAGACGATCGAAATTTGTTTCCGGTGCCGGCGAAGTTCCAAGGTTGAAGGAGGGTGACGTGGCGTGCGTTTGTGCGTCCGATGGTGTTTTATTTTGATCACGCGGTTCAGATTACACCCTACCGTGTTCATTTTTGGCTTGTCACATGAGAGCAAAACACAAATTCATTAATTGAGGTGGCTTATTGTAAGCCACTTGATGAGCTTACTTAGGACTTGATCACGCGGTTTACATTGCTTCCTACCATACACCACAGTCAACCCAACCACATAGAATTGTTTAGAATTTTTGTTGATTTTCTTTTCTTATTGGGCCTACACGCGTTACTTTTCGCACCCCCTGGGAGGGCCCGTTTGCATTTTACACTTATTCTGTTTGCTGTTTGCACCATTCTCTTTTCATTTAATTGTTAATTTCTTTTATTTTTCTGTTTTGTGCTGTTTCCATTTTAATTCAAATAAAATAACTCTAATAAGTTAAAAATTAACCAAAAATAATTTTCACAAACCTTGAGATGTCTACTTTTTTCAGAAATTTTATTTTAATTTTTTCACTTTATTTTCAATTTAAAAATGAATTAAATATTGGGGCTGTTTTATTTGATTTAAATTGTAGCCTTGTTCTTTCTTGATTTTATTTCTAGGTTTAAACTTCTCATTTTTGCATGAATGTTTTTTGAGCATTGCATTAACATGTTGATTGATCTTTGGATATTTTTTTCATGATTTTTAGGTGCTATTTCCATGTAGTTTGAATTGCCTTTTATTCCCTCTCCATCTTTGCCTTAGTTTGGGACACTCTTGGTGTTTGCCCTCTGTTGAGGCACTTTCCTTTTGATTTTCAATCGCCCCTTTTTACCTCTGGTTCCTAATACCTTGGGGGTCCCTTGAGATTTTATTTGGCATTTTTTTGATGCATTTTAATATTTTTCATGTATTTTGCAAATTGCTTCATGTTTATGCATCTTTGCTGGTGTACTTGTTTTGTTTTGCTTCCAAAAGCTTGGTTGTGCATTGTTGATGAACCTTATTTTGATTGTGTCATGTCAGGGGCTTGTTATAGGTCTTGTGTGCCAATTCATAGGTCTTTACCTTGTGCATAATATGTTCATTTGATCTCATACTTTCATATTTGCACATTGTGTTTCCATATGTGGTGTTTGTTTGCATCCTTTGATGTGGTTGTTTGCATTTGCTTGTGATGTTTTGCTTTAGCTTTTGAGATCTCTTCTCCTCATCCCCCATTCTGTCCTATGACTTTGGAATACTATTTAAGGTTGCTTGGTTCCTCCTGAGGAGGAACCTGAAACTTGCCTAAAGTAATGAATCCATGAGGACTTCTTCTCATTGTTTTTGTTACTTGTGTTTTTATGCATCTTCTTCTTCTCTTCTCTTGCATTTATTCATACTATGGCTTGAGGTTGAGATGAGCTTGTGGAGGCTCCATCCCCACACATATTTTCTCCCTCACTTGCATTGCATCCTTGTCTTCCATGTTTGCATTCTTGTGCATGTTTTCTTTCTTCTTCCTTTGTCTGTTTCTTCCCTTAGGATTTCCATTCCATCTTGTTTAAGTTGGAGTGTGATAGACATTAGGGTTCTAACCATGCATAATAACATTAGGTAGAGATTTCCCTTTTGTAATCCCGACTTTAGGTGCACCTTGCATGACAACTTTTAGGGTTTGGTCTAGTCCCCCTTAGTTGGTCTCTTTCTCTTCTCACCTTCAAAAAACTTCAATCCACTTAATAAAGCTTGACAATTGTTGCACACTACGAGCCTTAAGCCATTTGGGAAATGATTATTGGGTGGTTGCCTCTCAATTATCTAGAATGTTAGTGTATGTCCTTCGGACGATATACGAAGCATTCACTCCTAGATCATAGTCTTTAGTGCAACATGAGTCACAAACCAAGTTCAAAACACTTCTTCCTTCAAAAAACACAAAAACACTTCAAACCTTTTTATCCTTCGGGATCTTAATTAGGAAAACCTTTTTCATAAACAAGAGTGTTGTTAACTTTCAGTCCTATCGCAAACGGTAACGCCTAAGTCTCCAATGGTCGAGCTGCATACACCAACTGCTAGAACTGTCTGTTATCCCTACTCGGGTAAACTTTTGAACAACATGTGTTCTCGTAAACCCAAACTACGTTTGCTCTGATCTTTCGTACCAGACAAAAGTACGTAGGCACGAGACGCGATGTCTCGACGAGCAACTTTTCCCCCTTCTTTAGCCGTAGTTAGGCGAACTACGTTGACTCTGACTTTCCCATTACACGAGGGAGTACGTAGGCACAGAGCGGCGATGCTCTACCGAGTCAGTTCTTTTTCTTTCTCTTTTGTCCATAAGCCTTTAGCGTAGATAGTTTAACACCCTTTTTAGCTAGACAACACATGCGTGGATCCCGTCGAGTACGACGGACGTGAGGGGTGCTCATACCTTCCCCTTGCGTAATCGACTCCCGAATCTAGGACTTGGTTGCGATGACCTCATCTTTTCCCGTTTTCGTCAGGTTTTTCCGATCCTTTTCTTTCCCTTCTTTGGGATAAATAACGATAGGTGGCGACTCTGTTAGTCATTGTCGGCCTTTCTTTTTTCGCAGTAGCGACACTATGAGCACCACAACCTATAACCTTTGACTCCCTCAGGATATCCAAGGAACATGCATCTCAGAGCTCTAGGTTCGACCTTGTCTTGCCTAATGTGAGCATAGGATAAACAACCAAGTACTCCTAATTTGTTGAGATCTGGTGGATGACCCGACCAAACTTCTTCAGGTGTCTTCATCCCCAAAGCAATCGAGGGACATCTATTTATCAGATAAACTGCTGCCAAAATAGCCTCCCTCAAAAAAACCTTCTTCAATCTAGCACTAACCAACATGTGTAGCACCCCAAATTTTGCCCATCTTTTCTCTTGGATCTTGGCTTATATTTCATTTCATTTTCATTTTCATCTTTGTGTATCATTGTTCTAGACAAAGGATCAAGGCATCATGGCTTGTTTCTCAAGATAGAAGGAACATGTTTCTTCAACCTCAAGCAAGGTTTCCTTCTTGACTTTATGGTATTCTCAAGCTCCCAAAGGTCCCTCATCATTAAGCATTATTCAAGGCAACATTATTTCAAGATCATATGTGGTTCACCATGTTTGGTTGGCAAGAAATAATCAAGAGATTCAAGTTTGGTTCAAGGTGTTTGACCTAATTTAGCAATTTGTGGATGCTATGATCAAATGGGCATAACTTCTTCATTTTTCAACATCTTGAGGTGGTTCTTTTTCTAATTTACTCTTCTCATTATCCCTACAAGTTATTTTTGTAAGAAAAGATCTAATTATGCTTGGAAAGTCATCAAACGTTTAAAGACGTCATTTTGGATTTTAGAAGGATTTTCTAGTGAACTTCAAAATGTCATAACTTGGTCAATTTTCATCATTTTGAGCCCATTAATTTTCTAAAATGAACTTGAAGATGTCCTCTAAAACTTTGATTCAATGAGAAAGATCTAAAAACTGATGGAAGGCTTTGGTTTTTATCAAAACATTATAGGTCATTTTTGGTCCCTAAAAAGACTTGAAATGTTTCTAAGTGTTTTGTAATCTTGAACCTTCTCATGCAAGCTGCTTTGAAGGATCATATCTCTCAACTCAGATTTCTAAATAAATAATTTATTTTCACATTGCAAAGATTATATCATCCTCTATCCAATGCAAGAAGAACCATCTCAAAAAGCCTCCTACATTGTGAGGACCATGGTGGCAAAATTTGAATTTGAAAGCTGAAAATCCACTTCAAGTCAGAATTGAATTTGTTTGAATTGGCCTCTAATCACCAAATTAAGCCATGAATTATCTTTAAACATGATTAACAAACTTGCCTGGGTTGATTAGATCCTTGAAACACAAGGTTTGAGTGAGTTTTGATAGTTTTCAAGTCACACTTTGCTCATGCTGCAGGTGTGCATGAATTCACCTCAATTTGCACCATTCACCCTCCCTCAATATTCAGAAAGCTTCTCCTATAAATAAGGGACTCATTCCACTCATTTCCACAAGCTTTGATAGCCAGAATTGCTCTGATGAGATCCCATTTGAACTCTTAAGTTTGAACTTCAAATTTTCATTTCCACACCCTAAACACTTAAATTTTCCATTCAGTTAGCTTTACCAACATTCAGTGAAGCTAACCAGCTCAAGAACTTGAAGGATCATGGTCTGAATCAAGCTTGAGGACTCCATTTTCAGAGCTCTGAAGTTGAACTTCAACAAGTACAATTCTTAACCATTCTAACTCAAATTTGTTGCTAAGATGTAGTCCTTGATGTGCTGATGCTATTAGGATTGTTAGATTTTAGTTTTGGTTGAGTTTTGATATTCAATTTTCAAATCCGTGTTTACTCTTTCTTCTGGTTTTTTTTCTAATCGAGTGAGCTATGGTTTAAAGAAATATGATGCAATGATATGGTTGAGATCGTCTTGAAAAGATGTATCAGATGAAACCACTATGAGCTTCAATGGTTATGGTTTGATGGACCTTCATTTTTCTGCAATTCTCTGAGATTTTCAAGTAGCTGGAGGTTGAAGATGATGATCTCACCGTCCATCATACCACTTGTTCTAATCTTGTGTGTTTGACTTTCGCTAGTTGGAAATGATGATATTGACTCATATTCACCGTGAATGCGCACTTTCTAGCCTTTGGATTACCCACGTCATTTAATGAGCTCAGATCCAACGCATCTTGTTTTTTCTGTTTTGTTTTCTTTTTCTATTTTGTTTTTAAATTCATTTTATTTTCAGAAATTTATAGAAAATTCATTTTTAATCAGAAAAATACCAAAATATTTTCTAAAATTTCCTCATATTTTTCTTTCTGATTTTTATTTTTTCATTTTCTATTCTGATTTTTATTTTAATTTGTTTGAGCCAATTTTAATTAGCTTAAAATTGTTTTAAAGCATTTTAAAATTATGAGAAAATTATTATATGGTCCTATGATGGTTTTGAACCTATGGCGATTTTCTTTGATTTTTATTTCTAGTTTATCTATTTTCCATGTTTTTTTGGATTATTTGGTTAATTTTAATTGGTTTAAAATTATTTTTGAGCCATTTGAAATTATGAGAAAATTAGCATATGATCCTATGATGGTTTCAGACCTATGGTGATGTTCTTGGATTTTTTTTTTGTGCTTTAACTATTTTAATTGATTTTAAATTTGCAAAAATGATGTGATATTGTTTTTAATCCATGATGGGATGCTATTCTGTCCTTCTACAAGTCATTTGAGACCTTGATGTTTGCTTGATTGTGGTTTTCTTTTTGTGGATGATTATGGTGTTTGAATTCCTTTTGAGTTATGTATTTGGTTTCATCTTGTATGATCTCTCTTGTGTGCTCATGTTTGATTGGTTGCTAACTTGTTGATAATGTTGATGTTGTGATTTCTTCTTATGCTCATATCATGTTCATATGCTTTTCCCTTTGGGGATTGTTTGTATGCATGTTTGTTTGATATGGTGTTGACTTGTGTATGGATGATATGCATGACTTGTTGCCTTGTGCCATCTCTTCGATCATTGATATGACTTGAGTATGAGATGTTATGCTACTGTCCTACCATGTTCCTTGTGTCACTTGATATCATTTCACCTTGCCTTGTGGTTGATATTGCTTCTTGTGTGATGTTTAGGTCATTTGATTGTGTGTGGGCATTTTGTTCTACCATTGTGTTTTGTTTGCAAGTCTTTGATGTGGTTTGGACATGTGAATGCTTATGTGGTATGTTGGCATGATGTTGATGTTTATCATGCGTGAACATTAATTGATGTTTGCTTGATGCCTTGCCTTTGAACTTTCATGTATGTTCTTCATCTTGCATTCCCTTCTTTCTTCTTCATCTTTCTTCTCTCTTAGGAACTTGTTTAAGTTTCATCCTTGTTTTCATTTATGATTGAATTGATTGGTGTTTACTTGTGCTTGCTCACATGATCCCTTAGGATTTCTAGTCCCCACTTAATTTCTGATTAAGGTGGGAGTAGGAGAGACATTAGGCTTTCAATCCTTTTCATCCTAACCTTAGGACCATTTTGCATGATAACATTAGAATTTTCAGTTTCCCTTTAGTGTTTCCTTTTGTGTCTTCTCTTCTCATCTCAAACAATCTTAAGACACTTAAGAAAGAACGATGAACGTTGTGCGCCACGAGCCTTAAGTATATGGGAAGTGATGAGTGGGGAGTTTCTCCTCATTTGTCTAGAGTGCTTAGTGTATGCCTTTTGGGCGATATGCGACACATTCGCTCCTATATCATAATCTTTAGTGTAACATGAATCTCAAACAAATTCAATTCACTTCTCTAAAACTCTCAAACTAAATCCAAACCTTTTTATCCTTTGGGATTGTTCTTAAAATCATTTTTAGAAAAGAGTACCTTGTTTTTCCGTTCTACCGCAAACAGGCATCGACCCTAACTGTTGGAATGGAAATTTAATGTCGCTAATAAAAAATAGTTAACCAACCAGTGGTTTAGTTTCCCGAACTACGTTTGCTCTAATTTCTCATACCAGATAAGGATACGTAGGCACAAGACGACGATGTCTTGGCGAGCAACCTTCCCCCCATTGTCGCTTGCGCGAAAATAAGGTGCCGGCAAAACAGAAGAGTCGCCACCTTTCGTTATTTATCCCTCAGAGCGGGAAAGGAAACGATCGGAAAAAACCTGACGAATAAGGGTAAGACAAGGTCATCGCAACCATTGTCTGGGTTCGGGAGTCGGTTACGCAAGGGGAAGGTATTAGCACCCCTCACGTCCGTCGTACTCGACGGGATCCTCGTTTGTTTGTTTACTTGGACGGGTTGGTTATAATCTATCTACCTATCAAGGCTGGCTGAAAAAGAAAAGAAAAATGACTCGGCAAAGCGTCGCGCTTTATGCCTACGTATTCTCATCAGAGAATGAGAAATCAGAGTCAACGTAGTTCGACTAACTACGGGATTACGGGGGAAGGTTGCTCGCTAGGATATCGCATCCTATGCCTACGTACTTTCATCTGGTATGAAAGATCAGAGCAAACGTAGTTCGGGAAACTACGAGAAAAGTGGCTCAACTAGGAGGGAGACTATCAAGTCCTACTGTTATCATGCCATGGATTCATCCTATGGTTGAGGTTTGAACAAGGAACTCCTAGATGTTGTCATGCATAGGTTTCAACCTAAAAGTCTATCATCAAATCCTTATCAAAGGAAATGAGAGTCCTAAGGGATCATGTCAATGATGCACAGAATACAGACAAAAACATCAGTTTTAACAGTAAAATGCATGCAATGCAAGTGAGGGAGGAAGTGTGTGGGGTTTCAGCCTCCACAAGCTCATCTCAACCTCAAGCCAGTCATGAAATAATAGTAATCATACTGAAAATAAACAACATGCTATCAAGCAATGAACAGGTAAAAGAAATGAAGTGCCAACAGGCAAACAACACACTTGAGAAAGAATCATCTACTCTCTAATCCTAACCCTAATCACAGGATCCTAATCAAATCAAAGCAAAGCTCTCAAGCACAACCCTAAGCAGGAGAAATCATTCCCAGCCTTCAAGCTTCAGAACAAGCTTACCAAAGACAGGGAGCTAAGCAATCAGACTCATAGTGTCTTCCTCAGGAAAACACTAAGAGGTGTATGCTCAGGAGTCATACCCTATGTGGCTCAACCACTGTGACCAGTTTATATTTCTCCTCAGGAGAAATTAAACTCACAAGCAGGCTCCAACGTCACTGGATATTTAGGAAGTCCTATATAAACTAGTGGAACTAAGTGAATAGACCCATAGGACCTTCCTCAGGAAAGTACTGGGAGGCTTCCACTTAGGAGTTGTACCCTATGTGGCTCAACAACTGTGATCAGTTTACATTCCTCCTCAGGAGAAATTAAACTCACAAGTTGGCTCCAACATCATTGGATACTTGAGAAATCCTAGATAAACTAATGGAACTAAGTGAATAGACCCATAGGACCTTCCTCAGGAAAGTACTAGGAGGCTTCCACTTAGGAGTTGCATCCCATGTGGCTCAACAACATGTGATCAGTTTACATTCCTCCTCAGGAGAAATTAAACTCACAAGTTGGCTCCAACATCATTGGATACTTAAGAAAGAGGTGAGAAGGAAGGATGAAAGTCATTCATAGTGCCTTCCTCAGGAAAGTACCATGAACTTCCTTCAAACTTCAGGCTCTCAAACCTCACAGACAGGAGATGAGACAAGCTCTGGGCCTCTGAATCTTGATCTACAAGCTTCCCTTCATGATGCTCTCCATCAATATCCTCAAGGCAACACAAGCCCTTCAGCAAATTCCTCAGAATGAACCCCACAGATGAACAGATAACCCACTGAACAAACCAAATCATCAGGCAATCTCAGAAAATACCTAAAAATACTAAACTAATGGGGAAAAATTTAACAAATATTCATAAGGGTCCTCAACACCTACTCATAACATCTACAAAGGTTTCTACCTAAAAATCAAGATAAAACTCAATCAAAGAAAGGGAATCATCACCTATGCACAATTCTAAACCCTAATTAGACTATCCTAAGTCAACCCTAATTAAACTAATCAAGATCAATTCTAAAAAATCTAGAAAAAATCCTATGGGGAAGTATGGCTCATCATCTAATTGCACCAAAAAGAATGGGTAAAAAAGATTAATGGAAAGTACTAAAACAATTCCTACAAAATCAAATATCAAAATGAAACAATTAAAAAGCTATTTAATTGGAAAATCTACTAAAAATATTAAACCTAAAAATAAAATCTCAATTTTATTTTTATAATTTTCTACTCATTTTAATCCACTCAGGAAAAAAAGAAGAAATTAAAAAACATTTTTTATCTATTTTTAATGAATTTTACAAAACAGACAAAATATTAAAAAGAAAATAAAAGAAATAAAATGAATTATAGGGGTGGGGGGTCAGAATAGCAAGCGCACTAGTTAAAATGAATGGGCCAGCAGATAAGGGGGGTGAGAATAGAAACTGAGGCCCAGAACGCCTTTAAAATGAAACGCGGCGTTTGGATATAGTTGAAGTTTCCCTCTCACTCTCAGATTAAATCCTGGCCACTAGATTAGATGAAATTGTCAAATATATGGGATTGATCCAACGGCTTGCCTTCATCGTCTTCAAACGAACTAGGGTTTTGCAGAACCCTCTCTCATGCACTCATACATTCGAGCTCCATTATCTCTCCCCACAGGCCACGGCTTCCCTCGACCTAAACATGAAAAATCATCTACTTCCCAAGCCCTACACAACCCTACGTAAAGCTTCTCATAACTCGTCCTAGATTGCCCTAACAGAATGCCTCAACATCCTGGTACCACCATGTTCAACTGCTATCAAACTTTCACCAAACTTCAACCTAATGATTTACAGATACACTACACGTTACCCTAACTAGTACACACTAATTCTTGATGATTAAAACTAACAATCTACATAGTTCTTGCAACTCAAAGATTTCTGGTTCTGTTATGGATTGCCATGGAACAAGCTGCAACTCTCAGGGATGGATCCTCTAGCCTAGTACATCAACTCTATGACTATGAAACTAACTAAACTGCAATAATTTAAGAGATATAGGGTGAAGAAGAAACCTGTCAAGCAATGATGGAGGAGGCTCGTGGGGATGCTTGCAAGGCTTGAAATTGGTCCAAGATGCTCCTACAATGGTGAAGAACCTTCTGTTTGCACTTGTGTGGGAGGAAGTGGCTTGTAGTAGAAGGTATCTTGGATTGCTTCAACTTGAAGAAATGGCTTCAATGGCTATCTCTCCTTCTTTCTCCTCTGACTTGATTCCAACTTTCACCAACCTCTCATCACTCTTTGATGCCCTCTTTAAATATTAATCATTGGATGTTTCTAGATTCATCTAGAAAAGTGTGGAAACTTCATGAAAGTCTCCTTGAATGAGAAGTTGAAAGTCTCATATCCCTTGCTTCATGCATGGTAATTTGGTCTCAAAATGTCCTTATGTGAGTTATTGAATGAGGATGGGTGAAAAACAAGTGCATTTGTTGCTTATGTAGGGTTTTTCAACATTGCCTTCTTATGCAAGTAAGAAATTTCCAAAGGAACCTCATTTTTTAAGCCTCAAATGAAAATTCTATTTAAACCAATCTTCTCAAAATGTTTTTTCCAATCAAAATGATATATTGGATGACCTATTTTGGATTTGTGGATCTTCCAAAACACTTTTCCATTTCAACTTTTCAAAGTTATAAGTCATTTTTAGTTCATTTTGACCAATCATGGAATTTCATGCTATGAGCTTTTTCAACAATTTGTGACCTTCTTTCTAGACTTAAAATCACATTTTGAGCAACTTTCATGTTTTAAGTTTTTCCATTTGAGGCTTGGAAATAGGAGTTTTAGGCATTGGCTAAAATGACCTATAACTGACAAATGACCAAAATACCCTTGCCTTGTTCAAACCATAAGTTGAGTTCCACAAATCCAATCAAGGACTTCTACCACTCAAATTAAAGCTAAGAAGATCCTCTTCAACATTAATGTTGACCAAGAAACCATAGGAATCAACCTACTAGGGCAAAAGTTGTCTGGAAGTTGGGTGACTTTCAAGGACCCAGATTCACACACTTCTGCTGACCTGTAACTTGTCAAGACCATAACTTGAGCTCTGTAACTCCTATCAAGGACTTCCACCACTCAAATTAAAGCTTAGAACAAGCTCTACAACATTCATGTTGTGGGGAAAATGAGATATCAAACACATCTAGTGCTAAAACTGCCTAGGAGATAGGGATCAAATTAGGGTTTTCTCACTGATAATCCTCAGAAACCCTAACTCAAAACTTCTCAAACTCCTCAATCATGATGAGTTGGTCTAGGAATCATCTCTATAACATCTCTATACATCATCCCATGATCTCATGGCCCTTGGATTGGTCTCAACCTTTCCCACATCCTCAGTTATCCTAGGGTTGACCCAGTCAAAACCCTAATTCCACCATTCATGGTTGAATCCTCTGAACCCTTACACAATGACTTCTCTGGACTTCATGATGGCTATCAAGACATCTCATACACTTTCTCAAAACATCTAATTCCTTCTCAAAGTCTCAGAATCATCTGAGGGGCACCCACAACTCTCAAACTGTGAAGCACACAACCCTGGTTTCAACCCGTTCCTCTGAGGATCTCTTGAACTTTATGATGAAGGTATCCACTTTCAACACTCAATGAATGAATAATTGTTGGTCAAATTTTGGGGTGCAACAGCTGCCCCTATTCAAACGGCTTGGACCTGACTGGGTGAGAAGCGAACGGCTCTCAACCAATCAAGGTACGAGACGGTTGAATATCGGTAAACCCGAAAATTTGCCAACTGCACGACCATATGATATTCTGCGGGGAACAAACTCTTTGAATACTGCAACACTAGCTGCTCAACAACTAGCTGGAGAAATACTGATCTGACGTCGCCGCCGGAAACAAACATTATCTCTATTGGGGATTTAAAGAATCTGACATTGCCGTCAAACAAACATCCAACCTCGCTGCCTAAAACAAACATAATCTGACCTGGGGTTCACCCCTGGTAAATGGAACAAAAGGTACACTTGCGTATTTGGCACTACTCCGCTGGGAATGAGAGACTTAACCGAGCACACTCTGATCTGGGGTTCACCCTCAGAACCATAACGAACATCGGAATACTGCTGCACACTGCCTGCCGTAGAACTTCAACACTACAGATATATGAAACCCTGGCCCCTGGCCACTTCCAGCTTCAGCTAGAAAAGATCTTTAAGTACTTCTGAATATGAATGAAACCCTGGCCCCTGGCCACTCCAACTTCAGCTAGAGAATCTTCAAGTATTTCTGAAGATAGATGAAACCCTGCCCGTCGGCTATTCCAGCTTCAGCTAGAAAAACACCCTTGGCCTTCAAGGATATAAACTTTGCCCGTCGGCAACTCTGCAGGAGGCATCTTTGACTTCAGTCTAAAGAAATGGTCCTTGACCTTCAAGGATACATGGATATGCCTTCAGGCAACTCCACCTCTGCTATAGAGCATCCGTGACTTCAGTCAGGGATATACTTCGGCCTTCAGTCCGAACAATGAATCCTAGGTCCTTCACTACCTTGGGGGATGGCCTTGCCTTTAGGCACCTTCGCTTCAGCATAAGAAATCTGTGACTTTAGTCAGAGAAATGGTATCCTGAGCCATTCATGACTCCACGGGGATTCAAACACTTTGCCTATAGGCAAAACTCCGCTTCAGCTGGAGAAACATCTTCGACTTCAATCAGAAGACGTATCATTCACTTGATCGCAATCAATCATCACCTCAGGACAACTGACGTGGTCTTCAGACTCACACGAATCACTCTGTTGTATCTACAACTCCGGAACCTTGTCTTCAGCCACCCGTTGCTTCATCCACACGGAAATCTGGCTTCACAGGAACCTCCTGATATCGCCTTCGGGCGCTTTACGACATCCATCTTCAGATTAGACATCGTTGTTGGAGAAACATATCACGCTGCTACTCACTTGACATCCTGTCAAGTCGTTGCTAAATAAAAGCAAACATGCCGAGTCACCAGACATAATCACCAAGTTAACAACTCTGTTGAGGAGAGAGGAATGAGGGTTCACCCAAACAACCTTGACGACGCACTGGGGAAAAGGAAGAAGGGTTCACCCGAACAACCTTGTAGACTCTGCTGCAGAAAGACGAGAGAGTTCACCCAAACGACTTTAACAACTGTTGGGGAAAAACGAAAGAGCACACTCAGACGATTCCCACCAACTTTACTAGGGAGCAAGTACTTCTGCACGGGGAAAGCGACAGATGCTCTGAACGGCTTTCTGGGGGAACGACCCTTCTAGGGAACATAGCCTTCGGGCTACAAGACACTCATGTCATTCAGTCCTCAAACTCACGGGGATAAACAAACTTCAGCTTGCTGGACAATCCTTCGGGATCCGCCTGGGGAAACATTCCATCTGCCAATCATGACTGTGCTTGGCTGGAGATATCGATCTATTTGCCTGCTGCTGGGGAAGTGCCAACCACCTGCTGGGGAAAAGACCTCCACTCCGTTGGGTATTTCCAGGAATCTTCCTGGGCAACTCTTGCTGCGGATGCTACTGGGGAGCTCAAGAATCATCTTAAGCAAACAACTCGGGAAACTGTACTGAGGTCTTAAGAGTCATCTTAAGCAAACGGCCCTGCTGAGGAATTCAAGCATCATCTTGCACTGAAGACTTCGCCGGGGATCTCAAAAATCATCTTGAGCGAGCGAGCGACCGTGGGGATTACACCGGGGTCTTTAGAATCATCTAAGAAAACAACCTTGCTGGGGAGAACATCAAGAATCGTCCTGAGCAACCGGTCTTTCGGTAGTACATCTGTACAACAAGGATGATAATGACCTAAATCATGTTTATGATGCGTATGCTTCTGCACTATGCCCCACACGGTGGGAATGATATGTACTTATGCTAAATGCCATGCAATCATGCACAATGCTATTGCAACGTCAGATGCTATGCAGTCATGCACAATGCTATGCAATCATGCACAATGATGCGATCCCGTCAGCAAAATGAATGCCGAAGGGGGAAATCCTCCTGTCAAGGAGAAAGAACCACTCAGGTAGAGGAGTCGTCCTGCTGAGGAGATTGTGAACACGCCAATATCAATCAGGCTTTGTCTGGGGAATTGATCTTCCGTGAACCGCTGCAGGGGAACAACTTCAGCCGACTGCGGCAGGGGACGAAGCTCTACGAGAACTTGGATCTGCTGATATCAATCGCGAGATTGAATTGCGCGGCCTTCTCGGCTACTCTTCTGGGGATGACCACTCTGTGGGGAGCCAACTTCAGCTGCTCAACACTCCACTGGGGAAAAACCAATCATGATCTGATCAACTTCCAAGGATTCAGATCTCTTGGACATCTGCAAACTTGGCTGAGGAAGGAGAAATCGTTCTGCTTCGCTGGATAGAGTACGACTCTGGGGGAATACAACATCAGCTGCTCTACGCTCTGCTGAGGAAAATTGATCATGACCTGATCAACTTCCGAGGATTCTGCTTTTCTGCGGACTCGGCCGGGGATAGAAATCATTCTACTTCGCTGAAGAGTACGACTCTGATGGGGAATTTCAATTCTGCTGGGGAAGAAAGAATCATCTGACTTCGGGGGAGAGTACAACTCTGCCGGGGAATACAACATCAGCTGTCCCAACACTCTACTGGGGAAGAAGGAATCGTCCATCTTCAGGAGAGAGCCTGATTCTGGTGAGGAATCTCAATTCCACTGGAGACTTCAGTCTGGCATCATCAGTTACTGCATACTTCGGTATACGACTAGCTTCCTGCGAAACCTGCACTTGTGACCTGGTGCGGGGGAGACACCTGCTTCAGCGACTTTACTGAAGAAAACACGAGCTTCGGTACCCCAAACATTTCTATGAACTCTGCACTTGTGACCCGGTGCTGGGGAAGGAGAAATCATTCTTCGGTGCTTGACTCAGCTGATGAGGTGACGTTCCTTCAGGATGCATCTGTTTGGGGAAGAGAATCACCTCTACCTGGGGAAGACATATCAATGCTCACTATCTGGTTCTGATTCTACGGAGGAGAGACTACTGAACTCTGCCGGAGAGGGAGGACTCGCTCCGCTTCGGGGATATCAATCCTGGTCTGCTGAGGGTAATCTTGACCCTAATCTGATGAGGGATAAACGCCATCTCAATCTGTTGCAGTCTCAAACTGTACAGGGGGAACAATCTCAAACTGTGCGCCTCTGCGGAGAAACAATCCTGATTCAACAACGCCAACACAGGGAATACAGGCTACCAATCATGGAGTCAAGTAACAGGTTATGCTGTAGGATAGCAATTCAATGACCGCAAGGCTTCTTCAGAAGGTTCGGGTTTTGACGGGGTAATGACACGATTCCCCGATACTTAATTCTTGCTAGGGTGAACAAACTCATTTGAACAACTTGCCCCAGTGCAATTCAACTTGCCCCAATCCGACCTTTGGGAGTAATTCATTCTGAGCCGAAAACAACTGGCAACAAGACAATCTTCAGAGGGCTTGCCCCAGCATCTGCACAACGGGAGGATTCATCCTCAACTAATCAACTCTCAGCATGGTCGGCTTCAATATCTCTGAAGTAGTTTGCCCCTGAACGAGCGATGAGCGACTCAACATGCTCTGATCGAATACTGGAGGGATCTGCCCTTAAATTGCAAGGATTCCGGATAACTGCCCCTGATTGGGTCTCAAGAAGATTCACTTCCGATCAACCGCTGCTCGCATAAACGGCCCCATAATCAACTGATGCTCCGGGACTTGTCCTCAGACAAACTGATTCCAAACTCACTGGAAGTCATTGCCCCAGATTCACAGGGTTTCAAAGCACAACATTCTGATCCAGACCTCTGGCGATTCAGTCCTGATTGACTATTCCTTGCTGAAGTTCCTTCGTATCAGCTACTAACCTGCAACTAAAATCGTTTATTCACGAATAGTAATTTTAATGCAGTGTTCATGCAAATTTCGAAAAAATGTTGTGCTGTCACTCATTTACGTGTCATGCTAGTGAGTGACGAATGAACTCAAGAGTTCAAACGTAGTGCTGATGCGATCAGCGAAAAATGCAATAAGGATATGATTAGCAAATCATGAAGGAGTCAGGTTACTCAACCTTATCGTAATGCGCTCTCAGAATAAACCCTGCCTCAATTAGGTCTTTTAAGGGTTGTATCGTGGTCGGGTTCACGGTTCGTGAAACAAAGGATATTTGGCTCAAATTATGATTCGTACCCACCCCTTCTACGTGATGATCTCCGATCCTAAAGTTCAGTCAACTTGGGTCGAGCGCTCGCCTCTTCGAGAGGTATGTTGAACATCGGGAACAACTGGTTAAAGAATTCTCAAGGTGTTTCGGAGTGACAGTTACTCCTTTTCGTTTTCGGCGTCTGTGTCTACACGACTTCGTCCTTGTTCGAGGATTTTTCTTTTTTATAATCCTTTCTTTTTTCATTCTTTTGATTCCCTAACTTTTGCCTGGACTGACTCCTTTTGAGTTCTTTTCGATTTTTCTTTTGAAGTCCAGCGGGATGCCCTGATTTTTGCCTAAGTATTTGCTTTCTAGCTTTTCTTTTTTACTTAGCGGGCTTTCTTATTTCTCTTTTTCTTGGAACAAGTCGTGTGACACTGGTTGTCTTGATTGCTCCGAAAGGATTATAACTGTCTCACTCCTGATTGGTGAGGTTTAACCATTGCGGTTGATGAGGTACGACCTCTGGAGAGGAATATGATGTGATTGGTCCTCGAAGGACAACACTCCTCTATAAGACTTGAACGCTCGATCAAGCTAACTGACAACTACCCTGCCCCGGGTGAAGATGCGAGGGTTAAAAAGTCCGAAAGAAAACTCCTACTTCTCGGCTCGAAGTGGTTAACAAGGGATTCTCTTCCTTATCTCTCCGGTGTTTAGGGGATTTGAAACAATGCCTTGTACGTCATCGGCAAAGTTTTATCTGAAAACAATACGATCATCGGTCATGAGTATTCAGTTTCATCATCCTCCCTCCGCTCATTGCTAATCATAGTAAGAAATCGGAGTAAATAAAATGCAAGTCAGTGCAATGCAGTAAATGAGTGACAACGACATAACTAATTCAGAAGAAATGCATAGTCACTTTATTATTATTACTATTCGAAACATACAATGTTTAACAGCAAGTAGTAACTAACAGAAAAGAAACTACAAGTACGAATGGTAAAAAGTCCGAGGACTGCCAATGTTGAGGACGTCTGCCCGTCTGGATCACCAGCTTCTGGAAGTAACCCTCCGAATCTACGAGCTCAAACAGCTGAGAGGTTGTCACGCACAACCAAGACTCCATCTGGAAAGGAAATACACCCTTGGTCGATCAGTTGCTGCACCTTCGCCTGGAAAGCCTTGCAATCTTCAGTTGAATGCCCCAGAGATCCACCATGGTAGCCACACTGAGCATGAGGATCGTACCCTGGAGTGTAAGGCTCTAGCACGGGCTTGAGAGCTTTCGGTTCCACCAAGGAATTCTGAACCAACAGTGGCAGAATCTGGCTATACGGCACAGGCACTGGATGGGGAGAAGCATTCCTTCGTTCCACGAGGCTGCGAGGCCTTTTGTGATCCTGGGGCTGGTATTCTTTCCGCCCAAGAGCATGAGGTCGTCGTTTCTGAATGGCAACGGGCTCTTGTTTAGACGCTTGCGTCCCTGAGCTTGATCCAGGTAGGAACTGCGAGCGAGGTGATTC
The DNA here is from genome assembly GCA_963859935.3 of Lathyrus sativus. Classification (NCBI taxonomy): domain Eukaryota; kingdom Viridiplantae; phylum Streptophyta; class Magnoliopsida; order Fabales; family Fabaceae; genus Lathyrus; species Lathyrus sativus. The sequence continues at coordinate 652,972,302 of OZ012739.1, read as the reverse complement.
AGTCACCAAAGGTTGGGGGACGTATTCGAGATCTTTCTCAGCTTTAGGCAAAGGAGTGGAATCATCCACCTCTCCTGCAGGGTAAGGGATGAACTTTCCCGATGCTCTTATGCCGCCCGGCACAAGCCTAATCGTCCTCGAGTCGATCAGGTCCTGAATCTTATTCCGGAGAGCCTTACATGTTTCAACATGGTGCCCCGGCGCTCCAGAGTGGAAATCACAACGCACGCTTAGATCAACGTCTGATGACCCCTCATCTGGTGGATTTAAGGTCCGAAGCTTGAGAACTCGGTTCTGAACCAACAGCGGCAGCAGCTGGGCATAACTCACAGGTAGTGGGTCTAGAGCTCTATCAAGTAGCTTCTTCTTTTGACCATAACCTTCAGGATTATTCCGAGATGCTCGGCGCGGCTGATGACGAGACAGGCCTCGAGCTTCATGCTGTGTAGAGGGTCCATGAGGTCCACTTGGCTTCAGCACAGGTGGCACTGACGGTAACGGAGGAAGCACTCTGGTCTCCTCCTTGGGTGCTTGACCACTCTCCTTATCTAACATACTTCTCACCACTCCCATGAGAAAGCTCAGCTGATTCTGCAGCTGCTGATTCTCCTCTCTGAGCACTTGCTGGTCCAGACGCACTGCCTGCATGTCATTCATGACCTGCCCCAGCTGGCTTTGGATTTTCTCTAGTTCAGCTTGTATCTGCTCCATTAGTCTAAGCTGCCAGATTCTGAGTCAAACCTGCAAACACAAAGGTTAGAAGACAAGTCCTGGCTTCTGCCATGCAAGATGAATTATGGGTGTCTGTACGTTCAGGAGATCACCCCTGATTTTGGTGTCAACGCGCCGACATAGTGTCAATGCAATGATAAGACTGGATCCATTCATGGAAGAAAATATCTCATATTGCTCGGGACACCAAGATCAGGGTACGAAACACGCCTGCAGCACAGACACATGCTAATGGAATGCAAAAATGGATATGCAAACTAATGCAAAATGCAGTCATGCAATAATATATCCAGGTGGCTGCTGTGGAGATTCGGTGTCAACAGCCACTGATGAGAAGGAAACCCCGGTGTAAGCCACTGATCTGATCTGTTGCGAATAACCATCTGGTAGGATCGAGATCAAAATTCTGCTCTGACAAGAACGAAGGCCTGATAATAAAGACCCCGGATGCAAGATCAAGGAATATCTGTTGGAGAAGTCTTCAGACCCCAAATCATAAATCTGCCCTCTCAAGAACAAAAATACAGCTGCTGATGAGATCTTCAAACCCCACTCAAAAATCTGCCCTGTCCAGAACAAACCTCTGATAACAATACACTGATCAAAGCCTGCTCTCTCGAGAACAGACAAACATCCGATGATAAGATCCTCTGATCAAACCCTTGTTCTATCAAGAACATATCTGCAACTGAGAACCCAACATAACTGATTCACTGTCAAGAAAACCAGGTGGTCTGGAGGTCAAAGTTTCCTGCAATATCCCAACCCACTCACAGGTATGATGGACCTAACCCACGGACAAAGGTACGGCATCCTATGCGGTTGTCAGCGTCACAGACATTCATGAGTGACAATACGATTCCCAGAAGGAGTGGCACCGTCAAGTCATGAAGAGGCCTCTCTTAGCTGACTTCCAAATGATCGGTCCCCAGAGTCGACAATCCTCACGTCTGGACTCCCCTCAGATCCTCAGGACCGGAAAGGAGCACCTCTGCAAGAATCTCGTCTGAGCGCAGATTTTCGTAGGGAACTGTGCCTGTTCAACAGACAGGTTCGTCTACTACTTCTCCACAATTATATCTAGGTGTGTACTCAAGCCCAGGTCCGGCTTTTCACTCACAGTAACATCCCTCTCCCACAGCAGCACAGATAATCATATCAAACTGGAAATAAAATGCGGGAAATAAAATGCGGGAAGTAAAGTGCGGGAAGTAAAAATGCGATAAATAAACGCAACCCAACAAGCAAACACACAAACGATAGGATTGACTCGCGTAGGGGATGGGAAACGGTCCCAGCATAAGGGAGGGGAAAAGTCCCTAGATGCTATAAGTCCCCAGCAGAGTCGCCAGCTGTCGCTTGCGCGAAAATAAGGTGCCGGCAAAACAGAAGAGTCGCCACCTTTCGTTATTTATCCCTCAGAGCGGGAAAGGAAACGATCGGAAAAAACCTGACGAATAAGGGTAAGACAAGGTCATCGCAACCATTGTCTGGGTTCGGGAGTCGGTTACGCAAGGGGAAGGTATTAGCACCCCTCACGTCCGTCGTACTCGACGGGATCCTCGTTTGTTTGTTTACTTGGACGGGTTGGTTATAATCTATCTACCTATCAAGGCTGGCTGAAAAAGAAAAGAAAAATGACTCGGCAAAGCGTCGCGCTTTATGCCTACGTATTCTCATCAGAGAATGAGAAATCAGAGTCAACGTAGTTCGACTAACTACGGGATTACGGGGGAAGGTTGCTCGCTAGGATATCGCATCCTATGCCTACGTACTTTCATCTGGTATGAAAGATCAGAGCAAACGTAGTTCGGGAAACTACGAGAAAAGTGGCTCAACTAGGAGGGAGACTATCAAGTCCTACTGTTATCATGCCATGGATTCATCCTATGGTTGAGGTTTGAACAAGGAACTCCTAGATGTTGTCATGCATAGGTTTCAACCTAAAAGTCTATCATCAAATCCTTATCAAAGGAAATGAGAGTCCTAAGGGATCATGTCAATGATGCACAGAATACAGACAAAAACATCAGTTTTAACAGTAAAATGCATGCAATGCAAGTGAGGGAGGAAGTGTGTGGGGTTTCAGCCTCCACAAGCTCATCTCAACCTCAAGCCAGTCATGAAATAATAGTAATCATACTGAAAATAAACAACATGCTATCAAGCAATGAACAGGTAAAAGAAATGAAGTGCCAACAGGCAAACAACACACTTGAGAAAGAATCATCTACTCTCTAATCCTAACCCTAATCACAGGATCCTAATCAAATCAAAGCAAAGCTCTCAAGCACAACCCTAAGCAGGAGAAATCATTCCCAGCCTTCAAGCTTCAGAACAAGCTTACCAAAGACAGGGAGCTAAGCAATCAGACTCATAGTGTCTTCCTCAGGAAAACACTAAGAGGTGTATGCTCAGGAGTCATACCCTATGTGGCTCAACCACTGTGACCAGTTTATATTTCTCCTCAGGAGAAATTAAACTCACAAGCAGGCTCCAACGTCACTGGATATTTAGGAAGTCCTATATAAACTAGTGGAACTAAGTGAATAGACCCATAGGACCTTCCTCAGGAAAGTACTGGGAGGCTTCCACTTAGGAGTTGTACCCTATGTGGCTCAACAACTGTGATCAGTTTACATTCCTCCTCAGGAGAAATTAAACTCACAAGTTGGCTCCAACATCATTGGATACTTGAGAAATCCTAGATAAACTAATGGAACTAAGTGAATAGACCCATAGGACCTTCCTCAGGAAAGTACTAGGAGGCTTCCACTTAGGAGTTGCATCCCATGTGGCTCAACAACATGTGATCAGTTTACATTCCTCCTCAGGAGAAATTAAACTCACAAGTTGGCTCCAACATCATTGGATACTTAAGAAAGAGGTGAGAAGGAAGGATGAAAGTCATTCATAGTGCCTTCCTCAGGAAAGTACCATGAACTTCCTTCAAACTTCAGGCTCTCAAACCTCACAGACAGGAGATGAGACAAGCTCTGGGCCTCTGAATCTTGATCTACAAGCTTCCCTTCATGATGCTCTCCATCAATATCCTCAAGGCAACACAAGCCCTTCAGCAAATTCCTCAGAATGAACCCCACAGATGAACAGATAACCCACTGAACAAACCAAATCATCAGGCAATCTCAGAAAATACCTAAAAATACTAAACTAATGGGGAAAAATTTAACAAATATTCATAAGGGTCCTCAACACCTACTCATAACATCTACAAAGGTTTCTACCTAAAAATCAAGATAAAACTCAATCAAAGAAAGGGAATCATCACCTATGCACAATTCTAAACCCTAATTAGACTATCCTAAGTCAACCCTAATTAAACTAATCAAGATCAATTCTAAAAAATCTAGAAAAAATCCTATGGGGAAGTATGGCTCATCATCTAATTGCACCAAAAAGAATGGGTAAAAAAGATTAATGGAAAGTACTAAAACAATTCCTACAAAATCAAATATCAAAATGAAACAATTAAAAAGCTATTTAATTGGAAAATCTACTAAAAATATTAAACCTAAAAATAAAATCTCAATTTTATTTTTATAATTTTCTACTCATTTTAATCCACTCAGGAAAAAAAGAAGAAATTAAAAAACATTTTTTATCTATTTTTAATGAATTTTACAAAACAGACAAAATATTAAAAAGAAAATAAAAGAAATAAAATGAATTATAGGGGTGGGGGGTCAGAATAGCAAGCGCACTAGTTAAAATGAATGGGCCAGCAGATAAGGGGGGTGAGAATAGAAACTGAGGCCCAGAACGCCTTTAAAATGAAACGCGGCGTTTGGATATAGTTGAAGTTTCCCTCTCACTCTCAGATTAAATCCTGGCCACTAGATTAGATGAAATTGTCAAATATATGGGATTGATCCAACGGCTTGCCTTCATCGTCTTCAAACGAACTAGGGTTTTGCAGAACCCTCTCTCATGCACTCATACATTCGAGCTCCATTATCTCTCCCCACAGGCCACGGCTTCCCTCGACCTAAACATGAAAAATCATCTACTTCCCAAGCCCTACACAACCCTACGTAAAGCTTCTCATAACTCGTCCTAGATTGCCCTAACAGAATGCCTCAACATCCTGGTACCACCATGTTCAACTGCTATCAAACTTTCACCAAACTTCAACCTAATGATTTACAGATACACTACACGTTACCCTAACTAGTACACACTAATTCTTGATGATTAAAACTAACAATCTACATAGTTCTTGCAACTCAAAGATTTCTGGTTCTGTTATGGATTGCCATGGAACAAGCTGCAACTCTCAGGGATGGATCCTCTAGCCTAGTACATCAACTCTATGACTATGAAACTAACTAAACTGCAATAATTTAAGAGATATAGGGTGAAGAAGAAACCTGTCAAGCAATGATGGAGGAGGCTCGTGGGGATGCTTGCAAGGCTTGAAATTGGTCCAAGATGCTCCTACAATGGTGAAGAACCTTCTGTTTGCACTTGTGTGGGAGGAAGTGGCTTGTAGTAGAAGGTATCTTGGATTGCTTCAACTTGAAGAAATGGCTTCAATGGCTATCTCTCCTTCTTTCTCCTCTGACTTGATTCCAACTTTCACCAACCTCTCATCACTCTTTGATGCCCTCTTTAAATATTAATCATTGGATGTTTCTAGATTCATCTAGAAAAGTGTGGAAACTTCATGAAAGTCTCCTTGAATGAGAAGTTGAAAGTCTCATATCCCTTGCTTCATGCATGGTAATTTGGTCTCAAAATGTCCTTATGTGAGTTATTGAATGAGGATGGGTGAAAAACAAGTGCATTTGTTGCTTATGTAGGGTTTTTCAACATTGCCTTCTTATGCAAGTAAGAAATTTCCAAAGGAACCTCATTTTTTAAGCCTCAAATGAAAATTCTATTTAAACCAATCTTCTCAAAATGTTTTTTCCAATCAAAATGATATATTGGATGACCTATTTTGGATTTGTGGATCTTCCAAAACACTTTTCCATTTCAACTTTTCAAAGTTATAAGTCATTTTTAGTTCATTTTGACCAATCATGGAATTTCATGCTATGAGCTTTTTCAACAATTTGTGACCTTCTTTCTAGACTTAAAATCACATTTTGAGCAACTTTCATGTTTTAAGTTTTTCCATTTGAGGCTTGGAAATAGGAGTTTTAGGCATTGGCTAAAATGACCTATAACTGACAAATGACCAAAATACCCTTGCCTTGTTCAAACCATAAGTTGAGTTCCACAAATCCAATCAAGGACTTATACCACTCAAATTAAAGCTAAGAAGATCCTCTTCAACATTCATGTTGACCAAGAAACCATAGGAATCAACCTACTATGGCAAAAGTTGTCTGGAAGTTGGGTGACTTTCAAGGACCCAGATTCACACACTTCTGCTGACCTGTAACTTGTCAAGACCATAACTTGAGCTCTGTAACTCCTATCAAGGACTTCCACCACTCAAATTAAAGCTTAGAACAAGCTCTACAACATTCATGTTGTGGGGAAAATGAGATATCAAACACATCTAGTGCTAAAACTGCCTGGGAGATAGGGATCAAATTAGGGTTTTCTCACTGATAATCCTCAGAAACCCTAACTCAAAACTTCTCAAACTCCTCAATCATGATGAGTTGGTCTAGGAATCATCTCTATAACATCTCTATACATCATCCCATGATCTCATGGCCCTTGGATTGGTCTCAACCTTTCCCACATCCTCAGTTATCCTAGGGTTGACCCAGTCAAAACCCTAATTCCACCATTCATGGTTGAATCCTCTGAACCCTTACACAATGACTTCTCTGGACTTCATGATGGCTATCAAGACATCTCATACACTTTCTCAAAACATCTAATTCCTTCTCAAAGTCTCAGAATCATCTGAGGGGCACCCACAACTCTCAAACTGTGAAGCACACAACCCTGGTTTCAACCCGTTCCTCTGAGGATCTCTTGAACTTTATGATGAAGGTATCCACTTTCAACACTCAATGAATGAATAATTGTTGGTCAAATTTTGGGGTGCAACACCCATCACCCGTAGTTTCCCGAACTACGTTGACTCTGACTTTCCCATTACACGAGGGAATACGTAGGCACAGGGCAGCGATGTTCTATCGAGTCTCCTTTTTTCTTTTCCCTCCCCCCGTTTAGCAGTAGCTTTTAGATAACTCACCCTTTTTGATAGACAACAAGCATGGATCCCATTGAGTACAACGTACGTGAGGGGTGCTCATACCTTCCCCTCGCATAACCGGCTCCCAAACCCAAGATTTGGTTGCGATGGATTTGTCTTTTCCCATTCTTTTAGGTTTTCTTCGATCGTTTCTTTTCCCTCTCTTTGGGATAAATAACGTTTGGTGGCGACTCTTCTGTTTGTTTCCGCCGGCTCTTTTCGCAGTTGCGACAACTGGTGACTCTGTTGGGGACCCTGGTTCCCTATGTGAGTCAATCCTAGCGCTTGTCTGTGTTTTGTCTTTGGGGGTGTTTATTTTTGTGCAGCTATTTGTATTTATATGTTTATTTTTGTAAATTATTGCATCTGCATCTTTATTATTATCCTATTATGTTGTTGTTGCTATGCTGCTGGTTGGGTTGTTCCATGAGAGATAAGCTCAAACCCAAGCTTGAGTACATACCTAGGATTAGTGTGGAGAGTAATGACATTTAGTCATGCAAGAGTTTACGCGAAATCCACGTTCAGACGAGGTTTTCTTTGGAGACATCCTATCGTGTGCATTTAGGGCAGTTGAGGGGATGTTGAATTAGAAAACTAACGACTCTAGAGACCGTTCATTAGGAAGTCAGTTGAGACCTCCTTGATTGACCATGATGCCAAACCAGAAATGATGAACGTATCATCGTTACTCGACCTGAGAGTCCATGATACTAACAACCTACATAGGATGCTGTACCTTTCAAGACTAGAACCTACTTGTGAGAGGGAGGGGTTTTGCAGGGAACTTTGACCTCCAACCAACCCGGTTTTCTAGTTTTCTCGTCAATGCGGACTTATAATGTTGTGGTATTTTATCACCTTGTATTCTGGATTTCTGGTTTTCTTATTGGAGCAGAACTCTGGTCTAATTTAGTCAGCAGCACAACAACTTTTGATGCCTTGATCCTTCTGTGCATTTGCATATTCATACTCATCTTTACATTTCATGTGTATGTGTTTCAGGTTTTCATCTCTTCTTAGACTCTAGTCCTAGTTTTCCTTGAAGATGGAAGTAGAGAGGAAGATGGTTACTATGTACAAGTTTCCTTCACCAGAGCTTGGACCTTTATTTGATCTCATTGCCATGGCTGATCCAGGTACTCTTGAGGTGTTTAGAAGAGACTATGTGAGAATTATAAGCCTTGTCCGTAAAGTCACAAGTTACGAGCATGAAGCTATCCTTACTTTGCTGCAGTTCTATGATCCTCCACTGCGTTGTTTTACCTTCCCAGATTATGTTCTAGTTCCTATATTGGGGAAGTTTTCTTTTATCCTAGGGATCCCAGTCCAGGATAAAGTATCGTTCTTTCATTCAAAAGAGGAGCTTGATCTTGAAAAGCTTGCGGTCGCTCTTTATTTGAGAGCGTTTGAATTGGTAAGTAGTGTGGTACTAGGAATGGGGTCTCTGGCTTTACTTTATCTTTCTTGGTGGACAAAGCCCAGAAGTACGCCAAAGAGGGCTGTTGGGTGGTCTTTAGTGCTATCTTGGCTTTGTGCATCTATGGTATTGTGATGTTCCCAAACATACCTGACATGGTGGATATGGACGCTTTCAGTATCTTTGCATCCAGAAACCCTATACCCACTCTCCTATGAGATCTGTATCACTCAATACATTACAAGAATGAAAAGAGAAGAGGGAAAACTGTTTCTTGCTGTACCCCACTCTTCCACAAATGGTTCATTGGTCATGTTCCTCGTACCGAAACTTTCTTTGACTTGAGGAATACACATGAGTGGTCTCAAAGGCTTATGGGTTTAACTGCTAAAGACATTACTTGGTTCAATATGGATCTACTTGGTGTGGAGATTGTTTTTAGCTGTGGCAGTTTTCCCAATGTACCTCTAACGGGGAGAAAATGGGGGGTTAATTATAACCCTTCTCTCGCTGTTAGGTAGTTTGGTATGCGCTGAGAGGACCTCCGAAGGATGAAGAAGTACATGAATCTATGTACTTTATTGGTGTAGCTAATCCTGATGTGTTGGCCAAGGCTTTTGAAGCATAGGGAAAGATTTATAAGAAGGGGAAGATTTCTTTAGGGAAGTGTGATTGCAGAGCTTATGAACCTTACTTAGAGTGGATTCAAAGGAGGGTGGAAAAGATAATGTTTTTGTTTCCTGTTGAAGAACCCTTGTATCCCCTGATGATTGAAGAGCCTGCCGTAGTGGATATTCTGATATATGATAAGCTTCAGATAGAAAAAGAAGAGTTGCGTAAGGAAAATGAAGAGCTGAAAAGAGAGACCAGTCAATTGAAATGTGACAAGAATGAAGCCGTTTAGTTAGCTAAGGTAAAAACAGAAACCTTGGCTAAGGTGGAGAACAAGTTAGCTGAAGAGATCCGGGTATGAGAACAAGTTGGCAAAGATTTTAATAGTATTGATAGCATCCTAAAGTATAAGAAGAAAGAACTAGATAGAGCTTATTTGGAGATATCTAAGTTCAATGATCAATGGAACGCTACATTGACTGCCAACAAAGGAAGAGAGGATGAACTTCGTAAGCAGGTTGACCATTTGAAGGTACAAATCGAAGTCAAAGAAAGAGAAGTTTCAGCAGAATCATCCCGTAGGTACGCAAGTGAACAAAAGCTACAGGAAACCTTGTCAGCCTTTGAGGAGCTCAAGGTGAGAGCAGAATTGAAGAGACCAAGACTTGAAGATGCCTTTGTAGAAGATGCTTGGGAGGACTATGTTCAGGGCTTGAAGGATGTCATTTATAGAAGGGATCTCCTCATCCAGGAGCTGATTGCAAGACCTGAGCACCCAGATACAAATGAGATGTTAGAGGAAGCTCAGACTTGGTACAAAGTCTATTGTAGTTGAAGTCTATCTGATGTTGTCTTTTCTCTTGTCTTATATTTTGACCATCAAAAGATCTGTTGGATGGGGTCATAGGATTGTATACAGTTGTATTTCATGTTAGTTATTTGTATACATTGACTTTTGTTCTCATTTTATTTATGAGATGGTTTTCTGGTTCTTTCATTTATCTCTACTGTTATGTTATTATTTATGAAACTAGAATCAAGGGGGAGATTTCCTTGGAACATATACACATGTTTGCATCTTGCATTATCATTTTCATTTGCATAGCAGGTGTTCCTGGAGCTTTCAATCTTATACCTCTACCTGGTTTTCTTCAACAGTTAACAAGATTGCATATCCAGTTTTCCACAGATATTCTACGAGAGGAAACCAACGAAGAATTATGGATCAAGTGCAACATGAGCTCCAAGAGGTCAGAGACAGAATGACACAGTTTATGGAGATGATGCAAAGTGTGGCCAATGGGCAAGAACAACTGAGAACCTTGGTTCAACCGCTAATAGCACGGGTTGATGGTAATGGTATCCTGCATGAAGAGACTGCTGTTATTCCCCCTCTAGTTGATGGAAATATTCCTCATGGCAATATTCCCCCTCTAGACATAATGGCATCTTCGTTTCCGACCTGGGAACCCGTGATTCTGAGGACCTTTTTAGAACCTTATTCCAAAGGTCACTAAGACATAACTCCGTGCTCATCCTTTGAAGGGGTTACCTTCTTACGAATCTTCGTTATGATGGAAAACTTTTTAGGGTTAGTGCATGGGACCTTGTTTAAAGCGCTTGGGATGCCTGTTGTAAACCATTAAATTGCCTACCCGAGGTGAGAGATATCCTGTTGTGTTGTCCTATAGATATTGTGATCTGGATCCTTGTGCTGCTGACCTGTTATGATGTGCACTCATGAGCATTGCATTGCATAACATTTTTGCATATCAAGGGACTTAAGAGACTATGATTATCTCAGGTATTACTGAAAAATGACTACCAAAAGAAGAGAAGCACTAACTCCTTGAAGTTTAGAGAGCCAAAGTTGGAGGTCATTCAAAACCTTCTGATTGACGTGCCAAAATCTATCAAAATCAACTTTCAAGGAGAACGTGGGAAGCTAGTTGACCTTCTTTATTCTGGTGTGGATACTTGGGCTCTGTTTGCTATGGCACAATTCTATGACTCTCCACTCAGATGTTTCACCTTCCAAAATTATCAGTTGGCCCCCACTCTTGAGGAATATTCCCACCTGCTGAATATCAAGATTAAGGACCAACCCATCTACACCGGTTTGGAGGAAGAGCCAAGATCTTCTGTTATTGCTCTTGATCTCCACGTGACTAAAGAAGAGGTTGATGCTGGTTTAGCCAACAAAGGAGGAACTCATGGGTTCCCCCTGAAGTTTCTTCTTGACAAGGTTGATCATTATAAGACTAATGAAGATTGGGAAAGGTTTGGTGTCTCTCTCGCTTTGATAATCTATGGTATTATCCTCTTTCTAAACATAGACAATTTCATAGACATTGCTGCTGTTACTCTCTTCATTCAGAAGAATCCTATTCCTACCCTTCTTGCTAATGCTTATCATTCCATTCATTGGAGGAGTGAGAAGAAAACAGGAATGGTCCAATGTTGTTCTCATCTGTTATTCAAGTGGTATGTTTCTCATTTTCAAAAGGAGGGACCATTTGTGGAGAACAAGGAAAAACTGAAGTGGTCTAAGCGCATCATGTCTTTGGTAGCAGACGACATTGCTTGGTACTTCCATGAGTAATATGATGTGGAAATTATTTTTAGTTGTGGGGAATTTTGTAATGTACCTCTGATTGGAAGAGCAGGCTGTATTAACTACAACCTAATTATAGCACTACGTCAATTGGGTTATGCTATAGAGGATGCGCCAGAGGCAAAGAGATCCAAAGTTTTTTTCTTGCCCAACAAAGCAGAGGATCCTGGATTTGTCAGAAAAATTGATAAGGCATGGACCAAGATCCATACAAAAGGAAGAAAGGAGATGAAAGCGAAAATTGTGTGGCTAAAGAACCATACAACATATGGTTGTTGGCTAGAGTGGCAGAAAGGTTGTTACCATTTTCTCCTGAACCTCCCATGCAAATAAAGTCTCTTGTTCACACTCATGCGTCCATGGAAGAATATGAGAAGCTGAAGGTGGTAGTAGAAAAGTTGACTAAGGAAAACCAAGATCACTAAACTGAAATCCACCAAGCTGGTGTGGAAAATGGTCAATTCAAAAGAAAGATGGAAGTTGTACAAGATCAAGTAGTTGAAAGTAGCAAGAAGTTGAAGTTAGAAACAAATTTAAAGGATCATGTATCAAAATGGTTTTCAAGGGGATGATGTGTCAGTGAAGACTCTTCGATAGCGCTTGAAAGAGGCCAAAGAGTCTTGTGAAAGAGCATGACATCTTTGTGAACTAACGTCTGCTGAAAAAAAAAGGACTAGGGAAAAACTCGAAGCTGATATTGATGATCTTGAGGAACAACTAAGAGGTGCCTTGACTCTAGCTGAAGATGAGCGTCAGCTTAAAGAAGAAGCAATAAGAGTTTCATATATCACTCCTAATATGTGGAACGATAAGTGCTTAGAGTTGGAAACTGCTCAAGGAACGACCACTCTTTGGAAGGACCTCTTTGACGCTCTGAAGAGGGATAGTTCATAATGGCTCAAGAAAGAGGCTTAACTCAACAAATTGTTGGACACTCATGTGGAGTCCCTCAAATTTTATCAACCAACTTTAGACACGTACTGTGCTAGGTATAATGATCTGATAGAGTATTATAATCTCATGATTCGTGACGTACCATGGAGGTTGGAAAGCGCAATTCAAGATTTGGATGGAAACAATATCCACCCTTCAGTCCACCACTTCATTCAGCTCTGTGATCAGATGGTCGGTAGATTCGTGTTCGAGTTGAAGAAACTTGAAGAACACCTCTGAAATAAGACCTTCTAATTATTAACTAGTCCTTTCTTTTGTTTAAAAAAAATCTTGTATTCAGCTCATTGAATAATGATTAGTCATTTGTATTTGATCTTCCCTTAAATTAATGAAGAGCTGCCTTTGATTTTAAGGTTGTGCATTTTATTGTTTGTTCTTATTTCTATAATACCTATGATAATCACAAAGTCTCGAGAGTCTTTTTTGAGCATCATTCAAAGCATTGCATGTACATACACATCATTCTGCATTCCATGAAACCTAATCTCACAACCACTTGCCTTTTTGAGTAGGACAAACTGACTTCTTGACACTCCTATAACACAAGAAATAATCAAAGAAGGATCATGGACCAGTTGGAGCAGAATCAAGTTGCCATGAGAGAAGAGATGTAGAATATGAGGACCCAAATCACTCAACTAATGGAAGTGATTTAGAATTGAAGGTGAGAAAATTACTTAGAAGGGGGGGGGGGGGTTGAATAAGTATGACAAATAATCAAAGATTCAAACACAGTTATTTTTATCCTGGTTCGTTGAACTCAACTACTCCAGTCCACCCTCTCAAGAGTGATTTGCCTTTCTTAGTAAAGGACTTAATCCACTATTTAATCAAACAGATTACAATAGTAAGACCTAAGAACAACTGTTCTTAGTCTTCTCAAGAGCTACTGATCCCAACTGGATCCTCTTAAGGAAACCTTTTACAATCAATGTAAAACTAATACAAGAGTAAGAATGCTTCTAAAAAGCTATTATCACAACTGTGATATTTCTCTTAAGTTTTAGAACAATGTTACAGCAAATAGAATATAAGAGCTTTTAAGAGATTTGCTTTGAGTGAATTTTGCAAGTAGTTCGTTACTGAAGAAGATGGAGTGGACTTCTTTATATAGGCACTTAGATCCATGAAGTCTTCTCAACATTGAAGGCCGTGCTGAAAAGCCTGGAGCCTTTTGTCTTTACATTGGAGGCTGTGCTGAAAAAGCCTGATGCGTTTTGTCTTTTACTTTGCAGAAACTTTCCTTAGAATGGAATGCACAGATAAAACCTTTTTGTCTGTGTTCTTGTGTCTAGCATAAAAGAGGAAAGAGCTGTTGAGATATGCCAACGTACATATTCAAATCTTCTTCACTAAGTAAGTTCAGCTATCAACATCAGAGTCTGGATCTTCAGAATCTCCAGAGTAGAGATCTTCTGGATCTTCAGAGTCTTGGGATGTTCTTCAGATTATGCTGAATCAGAGTATATGCAGCTTGTGTGCTTGAGCATGTAGTTCTGTCAGATCAGAGTCTTCTATATCAGATTCTCAATACTATGCAGTGTAGTATCTTCAGAGTCTTCTGATGGCTAAGCTTCTGAACTCTCAGAGTCTTTTATTCTTTAGAGGCTTCTGCTTCACAATCTTCAGTAGATAGCACTCAGATTCTTCTGGAGGCAGCGTTCCGATCTTCATTTAAGATGCTCTTGAACCTTTGAAGCCTTTCATAATATCATTGTTCAGATCCAAATTTGCTCTTTTAAGAATATTTTCTTTAGTACCTGTAGCAAACAGTCTAGAACAACTTTAGAGTATATAATTCTTGCTACAAAATTCATAAGTGTTATCATCAAAACATAGAGATATTACTAAGAAACAATCTGTGTTCTTACAATCTCCCCCTTTTTGATGATGACAAAACATGAGGAATTTTGTTCAATAAGAAAATATGAATTATAACTCCCCCTGAGATTAACAATCTCCCCCTGAAATAAATACTCTAATAGAAGAAAACACTTCCCTTTTTGATTAAGTATATTTCAGATTCAGAGCCTGATGCAAGAGGTTTGACTTTTAGAATCAAATCTTGATACCAGATAATTATGACTTTCTTCAGTCAGAGCGCCTGGTTATCATCTTGCTTGAATTATCTTCCAGAGTAAAGGTATCAGAGTAAGCTATCAGAGTTGATTGAATACTCAGATTTGCTTTGAAGATCAGGTTCTGGTTGGAAAAGTCTCAGGGTAACTTCAATGAATTATGTCAGATATATCAATGTAATCTGAAAGACTTAAATTCAAGGTGAGTTAATAAAATGTCTGAATTTCAGTTTTAGTAATTGCTTATAGTTTGAACAATCAGATTCTCTTTTTCTCCCCCTTTTTGTCATAATCAAAAAGATTTTTAAAGACATAAAGATACAGAAGAAAAGAAGCATATAGAAGCAAAAACATCAACATTCATTTAAGCAGATCAAAGTTCACAACCAAACAAACAGATGCCAAAAAGCATAACATAACAATAAGAAAAACAACAGAAGCAATAACATGTGCAAAAACATCAAATAAGACTAAGTCTGGCGTGAGGCAATAAGGGTCAGAAGCTCTGTCATTTTGGCAGTTGACTCTTCTTACTTAGACATCCAGGTCTTGATCTCATCAGTTGTCTTCTCTTGCTTGACCATCCAATCTTTTATTTCCTTAACATCATTCACAAGCTCTGTGACCACAGATGAAGAAGGAGCAGATGCAGTAGCAGCAGTGTTCTCTTCAGACTGGTTCTCTTCAGAAGCTTGTTCAACCATTTCAGATTCAGGAGCCTCTGGAGGAGCAGCTTCCAGAAGCAACACAGGAGGAGGAGGAGGCATGTTCATCAGAGTTATCTTGATTAATTCTGCAAACTGAGTTTTAGCAAGCTTAGAGCATTTAGCTCTAACTTTTAAAGCAGCTTTGTTGAACATCCAGATGAAACGCTTCCAAGCAGCATTTGAAACAGTTGGATCCAAACTTTACATGCACACATCCTTAACACGAGCATATTCAGAATCTATCTCCTTTTTGAATATTTCAAACATAGCATTAACACATGATCCTAGATCTGACTGTTCAGACTGTTCAGAGGGTTTAGGATTAGGAGTGTTAACAGGAGTAGGTTCAGATGGTGTAGGTTCAGATGGTTGTGGTTGAGGTGATGTTGGTTGAGATGTTTGGATGTCAGATTGAGGGAGTTTAGATGGTTGAGGAATGGTTTGTGTTTCAGATAGATTGGTTTCAGATGGTTGAGGGATGGTTTGGGTTTCAGATGTTTGAGTTTCAGATGGTTGAATTTCAGATGGTTGAGATATGGTTTTCTGAGGTGGGGAGTTGGGTGGAGTATGAAACATAGAAATGTTAACATGTTCCTTCATAGCACTGTCAAAACGTGCTTGTTTGAGAGACTCTGGCTTAAAATCAGATGAATCAGATGATTCACAATCAGAAGATTCTTCTGAGTGAACAGATGTTGAAGAAATGATAATGGATTGATTGAGGGGTTCTATATCCAGAATATTGTTAGAAAGATTTGGATCTTATGTTGGAACTGGTTGTTCAGAGTGTTCAGTTTGAACAGTCTCTGGTTGGTTTGGTTCTGAGATGATTATATCTGGTTGGGGAATTTCTAATTGGGGATTTTCTGGTTGTGAAATTGCTGGTTGTGGAATTTCTGTTTGAGGAATTTCTGTTTGTGAAATTTCTGGTTGAGTAATTTCTGTTTGTGGAATTTCTGATTGAATTGTTTGAGGGGGTTCAGATGTAATATGAGGTTGGGGTTCAGAGGGAATTGGTACAGAAGATGGTTGTGAATGTACTGGTTCAGATGAGGGTGGTTCAGATGAAAGGTTTGCAGATTGTTTGGGTTTAGAAGTTCTATGTCTAAGGTTTGGAGAGAGTTGAGGTGATGAAAGGGGTGAATGAACAGCAGGTGTAGGATCAGATGTTAATACCTGATGAATAGTGTCTCTAATCTCTTCCAGAGTGGCATCTCTAGAATTGATTCTGGCTTTCATTGCTCCTTTCTTCTTCTTCCTTGGAACTTCAGATACTTTCCTTTTCTTCTGAACCGATCCTTCATCAGCTTTTCTCTTACTACGCCTTTCCTTCATCAGATTGGGCATTTCTTCTCCTTGTTTCTGAACAAGGTTAGCAGGTAGAGGAATTCCTTCCTTCAGACACTCTGCAATGTAAGTCCAGACAATACTTTTTGGTTCATCTGCACTGAACATTGGAAAGTCTTCTAAGGGTATCCTTCTGCCATTGACCTCCTCAGAGTTTATCTTCCTTAGTTTACCATTCAGCTCTGAAATGATTTTCATCCTTTTCAGAGTGAGTCCATTTATCTCAGATCCAATGATGTATGACAGATCCTCTGTTATCTTTGCATCTGTCAGATGCTTTACCAACTTGTTTTCTACAAGGATGTCTGAAATAAGTCTTCCCAGAGATATCCAAGTTCTAACTTTCCTAGCTTTAGCTCTGACCTCTTCTCTAGTCTCTTTGACACGAGTCAGAAGATGACTGAAGATCAGATAGGGCAGATCCACCTTAACATTCTGGCTGATGCAGTACATGAAGTACAAATGCTCTGAACTCACATAGTCTGGTGAGTTGGTTGACTTTCTGTGAAAGATTGTACTCATAAATATCTTTGCCCAGATCCTATAGATAGGTTTCAGATCTTTAACCTTACTTGTTGGTGTTCCAGCTACAGTGATTTCTTCATATACCTTAGCCATATCAATACGTGAAGAGGCTAGGTTTGTAACACCATCAGATTCTGTATAACTGAACAGTTGCCTGATCAGTTTCTCAGTAATCACTATCTCCTTCCCAAGGAGAGATGAGTGAATGAACTTAGGACCAGTACTAGCGTGAATCCAGAATTCCTTTACAAGAGTTGGGTACACAGGACCCATCAATCTCTCAAAGTACTTCTCCCAGCCTTGAGCTTTAATGGAAGTTGTTAGGTCAAACCCATTTTCTTCTATTGATTCAAGATCAACGAAACTCTCACACAGAACCTCAAGATCTACTACTGGAGTAAATAGAGTGCGTTCTAGTTTCTTGTACATTATATTTTTGTTGGAGATTTCAGCAGCATTTGATGTAGAAGCCATTGGTGAAGAAGAAGATCTTGATTTGGGTTTAGGGTTTTGGTAGAGGTTGAAGAGAGAACAGAAACGCATAGGTGTAGTGAGTGTGAAAAGTGTGAAAATAGTGTGATAGGTGGTATTTATAGACAACTAAAAAATCAAGCATTGGGCACATCAAAAGACACATACGCACGTTTACACAACATTTAATGAAAGTAATCATTTCAAATTAAAATTATGACAATTGGGGGAAATCCAAGAAAAATGAGATTTTCAAAGCAATACCTCAAACGTCAATTCAGTAGAGCACTCCATCTTTCAGATACTGAGTGACACGTGTTTGCTTTGTATGTGCATCTGATGTCTCTCAAGAAATGAAACGTTTCCAACGTTCAGATCTTCTGAGTTTGTTAGTTCAGAGTTTCACACAAATAAATTAATTAAAGATAAATGAACAAATAGTCAGATGAAATACTTCAGATCTTTAAACATTTTGCATCTGAGAAGTTGCCTCTGATAAATATTACTCTGGACAAAAATCCATACAAATATTTTTCAGAATGAACTTAAATCTATCTTCAGCAAGGGGTTTTGTGAAAATATCAGCGCATTGATGATCTGTATCAACAAAGGCTAGATTTATTACACCTTTCTGAACATAGTCTCTGATGAAGTGATGTTTAATTTCTATATGTTTATCCTTAGAATGTAAAATTGGATTTTTTGACAAACATATAGCAGAAGTATTATCACAAAAGATAGAAAGATTACTCTCATAGATCTGATAATATTCTAACTGACTCTTCATCCAGAGCACCTGCGTACAACATCCAGCAGCAGCAATGTATTCTGCCTCTGTAGTTGATAGTGCAATAGTGGGTTGCTTCTTGCTGTACCATGAGATCAGATGACTTCCAAGAAACTGACAGCTTCTAGAAGTGCTTTTACATTCAACTCTGTCTCCAGCATAATCAGCATCATAGAATCCAACTAATGAAAATTCATCAGATCTTCTGTAACACAGACCCATGTTAGTAGTACCTTTCAGATACCTTAGAATCCTCTTAACAGCTGTTAAGTGTGATTCTCTAGGATCTGATTGGAATCTTGCACATAAGCAGACACTAAATAGAATATCAGGTCTAGAAGCAGTCAAGTATAGAAGAGATCCTATCATACCTCTGTAGAGTTTCTGATCTACCTTCTTACTTACCTCTTCCTTACCTAGAGTGCTTGTAGGGTTCATTGGAGTCTTTGCCATTTTACTATCAACCATGTTGAACTTCTTCAGAAGCTCTTTAACATATTTGGTTTGATGTATGTAGGTGCACTCTGGAGTCTGGTTGACTTGGATTTCCAAAAAGAATCTCAATTCTCCCATCATGCTCATTTCAAACTCTGCCTGCATACATTTAGCAAACTCCTTTCCAAGCATAATATTTGTTGATCCAAAAATAATATCATCTACATAAATTTGACAAATCAACAAATCTTTCTTAAGAGTTTTACAGAATAAAGTTGTATCCACTTTTCCTCTGATAAAATTTTTCTTCAGAAGGAAATTGCTCAACCTCTCATACTAAGCTCTGGGAGCTTGTTTTAAGCCATTAAGAGATTTCTTTAGCTTAAAAACATGATCTGGAAAGTTTTCACTTTCAAAACCAGGAGGTTGGTGGACATATACTTCCTCTTCTATAATACCATTAAGAAAGGCACTTTTAACATCCATCTGATATAGAGTGATGTTATTCTGTGCAGCAAATGAAATAAGAAGGCGTATAGATTCTAACCTTGCCACTGGAGCATAAGTTTCAGTGTAATCAATACCTTCTTGTTGACTGTATCCTTGAGCAACCAGCCTTGCCTTATTCCTTTCAACTTCTCCCTTTTCATTCAACTTATTCCTGAAGACCCATTTTGTTCCAAAAACATTGAATCCTTTAGGTCTAGGAACCAGATCCCAAACTTCATTTCTGGTGAATTGATTTAGCTCTTCTTGCATGGAAATAATCCATTCATTATATTTCAGAGCCTCATCCACAAATGTTGGTTCAATTATTGACACTAAGCCAAACAATGAAGATTCAGATGTTCTGAGATAGGATCTTGTCCTGATTGGATCATCTTTCTTTCCAATAATCACATCTTCTGGGTGAGATGCCTTGATTCTGGAAGAAGATCCTCTGACATTTGATCTTTCAGAAATGTGTAAGTTGTCAAATTGAGAAGATAGGGGAATAACATCTGGAGTTGCTTCAGATTCCTTCTCTTTAGCCTTTTCTGCCTCTGATCCTTCAGAGTCTGTGAGAATCACTTCTCTATCTGCAGAATTCTCCAACTGCTTTGGCTTTTCAGAGCCAAGCTTATCATCAAATCTTACATGAATAGATTCTTCCACAATCTGTGTTTCAGTATTGAATACTCTGTAGCCTTTAGAGCGTTCAGAATAACCAAGCATGAAACACTTCTGTGCTTTGGAATCAAACTTGTTAAGATTCTCTTTAGTGTTAAGTATATAACAAGTACATCCAAAAGGATGAAAATATGAAATGTTAGGCTTTCTGTTCTTCCACAGTTCATATGGAGTCTTTTTCAGAAGAGGTCTTACAGACACTCTGTTCTGAATGTAACAGGCTGTGTTGATTGCTTCTACCCAAAAGTGTTTTGCCAGATTTGTCTCATTGATCATGGTTCTGGCCATTTCTTGCAGAGTCCTGTTTTTCCTCTCTACAACCCCATTTTGTTGTGGAGTTCTAGGACAGGAAATATCACGAGCAATGCCATTTTCAGAAAAATATTTTTCAAAATATTTATTTTCAAATTCACCACCATGATCACTTCTGACTTTTATAATTTTGAAATCTTTTTCAATCTGGACTTGCTTGCAGAAGTCAAAGAACACAGAATGTGACTCATCCTTGTGTTTTAAGAACTTTACCCATGTCCATCTACTATAGTCATCAACAATGACTAATCCATACTTCTTGCCTCTGATGGATGCAGTTTTCACTGGTCCAAACAGATCAATATGAAGTAATTCTAGTGGTTTGGAAGTAGAAAGAACATTTTTTGATTTAAAAGATGATTTTGAAAACTTCCCCTTTTGGCATGCTTCACAAAGAGCATCTGAGGTGAACTTCAGATTAGGAAGTCCTCTGACAAGATTAAGTTTATTAATCTGAGATATACGTCTCATATTAATATGGCCCAATCTTCTGTGCCAGACCCATTGCTCTTCATTAACAGACAAGAGGCATTTAACATTCTGAACTTTAAGTTCTGAAAGATTTATTTTATAAATGTTGTTTTTCCTCTTACCACTAAATAGGATGGAGCCATCCTTTTGACTAATAGCTTTACAACATTTTTGATTAAAGGTAATATCATAACCATTGTCACTTAATTGACTTATGGACAATAAGTTATGTTTTAAGCCTTCAACAAGTAAAACATTAGTTATAGAGGGAAGTTTACCATTTCCAATAGTGCCAGATCCAATGATCTTGCCTTTCTGGTTCCCTCCAAACTTCACGTCACCTCCAGATCTAAGTTCCAGGCTTTGGAACATAGACCTTTCTCCTGTCATGTGTCGTGAGCATCCAGAATCCAGGTACCATGACTGGCGTCCTGATCTTGCTGCTAAGAACATCTGCAACAGGGATTATTTTTCTCTTAGGTACCCAGATCTTCTTGGGTCCTTTAGGGTTAATTGGTTTGTAGGTTTGTCTAAACTTATGTTTTTCAACATAATGTTTATTCTGACTTGCCTTGGGTTTAAACACATAAGTATTCTTCTCAGAGCTTGTGTGTTTAATGTCATTTAAGTGACCAAACTTAAATTGAGAGTACAGAGGTGTCTTCTTGATGAAGAGTT
The DNA here is from genome assembly GCA_963859935.3 of Lathyrus sativus. Classification (NCBI taxonomy): domain Eukaryota; kingdom Viridiplantae; phylum Streptophyta; class Magnoliopsida; order Fabales; family Fabaceae; genus Lathyrus; species Lathyrus sativus. Next base: position 652,950,811 of record OZ012739.1, on the reverse strand, counting down.
TGTCAACATATTTTAGATTACTTCTAGAGGAAGATTCATATCCAATACCTCTTCTGTTATTCCCACTAACACCATAGATCATAGAAGCCATCTTGCTTCTGTCTAAGCTCTTAGTAAGGAATCTCTGAAAGCTAGAGTCATATTTTTCTAAAATGTTTTCACATGACTTAGTCTCAGATTCAGATTCTTGTTGAGCTATTTCAAAGTCATTTTTGATTTTCAGATTAATTTCTTTTTGCTCAACAAGTTCTGTCTTCAGAAGATCAATCTCAGATTCAAGACTGCTTTTCAGCTTCTTGTATTTGAGTTTGATATTGTTATAACTTTTCAGAACTTCTGATAAAACTTTGGTAAGTTCTTCTTTAGTAAGTTTAGCCATTACCTCTTCAGCGTCATCGTCAGATTCAGAATCAGATTCAGATCCTGAAGTTCCTTCCTCCTGATCTTCTATGCTGGCCATCAGTGCAATATTAGCACATTCTTCTTCTGATTCAGAAGATGATTCAGATTCATCTGAGTCATCCCATGTTGCCATCAGAACCTTCTTCTTTTTGTCAACCTTCTTCTTGGGTTTTTCTCTTTGAAGTTTGGGGCAATCATTCTTGTAATGCCCAGGTTCTTTGCACTCATAGCATACAACTTCTTTCTTGCCAGATCTTCTGTGCCCATAAGATTCCTTTCTATGATCAGATTTTCTGAAGTTGTTGAACTTCTTTCCCTTGTGCTTCCAGAGTCTGTTGATCCTTCTGGACAACATGGATAATTCATCTTCTTCTTCAGAAGAAGATCCTTTAGAGCTTTCTTCAATGACTTGCAAAGCTTTAGCAGATTTATTAGATTTTAAAGCAATAGATTTACCTTTCTCTTTCTTCTGAGGTTCATCTTCCTCAAGCTCAATTTCATGGCTCCTTAGTAAGCTGATGAGTTCTTCTAAATAGATCTTGTTCAGATCTTTAGCCATCTTCAAGGCAGTCACCATTGGTCTCCATCTTATAGGTAGACTTCTGATGATTTTCTTTACATGATCTGATGTGGAGTATCCCTTGTCCAGAACCTTTAGACCAGCTGTAAGGATCTGGAATCTAGAAAACATAGTTTCTATATTTTCAGATTCTTCCATTTTGAACGCTTCATACTTCTGTATAAGCGCCAGAGCCTTGGTCTCCTTCACTTGAGAATTTCCTTCATGATTCATTTTAAGTGACTCAAACATTCCATGAGCTGTTTCTATGTTAGTAATCTTTTCATACTCAGTATGAGAGATTGCATTAAGCAATATTGTCCTAGCCTTATGGTGATTTTTGAAATCCTTCTTCTGGGCTTCTGTCATTGATTTTCTATCAACTTTCTTGCCATCCTCATTTGTAGGATGTTCATAGCCATCAATAACCAAGTCCCACAAATCAGCATCATACCCAAGGAAGAAACTTTCTATCCTGTCCTTCCAGTAATCAAATTTCTCTCCATCAAACATGGGAGGCTTTGTGCTGATTCTATCCCCTTCATATTTGTTACAGTTGGATGTAGAAGTATCACCCATAATGACAAACAGATATTTATCAAAGTAACTTTTCTCACTGGATCTTTACTGACACGATTAAGTGGTAGCACACGCAGAACCAAAGCTCTGATACCAACTGAAGGTGAGAAAATTACTTAGAAGGGGGGGGGGGGTTGAATAAGTATGACAAATAATCAAAGATTCAAACACAGTTATTTTTATCCTGGTTCGTTGAACTCAACTACTCCAGTCCACCCTCTCAAGAGTGATTTTCCTTTCTCAGTCAAGGACTTAATCCACTATTTAATCAAACAGATTACAATAGTAACACCTAAGAACAACTGTTCTTAGTCTTCTCAAGAGCTACTGATCCCAACTGGATCCTCTTAAGGAAACCTTTTACAATCAATGTAAAACTAATACAAGAGTAAGAATGCTTCTAAAAAGCTATTATCACAACTGTGTTATTTCTCTTAAGTTTTAGAACAATGTTACAGCAAATAGAATATAAGAGCTTTTGAGAGATTTGCTTTGAGTGAATTTTGCAAGTAGTTCGTTACTAAAGAAGATGGAGTGGACTTCTTTATATAGGAACTTAGATCCATGAAGTCTTCTCAACTGTGCTGAAAAGCCTGGAGCCTTTTGTCTTTACATTGGAGGCTGTGCTGAAAAAGCCTGATGCCTTTTGTCTTTTACTTTGCAGAAACTTTCCTTAGAATGGAATGCACAGATAAAACCTTTTTGTCTGTGTTCTTGTGTCTAGCATAAAAGAGGAAAGAGCTGTTGAGATATGCCAACGTACATATTCAAATCTTCTTCACTTAGTAAGTTCAGCTATCAACATCAGAGTTTGGATCTTCAGAATCTCTAGAGTAGAGATCTTCTGGATCTTCAAAGTCTTGGGATGTTCTTCAGATTATGCTGAATCAGAGTATATGCAGCTTGTGTGCTTGAGCGTGTAGTTCTGTCAGATCAAAGTCTTCTATATCAGATTCTCAATACTATGCAGTGTAGTATCTTCAGAGTCTTCTGAACTCTCAGAGTCTTTTATTCTTTAGAGGCTTCTGCTTCACAATCTTCAGTAGATAGCACTCAGATTCTTCTGGAGGCAGCGTTCAGATCTTCATTTAAGATGCTCTTGAACCTTTGAAGCCTTTCATAATATCATTGTTCAGATCCAAATTTGCTCTTTTAAGAATATTTTCTTTAGTACCTGTAGCAAACAATCTAGAACAACTTTAGAGTATATAATTCTTGAATACAAAATTCATAAGTGTTATCATCAAAACATAGAGATATTACTAAGAAACAATCTATGTTCTTACAAGAATATGGCTAGAGGGCAAGAGGAAATGAGACAAGCTGCGAAGAGAAATGTTACTAACCCTCATGTGCCTGTTGGCACAGTCCCGACCCCAGGTGGTGCAATCCCCATTCTTGTTGGCATAGTTCCTCCACCCAGTGGCGCAGTTCATCCTCCTGGAAGTACACTTCCACCTCGAGTTCATTATGATGACCATGAAGACTTCTACATTCCCCGTGATGATTCAGCTGTGGATGCTTTTGGGCCACCAAATACTGACTTGGAGAAGAAGTTCAACGCTTTGCAAGAAACTGTTAGAGCAATGCAAGATCTTGATGTCCTAGGGTTAGACGCTGCTGAAATCTGCCTTGTTCCTAGAGTCAAAATACCTTGGAAGTTCATCATCCCCACTTTTGAGAAGTATAAGGGTAATAGTTGTCCTAAGACCCACATCAGGTCATATTGTAGGAAAATGGCTGCTTACTCAGATGATGAGAAGCTTCTGATCCATTTCTTCCAAGACAGTTTGACTGAAGCCTCCATAAAATGGTATACACAACTTGAACGCTCTCACGTTAAGAATTGGAAAGAGTTGGCGGACGCATTTGTAAAGCACTATCAGTATAATACTGATATGGCTCCGAACCGAATGTGTCGCAACTGCGAAAAACACCCGACGGAAAAACAGAAGAGTCGTCACCGAACATTATTTATTCCAGAGAGAGTAAAGTAAACGATCGAAGAAAACCTGAAGAACGGGAAAAGACAAGGTCATCCTAACCAAATCTTAAGTTCGGGAGTCGGTTACACAAGGGGAAGGTATTAACACCCCTCACATCCGTTGTACTCAACGGGATCCATGCTCGTTCTCTAATCAAAGGGTGTGTTATCTAAAAGCTACTGCTAAATAGAAACGTGAACAAAAGAAAAAGAAAGAAACTCGATAGGACATCACCGCCCTATGCCTACGTATTCCCTCGTGCAATGGGAAAGTCAGAGTCAACGTAGTTCGGAAAACTACGGGTGATGGGGGGAAGGTTGCTCGCCAAGACATCGCCGTCTTGTGCCTACGTATCCTCATCTTGTATGAGAAATCAGAGTAAACATAGTTCGAGCAACGAAACCACAGGTTGGTTAAGTGTTTTTTATGAGCAACCTTAAGTTCCCATTCCAGCAGTTAGGGTCGATGCCTGTTTGCGATAGGACGGAAAAGTAACGTACTCTTTTCTGAAAATTAGAGTGAAGAACAATCCCGAAGGATAAAAAGGTTTGAATTTTGTTTTTGAGTTTTAGTGAAGTGAATTAGTTTATTTGGTGATTCACGTTGCACTAAAGAGTATGACATAGGAGCGAATGCATCGCATATCGCCCAAAGGGCATATGCTAAACACTCTAGACAAGTGAGGAGAAACCCCCCACTCACCATTTCTCATGTACTTAAGGCTCGTAGCATACAATGTTCATCGTATTTATTAGATGAGTTAGAATGTGTTTTGAGATGAGAAGAGAGACGCACTGAAGGTCTAAAGGAAACTCGAACCTAACGTTGTAATGCAAAATGGTCCTAAAGTTGGGATGCGAAAGGAGATCATATCCTAATGTTAGCATGTAAAATATGGACCTAAGGCTGAGGTTAAAAGGGACTAGCCTACTTTTTGTCATGCTTGGATTGTGCTCCTAGTGTCTATCTTACTCCAAATTTAATCGAAAATTAAATTGGAATAAGAAACCTAAGGGAGCATGCAAAGGCAAAGCAAAAACAAGAAAACAAGGCAAAAACAGCAGCTACAACAGCGCCTCCTGCACAAGACAACAATAAAATCCAGCATACAAGCAAGACAACCTATAACAACACATGTTTCAGCACAAAAATAGGTGTAAAAGACAGGCAGCAAGCAAGCAAGGCAAGGACAACATGCAAGTTCAAAACAAACACAGCTGTGGAAAGTTGGGCAGCAAGTAAGCATGAATGCAATTAATCAAGAGCAAACACCAATCATGGATAAATATAATGCAATCATGAATATGCCTCGAAAATTATGCATAACCGATCAACAATATTGAATCAACAAGAAATCAACAAGATCAACATGCGTTTCAATTCACATTGAATAATCGAACAATCAAACAAGCACGCAACAAGTGGAATCAGAAATAAATGGAAACGTGCATCAGACATCTAGCAAAGCAAACATTCATGATAACCAATTAACATGATATAAGAAAGCAACATGTGATCATTCACCGATCAAGCAACACTAGAATGCTATGCGAAAACCATACAGTACGTGTTGAAGAATCGAGATCAAACATTTAAGAACGATGAAATATGTCAAAAACAATCCACATAAATGCATCATATCAATCCATGAAGTTTAGATGTGAAAAGGAACCCCAAACAAACAAGAAAAATGCAAAACAAGGCATTATGTTCAGTGGTAATCGGTTACTGTAATTAGTTACCCGTTGTAAAAATAGTCTGGAACGTGAAATTTATGAAGGGTAATCGATTACCCATATGTCGTAACCGATTACCTCTGAACCAAAAACAGAAAATCTGCCCCCAAAATCTATTTTTATCACCAAACAACTTATCCAATCACTCATATGAACATGTGATCAATTAAGTACAAAATTATTATCAAATATCAATGATCAAGCATCATATAAACACAATTAAACATTGAAATCACAAATCACAAAGATCCAAATCACCCAAATAGATCAAAGTGCATCAAGAGCCATGGATCTACATTGTGATTATGCAAATAAGTTCAAAACTGAACTAGATCTAGAATTAGCAACCTTCAAAGCTGAGATTTGCGTTGGTGAGTGTTGATTCACTTGAAATTAACAGATCCAAGCTAGAAATCTAGAGATTCTTCAAGATCCAAGAGCTTCCTTATGGTAGAAATGAAGAACAAGCAAAATCAAGCCAATATTGATCCAAAAGCACTTCAAATCTAGCTTCCAAAACCAGATCCAAATTCAAACAGAAATTTAGTGATGAATTGAAGATAATAGAGATGAATGATGGAGGTTTAGCTCTAGAGTTCAAGGACTCCAATGAAGAATCAATGAACTTAAGTGAAAAGAGCTTTAATGGAGGTTTTGGGAGTGAAAAAGTTGAGAGAATTTGAGATGAAAAATGAGAGTGAAATGGTGTGAATAAGTGAGGTTTGGAGCAAATTCACTTAAATAAGCTCTAGGTTTGGAATCAAAATATGGTTTAGAATATGGATTAGTATTTGGAATGGAAATTAGGAGTGGAATTAGGAATCAAGTGCTTGAAATTTGGAGCGAAATGGTGAAAATTGAAACAATTCTAGATCCTTCCAATGATGATCATGTGAAATCAATGGTTGGAAATAATTGAAAAATTTGCAATGCTGGAAATTCAAATTCCTTGGCTAATTTCGCCCAGGGTAACCGATTACCCATATGTGGTAACCAGTTACCACATTCAAAATTTCCAAAAATGGCGCCAAATGGAGGGAGTCATGTACAATCATCAGTTGCCACTTGTTCTAAACCCCGTTAAGCCTCTAAAATTTGCCCTTGGATGTTATAACTGTGAGAATGCCCGAGATAGCCCGTACATCGTCTCCTGAGCTGAAAATAACCTGCTGAATAAAATAAAATTGGCCCCCGATGGCTGGGCAAAATAAATGCTGGAGCCTCTGATGCTCACTGTTTAAACTCTTGCGATGAACGGGAACCTTGAGCCACATAAATACCTTGATCCCATGTCTCAAGAACCAATGCTATGATATACATAAATGTAAAAATGCACAGAAACATAAGCCATTAAACCAAAAACGATGAGGCAAAATCTAGGGTGCTACAGCTGCTCCTATTCAATAGACTTGAACGTGAAGGGATAATAGCAACAACTTTCAAACATTCAAGGTGCATAGAGATTGAATACCAAAAGAACCCAGAAATTTGCAACTTGCGGGGATGTAAAACATCGAATACCAACCAAAAGTTGAGATGCGACACACTGAGGATAACAATCTAAGATGAACAAAACATCAACCAAAAGTTGGAATGAAGCGAAGGATACCAACCAAGAGTAGGGATAGACAACCAAAGGATACCAACTAAAAGTTGGGATAACAATCAAAGGATACCAACCAAGAGTTGGGATACGAACCAATGGATACCAACCAAGAGTTGGGATAAAAACCAAAGGATACCAACCAATAGTCGGGATGGAAACCAAAGGATACCAACCAAGAGTTGTGATAACGATCAAAGGATACCAACCAAGAGTTGGGGTAAACAGAAAACCGACCAAAGGTAACCGTCTGGGGAACAAAAAATCAAATCAAGAACCTACAGGACGTACAATCAATGGACTTACAACCTGAAGGAAAAGACAACTCCACTGGGGACGAGGAGAAGACGAAACAAACAACTCTACATGGAAAGATATCTATCAGCAGATAATAACCAAAGGATATTAATCAAGAGATGGGATAAAGGTTACTCCCTGGGGATAAAAAGCAAACACTACCAACCAAGAGTTGGGATAGCTAAGGCTATCAACCAAAGGTTGGAATTACCTGTTGAACCCCAAAATTTGACCAACCTTTTTTAGTAATTTGGCTTATGTTTCATTTCATTTGCATTTGCATATCATTTATCGTATACCGTGCATTACAACCCCTTTTTTCGCGTTTCAGACGATTCACACCAGTTCGAATAAGGAGATTTATTTCGGAATTGAGTGGAGTTTGCTCTCATTCTGTTGGTCCAGTCCGTGTTGGTATTTTCGGTGACGTTTCGGTGCTCGCCCGTTTTTCCATGGCATTTTGCATTTTTATTTACTGCTTTATAGTTCTTTTTATATAGTTTTCTAGATTTTATTTTTATTAATTCTTAGCATAGATTTTTTTATTTATTAAATAGATTTTTAATATTAATAGTTTAGAATTAGATTTTTTTGTTTATGATTGATTTAGTTTAATATTATATTAGAATAGTTTAGATTTTTCTTTAGAATTATTTTCTTTTAATTAAAATTATTTAGCTAGTTTTTTAGTTTTAAAATTAATTAGAATTTAGTTTTAGAATTAATTGGTAATTATTAGTATTATTAAATTAGGATTAATTTGTTTTATTATTAATAGTCAGATTTTTATTTAGTTTTTAGAATTAATTAAGTTTAGCTTAGAATATTAATAGATTTATTTTATTAGTCATTAATTGAATCAGCTTTTTTTTATTCATTGTTAATTAATCATTTAATCAACCATCAGCACTTCATTAACATTTTAATCAGTTTAGCTTAGAATATTAATAGATTTATTTTATTAGTCATTAATTGAATCAGCTTTTTTTCATTAATTGTTAATTAATCATTTAATCAACCATCAGCACTTCATTAACATTTTAATCAGCCACGCCACATGTCAAAATTCTGCTATTTAAGCTATTATTCATCATCACCTTCCTTCAGCCTCTCAACCCTAGCCACTACAGTGTCCCTTCTTCAAACCACCATCAGAAAAACCATCAACTTCATCGACTTAATTCTTCTTCATCCCTACACCTTCCTCTTTTTCTGCAAATCAAAACTCAAGCAGACAATATCCAAACATCAACATCTTCACCTTTCGCCGAACAACCCAGAAGTTTCAAACCTTCAACCTCCATCAAATAACCAACTTTGTCATCCTCATCAAATCACCAGAAACTCGTCTTCCCTCATCAACATCTTCCAAAACTCACCACAAAACATCCATTGATTTCTTCAAAACCTTCAATGTCCAACTCATAAACCCATCTCGAGCCACCATAGCTCACACAACCGTTTGAAATGCAAAAACCCAGCCACCGCGACGCCATAACCAGAACTTCAAACCCACCTTTCATTTTCGTTCTTTCATCATCTCACAACTCCAATCGCCACCAGACGTGAGATCCACCACTCAACTCGTGTTCATCAGCCTTCAGCTACCCAGAAAACACACCTCATCTTTCCTTCATCTCACCAACAACAAAACCCCTTTCCAAAACCCCTTCCATCATCTCCAGTATTCTTCATCGAAAAAACAGAACAGAAGATGAATCAAAAATGGCGAACAACCATAACAGTATCGAACCATCACCACTTCCATCTCCTCCTTTCAAGCGTATGCCAATCTCCAACACAATAACTTCAACCTATCTTAAAACTCAAACCTTTGATCATCACAAACCAACCGTTAAACATTCACAATCGTAAAATACGCATTCTCGAAACCTTCCGTTCTCAGACCTTCAAATCCAAACGCAAACCCCAACTTCCTCCATAACATTAATGCTCCTTTTTTACCACCCGTGTTTCATCTTACCCCCTCCTCTGTTTTTTTTAAATTATTTTTTAAATATGTAAATATATATTATTTTTAAAAAAAAACAGCTTGTTAGTTTTTAGTTAATTCATTTTTTTAGTTAGTGTGTATATATATATATATATATATATATATATATATATATATATATATATATATATATATATATATATATATATATATATATATATATATATATATATATATATATATATATATATATATATATATATATATATATATATATATATATATATATATATATATATATATATATATATATATATATATATATATAATCTAAAAGTTATTTTAAAATAAATATTAAGAAACTCAATAAAACTAATTACAAATATATATATATATATATATATATATATATATATATATATATATATATATATATATATATATATATATATATATATATATATATATATATATATATATATATATATATATATATATATATATATATATATATATATATATATATATATATATATATATATATATATATATATATTTCAATTCTTATTTTCTTTTAAAAGTTTTTATATTCTATTTTCTTTTAGAATTTCAATTTCAATTTATATTAGAGTTTTGGATTACTTTTTTTTTTATATATTAGAAGTTGAATTTTATTTCTCATTTGTTATTGGGCGTTTTATCCCACTTTCTGTTTTGGTCGATGACGATATTTCCGTAATTCATTACTAATCAAATTATTGATGAATAATGTTGGATCCGAGACCACTTCTTTCTCTCCTCATCTCTTTTCATCTTTCGATTTTATTTTGACTTGTCTTGGATCGATGAAGTCTTGTATCCGTAAGACGAGATCCCACTTCTGTTTTTGGCCCGTGCAACACGATTCAATTAGAGAACGATCCTCAATATCGTTTCTCTATCTTTTCCATAGTATGGAAATCAATACGCGACCTCCTATAGTTTGACTTCTCTTATAAGTCAAGGTACGATGGTTTAGCGTCACATTGGTCCCGATTCGAAACATCATCATCAAGGATCAAAGAGGAGAAGCTTGGAATGGAGCTTGCACGCATTGTAAAGGGTCAACGGAACCACTCCGTTCAGTAACATCTTTCTAATTCATCTGTTTTATTTAACTGTCGAGTGTTGTGAGCCGTAAGCGATAGACACGTGGGAAATGACGGGTGGGGAGCCTCTTCTCATTCATCTAGAGTGTTTAGCGTATGTCCTTTGGACGATATGCGACGCATTCGCTCCTACCTCTTAGGTTTTAGCGTGTGCGTCCCGATCAGTTTCCTTCCTCTCGCCCCTGTGCGACCGAGACTCCCTTTTCTCTCGCCCCCGTGCGATCGAGACCGTTTTTCCGTAGTTAGCTGAACTACAGCTGCTCTGATTTCTCATACCAGATGAGAATATTTAGGCACAAGACGCGATGTCTTGGTGAGCACACTAACAACTAATTTCTCTCTTCTCTCACCTCCGTGCGATCGAGACTTTCCCGCTGACGACTAATATCCTCTTCTCTTGCCCCCGTGCAATTGAGACTAGTCTGTTATTCTAAACCTTTTAGGTTCCCCGTACCTCTAAACCAATGACATACTACGTCCGTTCTACCGCAAACAGGTAACGCCTAAGTCTCCAATGGTCGAGCAGCAATACACCTAACTGCTAGAATGCGTGCGCTAGTATCATCTATCTTTTCTCTCGCTCCCCGTGCAATCGAGAACACCCCATTTTCTCGTGGTTAGCCTGAACTACGTTTTGCTCTGATTTCTCATACCAGATGAGAATATGTAGGCACAAGACGCAATGTCTTGGCGAGAAATCCCCCCCGTAGTTTCCCGAACTACGTTGACTCTGACTTTCCCATTGCACGAGGGAATACGTAGGCATAGGGCGGCGATGTCCTATCGAGACAGTTCTTTCTGTTTAGCATTAGCATCCATAGATAGTTTGTTTTTTCACTCATAGACTTGACAACAAGCGTGGATCCCGTTGAGTACAACGGACATGAGGGGTGCTCATACCTTCCCCTTGCGTAACCGACTCCCGAACCCAAGATTTGGTTGCGATGACCTGTCTTCTCCCTTTTTCGTAGGTTTTCACTAATCGTTTCCTTTCCCTCTCTTTGGGATAAATAAAGAACGGTGGCGAATCTTCTGTCTTTGCTGGCCCCTCTTCAAACCGATGCGACATTACCACAACGCTGATCGAAGGCGAAATGATGGGGAATAACATCCTGAAAACAGCGACCTCACCGGGGAGTATACTTAACCAAAAGTTGGAATACAACGAAAGGTACCGACACAATCTACTAACTAAAAGTTAGAATCACCTGAACGCCAAACAAAACCCAAGCACAAGCTACCAACCAAAAGTCAGAATCACTGCAACACTCTGCAAGGGATAACATCCGACCAAAAATTGGAGAACAAGGCCACTAACCAAAAGTTAGGATCACCAGAACGCCAACCGAAGGCGAACTCTGAGGGATAAAAATACCAACCCTAATAGTTGAAACAACAAAGGAAGACTACCAACTAAAAGTTGAAATTTACAACCCAAAAAAAAGACTACCAACCAAAAGTTATGATCGTCAACCAGGAAACAAAGGTTACCAACCAAAAGTTGGAATAACGTCAACAAAATGACTAAGCTAGGGATTACCAACCAAGAGTTGGGATCAAACAAAAGCCACCAGCCAAAAGTTAGAATCCAGGAACACCGATCGAAGGCGAACTGACCACAACGAAGACCACCAACCAAAAGTTAGAATAATAGACTCCGCAGTGGAAACCAAAGACTACCAACCAAAAGTTGGGATAACGTCAACAAATTTTACCAACCAAAAGATGGAATCAAGCAAGGCTACCAACCAAAAGTTGGGGATCACGCCTAGGAGATGAAAACTACCAACCAAACGTTGGAATAACATCAACAAAACCTTACCAACCAAAAGTTGGAATCACATCGAAACACCGAACGAAGGCGAACTCACCGCAACGAAGAATACTAACCAAAATTTGAGCTAACTACTCCATAGGGGAAACGAAAGACTACTAACCAAAAGTTGGAATAACATCCAGGAAAGGCAGACTACAAATCAAAAATCGGAATAGCGTCAACAAAGCTTTATACTAAGCTGGGGATTACCCACCAAAAGTTGGAATAACATCCAAAAGTTGGAATAACATCCAGGAAAGGCAGACTACCAACCAAAAATCGGAATAGCGTCAACAAAGCTTTATACTAAGCTGGGGATTACCCACCAAAAGTTGGAATAACATCCAAAAAACAATGGGTTACCAACTAAGTGTTGGGATAACAACTCCGTCGGGGAATAGAAGAGGACTACCAACTAAAAGTTGGGATAACATCCAACCACAATGGACTACTAACCAAAAGTTGGAATGAAGCAAAGGTTACCAACCAAAAGTTGGGATAACAACTACGAAATGAAGATTACCAACCAAGAGTTGGAATAACAGCGACAAAACTTTGGACTAAACTGGGGATTACCAACCAAGAGTTGGAATGACACACCCAAAATAGGCAAGAAATAGAATCAACCGACTCATGAACTACAAGGAATGCTCCGACGGGGAAAGATAAGTTTAAACAAACGACTCTGCCGAGGAAAATGACGTTTAAACAAACGATTCAGCTGAGAAAAGAGAAGTTAAACAAACAACTCTATTGAGGAAAAGAAGTTTAAACAAAAAGACTTAGCCGAGAAGAACCTGAATAATATAAATAGCCAAAAGATCCACTCTGATGGGGATAACACGAAAATATCCTGAATAAGAACCAACATCTGTCGAAGAGACAACTGGAACCAAATGTATCAAACCTGGCTTATGCTTCAGATTCATATGTTTGAACATGGCGTAACGCTCCATATGAAATGGAAATGCAACGCATTTGGGAGGATGCTATGTAAAATGCAAATGTAAAGGAACACAACCCGGAGAAGTGCTGAGAAGACCAGCAAACCAACCCTGTTGAGGAAAACGCCCTGGATGGCCTTCTAAAAACATCACCCTGCTGGGGAATACGCCTTGGATGACTCTCTGAAAAACTTCATCCTACTGGGGAATACGCCCTGGATGGCTCTCCTAAAAACTTCACCCTATCGGAGAATACGCCAAAACATCCACTCAGTGAGGAATCAAGAATAACACTGAAAAATTCAACCTGGTGGAGATAACAATCTTTTGCTGAAGGTTTCACTCTGCTTAGAATTCAATAATAATAATCCGCCCTGCTAGGGACATATAAGTAACAATCCGCCCTGCTAGGGATATCAGAGACTTCTACTGAAGATTCCATTTTGACGAAGAGATGAAAGTAACCTCTATTAATGATTCCCCTCCACTGGGAATGTAATGAACATCTACAGAGAACTCCACTCTACTATAGAATGAACAAGCTCTACTTAACATCTGCCCTGAGGAAAATGAGAATACCATCCGTCAAGAGCTCGTCCCAAAAATTGACCCTGAAAGATGCCAATGATCATTGGACTTTGCTGGAGATATCAATCTACCGATGATGTACCTGTCGATGGAATTAACACTAAACTCAGCTCGGGGAAGAAGTTCATGAATACTGATCTTACTGAGGAATGACGTCAAGGACGTCGACTCTGTTGGAGAGTAAAACTAAATTGAAATCCATCCTGCCACTGAGGGAATATCCTTCAACCTTACTCTGCTAGGAATATGCTGAGAATAAATCCACCCTACTAGGGATTAGCCTCTGTGGGGAAACATAAAATATGCTCCGCTGGAGTTACGATATACACCTTTGCTGGTGACAACACTTCTGACTTAATAACTGAATTTTGTGGGGAAGACAGAATCTTTGCCGTGGGAAAACAAAAATCTTTGTTGAACAAATTCCTGACTGCATAACACCACTCTACCTGAAGTAGACACCTTTCGAACACTCGCTGGGTAGTACAAATCTACTTCGGATGGGAAATACAACTCTGAACTTCTGCTAGGGGAGGAATGATTCACCATGCATTATTGTTATAACTTCACCGTCGGCGAGAGGATCATGCCATCATGCAATAAACAAGAAACAATAGGATGCCCCACGTGTGAAATGGCTACCTAAGTTACCATTCATGACACTGGTCATTCAAGTAAATTCATTTCTTTCATTATGCTCTGAAATGAATACTTTATTGATAAAAAGGCCTGTAAATAGGAAAATTACAATTCGAATGCAATTCCTGAAAAAGAGGTAATTGCGCAAAAGCAAAAAGAAAATATACAAATGTCAGCAATGTGGGATCAGATATCCACCATGTGTCGATTTAGTTATAACCTATATGTCTTCAACGTTCCCAAATGTTTCTCCTTCTGAAAAGAAGGATTGGACTGATTCCTTTCTTTCGGGATAACCATGTATTAGATAAGCTCACAGATCGAACATAGATCGCGGTCATTTGCCTTCAAATCCCTAACTTTTGCTTGGATCGGCCTTTCATATTTTCAATCCATCGGGATACCCATTTTTGCCAAGGTCGCCTTTTCAGGTTTTCAACCTTGCGGGTTCATTCTTTTTTCTTTTATCCCTAATTTTTGCCCGAACCTTTTCTTTTTATGGTTCGTTGGGATACCCCATTTTTGCCTGGACTTTTCTTTTTCTGTCTAGAGGGTCTCTTTTAAGCAAATATTTTTTTAACCACGTCTGCGTTCACAGGGGACGAAAAATCTTCACCATCCATGGTAGATAGTAATAAGGCTCCGCCAGAGAAAACCTTTCTTACCACATATGGACCTTCATAGTTTGGATTCCACTTGCCCATGTGATTTGTCTGAGGAGGAAGGATCCTTTTCAACACCAAATCACCCATCTAGAAGCACCAAGGACGCACATTATGATCAAAGGCCTTCTTCATCCTACTCTGGTACAACCGGCCATGAGCAATGGCTGCCAATGTTTTCTCGTCAATCAGACTCAACTGATTCAATCTGATCTGCACCCATTCAGTTTTGTCAAGCTTCACATCAGATAATACCCTCAAAGAAGGAATCTCAACTTCTAATGGTAGGACTGCTTATGTATCATACACCAGTGAGAAAGGAGTTGTCCCAGTTGAGCGAAAGGAAATATCTCATGCCAATCCTTATAGGTTACAACCATCTTCTGCAAAATCTTCTTGATATTCTTGTTAGCTGCCTCAACAACGTCATTCATCTTCGGACGATATGGAGAAGAGTTGTGATGCTCAATTTTGAAACTCTGGCATATTTCCTTCATCATCTTGTTATTAAAACTTGAACCACTATCTCTAATGATTCTTTCTAGAATTCCATAACAACAAATTATATCCTTCTTTATGAATCAGACGACCACCTGTTTCGTGACATTGACAAAGGAAGCTTTTTCTACCCATTTCGTGAAGTAATCAAGCGCAACTAGAATGAAGTGGTGACCATTGGAAGCATTCGACTCAATCTTTGCAATCATATTGATGCCCCACATAGAAAAGGGCCAAGGAGATGTTAACACATTCAGAGGGGTCGGTGGCACATGTAACTTATCATCATAAATCTGGCATTTATGGCATTTTCTGGCGTATTTGAAGCAATCGGATTCCATAGTCATCCAATAATACCTAGCTCTCAATAATTTTTTGGCCATGGCATGTCCACCAGTATGAGTACCAAAAGAACCCTCATGGACTTCATCCATCAATAGGCCTGCTTCATGTTCACCAACACAAACAGCAAGACCATGTCAAAGTTTCTCCTGTATAGTACATCATCCTCGTTTAGATAGGAGTTATTAGATAACCTCCCCAGAGTCTTCCTATCTTTGCTGGATGCCCCAGATGGGTACTCTCGGGTCTTGAGAAAATGATTGATATCAAAATACCAAGGCTTTCCATCTGATGCCCTCTCAATTACAAACACAAAGGCGGGTCTGTCAAGACGCATAATGGTGACAACTGGAGCTTCATTCCATAAATTCACTTTATACATCGATGATAATGTGGCCAAGGCGTCCGCCATCTGATTTTCAGCCCTAGGCACATGATGGAACTCAACTCTATCAAAGAATGACAACAATATCCTTACATAATTCTTGTAAGGCACCACGTTGGCCTGAAGAGTCTCCCACTCTCTTTTAATCTGATTAACAACCAGCACTGAATTGCCATATACATCAAGATTCTTGATCCTCAGATCAATGGCCTCTTCTAAACCCATAATGCATGCTTCGTACTCAGCTTTGTTATTGGTGCAGGCGAATGTCAATCGGGCAGTGAACGGTATGTGGGAACCGTGAGGAGTTGTAATGATTTCACGGATTCCATTACCATATGAATTAATAGCTCCATCGAAAACTAGTTTCCACTGAGACCCAACCTTAGGACCCTTATCAAGTAAAGGCTCATCACAGTCTTTCATCTTCAAAAACATGACGTCTTCATCTGGAAAATCAAACTTCATCGGCTGATAATCCTCAATCGGCTGTTCAGCAAGATGTTCTGACATAATGCTTCCCTGTATGGCTTTCTGGGAAATATACTAAATATCCTACTTTGTTAAAACCATTTGCCATCGGGCAATCCTTCTAGAGAGTGCTTATTTTTCAAAGACATACTTGATCAGATACATCTTCAAAATCAATAGGGTTGTATGGTTTAACATGTAATGTCTCAAATGCTTAACAGCCTAAGCGAGTGCACAACATGTTTTTTCTAGCATTGAGTATCCCGACTCACAGTCAATGAATTTCTTACTCAGGTAGTAGATGGCGTGCTATTTTCTACCCGACTCGTCCTGTTAACCGAGCGCACATCCCATTGAATTCTCAAGAACCGTGAGATACATGACCAGAGATCTCCCTGTGACTGGAGGCATGAGTATTGAAGGTTCCTACAAATACTTTTTTATTCTTTCAAACGCCTTCTGGAAATTTTCATTCCACCTGACCGTTTGATCTTTTCTCAACAATTTGAATATTAGTTCACAAGTGGCTGTAAGATGAGATATGAACCTTGTAATGTAGTTCAATCTCCCTAGGAAACCACAAACCTCTTTTTCCATTCTCGGCTCAGGCATTTCTTGTATAGATTTTATTTTGGCAGGATCTACCTCAATACCCCTTTCACTGACAATGAACCCCAGTAGCTTTCCAGATCTAACCCCGAAGGTGCACCTGTTAGGATTCAGCCTCAGCTTGAACTTCCTTAACCTTTCAAACAATTTCACAAGATTGACCAGATATCCTTCCTCTGTCTATGACTTCGCAATCATGTAATTAACATATACCTCGGTCTCATGATGAATCATATCATGAAAGAGAGTCACCATTGCCCGCTGATAAGTTGCCCCGCCATTCTTCAATCCAAAGGGCATTACCTTATTACAAAAAGTCCCCCACGGTGTAATGAAATTAGCTTTCTCCTTGTCCTCTAGGGCCATCTTGATTTGGTTATACCCATAGAAACCATCCATAAAGAAAAACACAGAAAATTGAGCGGTGTTATCAACCAACACATCAATGTGGGGGAGCGGGAAATCGTCTTTCATGCTCGCTCTATTCAAATCTCTGTAGTCAACACACATCCTTACCTTTCCATCTTTCTTAGGAACAAGAAATATATTAGTGACCATGGAGGGTAATTCGTGACAGCAAGAAAACCATCATTCAACTGCTTCTGAACTTCTTCTTTGGTTTTGGCTACCATGTCAAGTCTCGTCCGTATCAACTTCTGCTTGACTGGCGGACATTCTTCTCAAAGAGGAAACCGGTGTACCACAATATCTGTATCCAGCCCAGGCATGTCTTGGTAAGACCAAGCAAAGATATCCTTATACTCACGGAGCATTTCAACCAATCTTCTCTTGATACTGCCTTCCAATGCAGCCCCAATTCTAGACTCTTTCTTCTCGTCTTCGGAACCCAGATTGATAACTTTAATATCCTCTTGATGAGGCACAATGGCCCTTTCCTCCTACATGAGAAATCTGGCTAACTCTTCGGGTAGTTCACAGTCTTCATCAGTCTTTTCTTCAGCTTGATAAATGAGATTATCAAAGTCATACGAAGCCATGGCTGAATTTGAATCGATGGTATTTGATAGAAAAGACCTGCATGATAATGTTTATGTTTATTATGCGATGTGTCATACCCCAAAATTTCCCCCTAGATTCCATTATCATTCTAGGAGCATCTACATTGATTATTCAACCTTAACCTATTTCAAGTTTGTCGTTGTCAAGATGCAGCTGAATTAGGGTTTCAAACAGTCAAGAAATCAGGGTTTCTAGGGATTGATCTGTCAAGGCTTTAGATTGATCCTCCACATAAAAAGTCTCTATATCATCAAGGATAACACATGTGATCAAGAATGAGTCCAATTTGAGTTTGTCACCAAGAGAATGGAAGCAGTGCAGTGCAAGAACCCTAATTAGGGTTTCTTGTTGGAAAAGTCAACTGTAGTTTGAATTTTGGTCTAGAAGATTTTCCAATGAGGTAATTGTGGTCCATGAGGCTCATATGACCCAATTAATTCTACCCAAGAAGTTTCAAGGCCTCAGGGAACCCAGAACATCAACAGTCGATTCAGAGATTTTCAACTATTCGGTTCGTCTATCAGGATAGTCAACTCATTGACCAGTAGGGTTTTTACCCCAAATTGAAGCCAACTTTGTTTCCAACATCATTTAACATATAATTATGAAGTTTTATGGATATTTAATCAAGAATTGATAGATAACTTGCAAATCAAGAAACAAGGGTAAGTGAAAAAACCCTAATTTTGATCAAACTTCAAATGGTCATAACTTCCTAACCGCACATCCAAATGGAGTGGTCCAAATCTTGTTGGAAATGTCTTAAGGAGCCTTACAAAAGTGTCCTGACCCATACGCAAAAAATGAATGGATTTGGAGTTATGAGCTCATCAACTTGTAAGTCAAGAATTCAGCATTTTCACAAGGGGTTTTGACCTAGTTTCAAGTGGAATGGGTTCCTAACTAAAACATCAATGTTGTAGTATCTAATGGGGGCTTTATAAAAAGTATAAGTGGGTTCCATGACTTCTCATGGTTAGGGAGAACCAAAGCTCACAAGTTGGCAAAAACTCACTACTGCAAAACCAGTTCAGCATGGATGTCTTGATTCCAAAGCTTCTCAAATCAATTCTAATCAAGGTTTAAGCCTCATTTATGATCTTCACATTGCTAATGGAAGTGTTTAGCACCAGTTCCCACAAATTTGGCACAAGAATTTAAGAAAATCATTGTTTAATGCAAGTTGCAAATGTGAATAGTGAAGAAAGAGAAAAATGGTGGTTTCCCTCATCAAATCACCAACTACGTTGCAGCCAGTCACTTCCTATCCTTTCAACTACGTTGCAGCCAGTCACTTCCTATCCTCTCAAGCATGAAGAAAATGACCTTTAGGGTATGGAGAGACCTTGTTAGGGTGGCTTGAGGTCAGTAATGAAGATTTACAAGATTTCCAAGTTTAGAAGGCCAAAGTTGGCATTTTGTATCAATCTGCCCATGCCTCTCACTCAAGACTCTTGGCTATAAATAGAACCTCATTATCACATCCAAAACACACCAGTTCCATGCTAGAAACCAGTTAGAACTCTCTCCTCACTCAATCACCAAGTTCTTTCCAAACTTCTCCAAAATTTGTCTTGCAAAATTATTTCCAAAACCATTTCCAAACATTTTCCAACTCAAACAATACTTCAAGCACATCAAAAATGATGTATTAGAGCTGTCCAAGACCTCACATTATCCAGAAAATCGTCCAAGAAATAAGTCAACTATCAAAACCTCATTTGTTGACTTTTCTACATTTTGGAGAGCAGCCATTAAACCACAACACTTCCTTGAGTTCCAAGACCACTCACACCTTACATATGACCTATACAAACAATCCATGATTGATTCACACTTCTGTAACAAGATTTGATTAAGTTTGCTTTTGAAATCTTTGGACTTTTTGGTGATTTCTTCACTAGCAAGGCATTCTTTCCATTACCTTACTTGGAGGCTATTTTGAGCATCTACTCATCATCATTGGAGCATTTTCAGACTGTTAAAGAGCTTGTAGGATCTTGGCTTTCTTATTTCTCAAGCTTGCATCATAAGGCTACAAGAGGTAAGCCTACAACTTGCATTTCTCATGCTACTTTGAGTTCTAGCTATGCTTTTGAGTTGAACATTGTTTAGACATGTTTTGTGTATGTTATGTGTCATGTATGAACCATTTCTTGCAGTAAAATATGTATTTTTAGGACTGTCAAATTTCAGGTCATAAACTAGGTCCAAACCTGTTACATTTTGCATAATGATTCCAATATGCCAAACCACTCGTGCATTTCTTGTTTTATTTTGTGCTAACCTCTATATATGATGCATATGCGATGTTTGTACACTTGTTTCACAAAGCACACCACTACACAATGTTGTTCATGTGTTCTTGTATTTGGTTGTAACCAAACTTGCCCTACCAATGATGCTGTCAGGTTTTCTTGTGAGTTCATGGTATGGTAAAAAAAAGTTGTACCATTGAATTCCTTGTTCAAACCATACAATTTTCACTTTTGTTTCACCTCATTTGGTTAAGTTTTGATTGAGATCCATTCTTCTTGTAAATGGCCTTAGGTTGCCTTACCTTGCCTTGACCTAGTTTTGCCCATTTTGTGCACCAACTTCCCATGATCATAACTTGCTCATTTTTATGCTATTGAATCCATTCTTTTTGAAAACTACTCCTTAACATGCTATTTTCATTGAGTGAAGAAAGAATTCAAGGACTGCTATCCTAGAAATACTTTGGTCCACTTGAATAACATGTGTTTTTAGGATTTTTTCCATGGTGTTCTTGAACTTTTTCAACATGTAACTTGATTTTTCTTGTGAGAATTGTCTTTATGATTCATATATGTTTTTTAACATGTTTAAATGTTCAAGTTGTTTGATTCATTTCCTTGCTATGTTCATGCTTGCTTTTGTGAATGCATACATGTGAAAATGGCCTGTTGAACTTCATCTATGACCTATACCATGATTCTTGATGTTTTAACCTCTTGAATATGTTTATCGTGCCTCATTCTACTTGTTTATGTGTCTTGTTAGAACCATAACATGTTTAGGGTTTGTTTCTTGCCTTTGTGAATGCTTGAATGTGAATGGTATACCTTGAACTTCTTTGTGATTCATAACATGATTCTTGATGTTGTAACGTCTTGAATATTTTTTTCATGCCTCATTCTACTTGTTTATGTGTCTTTTTAGAACCATAACATGCTATGGTTTGATTTATGACTTGGTTTTTACCATGAAACTTGCTTACTTTTCCCCATGAAGTGATGAACAAATACTTGAATTGTTGTAACATTTCTTGTGTTTTTTCTTGTTTGATTGTTATCAATACATGTTTAGATGGTCTTATGTTGTTATATTTGATCTCATTTGATACTTATAACATGCTTGCTTCAAGTTGTAACTTGTTTGCATCAATCTCGTATGCTATGGATGAACTCACTGTTGTTACACATGTTCTTTACTTACATTGATGGTTGTTACCTCTATGTCTTTATGTTGATCTTGACTATTGTTCATATGTTGTTACATGTTCTTGCTTACTTCTTTAACTTTGTTAAGCCTTCCCCGAGTGATGGAACTTGTTAGTTCTCATCCAGTTGCCTCATCTTTCTCCTATTCCAAAGGAAAGTTTCTCCATTGAACCCCAGGGTCATAGATAGCTCGTTACCCTCCCTTTGACTTTGTTAAGTCATCTTGAACCCTAGCTTAGTTAAGTTAGAATCTACTAGCCATCAAAATTTGCTTAAGTCTAAAAGACTCACATTTACTAGGAGTGTTCTTCAACTAGAACCCTAGGTTAGAGTTTGTCAACTCTATGTAAGGATCATTGTCATGATTACTTACTCCCCTCCTGGCTTTTGTCAAAGTCAATCCCCTTGAGTATACAACTTAGAATAGAGAGTTTTGTTAAACTATATACAAGCATTGTTATGTTTGTTCCCCTTTGAACCTATATCATAATCAAGTGTTCATCCATCCTCAGTGAGGTGAACTACGATTGCACTGATTCTATCCTAGTTAAGATACGTAGGCAGAATATGCGATATCTTTGCGAGAAAACTTAGAAACATCAACCCTAGGTATTTACCTTAAAATCCAAACCTTGATCCCAAACCATATCAAGTAGTATAACATATAAACATACAAAAGGTTCCTGTAGAGTACTACAAATGTTTAGGATGTGAAATATCTACCCTAAGCATAACCAACCCCGATCCCCGAATCTCTTAGCATTGTTGTTACATCGCGCAAAAGGTCTTTCTTTCTTTAACCTTTCCTTAGGATAAATCAAAGTCCGGTTGTGAATTTAACAAATTAAGATTCAAGTTAATCAATAGCTTGACATCCGATTCTCACCGCAACACGATGCAACAAACAAAACACATTGACATTTTTCTGTTTAATATAATGCAAAAACAAAAACAAGAAAAACAGGGATCACAATATTTGAATGCAAAAAAGTCCTTTATTTATGATAAAGTGAAAATAACAAAAAGGCCCCATAGGTTGGGTCACTACGCCGTAGGCAAAATGTAGGACTGAACATAATCAAAACAATGAACGTTACTCTGCAGTAGTAAAATGAATGATTTCTTCAGTAGTCCATTTGCATAGCTTCTGGCCAAGATTACATGGACGAATCCAGACATCCATATCGCAATCACTGTCACCTTCGTCATCTTCAATGGCATTAATCCTGTCAAATATCACACCGCCGCTGGTGAGTTGAACATGCCCCCTGTACCTCAGAGTGTCTTGAGAAGAACTGAAGGGTTTGTATCCCAGGCCGAACTTTTCCTGCTTGACGGGAACATTAAGAACTTTGCCCCACTTATGAGAAGAGCCGAATTCTATGATAGCACGGGCTTCCTTGAATGATGACATGGAAACCTCTGGGTCGTTGACTTCTACGGGAGACTTCTCTTGAATCTGAACTGTTTCAAATGAGTGGCAGAGTGTTTCGTGGATCTCCCCATCCACTTCCACATACTTGAAGGATGACAAATGACGAACCATGATACCCTCTTCACCGCATATTGTAACAACTTTCCCTTCCATCATATATTTTAGCTTCTGATGCAACATTGAAGTAACTGCTCCCGCAGCGTGTATCCAAAGCAAACAACTGTATGTTGGCTGGATATCCATAATGTAAAAAGTTGCATCAAAAATCTTTGGTCCTACCTGAATAGGCATCGTAATCTCCCCAAACACTGATCTGTTATATCCATCAAAATCCCTCACAACCAAATCACTTGGCGTGCATATCAAACACTGAGTATCTAATTTAATTAATGCCTTCTTCAGTAGCACATTGAGGGATGATCTTGTGTCAACTAGGACGTGCGACAACAGGGACCCTCTACACTCCATTGATATGTGTAAAGCATGGTTATGGTTCCTCCAGGCAGGAGTCAAATCCAGATCAGTAAAAACCAAACCATTACCAGTGTTTACATGAGCTACTACCCCTTCCAACTGATTAACAGAAATTTTCTGGGGTACATATGTTGAATTCAAGATTTTCAATAAAGAGTTGCAGTGTGTCTCCGAACACAGCAATAATGACATAATGGAAATCTTCGAAGGAGTCTGGATTAAGTGATCCATAATCTTGTAGTCATTTTTTCGAATGAGTCTCATAACTTCCTCCACGTCTTTCGAAAAACATCATTACCAACCTGTTGTTGGATGTCCTCCTCAATCACTGCCTTACCCTTCCCTTTGTCATTCCTATCAGTATTAACCTCCGGTGGGGAAAAGATCCTGCCACTTCTAGTGATACCGCCAACACCAACTATATTCTCAACCGAAGAGCTTTCGTACGAAGACCCTGTCAATTCTTGCCTCTGCCCATTACAGAACACCTCTTCCCCATAGTTCCATCGGATGACTTTAGTGCTCTCGTACAACACAGGTCCAGGAACATTACTGATAATCGACGCTGGCCTAACAGGCGCCAAAATATTGATTATCCAGTATGGAATAGAGATTGTAGCAACTTCACTTCCATCATTACTCACCTTATCCTCAACGTCTTCTCTTACAATCCTGTCAAATTGTAAATAACCGTCATCAATCATCCTCTGAATACCCTTCTTCAAAAGATCATAGCCCTCAACCCTCAGGTTGCGCTTCACACTCTGAGCAGTTAGTAGAACATCTCGAGAACACTCCCTTCTTCAACAAATTATCCTTCACGAAACTCAATGGTGTCTTCAAATCCCCAACATCAGTTATCAGATTCAACTTTTCTCCCATAATATCAGCGTTAGCTCTAGCCACCCCATGATTCAGCATCAGGTTTTGATTCACATTAGGCCCCTCGTTGGTGAAGTTAATAGCCTTTGAGTCAAGCAAGTCCTGAACTTTGTGCTTGAAGGCTTTGCAGTTGTCAATATTATGGCCCGGTGTTGCAGTGAGAATCATGATACCAAGCTATTGATTAACTTGAATCTTTAATTCTTAAATTCACAACCGGACTTTAATTTATCCAAAAAGGAAAGGTTTAAAGAAAGAAAAAACCTATAAAAATGCAAAGCAAAAAGCAAAGCTTAAAGCTAAGCAAAGGGAGATCTAAAGGTTCGGGGGTTGGTTATGCATAGGGTAGGTATTTCACATCCTAAACATCTGTAGTACTCTACAGGAACCTCTTGTTAATATTTGTGTTTGCTAAAGTTTGCTTGCTAAGGGAAAGTGCTAAGGGTAAAGATAAAGGTTGAAACGAAGGAAAAAAGAAAAGGTTGCTCGCCAAGGATCGGGGCCTTATGCCTACGTATTCTCAAAAGGAACTTTGAGAAATCAGAGCGTTCGTAGTTCCCCTATCTAGGGGGGAGGAACTCTTGACTGTGGTCAAGGTTCTAAAGGGATGCAAGCCTTCATAAGGAAGTACTTACAGGGAGTGCGGTGACTCCTAAATCTATGTTGAGATTGTTGTGATAAAAGATGTCCACGACGGGACGGTAAAAGAGAGCACGACGACTCGAATCCTAAGGCTAGGATAAAGGATAAAAAGGTTGTCCACGGCGGACGGTAAAAGCGAGCACGGCGACTCGAATCCTAAGGCTAGGATAAAGGATAAAAAGGTTGTCCACGGCGGGACGGTAAAAGCGAGCATGGCGACTCGAATCCTAAGGCTAGGATAAAGGTAACATCAAACAATGTCACAATAATGTAGACAAAAGGGTTCAAAACCTCTTTGGGATAATCAAAAGTTTTTAAAGATGAACCACTTAAATGCTTACAATCCAAGTTGAAATTCAAACTCAAGTTCAAAGGGAGCTAACAAGCCAAGTTCATGTCAATTTCAAATTAAACTCAAATGGAATTAAAGTTTTGAAATGAAGAATGAGAGATAGGAGGGTGAAAACCCTAAAATGGGTTATAACTTGTTCATAATGCAAAGTGTTTCTAAAATAGGATTTTTAGAATTCCTTAAACATTATATAGAAATATGTTATAAAACAAGAATTTTACAAAAAGAACCACTTAAAAATGATTTAAAATGGAGAAGTTATATGGTTTTTAAGTTTGTGAACAAAACATGAAAATCTAAATGATAAAAGGAATAAAATGCACATGGCAAGACAATGAATCAAACAAATTTGATTATTTAAACATGTTAACAAAAATTTATGAATAATACAAGATCAATCTCACAAGAAAAATCAAGTTACAAGTTGAAAATTTTCAAGAACATCATGGTAAAAAAAACCTAAAAACAATCATGGTAGCATGTGGAATGCATGTGGAAAGTTCACATTTATGAGTTTTAGGTTTACCTCTTGAAGAAAACTTAAGCAATAAGAAAACCAGAGATCTTGAGAGTTCTTCCAAGATCTTGTTACATAAGTTTGGAAGTGACTTGGATAGCTTCAATACATCATACTTTATGTGTTTGAAGTGTTTCTTGAGTTGGAAGAAGTTTGGAAATGGTTTTGAAAGGTGTTTTTCAAAAGCAAATTTTGAGGAATTTTGAAAACTTAATGAGATTTTGCAAGAACTTGTGATTGTGTAAGGAAGAGAGTTTTAGCTGGTTTCTAGCATGGAACTTGTGTGTTTATGATTTAGGAAGTGAGTTCTATTTATAGACAAAGGCCTTGGATCAAGGTATGGGCAAAAGTGAAGCAAATTGCCAATTTTAACCTTCCATCACGAAACTCTTTGAGTTTTCCAATGCAATCTTCATCTTTATCTTTAAACCACTCTACTAAGATATTCTGCATACCCTATATATCTTCTTCATCATGCTTGATGGGATAGGAGATGACTTGTTGAATTAAAGTTGATGATTTGACAATGGTAGCCATCTTTTTCTCTTTCTTCACTATTCACGTTTGCAACTTGCATTAAATAATGATTTCCTTTGATCTTTGTGCCATTTTCGTGGGGATTGATGTAAAAAGGTTTATTATCAATATAAACATCATAAGTGAGGCTTATTCTTTGATTAGCATCGATTTGGAGAGGTTTTGGAATCAAAAGAACTCATGCTGACCTGGTTTTGCCAATGTGAGTTTTTGCCAACTTGTGGACCTTGGTTCTCTCTAACCAGGAAGAGTTATGGAACCCACTTGTACTTTTTAGAAAGCCCCAATTAGGTACTAAAATATTTATGGTTATTTTAGGAACTCATTCCTCTTGAAACTAGGTCAAAAACCCTTGTGGGTTTAAGGAGTTATGGCTTTGCCCTTTTCAAAACTTTAATTTCCCAACTTTTTGATTACTTCTCAATTCTTGATCAATTGGTCACAAAAATTCATGATTAGATATTAAATGATGTTGGGAACATATTTGGCTTCAATTTTGGGTTAAAACCCTGTTGGTCAATGGGTTGACTTTTCAGTCAGACGAACCAAACGATTGAAAACCTCTGAATCGACTATTGGTGTCCTGGGTTCCCTGAGGCTTTGAAACTTCTTGTGGGGACTTCAATAAGTCATATGAACTTCATGGACCATAATTACATCATTGGAGCACCTTTTAAATCAAAATTCAAACCACAATTGACTTTTCCTGATCAGAAACCCTAATCGGGGATCTTGAACTGCATTGTTCCTGATCTTTGTGTGAAAACCCCAAATTGGATTCATGATTATCCCAATGTAGTATTCTTGATCGTGTAGAGACTTGTTTCATGGCGAAATAATACAATGCATTGACTGATTAAATTGTCGAACCCTCGATTCCCAACTGTACAGAACCCTGATTCGCCTGTAACTTAACAAAGACAAACTTGAAATATGTTATGGTTAGATAAACAAATGAATATGATCCTAAAATGGTGATGAAGATCTAAGGGGTCAAAATTTGGGGTGCAACACCCAGGGCGCCTGAATGAAAATTGCATCTGGCATTCGCATCATAACCCGAAGGCGGTGTACCAGTGAGAGGGGACAAAGTCCTCTTTTAAACCAATTGCAATAGCAACATATGATGATGTAACATCTGAGAATACGACATCGGAGGAGTCTCAAACTGCCTGTCAGCCATTCTTGGTCTAGC
Organism: Lathyrus sativus; assembly: GCA_963859935.3. Classification (NCBI taxonomy): domain Eukaryota; kingdom Viridiplantae; phylum Streptophyta; class Magnoliopsida; order Fabales; family Fabaceae; genus Lathyrus; species Lathyrus sativus. The sequence goes on along the minus strand of OZ012739.1, from coordinate 652,923,076 downwards.
AGCGTAAAGTCGCGGAGCATTAAGTCGTCGCTGAGGTGCTGCTGGGATGGCCACAGTAGCAACTTGCTAATGATAACGAGGTTGCGCTCTACGTTTACCTTGTGAGAAATAACATTGGCATCCCCTTCCCTCCTTTTAGGGTTCACTGAATATGGTTTCTTTGCTCCTCCCAAAGAGGGTCCATCACCATTTGGAATCTTTCCAGACTTAATCCCACTTTCGACTCTTTCACCAGCCATTACTAGATCAGAGAATCCCACAGACATACATCCTATCAACTTTTCAAAATACACGCCAGGTAGTGAAGTCATGAACATATCGATCAATTCTCTTTCCACCATAGGAGGTTGCACCCTCGCTGCTAAATCCCGCCATCTCTGAGCGTACTCCTTGAAGCTCTCAGTATTCTTCAGTGACAAACTTTGCAATTGTACCCTGTTCAGTGCTAGATCACTATTATACTGATAGTGACAGACAAAGGCCTCGACCAATTCTCTCCAACTGTGAATATGAGTTCTCTCCAACCCCATATACCATTCCAAAGACGCTCCTGCCAGACTGTCTTGGAAAAAATGCATTAACAACTTTTCATCATCGGAGTATGCAAACATTTTTCTGAAATACGCTAGGATGTGTACTCTAGGACAGGTTGTCCCTTTGTACTTGTCAAAATCTAGTAGCTTAAACTTGGGGTGAATCCTGAACCCAGGAACTAGACTAAGATCTGACATATCGAGACCTAGAGAGTTCTGATTCGTAAAAAACTTCATCTTCTCCTTGATTAGTTTAAACCTCTTGTCAGCTTCAGTTGGCAAACCACACTCCATATCCTTCATGGAAAAGACGTCATCTTGGTGATCTTCCAAATGAGGGCCAACAGTCCCGTGCATATCGCTCACACTTCCACCAGCAACATTACCATTTTCATTCACAGCACCTCCACCTAGAGGTAAGACAACAATAGGAATACCTTGTGGAATAGAACCGCCAACATGTGGAGGAATAACACCAGATCCTCCATGCAAGACACCTTCTTCGTCGACCCGTGCTATCAATTCCTGGACCATAGTTCTCAATTGTTCCTATCCACTGGCAACATTCTGCATCAGCTCCATAAACTGGACCATGCAAGCTCTGACTTCCTGCAATTTAGCCTGAACCTGATCCATTACTTTTTGCTGATTCCCTCGAGTTGGATATCTGTGGAAACAAAACTCCCCAATCCTGTTATTGAAGAAAACCAAGCAGAGATAAGAACAAAAGGCCACTGCAGACACCTGTGATGCAAATGAAAATGCAGGATGCAAAATGCAAACATGTCTATGTATTTACAAGGAGATCTCCTCCTTGATTCCAGTTTCAAAAAAACAAGAACAACATAAATGGATAAAAATACCACAAAAATCTTCTCATATATCAAGTAAAGTTGAGACAATACATAACAACACATGAGAAAGATCATAATACAAAAAGGTAATGATCTCATCCAACATACCTCGTGATGATTAAGATATAAAAGAAAAGAAACTACTATATTATATCAGCAAATAGTCCTCCCTAGCAATCATGCTCCTTGCTCCAGGTCTGAGCCTTCTTAAGCATCAACTTCGTATCTAGATGGTCTGGTCTGACAACCAATTCTCTAATGAGGATGTCCCTTCTACGTATCACCTCCTGTAGACAATGGCAATAGTCTTCCCAAGCATCCTTGCTGAAGGTATCTTCCAACCTGGGTCTCTTCACATCTGCTCGGATCTTGAGCTCCTCAAACGCTGATAAAGTCTCATGGAATTTCTACTTAATTGTGTACCTACGGGATGATTCTACCATTAGTTCTTTCTACTTGACCTTGAGTTGCGCCTTCAACCTATCAATCTGAGTACGAAGTTGGTCTTCCCTGTTCTTATTGGCAGTTACCGTAACATTCCATTGCTCATTGAATTTGGACATCTCTAGATACACTCTGTCTAAATCCTCCTTCTTATGCTTTAAAATGCTGCAGGTACTTTTCAGATCCTGACTGATCCGTTCTCGCATCCTGATCTGCTCAGCTAGCTCTTTCTCCAGCTTGGTCAAAGATTCTGACTTCGTCTTGGTCAAATAAATAGCTTCGTCTTTATCATGCTTCAGCTAACTGATCTATTGCTTTAACTCTTCATTCTCTTTGCACAAATCTTGCTTCTCTGCCCAAAGCTTGTTATATCTCAGGATGTTGATTGTTGTAGGCTCTTCAACCTTCAGGGGATACAATGGTTCTTCAACAGGAAACGACAATAGTACCCTTTCAACTCTCTTCTGAATCCATTCCACGTAAGGGTCATAAGCTCTGCAACACCTTTACCCAAAGAAAGATTTCCCTTTTTATGAACTCTTCTCCATGCTTCTTCTATTCTAGTTAGAATATCATAATCAACTACACCTGTGAAGTACAGGGATTCCTGCATTTCCTCCTCTTTCGGAGGTCCCCTCAAAGCATAACCAAACAGTCTAACAACAAAAGAAGGGTTGTAATTGATTCCCTATTTTCTTCCTATCAAGGGTACATTGGGAAAGCTCCTACAACTAAAGACGAGCTCATGACCTAGCAGATCTTGGTTGAACCAGATAATATCCTTAGTTGTTAAACCCATAAGCCTTCTTGACCATTCAGACCTAACCCCGGTATCCACAAAAGCTCCGACGCGAGGAAGGTGATCTACAAACCACTTGTGCAAAAACGGTGTACAGCAAGAAACAGTTTTTCCTCTTTTATTCTCATTCTTATAGTGTATTGAATGATACAAATCTCCTAGGAGAGTGGGTACAGGGTTTTTTGAGACGAAGATGCCGAAAGCGTCCATGTCAATAAAGTCTGGTATGTTGGGAAACAAAATAATTCCATATATGCACAGAGCCAAAATAGCATTGAAAATCACCCAACACCCTTCTTTGGCATACTTCCGGGCTTTACCCACCAAGAAAGACAAGGTGAAGCTAGAAGCTCCATGTCTACGAACCACGTCATCCACCAAGTTAGACTTGCTCAAATAAAGAGCATTAGCAAACTTCTCAAGGCCAGGCTCCTCCTCTGAATGATAGAATGGCATTTCCTCTAAGCCCAAAACTCCCAAAATGAAAGCAAACTCTTCCAAAGTAGGAACTAAGACATAATCCGGAAAGGTGAAGCAGCGTAATTGAGGGTCATAGAACTGCAACAAAGCATGGATAGCCCCTTGCTCGTAGTTTGTAACTTTGCGGACAAGGCTTAGGATTCTCCCATAATCTCTTCTGAAATCTTCGAGAATGCCAGGATCAGCCATAGAAATCATACCAAATAAAGGTCCAAGGCCTGGTAATGAAAATTTGTAAATGATGGTCTTTTTCATTTTAGCTTCCATCTCAACAAAAAACAAGGACCAGAATCAAGGGAAACACAAAAACCTATGAAATATACAGACATGCAATGTTAAATGCAGGATGATTATGCAAATGCAAACATGGGATCCAGGTATCCAATGCTCAAAAATTGTTGTTGTGCTGTTGACTGAATCAGAACTCTGCTCTAATAAGAAAACCTAGAAACTCTGACATAGTATCCAAGGTTAAAGGTCCACTCTGACAAGAAAACCACAAACCCGGGTTGGTTGGAGGTCAAATTTTCCTATAAAACCCATCCCTCTCACAGGTAGGTTCTAGTCTCGAAAGGTACGACATCCTATGCAGGTTGTAGTATCACGGACTCTTAGGTCAAGAAACGATGATACGTTAACCATTTATGGTTTTTCATCATGGTCAATCGAGGAGGTCTCCACTGACTTCCCAATGAACGGTCTCCAGAGTCGTTAGCTTTCAGATCCAACACCCCTCAACTATCCAAGATGCACAGGATAGGATGTCTTAAAAGAAAGCCTTGTCTGGACATGAATTTCGTGTAGACTCTTGCGTGGAAAGATGCCACACAAGTCTATATTAATCTCCACACTAATACTAGGTGTGTACTCAAGCCTGGGTATTGGGCTTATCTCTCATGGAACCACCCACCCAACAGCAGCAGAATAATATGATAATAGTAAAATGCAAATGCAATAATATACAATAGGCAATGTACATAAAGCAAATAACTGCACAAAAGTAAACACCCAAAGAAACAGAACAGACAAGTGCTAGGATTGACTCGCATAGGGAACAAATTCTTTTTCCCCAGCAGAGTCGCAACTGTGAAAAACACCCGGCGTAAAAACAGAAGAGTCTCAACCAAACTTTATTTATCCCAAAGAGAGGGAAAGGAAACGATCGAAGAAAACCTAAAGAACGGGAAAAGACAAGGTCATCGCAACCAAATATTGGGTTCGAGAGTCGGTTACACAAGGGGAAGGTATTAACACCCCTCACATCCGTTGTGCTCAACGGGATCCATGCCCGTTGTCTAATTAAAGGGTGTGTTATCTAAAAGCTACTGGTAAACAGAAACGAGAACAAAAGAAAAAGAAAGAGACTCGATAAGACATCGCCGCCTTATGCCTACGTATTTCCTCGTGCAATGGGAAAGTCAGAGTCAACGTAGTTCGAAAAACTACGGGTGATTGGGGGAAGGTTTCTTACCAAGACATCATTGTATTGTACCTACGTATCCTGATCTAGTATGATAAATTAGAGTAAATGTAGTTCGGGCAACGAAACCACATGTTGGTTAAGTGTTTTTTATGAGCAACATTAAGTTCATATTCCAACAATTAGGGTCGATGTCTGTTTGCGGTAGAACGAAAAAGTAACGTACTCTTTTCTAAAAATGAGTTTGAAGAACAATCCCAAAGGATAAAAAGGTTTAAATTTTTTTGTGAGTTTTAGTAAAGTGAATTAGTTTGTTTGGTGATTCACGTTGCACTAAAGACTATGACATAGGAGCAAATGCGTCGCATATCATCCAAAGGGCATATGTTAAACACTCTAGACAAGTGAGAAGAAATTCCCACTCACCATTTCTGATGTAGTTAAGGCTCGTGGCGTATAACGTTCATCGTATTTATTAGATGAGTTAGAATGTGTTTTGAGATGAGAAGAGAGACGCACGAAAGGTCTAAGGAAAACTCGGCCCTAACGTTGTCATGCAAAATGGTCCTAAAGTTGGGATGCGAAAGGAAATCTTATCCTAATGTTAGCATGCAAAAGATGGAACTAAGGTTGAGGTTAAAAGGGACTAGCCTACTTGTTATCATGCTTGGATTGTGCTCCTAGTGTCTATCTTACTCTAAATTTAATCGGAAATTAAATTGGAATAAGAAACCTAAGGGAGCATGCAAAGGCAAAGCAAAAACAAGAAAACAAGGCAAAAATAGCAGCTACAACAGCGCCTCCTGCACAAGACAACAACAAAATCCAGCATACAAGCAAGACAGTCTATAACAACACATGTTTCAGCATAAAAATAAGTGTAAAAGACAGGCAGCAAGCAAGCAAGGCAAGAACAACATGCAAGTTCAAAATAAACACAGCTATGGAAAGTTGGGCAGCAAGTAAGCATGAACGCAATTAATCAAGATCAAACACCAATCATGGATAAATATCATGCAATCATGAATATGCTCCGATAATTATACATAACCGATCAACAATATTGCATCAACAAGAAATCAACAAGATCAACATGCCTTTCAATTCACATTGAACGATCGAACGATCAAACAAGCATGCAACAAGCGGAATCAGAAATAAATGGAAACGTGCATCAGGCATCGAGCAAAGAAAACATTCATGATAACCAATTAACATGATATAAGCAAGCAAAGCATGTGATCATTCACCGATCAAGCAACACTAGCATGTTATGCGAAAATCATACAGTATGTGGTGAAGAATCGAGATCAAACATTTAAGGACGATGAAAAACAAGCAAGAAAAATGAAAAACAAGGCATTATGTTCAATGGTAATCAGTTACTGTAATCAGTTACCCGTTGTAAAAACAGTCTGGAACGTGAAATTTATGAAGGGTAATCGGTTACCCATATGTCGTAACCGATTACCTCTGAACCAAAAACAGAAAACCATCCCCTAAAATCCATTTTTATCACCAAACAACTTATCCAATCACTCATATGAACATGTGATTAATTAAGCACAAAATTAATATCAAATATCAATGGTCAAGCATCATGTAAACACAATCAAACATTGAAATCATAAATCACAAAGATCCAAATCATCCAAATGGATTAAAGTGCATCAAGAGCCATGGATCTACATTGTGATTATGCAAATAAGTTCAAAACTGAACTAGATCTAGAATTACCAACCTTCAAAGATGAGATTTGCTTTGGTGAGTGTTGATTCACTTGAAATTAACAAATCCAAGCTAGAAATCCAGAGATTCTTCAATATCCAAGAGCTTCCTTATGGTAGAAATGAAGAACAACAAAAATCAAGCCAAGATTGATTCAAAAGCACTTCAAATCTAGCTTCCAAAAGCAGATCGAAATTCAAACAAAAATTGAGTGATGTATTGAAGATAATGGAGATGAAGGATGGAGGTTTAGCTCTAGAATTCAAGGACTCCAATGAAGAATCAATGAACTCAAGTGAAAAAAAGCTTTAATGGAGGTTTTGGGAGTGAAAAAGTTGAGAGAATTTGAGACCAAATTCTGAAATTGAGATGAAAAATGAGAGTGAGATGGTGTGAATGAGTGAGGCTTAGAGCAAATTCACTTAAATAAGCTCTAGGTTTGGAATCAAAATATGGTTTGGAATGTGGATTAGTATTTGGAATGAAAATTAGGAGTAAAATTAGGAATGAATTGTTTTAAATTTGGAGGGAAATGGTGAAAATTGAAACAATTCTAGATCCTTCCAATGATGATCATGTGAAATTAATGGTTGAAAATGATTGGAAAATTTGTAATGCTGAAAATTCAAATTCCTTGGTAAATTTCGCCTAGGGTAACTGATTACCCATATGTGGTAACCGGTTACCACATTCAAAATTTTCAAAAATGGCACCAAATGGAGGGAATCCTGTACAATCACCCGTTGCCACCTGTTCTAAACCCCGTTAAGCCTCTGAAACTTGCCCTTGGATGTTATAACTGTGAGAATGCCTGAGATAGCTTGTACACTGTCTCCTGAGTTGAATATAACCTGCTGAATAAAATAAAATTGGCTGCTGGATCAGTGGGAAAAATAAATGCTAGAGCCGCTGCTGCTCGCTGTTTAAACTCTTGTGATGAAAGGGAACCCTGAGCCACATAAATACCTTGATCCCATGTCTCAAGAACCAATGCTATGATATATAGAAATGCAAAAATACATAGAAACATAAGCCAGTAAACCATAAACGATGAGGAAAATTTTGGGGTGTTACAGCATGCAACTGCAAAATCTGACTCAGAAGCCTAATGAATCCTTCAAAGACTTTGCGTAAAGATGGAGAGGTTTAGCTGCAAGGGTGCAACCACTATTACTTGAAAAATAGCTAACTAATATCTTCATGGTAACTTTGCAAGGTCTGATCCTTGAATGCTTAGCATCTACCACCTCTACAGTATTTTTAGAACTTATTATGGCAGGTGAAAGATTGGAGAGCTTGATGAAGGCTAGGAAAATCCAAAACGCTAGTGGATCCTTGAGCGGACCTAAAAAAATTGTATCAAGGATTTATAAAGAAGAAAGAAGGAGAAGCCAATGACGCTTCTATGGAAAAAGGAAAAGCTCATCAAGGTTACCACCATGTTGCTGCTGTTACTTTTTAACAATCACTTGCTATCCCTGCTAGCCAACTTGTGGCTCAGCAACAAGTTTGACAATAACAACCATATCAACCATGTCAGAACCAGTACCAAGGCCAACAGAGACAACGAAGGCCAGAAAAAAGATTTGACCCAATTCCGTCAATGTATGCTAGGTTACTTCCATACCTTTTGAAAGGAGGGTTAGTGCAGTTAAGGGAGATGAGGGATCGTCCAGCTGCCCTTCCCCCTGGATACGATGTCAATGCATACAGCGAGTTCTATTCTAGCGCTCCAGGCCACAACATCAAAAATTGCAAAACCTTGAAGTATGTTGTTCAAGACCTCATTGACTCGAAAGCAATTAATTTTACCAGAAATACTCCCAACATCAAGACAAACCCCATGCCTTCTCATCATCACTCCACAAATATGATTGAGGACTCTAGAGGGATTCAATTGGTTTCAAACATTGATAAAATGAAGACATTTTTTCTATTGTTAAAGAGCAACTCTTGTCAAAGAATATTTATCCCGGTTGTCCAACAAACGGCCACATTTGTTTGATTAATCCTCAAGACTGTATTAAGCTGAAGAATGGTATCCAAAGCATGATTGATCAAGGGGTGCTTATGGTAGAACAAATCTCAAAAGCTGAAGAATTTGCCACCCTCGATATTCCTTTTGATGCACTGGATATACCATAGATGATGAAGATGAACCATGAGATCTCCCTAACAACCTGGCTTGTGCTTCATTGACAATTCCTTGTGATGAGGAAGACTGGGATAATGTGTATGATCAGACTCATGTTCCTTTACAGATCCCATGTGATGAATCATTAGTGCTTCTCTATGGTCCAAGCAGAAGACCTCTTAATATACCTTACGATCCGATTGAACTACCCATGTCTCCACCTTCAATGAACCAACTTGTTATTTCAACTCCTGCTCCATTTCCTTACTATAGCACAAAAGATGTTCCTTGGGTATACGACCATGTTGTCTTTCTTAATGGGTAGAAGGTTGGGGAAGAGGATATCCTAGAAGAGAAGAAGACAGTGGAAAACATTGTTAGGACTAGTGGCATCACCAGGAGTGGTAGATTTTTTGCGTCAACACCACCGCCTATCAACAACCATGGTACTGTTAGCAAAGATGTTAGGAAACAAGTCACCGCTGAACAGGGGTAGTCTTCCAAGAAGAAAGTTATCTCTAATGAAGAAATGGAGGAGTTTCTGAGGATTATACGAAAAAGTGATTACAAAGTGGTTGACCAGCTCAACCAGACTCCTTCAAAAATCTCAATGTTATCCTTGCTAATGTGCTCAAAAGCTCCCCAAGAGGAGTTGTTGAAATTCTTGAAGGCTGCCCATGTGCCTCAAGAAATATCTGTGGGGCAATTTGAAGAGGTAGTAGGAAATATAGCTTCTGACCATATTCTAAGTTTCAATGACGGAGAATTACCCCCTGGGGGTAAGAATCATAATAAGGCCTTACACATCTTTGTGGAGTGTGTGGATGTTGTTTTCTCCTGAGTTTTAGTTAATACTGGGTCATCACTGAATGTGTTACCTAAGAATTTGCTATGCAAGTTTTCAATAGAAGAACTTACGATGAAGCCTAGTCAGACGATTGTGAAGGCTTTCGATGGAGCCAGGAGGACTATCATTGGTGAGGTTGACCTCCCAATTAAGATTGGACCACACACGTTTATTATCACATTCTATATGATGGACACCAACCCTTCAGCTGGTGCCGTGACATCAACCCATCATACTGAAAATTTCAACACATTCTCCTCTAATGTCAATCAACGGTTCGATGGTCTGGTTGAAACAATCTCAAGTTAGCACCGAGCTCTTACCACAAGCTTCAATACCTTAAACAGAGCGGTTTTGGAGTTTACCGAAAGAGCCGATGCTCAACTACCTCCGCCGTATCCGTATCATGGGAGAGGCCATCATTTCAGGGGGAGGAGACCTTGAAGGCTATGCATTCTACATATTGCATTTCATCATTTTGTTGTGTTGCTGTGAATTTTTCTTTGTATTAAGGATATCTAATGTGTCTATGTCATGAATCATAAACTTATATGTCATTTCTTGTGTGTATTTTATAGAAAACTTACTATTTTTTTCTATGCATGATAATATTTATCTCTCTGTTCCGTGTTCATTAACTGCGTTATGTGTGGATGTATGTTAATGTTTATCCTATTATACATGTTTTGATATGAGCATCTGTTATTTTTTATCATTCCTTGACATGGATTTCTTTCTTTTTAATGTTGTCAAAGGGGGAAAAAGTGTCAAGCAGTTTAGTAGAACCATAACGATCAAAGTGAAGACGTAGCATTTAACGCAAATGAGTAAGTAGGAATAAAGGCATAAAGCAAGGGGGAGGATAATGTCGCATATCATACAAACAGATTCTATGTGTTTTGCCATCATCAAAAAGGGGGAGTATGTGAGGGCAAAGCCTCACATACAAGATATGCTTGTTTTGATGATGTCAAAACTTAACTTCATAAAAGAATCGATGTTGGGCGTTATCACCATGTTGCATGTGCATACCTTGTTTTCTCATAACTTATTTGCTTGCATAAAATATCTCGGGTGTTGCATATAGAGATGTCAAAATATGTGTCATATGAGTTAAACTTCATTGGTCTATCATAGGTATCATCTAAGAGAGTCAAAAGTATGAAATTAGGCATTTTTTTAGCAATCTCAGGTCTATGAGTCGACCAAAGCTTTGTTCTGGTCGACTCATACTATGTGTCTAGATTTTGTATTTTTCTCAGGTGTGCTCGCGTCGACCTACCGGTCGACTCATACTGTTGGTATTTGTATTTGTCTAAAAATTCAGGCTATGCGTCGATGCATGCCTTGTTCTGGTCGACGCATGGTTGTATGTTTTACACAATCTCTTTTCTCGGGTTAGCTCAGGTCGACCCTGCACTCTACATGGGTCGACCGCTCGCTGTTTTATGCTATTTTTCTGTTATGTCTATTATTTTTGGAAAATGGTTTTATCAGTTATAACAGTTTTGTCTGGTATAAATATCAAGTTGCTCTTTTCACTTCATATCAATCATATTGAGAAAAACAAGAAAAGTGAAATAGGTGTTAATTCAAGTTCTCATCATCTTCATCTTCTTCATAGCATACCACAACAATCACACACAATAATCTTTGTTGTGCATTATGCATTGTTAGAGGTGATAATGTTCGAAGCTGCTGATTGGGTAGTCCGGTTCAGGTTAAGGAATTGACATTTTTTTTCTTGAATAAAACCTCTAGGGTTTTGTCCTCCAAGATTCTCTGAATTTGGGGGTTTTTGGCACGACTCTTCTTAACACATATTCAGCCGAGTGAAGGTAATCAAGGAGCGGTGGGTTTCGTCAACTTAGTAACGGTAAACAGAGGATTGTGAAGGAGAGTTTCGGGTTCGACACGCGAGTGATTGCAATCAACCAGACTAGGTTTTGAAGACGGAAGGTTGTTCAAATATAGAGCTGCAATCAGAGGTTTATTCACAAGCTGTCGAACGACTTGATTCGACTCGAATCAAGGGGCAAGAGGAGATAGCATCTACAATAACAAGGGTGTTCGTTTGTTTGATTGCTATTCAATTCTTGTATATACAATTCTACAACAGGTTAAATTTATATTATAAGGTCTCAATTCTATTATTAGAATTGAGGGCAGACATACCCCGAAGTGAGGACGACGGGGAAACTGCCTCAACATTTATTGTGTTGATATTTTAAGGCATTGGAATTACTCATACCACATAGTGAGTTAAATCAAATTGATAGTGTGACTAGCGTAGTGATTCTCATATTTCGTTATCGGATTCCATACAACTTAAACGCATATCCAGTTTTCTAGTAACCGTTCGTTTTAGACGGTATAAATTCCTTGGCCAGCTTTCGCAAATTAAAAAAATTTTTAAAAACCATTTTATTGGTAGCGCCGACTCTTTTAAGTAAGGGATCTATTCAACCCCCCCCCCCTCCCCCCCCCCCTTCTAGATCCGTGCCATCGTCTAACAAATATTGTTCCCGTGCCGAACAAAGATGGGAAAGTACGAATGTGTGTTGACTACATAGATCTCAACAGAGCTAGTCCAAAGGAAGATTTTCCTCTGCCTCACATTGACGTACTAGTGGATAACACAGCCCAGTTCTCTGTCTTTTCATTCATGGATGGGTTTTCCAGCTATAATCAAATCAAAATGGCTCCCGAAGATATGGAAAAGACAACATTCATCACCCCATGGGGAACTTTCTGCTACAAAGTTATGCCGTTCGAACTAAAGAACGCAGGCGCGACATATCAATGAGCTATAGTTACTCTCTTTCATGACATGATACATAAAGAGATTGAATGCTATGTAGACAATATGGTCGCAAAGTCCCAAACTGAGGAAGAACACCTCATTCATCTGGAAAAACTTTTTGCAAGACTAAGAAATTTTAGGCTGAGACTAAATCCCAAAAAATGCACTTTTGGTGTGAGATCTGGCAAGCTGCTAGGTTTTATTGTAAGTCAAAAGGGGATTGAAGTCGACCAAGATAAGGTCAAAGCTATCCGAGACATACCGGCACCTAAAATTGAAAAAGAAGTATGAGGTTTCCTTGGGAGATTGAATTACATTGCAAGATTCATATCGCATCGGACGGCCACTTGCGAGCCCATTTTCAAGCTACTCAGAAAAGACCAAGTTGTTGCGTGGAATGACAATTATCAAAGAGCTTTTGAGAAAATAAAAGACTATCTGCAAGAACCACCGATCTTGATGCCTTTAGTTCCAGGACGACCTCTAATCATGTACCTAATTGTGTTAGAAGGATCCATGAGATGCGTATTAGGTCAGCATGATGAAACTGGTAGGAAAGAACATGCAATCTACTACCTCAGCAAGAAATTCAACGACTGTGAAATGAGATATTCAATGCTCGAAAAGACGTGTTGTGCATTAGCTTGGGTTGCAAAGTGCCTAAGACAATATATGCTAACCCATACAACTCTGCTAATTTCTAAGATAGACCCCGTCAAATACATATTTGAGAAGCCTGCTCTCATCGGACGAGTGGCTCGTTGGCAAATGGTACTGACAGAGTACGACATCCAGTATGTCACACAAAAGGCCATCAAAGGAAGTGTGTTATCTGAATATCTTCCCCACCAACCTGTGGACGATTACCAATCTATACGCTTCGATTTTCCTGACGAAGACGTCATGTTTGCCAGAGACTATATAATTCCCGACCCAAACGATGGACCCGAACCAGGATCGCGATGGATGCTTGTGTTCGATGGTGCTGCAAATGCTAAAGGCTATGGAATTGGGGAAATAATTACTTCCCCAACTGGATTTCATCTATGATTCACTGCCAGATTATGCTTTAAATGTACTAATAACATGGCTGAGTATGAGGCTTGTATCTTCGGGATTGAAGCTGCCATTGATAATAGAATCAAGATTCTATACGTCTATTGAGATTCTACTCTTGTCATATGCCAAATCAAAGGAGAATATGAAACACTTGATATCCCGATAATCCCTTACAGAGATCATGTCTTGAAGCTAACCTCATACTTTGATGAGATCACTTTTCACCATATTCCTAGAGCAGAAAACCAATTGGCAGATGCTCTAGCAACATTAGCATATATGTTCCAAGTTAAGTGGAAGAATGAGGCACCGACCATTCGTTTAGAGTACCTTGATAAACCTGCTTATTACCTGACAACTGACGCCGCAGAGCTTAAAGTTGATGATCATCCTTGGTTCTATGATATCAAGCGGTATCTAGAAACATAAGAATACCCAGAAGGCATCACCATCACTGGAAAGAAATATCTTAGGAAGCTTTCGTCAAAATTCTTTCTCAGCGGTGATGTACTATACAAGAGGAACGATAATTCGGTTCTGCTCAAATGCGTGGATAGACACGAAGCAGAATGTATCATAAACGAAGTGCATGAAGGTTCTTTTAGGACACATGTCAGTGGCCACACTATGGTTAAGAAGATCTCGAGGGAAGGATATTATTGGATGAAAATGGAAACAGACTGTTATCGTCATGTACAGACATGTCACAAATTCCAAATATATGCCGACAGAGTACATGCTTCACCACTTCCTTTGAATGTTTTGACTTTTCCTTGGCCTTTTTCCATGTGTGACACAGATGTAATCGGACGTATCGAGCCAACTGCCTCCAACGGACACCGTTTCATCTTAGTGGCCATTTATTATTTCACCAAATGGGTGGAAGCCATCTCTTACGCCAACGTCACTAAGAAAATGGTGGCCTATTTCATTAAGAAAGAGATTATTTACCGTTATGGAGTTCTGAATAAAATCATTATTGATAATGGTTCGAACCTCAACAATAAAATGACGAAGGAGTTGTGAAAAAGCTTCAAGGTCGAGCACCACAACTCGATGCCATATCGCCCAAAGATGAATGGAGTTGTTGAGGCGGCAAATAAAAACATCAAAAAGATCGTCCAGAAGATGTTGAAAACATATAAAGACTGGCACGAGATGTTGCCATTTGCCTTGCATGGCTACCGCACTTCAGTTCACACTTCTACTGGGGAAACTCCATTCTCTCTCGTGTATGGAATGGAAGCAGTATTTCCTATTGAAGTAGATATTCCTTCCTTGAGGATTTTAGCAGACGTCAAGCTAGACGAAGCTGAATGGGTACAATCAAGACTCGACTAGATTAATCTCATTGATGAGAAGCGCATGACATCCATCTGTCATGGTCAATTATACCAAAAGCAGTTGAAGAGAGTCTTCGACAAGAAAGTTCGCCCACGACACATTGAAGCAGGAGATTTGGTCTTAAGGAAAGTTTAGCCAATTCACACCGATCTAAGGGGAAAATGGACACCAAACTATGAGGGTCCATATATGGTGAAAAAGGTTTTCTCTGGTGGAGCCTTGATCCTCTCGACCATGGACGGTAATGATCTTCCATCCCCTGTGAATTCAGATACAGTTAAAAAATATTATGGCTAAAAAGATAGATCCGATGGACCAAAAAGGAAATCTATGCAAAAAAGGGCGTCTTGGTGGATCATGTAAAAAGAAGAAGGTCCAGGAAAAAATTAGGGACAAAAACAAAAGAAATAACCCGCTAAGTTAAAAACCCGTAAAGGTAACTTAGGCAAAAAGGGGTATCCCGGTAGGCTGAAAACTCGAGAAGGGCAGTCTAGGAAAAAATTAGGAATTCAAAAGGCAAAAACGACATTCTGAGAGGACGTGTGAATTTTCCTCCTTGATCATTAAGCTCTAATTGAGAAGGATCAATGCAATCGTTGCGCTCAAAAGCAAGGCATAAAGGGTCTTTAGATATATACAGGTCATAGCAGAATTGAAACTCGATAGAAACCGATTTCAACATTTCCTTTGCTATTTTTTTTATCTATTTTCTTTCAAAAGAAATTACCTCTTTTAGGAATTGCCTCATCTTGTAATTTTCTCGTTTATGGGTCTTCATCAATAAATATTACTTTCATAAAAAAGTTTTCTCTTTTATTTCTTACCATATGTTTGCAAATTTTGTTTTATCGGTGATAAGTATTGCATATGTTAATTTTGTGGTGGAAATAAAGTGTGGGTGTTTAAAAACAAGCTTGATGAGAATGGGATAATTATTCGAAACAAGGCAAGATTGGTGACCCAAGGATATAATCAAGAAAAAGGAATTGATTTCGAAGAAACTTTCCCTCTGGTTGCAAGGTTAGAAGCTATTTGTTTATTATTGGCTTATGCGTGTTCATTGAATTTTTAGTTGTACTAGATGGACGTCAAGAGTGCATTCCTGAATGGCTACATCAATGAAGAAGTCTATGTCAAGCAACCTCCTGGCTTTGAAGACTTTAAGAATCCATCACATGTCTTTAAGTTAAGAAAAGCTCTTTATGGCTTAAAGTAGGCACCAAGGGCATGGTATGATCGACTCAGTAATTTTCTATGCGAAAAGGGATTTGAAAAGGGTAAAGTAGATAAGACCTTGTTCATCAAGCGAATTAAGGACAACACTTTATTAGTTCAAGTCTATGTTGATGACATCATATTTGAATCAACCAACAAAGATCTTTGTGAGGAATTATTGTTGGTGATGCAAGGAGAGTTCGAGATGTCTATGATGGGAAAGATGAATTACTTACTTGGATTAAAAATAAAGTAGTTGAAGGATGGCATCTACATCAACCAAGCCAAGTATTGCAAAGAGTTGTTGAAGAGATTCGACATGGATGGTTGTAAAGAAATGTCTACTCCAATGGGATCCAGAACTTATGTTGATCAAGAAGAATCAGGTGTTCAGTTGATATCACGAAGTATCGAGGTATGATTGGTTCTCTATTTTATTTGATGGCAAGTCATCCTGACATAATATTCAGTGTTTGTTTGTGTACTCGGTTTCAAGAAAAACCAAAGGAATCACATTTCACTGATGCAAAGAGAATCATGAAGTATCTTAAAGGAACAACCAATGTTTGAATTGGTATCCAAAAGGTAGTATCTGTAACTTAGTAGGTTATTCTGACTCGGATTATGCAGGTCGTAAAAAAGATCGTAAAAGCATGAGTGAAACATGTCACATTCTAGGTAATGCATTGGTTTCTTGGTCCTGTAAGAAGCAATCATGTGTTGCTCTTAGCACGGCTGAAGCATAATACATTGCGGTAGGAAGTTGTTGTGCACATATCCTTTGGCTCAAACAACAACTACATGATTATGGATTAAATCTCAAATGTGTTCCTCTAAGGTGTGATAATACAAGCACGATCAACATTACAAATAACCCTGTCATGCACTCAAGGACAAAACACATTGATATTCGACATCATTTCCTACGAGATCACGTTCTCCAAAAAGACATTGAAGTTACTTTCGTAGATACACATAACCAACTGGCAGACATCTTTACAAAACCACTTCCAAAAGAAGCCTTTTACAAGATTCGGAGGGAACTTGGAATTCTAGATGAAGGTAATGTGTAAATCTTCAATAATGATTCATTGTTTTTCTAAAAATAATGCCAAGGTATACTTATACTATATGCTTTATTATTTTCTATATGATCGAAGTTGAGAATTTTCACAAATTGTAGTCTTTCATGAGGTAATATCCAATTTTATAACATGTTTGATCTTTCCATATGTGCATTATGTCTTATAATAACATGTTAAATTGATCTTTTATGAAAAACTTATGTTGGTTAAGAAATATGAAGTTGTTGTTTTTTGACTTGTGGTAACCGATTACTCATTCCTGATAACTGATTACCACTGTTGCGTTTTCACTTTTGCATGTTGTTTTTGGTATGGTAACCGATTACCCATTCCTGGTAATCGGTTACTACTGTTGCGTTTTTCAAAAAAAAAATTCCCTTAAAACAGAATTGAAAAGGTCACTTTATATTTCTTTTTCTTTCAAAAGCACTTATTCAGACTTTAAATCACTTTTTACTCTTCCAAACTCATTCTCTTCACTCTTACATCTTCTCCTCTTCTCCATTAAAGAGTGGGTCAACAATCTTCAATATCCACTAGCACATTTCTCTCCTTAAATACCTCAACAAAGCTCTTCTCTCTTCATCTCAATTTGAATTTCATCCGTGAAACCCTAACAGCTTCCAACAACAACAATGGCACCTAAATTGCAAAACAGAGGAAAGAAGAAATTGGGAGAATCAAGTTCAGAACCCACTGGAGAAGCACAAGCTCAAATTGTCAAGGCAAGAAGGCTGACCTTCAACATCCGGAATCGTCCACTGATGTCGGTAAAATATGTGAGTCTCAATTCCTTTCCTGCTCATAGCTTTTATTTCCCTGGAATTTTGAAATTTCAAGGCATAGATAAGCTTGTTAGTAATGTTGGACCGACTTACCCGGATTTGGTTAAAGAATTCTTTACTACTTATAAATTGGGACATGATGACTTTGGAGATTTGACAATGTAAACTATTGGTAAAGGGGTAACTATTTCTATGAACTTAGAAGAGTTAGGCCAATGCTTAGGCATCCCTTATAAAGGAGAAAATATCAAATATGGCATCCAATTAGAAGCTGGCCCTTGGAAAAACTTTTCTAGCATGAGTTATTATATTGAAATTTCCAGGATAACTCAAGAAGAGCTTTTAAGCAGACAAAATCCTGAAACTTCTAGGGTCTTTAAGCTGGCTAAAAATCTTACTGTAAGTGACCGCATGTTGCATTTCGTTTTGGCTTACATACTTATTCCAAAGCACTCCAATCATTCTTTGGTGAGTGATATGGAGGTTTAGCTCTTTTTTGCTATTAAGAAGAATTTGCAGGTCAACTGGGCATATGTGTTCATGCACCATATGCGTCATATCAAGTCTCTTGCTGGAGGACTTCCTTATGGTAGAATCATTTCCATTATTCTAGAGGCAAGCTCTATTCGTCTTCAAAAGGGAACCATAGACCACGATGACCGCAAGGGTTAATGAAATCAATGTCACCATAACTTCAAAGAACACATGTATTATGCAAAATGATGACAAACGGTTTGTCTACAAGAATGCTACATCTTCTTCTACTGCCTCTCCTATTCCCGAAGAAGGCTACACAAATGAGGTTATCTACAAAAATATAGTAGCTCTTGAAAACAATATTAATCTTACTGCAAGGGAACATAGGAAAGATATGGCCTATATGCGCAAAATGTTCAAACAACTGGCTATGCAGCAACTCCAAGCTCTCAGCAAAGAAAAAGAAAAAGAAGAAGAAGCAGAAGGAGATGAAGATGGAGAAGAAGATGAAGAAGAGGATATTATGTCTGAAAATGACTAAATAATAATTTCTATTATTTTTTTTTTGTTTTAGGTTTTTATAATGTAACTAGTACAATATGTTCAGTTCTGTTCGTTATGTTTTATTTCGTGTTTGTGACGTATTCATAAACATATTGTGTTCTACTTTATGTTCTTGGAAAACTTTTCCCATCCTTTTTGTTGTTGACAAAGGGGGAGAAGAATTTCATGTGTTTGTATACTGTTTTTTCTACTCTTCTAATAAATTTTGCAGAAAATTTCAAGACTCTCTTAAATCATAGATTAAGGGGGAGCATCAATCGAGGGGGAGCACTTAAGCACTTGTTAGAAAAGCCGCAAAAACTTTCAAATAATATGTTGTCATCATCAAAATGGGGGAGACTGTGAAGACATGGCTTCTCAAATGGTTTTGATGATGACACACTCTACAACATACAAGGATGGATAAAAGAATCTCAACGAAATCAAGTTTGAAGAACTTCAATTTCAAAACCAATATGTCAAGACTTGGTAAATAATAAATACAAAGTTTTAAACAAATTAAGGTACAACATTCAGCTTCTATATAGCTTGTACAAGTGTTCAACTTCATCTCTCATTCTTGCATATCATATTGAAAATGTTTCAAATCATTACAATGCATTTCTGCCTCTGTTTTAAAGTGGTTTTGCAAAATCTGTTCAAAGTAACCGGTTACCACTTCCTGGTAATTGATTACTCTGTGTTAACTTTCAAAATTTTTAAAATGTTGAGACTGGTAACCGATTACCCACATATGGTAACAGATTACCGTTGGCGCAGTGAGCCAGAGAATTGCATCTGTTGGTAGAATTTTGTTTTCTCATTTCTTCTTGAACCATGGAAACTCTTGGTCATTTGAAATATTTTGAAAAGGTGTTTAGAGGCATTTATATACCTTATAATCTCATACTTTGAGATTAACCTTCTTGGAAAAATTCAAATTTTATTTCATCTCTCAATTTCCAAATTTTCACAAGTGTCAAAAATTCTTCACTTTCAAGAGTGAAAAATGTTATACTTCAAATTTCATTATTTCATCATAGTTTCATTCCTCTATCTTTGAACACTTGTATTTGATATATAAGAGTTAATATCTCAAGAAGAAGATCAGTCTCAATATTGATATTTGAAGACTGCTGCAACTTACTCAAATCTGAATTTATTTGCTCTTTGATTACATCTTATTTTTCCAGGATTATTGGAAATAAGTTTTTAAAGTTGTAACCTTGCTGTCCAGGATTGTTGGAAGCAAGAGGTCTATTTTGAGAGGATTTTTCTCATTGGGCTTAGTGAAAAATCCAAGAGGATTGTTCTTGGTGCTTGATTGGTTAGAGTCTGTATAAGAAAGACTATGTAGAAGTCTTGTCTTAGGATCTAACAATATTGAAAAATATCTTTCATGTTGAAAGGGGACTCGAGTACTCTCGGACTGTAAGGGGAACTAGGATACATCGTCGTGTCTTTTTACTTTACTCTTTTAATGTATTCAACACTTAGTAACTTTTAGTAAAGTAAAACAAGAAATCTACAGCAAGACCGGAAAAAGATTTTGAGTATCTAATTCACCCCCCCCCCCCCTCTTAAGTGCAACTCTACTTACACCTTTTACCCTTTTAACCTAACCTTAGGTTTAGAGTCGCCGCACTCTATGTGAGTGTCTTGCCATGGACACTTCCTTTCTCTTTTATCCTAGCCTTAGGATTAGAGTCGCTGCACTCTGTGTAGGTGTCTTGCCATGGACACTTACCTTCCCTTTGGAACCATGACCATAGTCAAGAGTTCATCACCCTTAGTGAGGTGAACTATGAATGCTATGATTTCATTCTAGTTAGGATACATAGGCACGAGATGCGATGTCATGGAAATCATACTTAGTAAATACCTTAGGTCTTTCCCTTAGCACCTTTTCCTTAACAAGTAAACTTTAACATAACACAAATAATAACAAGAGGTTCCTGTAGAATACTACAGATGCTTAGGATGCTAGCACCTTCCCTAGGTATAATCAACCCCCAAACCTTAGATTCTCTAGCTTTGTTGTTACATAGCACACTTAGGGTTTTCTTTGATCTTTACCCTTTCTTTTGGATAAATCAAAGCTCGGTGGTGAACTTCATAATTTGTGATTCAAGTTAACTAATAGCTTGATATTCGATTCTCACTACAACAGGAATGACGACTTCACTGGGGAGTCTATCCCCTAAGATGGTTAAGCCCACCTTGTTTGCATTTTGTTATTTTATTTGTTTGCATGCTTGTATACTTGTATATTTGTAAATACCTGTATATATGTCTGTTGTGCCTGGGTTTTTCGGTATGCAAAGTTGTTACCTTGAGTGGTGAGATAAGGCCTAACCCGAACTTGAGTGCACTTATGATAGGATGGATGGTATAGTCAAGGATACTTTAAGGGATTATTCCCGAAAAAGTTGACTTTAGATCCCCCACTCAGTTGAGGCCCTGTTGGGATTAGCAGTGTTGAACGAGTAGTCGTGAATGCATTACTACTTTTAACCTAGGAGCCCGTGATACTAAGGACCTTTAGCTACCTTTTACCCCCACTTGGCCTCTTAGGACGTAGTGCGGTAACTATGAGGGTGTAGACCCAAAATAGTTGATACGCGATACTACACTCAGACGTGGCTCTCTTGGGAATATTATTGATTTCCAAATAGTTGGTATGTCGATAATATCCGAAAGATGGGTCGATGAATTTAGGAACCTCTTAGAACCCTATTCTACAGATATAAGAACCCTTAGTACACACCTTTTATGATGGGGCTCCATGCTCGTGATATTCAAACCTAGGCCCTTGTTTGTTTGCCTGTATATATGTGTGAATATGTGAGTATCTATATATGTGTGTTTATGCATACATTCATTCATAAGTTCCCGCATCCATAAGCATTCTCTTTCAAAAATAAGTCTTCAAGGAACTTAGATATTTAGTTGCAAACATTTTATCTCTAGTATTGACTCTGGAAATGATTTCATTAACCAGGATAGACAACCTTAAGCAAGATCCCAAGAGCTAAAGAAAGAGGTTTGGAGTCTCTTCTGCACAAGTTTCACTTGGTTGTATACACTGAATCCTATACACCTTCACAATACCAGAGCTCAAGCTCACGAAAAGATGGCAGAGAAGAATGTGGAGATTGAACGAGTTAATGGTGAATTGAAAATACCTATATGGGAACGTAGGACAGGTTATGAAGATGCTGCAAGGTATACGTGCAAAGATGGACACTCAGACCATCGCATTTTCTGAAATCGTCAACACAATAGTAGAACCTCCACCTATAATGACTATTACCACCAGTATACCTCTTTATGGTCCTCCCTTTGGTTTTGTACCACCACCATTTACAGTGCAAACTGCTTAACAGTTGCCTCAGCAAACTGTTCCTCTGACATATGAGGTTTGTAATACCCCAAATTTTACCCTTTCTTTTTTATTTTTATTTTAAATTCTTATTAACCTAATAAATTAACCTTTTTTTTAGATCTTGTTTTTTTAACTAATAATAATTTAATTAAATTTTTTTTATAACTTTACTAATATTTTTTATTAACTTTTTTTTTTCTATTTAGTTTATTTATTTAAAGCTCTTCTTACTAACTTTTAGGATTTAGATTAAAATTTAACTTTTTTTTTTTTTTTTTTTCTTTTCTTCAAGAGTAAATTTTTTATAACCTTTTTTTAAATTAATTTCTAACACATTTTTTAATCAAATTCTAATATTTTTTTTTTAAAAATAAAAATCTAACTTCTTTTTAAAATTAAATCTTTTTTCTAACTTTTTTTAAATCTTTTTCTAACTCCTCTTTAAAGTTAAATCTTTTTCTATCTTTTTTAAAATTAAATCTTTTTTTCTAACTATTTTTAATGCTAAATCTTGTTTTCTAACTTTAAATCTTTTTTTTTCTAACTTTTTAAAATTAAATCTTTTTTTCTAACTATTTTAAAAATTAAATCTCACCTTTGTCACTTTTTTTGTTCTTTATTATTTTTACTCTAAATTTTTCTATCTTTCATTAAAAAAATAACAAAAATAGTTTTTTATTATTATTTAATTATTATTTTCGTATTTTAATTAAATCATTTTTTAAAATATTATTTTTTTCACTTTTTTCTAAATTATTCATAAAAATATCCAAAAAATCATAAAATAAAAAAATATTGAAAAATTTTGTTCCTTTTATAATATTTTTTATTTTAGGAATCAATAGGATTATTAGTTTTTATTTTAAGTTTATTTTAATTATTTTAAATTATTTAAATTTTATTTTTTCTTAACTAATTATTTAGTTTGGGCTTTAAAATGGGCTTTAGGGACATTATTGACAATTTGGTGTTAACCCTAATTTGTTCCCTATATATACATGTGTTGCCTTGTTGGAAAGGAGGAGAATGAAAAAAAAACCTAAGAGGGGTCAGAAGGTTTTCTTCAGAAAAGAGGAGAGAGAGGGAGAAACAAAGGAGATCCCCAGAGAAGAAAGGCGGTCGTTCCCACAACTCGTTAGAAGGATTGGAGCTCTCCAGTGTTCCCTTATTCAAACCTTTTTCACATTTACCGAAGCAAACCTCCGCTTCGTAGGTTAAATTACTAAACCTTTTGCCTTTTCATGTTTATGTGCATATTTTGCCATGTTAATGTGTTTAGGTCCGTTAAATTACTAAGTCCTTTGCATTTTTCATATTTATTTGCATCCTTGCCATGTTAACCTTCATTGTTGTTTAGATCCGTAGATTTTGATATGTATGAACCATGATTGTGTCGTATAGGATTGTTTGCATGTCCATCAATTGTCTGTTTGCATTTGCAATTCTATTGTTATTTTTTTTTTATCAAAACATTTTTTTCCCAAAAAAAAAAAACTTTTTTGTTCCCGTAAACATTTTTTCCCAAAAAAAACCTTTTTTTGTTCCCGTAAACATTTTTTTCCAAAAAAAGCCTTTTTTTTGTTCCCGTAAACATTTTTTCCCAAAAAAAACCTTTTTTTGTTCCCGTAAACATTTTTTTCCAAAAAAAGCCTTTTTTTGTTCCCGTAAACATTTTTTTCCAAAAAAACCTTTTTGTTCCCAAAAACATTTTTTTTATATATAATTTAAACTTAACATTTTTTTATAATTTAAACTTAAATTTTTTTAAACTAAGTAATTCCATTTTAAAATTAAAACCTTTTTATATATATAATTAAAATATTAAAAAAAATTAAAACATTTTTTTACATAATTAAAATATTAAAAAATTAAAACCTTTTCGTAAGGAACTCCTTATGTTTGCCGTGTCATTTTGTGTACCTTTTATTTTCTTTATTCCTGCATTTCATTTGCATGCTTGAGGTTGAGATGTGCTTGTGGTGGCCACAGCCCCACACTATTTTCCTCCCTCACTTCATTCTAAGTGTCATTACATATGTTCATATTCTTCATGTTTTCAGAAATGTTTCTTTGTTTCTTTATACCCTCTGCCTTTATTACTTTTCTTATTTTTGTACCTTGATTATTCCTCCATATAATGATTTGTCATATTTTCACATTTTTTTTACAGTTTTATCCTTCCGAAGGATTAGGTCCAGCCTTTTGGCCGCCGAGTCAATAGCCTTACCCCTTTAATGGATCAAACCCTGTTTAGCCTAGGTGTCCCGCCGTGGGCAAAATTGCTTTTATCCTAGTGTTAGGTCAAAGAGTCGCCGCACTCATTTTAGGGTTTCCCGCCGCGGAATCCCTAACCTAACCCTAATTCACTTAACAATTTACAACGTAGATATTGGAGTTTCTACACTCCTCGTAAGCATGTCCCTAAGATACGTTTATGCCCCATTGAAACCTTGGCCACAGTCAAGAAGTTTCTAACCTCCCTATTGAGGGGAACTACGATTACTCTGATTCCACTCCCGTAAGGATACGTAGGCACAAGATGCGATGTCTTGCCGAGTAAACTTAGAATTAACCCTTAGGTCTTCTTTCTCACTTTTAATCCTTTGTACATATACCTTAAGCAAATAAATAAAGCAAATAGTAAACATTTGAACAAAAGGTTCCTGTAGAGTACTACAGAAGTTTAGGGTGCTAATACCTTCCCTAAATTTAACCAACCCCCGAACCCTAGATCTTTCCCCGCATTGTGTTTACGATGCAAAATAGGTTTTCCCTCTTTTGACCTTTTCCTTCGGATAAATCAAAGAGCGGTTGTGAATTGAATTGCGATTCAAACTCATTAATAGTTTGTGATCCTATTTCCACCGCAACAAGGTTCCTCAAGCAGTTCCTATCTTTACACCCGCTCCCGTGCAAACACAAGTGCGTTCTTACTTCCATGATCCACATCAAGTATATGATGTCCCCGACATGTATAAAGAGGAGGATGAGTTCCATGAAAATCTGAGAGAAAATGTTGAGAATATTGAAAGGAGAGTGAGAGCCATGGAAGGCAATCAGATATTTAGTGCTGATGCAAGAGAGATGTGTCTGGTATCTGGGTTGGTCATTCCACCGAAGTTCAAGACTCCAAGTTTTGACCAATATGATGGTGCCACTTGCCCTAGAACTCATCTGATTATGTACTATCGAAAGATAGCCACCTATGTTAACAATGACAAGCTATTGATTCACTGTTTTCAGGATAGCCTGAAGGGTGCCTCTGCCAAATGGTAGTTGAGTTTGGATCAATCTCGTATCCACAACTTCCAAGACTTGTCAGATTCCTTCATTAAGAACTACAAGTATAACATGGATCTTTCTCTAGACAGAATGCAACTTTTGAGTATGTCCTAGAAAAACTCCGAGTCATTTAAAGAATACGCTCAATGTTGGAGGGAAACTGCTTCACAAGTAGAGCCACCCTTAACTGAAAAGGAGTTGGCAGACTGGTTTGTTGATACTGTGATTCTAGAGTTCTATGAAAGGGTGATTAGTAGTGTAACTTCTAATTTCTATGATGTTGTGGTTGTGGGCGTTAAGGTCAAGTAGGGTCTGAAAAGTGGGAAAATGACCAATGGAGCTGGTAGCCCAAGTAGCAATAATAACAATGCAAAGAAATTCTCCACCAGTTTTCATAATAAAAAAAGAAGAAGAAACCAATGTTGTAATGTCAGGAAAGAAGAAGAATAAGCCTTGGAAGCATCAATAGCAACAACAGAGCTATGTTCAACATCATGTGTATCTAGTTCAATATGCTAAACAACCATATATGGCCATCATCATTCCCACATTCAATAACCAAGTTCCTATTGTCGCTACCGCGAAAATAAGGTGCCGGCAAAACAGAAGAGTCGCCACCTTTTGTTATTTATCCCTCAGAACGGGAAAGGAAACGATCGGAAAAACCTGACGAAAAGGTATAAGACAAGGTCATCGCAACCATTGTCTGGGTCCGGGAGTCGGTTACGCAAGGGGAAGGTATTAGCACCCCTCACGTCCATCGTACTCGATGGGATCCACGCTTATTGTGTTTATCTGACGGGTTTGTTTTACTATCTACCTATCAAGGCCTGGTTTGAAAAGAAAAGAAAGTGACTCGGCAAAGCGTCGTACTTTATGCCTACATATTCTCATTAGAGAATGAGAAATCAGAGTCAACGTAGTTCGGCTAACTACGAGTAACGGGATGGGGGAAGGTGGCTCGCCAATACGTCAGTATTGTGCCTACGTACTCTCAACAGGCTTGAGAGATCAGAGCTTACGTAGTTCGGGATAATACGGGGGTTCAGATTCATCTGTTTTAGCGAGTAGGGTTAACAAACAGTTCCAGCAGTTTGGTGTACGCAGCTCGACCCTTTGAGACTTAGGCATTACCGTTTGCGGTAGAACTGGGAGTTAACGACACTCTTTTCTTCAGAAAAGCTTCCTTTGAATTACGGGCCCACGGGGCAAAAAGGTTCGAAGTTTGTTTTCTGTCTTTTACGAAAGAACTGTTTTTTATGGATGTTTGCAACTAATATCGCACCAGAGACTATGACCTGAGAGTGAATGCGTCGCATGTCACCCAAAGGGTGTCATACTAAACATCCATACTGTTGAAAAGAAACTCTCCAACAATCCTTTCTCAGATAGCTTAAGGCTCATAACGTACGACGTCAGTTAACCTTTATTACTGTATTTTAAATTTGTTTTGAGATGAGGAGAGAGAACAGGCTCAACTAGGGGGAGACTATCAAGTCCTATTGTTGTCATGCCAAGGATTCATCCTATGGTTGAGGTTTGAAACAGGGAACTCCTAGAAGTTATCATGCATAGGTTTCAACCTAAAGTTCTAATCATCACTTCCTTATCAAAGGAAGTGAGATTCCTAGGGGATCATGTCAATGATAACCAGAAACTGATAAAGCATCAGCTTAAACAGTAAACAGTAAACGACTGTAAAATGCATGCAATGCAAGTGAGGGAGGAAATGTGTGTGGGGCATCAGCCTCCACAAGCTCATCTCAACCTCAAGCCAAGTATGAATAACTGCAGTCATACAGAAGAAATAATATGCTATCAAGCAAGCACAATAACAAACCACATAGGCAAGGGAGCTGGGCTCTACCGAATACCCGCAAGCAAAGCCACACAGTAAAAATACAAGCAGAGGGAGCAACTCAACCTCTAGTGCAATCATGCTCCTAGCTTACATCAGTCTAGATATGGACTTATTCTAATACATCAAGCAAATCAAACAAGTCACAGCAATACAGTTGCATAGAAAATAAACAGACAGGAAAGAAAGCAGATCAACAGCCTCCTCAACTTCACAGCAAAGCTCCTCTGACAGCAGCTTAGTCCTCAGTCTTCAACTGTTCTTCAAGTCATTCATCTTCAATAGAAAGTGTCAACTTGCTTCTTCAAGCTTTCAACACATCAAACACAAGTATCAATTTTTCCTTCTTCTTCAAGCTTCAGCTCTCAATTTCAATTTGAATCCTCTTCGCACCAGTGTCAACTTGTTCTTCCTGACCTTCAAGCTTCAGCTCCAATGGCAGTCTTCAAACACAGGGAAGTGGCAACTTCTAGCATCTTCAATCTTCTAGCAAGGAACTACATCCTCTAGCAAGGGAGAAAGATTCATCTAACAAGAGCAAGGTTTGGATAATAGGCAGCAGAGTGAAGACCAAAGGTCACCACTGAGCACTCCATCATCAGAAAGAGGGACCCTCAAAGGTTCTACCAACTTGTGAAGAACCACACATCCTACCAAAGGAGGGATGAGGCATTCACAAGGGGACCTTACATCATAGGGAGGAATGTAAGGGATCAATACCTTCCATGTTTATGAAAGAAAAGAATCTATCTAGAAGCTCTATCTACAAACCCTAATCTTAACACCTAAACAACACTCAAACCAAAAAGAAGGGAAAATTTCACATCCAAGCTTCTTCAAGCATTCCTCAGCAACCCAAGCTTGTCTTCAACATCATCCAAGAGCAAGCAAAGCAAAACCCTAATCTAAGGGAACTAAAGAAATCAATCTAGTTGAATTAGCAAGTTAGGATCACCTAAAATTTAGTACTAAAGTTAATCCTAACTAAAATACTAAAACCAATTGTAAATTCCTACAAAAATAACTAAGGGAACCTAATTCAATCATGAGTCTACCATATTAATTCCAGGGGTTGAATCATCCACAAAGTTCTAGAAATAAAACCTAAATCACAAGGTACTAAGCATAAACCCTAAAACTAGAGCACCTAAAGTTTCAAATTAAAACTAGCCCTAAAATTCTTCACAAAAATGTGATAAAATTACTAGGGGAACATGCATATCTATGCTAGCTACACAAATAAAATCAAGTCAAGAATCATCACCAAATGCTCAAATTAAATTCAGCAAGACAAGGTATCAACCATGGCCATTTTAATATCAATTAATATTCAAAAAATGCAAATAAAATCACAAATGCATGAATTCCTAATATTTTTAATCTACAAAATTCTAGATTCAATCATGAATCAGGGGAAAAAAGTTTGGAATTAATTGAGTTAATTTCCTATTTTTCATGAATTAATTTCTAAGTCATATGAAATGATGAAAAATAAAATAAATTAAATAGAAATTGGTAAACATGCGTGGCAAATAGCAATGAGCATCAGTTCATTTCAAAGAATAGGGCCAAAGGGGGGTGTGGATATCACTTTGTGTACTAAGCCCAGAACAATTCAATTAATGAAATGGTGCGTTTCATGCTAATGTCTCTCTTCAGAGTTTGAAATCAAATCGTGGCCCTCCATTGCTCGCCTGAGTCCAAGGTCAAACCCTAATCCAACGCTTGCAGTGCATCGTCCCCATTTGAACTCAGTTTGGGGGGAAAACACAGACGGTGGCCTGAACAGTGGCGCCACCGTCTTCTCCGGTGAGACAACCTCCACAGTTCATCAAAACTTCCCCAACCATACATCATTCTCTCCAGAATTCAATGTTGATCACGAATCCACCCTTATAAACATCTAATTCCCTCTAGATTTTCAAACCAGATAGCATTTTCAGAACACACCTCAATCTTGAATCTTATCAGATCTTCAATTAAAGGTGTCAATCCAATCCTCATCTCATGTTGATCAATTTGCACCACCTAATCTTGATTAATAGTCTAAGAATCACTAGATTTCAGCCCTAACAGAAATTGGTCATCACCTTATTTTGTCTCTAATTCACCAATTTCTGATCCTAAATCCAACTATATCAATAGGGGAATCTAACCACATATGAATTTCTAAGCATCTCCCTATAGTTTAAGCATAAATTAAATGTATACCAACCTGGTTTCAGATGTGTAACAGAAGGTGCTCTTGATCACTTCAACCTCCAAAACAATGCAGACACACTCCAAATTCACTCCTAAAGCCTTTGCACACCTTGATTTAGCTTGATTCTTCCTTGGACGCAAAAACCGATTCTCACTTGCACCTCTGAAAATTCAATGGCTCTCTCTGCAACCAGCTTCAATTCCTTCCAAAAAATGAACTGAGTTCACTCAATGACTTATATAGAACTCATGGGGACTGTCTAGAACTTTCTGGAATCATCCAAATGAGATTTTGGATTTTCAAAATCTCTTCAAAATCTCATCCATGGCAGTCACTATTCTAACTCCCTTTGGGCATGGCTATGCTTGTAATCAACTTCTCATGAGATATTGAATGAGTTTGATGTGTTATTTTCCTTGTTTGCAAGCCAAAGGTGTGAGTTGGATATGTTACTTCATCATGAAGAAATGAAATGGAATGGTATGCAAATGACCTCAAATCAAAATTCTAACATTGCCATTGTTTCTAAAATCATTTTTCCAATCAATTTGACCTATTATTTTGCTTCATTTGGTCACAAAATGAATTATTTGAATTTTTGGCCATTAAATCCTTTTAATTCTTTCTTTTTCAAAATTTCTTGAACCAAGTCTCTCCTTGAGCCACTTCAATGCCTCCTTAATGCATGGTCAAGGTTAAAACCCCATTTTGAGCAACTTTCTAGTTGAAAAAAATTTCATTTGAGGCCTCTAAGTTGGTGAAAATGGCCTATGATCACAAATGACCTATAATCACCAAATGTCCAAAATACCCTTGACTTGTCCAAGCCATAATTTGAATTCTACAAATCCTATCAAGGACTTCTAGTACTCTCTAGAAATCTAAGAGGATAAGGAACAACATTCATGTTGACCAAA
Organism: Lathyrus sativus; assembly: GCA_963859935.3. Taxonomy (NCBI): domain Eukaryota; kingdom Viridiplantae; phylum Streptophyta; class Magnoliopsida; order Fabales; family Fabaceae; genus Lathyrus; species Lathyrus sativus. The sequence goes on along the minus strand of OZ012739.1, from coordinate 652,892,881 downwards.
AGTTCATAGGAATCATCCTTCTAGGGAAAAAGTGTCATGCAAGTTGGGTAACGTTCAAGCTCCAAATACACATGCCTCAGATGACTTGTAACTTGTCAAAGCCATAACTTGAGTTCTACAAATACTATCAAGGACTTCTAGTACTCAAATTAAATCTAAGATCATGCTATACAACAATCATGTTGGGGTCAAGATGAGATGACAATCATATCTTGAGTTAAATTGCCTTGAAGTTAGGGGTCAAACTAGGGGATTTTACACTGTCAAGTCTTAGAAACCCTAGCCTGAAATTTCTCAAACTCCTCAATCATGATGAGTTGACCTTGGAATAATCCTTATAACATCTCAATTCATCAATCCATGATCACATGGCTCTTGGATTAGGTCTCAATCTTCTCCAAATCATCAGTTGGCTTAGGGTTGACCCAGTCAAACCCTAGTTGCACCACTCATGGCTGAGCCTTCTTAATCTTGCACAATGACCTATCTAGGCTTCAAAGTGATCTTCAACATTTCTCAATTACCTATCTAGGCTTCAAAGTGATCTTCAACCTCAAGTATAACTTCATGGCTTCAGAATCATCTGATGCTCTTCCCACAACTCTCAAGTTAAGAGACACACCCTCTTGGCTTCAATCACTCTCTCTGAGAATCTTTTAACTTCTCTGACAAGGATATCAACCCTTGAACATCTGAATAACCTTCTTAGCTAGCTTCATAGTCTTGTGTAGCTCTTAATTGGTAATCATACCTCTTGATCTCCTGCACCCATGTCAATGAAATGCAAATTATAATGCTAATGTGAATGAAATGAAACACAAGCTAGGTGAAGAAATGTTGGGAAAATTTTGGGGTGCAACAGCTGCCCCTATTCAAACGGCTTAGACCTGACTGGGTGAGAAGCAAACGACTCTCAAACAATCAAGGTAAAAGACGGTTGAATACCAACAAACCCGAAAATTTTCCAACTGCACAAGTACACGGTACTCTGATGGGGACAAATCTTCGGAAACTGAAACAATAGCTGCACGACAACTAGCTGGAGAATTACTGATCTGAATCTCCGTCAGGATGATTCTCTGATTTATCCGATATCATTGCATCCTGGAATCATCGAGGGATCACTGGTCATACGGTAACGGGTGATTTGCCGACCACACGCAGGTAAACGATACTCTGATTGTTAGGAACATCTTCAAAAACTGAGCATGACAGTTGCACTACAACTCTGCTGGTGAATTGGTCACACGATAATCGGTGAAAAGGTCGAATCTCCGTCAGGATGATCATCTGATTTCACTACAGCTTCTTCCTGAAGTCATTAAGGGATCACAGGTCATTCAACAACCGGCGATACATAGCTGATATTGCCATCAGGCATTCTGCAACATGGCAACAGAAGAATTCCTCGGGACTCATCAGGTCATTAGGAACTTTTTAACAATCAAGTTAATCATGTCGTCGGGCATTCAAAGGAATTTTCGGGCGTCAGCCGGACTTCATCAGTAAGTCGGGAATAGAATTCTTGGTCAATCATGAACCAAATAAGGATATGCAATCTTTTGCCGTCAGGCACTCCGCATCAGCTGAGAGAACTGCTTCGTCAATACAGTTGGACTTCCTCAGTAAGTCTTTAGAGGAAACTTTGGCTTCTCTGCTCAACAACCTGCTGGGGATGACACATCTCTGCTGAGGATTTTGGAGAACTATCAAGTAACTCTGTTTCGGGGATCCATAGACCATTCCGGGTGAATCAGCTCTGCTGAGGACTACAAGAATCATCTTGGACAAATAACTTCGCCGGGGACTTCAAGAATCATCCTGAACCAATAACTCTGCCGGAGATTTCAGGAATCATCCTGAGCAAACACTCTATCGGGGACTCTAAGCATCAACTTGAGCAACCAACTATGGCGACTTTACCGAGGATTTTAAGAATCATCTTAAGCAAACACCTTCGCTGGGGAATTCAAGAATCATCTTGAGCGAACCATTCTGCGGAGGAACACCTGCAAAACAAGAACGGTAATGACCTAGCTCATGTTTCATATGCATATGCTTTGACAATGGCATAATGTTCCACATGGTGGAAATGCTACGCATTTAGGGTAAATGCTATGCAATCATGCAAAATGCTACGACCCCATCAGCAAAATAAATGCTAAAGGGAAGATCCTCCTGTCAAGGAGAAAGAACCACTCTGGTGGGGGAAGGACTCATCCTACCGAGGGGAAGAAGTCACACAAATCTCAATTGGATTCCGCCTGGGGGAAACGAGCTTCAGTCGATCGCTGCAGGGGAACATAGCTCTTCGAGAACCTGAACTATCGAGGGAACGATATCAATCGCATAAATAAACTGCATGGCATTCGCAGCAAAAACTTTCCGGGAGATAACGACTCCGTTGGGGAAATACAGCATCAACTATTCAACACTCTACTGGGGAAAACCAATCATGGCCCAAACGGCTTCCAAGGACTCGGCTCTCTTGGGGAACTGCAAACTCGGCTGGGGATAGGCAACCAGACGCTGGAATAAATCCTACCTGCCGTGGAAAGTACAACTCTGTGGGAATTTCAATTTCGCTGGAGACTTCAGTCTGCGCTATCGAGTGCTGCACACTTCATTATATGACTCAGCTGGGGAGACGACGATCCTTCAGGATACATCTGATTGGAGAGAGAATCTTCTCTGCTTGGGGAAACATACGGTGTACTGCCTGGAATATGCTATACCTGCAACAACACAAACAGACAGACAAGATACCCTTCTCAAAGGGACCTATCAAGGTTATCATCTTGTGACAATGTTCACGTAATTCATTGTTTCAACAATCAATGGCCTGGGCCAGTGAGTTTATGTATGCGCATTTTATCAAAAACATTGGCGTTTTTTCGCAAACAAAACAGATAAATGCTAAACAAGCAAACAGAATTGCTGAATAGTATACATTTTATTGATAACAAACCCCTGAATGGGCGAAAGTGTTTTACAGCAGATGCAAGCTCCTGGAATGAGGAAGCCGCGGAAATAAAAACATAAATATACATTAGTATATACATAAATGTCGGCAACGAGGCATAGACAAACACCATGAGTTGATCCCTCTATGACCCACTCGATTTCGATACTTCTCCGACGCTTCAGCTTCAGAGGAGATTGATTCAGATAAACGGACCTCAGGTCTTCCAACCCACTAAACAATGAAAGTCCACACGCGGAACGCAGTCATTTGCTTTTTTCAAATCCCTAACTTTTTCCTGAATCGCCCTTTCGGGTTTTTGATTCACCGGGATACCCTTTTTTGCCAAAGTCGCCCTTCCAGGTTTTTGACTTTGCGGGTGTACATTCTTTTCTTTTATATCCCTAATTTTTGCCCGAACCTTTTTCCTTTTTTATGGTTCGCCGGGATGCCCCCTTTTTTGCCTGGATATTCTTTTTCTTTCCAGCGGGTCATTTTTTAAGCAAAGTATTTTTTAACTGCGTCCGCGTTCACCGGGGATGCAAAATCTTCGCCATCCATCGTGGATAACAGCAACGCTCCTCCCGAGAAGACCTTGTTGACGACGTACGGACCTTCGTAATTGGGAGTCCACTTGCCCCGGTGATCGGAGTGTGGAGGAAGAATCTTCTTCAGGACAATATCACCCGTCTGAAAGCTTCTAGGACGCACCTTCTTATCATAAGCTTTCTTCAATCGGCTTTGGTATAGACGACCATATGCAATCGATGCTAATCTCTTCTCGTCCATCAGGCTGAGTTGGTTTAGTCGGTTCTTAATCCATTCTGCCTCATCGAGTTTCACGTCAACCAAAACTCGCAAAGAAGGAATCTCAACTTCCAACAGTAGGACAGCTTCCATACCGTACACCAGTGAGAAAGGAGTTGCCCCGGTTGACGTATGTACCGTTGTACGATAACCGTGCAGTGTAAATGGCAATATCTCGTGCCAATCCTTATAGGTCACAACCATCTTTTGTACAATCTTCTTGATGTTCTTATTGGCCGCTTCAACGACGCCATTCATCTTCGGCCAGTAAGGAGATGAGTTGTGGTGTTCAATCTTGAAACTCTGGCACAACTCCTTCATCATCTTCTTATTCAGATTCGAACCATTATCAGTAATGATCCGTTTGGGAACTCCGTATTAACAGATGATGTCCCTCTTTATGAATCTAGCCACCACCTGCTTGGTCACATTAGCATATGAGGCCGCCTCCACCCACTTGGTGAAGTAGTCGATAGCTACTAGAATGAAGCGATGACCGTTAGATGCAGTGGGCTCGATCTTGCCTATCATGTCGATGCCCCACATGGAGAACGGCCATGGGGAGGACATGACATTTAACGGGCACGATGGCACATGAATCTTATCAGCATAAATCTGACATTTGTGACATCTCTTCGCGAATTTAAAGCAATCCGACTCCATCGTCAGCCAGTAATATCCCACTCTCAGGATCTTTCTTGTCATAGCATGCCCGCCGGCGTGCGTACCAAATGTGCCTTCATGGACTTCTTCCATGAGCATACTCGCTTCTTTCTCATCTACACATCTGAGTAGCACGAGATCGTGGTTTCTTTTATACAAAACTCCATCAGGATTGAGATAAAAGTTTCCAGACAGCCTCCTCAGAGTCTTCTTATCCTGGGTTGACGCTCCCGCAGGATACTCCTTAGTCATAAGGAAGGTCTGGATGTCATGGAACCATGGCTTGCCATTTGAGGCTTCCGCGATCGCAAAGAAAAATGCAGGTCTATCAAGACGAGAAAGGACAATTCTTGGAGCTTCATTCCAAAAATTGACTTTATACATCGAAGCCAACGTGGCTAAGGCATCAGCCATCTGATTCTCAGCTCTGGGCACATGATGGAGTTCCACTCGATCAAAGAACAGAAGCAGCCTTCTGGCATAATTCATGTACGGCACCAAATTCAATTGACGAGTCTCCCGCTCCCCTTTAATCTGGTTGATCACAAGTGCCGAGTCACCATATACATCTAGGTTCTTGATTCTCAAATCAATTGCTTCTTCTAGACCCATGATGCATGCTTCATACTCCGCTTTGTTATTGGTGACTGGAAACGTCAGTCTCGCAGTAAACGGGATGTGGGATCCATGGGGAGTCGTGATGATTGCCCCAATGCCACTTCCGTAAGAATTAACCGCCCCGTCAAATATCAATTTCCATTGGGATTTCCTGTCTGGACCCTCGTCGGGCAACGGTTCATCGCAATCTTTCACCTTGAGAAACATGATATCCTCATCAGGGAATTCAAATTTCATCGGCTGATAATCCTCGATTGGTTGTTCGGCAAGGTATTCAGACAATACGCTTCCCTTGATGGCCTTCTGGGAAACGTACTGAATGTCATATTCTGTCAACACCATTTGCCATCTGGCAATCCTGCCCGAAAGCGCTTGCTTCTCGAAGACGTACTTGATCGGATCCATCTTCAAAATTAGCATGGTTGTGTGATTGAGCATATACTGTCGTAAATGTTTGGCGGCCCAGGCGAGTGCACAACACGTCTTCTCCAGCATCGAGTAACGGGATTCACAGTCTGTGAACTTTTTGCTCAAATAATAAATGGCATGCTCCTTTCTTCCCGTCTCGTCATGCTGACCGAGAACACACCCCATACTATTCTCAAGAACTGTCAAGTACATGATTAAGGGTCTTCCGGCCACTGGGGGTATCAATATTGGAGGTTCCTGCAGATACTATTTTATCTTATCAAATGCCTTCTGGCAATCCTCGTTCCAGATAATCGCCTGATCTTTCTTTAGTAGTTTGAACATCGGTTCACACGTGGCTGTGAGCTGAGAAATAAACCTTGCAATGTAGTTTATTCTGCCCAGGAAACCATGAACTTCTTTTTCTGTTTTTGGCGCTGGCATTTCTTGTATTACTTTTATCTTCGCAGGATCGACCTCGATGCCTCTTTCACTCACGATAAACCCCAGTAGTTTTCCGGACCGTACTCCGAAGGTACACTTGTTAGGGTTCAGCCTCAACCTGAACTTCCTAAGCCTCTCAAAAAGCTTCAGCAAATTGACCAGATGTCCCTCCTCCGTTTGGGACTTCGCAATCATGTCATCAACATAGAATTCAATCTCATGATGAATCATGTCATGAAACAAAGTGACCATTGCTCGTTGGTAAGTAGCCACCGCGTTCTTCAGACCGAAAGGCATTACCTTGTAGCAAAATGTCCCCCAAGGGGTGATAAACGTAGTTTTCTCCATGTCCTCCGGCGCCATCTTGATCTGGTTGTAGCCGGAGAAGCCATCCATGAACGAAAATACGGAGAACTGAGCTGTATTGTCGACCAACACATCAATATGAGGGAGCGGGAAATCATCTTTAGGGCTCGCCCTATTCAAATCCCGATAATCGACGCACATTCGCACCTTACCGTCCTTCTTCGGTACAGGCACTATGTTGGCGACCCATGGAGGGTAAGTAGTGACCGCTAAGAAGCCAGCATCAAGCTGCTTTTGCACTTCTTCTTTGATCTTAACGGCCATATCTGGTCGCGTCCGCCTAAGCTTCTGCTTAACGGGAGGACAATCTTCTCTCAGCGGCAAGTGATGGACCACGATGTCAGTATCAAGTCCGGGCATATCTTCGTATGACCAAGCAAAGATGTCACTATACTCTCTCAGCATCTCGACTAATTTCTGCTTGACATCACTCTGCAACGCGGCCCCTATCCTGACGTTCCTGACAAGTTCTTCAGAACCCAGATTCACAATCTCAATCTCTTCCTCGTGAGGCAGAATAACTTTCTCTTCTTGTTTCAACAAGCGGGCCAACTCTTCAGGAAGGTCTTCGTCTTCATCAATCTCTTCTTCGGCTTGATAGATCGGGAAATCGAAGTCAAAGTGAGTCGTAGAAGGTCCAGAGTCGATGTCATCTGCTATGTGGATCCTGCAATAACAAGGGTTAAGCTTAAAACAAGGATATGCAGGTTATCACAAACCCTATTGCCATTTTATTGTTTTTCAAAACGAATATAAAACAGGAATAATAGAGATCACAACATTTGAATGCGAAGAAAAATGCCTTTTGATTTATTGGTAAAATGCATGTACATAATCAAACAAGGCCCTGACAATAAAACCACTATGCCCCGGGTAGGACATAGGATTGTACAACGATTGGAGAAAGTAAATCATTACTCTTTGCCTGTCACTTGGATGGTATCCCTGATGGACCAGTTGTTGAGGCTCTCGCCTGGTTTGCTTGGCTGGATCCAAGAGTCTAGGTCGCAATCGCTGTCTCCGCCGTCTTCAGACACCGCGTTGACACTTTCAAATATCACCCCGCCACTGGTAAACTAGATCGACCCTTTACCTCGCGACGCACTGCGAGAAGAGGAGGCTTCAGTCGCAGGAGAGTATCCTAACCCAAACTTGTCCTGTTTGTTAGGTATTTCTAGCACTTGCCCCCAGCCTGGGGTAGATCCGGCTTGAACAACGACTCGGGCTTCCTTGAAGGAAGAGAGAGTCATCTCTGGTTTCTCGGTCATTACAGGAGCCACGTTCTTGACTTTAACAGCTTCGAACGCCTGACATAGGGTTTCGTGGATTTCCCCATCCATCTCAACATACTTGAAGGACGACAAATGGCTCACCATTATGTCTTCCTCGCCACATACAGTCACAATGCTGCCTCCGACAACATACTTGAGCTTCTGGTGCAACGTGGAGGTCACGGCGCCAACAGAATGGATCCATGGCCGGCCTAGGAGACAGCTGTAGGCTGGCATGATGTCCATAATGTAGAAGATTGCGTCGAAAGTTTCTGGCCCAACTTGGATTGGTAGCGTTACCTCTCAAAAGACATGACGCTTGGTTCCGTCGAAAGCCTTCACAACCAGATCACTGGGTGTGCAAATCAATCCTCGAGTATCTAACTTCATCAATGCTTTCTTCGGAAGAACATTGAGCGATGACCATGTGTCCACCAACACATGAGACATAATCGTTCCCCTACACTCTATCGAGATGTGCAGGGCGCTGTTGTGGTTTCTTCCCTTCAGCGTCAGCTCCAGGTCAGTGAACCCTAGCCCGTTTCCAGCATTCACGTGGGCTACGACCCCTTCCAACTGGTTGACCGAGATTTCCTTCGGTACATACGTGGCATTCAAAACCTTTAACAGCACATTGCAATGTGACTCCGAAAACAGCAACAAATTCAGGATGGAGATTTTCGAGGGTGTTTGATGGAGGTGATCCACGATCTTGTAGTCACTCTTCTTGATCAACCTCATGAACTCTTCAGCGTCCTTAACAAGTAAGTCCTTCTCTACCCCATGAGGTGTTTCCTCAACGACTTTACTCTTTCCCTTATCGGTTATTTCAGCTTTGTCCGCTTTGTCCGCCATAATCTCAGGTGGAGCAAATACCCTTCCGCTGCGCGTGATTCCGCCAATTCCCACTAGGTTATCCACAGGCCGCCCAGATGGTTCTAGTTCCAACTTTTGTCCGTTATAGTAAACGTCTGCCCCATAATGCCATGGGACAACATTGGTGCTTTCAAAAGGTATCGGCCCAGCCTTGGTGATGGTAATTGTGGGCGGTCTGGGTGCAGAAATGGTGATCGTCCGACGAGGGATGGTGATGGTGGCAACCTCATCATCTTGCTTCAGCATTACCTCTCCATATCCACATTCGGCCCTTCGGCTAAACTGCAAGATTCCTTCGGTCATCAGACCCTGAATCCCCTCTATCAACTATTTACATCCATCAGGACGAGTCACACAGCCCATACACAGTTCTCCACAGCCCGGAAAGAAGCCTCTCTTCATCAGCTTGGCTTTAACGAAGCTAAGCGGTGTCTTCAAATCCCTGACGTCAGCCAACACATCCAAATTCTCGTCTTCAATAATGGCATTCACCCCACCTCCCCTATGATTCGGCATAGGGTTCTTCGTGACATTTGGCACATTATCTGAGAAATTCATGATCTTAGCATCCACCATATCCTGCACCTTGTGCTTGAAGGCTTTGCAATTTTCTATCGTGTGGCCTGGTGCCCCCGAGTGAAACTCACATGTTGCATTCGCATCATAACCTGGCGGAGGTGCCCCAGTCAAGGGAGCCAGGGTTCTCTTCTGGACTAACTGCAGCTGAAGCAAAGTTTGTAATAGCTGAGCATAGGACATGGGCGGTGTCTCGAGGTGACGGCTTGACAGAGGTGCCCTATTTTGATACTTTCTGTACCCTTGCTGATTCGGATGCTGTTGTGGCTGGGGTTGTTGGACTGCAGGGATGGTTATGCTAGCCACCTGCGGGCGAGGGCCCTTACCTTTCCTTCGAGCGTTGGACACGGCGCTCGTCTCTCCTTCCCGCCTTTTGCCACCATACGGTTTCTTTCCTCCTCCAGCTGAGGCTAGATCGACACCTTGAATTTTCCCCAGTTTGATCCCATTTTCAACGTGCTCGCCCGTGATGATGAGATCTGAGAAGCTTCCAGACATACCGCTGACCAATTTCTCGTAATAAACCCCTGGGAGGGTGGCTACAAACATTTCAACAAGCTCCCGTTCAACCATTGGCGGTTGAACTCTAGCTGCCAATTCACGCCACTGCTGGGCATATTCTTTGAACCCTTCGTTGTTCCTTTGTGACAGGTTTTGCAGCTGAACCCGGTTCGGTGCCAAGTCACTGTTATACTAGTAATGGTGCACGAATGCCTCAGCAAGTTCCTTCCACGTGCACACGCTGGTAGGTTCTAAACTCATGTACCATTCCAAGGATGGCCCGGACAAGCTATCCTGAAAGAAGTGCATCAGCAACTTCTCGTCTTCAGAGTGAGCGGACATCTTTCGGTAGTATGACCTTAAGTGGACACGAGGGCAGGCGGTGCCCTTGTATTTCTCAAAGTCGGGTACCTTGAATTTAGGAGGCACCTTGAAATCAGCAATCAATCCCAATTTAGACATGTCGACACCCATAGTGTTTAGGTTCTCGAAATTCCTCATTTTGTCCTCGAGTGCTTTAAACCTCAGGCGTGCTTCAGCAGTCAGCTCTCCTTCCGCACCCTTCTGTGAGAACAAATCTTCTTGACGGTCTTCTAACCATGGCTGAGGCCCATACAGGTTTCCAACACCTGTGTTGTCGTTGCCCAGTCCAACATTGACATTAGCTTCAAAATTTCCATTGCCGACGCCAGTCGTATTACCATTAGCCCCATGTTAGCGATCACATTACCGCTGCCACTACCATTCCCCCCGGTCACGGGGATGCCATTCTGAGGAGTTTCAACAGGTGGAGGGGTTGGAACATTCCCACCATGGAGTACACCATTGCTGTCAACCCTTGAGATCAGTGGCTGGACCAATGTTCTGAGCTGGTCTTGGCCGTTGGCAACCACTTGCATGAGCTCCATGAAGCGGTCCATCCTCTCTCGGAGCTCCTGAACGTCAGTCTGCACTTGTTCCATTGCTCTAGCTTGATTTGCTCTGGTCGGATAGCGGTGGATTGGTCTTTGATCAATCCTGGAACAACCTGCATACACAAAGGGTTAGAAAAAACGACAAAGTGCTCGTTATGCAAGTGCTTCATGCAAATGCAAACGTGTGTCTGTGCGTTAGGGAAATTCCCCCCCCCCCCCCCCGATCCTAGTGCCTGAGTGCCAGTGCTGATAATAAGAAGTCCGGGTCCAGTCATGGAAATAACATCTCATATATAAAGAAAGTCCATCAAGGCGGTACACAACGTCACTGGGTACAAGAAGAATCAATAGAATGACCTCGACCAACAAGCCTGGTCATGGTCAGCATACTAAAATGATCAAAACAAAAGGATTACAAATATAGTCAAGCACGGCCACGGACGCGGAACTCTTCTAATAGATTCCTCGTTTCTGGATGATCCGGTCGAGTGAGCAACCCTTCGACGAGTAACTCCCTCTGCGTAATAGTGTATTGAAGACCTTCAACTGAGTCTTCCCATGCTCCTTTTCCGAAACAATCTTCTAACTTCCGCTTCTTGGATTCAAACGTCTGTTTGCGCTCCTTCAGGTTAGCAAGAGCCTTGTTTAGCAGGCCTTCAGCGGCATATCTGCGAGTGGTTTCTTCATCAAACCTCTTCTCACTAGCCTTCACCTGGGCTTTCAACTTGGAGATCTGCTGTTTCAGTTTATCCTCCCGTTCCTTGCCGTTGGCTAGGGTGGCCTTCCAATGCTGATTAAACTTGGATATTCTCCGGTACTCTTCATCCAAGTGCTTCTTCTTAGTGGCCAATACGTCGTTGACAGATTTGAAGTCCCGACCCAAGCGCTCACGCTCAGCCAACTGCTTAGTCAAATCCGTACCCAACTTGTTTACCAGCTCTGTCTGCCTCTTGAAGGAATGGACGGCTTCGCTTCTCTCGCTTCTGAGTTGAGCCAATTCTTTCTCCAGTTCTTCATTTACCTTCTTCAGCTCATCTCTCTCAGCTAACACCTGATTATGCTGCTGAATAGGCACGGTGGTAGGTTCTTCAATCACTGGAGGGCTTTCTGGCTGGGCAGGTGGAAACGGCATCCCTATAATATCTGCTCTGGCTCTGATCCAGGTCACATACGGAGCGTAGGCTTGGCTATTACTTTTCCCCAGCAACGGCTTTCCCCGCTTACAGATACCATTCCAAGCGTGTTGAAGCTTAGATAACATATCCCCCTCTAGAAGACCAGTGAGGTACAGAGATTCCTGCACCTCTTCATCCTTCGGCAGAGCTCTCAGAGCATAAGCAAACTGTCGGACCAGCAGAGATGGATTATAGTTAATACAACCCTTCCTACCTATCAAAGGCACATTCGGAAACCCACTGTAGCTGAAGATAATCTCAGTACCCAACCTATCTCTATCAAACCAGGAAATATCCTCCGCTGACAGACTCATCAAGCGCTCAGACCACTCAGCTGTGGCTGCAGACGAAGCAAAGGGACCCTTCTTGGGTAGGTGACTATCAAGCCATCTATAGAGTAGGGGCACACAGCACGAGACATTCTTTCCCCTTCTGTTCTCGTTTTTGTAGTGGACGGAATGGTAAACATCTCCAATCAAGGTAGGGACTGGATTCCCTGCTGCAAAGATGTGAAAGGCGTCGAAGTCTACAAAGTCGGGCATATTGGGGAACAGAATGATGCTATATATGCACAGAGCAAGGATGGCGTTGAACACGATCCAACATCCGTCTTTGGCGCACTACTGGGCCTTTCCCACTAAGAACTGCAAGGAGAAACCGGGAACCCTGTTCCAACTAGACAAGACCAACTCGGAGGCATCCAGATGAAGTGAAGGGGCTAGACTAGCCAGATTAGGCGCAACATCCATATGAACAAAGGGCATCTGACTCTTGATAGGCACACCTAACAAATCAGCATACTCCTCTAGTGTGGGTGCGAGAATAAAGTCCGGGAAAGTAAATCATCTCAAAGGAGGATCATAGAACTGCAGCAGGGCGTGCAACCCATTCATCTCAAACACAGAGGGTTTACGAACCAGGCTAAGCAGTTTCCCATAAGACTTTCTGAATTCACCTCTCACAGAATCATCTGCCAAAGCAATCAAACCAGTCAGCTGAACAACATCAGGAGTGGGGAGCTTGTAGGCCACAGTCTTCCTCAGAGAACCCATAATAGCACAATAGAAGGCAAGGAAAGCTGGACCAGGGGAAAAGGTACCTGCAACACAGACACACGTTAATGAAATGAAAATGAGTATGCAAAATAATGCAAAATGCAATCATGCAGCAGGAGATCAAGACGATTGTGCTATCGAAGAGATGAAGGTTCTGCATCAACAAAACCACAATACTGCTCTGTCAAGAACAACCCTATCTCTAATGAGAAGAAAACTCTGACATCAGACCATAAATCTGCTCTGTCAAGAACAAATACACATCTGATAATAAGAACCTCTGATACAGGACCATAAATCTGCTCTGTCAAGAACAACTACACATCTGATGATAAGTGTCTCTGATACAGGACCATAAATCTGCTCTATCAAGAACAAATACACATCTGATGATGAGAAGCCCTGATTCCAACAAAACTGATTCGCTATCAAGAAAACCGGGTAGTCTGAAGGTTAAGGTTTCCTGCAACAAACCCGACCATGCTCACAGGTATGGACCTAAACTGACACAAGTTCGGCATCCTATACGGTCATCAGCGTCACAAACATTCAAGAGGGGTGATACGATACACAGAAGGTGTGGCATCACCGTCTCTTGAAGCGGCCTCACTCAGCTGAATTCCAAAATGATCGGTCCCCAGAGTCGACAATCCTCCAAACCAACAACCCCTCAGGCCCAAAGGGCCGGAAAAGAAGTCAACCGGGAGAACCTCGTCTGAGCGTGGATTTCATGAGACACTAGTGCCTGCAAAGCAAGCACGCGCCCACTAATTTCCACAACTAATGCTAAGTACGCTCAAGCCTGGGTCTGGCTTCTCACTCATCAGAATTCCCCTCCCACAACAGCACGAATAATCATATCATACTGAAAATAAAATGCGGGAAATAAAATGCGATAAACAAACACAACCCAACAAGTAATCATACAAGCGCTAGGATTGACTCTCGCAGGGGACGTTGGATCCCCAAACTGACTCCCGTAAGGGACGTTGGATCCCCAAGAAACTATCAAATCCCCAGCAGAGTCGCCAGCTGTCGCTACCGCGAAAATAAGGTGCCGGCAAAACAGAAGAGTCTCCACCTTTCGTTATTTATCCCTCAGAACGGGAAAGGAAACGATCGGAAAAACCTGACGAAAAGGTATAAGACAAGGTCATCGCAACCATTGTCTGGGTCCGGGAGTCGGTTACGTAAGGGGAAGGTATTAGCACCCCTCACGTCCATCGTACTCGATGGGATCCACACTTGTTGTGTTTATCTGACGGGTTGGTTTTACTATCTACCTATCAAGGCCTGGTTTGAAAAGAAAAGAAAGTGACTCGGCAAAGCGTCGCACTTTATGCCTACGTATTCTCATCAGAGAATGAGAAATCAGAGTCAACGTAGTTCGACTAACTACGGGTAACAGGATGGGGGAAGGTGGCTCGCCAATACGTCAGTATTGTGCCTACGTACTCTCAACAGGCTTGAGAGATCAGAGCTTACGTAGTTCGGGATAATACGGGGGTTCAGATTCATCTGTTTTATCAAGTAGGGTTAACAAACAGTTCCAGCATTTTGGTGTATGCAGCTCGACCCTTGGAGACTTAGGCGTTACCGTTTGCGGTAGAACTGGGATTTAACGACACTCTTTTCTTCAGAAAAGCTTCCTTTGAATTACGGGCCCACGGGGCAAAAAGGTTTGAAGTTTGTTTTCTGTCTTTTACGAAAGAACTGTTTTTTATGGATGTTTGCAACTAATATCGCACCAGAGACTATGACCTGAGAGTGAATGCGTCGCATGTCACCCAAAGGGTGCCATACTAAACATCCAGACTGTTGAAAAGAAACTCTCCAACAATCCTTTCTCAGATAGCTTAAGGCTCGTAATGTACAACGTCAGTTAACCTTTATTACTGTATTTTAAATTTGTTTTGAGATGAGGAGAGAGAACAGGCTCAACTAGGGGGAGACTATCAAGTCTTATTGTTGTCATGCCAATGATTCATCCTATGGTTGAGGTTTGAAACAGGGAACTCCTAGAAGTTATCATGCATAGGTTTCAACCTAAAGTTCTAATCATCACTTCCTTATCAAAGGAAGTGAGATTCCTAGGGGATCATGTCAATGATAACCAGAAACCGATAAAGCATCAGCTTAAACAGTAAACAGTAAACGACTGTAAAATGCATGCAATGCAAGTGAGGGAGGAAATGTGTGTGGGGCATCAGCCTCCACAAGCTCATCTCAACCTCAAGCCAAGTATGAATAACTACAGTCATATAGAAGAAATAACATGCTATCAAGCAAGCACAATAACAAACCACATAGGCAAGGGAGCTGGGCTCTACCGAATACCCGCAAGCAAAGCCACACAGTAAAAATACAAGCAGAGGGAGCAACTCAACCTCTAGTGCAATCATGCTCCTAGCTTACATCAGTCTAGATATGGACTTATTCTAATGCATCAAGCAAATTAAACAAGTCACAGCAATACAGTTGCACAGAAAGTAAACAGACAGGAAAGAAAGCAGATCAACAGCCTCCTCAACTTCACAGCAAAGCTCCTCTGACAGCAGCTTAGTCCTCAGTCTTCAACTGTTCTTCAAGTCTTTCATCTTCAATAGCAAGTGTCAACTTGCTTCTTCAAGCTTTCAACACATCAAACACAAGTATCAACTTGTCCTTCTTCTTCAAGCTTCAGCTCTCAATTTCAATTTGAATCCTCTTCACACCAGTGTCAACTTGTTCTTCCTGACCTTCAAGCTTCAGCTCCAATGGCAGTCTTCAAACACAGGGAAGTGGCAACTTCTAGCATCTTCAATCTTCTATCAAGGAACTCCATCCTCTAGCAAGGGAGAAAGATTCATCTAACAAGAGCAAGGTTTGGATAATAGGCATCAGAGTGAAGACCAAAGGTCACCACTGAGCACTCCATCATCAGAAAGAGGGACCCTCAAAGGTTCTACCAACTTGTGAAGAACCACACATCCTACCAAAGGAGGGATGAGGCATTCACAAGGGGACCTTACATCATAGGGAGGAATGGAAGGGATCAATACCTTCCATGTTTATGAAAGAAAAGAATCTATCTAGAAGCTCTATCTACAAACCCTAATCTTAACACCTAAACAACACTCAAACCAAAAAGAAGGGAAAACTTCACATCCAAGCTTCTTCAAGAATTCCTCAGCAACCCAAGCTTGTCTTCAACATCATCCAAGAGCAAGCAAAGCAAAACCCTAATCTAAGGGAACTAAAGAAATCAATCTAGTTGAATTAGCAAGTTAGGATCACCTAAAATTTAGTACTAAAGTTAATCCTAACTAAAATACTAAAACCAATTGTAAATTCCTACAAAAATAACTAAGGGAACCTAATTCAATCATGAGTCTACCATATTAATTCCAGGGGTTGAATCATCCACAAAGTTCTAGAAATAAAACCTAAATCACAAGGTACTAAGCATAAACCCTAAAACTAGAGCACCTAAAGTTTCAACTTAAAACTAGCCCTAAACTTCTTCACAAAAATGTGATAAAATTACTAGGGGAGCATGCATATCTATGCTAGCCACACACAAAAAATCAAGTCAAGAATCATCACCAAATGCTCAAACCAAATTCAGCAAGACAAGGTATCAACCATGGCCATTTTAATATCAATTAATATTCAAAAAATGAAAATAAAATCACAAATGCATAAATTCCTAATATTTTTAATCTACAAAATTCTAGATTCAATCATGAATCAGGGGAAAAAAGTTTGGAATTAATTGAGATAATTTCCTATTTTTCATGAATTAATTTCTAAGTCATATGAAATGATGAAAAATAAAAAAAAAATAAATAGAAATTGGTAAACATGCGTGGCAAATAGCAATGAGCATCAGTTCATTTCAAAGAATTGGGCCAAAGGGGGGGGGGGTGTGGATATCACTTTGTGTACTAAGCCCAGAACAATTCAATTAATGAAATGGTGCGTTTCATGCTAATGTCTTTCTTCAGAGTTTGAAATCAAATTGTGGCCCTCCATTGCTCGCCTGAGTCCAAGGTCAAACCCTAATCCAACGCTTGCAGTGCATCGTCCCCATTTGAACTCAGTTTGGGGGGAAAACACAGACAGTGGCCTGAACAGTGGCGCCACCGTCTTCTCTGGTGAGACAACCTCCACAGTTCATCAAAACTTCCCCAACCATACATCATTCTCTCCAGAATTCAATGCTGATCACGAATCCACCCTTAGAAACATCTAATTCCCTCTAGATTTTCAAACCCGATAGCATTTTCAGAACACACCTCAATCTTGAATCTTATCAGATCTTCAATTAAAGGTGTCAATCCAATCCTCATCTCATGGTGATCAATTTGCACCACCTAATCTTGATTAATAGTCCAAGAATCACTAGATTTCAGCCCTAACAGAAATTGGTCATCACCTTATTTTGTCTCTAATTCACCAATTTCTGATCCTAAATCCAACTATATCAATAGGGGAACCTAACCACATATGAATTTCTAAGCATCTCCCTATAGTTTAAGCATAAATTAAATGTATACCAACCTGGTTTCCGACGTGTAACAGAAGGTTCTCTTGATCACTTCAACCTCCAAAACAATGCAGACACACTCCAAATTCACTCCTAAAGCCTTTGCACACCTTGATTTAGCTTGATTCTTCCTTCGAATCAAAAACTGATTCTCACTTGCACCTCTGAAAATTCAATGGCTCTCTCTGCAACCAGCTTCAATTCCTTCCAAAAAAAAATGAACTGAATTCACTCAATGACTTATATAGAACTCATGGGGACTGTCTAGAACTTTCTGGAATCATCCAAATGAGATTTTGGATTTTCAAAATCTCTTCAAAATCTCATCCATGGCAGTCACTATTCTGACTCCTTTTGGGCATGGTTATGCTTGTAATCAACTTCTCATGAGATATTGAATGAGTTTGATGTGTTATTTTCCTTGTTTGCAAGCCAAAGGTGTGAGTTGGATATGTTACTTCATCATGAAGAAATGAAATGGAATGGTATGCAAATGACCTCAAATCAAAATTCTAACATTGCCATTGTTTCTAAAATCATTTTTCCAATCAATTTGACCTATTATTTTGCTTCATTTGGTCACAAAATGAATTATTTGAATTTTTGGCCATTAAATCCTTTTAATTCTTTCTTTTTCAAAATTTCTTGAACCAAGTCTCTCCTTGAGCCATTTCAATGCCTCCTTGATGCATGGTCAAGGTTAAAACCCCATTTGAGCAACTTTCTAGTTGAACAAAATTTCATTTGAGGCCTCTAAGTTGGTGAAAATGGCCTATGATCACAAATGACCTATAATCACCAAATATCCAAAATACCCTTGACTTGTCCAAGCCATAAGTTGAGTTCTACAAATCCTATCAAGGACTTCTAGTACTCTCTAGAAATCTAAGAGGATAAGGAACAACATTCATGTTGACCAAAAGTTCATAAGAATCATCCTTCTAAGTCAGGTAACGTTCAAGCTCCAAATACACATGCCTCAGATGACTTGTAACTTGTCAAAGCCATAACTTGAGTTCTACAAATCCTATCAAGGACTTCTAGTACTCAAATTAAATCTAGTATCATGCTCTACAACAATCATGTTGGGGTCAAGATGATATGACAATCATATTTTGAGTTAAATTGCCTTGAAGTTAGGGGTCAAACTAGGGGATTTTACACTGTCAAGTCTTAGAAACTCTAGCCTGAAATTTCTCAAACTCCTCAATCATGATGAGTTGACCTTGGAATCATCCTTATAAAATCTCAATGCATCAATCCATGATCACATGGCTCTTGGATTAGGTCTCAATCTTCTCCAAATCATCAGTTGACTTAGGGTTGACCCAGTCAAACTTTAGTTGCACCACTCATGGCTGAGCCTTCTTAATCTTGCACAATGACCTATCTAGGCTTCAAAGTGATCTTCAACATTTCTCATGAGCTCTCTCAAGACCTCAAGTATAACTTCATGGCTTCAGAATCATCTGATGCTCTTCCCACAACTCTCAAGTTAAGAGACACACCCTTTTGGCTTCAATCACTCTCTCTGAGGATCTTTTAACTTCTCTGACAAGGATATCAACCCTTGAACATCTGAATAACCTTCTTAGCTAGCTTCATAGTCTTGTTTAGCTCTTAATTGGTAATCATACCTCTTGATATCCTGCACCCATGTCAATTAAATGCAAATGATAATGCTAATGTGAATGAAATGAAACACAAGCTAGGTGAAGAAATGTTGGGCAAATTTTGGGGTGCAACACCTATGTACCAGCCCGTGTAACAAGCACCTATTTATCAGTCGGTTTAAAAACCGCTGACCTATCAATGAGTGTCCAATGCTCTTGCATATCAACCACTACGGACTCAAGCTTCTTGTCAGAATGCTCCAAACAGAAGACAGAGTGGTAGGCCACTGATTTGTCCCATTCCTATGACATGTACAAAGTTATATCCTTCTTTGGTACAAAAAGGATTAATAACTAAGAGGTCATTGAGTCCACCCCTGATCCACTTTCACATTCTTACAATCCCAATGCTCATTATGTGTTCCAAGAAGGCGCACTAGGCCATGATTTGGAAGGTTGTTTTTCTTTGAAACATATTGTAAGGGATTTGATGGAGAAGAAGATTTTGTATTTTGCTGACTCTCATCCTAATATTAGAAGAAATCCTTTACCCACTAATGGGACAATTAATGTTGTGGAGGATGCATCTGGTGAAAATTTGATCCTCCATGTTGCTGAGATTAAGACCTCGCTTCAAGCCTTTCCTACAAAGTTGGTAAAGGCTGGTTTGATTAAGGATTGTCATTCTGATGGTGAAGATTGTTATGTCAACCCTAAAGGGCATTTGTTGGTTCATAAGGACACTCAGAATTAGATCGCTGATGGTTTCCTACAAGTGGGTAGCAAGATAAAGAAGGATTAGGTGTATGTGTTTAAGTTCATCTATAATTTGTCGTAATTGATTCCCTAAAGCTGGCAACATATTTTTTTGCTTCAGCCTTTTGTTGTAATTTCTATTTGTATTTGGTGATATTGTTTGTAAACACTATCAACTATTTGGAAACTGTAATCTTTAATGAATGAAGTTTTCTGCTGAAACCACTATTAATGGTTCAAATTATCTTTGAGTTTCTTGAGACATTTTTAGCATGTATTTGCATTGCATGTGCATATCATTACATTTGCATCTCGCTTGCTTTTCTCAACCTTGAGTCTCATCTTCTTCTATATCTCTGTAAGGATTCCTAGCACGTGTTCGTGATAAATGGCAACGATGAATGAGATTTTGAAAGGTCAAGAAGCCTTGAAGGAGGAGATCTGAATCCTCAAAGGTCAGATGAACTGGGTCTTAGATAATTTTCAAAACTTGATGAAGAAAGAGGGGCACTCTTACCTTGTTGCATCCAGAGAAGTTATCCCTTCACCATCTCCCGTGGTTCTTCCACATCAAGGACACTTCCATGTAGAGACTTCGTGTTAACCAACATTTGGTCCTGCACCGAAATGTCATCATCATCAGGTGGTTGCCAGAAGAGCATTTCTGCATCCAATGGTTGTTTCCCCTCAAGGTTCTCAAAGACAAAACAGGAACAAGAAGAAGAATCTTGTCAAAAGGAACAAGGCTCTATACAAGCCAATTCATGTGCTACTGAGCAAGCTCTATCCGCTGTTGAATCAGAACTTGTTGGTGACTCCGCGACCTCTCAACCCTGTGCTAGAACCATGGCACAATATGAACTTGACTTGTGAGTTTCACAAAGGGGCTGAAGAGCACAACCTGGATATTTGTCTGGCATTAGGATCTTTTATGCAAGAGCTGATCTACAAAAAAGATCTGATCCTTGAGGAAGATCACCCAGAAGTCGAACACAGATACCTGTCGCATCGCTGCGAAAATCGAGACCGACAATGACAGAAGAGTCGCCACCGTGCGTTATTTATCCCAAGAGAGGGAAAGGAAACACTCAGAGAAAACCTAACGAAAAGAGGGATAAGATCGGTCATTGCAACCAAATCTTGGGTTTGGGAGTCGGTTACACAAGGGGAAGGTGTTAGCACCCCTCACGTCCGTCGTACTCGACGGGATCTACGCTTGTTGTCTATCTAAAAGAGTGATTGAAACTATCTAACTAAAGGCTAAAGGACAAAAGAAAAAGAAGTGACTCAACAAAGCAACGTTGCTTTGTGCCTACGTATCTCATCTGAAGTGAGAAGTCAGAGTCAACGTAGTTCGGCTAACTACGGGTGAAAGGGGGGAAGGTTGCTCGCCAAGACATCGCGTCTTGTGCCTACGTACTTTCATCTGGTATGAAAGATCAGAGCAAATTTAGTTCGGGCTAAAAGGGAACACAGGTTTGTTCAACTGTTTTACCCGAGTAGGATTAACAATCAGTTCTAGCAGTTTGGTGTATGCAGCTCGACCATTGGAGACTTAGGCGTTACCGTTTGCGATAGAACTAAGAGTTAACAAAAATCTCCTTATGAAAATGATTTTCCAAGATTAAAGGCCCCAAAGGGCAAAAATAAGTTTGAATTATTTGTTTTTTTGTGTTTTTTAGAGAAGTGTTTTTGAATTGTTCGCAATTCATATCGCACTAGAGACTATGACTTAGGAGTGAAAGCGTCGCATATCACCCAAAGGGTGCTACACTAAACATCCAAGCCATTGAAGGGAAACCCCTCAACAACCCTTTCCCAAGTGCTTAATGTTGCTACTGCGAAAATCGGCGCCGGCTATGACAGAAGAGTCGTCACCGTGCGTTATTTATCCCAAAGGAAGGAAAGGAAACGCTCAGAGTAAACCTAACGCAAAACGGGAAAGGAATGGTCCTTGCAACCAAATACTGGATTCGGGAGTCGGTTACGCTAGGGGAAGGTATTAGCACCCCTCACGTCCGTCGTACTCGACGGGATCCACGCTTGTTTTCTAGTACGGATTGTTATTCTATCTACTCTAAAGGGTTAAGGGTTAAAAGAAAAGAAAATGAATCGGCAAAGTATCGCACTTTATGCCTACGTATTCCCGTCTGGAACGAGAAATCAGAGTCAACGTGGTTCGCCTACCTACGGGAAAGGAGGGGAAGGTTGCTCGCTAGGATACGACATCCTATGCCTACGTACTTTCATACAGCATGAAAGATCAGAGCAAATGTAGTTCGGGCTACGGAAGACACGAGCTTGTCTGACTGTTTTTATTACCTTCAAACAGGATTTTCCTGATTAAGAGTCCAAGCGGAAAAAAATGACACTTTGATGTTTGTTTTGAATCTTTTACGAAAGAAGTGTTTTTTAGTTTGTTTGCAATCTCTGATGCACTAGAGACTATGATTTGAGAGTGACTACGTCACGTGTCACCCAAAGGGTACCACACTAAGCATCCAGACTACTGGAAAGAAACTCTCCAGCAACCCCTTCTCAAATAGCTTAAGGCTCATAACGTACGACGTCGATTAACCTTATTACTATGTTTTTGAGTTGTTTTGAGATAAGAAGAGAAAGAAGCTCTAAAAAGCCTAGGGTTGAAAAGGGAATAAAAACTAATCTAATGTTGTCATGCATGGATAAGAATCCTAATGTCTGTCATATTTCTCTCTTGCACAGAGGGAAACAGAGATCCTTGGGGATAAACGGAAAAGAAACAGATATATACAGTAAACAGTAAACATGTATGCAATGCAGCAGTACAAGCGAGGCAAGGGAGTCCCACTCAACCTCGAACCTGGGAAAACAATAGGCAAAGTGAGACAGCTTCACTTCAAACCTAAGGGGCAAGCTGTACAAGCCAACAATCAATACAGAAAAATAAATAAAACCCAACACCAGCTCTGACAGCAACACCAACTCCTACAGTAAGCAGCTCAAACAGCAACAGCTCTGACAACTACAGTTGATTAACAGCAAGTGGGAAAGACATCAACAGCTTCAAGCAAGACCCCATCTTCACTCTTCAATGATCCCCAAGCTTTAGATAAGCTCCTGTCTCCAAAAATCTCCAAGCTCTAGCAAGCATTGAACCCCAACAAGTAAACAGCTTCAAAAAGCAGCAGAACCCTAACTCCAACAGATAACTAGCTTTGACAGGCACAAGCTTCATCTTCACCAATCTTCAATTAACTTCATCCTTCAATAGGTTCCCCTCTTCAATGCCACCACTCCAGAAGAGAATCAATTATCAGATTAAGTTGAAATGCTAAACAGCTTATTGACAACCAAAGGAAGCCCCTAAGGGTTTAACATCATATGAGAAAGGTTCCCTCAAAGTTCTACTTCTAAAGGATGTCACTCATCCATCCAAAGGAGGGATGTGAATAATTTAAAAGGACTTTAGGTCATAGGGAGGAATAGAAGCACAAGATGCTTTCTATGTTTGCAAGAAGAAATCAATCTACTCTAAAGCTCTCCCTATATTTCCTATCTCCTAAGCCCCCTTCAAGGAGAAGAATCTTCATGCTCCAAGCTCCATCATTTGTCTCCAATCATCTTAAATGTCTTCATAAGCTCCAACAAGCAAAGCTCCAAGCCCCAAGCCCAATTGAAATAGCCCAAACCAAACAAACAAGCAAAATGCCCAAGGGGAAACACACAAATATCACCCAAGTTGCAAAAATCAAATAAAATAGTAAAACTCATCATAAAATCCTAGGTAAATTTCTAAGGGAACCTAACCCTATACCCAATACCACATATAAACCCCAAGGCCTAAATCAAACCCTAGGTCCCTAAACTATGCCCTAAACTACACCTAAGTGTTGTGAAACCCTAATTCTAATACCTCTCCTATCCACCTCTCAAACTAATCTAAATTTTAGTCACAAAAATAAGAAAAAATTCCTAAGGGTACATGCTTCCCTAATCTAATCAACCTCACAAGAATCAATCAAAAATCATGCACCAATCTCTCATACTAAATTCAGAAAAATGAAGTATCAAACAAATGTAAAATAAAAGCAATAAAATTGTAAAATATACCAAAAAAATATAAAATGCATGAAATTAATATTTTTTAGTTTCATAATTTTCTAGAGGTCCTAAGGGAACTAGGAAAAAAATCCCATCCTAAAATGATTATTTTTCAATTTGTTATGAATTTATTTCTAATCATAAAATAAAAATGTGAAAATTAAAGAAAATGAAAGCAAAATGCAAATGAGGCGTGACAAATAGCAATAATATGCAGTTCAACATGAAGTTGGGCTCAGGAGGGGGTGTGGATATCGTGCGCGTGCTAAGCCCAAACCAATTCAGAAAATAATATGGAAAATCAAGGAAAATAGAGAAAGGCTCGTGGTGAATAGCAATCAATCCATGTGTTAATTCCATTGGGCTTCCAAAGTGGGGTGGGGATAGCAAGTTTCAACTTAGGCCCACCCAGCAATGTTAATGAAACGCAGCGCATAAGGGGTTTTCAGACTCCTTTACAAACGCAAACACACTCGTGGCCGTTGGATCAAGATTGGGTCAAAGATCTTCCTCTCATCCTAGGGCTATGACACATTCTTCTCCAATTCAAAACTCTGGGAGGGAAACATCAACAGACGGTGGCCGGAGGTGGCGCCACCGTCGTCCCCAATCATCAATTCCTCTAATCCTCACCCTAACTCAAACCTGAATACATCAATCAATTCGTTTTTTCACACTGAACAAGAATCCAACCTCCATTTTCATTGAAACATCCTCCATTTCAAAACACGATAAAAATTTCAGAATATGCTCAAACTTCAATCAACAAGATTCTCAAAATTAATGGTCCCAACATCATCTACACTCTACCCTGAGTAATTTCCACCATTCCACTAAGCTTAAATCATCAAGAACTGCAAGAAATGGTCCTCAACAGAAAGTTGGCTCCACCTAAAATTGTCTCTAAACCTTGAATTTCTATACCAGAAACCACCTAGCCATCATCTACATTGCATCTAAACACCTAAAACCTAGAAATTCTATCCATATCATGCCATAGAATGAAGTTTACCAACCTGTGAAATTTGGATGAACAGAAGGTGAAAAGCTTCAAATTATGCTTCAAGATCTTCCAGATTCCTTCAAGGAGTGATTATCAAGCTTCTGTATGCATCAATTTATGTTGAATCCTCTTGAATTACCAAATTCGATTCTGAGTTGCAAGCTTCAAACTCACGATGCTATCTCTTGATTCTTCAACAATCTTGACCAGAAATCTCTCTGAATTCAATCAACAACTCAAGATGAAGACACTCAATGCAAAAGTTTGGATTGAAATGGCTCAAATTCGTGTAACCGATTTGGAGTTGCAAGATGAAAACTCAAAGTTCTATCTCTCAATTCTCTCTCAATCTTCACCAAAAAACTAACTGAATTAGTTATAATCCTTATATAGAACATGTAGGAATCATCTAGAATGCCCTGGAATGAACTATATGAGATATTGAAATTCTCATGCACTTGAAATTACCATGGTAAGTTCATCCATGACAGTCATGATTCAACTTGCTTCAACACCTGATTTTGATCCAAATTCTCCTCTAATGACATATTTAATGGATTGGTAAGGGTTAAGGCCTTGGTTATGATCTAAAGAATGGTTTTGCATATGTTACTTATGATGTAAGAAAGCATTTTCCAAAGCAACTCATAAAACCATGGCTCATCTCAAAATTGTGGAATTGCCAATGTGTTTGAAATCCAATTTCCATTCAAAATGACTACCCATATGCCATGTGTATGCCTCATATCTCAAAAATCCCAATTTCCCTCCTTTGAATCATTTGAAAAAACCTTCTTTTTAGGCCATTTTGGATCATTTTGTGAAACAAGCCATTTCAATCACCCATGACTTATTATCTAACCTAAAAACATCATTTTAAGCACATCTCATGTTGAACATTTTTTCATTTGAGGAGTGGAAGATAGAGATTTTGACCTATGTTGAAAAATGACCTATAATTCAACTTTCCCAAAATACCCCTGGATTGCCAAGATCATAACTTGAGTTCCACAAATCTTCTTGAGGACTTATAGTACTCAAATTAAACGTAAGATCAAGCCCTACAATTATTATGTTGGCCAAGAATCCATTTGAAAACTCCTTGATGGGCAAAAGTTGCTTGGAAGTCAAGTGACTTTCACAGATAAATTTCAATGTCCTCTGGTGACCCATAACTTGCAAGAACCATAACTGAGTTCTACAAATCTTCTTGAAGACTTCTAATACTCAAATTAAAGCTATTGAGAAGCTCTACAAGTTTAATGTTGGCCAGGAATCCATTTGAAACTTGTATTTTGACTTATGTGGCTTGGAAATCCAGTGCTATACAGGGGATTTTACCCTAGGAACCCTGTCTCAAACACCTCCAACCTCTCTTGATTCTCTTGAACTTGGTATTGACTCATCCATACACATGCTTCAACATCTCAATCCATGACTTCCACGACTTAGAGCTAGGTCTTGATGCCCTTTCTCTACTCTCCTTGACCTAGGGTTACCCAGATGAAAACCCTACTTGTACACACCTCACCTGTGGTTCTTGAACTTGATGCCATGACTTGTCTAAGATTTAATAGGGCTCTCTAGGCCTCCCATGGGATCCATACACACCTCAAATTCATAATTCCATGTTGATGATCTTCAATACACCTCAAATTAGGAGAGAAATCCACCTGTTGACACTCAAATCTCCTCAAAGTTTCAACCCATTCCTTGATGACTTGGATGTTCTTCAGCTTGAATAAGTCCCCTTGATGTGCTTCTTTAGATAAGGATGGCACTTGACCCCCTGTTAGATGACTTGCTATGTCATGATATGCAAATGATTGAACCATGTACATGATGTGACTATGCAAATGATAATGCAATTAAAACATAAACCAGGTGAGATAGGTTGAGCAAATTTTAGGGTGCAACAGCTGCCCCTTTTCAAACGGCTTGGACCCGACTGGGTGAAGAGCGGACGGCCTTCAAACAATTGAGGTACGAGACGGTTAAATACCAAGAACCCGGAAATTTGCCAACCGTAGAAATAAACTGCAAAACTGCTCGGGAACAATAACCAGAGAACTGAATCGGGTGGTTACGGCAACAACCGATCAGTCATCCAATATCAAAATCTGATTCAACGTCAACCGCCTGTGTAATGCCACAGGCTGTGAACTCCCTCTTGTCGAAAACACCCTGCCTTTTGTTCACGTTAAAACTCCGTCGTCTGTTAATACGCAGAAAACAAATTAGCGACCATGCTGGGGCTCATTTTCATCAATCCGAAAAAGATTCTATCATCGCAGGGATAGAACTTTGTCCACGTTAGGACTCTACATTCCGTCAACACAGAACAAATCCCGACGACTTCGCTGGGGAAACACTTCTGTCTAATCACAGGGAACTCATCTGCCTATCCGTATAGGCAAATCATCTGCCTAAACACAGGAAAGTTCATCCGCCTGCTTCATACGGGAAAACACTCTGAATACCGTTTCTCTGCCTATCTCTGCAGTAGCTAACTTCGTTGGTCCCAACCCACAAACGACTTTGAGGACGACTCTGCTGGGGCTAGTAATATTGCGTCAACACGAGGAAATCACGGCGACTTCCTTGGGGGAAAATACTTTCGTCAAATATCGGAACACAACTTACATACTCTGTGGATCATGGGAGAATCATCTATCTGGACACCGAAAAGTTCATCCGTCTACTTCCTACGGGAAAAGTCATCTGCCTGATTACAAGAAAATTCATCCGCCTGCTTCATACGGGAAAAGTCATCTACCTGATTACAGGAAAGTTCATCCGCCTACTTCATACGGGAAAACACATATGCCTGAACACAGGAACCTTCATCCGCCTGCTTCATACGGGAAAATACATCTGCCTGATTCTTACAGGAAAATTCATCCGCCTGCTCCATACGGGAAAATACATCTGCCTGAACACAGGAAAATTCATTCGCCTGCTCCATACGGGAAAATACATCTGCCTGAACACAGGAAAATTCATCCGCCTGCTCCATACGGGAAAATACATCTCCCTGAACACAGGAAAATTCATCCGCCTGCTCCATACGGGAAAATACATCTGCCTGAACACAGGAAAATTCATCCGCCTGCTCCATACGGGAAAATACATCTGCCTGAACACAGGAAAATTCATCCGCCTGCTTCATACGGGAAAATCATCTGCCTGAACACAGGAAAATTCATCCGCCTGCTTCATACGGGAAAATCATCTGCCTGAACACAGGAAAATTCATCCGCCTGCTTCATACGGGAAAATCATCTGCCTGAACACAGGAAAATTCATCCGCCTGCTCCATACGGGAAAATACATCTGCCTGAACACAGGAAAATTCATCCGCCTGCTCCATACGGGAAAATACATCTGCCTGAACACAGGAAAATTCATCCGCCTGCTTCATACGGGAAAATCATCTGAATACCGTTTCTCTGCCTACCTCTGTAGTTGCTAACTCCACTTGGGATATTATGAAAATAACTGCCCGACACCCGTTTTGATAACAAGTGACCACTTTTGAACTTTTGATTTATGAAACCCTGCAATGCCGCCGCGACAGCAAACCTGAAGAAAAACACTCCGCTGGTCGGATAAGAGAAACTTCAGGCAGTAACTCTGTGGGGAATAATAACAAGGACTGCATCATCACATGTCTCACGGCGAGACCTCAATCGTCTGGTAATAGATCTGAGCTGTAACTTCATACTCCGGCTGAGAAATACACCTGAAAGCAAAAGGTTAACCAACCTGATTTATGTTTCGTAATATGTATGTCTGGCAATGGCGCAATGCTCTATACGTCATGGAAATGCTACGCGTTTCTGGGTAGATGCAAACATGATAATATATGCAAATGCAAATGCAGGTTCAGGCTGCTGGGGAAGCTCTGACAAGCTTGGTTCAACACTGTTGTCGAGGACAAATACCACCCTGTTAGGGATGAACGGGTATCACAAAGTATTCCGGAAAAATAAATGCCGGAAACACAACCAAACTCTGCCGAGGAGAGATTAAACATCGATTTCCACTAGGAGGAAAGAACAAGCACCCTGCTGGTGAACAAACTTAGCTGGGGGGAGAAGCGACCCTTCTGGGAGACAACTGTCTAGGTACAGTTTACAAACTCGGAGCTAACACTCCGCTGGGGATAATCATCCTGACAAAGGCATGATGACCTGCGGGGAGAAAGAAAACCATCTTCGGTGGGGATAATCCTTCTGAACTTACTATCTTGGTTATGCGCCGTGGAAATCCTCCCAGCTGGGGATTAAACGCGTACCTACTCGATTCTCTGGGGAGCATAGCCTCTGCATGGGACACTGATCTTGTCTTACTGGGGATATCCTGTGGACAACTTCCATGAGGATACTCTTCTGAGGAAAATAATCCCTCCTTCAGTAAGGGATAACATCATCTCAACCTCTAGGGATGAGGTGCGACCTGCTGAGGAATGACATCAACTGGAATAAGGCTCCACCCTCCAGCGATTTGGCTGGGGAATACAATTTTCTGACTGTCTGCTCCAAAGGTGAGAACCCTGAAAAACACAAATGAGACAAAACAAATCTATACAACCAAATCTATTCGGGTTAATGTCCATGATATCTCCTCAGTCAATTCGAAGTTTTATCAATCATTGGCAAGGGCCAGCAAAGTTATGCAAATGCGAGTTTATCAAAACATCGGCGTTTTTCACATACAAAACAGTAAAGCACAAACACCAAATACTAAATAACATGTTTTATTGATTAAGCCTGTAAATAGGCGAAGCTTTGTACATCGGATGCAACTCCTGAAAAGAGAAAGTTACGCACACACATATACACACATACATATGTGCACAAACAACATAAAATAAAAAATACAAAACAATGTTTGTATACATGTCGGCAACGTGGTGCAGACAAACATCATGAGCTGATCCTACTATGACTCGCCTGACTCTGGCGCTTTCCCGGTATTCAATTTTCGGAAGAGATTGTGTTGGATAAACGAACCCTTAGGTACTCCCAACCACCAAGCAATGTAGTATCAAATTCGGACCGCAGTCGTTTGCTTTTTCAATCCCTAACTTTTGCGTGAATCGCCCTTTGCGGGTTTTCGATTCACCGGGATACCCTTTTTTGCCGAAGTCGCCCTTTGCAGGTTTTCGACTTCGCGGGTGTACATCTTTTCAATTTTATCCCTAACTTTTGCCTGAACCTTTTATTCATTTTTTACGGTTCACCAGGATGCCCCATTTTTGCCTGGACTCTCTTTTTACTGTCCGGCGGGTCACTTTCAAGCAAAGTATTTTTTAACTGCGTTCGAATTCACAGGAGACGTAAAGTCTTCACCGTCCATGGTGGACAACAACAAAGCTCCTCCGGAGAAGACTTTTCTAACAACGTATGGACCTTCGTAGTTAGGCGTCTGTTTGCCCCTGTGATCCGTTTGTGGCGGGAGAATCCTCTTCAGCACAAGATCGCCCGTCTGAAAGCTTCGTGGACATATCTTCTTATCATACGCTTTCTTCATCCGAATCTGATACAACCGACCGTATGCTAGAGAAGCTAGCCTCTTCTCATCCATTAAACTGAGCTGATTCAGTCTATCCTTAACCCATTCTGCCTCGTCAAGTTGGACATCTCGTAAAACCCTCAGGGAAGGAATCTCGACCTCTAACGGTAACACTGCCTCCATCCCGTATACCAATGAGAAAGGGGTTGCCCCGGTTGATGTGCGTATCATCGTACGATAACCGTGCAAAGCGAAAGGTAGCATCTCGTGCCAGTCCTTATATGTCACAACCATCTTCTGAACAATCTTCTTTATGTTCTTATTGGCCGCTTCGACAGCGCCACTCATCTTGGGTCGGTAAGGAGAAGAGTTGTGATGCTCAATCTTGAAATTCTGACACAGCTCTTTCATCATTTTGTTATTCAAATTCAAACCGTTTTCGGTGATAATCCGCTCAGGGATTCCATATCTACAGATAATATCTCGTTTGATAAATCTGGCCACCACTTGTTTGGTCACGTTGGCATATGACGCTGCTTCCACCCATTTGGTGAAATAATCAATCGCCACCAAGATGAACCGGTGTCTGTTGGATGTCGAAGGCTCGATCTTTCTAATCATATCAATTCCCCACATCGTGAAAGGCCACGGTGATGACATCACATTCAGAGGACTTGGAGGCACATGGATTTTGTCCGCATAAATCTGGCATTTATGACACCTCTTTGCAAACTTGAAACAGTCTGTTTCCATAGTTAGCCAATAGTAACCTGCCCGCAGCAGTTTTCTCGTCATAGCATGCCCACCAGCATGTGTACCAAATGTACCCTCATGTATCTCTTCCATGAGAAACTTCACCTCTTTCTCGTCTACACAACGTAGCAACACCAAGTCGTGGTTTCTTTTGTATAGGACACCGTCCGGGTTCAGATAGAAATTGCCAGCCAATCTCCTGAGAGTCTTCTGATCTCGACTGGATGCCCCAGCCGGATACTCCTTGTTCTTCAGGAAATTCTGGATGTCAAAGTACCAGGGTTGACCATCGGGAGCCTCGTCAATGGCAAATATGAATGCAGGCCTATCAAGCTGAGAGATAACAATCCGGGGAGCCTCGTTCCAGAAGTTAACTTTATACATTGAAGACAATGTCGCCAGGGCGTCAACCATTTGATTTTCTGCTCGCGGCACATGATGCAATTCCACCTTGTCAAAGAAAGGCCACAATCTCCTTGCATAATTCATATATGGTATCAAATTGGGATGACGTGTCTCCCATTCTCCTTTAATCTGATTCACCACTAGAGCTGAGTCTCCGTATACATCCAGATGCTTGATTCGCAAATCAACGGCTTCTTCAAGCCCCATGATGCAAGCCTCGTATTCAGCCTCATTATTGGTAACGGGAAAAGTCAATCGGGCAGTAAAAGGGATGTGCGACCCCTGAGGAGTAGTAATAATTGCACCTATTCCGCTACCATAGGAATTTACAGCTCCGTCAAATATCAACTGCCATTTGGAACCCAACTCTGGTCCTTCGTCCGACAACGGTTCTTCACAATCTTTCATCTTCAGGTACATGATATCCTCGTCAGGAAAATCAAACCTCATCGATTGGTAGTCCTCCACAGGCTGCTCCGCAAGGTACTCTGACAAAACGCTACCTTTAATAGCCTTCTGCGAGACATATTGGATATCGTATTCGGTTAACACCATCTGCCATCGGGCAATTCTTCCAGAGAGTGCTTACTTCTCAAACACGTATTTGATTGGATCCATCTTTGAAATTAGCATGGTTGTATGATTCAGCATGTATTGCCTCAAACGTTTGGCGGCCCAGGCTAGTGCATAACATGTTTTCTCGAGCATTGAGTATCTGGACTCACAGTCAGTAAACTTCTTACTCAAATAGTAGATCGCATGCTCTTTACGTCCGGTCTCGTCGTGTTGACCGAGAACACAACCCATAATTTCCTCAAGAACCGTCAAATACATAATCAAAGGTCTCCCGACCACTGGGGGTATCAAAACAGGAGGTTCCTGCAAGTATTCTTTTATCTTGTCGAACGCCTTTTGACAATTTTCATTCCAGGTCAACACCTGATCCTTTTTCAACAACTTGAATAATGGCTCGCATGTCGCAGTTAGGTGAGATATGAACCGGGCGATATAGTTCAACCTCCCTAAAAACCCGCGCACTTCTTTTTCTGTTTTAGGCGTCGGCATTTCTTGTATTGCTTTTATTTTCGCAGGATCAACCTCTATTCCTTTTTCGCTCACGATAAACCCCAGCAGTTTACCCGATCTCACCCCGAAGGTGCACTTATTAGGGTTCAGTCTCAACCTGAACTTCCTAAGCCTCTTGAACAGTTTCAGCAGATTAACCAAATGCTCCTCCTCCGTCTGGGATTTGGCAATCATATCATCAACATAAACCTCGATCTCTTTATGCATCATGTCATGAAAGAGAGTCGTCATAGCACGTTGATATGTTGCCCCAGCGTTCTTCAGTCCGAAGGGCATCACTTTGTAGCAAAATGTTCCCCAGGGAGTAATGAAGGTAGTCTTCTCCATGTCTTCTGGCGCCATTTTGATCTGATTATAGCCTGAGAAGCCGTCCATGAAGGAGAATACGGAGAACTGAGCATTGTTATCAACCAACACATCAATGTGAGGAAGTGGGAAGTCATCTTTCGGGCTCGCTCTATTCAAATTACGGTAGTCTACACACATTCGCACTTTACCGTCTTTCTTCGGAACTGGCACAATATTAGCGACCCATGAGGGATATTTGGTAACAGCTAGGAAACCAACATCCCACTGTTTTTGAACTTCCTCCTTGATCTTCACAGCCATATCCGGTCTAGTTCTTCGGAGTTTCTGCTTAATAGGCGGACATTCCTCTCGCAGTGGCAGACGGTGAACAACCATATCCGTATCCAGCCCAGGCATATCCTCATACGACCAAGCAAATATATCACTGTATTCCTTGAGCATCTCAATCAACCTTTGCTTGACGTCGCTCTGCAGCGTAGCCCCTATACGGATGTTTCTCACAACCTCTTCCGACCCCAAATTGATAATCTCAATGACTTCCTCATGAGGCAAAATGATTCTTTCTTCTTATTTCAATAACCAGGTCAACTCTTCTGGCACGTCGCCATCTTCGACATCCTCTTCCTCAGCCTGCAATACCGGGTGCTCAAAATCGAAGTGAGTCATAGGCGGTTCATAGATGCCATCTGAAATTGTAATCCTGCAAAGGAAATGGTTAAATGCTTCAAAACACAGACAAAGCAAATTGCCATTTTATTGTTAAAAACAAAAACAGGAAAAACAGGGATCACAATATTTGTATATGAAAAACGCCTTTATTTCATGATTAAACAATGTAATGTACATAACCAAATGGCCCTAAGCAAAATCACTATGCCCCGGGTAGGACACAGGATTATTCAACAATTAAGAAAACAAATCATTACTGTTTAGTTGTCACAGGAACAGTTTCCCGGATAGACCAATTGCAGAGACTTTGTCCTGGCACGCTTGGCTTGATCCACGCGTCCATATCACAGTCGCTATCTCCGTCTTCAGCATCGGAAACAGCATTGATAGTCTCATGGCATACTCCATTCGGTGTAATTGTTATCGGCCCTCTGAACTTGGGCGTTCCTGAAGAGGATGCTGATGATGAAGGATGATATCCAAGCCCAAACCTGTCCATTTTTACCGGAATCTCCAACACCTGCCCCAACCTTTGGTCTCGCCTGTCTGCACCAAAGCCTGAGCCTCTTTGTAGGAGGACACTGCCACATCTGATATTTTGCTGGAACCCTGAGCTTTGCCTTTAATTCGCAACCCCTCGAAGGCTTGACACGGTGTCTCGTGTATTTCTCCGTCAACCTCCACATATTTGAACGAAGATAAATGGCTAACCAGAATATCTTCCTCTCCACAAACAATGACGACACTATCCCCAACCATATACTTCAGCTTTTGGTGCAACATGGATGTGACTGCCCCGACAGCATGGATCCATGGGCGCCCAAGAAGACAACTATATGCTGGCTGGATGTCCATTATATAGAATTCAGTTTCAAATATTTCAGGCCCCACCTGCAACGGTAATGTTATTGATCCGAAAACCGACCTCCTCGTTCCATCAAACGCTCTCACCACTAAATCACTGGGCGTGCAGATAATCCCCCTGATATCCAACTTCATCATGGCTTTCTTCGGTAGCACATTCAGGGAAGATCCAGTGTCTACTAAAACATGGGACATGACCGTGCCCCGACATTCTACTGACACATGTAATGCCATATTGTGCTCTCGCCCTCTCGGAGTCAAATCAAAGTCTGTGAAGCCCAAATTGTGCCCCGCATTGACATGCGCCATCACCCCTTCTAACTGATTAACAGAAACTTCTTGAGGAACGAACGACGTGTCTAGAATCTTCAGCAAAGCGTTCCGATGGGCCTCGGAACATAACAACAATGATAGGATGGAAATTTTTGACGGCGTTTGCTGGAGGTGCTCAACGATTTTGTAATCACTTTTACGAATGAGCCTCATAAACTCCTCTGCATCCTTAAGTGACGTTTCCTTTTCCTTCGACTGAGAAGCACCACCCTCAATTACCTTGGCTTTACCCTTGGCTAATCTTTCTGCCTCTACCTCGGGTGACGTGAAGATTCTTCCGCTTCTGGTCATACCCCCTGTTCCGACAACATTATCTACAACCCCAGCTGGTTGTCCATTGACTTCAATTTTCTTACCGTCGCAATATACCTCCACCCCGTAAGTCCACGACACTGCTTTAGTACTCTCAAAAGGAACCGGTCCTGCTTTGGTAATTGTGATCGTCGGCCGCCTGGCAGGCGCCGTTATCGTTATTGTTTTCCTCGGAATCGTCACCGTCGCAACATCGTTCAACTCATCACACAACGCCTTTACAGGCTTTTCAACCGCGGTTCGATCAAATTGCAAGGTACCTTCCTCCATCATAGCCTGAATGCCCCGCTTCAATTCATTACAACCCTCTGGCTGGGTCCAACAATCTAAGCAAAACTCATCACATCCCGGGAATACACCCCCTTTTAACAACGTGCTTTTAATCTCACCCAACGGTGTCTTCAGCTCATTGACATCCATCACTAGATTCAGATTCTCTTCTGTCAAGATGGCATTTGCCCCGTGATTGGGCATAGGATGTTGTACTATATTTGGACCCACCTGCCCAAAATTGATATCTTTGTTGTCCAGCAAACCCTGAACTTTGTGTTTAAATGCCTGACAAGCTTCTATATCATGCCCGGGTTCCCCGGAATGAAATTCGCAATGCTTGCTAGCATCATACCCGTAAGGAAGTATCGACCCCGTAGGCGGTGCCAAAGTCCTCTTTTAAACCAAGTTCAACCCTAGCAGGGTCTGGAGGAGTTCTGCATACGTGGAAGGAGGTGCGTCGAACACTCTTTTCGGTCTCGCATTTTGTACCCTTCTCTGACCAGGATTATGTCCTTGCTGTTGTTGTGGTTGTTGTTATTGTTGCTGAGGCTGCCCTTGCTGAGGAAAAGGGATATTGACACTAGCTATCTGTTGCGGCTGAACATACTGATTTCTTCCTCTGCCCCTGCCCCTGCCACCAAACACGACACTAGTATCACCCTGTCGTCTACCACCAAATGCTTTTCTGGCACCTCCTGTTGAAGTAGGCTCACCTGCTTGGAACCTTCCAACTTTAATCCCGTTCTCGATCATCTCCCCCATAAGAATAAAATCTGAGAAACTGCTCAATGACACACTAAACAATTTTTCGTAGAACACCCCCGTAAATGTCCCAATGAACATGTCATTCATCTCCCTTTCAATTAAAGGAGGATGCACCCTTGCTGCCATATTGCACCACCTTTGCGCATACTCTTTAAAACTTTCACTGTTCTTCTGTGACAAACCCTGCAATTGGACCCGGTTTGGCGCCAGATCGTTGTTGTATTTGTAATGTGTCACGAAAGCATCAGCCAACTGCTTCCAGGTTTTGATCTGAGTGGGCTCCAGCCCCATATACCATTCAAGTGAAGGTCCTGACAAGCTATCCTGAAAGAAATGCATGAGCATCCTTTCATCATCTGAATACGCGGACATCCTCCTGTAATAAGAGCGGACATGGACTTTAGGGCAGGTGTCCCCCTTGTATTTGTCAAAAGTGGGAGCCTTGAATTTCAACGGCACCCTCAGCCCTGGTACCAAGCCCATTGTAGTCATATCCAAACCGGTGGAGTTCT
Organism: Lathyrus sativus; assembly: GCA_963859935.3. Classification (NCBI taxonomy): domain Eukaryota; kingdom Viridiplantae; phylum Streptophyta; class Magnoliopsida; order Fabales; family Fabaceae; genus Lathyrus; species Lathyrus sativus. The sequence goes on along the minus strand of OZ012739.1, from coordinate 652,856,464 downwards.
GATTCACCAACCCCTTCATCTGTTCTTCAAGCATTTTGATCCTCTGCACAGGATCAACAGGTCCTTCAAATCCTACGCCTCTTCCAGAAAAGGCGTCCTCCTGGCGGTCTTCGCCCCAATTCACATTTTCATTTCCATATCCGTCATAACCAGTGTTGCGACCAAACCCTTGCTGATTGATCATGGGACCTCGTCCCCCGTTACCGAAACCCTGGTTGACCCTAACAGGTCCAAACCCAGTGTTGACAGGAACCACCCCAGCACCATTCATATTACCAAATCCACCATACCCCTGGTTAGCGTTACCAAAACCGTCGTAACCGAAACCCTGAGTGTTGAAGCCAAATTTCCCGTCCTGATTGACGTAATCAAATCCCTGATCATTGTAGCCAAAACCATTGTTGCCAAAACCATTACCGCCATTGTTGTTACCACTGCCTTGGTTAGCGTCCCCAAATCCAACATTGTGAACAACAGTCTCATTTCCATTCCCTGTGTTGCCATTGCCAGCGCCAACACCATCGTTTACAACCACAACAGGTGGGGTTACTACAAGTGGAACCACAGGCGTAGGGGGGCCATCCTCCGGAATTGTTTCAACGTGTGCAGAATTGTGGTCATTGTTGCCATTCCCATTAGTCCGCGTCAGCAGCGGCTGTACCAAAGTCTGGAGGCTCTCTTGGCCCTTAGCAATGTTCTCCATTGCTTGCATGAACAGATTCAGCTTCTCGCGGATTTCCTGCATCTCGACTTGAACTTGATCCATTACTTTCTTGCAGTTGTTTCGGGTTGAGTAGCGGTGGACTCTTTGTTCGTCAATCCTGAAAAACCTGTGAGATGCAGGAAATAAGATATAGATTCAACAAGTAACGGCAATGCAAAATGAATATGCAGATGCAATATGTGTCTGTGCGTTAGGGATATCGCCCCCCGATTCTAGTGCCAAAGTGCCAGTGCAGTGACAGTGATAGTAATAAGAAGCTCGAAATCCAATCATGGAAAACATCTCATATATTGCGGAAAAGCCCATCAGGTCAGGAATACAATATTACTGAGTGTACAATAAGAAGGCATGACCTCAACCAACAATCCTGGTGATGGCCAGCACAATGCAAATAAAGCATACACATCAATACATGAGATAATCAAGTGCGACCATATGCCTGGTACTCCTCTAGTAATCTCTTAGTCTTGGGATGATTCGGCTGAGAAAGCAACCCTTCGACGAGCGAGTCTCTTTGCCTAATAACACGCTGGAGATCACCAATGGATTCCTCCCAAACACCTTCTCCAAAGCAATCTTCTAGCTTCCGTTTCTGGGACGCAGACTCTTTCTTGCGCTTGATAACTTTGTTCAAGGCATTCTGGACATCATACCTCCACACAACCTCTTCTTCCAACCTCTTCTGGCTAGCTTTCAACTGACCTTCCAGCTCGGAGATCTGCAGCTTCAGTTTGTCTTCTCTTTCCTTATTGCCGGTCAGCGTGGCATTCCAGGTTTTGTTGAATGCAGAGATCTCCCGGTAGGCTATATCAAGTGCTTTCTTCTTAGACACCAGCACATCATGAGAGCTCTTGAAATCTATCCCCAAACGCTCACGCTTCTTTCGTTGTTCAGTCAGTTCTGTGCCTAGTTGATTCACCAGCTTCGTTTGCTGCTCGAAGGAATATACGACCTCATTCCTTTCGCTCCTGAGTTGCATTAGCTCTTCTTCCAGCTTCTCGTTGGCTTTCATCAGCTCTTCTTTCTCCTTCACAACCTGCTCGTATCTCTCAATAGACACAGTAGTTGGCTCCTCAATCACGGGGGAAGCAGGAGGTAATACTGCAGGAAACAGCATCTGCACCTACTTTGCTCTATCTTGGATCCAAACTTTGTACGGGGCATAGGCTTGACAATCATTCTTACCCAACAACGCCTTACCCCTCTTGTGGACATTATTCCAAGCATGCTGAAGATTGGACAATAGTTCTCCCTTCAAATCGCCTGTGAAGTACAGAGATTCCTGCACTTCCTCCTCTTTTGGCGGGCTTTTCAAAGCATACCTGAATTGCCTGATCAACAATGAGGGATTGTAGTTAATGCATCCTTTCCTCCCAATCAGAGGAACGTTAGGATATCCGGCGCAACTGTAGATGATCACAGATCCCAGTAAATCTTTATTAAACCAGACAACGTCTTCTGAAGAAAGTCCCATCAGATGCTCAGACCAATCCACCGTATCTGCAGACTCAGCGAAGATACCCTTCTTGGGCAGATGACTCTCAAACCACATATACAACAAAGGCCCACAACAAGAGACGTTCTTGCCCCTCCTGTTCTCGTTCTTATAATGCAGTGAGTGATAGAAATCTCCAATCAAAGTAGGCACAGGATTGCCTGAAGCAAATATATAGAACGCATCCAGATCAACGAAGTCAGACAGGTTCGGGAACAGTACAATGCCATAGATACACAGAGCAAGAATAGCGTTAAACACAGTCCAACATCCACTCTTGGCATACTCTTGTGCTTTACCAACCAAGAACTTGAGAGAAAAACCAGACACTCCATTCTACGAGGTTAACAACAACTCTGAGGCGTCTAAATGCAAGGCAGCAGCCAAATCCTCCAGTTTGGGCTCAGCATCCATATGAATGAAAGGTACCCTGTTCTGAATGGTCAACTCTAAGATCTCAGCATATTCCTCCATAGTCGGAGCCAGAATGAAGTCAGGGAAAGTAAAACACCTCAGCGGGGGATCATAGAACTGCATTAGCGTGTACAATCCGTTACGCTCATACGTGGATGGTTTATAAACCAATCTAAGTAATTTCCCGTAACTCTTCCTGAAGCTTCTCTTCACATCATCGTCAGCTAGAGATATCAAACCAAGCAAAGAAGAAACATCTGGAGTAGGCAACTTATACGCCACAATCTTCTTCAGAGTATCCATAATATCGGCAGACAGAAATCCGGGGAACTAGAACCAGAGGTATGAAAATGCACCTGCAGCACAGACACACGTTAATGACATGCAAAATGAGTATGCAATAATGCAATATGCAACATGCAACAGGGATCAAGTGATAGATTGCTGAAGAAATCCATCCACAATATTTGTCTCAACAGTCCCACAATACTGCTCAAACCTGGTCTCAACAGACCCATAACAATGCTCCACTTTGCCTCAACAGGCTCAAAACAATGCTCCAACCTGGTCTCGACAGACCTATAACACTGCTCTGGTAAAGAACCTCAAGTAACCACACATACTGATCCACTGTTAAGAAGACCGGGTAGTCTGGAGGTCAAGTTTCCTGCATGCCCCAATCCCCCTCACAGGTAGGTGTCCTATCAACTGACACAAGGTACGACATCCTATGCGGTCGTCGGCGTCACAGACTTTCAAGACTGATGATACGATACCCAGAAGGTGTGGCATCATCATGTCCTGAAGAGGCCTCACTTAGCCAACTTCCAAATGATCGGTCCCCGGAGTCGACAATCCAACTAACCAACAACCCCCTCAACCCAAAGGGTTGAAAAAGAAGTCAACCAGAAGAACCTCGTCCGAGCGTGGATTTTGCGGGACACTGGTACATGCAAAGCATGCACGCGCCCACTACTTTCCACAACTAATTCTAGGTGCACTCAAGCCCAGGTCCGGCTTATCTCTCAATAGATCACCCTCTCCCCACAACAGCAATAACAATATAAAGCTGACAATAAAATGCGGAAAGTAAAGACAGAAATGTAAATCCATACAAAATCCACAACGGGAAAACAAGCGCTAGGACTGACTCGCGTAGGGAACTGTTGGAGTCCCCAGCAGAGTCGCCAGCTGTCGCTACTGCGAAAATCGGCGCCGACTATGACAGAAGAGTCGCCACCGTGCGTTATTTATCCCAAAGGAGGGAAAGGAAACTCTCAAAGTAAACCTAATGCAAAACGGGAAAGGAATGGTCCTCGCAACCAAATCCTGGATTCGGGAGTCGGTTACGCCAGGGGAAGGTATTAGCACCCCTCACGTCCGTCGTACTCGACGGGATCCACGCTTGTTTTCTAGTACGGATTGTTATTCTATCCACTCTAAAGGGTTAAGGGTTAAAAGAAAAGAAAATGACTCAGTAAAGTATCGCACTTTATGCCTACGTATTCCCGTCTGGAACGAGAAATCAGAGTCAACGTAGTTCGCCTACCTACGGGAAAGGAAGGGAAGGTTGCTCGCTAGGATACGACATCCTATGCCTACGTACTTTCATACAGCATGAAAGATCAGAGCAAACGTAGTTCGAGCTACGGAAGACACGAGCTTGTCTGACTGTTTTTATTACCTTCAAACAGGGTTTTCCTGATTAAGAGTCCAAGCGGACAAAAATGACACTTTGATGTTTGTTTTGAATCTTTTACGAAAGAAGTGTTTTTTAGTTTGTTTGCAATCTCTGATGCACTAGAGACTATGATTTGAGAGTGACTACGTCGCGTGTTACCCAAAGGGTGCCACACTAAGCAGCCAGACTACTGGAAAGAAACTCTCCAGCAACCCCTTCTCAAATAGCTTCACTTCAAACCTAAGGGGAAAGCTGTACAAGCCAACAATCAATACAAAAAAATAAATAAAACCCAACACCAGCTCTGACAGCAACACCAGCTCCTACAGTAAGCAGCTCAAACAGCAACAGCTCTGACAGCTACAGTTGATTAACAGCAAGTGGGAAAGACATCAACAACTTCAAGCAAGACCCCATCTTCACTCTTCAATGATCCCCAAGCTTTATATAAGCTCTTGTCTCCAAAAATCTCCAAGCTCTAGCAAGCATTGAACCCCAACAAGTAAACAGCTTCCAAAAGCAGCAGAACCCTAACTCCAACAGATAACTAGCTTTGACAGGCACAAGCTTCATCTTCACCAATCTTCAATGAACTTCATCCTTCAATAGGTTCCCCTCTTCAATGCCACCACTCCAGAAGAGAATCAATTATCAGATTAAGTTGAAATGCTAAACAACTTATTGACAACCAAAGGAAGCCCCTAAGGGTTTAACATCACAAGAGAAAGGTTCCCTCAAAGTTCTACTTCTAAAGTATGTCACTCATCCATCCAAAGGAGGGATGTGAATACTTTAAAATTACTTTATGTCATAGGGAGGAATAGAAGCACAAGATGCTTTCTATGTTTGCAAGAAGAAATCAATCTACTCTAAAGCTCTCCCTATATTTCCTATCTCCTAAGCCCCCTTCAAGGAGAAGAATCTTCATGCTCCAAGCTCCATCCTTTGTCTCCAATCATCTTCAATGTCTTCATAAGCTCCAACAAGCAAAGCCCCAAGCCCCAAGCCCAATTGAAATAGCCCAAACCAAACAAACAAGCAAAATGCCCAAGGGGAAACACACAAATATCACCCAAGTTGCAAAAATCAAATAAAATAGTAAAACTCATCATAAAATCCTAGGTAAATTTCTAAGGGAACCTAACCCTATACCCAATACCCCATATAAACCCCAAGGCCTAAATCAAACCCTAGGTCCCCAAACTATGCCCTAAACTACACCTAATTGTTGTGAAACCCTAATTCTAATACCTGTCCTATCCACCTCTCAAACTAACCTAAATTTTATTCACAAAAATATGACAAAATTCCTAAGGGTACATGCTTCCCTAATCTAATTAACCTCACAAGAATCAATCAAAAATCATGCACCAATCTCTCATACTAAATTCATAAAAATGAAGTATCAAACAAATGTAAAATAAAAGCAATAAAATTTTAAAATATACCAAAAAAATATAAAATGCATGAAATTAATATTTTTTAGTTTCATAATTTTCTAGAGGTCCTAAGGGAACTAGGAAAAAAATCCCATCCTAAAATGATTAGTTTTCAATTTGTTATGAATTTATTTCTAATCATAAAATAAAAATGTGAAAATTAAAGAAAATGAAAGAAAAATGCAAATGAGGCGTGACAAATAGCAATAATATGCAGTTCAACATGAAATTGGGCTCAGGAGGGGGGTGTGGATATCGTGCGCGTGCTAAGCCCAAACCAATTCAGAAAATAATATGGAAAATCAAGGAAAATAGAGAAAGGCTCGTGGTGAATAGCAATCAATCCATGTGTTAATTCCATTGGGCTTCCAAAGTGGGGTGGGGATAGCAAGTTTCAACTTAGGCCCACCCAGCAATGTTAATGAAACGCAACGCATAAGGGGTTTTCAGACTCCTTTACAAACGCAAACACACTCGTGGCCGTTGGATCAAGATTGGTCAAAGGTCTTCCTCTCATCCTAGGGCTATGACACCTTCTTCTCCAATTCAAAACTCTGGGAGGGAAACATCAACAGGCGGTGGCCGGAGGTGGCGCCACCGTCGTCCCCAATCATCAATTCCTTTAATCCTCACCCTAACTCAAACCTGAATATATCAATCAATTCGTTTTTCACACTGAACAAGAATCCAACCTCCATTTTCATTGAAACATCCTCCATTTCAAAACACGATAAAAATTTCAGAATATGCTCAAACTTCAATCAACAAGATTCTCAAAATTAATGGTCCCAACATCATCTACACTCTACCCTGAGTAATTTCCACCATTCCACTAAGCTTAAATCATCAAGAACTGCAAGAAATGATCCTCAACAGAAAGTTGGCTCCATCTAAAATTGTCTCTAAACCTTGAATTTCTATACCAGAAACCACCTAGCCATCATCTACATTGCATCTAAACACCTAAAACCTAGCAATTCTATCCATATCATGCCATAGAGTGAAGTTTACCAACCTGTGAAATTTGGATGAACAGAAGGTGAAAAGCTTCGAATTATGCTTCAAGATCTTCCAGATTCCTTCAAGGAGTGATTATCAAGCTTCTGTATGCATCAATTTGTGTTGAATCCTCTTGAATTACCAAATTCGATTATGAGTTGCAAACTTAAAACTCACAATGCTATCTCTTGATTCTTCAACAATCTTGACCAGAAATCTCTCTGAATTCAATCAACAACTCAAGATGAAGACACTCAATGCAAAAGTTTGGATTGAAATGACTCAAATACGTGTAACCGATTTGGAGTTGCAAGATGAAAACTCAAAGTTCTATCTCTCAATTCTCTCTCAATCTTCACCAAAAAACTAACTGAATTAGTTATAATCCTTATATAGAACATGTAGGAATCATCTAGAATGCCCTGGAATGATCTATGTGAGATATTGAAATTCTCATGCACTTAAAATTACCATGGTAAGTTCATCCATGACAGTCATGATTCAGCTTGCTTCAACACCTGATTTTGATCCAAATTCTCCTCTAATGACATATTGAATGGATTGGTAAGGGTTAAGGCCTTGGTTATGATCTAAAGAATGGTTTTGCATATGTTACTTATGATGTAAGAAAGCATTTTCCAAAGCAACTCATAAAACCATGGCTCATATCAAAATTGTGGAATTGCCAATGTGTTTGAAATCCAATTTCCATTCAAAATGACTACCCATATGCCATGTGTATGCCTCATATCTCAAAAATCCCAATTTCCCTCCTTTGAATCATTTGAAAAAACCTTCTTTTTAGGCCATTTTGGATCATTTTGTGAAGCAAGCCATTTAAATCACCCATGACTTCTTATATGACCTAAAAACATCATTTTAAGCACATCTCATGTTGAACATTTTTTCATTTGAGGAGTGGAAGATAGAGATTTTGACCTATGTTGAAAAATGACCTATAATTCAACTTTCCCAAAATACCCCTGGATTGCCAAGATCATAACTTGAGTTCCACAAATCTTCTTGAGGACTTCTAGTACTCAAATTAAAGGTAAGATCAAGAACTACAATCCTTATGTTGGCCAAGAATCCATTTGAAAACTCCTTGATGGGAAAAAGTTGCATGGAAGTCAAGTGACTTTCACAGATAAATTTCAATGTCCTCTGGTGACCCATAACTTGCAAGAACCATAACTTGAGTTCTACAAATCTTCTTGAAGACTTATAATACTCAAATTAAAGCTATTGAGAAGCTATACAAGTTTCATGTTGTCCAGAAATCCATTTGAAACTTTTATTTTGACTTATGTGGCTTGGAAATCCAGTGCTATACAGGGGATTTTACCCTAGGAACCCTGTCTCAAACACCTCCAACCTCTCTTGATTCTCTTGAACTTGGTCTTGACTCATCCATACACATGCTTCAACATCTCAATCCACGACTTCCATGACTTAGAGCTAGGTCTTGATGCCCTTTCTCTACTCTCCTTGACCTAGGGTTACCCAGATGAAAATCCTACTTGTACACACCTCACATGTGGTTCTTGAACTTGATGCCATGACTTGTCTAAGCTTTAATAGGGCTCTCTAGGCCTCCCATGGGATTCATACACACCTCAAATTCATAATTCCATGTTGATGATCTTCAATACACCTCAAATTAGGAGAGAAATCCACCTGTTGACACTCAAATCTCCTCAAAGTTTCAACCTATTCCTTGATGACTTGGATGTTCTTCAGCTTGAATAAGGCCCCTTGATGTGCTTCTTTAGATAAGGATGGCACTTGAACCCCTGTTAGATGACTTGCTATGTCATGATATGCAAATGATTGGACCATGTACATGATGTGACTATGCAAATGATAATGCAATTAAAACATAAATCAGGTGAGATAGGTTGAGCAAATTTTAGGGTGCAACACTTAAGGCTCGTAACGCACAATAATCATTAACCTTTATTAGGTATTTTATGTTTGTTTTGAGATGAGAAGAGAAAGGACACTAAAGGGGGACTAAACTCAAATCTAAAGTTGTCATGCAATGGTGATCTTAAGATTGAGATAAGGGAATGCTACCTAATGTCATCATACATGGTTAAGATCCTAATGTCTATCATAACCTCCCTTGAACAAGAGAGATTAGAGATCCTAAGGGAAAGGAGACAAGAGAGGAAAAAAGAAACAACATAAACATGCAAGAATGCAAACATGGAATGCAAGTGAGGGAGGAAATTGGTGTGGGGAAGTAGCCTCCACAAGCTCATCTCAACCTCAAGCAACAATATGACAAATGCAAGAGATGAAAGGAAAAAGAAATGCATCAAAAGAAACACAAAAGTGCACTAAAATGGGATGAAGTGGCCTAAGCCATTCAAACATCAACCACAATGCCAAAACCCAAACACAAATGAAAGGAAAAGAAGACCTAAAACAAAGTGAGGATGGGAGGCTATATGAGGACAGCAAGGAACTCATAATGTGCACTCAACCATGAGCATCACAAGAAAGGTGCAAAAGAAAGCATAAAGAAGTCCTCATGGATTCATCATTTTAGGCATGCTTCAAGTACCTCCAAAGGAGGGACCAAGCCACCCTAATTGAGATTCCAAAGTCATTGGACAGCAAGGGAAATGAAATAAAAGTGCTCAAAAGCAAAAGCAAATAAAACACAAAGAAATGCAAGCAAATTCCCAAAGGAAAGCAAGCATGTTTCACATAGAAACCCTAATTGGGAGCTCAAAAGTAAACAATCAAATGAACAAGCAAAACACAATATAATGACCTAAAAATGAGCAAACATCATCCTTAACATGTTAGCAACATGAATCAAAAGGCATTGAAGGCTCAAAGGATTCATAAATGTCATATCCAAAGCAAACTAGGTCAATGTGTTTGTATGAACCTCCCTTTGGGGTAACTTGACTTGCAAGTTACTCTAAAATTAGGAAAATGATTCAAAAATAACCAAATAAAAAGGCAAAAGGCACATAAACATGTTGGCAACCAGAGGCCAAGCAATTACAATCAAAGTCACTTCACAACATCACCATAGAAATTGATTCACAAGGGTGCTCCATTGTGAAGGAGGATTGTCGAGGGTCAAATGAAATGCTATCAAAAGTCAACTCAAAAGTCAACCAACAGGGGCAAAATGGTCCTCAAAAATTCATCAACCCATCATGGACATGAGGATGAAATTTGGGTCATGGGACCAAAAGGAAATGAGAGAAACAAAATAAAAACTAAAATATGTCAAGAATTAGGTCAAATAAAACACCTCTAATGTTAAATTCCATTTTTAATTGAAAAATAATCCAAAAAAATAAAATAAAAATTTTATAAAATAAAAGACACTTCAAATTGTCTAAAATATATTTTTGGGGAATTTTATGACCAATAGAGGTATTTTATTTTGAATTAAATCTAAACAGCAACAAAATAAAAAAAAAGAAAGAAAAAGAAATTAAAATAAATAAGACAGGGGGTGCAGAAAGCAGCCCAAACACGTTGAAAATAAATGGGCTCAGGCGAAGGGGGTGCAAACAGCAAAGCCAGCCCATTAGCAAAAATAAAAAAGAAACGTGTGCATTGGGTGTGGTTAGGTCAACAGAGGCCCATGGTGGAACGCGCTCTGGACAGTCAGATCAAAAATTAATCAAATCCAAAGGCCAAAAGAAAGCACACGTGGCTCATGCCAAGGCTTAAGTGAAACAGTGTGTTTTGGAGTGATTGTGTGCACGTGGTCAAACAGAGGTACACCATACGTCTTAATCTGGAGCGTGCAAATGAAAAGTAATTTCATCCAACGGACAGAGACATACACATGTGGCTGGGAGAGTTTTCAAACTTGGAGGGAAAAACCAGACGGCCGGAACCACTGTTCCAGTCGTCTTCTCCGGCAAAACAATCAAACCAGTCACGGCCAAAAAACACAGGCGCACCAAAACTCAACCAAAACAAGCAAATAAATAGTCAAAATTGATCTCCAGGTCATGTAGATTTCAAATCCACTACCCATTTTCATTGATCATGTCTAAATAGGCCAAAACGAAAAGAAAAAGAAATGAGCTCAAAACACAAAAGCTCACAAACAGCCATCAGTTCATTCTAGAAACCATCTATGATATGTAAGGATCACAAATATATAAAAATGGCGTGTAAACAATGCTTAAACAGAGAGAAAAGTGGATTGAAAAGAAACCTAATGAAAAGCTTCCACAGAGCTTGGTTCTTTGATAAAGCTTAATGAAAACCACCCAGAATCTTTCTATAAACCTCAAGGAAACTTTTTAAATGTTTGGTTTGGATTGAAAGTCACTGAAATGCAAAAAACGATTTTGACTTTTCTCCCACTTTTTCTCACTATGTTCTTGACCAATTTTCACTCTATGTCAACTCTGAGAGCTTGTGAACAATGCTGAGAATAAGTATGATGGATTTTGATACCAAGAACCCAATTCTATGCTCCTTAAGCCCAATTGAAATTCACATTTTTCTCGTTATGGCCACATCCAAAAGTGTATGAAAATGGTCTTGCCAAGCTGTAAAAATGGCCCAGTTAGCTTGCACCTGAGGTAAATTGATCCAAGGGCTGAAAATGGCTCCTCAATTTAATCCTATGGCATGGTTTGTATATGTTACTTAAACTTGAAGTAAGCATGAAAATGGCCACCAAATTGAGCTCAAATCTCAAATCCAAAATTGGCATTGTGCTTGAAATGTATTTGGCACTCAAAAAATGCACAAGGTTGGCACAAAATGATCCCAAATGAATTTAATTTGATTTTCCCCTTTTAAGGCCTTTTTCATGGAAATTTCTTTAGGGATTCTTCAATCCAAGCCAAACTTTGATGCCTTGATGTTTGGTTGAGCAAATGACCCTAATTGGATCAAGTTTGAAGTTGGAAAGATTTCCATTTGAAGTGTGCAAAGTGGTGAAATGGACCTATAATGAAGATGACTTGTAATCTTACTTTCCTAAAATACCTCTGCCTTACAAGCCTCATAACTTGAGCTCTACAAATCAGATGAAGGACTTCTAGTACTCTTTGAAAATCTAAGATCATGAGGAACAACTTTCGTGTTCATCAAAATTTGAGGAGAACATCCTTTTAGGTCAAAAGTGGCTTGGAAGTTGGTTGACTTTTGTTGACCAAAATCACATTCATCTGAGGACCTGTAACTTGTCTGCTTCATAACTTGAGTTCTACAAATCCAATCAAGGACTTCTAGTACTCAAAAGTAATCTAAGAACATTATCTACAAGTCTCATGTTGGGGTCAAGATGAGATGAGACTTGTATCTTGAGATAGGTGGTCTTGAAGTTGGGCACTAAATAGGGGATTTTACACTGAGAACCCTAATTTAGTAACTCCTCACACCCTTGATTCTTGATGAATTGATCTTGAAATGATATATCATGTATCTCAACACAACATTCCATGACCATAAAGACTTGGAATTGAGTCTTAATCTCCTTCAATTTCACAGTTGACTTAGGGTTGACCAGATGAAAACCCTAATTGCACCATTTTCAACTGTAGCCACTTGCACTTGGTATAAACACTTGGATGAGCTCCACAATGACCTACAAGGCCTCCAATGAGCTTAAATGATAATCTCCCTCCATAACCATGGGCTTGTGATCCTCAGGTGACATTCAATTGGCCTCCTAGACAGGAGGTGAACCACATACACTTATCTGCCTAACCAAAAGGCTTTGACTTGTCTCTGATGATGATAACCCCCCTGTTGACTTGGATACAAACTCTTGATTAGGCTTAGAACCCTTGGCAAATTCCTCTTGTTATACACATATCTCTTGATCCCTTATAAATGCAAAATGCTATGTAATGCAATATGCTAGAACAATGAAATGAAACATAAACCAAGTAAAGAAAAGGTTGGGAAATTTTGGGGGTACAACAATACCGTATTGGGATAATGGGGCATCTAGTTGAAGAGTGCAAGAGTTTTGAGCTAAGATTGTAATGCTTGTGGGAGTTGGTGAAACCTCAAGAAGGTTAGCAAAATGCTAATGTCTCGATTCCTAAATCATAATACAGGGGACCTATGAAGCCTCTAAGAGTTCTGTACCACAAGGAGCAAGTAATCAATGATGGAGGTGTTCCCCTGTTTGGACCTAGAAATTAAAGTCTGTTGAAGTCAATTCTCCAAAGCTATTTGTCTGATGATCATTTCAGTATTTTCAGTTGTATTTTCCTTGTTTTATGATTTCATATTTGCTTGTAAGCGTTGTTGTTTTTTGAATTGGCAAGATTAATGAAATGTTTATGCATCTTTTGGATTAATCCATTCATATTCACTCTTTCTCTTTCCTTTAATTGTATAAAAAAACAAACAAAAAGAATATTTTTCCATCCGCTTATCTTTACCAAACTTTTGTTTAAACAAAGATTGGGGAGGATGACGAAAACATTATACCCATAATTGTTGTTGGAATGCTTTCAATAAAACTTTTTCAAGGATGTAAAGCATTATTTCAATCCCCAAACACTGGAGATTTAAGGAAGATAATCCCTTATTAACCCTTTCGAGCTTAGAAGTAGGAGTTTTCTTTCCTTACAAAAATATGTAATCTCAACCTTGGGGCGGCTAGTTCTCAACTAACTTGGCGATATATGCATACAAGACACCTTTTATATAAAGGTTGTGCTCATAGGTTTTCCTTCGCACACAGAAAGCAAGTGTTGAAGATGTTTTCCAAGCCTAAAGACCAATGATGGTTCACTATAGCCATTAAACCAGATAGTCACCTTCTTTCTCAAAAAAGGAAAATTAAAATTAAAAAAAAAAAAAGAAAAGTCCCGCTATTTCAAAACCTATGAATGAGACTTAGGAAAAACTGGGGCATCCCGCTGACTGTAAAATCCAAAAGAAACATTTTAGACAAAAGTTAGGGATAGTAAAAAAGAGGAACTCCAAAAAGCTTTCACTATGAAAGTCCTTAATAGCAAGAAACAACCAAATGTTGTAAGGGAGTAGTGACTGCCCTAGGTTTCTGAACCATCACCGACTATCATCAGTTAAATTTCTAGCCAATAGAAACCTGAATTCATAGCCTGAGTTAACTGAACGTAGGATTGAAGTTCATTATGAAGATTGGGTGGGGACAGACAAACTTTGAGCCTTTATCCTTTATTTCATGAGCCGTGAACCAAGCCAGATTACAACCTTTAAAAGACCTAATTGAGGTAAGGTTGTTTTGAAAGCAAACCACAACAAGGTTGGATAACTTGACTCCTAGTGATCTTTGATAATGGTTTGTGTTGACCATTTTATCTATGATTATGTAAATGACTAGATCTACTTCATTTTGATAATTCAATCACTCCACTGTGTGTTTTTCCAATAAACTTTTATTTTAAAAGCTTGCATGAATGTTGCATTGAAATTGCCAATTTTTAATGAACAATAATATTTGCAAGACAACCCAATATCCAAGGAATCCCAACAAATTCAGCCAGCTAAGGAATTTGATTTGGTAAACGAAGCTCAGCCTGGGGAAACCAGTTTGGAGGATTTGTTAATCAACCATTCCAGGAGTTGGTGAATCAAGGGCAGAACTCTTCAAAGTTTAGAATCTTGAGGTCGTCTTATGGTCAGATGTTTCCCAACTCCTTTCAAGGCAAGGACTCTAAATACCCACCAATAGGGGCAAGTATGTTTCCCAATGGTTATTCCCACAGTCTAAAGGACAAGTCTGAGGACTTTGTTTTGTAAATATAGTTAATTTAGGGCAATTACGTCGAGATTTGTTGAATCTCTCCAAAAGTTTGAAGACACCGAAGCATCTTGTATGCCAATTCTTCTGTAAAATCCTCTTGGTAATTTCTTCCCATAGACCACGTAATTTGAGGCAGAGGAGATTTGAAGTTTATTTGTTGCAAGAGTCGTTGCCTGTTTGTGATGATCATTATGCAATTAAAATGCATAACTACATTGTTCTAGTAATATCTTTTGCCAGCTCCCCAGTAAGTTGTTACTTCAGTTTGATCTTGGAAATTCTTCATGGATCTTTCTCTTCCAATAAGGAAATCAGGCTCATGATGGAAATCCCTAGTGAAGTCATAACTTTATGCCTCCAGGTGGAGTACTCTTTTCCCTAGAGAAGGTTGAAACCTTGGAGTTGGGCTGCTGATTCTACATGTTCATCCTTAGTGATGTTCCTATCTGGTGAAGTCGGCTGGGTATCCTTGTTGAGATGTTTATTTCATCTCCAGTTTTATTTCCCCTTGTCTGTTTTGTCAGCATAATCATAAACATGGCATACATGCATTCATCATATGCATGGCATCTAAGCATTTTTGCTACCTTTCTAGTGTCTACCTGTTTTGCTCACTTTGCTGTTTATTTCCCAAGTGATTGGGTTTGTCTTTTCTCTCCAATAGGGTCGTCAGCCTTAAGCATAAAGTGCCCACCCTTTCTAAATTCCCCACAAAGTTTGATCCTCGTGGATGATGATTGCTTCAGTTATCTTTTCCATGTTTGGATAAGATAACTCCCCATTTAAGTTCATTCCTCAATGGTAGAGTCTTGATTGACCGTTTCTTTCTAACTTGTTCCTAGATTGAACTTTGGTCTCTGGCAAGTGTTGCTTTTGAACCCGATTAGGTCATCGAACCTAGTTTAACCATGCATTTATTTTTCACTATGTCTCACAGGAAAAATCTTTTATAGATCCCTATTGAAGACATAATCCATTCTCCAGAAGGTTTGTTGCAACATCTCCTTGGAATTTATACATAGACAACAAGTGGCAATCTCCTTGAGAAGCTTGTTTTGTCATTGATATTTTTGCAATGATAAATGGAAGTCTCTCCTGAGAAGTTTATCTGACTTTGGTGTTTTCCTCAACTTTTTGTACAGAATAAGTGGAAGTCTCCTTGAGAAGCTTGTTTTGCTATTATTACTTCTACAACGATAAGTGGCAGTCTCTCCTAAGAAGCTTATATGTTTTTTGGTGTTTCCTTTAAATTTTGCAACAACAAGTGGAAGTCTCCTTAAGAAGCTTGTTTTTCTATGTCTATCTTTACAGCGATAAGTGGCAGTCTCTCTCGAGAAGCTTATCCGTTGTTGGTGTTATTTAACCATTTGCATTACAATTGGTATTCTCGTGGAAGTCTGTCAGAAGGATTTTTGTTGAAGACCTTACAAATGGTTTCTCTTTATTTGAGTTACCCTCTTTAAAAGAATTTTATTAAGTGATAATTCATCAGCAAGTCCTCTATCCATTTTGGCTTCTATCAAATGGCATCTCTTTGAGAAATTTGATGAAGACTTTGATGGTTTTTCTCTTTATTTGAGAAAATTTGCTCATAAAGCAACCAACCTGCATCTCTTTTGTGAGATCCCCAGTAAGGTCCAGTTGTTACTAGAATGACCATTGGAAGCCTAATTTATTGGTGTTGGAAATCTTTTGTTCCCCAAGAGGTACTGTCAGATCATTTCAACAAAGTCCTCAATGAAGCTTGAGCCACACTCTTGGATTGATTCTTCGGTCGTGTGTAGTTAACAAGATTGAAGAGAATCTCTCCAATGTCCTCCATGTGACATATTTTGCTGATTGAGGATCTAATCCACAATGGAGTTATCTTTCATTCCTCACTAAAATTACCCTACTTTCCCTGTAAGCTTGCCCGGGACTCATACTTCTCCAAGTGAAATGGATATGTTTTTCCCAGTGATTTCTAGACACCTTTTTCCCCGATGATTTCTTGTGACTCTTTTACTCCCCAACGAAGTGGATATGCTTATCTATTTCCCATTAGAGACCGTCTTTCTAGTTCAACCTCCAATGAGGATCTTTTCTTTCGAGAATGTCATTCGACCTGTTGTAGTGAGAATCAGATATCAAGCTATTGAATTAACTTGAAACATAAATCATTGAAATTTACCACCGAGCTTTGATTTATCCAAAGGAAAGGGTAAAGATTGAAGAAAAACCTAAGTGCTCTATGTAATAACAAAGCTAAAAGAATCTAAGATTCAGGGGTTAGTTATACCTAGGAAAGGTGCTAGCATCCTAAGTATCTATAGTACTCTACAGGAACCTCTTATTTGTATTTGTGTTATGCTAAAGCTTGCTTGCTAAGGAAAAGGTGCTAAGGTAAATACCTAGGGGTTTATTTACTAAGTATGCTCGCCAAGATGTCGCATCTCGTGCCTATGTATCCTAACTAGGATGGGATCAGAGCATTCGTAGTTCACCTCACTAAGGGTGAGGAACTCTTGACTGTGGTCAAGGTTCCAAAAGAAGAAGGTAAGTGTCTATTGTAGAACACTTACATAGAGTGTGTCGACTCTAATCCTAAGGCTAGGATAAAAGGGAAAAGTAAGTGTTCGTGGCAGGACGCTTACATAGAGTGCGGCGACTTTAATCCTAAGGCTAGGATAAATGGGTAAAGAGAAGGAAGGAGTAAGTTAGGCTAAGTTATCCTAAACATGACATGGAAGTCAACAGAGAATCCTTTCTTTTAGAATTATTAAGAAGAAATTTTGGATGCAAATAGAGAGAAGAATCTATGGGAGCCTAAAAATGAATAATAAATTGGAATAGGAAATAAACTAATTAAACTAGGAAATAAACAATTAATTTGAATAACTAAAAATGAAAATACTAAAAAGAATTAAAATATTTTTGGGTTTTTTCAATACATGAAAAAATTAAAATAAGTTAGAAAATGGTTAAAAGAAATAGATTAAAAAAAAAAAGACTAAAAGAAATAAACTAAATAAGGGAATGGGCTGATAGATAACAAAACAGTATGATAGGTCCGCTTATACTTTAATCCTAATCAAAATTATTAAAATAATAATAATAAATAAATAATACTGAAAAGAAAATCTACAATATAGGGGAGGGGGCCCCTCAACCCTTGCCCTATCAGCATGCCAAATTTGAATTTTCAATAAATTGCAATAAAAAATAAAAATAAAATAAGATCATAAACAATAGAAACAAAAAATAAAAGATCCAACATTAATGTTAGAAACCAACTATTACTCCCCCACTCACCTACACCTCTTTTCTTTCTTATGTGTCAATCAAGACTTTTTCAAATTAAAATTAATGAGAATCTAATATATAATCATAAATCATTAAAAAAATAATAATACATCTTTCTATTTCCAACAATCACACGCTTATTCTTCTTTCTATCAACAACCGAACCTCTCTCTCTTTTGGATATGAACTTCTCTTTCTACCATTCATGAATCTCAAACAAAAAAAATCAAAATAAGAATAGAAAATCGAAACCCGTTCAAGACGAAACTCGGCTCAAACAACATCACAAGTAGAAACTCCAAATTATAGAAAAAAGGGAAAAAAACAACGAAATACCCAAATCGGAGATTCAAAGTTCGCAGAATCCAGAGAGTCCTATGAGTTTTCGGCCACGGACGAGCTTTTCGGTGAGGTAGTAATTTTGCTATTTATTGCTTGGGATTTTCAGTGAGAAAAGTATGATTCTGTCTCTTTTTAATTGTGGCTCTTGAAGTTATGAAAATCTGATCTGTTGTTATGGCCTCCCCGTTAAGAAAACTCTAATCTGCATTTATATTGTTGTATCTGGTTCATGGATTAGAGTTTACACTAGTGAGATCTATATATAATGATAAAATGAATTGATTCACTTTTTGAGGTTTAAAGTTGTACATATTATTCTGATGAAACATTCTACTATGTTGCTCAAATCATGATAGTCAAAAATTGCTTTCCTCTACTTTGATTCTTGGTTTAAGTTATAAGGCATAGAAAACAAGCTTCTCAAAGAGATAGCAAAACAAGATTTTCAAGGCGACTGCCACTTGTTGTCTGGGTATAAATTCTAAGGAGATGTTGTTACAACAACACTGCTGGAGAATGGGTTCCGTCTTCAATGAGGATCTATGAAAGATTCTTTTTGCGAGACATAGTGAAAAAATAAATGCACATTCAAACTAGGTTTGGCAACCTAATTAGGTTCAAAGGAAACACTTGCTAGGGACCAAAATTCAATCTAGGAACAAGCTAGAAAGAAACGGTCAAATAAGACTCTACCCATTGAGGAATGAACTCAAATGGGAATTTATCTTATCCAAACATGGTAAAGATAACTGAAGCAACCATCATCCACGAGGAATAAACTCTATGGGAAATTTACAAAGGATGGGAACTTTATGCCTAAGGCTGATGACTCTATTTGGAGAGAAAAGACAAACCCAGTCACTTGGGGAGTAAACGGCAAAGTGAACAAAATAGGTAAACACTAGAATGGTAGCAAAAATACTTAGATACCATGCATATGTATGAATGCATGTATGTCATGTTTATGCTTATGCTGACAAAACAAATGAAGGTAAGCAAACGAGAGATGAAATAAACATCTCGACAAGGATACCCAACCAAACTTCACCAGATTGGAGCATCACTAGGGATGAACATGCAGAACAAACAGTTCTACTTCAAGGTTTCAACCTTCTATGGGGGAAAAGAGTACTCCACTTGGGGTATAACATCACGACTTCATTAGTGATTGCCATCATGAGCCTGATTTCCTTGTTGAAAGAGAAAGATCCATGAGGGATTTCCAAGATCAAACTGAAGTAACAACTTACTAGGGAGCTAGCAAAGGATATCACAAGAACAATGTAGTTCTGGATTTCAATTGCATAATGATAGTCCAAATGGGCAACAGTTCTAGTGGAAAATAATCTTCGAGTCTCACCTGCCCCAGATTACATTGTCTATGAGAAGAAGCCATTAAGAGGATTTTACAGAATAATTGGCATACAAGATGTCTCAATTTCTTCAAACTCTTGGAGAGATTCAACAAATTTCGACGTAGTTACCCCATCTTAACTATATTTGCACAACAAAGTTCTCGAAATTGTCCTTCAGATTGTGGGAGTAACAGTTGGGAAACAGACTTGCCCTTATCGGTGGGTCTTTGGAGTCCTTTCCTTGAAAGGAGTTGGGAAACAACTTGCCATAAGATGACCTCAAGACGGATTGCCCCAATATTCTGAACTTTGAAGAGTTTTGCCCCTGATTCACCAACTCTTGAAATGGTTGATTAACAAATCCTCCAAATTGGCTTCCTCAGGCTGAGCTTCGTTTACCAAATCAAATTCCTTAGATGGTTGCATTTGTTGGGATTTCTTTGATATTGGGTTGTCTTACAAACATTATTGTTCTTTAAAAATTGGCAATTTTAATGTAACATTCATGCAAGCTTTTGAAATCAAAGTCTATTGATAAAACACACAATAGAGTGATTAAATAATCAGAATGAAGTGGATCTAGTCATTTTCAGAATGATAGATAAAGTGATCAACACAAACCATTAGCAAAGATCATTAGGAGTCAGGTTATCCAACCTTGTTGCAGTATGCTTTCAATATAACCTTACCTCAATTAGGTATTTTAAAGGTTGTAAAGTGGCTTAGTTCACGGTTCATGAAATAAAGGATAAAGGCTCAAAGTTTGTTTGTCCCCATCCAATCTTCATAATGAACTTCAATCGTATGTTCAGTTAACTCAGGCTATACATTTAGGTTCCTATATGATAGGAATTAAACTAATGATAGTGAGTGATGGTTCAAAAACCTGAGGAAGTCATTACTCCCTTACAATATTGTATTGTTTTTACCATCGGGGACTTTCATGGTGAGGATTTAAGGTCAACTTCTTTTTGGTTGTCATACAAACCTTTTTTGTATAAGGCAAGGTCATGAGCTTCCCATCTTTCTTAGCTTTTTTCTTGAAAGGGAATCGACTCATTCTTCGAGTAAGGATTTCTTAACGATTCTTCTTTATTTATCACTTTAAAAATAACTTGTGCAACATTTGTTCACTTGATTTAAGAGAGTTGACAAGTGTCTTGCATGAACCCCTTGCATTCAAATGTATAGCCAAGTTAAAGTGAGAACTACCCTACCCCATGTTTAATATTTAAGGGTTTTTTAATTCTAAAAGAAAACAACTACTTCTAGGCTCAAAGTGATTGACTAGGGATTAAATCCTTATTTCTCCAGTGTTTGGGAATTTGAAACGATGCCTTACATCATCGGAAAATTTTAATTGAAAGCATATCAACAGCAATTATGGGTATAACGTCTTCATTATCCTCCCCAATCTTTGTTTAAACAACAGTTTGGTAAAGATAAGTGGATGGAAAAGATTCTTTTTGTTTGTTTTTTTAATAATGAAAGGAAAGAGAAAGAGTGAATATGAATGGATTGATCCAAAAGATGCATAAACATTTCATTAATCTTGTCAATTCAAAAAAACAACAACTTACAAGCAAATACAAATTCAACATGCAAAGAAAATACAACAGGAAATGCTGAAACAACCAAAATATTGCCAGATTTAGGGAATTGACTTCAACAAACTTCAACTTCCATGTCCAGAAAGGGAGTCACTTCTTTGACGCTCAAGATCTTGCTTTTGATCAACTCATGCACGTGACTTGTTCCTTGTAGTATAAAACCTTAAGAGGTCTCACAGGCCCTTTTCCCTTATCATCATCTGGCTAGGAAATCGAGATATCCACATCTGGCCTTTCTCCTTGGAGTGTTAGTGACTTTATCATATCTTACAACCTGAGCCTGAAACTCTTGCACTCCTCTACGAGATGCCCTATTGTCTCAGTTGAATATCCATATTCAACCTTTGGATGGTCTTCTTCAAAAATTAAACTCTTGTTGTGGATCAATTTTTGTATTGAGTCTTCTAATGTAGAACAAGTATCCAAATCGTGTCCTTCGGCCCCTTTATGGAATTCACATGTTGCATTTTTATCAGGACTATACTATGTATACGGAGTTGGCATAGATGTGAAAGGAGTTATTAATGAATTCTAGATTAGTAGTAGGTAGAGCTTACTAAGCGGCACATGAATTTGTTCATCGTGAGCTTTGTTCCTTTTGTTCTGGTTTTGCCTCTTGTTCTGTCTCTGCCTCTTGTTACGATTTCTACGACCTTGAAGAGGAATAACCAATGGATGTTGATATGCCAACTTGGCATTCAAAGGATGAGGATGACATCTTGAGGGATAACCAAATGATGGTAAATAGAGAGTATCCATATGAGTTTGCCCTATACTTAGGGTAACACCGGATAGATGGGGAGTGATGAATTCCTTAGTTGTTACAAGGTGAGGGTGCCCTTCCTTATTTATCAAGTTCTGCAAAGTCTTCAAGACCCAGTTCATCTGACCTTTAAGAACTCTGATCTCCTCCTTCAGGGCTTTCTGACCTTTCAAAAGCTCATTCATCGTCGCCATTTATCACGGATGCATGCTAGATATCCTTATAGAGATATAGGAAGAGGAAAGACGAGACTCAAGGATGAGAAATGCAGATGAAATACAAATGTGACAACATGCGCATGCAATACAAATGTAAACCAAATTGTTTCAAGGAACTCAAAAGCAAGTTGCAAACATTTTAAAAAAACTGAAAAGTTTCATTTCATAATCCATGACCTCTATTGATTTTTGCAAAGGAATGAAAAACCAAATTCCTTAAAACCAAAGGGTTACTCATGAATGCATGAATATATGGATGAATGTATGCACAAATACACATACAGTGATATTCACATATATGCAGACAAACAAACAAGGGCCTAGGTTTAAAGATCACAAGCAAGGAGCCATGGTCTACCCATCCCAAAAGGTCTGTAATAAGGGTTCTTGCATCTATAGAACAGGGTTCTAAGAGGTTCCCAAAGTCATCAATCCATCTTTCGGATATTATCGACACACCAACTACTTGGAAACCAATATTATTATCAAGAGAGTCTCATCTAAGTATAGTATCGTGTATCAACTACTTCGGGTATACACCCTCATAGTCACTACACTACATCCTAAAAAGGCCAAGTGGGGTAAGTGGGTAACTAAAGGTCCTCAGTGCACAGGCTCCTAGGTCAAAAGTAGTAATGTATTCATGACTACTTGTTAAACACTACTACTCCCAAAAGGGCCTCAACTAAGCGGAGGATCTCAGGTCGACTCTTTGGGACTACTCTCTCAAAGTCTCCTTGACTATACCCATCATCCTATCATAAGTGCATTCAAGTCTGGGTTAGGAGTTGTCTCACCACTCAAGGTCACAACCCTGCATACAGAAAAACCAAGGCATAAACAAATATATGTACAAATATATACAGATATACAAGTATACAAGCAAGCAAACATATAAAATAACACAAATACAAACAAGGTAGACTTAACCTTCTTAGAGGGACTTCCCTAGTGAAGTCGTTATTTCTGTTACAATGATAATCGGATATCAAGCTATTGAATTAACTTGAATAAATTTTTTTTTGAAATTCACCATCGAGCTTTGATTTATCCAAAGGAAAGGGTAAAGATCGAAGAAAACCAAAAGTGTGCAAAATAACAACAAAGCTAAGAGAATCTAAGGTTCGGGGTTGGTTATACCTAGGGAAGGTGCTAGCATCCTAAGTATCTGTAGTACTCTACAGGAACCTCTTATTTTTATTTGTTTTATGCTAAAGTTTGCTTGCTAAGGAAAATGTGCTAAGATAAATACCTAGGGGTTTATTTACTAAATATGCTCACCAAGATGTCACATCTCGTGCCTACGTATCCTAACTAGGATGGAGTCAGAGCATTCGTATTTCACCTCACTAAAGGTGAGGAACTCTTGACTATGTTCATGGTTCCAAAGGGAGAAGGTAAGTGTCTATGGAAGGACACTTACATAGAGTGCGACGACTCTAATCCTAAGGCTAGGATAAAAGGGGAAAGTAAGTGTCCATGGAAGGATGCTTACATAGAGTACGGTGACTCTAATCCTAAGGTTATGATAAACGGGTAAAGGGAAGGAAGGAGTTAGCTAGGCTAAGCTATTCTAAACATGACATGACAGTCAACAAGGAATCATTTCCTTTGGAATTATTAAGAAATTTTGGATGCAAATAGAAAGAAGAATCAATGGGAGATTGAATCCTAAATATTGTCATACAATGATGGTCCCAAAGTTGAGATTGAAGGAAAAATGCTAACCTAATGTGATCATGCAAAGATTAAGAACCTAAATCTATCCTAGTTCAAACTTAATCGAAAATTAAGTCGAACTAGGAGATGCTAAGGGAACGTGTGAAAGTAAAGCTAGCAAAATAATCAAGGCAATACTCAAGCATCAAGAATAATCAATAAAAAGAAATCAGGATCAAAACATGATTAACTAGGTTAAATACCAATATTTAATAAGACTAATCAAGAAATTAACAAATCAATATTAAATAAAAATATTTAAAACAATTAACAAACATAAACATATTTTTTTTTGTTTTTTTTTTAATATTTAACAAATAAATAATAAACTAATTAAACTAGGAAATAAACAATTAATTTGAATAACTAAAAATCAAAATACTAGAAATAATTAAAATATTTTTGTTTTTTTTTCAATATATGAAATAATTAAAAAACAAATGGTTAAAAGAAATAGATTTTTTTTTAATAAAATAATAAGATTAAAAGAAATAAACTAAATAAGGAAATGGGCTGATAAACAACAAAACAGTATTATAGGCCCGCTTATACTTTAATCCTAATCAAAATTATTAAAATAATAATAATAATAAATAAAATAATAAATAAATGCAAGGCTACTCTGTTGCGGTGAAATTTGGATGTCAAACTATTGATTAACTTGAATCTTAATTCATTTACAACCGGTCTTTGATTTATCCGAAGGAAAGGTTAAAGAAAGGAAAAACCTAAAAGGGAGAGATCTAAGGTTCGGGGGTTGGTTAAATTTAGGGAAGGTATTAGCACCCTAAACTTCCGTAGTACTCTACGGGAACCTTTTGTTTATTTTTTTTATTTATTTCATTAATTATTTTGCTTTAGGGTATATACAAAGGATTGAAAATTAAAAAAAATCTAGGGGTTAATTCTAAGTTTACTCGGCAAGACATCGCATCTTGTGCCTACATATCCTTACGGGAATGGAATCAGAGTAACTGTAGTTCCCCTCAAAAGGGAGGTTAGAAACGTCTTGACTGTGGCCAAGGTTTGTTCAGAGACTCCAATCTTTATGTTAAAAAATGTTAATTAAAATTAAAATAGGGTTAAATTAGGGATTCCACGGCGGAAAACCTTAAAACAGAGTACGGCGACTCTTTTGGCCTAACACTAGGATAAAAGCAATTTTGCCCACGGCGGGACACCTAGGCTAAACAGGGTTTGATCCATTAAAGGGGTAAGGCTATTGACTCGGCGGCCAAAAGGCTGGACCTAATCCTTCGGAAGGATAAAACTGTAAAAAAAATGTGAAAATATGACAAATCATTATATGGAGGAATAATTAAGGTACAGAAATAAGAAAAGTAATAAAGGCAGAGGGTATAAAGAAACACAGAAACATTTCTGAAAACATGAAGAATATGAAAATATGTAATGACACTTAGAATGAAGTGAGGGAGGAAAATAGTGTGGGGCTGTGGCCACCACAAGCACATCTCAACCTCGAGCATGCACATGAAATGCCCAAAGAAAGAAAAGTAATAAAAGGTACATAAAATGACACGACAAACATCAAATATCAGGAGTTCCTTACGAAAAGGTTTTAATTTTTTAATATTTTAATTATAAAAAAAGGTTTTAATTTTTTAATAAAAAATATTTAAGTTAAAATTATAAAAAAAATTAAGTTTAAATTATAAAAAAAAAAGTTTTTGGGGGAAAAGTCTTTTCAGTTTTTTCATCCCAAAAAAGGCTTTTCAGTTTTTTTGGGAAAAGGCTTTTCAGTTTTTTTTGGGAAAAGGTTTTTGGGAACAAAAAGGTTTTTTTTTTCTTCGGAACAAAAAGGCTTTTCGGTTTTTAAAAAAGGTCTTACTAAAAAAAGGTTTTAATAATAAAAAAAAAAGGTTTTGATTTTAAAAAAAGGTTTTGTTAAAAAAGGGTTTTGATATTAAAATTTAGGGACCTAAACACACATGGAGATTAACATGGCAAAATATGCATATAAACATGAAAAAGCAAAATGTTTAATAATTTAACGGACCTAAACACATTAACATGGCAAAATATGCACATAAACATGAAAAAACAAAAGGTTTAATAATTTAACGGACCTAAACACATTAACATGGCAAAATATGCACATAAACATGAAAAGGCAAAAGGTTTAATAATTTAACGGACCTAAACACATTAACATGGCAAAATATGCACATAAACATGAAAAGGCAAAAGGTTTAGTAATTTAACCTACGAAGCGGAGGTTTGCTTCGGTAAATGTGAAAAAGGTTTGAATAAGGGAACACTGGAGAGCTCCAATCCTTCTGACGAGTTGTGGGAACGACCGCCTTTCCTCCCTGGGGATCTCCTTTGTTTCTCCCTTTCTCTCTCCTCTTTTTTGAAGAAAACCTTCTGACCCCACTCCTTACACATGTCCTCTTGCCAATTGTGTCATTTTTACTTTTTAGAAAAAAAATACATGCCATATGATATTTACCTGCAAAAAGTCAAACGACTACACAAATTTGTTAGTAATCGATTAAATGCAATAAAAATGCAATGAAATGCGACGACAAATCTTAGGGCAAAATTTGTGGTATTACAGTTGCCCCTATTTAAATAACTTCACCGGGTGATTCGAGCAACGGAGACTCGAGAAATCGTGGTGGAGGGATTTAAATACAGATAACCGAAAATTTTGCCTTTAGACGCAGTGCTATGTGTTGCACCCTAAAATTTGCCCAACCTTATTCACTTGGTCTATGTTTCAATATCATTAGCATTTGCATATAGGGTCATGTACATAGGTTACTCATCTGCATAGCATAAGCATAGCAAGTCATACAACAGGGGATCAAGCATTATTCTCATCTCTAGAGGCCTATCAAGAGGTTATTATCCTAATTCAATCCCATTCAAGTCATCAGGAAAGAATTGGAAAGCAGGGAGTTCAGCAGATCAAGCCTTGAGTCTATCTCCTAACTGAGGGTGTCTGAGAATCAACAAGGGGGTTATGAGCTATGAATGGATGAGCATGGGGAGTATCTAGACATCTTGGAGGACTTAGAAAGTCATTTGGAGAGGAAAACAAGTGGTTGATGTGATCACAAGAATTGCAATTGAAGACAGTCAACTAGGGTTTCATCTGGGTCAACCCTAGGTCAACCCTAGGTCAATTGACTGATTGAAAGGCATTAAGGGCTATTGGAGAGATGTGGGGTTCATCATTTGACATGAAGAATGAGTATATGTTGTCATGATAAGAAGAAATCAAGAGGAATCAAGGAGAAGAGGAGTTTCTAAATTAGGGTTTCTATGTAAAATCCCCTAGTTTAGGTCAAATTTCCAATCAAGATAAGTCAAAATGCAAGCTTCAAATGGCTTCTTGGCCAACATGAAACTTGTATAGGATCTCAAGACCTTTAATTTTAGTGGTGGAAGACATCAAGGAGATTTATAGAACTCAAGTTATGGTCCTTGCAAGTTACAGGTCATCTGAGGTATCTGAAATTATGTCTGTGAAAGTGACTTGACTTCCAAGCTAGTTTTACCCCTCAAGGAGATTTCAAATGAATTTCTGGTCAACATAAGAATTGTTCCTCATTGTCTTAGCTTTCTATAATGGTATAGTATGTCTTCATATGATGTGTGGAACTCAACTTATGGCCTTGGCAAGCAAAGGGTATTTTGGTCATTTGTGAATTACAGGTCATTTTAACCTATGTCCAAAACTCATACAAGGAGGCCTCAAATGAAAAAACTTACAACATCAAACTTGCTCCAAATGACATTTTGAGTCTAGAAAAGTGACCATGAGAGATTGGAAATGTCCATAGCACAAGGTTTCAAAATTGGTGAATTTAATGAAGAAAAATGGCTTAAAAAATGATATTTTTCATATCTTGGCCAAATGATGCAAAATTATAGGTCATTTTGAATGGAAAAAGCATTTTAAAGACATTGGCTAAAGTGGAATTTTGAGCTTAGGTAATAATTTGTGAGTTATCCATGGTTGCTTGAATTGAAAGTAACATAATTCAAATTGAAAGGGAAAAGTGTAAGGGAAACTTCTCCAAGTTTCTAGGAGGTTCTAATGCAACCTATATATTCATGCAAGCTGATTCATGCAAGGGTTGGTGCTCCCATTTGTCCAAAATCTCCATTTTCATCCCTTTTCTCATTCTTGCATAAGCTTCTCAAACTCCATCAATTTCTCACCAAACTTCAACATTCTTGATTCAATCTTCATCATCATCACACAAAGATCAGAATCCACACACTTATTTGGCAAATTGAGCAAGGAATCGTGCTATTCATCATCATCATTCAAGGTGCAAGAATCTTGGAACTAGGAGATTCAAAGCTTTGGAGCATCTTTGATTGCATACAGAACTCATCTCCAAGTTCACTGATCAGTTTCCCCTCCTTTCAAGCATTGGATCAAGTGTATTCCATAACTGTTTTCATCATCATAACAGGTTGGTAACTTCATTCGAATTGCATGATTTAATGAGAATTATAGGGAATTGTTAGTATAGATTGGTTAGGATAAGTGAGATGATTGATTTTGGTAAGTTTGAGCAAGTTTCATGGACATTGATCATGGTGCACCAATTCTGTTGAAGCTTAGAATGTCAAGAATCATGAGAGATAATCCTAGATTAGGTGCTTAAAATGATCAGGGTGAGTTGTAGGTTAGTTTAGGATGAGTTCCAGAGAGAATTGAGAGGATCAACATCAGTTGGAAGATGATGGATCAGATCTGTTACACCTATCGAATTGTTTTACTGAGTGAGTTTTAGGATGAACAATTGGCATGGACGTGTAGAGGGATTGATATAGTGCAAGTTTGCTGTTGAAAGTTTTTGATTTCATGGAGCAGGGAGAGAGAACAAGGAGCTCGAAGGTGTGTGCAGGTTAGGGTTTTTCTGAGCTAGGGTTTGGGCTCAAGGTTGAAGATGACCCTGGCACCACACGATCCCAGCTTGACTTTTGACTCAAATCCTCATCCAACGCTCCACATTTGAAGTTAAAAACGGAAGGAAGAAGTGGACATGAAACGCGGCGTTTCATTTAAACTCTCTGAGTGGGCCTTGAATCACATTGCTACACACACCCCTTTTTCACTAAGCCCAAACAAATGCACGTGAATCACATGCTATTTGCACCGAACCCGTCTCTATTTTTTCTGGCATTTTCTTAAATGTTTTCTGAACGCACCTGGGCCTTATCCACTTGATATTCACACCCCCGCTTCCTCAGCCCAACTGAGATTACAACTGCAGCGTGTTTCTATTTGCACCCCCTCTGGCTATTTCTTCATATTTTCTTTATTATTTTCTCTTCATTTTTCATTCATTTTTAAAAATTCATAATAAATAGAAAAATCATCATTTTTAATTCATTCTTTTTGCATATTTTTCTTTAAAATGTCAAGAAAATTATAAAAAATAAAAATGGCATTTTATTTTTTATTTGATATTTTTCCCATATTTTCTAAATGAATAGCATTTTACATAATTTCATTTCATACATGATTTTGTTATTTTTTGTTCTATCAATTGCTTCAATATTTTTCATCCATTCTTTTTAGGTTGTTTAGGTTAGACATTAAACTTGTAGATTCAATTTAGTTCCCATTTTTAGAAATTAAATTTAGGTGCTTAGTGTAAGTGTGAATAACATGGATAAAACTAGGGTTTTAGGTGATGACTTAGGAGATTTGATTCTTTTCCCTTAGGACTTAGGGTTTGACTAGTCTAGTTATGGGACTATAGGGACTATGGGTAGTTATTAGACCCCTTAGAAAAAGTCAGGATGCCCCTACTGCTATTAATATGCTGTATATCTGATTGACTGGTGTGGTGTGCCCTCTGGGGATTATTGCTTGCTTGTGTGGGTATTAGGATTGTCTGGGGGCTTGGGAGAGCTGAAGACTTGAGGAGATGAAGACCATTGGAGATCCAGAGATTGAAGAGCAATTGCCAGAGTTGAAGAGGAGGTTCTTGCTAGCAGCTGCTGAGGAGACTAGGGTTTAGGAGCTAGGCAGAGCTCTAGATTAGAAAGCTTGCTTCTCAAACATAGATGGCTTTGTTTGCCTCTATCCTTTCTCTATGATTCAAAGTCTCTTTCAAATATCCACCTCCTTCCTTTGGAAGGATCAGTGAATATATTTGAAAGATAGAACTTTTGAGAGAAAACTTTCTGTTTAATGTTAACAGTTGATGAACCACCCTTGGTAGGTAATTAACTGTCTAACATTCATTCACCTCATCTGGTTGACTGATGTTCATCCTAGAGCCTGAGACTTGAAGAAAAGCCATTGCAGATGGAAGACAGATGATCAAAGCCCTTGCCTGAAGGCTATGAAGATGGAGATTAATGCTTGTTGAAGCCTGTAAATGATTGGAGATTACTTGAAGCCAGATGTTGATTCAGAGCTGCTGATGCTGTTTCTTTTGCTGTTGTATTTCATTGCTGATGTATTGATTGGTTTTCTGGACTGTATTGTTTGCTGTTTACCCTGTTGGGTTGAAAGTGAAGCCTGTTCACTTTTGCCTATTGTTTTCTAGGTTCGAGGTTGAGTGGGACTCCCTTGCCTCGCTTGTACTGTTGCATCCATGCATTTTACAGCTTTACTGTATATATCTGATATTGTTTCTGTTTCTGCCTATCCCGTAGGATCTCTGTTTCTCTCTGTGCAAGAGAGGAGCATGATAGACACTAGGTCTTAACCCATGCATGATAACATTAGGTTAGTTTGTTTCCCTTCGCAACCGTAGGTTAGAGTTCTGTCTCTTTCTTTCTCAAAACAAACAGAAAAACACAATAAAGATTTCAAACACAATAAAAGACACTTCTTCCGTAAAAGAATGTGAACTCATCAAGACGTCATTTTTGTCCGCTTGGACTGGTAATCAGAAAAACCCCTTTTTTTCAGAAGGAATAAAAACAATCAAGACAGACTTGTGTCGTACGTGGCCCGAACTACGTTTGCTCTGATCTTTCATGCTGTATGAAAGTACGTAGGCATAGGATGCGATATCCTAGCGAGCAACCTTCCCCTCCTTTCCCGTAGGTAGGCGAACTACGTTGACTCTGATTTCTCGTTCCAGACGGGAATACGTAAGCATAAAGTGCGATACTTTGCCGAGTCATTTTTATTTTCATTCTCTTTTCTTTTTAACTCTTGACCTATAGTTTAGATAGAATAATAATCCATACCCGAAAACAAGCGTGGATCCCGTCGAGTACGACGGACGTGAGGGGTGCTAATACCTTCCCCTTGCGTAACCGACTCCCGAATCCAGGTTTTGGTTGCGACGACCATACCTTTCCCATGTTGTGCGAGGTTTACTCTGAGCGTTTCCTTTCCCTCCCGTGGGATAAATAACGCACGGTGGCGACTCTTCTGTTCAGCCGGCGCCGATTTTCACAGTAGCGACAGCTGGCGACTCTGCTGGGGATCCAACGTCCCCTGGCTGCTAAGGACTGCGATAGTTCTTATGCATTTGGGATCCAACGTCCCTTAAGAGAGTCAATCCTAGCGTTTGTTTTCCCGTCGAGGATTTTGTATGGATTTATATTTCTGACCTTTATTTTCAGCATTATGTATTGTTTATTATTGCTGTATTGGGGTGTGACGGGTGTTCTGATGTTGAGTGAGAAGCCGGACCTGGGCTTGAGTGTACCTAGAATTAGAGTAGAAAGTAGTGGGCGCGTGCCGGCTTTGCTTGCATTAGTGTCTCATGAAATCTACACTCGGACGAGGTTCTTCTGGTTGGCTTCTTTTTCTACCCTTTGGGTCGAAGGGGTTGTTGGTCAGCTGAATTGTCGACTCCGGGAACCGATCATTTGGAAGTTGGCTAAGTGAGGCCTCTTCAGGATTTGATGATGCCACTCCTTCTGGGAATCATATCATCAACCCTGAAAGTCTGTGACGCCGACGACCGCATAGGATGCCATACCTTTGTCAGTTACTAGGACATCCACCTGTGAGAGGGTTTGGGGTTATGCAGGTAACTAGACCTTCAGACTACCGGTTATTTCTTGATCAGAGATCCTGGGTATTTATGGAGAGTTAGGAGGTCTGTCAGAGACCATTTGGAGATGTGTTCTGAGGTCTGTCAGAGACCAGTTGGAGAGTTCTGAGGTCTGTCAGAGACCAATTGTAGAGGTGATTTGAGGTCTACCAGAGACCATTTGGAGTTATGGTTTGAGGTCTGTCAGAGACCAGTATTGGAGCTTTGTTTTAGGTCTATCTGAGACCAGGGTTTGATGACTTCTGGATGGTCTATCTGAGACCTTTCTTGATATGGTTCAGGCTATTCAGCTACAGCTTTGGTCCCTGTTGCATGTTACTTGCATTGCATTGTCTGCATATCCATTACCACTTGCATTTCACTAACGTGTGTCTGTGCTGCAGGTGCATTTGCATATTCCCCGGTTCTAGTGCCTAGACTTCTGAGTATTGACTATGGCTGGTTTGAGGAAAACAGTTGCGTATAAGCTGCCTTCACCTGATATTACTTCTTTACTTGGCCTGATATCTCTTGCCGATGAGGAGGTTAGGAGAAGCTTCAGAATGAGTCATGGGAGATTACTGAGATTAGTCTGCAAGCCCACTGCTGATGAGATGAACGGGCTATACACCTTGATGCAGTTCTATGACCCCGCATTGAGATGTTTTACTTTTGCTGACTTCATTCTAGGGCCTACCATTGAGGAGTATGTGGAGTTTACTGAGCTTCCCGTGCAGAACAAGGTTCCCTTTATTCACTCTGCTGCTGAGCCCAAGTTGGAGGACTTAGCCAAAGCCTTGCATATGAACGCTGCTGAGTTGTTAGTGACTTCTTGGCTTGGGGTTCCCGGTTTCTCTCTAGATTTTCTGGTTGGCAAGGCTCAAGAGTACGCCAAGAACGGTTGTTGGGTGGTTTTCAACGCTATTGTGGCTTTATGCATTTATGGAATTGTGCTGTTTCCTAACTTGCCCAACTTCGTAGATCTGGATGATTTCTATCTGTTTGCTGCAGGCAACCCAGTGCCAACGTTGATCGGAGACTTCTACCACTCATTGCACTACAAGAACGAAAACCGAAGGGGAAAAGTTGTTTACTGCTGTGCTCCTCTATTAAATATGTGGTTCAAAAGTCATCTCCCCATGAAGGGACCATTTGTGGGCAGTGCAACCTCAGCCAGTTGGTCAGAGCGCCTGATGAGGCTATATTCCGAAGACGTTGTGTGGTTTGATCGAGACCTGTTGGGATCTGAGCTCATCTTCAGCTGTTCTGGGTACCCTAATGTGCCACTGATAGGAAGAAAAGGGTGTATCAATTACAACCCTTCTCTATTCATTCGTCAGTTCGGATATGCACTGAAGAATCCACCTCAGGAGGAGGAAGTACAGGAATCTCTATACTTCACCGGAGACGTGAAGGGGGAGTTATTAGCCAAGTTGCAACATGCCTGGACGCGTATTAACCGCAAAGGGAAGCCACTGTTAGGAAAGAACGATTGCCAGGCATATGAACCTTACAGGGTTTGGATCCAGGAAAGAGCAAGTCAGTTATTAATGCCATTTCCCGCTGCACCCGTCACTGCTCCCGTCCCGGCGGAAGAGCCAACTACTGTTTCTAGGGAGGCCTACGAGCAAGTTGTGAAGGAAAAGGAAGCCTTGATGAAGATCAACGAAGGGTTAGAGCAAGAGCTAGCTCAAGTACGCAGTGAGAAAAACAAGGCCGTATATGCTTTCCAACAACAAATCGAGCTGTTAAACAGGTTAGGGGCTGAGTTGACTGAGGAAAAGAAAAAGCGTGAACGTCTGGGGCAAGAGTTCAGAAGCTCCCATGACATGCTGGAAGCCAAAAAGAAGGCGCTTGACGCAGCACACCGAGAAATCTCCTCTTGCAATAAGACTTGGAATGCTACTCTCACCAACAATAAGATGAGAGAAGACAAGCTGAGGCAGCAAATCTCCGACCTCGAAGAAAAGTTGAAGTCTAGCATCAAGAAGTGTGAGGAAGAAGTGATGACCCGGTATAGTGTCCAGCATGCACTGAACAAGGCAATCAAATCCAGAGATGAAGCGGTGTCTCAAAAGCGAAAGCTAGAAGATTGCTTCGGAGAAGCAACACGGGAAGAAACTGCTGAAGACGTGCGCCGTGTTCTTAAGAAAAGAAACCAACTTGTTGAAGGGCTGCTTGATCGACCAAGTCATCCAGAGACCAAGAAGTTGATAGAAGAGTACCAGACTTTCGGGAGGATTTGATCATTTCATGTAGTAACTTGTAGTAACTTGTATGCTTTATTTGCATAAGTGCTGACCATCACCAGGGTTGTTGGTTGAGGTCATGCCTTCTTATCGTACTCTCAGCGACATTGTATTCTGGTTTTCTCAGCAATATATAAGGCTTTCTATGATTCAGCTCCGATATTCTTATTGTCAGCACTGTCACAGCACTGGCACCTTCACACTAGAACTGGGGGAATGAATTTCCCTAATGCACAGACACATCGCATTGCATTCATATTCATATTGCATTACAGGTAATCTTTGAATAAGTGTCTTATTTCCTGCTCTGTAACAGGTACTTTTCAGGATTGCAGATCAGCACCCGCACCGCTATTCTACCCGCACCAACTGTCGAAGAATCATGGATCAAATGCAGAACGAGATGCAAGATGTGCGCGAGAAGCTCGCTCTCTTCATGCAGACCATGGAAGCTATTGCAAAAGGGCAGGAGAACTTGCAGGCCATGGTCCAACCTCTGTTGGCCCGAAACGCTGGTCATGGTAACGAGGATCATCAGTCTGTACGGGTCGATACTGTTCATGGAGACGGCACTCCCACGCCAGTGGCTCCACCTGTAGTCAATACACCTGCTGCTAATGTCAACAACGCTACCGCTGCTGTGAATGGTAACGTCGGAGTGGGGAATGAGACTGCTGGCCATAACGTTGGGCTGGGTGACATCAACATGGGAGATAATATGGGAGGCAACGGCTTTGCCAATACTGGATTCGGATTCAATGATCAGGGATTCGATAACACTGGGAAATATGGCTTTAATGCTCAAGGCTTTGGGCAAGATGGTTATGGTGTGGCCAATCAGGGCTACGGGGGCTTTGGAAATGGAAACGGCGCAGGATTTATGGCTTTTGGCCCTGCTGGAGGTGTTCAAGGGTACGACAACAGAGGCCGAGGTCCGGGGATGAATCAGATCAGAGCTGGACGTAATAATGGATATGATGGGTATGGGGCTGGAAATGGTATGTGGCAAGAAGATCAGCAGGAGGACGCTTTCTCCGGAGGAGGTATCGAAGGGCCGATGGATGACTCCCAGAAGATCAGAATGCTGGAAGAGCAGATGAGGGGAGTCCTAAACCAAAGTGCTGTGGGTTTGGACATGGCAACAATGGGGCTGGTACCTGGCTTGAGGGTGCCAATTAAATTCAAAGCTCCTGCGTTTGACAAGTATAAAGGAGACACATGTCCAAAAGTGCATGTACGAGCTTATTACAGAAAGATGTCTGCATACTCAACTGATGAAAGAATGCTAATGCATTTCTTTCAGGATAGTCTGTCGGGTCCTTCCCTAGAGTGGTACATGGGGCTGGAGCCAACTGATATCAAGACATGGAAGCAATTAGCAGAGGCATTTGTAGCTCACTACAAGTATAACAGCGACTTGGCACCCAATCGGGTCCAATTGGCCGGGCTGTCGCAAAAGAAGGGGGAGAGCTTTAAAGAGTACGCGCAAAGGTGGCGCGATATGGCTTCCAGGGTCCGTCCTCCTGTGGAAGATAAGGAAATGAATGACATGTTTGTCGGCACATTCACAGGTCTGTTTCATGATATGCTGTTTCACACGTCTCTGGCCAGTTTTTCAGACCTGATTCTGATGGGGGAAAAGATTGAACGTAACATTAAGCAAGGAAAGTTCCAAGTCGAGGAATCAACTGCATCTGGCAGTAATAGGAAAGCTTATGGTGGGCGCCGTCAGGGCGAGGCAAGCGCAGTATTTGGAGGCCGAGGCCGAGGCCGAGGCAGGGGACGAGGTCAATATCGTCAGCCGCAGCAGGTGGCGAGTGTTACTATCCCGTATCAACAACAGCCACTCCAGCAACAACAACCGGTTCAGCAACAGCCAATGCAACAGCAGCAGCAGCCTCAGCAGGGGGCACAACAGGCTCAGCGAAGATTCCAGGGTAGTAAACCGAGAAGAGTGTTTGAGAAGCCTCCCTCGACCTATGCCGATTTGTTGCAGACATTGTTGGGATTAAACCTGGTAGAGAAAAGAACTCTGGCACCGATAACAGGAGCTCCCCCGTTTGGTTACGATGCAAGCCGGCACTGTGAGTTTCATTCTGGAGCCCCGGGCCATGATATAGAAGGTTGTCATGCTTTTAAGCATGTTGTGCAGGATCTTTTGGACAATAAGACTATCAATTTCGGAACGGCAGGTCCGAATATAGTGCAGAAACCCATGCCTAATCACGGGGCAAACGCCATTCTAACTGAGGAAGGGTTGAATCTGATTATGAATGTCGAAGACCTGAAGACGCCGCTGAGCGAGCTAAAGAGCCGACTGTTACAAGGGGGTGTTTACCCAGGATGTAACGAGTATTGCTTAGACTGTTGGACCCTAGTTGGGGGGTGTGATGATTTGAAGAAAGGCATCCAGGCTTTAATCGATGAAGGCATATTGCAGTTTGACCAAGCAGCAACTGAAGAACCCGCAGGGGCAGTAGCAGATGATCAGAATGATGTGGCCACTGTAACGATTCCTCGGAAGACAATCACTATTGTAGCGCCAGCTCAGCGCCCACCGATCACCATAACTAAGGCTGGGCCAATCCCATACGAGAACACGAAAGCAGTCCCATGGTCATATGGGTTGGAGGTGTATTGTGACGGGATAAAGATTGATGTTAATAAGCAGCCAACCGAGACTGTGGATAATGTTGTTGGTTCGGGAGGTATGACGAGGAGTGGTCGGATCTTTATATCCCCTGAAGTGGAGGCCGAAAGACTAGCGAAAGGAAAAGGGAAGGCAGTTGAGAATGTCCCAGCGCGAGCAAGTGACAAAGAATCGGCATCGAAAGACGTAGAAGAGTTCATGCGCTTGATTCGAAAAAGTGATTATAAGATTGTGGAGCATTTGCAGCAGACGCCGTCCAAAATATCTATCCTGTCATTGCTGTTATGTTCGGAAGCTCACAGAAATGCTTTGTTGAAAGTTCTGGATACTTCTTTTGTACCCCAAGACGTCTCCGTGAATCAGCTGGAAGGAGTGTTGGCACATGTGAATGCAGGCCACAGCTTGGGCTTTACTGATTTTGACTTGACCCCGAAAGGAAGAGATCATAATATGGCGCTGCACGTATCTGTCGAGTGTAGGGGATCAGCAATGTCGCACGTATTGGTTGACACCGGGTCATCTTTGAATGTACTGCCCAAGAAGGCGATGATGAAGCTGGATGTTAGAGGAATCTTGTGTACGCCCAGTGATTTGGTAGTCAGAGCGTTTGACGGCACGCGGAGAACAGTCTTTGGATCGATTACATTGCCTCTACAGGTGGGTCCGGAAGTGTTTGCAACTGAGTTTTATATCATGGATATACAGCCTGCGTACAGCTGCTTGCTTGGAAGACCCTGGATTCATGGGGCAGGGGCAGTCACGTCCACCCTGCATCAGAAGTTAAAATATATGGTCGGAGACAGCGTAGTCACCGCATGCGGAGAAGAGGACATCCTGGTCAGCCATCTGTCGTCATTTAAATATGTGGAGGTCGACGGAGAAATCCACGAAACGCCCTGCCAGGCATTTGAAGGTTTGCGCGTCAAGGACAAAGGTCCCGGGCCGAGCAAAGCGTCGGAGATAGCCGTCTCATCGTATAAAGAAGCTCAAGCTCTAGTAGAAGCAGGAGAAGCAAAGGGCTGGGGCAAAGTGCTGGACATTCCTGTGAAGATGGACCGGTTCGGACTGGGGTACCAACCGTCGTCATCAACTCCTTCCGTGGGAGCGCCCCGTTTCAGAAGGCCAATCACCATCTCTGCCAGTGGGGTGTGTCGTGAAACCGTCAATGCTGCTTCGGAGTCTGATGAAGGAGACAGCGACTGCGATATGGATGCCTGGATTCAGCCAAGCACGCCAGGACAAGGACTGTGCAACTGGTCTATTCAGGAGCTTGTTCCTGTGACTTTTAAACAGTAATGCTTTGCTTTATTAATTGTTGAATAATCTGATGTCTTGCCCGGGGCATCAGGATTTGCTTAGGGCTGTGTTGTTATGAACATTGCGTGTCAATCATTAAATAAATGGCGTTTCTTCATGTGCAAATACTGTAATCCCTGTCTTCCTTGTTTTATATTTTTCAATAAAATGGCAACGTGGTTGTTCGCTTTATACGCATTTTGAAGCACTTAACCATTCCTTTTGCAGGATAACATTTTCAGATGACATCCTCAAGCCACCTATGACTCGTCCCGACTTTGAGCACCCGGTATTTCAGGCCGAAGAAGAGGTTGTCGAAGATAGTGATGTTCCTGAAGAACTGTCTTGGTTGGTGAGGCAAGAGGAAAGAGCCATTCTGCCTCACGATGAGGTCATCGAAATTATCAACTTGGGGTCGGAAGGGGTTGAGAAGAATGTTCGTATCGGAGCCGCACTACAGAGAGATATCAAGCGAAGACTGGTTGAAATGCTCCGAGAGTATAGTGATGTATTCGCTTGGTCGTATGAAGATATGCCAGGGCTCGATACAGATATGGTTGTGCATCGCCTGCCACTGAAAGAAGATTGCCCGCCGGTCAAACAAAAGCTTCGCAGAACTCGACCAGATATGGCAATGAAGATCAAAGAGGAAGTTCAAAAACAATGGGACGCTGGTTTCCTGGCTGTGACGAAGTATCCTTCATGGGTTGCCAACATCGTACCAGTGCCAAAGAAAGATGGCAAGGTTCGAATGTGCGTAGATTATCGAGATTTGAATAAAGCAAGCCCAAAAGACGATTTTCCACTTCCTCACATTGACGTGTTAGTTGATAATACTGCTCAATACTCCGTATTCTCCTTTATGGATGGCTTTTCAGGCTATAATCAGATTAAAATGGCGCCAGAGGATATGGAGAAGACCACTTTCATAACGCCTTGGGGAACATTTTGCTACAAAGTGATGCCCTTCGGCTTGAAGAATGCTGGGGCAACATATCAGCGTGCGATGACGACTCTTTTCCATGACATGATGCATAAAGAGATCGAAGTTTATGTTGACGATATGATTGCCAAATCCCAGACGGAGGAAGAGCATCTGGTGAATCTGCTGAAGCTATTTAAAAGGCTTAGGAAGTTCAGGCTGAGGCTGAACCCTAACAAATGCACCTTCGGGGTGAGATCGGGTAAACTGCTGGGGTTTATCGTAAGCGGAAAAGGAATAGAGGTCGATCCTGCTAAAATAAAAGCAATTCAAGAAATGCCGACGCCTAAAACAGAGAAAGAGGTGCGCGGGTTTTTAGGGAGGTTGAACTACATCGCTCGGTTCATATCTCACCTAACGGCCACGTGTGAACCATTATTCAAGCTGTTGAAGAAAGATCAAGCTGTAACGTGGAACGAAAATTGTCAAAAGGCGTTCGATAAAATAAAGCAGTATTTGCGGGAACCTCCCATTCTGATACCCCCAGTGGCAGGTAGACCCTTGATAATGTATTTGACGGTTCTTGAGGGAAGCATGGGTTGTGTTCTCGGTCAACACGACGAGACAGGGAGAAAGGAGCATGCGATCTATTACCTGAGTAAGAAATTTACAGACTGCGAATCTCGGTATTCAATGCTGGAAAAAACGTGCTGCGCGCTAGCCTGGGCCGCCAAGCGTTTGAGGCAGTACATGCTGAATCATACAACCATGCTCATCTCGAAGATGGATCCTATCAAATATGTGTTTGAAAAGCAGGCGTTGTCAGGTAGAATTGCCCGTTGGCAGATGGTCTTGACTGAATATGACATCCAATACGTCTCGCAAAAGGCTATAAAGGGGAGTGTGCTATCCGAATATCTGGCGGAGCAGCCTATCGAAGAGTACCAATCGATGAGGTTTGATTTTCCTGACGAGGATATCATGTACCTAAAGATGAAAGATTGTGAAGAGCCGTTGCCAGACGAGGGACCAGAGTTGGGTTCCAAATGGAAGATGATATTTGACGGAGTTGTGAATGCTTACGGTAATGGAATAGGGGCAATCATCACCACGCCACACGGGTCGCACATCCCGTTTACTGCCCGACTGACCTTTGCTGTTACCAATAATGAGGCCGAATACGAAGCTTGTATAATGGGGCTTGAAGAAGCCATTGATTTGCGAATCAAACATCTGGACGTATACGGAGACTCAGCTCTGGTGGTGAATCAGATCAAAGGGGAATGGGAGACACGGCAGCCCAATTTGATACATTACATGAATTATGCAAGGAGATTGTTGCCTTTCTTCGACAAGGTTGAATTGCATCATGTGCCGCGGGCAGAAAATCAAATGGCTGACGCCCTCGCCACTTTGTCTTCCATGTACAAGGTCAATTTCTGGAACGAAGCTCCCCGAATCATTATCTCTCGGCTTGACAGGCCAGCTTATATATTTGCTATTGATGAAGCTTCTGATGGCAAACCATGGTATTTCGATATCCTTAATTTCCTGAAGAATAAAGAGTACCCGGCTGGGGCATCCAGTCAGGATCAGAAGACTCTCAGGAGATTAGCGGGTAATTTCTATTTGAATCCGGACGGTGTCTTATACAGAAGAAACCACGATTTGGTGCTGTTGCGTTGTGTAGACGAGAAAGAGGAAAAACTGCTCACGGAGGAAATTCACGAAGGTACCTTTGGTACGCATGCTGGCGGACATGCTATGACAAGAAAGCTGTTGCGGGCAGGTTATTTTTGGCTGACCATGGAAACTGATTGTTTCAAGTTTGCGAGGAAGTGTCACAAGTGCCAAATCTATGCTGACAAGGTACATGTGCCTCCGAGTCCTCTAAATGTGATGTCATCACCTTGGCCATTCTCGATGTGGGGGATCGATATGATTGGAAAGATCGAGCCGACAGCTTCTAACGGGCATCGGTTCATCTTAGTAGCAATCGATTATTTCACCAAGTGGGTAGAAGCGGCGTCTTACGCAAACGTAACTAAGCAGGTGGTGGCCAGATTCATCAAGAGAGATATCATTTGCCGATATGGGATTCCCGAGCGGATAATCACGGATAATGGTTCAAACCTGAACAACAAAATGATGAAGGAGCTCTGTCAGAATTTCAAGATCGAACATCACAACTCCTCCCCATACCGACCCAAGATGAATGGCGCTGTTGAGGCGGCCAATAAGAATATCAAGAAAATCGTTCAGAAAATGGTGGTGACCTATAAGGATTGGCATGAGATGCTACCTTTCGCTTTGCACGGTTATCGTACGACGGTACGCACATCAACCGGGGCAACTCCGTTCTCGTTGGTATATGGAATGGAAGCGGTGCTACCGTTAGAAGTCGAGATCCCTTCTCTGAGGGTGTTGCGAGACGTTCAGCTGGACGAGGCAGAATGGGTAAAAGACAGGCTGAATCAACTGAGTTTGATGGACGAGAAGAGGCTAGCTTCTCTAGCATATGGTCGTTTATACCAGAGCCGAATGAAGAAAGCATACGACAAGAAGATACATCCGCGAAGCTTTCAGACGGGCGACCTTGTGCTGAAAAGGATTCTCCCGCCGCAAGCAGATCACAGGGGCAAGTGGACCCCCAACTACGAAGGGCCATACGTTGTCAGGAAAGTCTTCTCAGGAGGAGCGCTGTTGTTGTCCACCATGGACGGAGAAGACTTCACGTCGCCTGTGAATTCGGACGCAGTTAAAAAATACTTTGCTTAAAATTGACCCGCTGGACAGAAAAAAAGAGTCCAGGCAAAAATGGGGCATCCTGGCGAACCAAAAACAGAATGAAAGGTTCGGGCAAAAGTTAGGGATAAAATTAAAAAAAAAATGTACACCCGCGAAGTTGAAAACCTACACTGGGCGGCTTCGGCAAAAAAGGGTATCCCGGTGAACTGAAAACCCGTAAAGGGCGGTTCACGCAAAAGTTAGGGATTTGAAAAGCAAATGACTGCGGTCCGAATTTGATAATTGCAATGAGCATCAATGCGGGAGAATACATTTGAGGAGTCAGTTATCTGATACAATCTCTTCAGAAGTGGGGATACCGGGAAAGCATTAGAGTCGGACGAGTCATGGGAGGATCAGTTCGTGGTGTTCATCTGCATCCCGTTGCCGACATGTGTACAAATTTAAGTTGTCAATATTTATGCTTCTTGTGCATACTTGTGTACGTGTATATTTGCTTTGTGTAGCTTCCTCATTTCAGGAGTTACGTCCCGTGTACAAAAAAAAAAAACTCCGCCCATTCAGGGGCCCAATCAATAAAATACGTTATTCAGTACTTGACACTGTTCTTTACTGTTTTGTGCATGACTAATGCCTAAGTTTGATGAAACTAGCATGTGCATAACGTCACTGGCCCTTGCCAACAGTTGCTAAAGCTTCGAATTGACTGAAAATAGCGTCACTAACCTGAATTGATTTGGTTGCACAGGCTTGTCGTGTCTTGTTTGTGTTGTTGCAGGCTTCATAACCGTACGAGGAAGATGATCAAAAGATTGCAATAACGAGGGACTCAGCCCTCACGCAGGTCACGCAGGTTCTTCCTAAAGAAGGATCGAACTCTCCAGCTAGTCGTAGCTTGTGCAAAAAGGATTCCTTATCTCAAGCAAAGTGGTTCAGCCTCATAAGATTAAATATCTGTGAGCTGTATTCAGGCGGTTTCCCTTTCCCCGCAAGGTCATTTATTCTTCCCCAGTGGAGTCAGTTAATTTTCCCCAAGAGAATCATCCCATCCCCAGCGAAATTCTCTTTTCAGCAAGTGTTCTTTCCCCCCATTGGAACTTGAAGATCAAGACTC
Source organism: Lathyrus sativus (assembly GCA_963859935.3). Classification (NCBI taxonomy): domain Eukaryota; kingdom Viridiplantae; phylum Streptophyta; class Magnoliopsida; order Fabales; family Fabaceae; genus Lathyrus; species Lathyrus sativus. The sequence continues at coordinate 652,813,703 of OZ012739.1, read as the reverse complement.
TCCCCAGCAGAGTTGGTGGTGGATCCTATCATTTATTTTGACAGGGATACTGTGTAATATCAGTTCACTCTCCAGCAGAAAGTCCGATCACACTGCGTACATCTGCTATTCCCCAGCAGGGGGTTATCTCAACAGGGTGTTTGGTTTGAGTTCCCAATTTCCCAACAGGGTTGACTTCACCCTTCCAGCATTTATTTTGCTGGAATGATTCTGTAGCATCTGGATATCCCCGGCAGAGTCGGCATTATCTTCAGCATTTATTTTGCTGAAGCAGTTTCTGTACTCTAGCAGTTCAGGTGGAGAGAGCTCTTGCTCAAATGAACTACCAAACATTCAAGATCTCGGCATGGGACATCCAAGAATGATGTCAGTTTCGGCTGTATTCCCCACAGAGTTACCAGGATAATTTTCTCTTTATTTCCAAGCAGAGTTATTTGTCATCAAGGGGTTTCATGAATCAGAATTTCAGAAGTTGCCTCCGGTCATCAGAACAGGCATCCGGTAGTTTGGTTTCCAGATATCCCCAGTAGAGTCCGCCTCAAAGTCGCTGTCACGTCAGTGCTAAAGAAGTTCGTGGGTTGGGATCAATGGAGAACTAAGTCCTGACGTGGGCAATTTATCCCTATAGTGACGGGATTTCTTCAGAAGTGGGTGTCCTAACATGGACAGATTTATTCCCCGGGTTGATGAGATGTGGTAGTCCTAAAGTGGACAGACTCGGGTTCTCGGAATTGGTGGAATGTGGAGTCATGACGTTGACAAAACTGATTACTCTTTGTGTTGGTGTCCTGACGTGGACCATTTACTCTCAGCCGTTATCTTTCTTCGTGTTGGCGAAGCATGGGTCCTGACGTGGACAGATCAGACGAAGGTGTGAGTCCTGACGCGGACGAGTTTGGCTTTCTCAACAGAAGAGATGGGAGTCCTGACGTGGACAAGTTTTATTTCCCCAGCGGGTCGCAGAAGCCTGAGTCCTGACGTGGACAAATCAAGATGAAAGATGGGTCCTGACGTGGACGAGTTTACTCCTTACGTGGGAAAAGAGGTTTCAGTTCCTTACGTGGAAAGGCGAGTTTATTCCTAACGTGGAAAAATGGGATTCCTTACGTGGAAAGATTGAGTCCTCACGCGGACATGTCGAGATTGATTCCTGACGTGGAAAGAAAGAGATTATTCCTGACGTGGAAGAGTTTAGTCCTGACGCGGACAGATCAAAGTTTGATTCCTAACGTGGAAGAAGAAGATAGAAAATTTAGTCCTGACGCGGACAGATTCAGAAGAAGAAGTATGCCTAACGTGGAAAGAAGGCGTGTTCCTTACGTGGAAGAGAAAGAGAAACTTCAGGTCCTTACGTGGAAGATGGGAGTCCTTACGTGGACAAATCAGAAAATTGGTTCCTTACGGGGAAAGGAGATCATGTTCCTTACGTGGAAAAGATTGAGTCCTTACGTGGACACATACGAAGAGGATTCCTTACGTGGAAAGAGCGGAGTCCTTACGTGGACAGATTAAGATGGCATTCCTTAGGTGGAAGAATGTAGTCATGACGCGGGCAAATCGGAAAGAGTTGGTTTCCTTATAGGGAGAGATTGGGGTCCTTACGTGGACGGACTCAAGGGAAGTTAATTCCTGACGTGGAAGAACGATGTACTCCTTACGTGGAAAGGTGAGTCCTAACAGGGACGGGTTCAGAACCAAAGTTGTATTCCTTACGCGGAAAGATCGGAGTCCTGACACAGACATATCAAGTTGTACTGGAGTCCTTACATGGACAGATTGATACGGTTCTCCTTACATGGAAAAAGAAGATTGCGTCCTGACGTGGGAAGATGGAAAGTTTAGTCCTGACGTGGACAGATGCAGAAGAGATGATTCCTTACGTGGATGGTGTTATTCCTAACGTGGGAGAGTCTATTCCTAACGTGGGCGATTTATTGGAATATCCCCCAGCGGAGTTGCCGAGATTTTTCTGGGTTAACAGCAAGTGGAGCCCTACCGTGGACAGGTCCCAGTTGAGATCTCTTCGTATTGATGACAGACAGAGTCCTAATGTGGACAAGCAAGCAATCTGTTATAACAGCATTTTTTTCAGAATGGTGAAGACAGTCCCCAGCATGGTCGTTACGGGATCAGTGGGTGGTTGCAAACAGTTAGATTCAGCTGATGAATGTCGTTCCCCAAGCAGGAGCGCAGTTTATTTCTGCGGTTGGCAAATTTCTGGTTTCACTAGTATTCAACCGTCTCGTACCTCGAATGTTTGAAGGCCGTTCACCCTTCACCCAATCGGGTCCAAGTCGCTTGAATAGGGGCAGCTGTTGCACCCTAAAATTTGCCCAACCTTATTCATTTGGTCTATGTTTCAATATCATTAGCATTTGCATATAGGGTCATGTACATAGGTTACTCATCTGCATAACATAAGCATAGCAAGTCATACAACAGGGGATCAATCATTATTCTCATCTCTAGAGGCCTATCAAGAGGTTATTATCCTAATTCAATCCCATTCAAGTCATCAGGAAAGAATTGGAAAGCAGGGAGTTCAGCAGATCAAGCCTTGAGTCTATCTCCTAACTGAGGGTGTCTGAGAATCAACAAGGGGGTTGTGAGCTGTGAATGGATGAGCATGGGGAGTATCTAGACATCTTGGAGGACTTAGAAAGTCATTTGGAGAGGAAAACAAGTGGTTGATGTGATCACAAGAATTGCAATTGAAGACAGTCAACTAGGGTTTCATCTGGGTCAACCCTAGGTCAACCCTAGGTCAATTGACTGATTGAAAGGCATTAAGGGCTATTGGAGAGATGTGGGGTTCATCATTTGACATTAAGAATTAGGATATGTTGTCATGATAATAAGAAATCAAGAGGAATCAAGGAGAAGAGGAGTTTCTAAATTAGGGTTTCTATGTAAAATCCCCTAGTTTAGGTCAAATTTCCAAGCAAGATAAGTCAAAATGCAAGCTTCAAATGGCTTCTTGGCCAACATGAAACTTGTAGAGGATCTCAAGACCTTTAATTTGAGTGGTGGAAGACATCAAGGATATTTATAGAACTCAAGTTATGGTCCTTGCAAGTTACAGGTCATCTGAGGTATCTGAAATTATGTCTGTGAAAGTGACTTGACTTCCAAGCTAGTTTTACCCCTCAAGGAGATTTCAAATGAATTTCTGGTCAACATAATAATTGTTCCTCATTGTCTTAGCTTTCTAGAATGGTATAGTATGTCTTCATATGATGTGTGGAACTCAACTTATGGCCTTGGCAAGCAAAGGGTATTTTGGTCATTTGTGAATTACAGGTCATTTTAACCTATGTCCAAAACTCATACAAGGAGGCCTCAAATGAAAAAACTTACAACATCAAACTTGCTCCAAATGACATTTTGAGTCTAGAAAAGTGACCATGAGAGATTGGAAATGTCCATAGCACAAGGTTTCAAAATTGGTGAATTTAATGAAGAAAAATGGCTTAAAAAATGATATTTTTCATATCTTGGCCAAATGATGCAAAATTATAGGTCATTTTGAATGGAAAAAGCATTTTAAAGACATTGGCTAAAGTGGAATTTTGAGCTTAGGTCATAATTTGTGAGTTATCCATGGTTGCTTGAATTGAAAGTAACATAATTCAAATTGAAAGGGAAAAGTGTAAGGGAAACTTCTCCAAGTTTCTAGGAGGTTCTAATGCAACCTATATATTCATGCAAGCTGATTCATGCAAGGGTTGGTGCTCCCATTTGTCCAAAATCTCCATTTTCATCCCTTTTCTCATTCTTGCATAAGCTTCTCAGACTCCATCAATTTCTCACCAAACTTCAACATTCTTGATTCAATCTTCATCATCATCACACAAAGATCAGAATCCACACACTTATTTGGAAAATTGAGCAAGGAATCGTGCTATTCATCATCATCATTCAAGGTGCAAGAATCTTGGAACTAGGAGATTCAAAGCTTTGGAGCATCTTTGATTGCATACAGAAGTCATCTCCAAGTTCACTGATCAGTTTCCCCTCCTTTCAAGCATTGGATCAAGTGTATTCCATAACTGTTTTCATCATCATAAAAGGTTGGTAACTTCATTCGAATTGCATGATTTAATGAGAATTATAGGGAATTGTTAGTATAGATTGGTTAGGATAAGTGAGATGATTGATTTTGGTAAGTTTGAGCAAGTTTCATGGACATTGATCATGGTGCACCAATTCTGGTGAAGCTTAGAATGTCAAGAATCATGAGAGATAATCCTAGATTAGGTGCTTAAAATGATCAGGGTGAGTTGTAGGTTAGTTTAGGATGAGTTCCAGAGAGAATTGAGAGGATCAACATCAGTTGGAAGATGATGGATCAGATCTGTTACACCTATCGAATTGTTTTACTGAGTGAGTTTTAGGATGAACAATTGGCATGGACGTGTAGAGGGATTGATATAGTGCAAGTTTGCTGTTGAAAGTTTTTGATTTCATGGAGCAGGGAGAGAGAACAAGGAGCTCGAAGGTGTGTGCAGGTTAGGGTTTTTCTGAGCTAGGGTTTGGGCTCAAGGTTGAAGATGACCCTGGCACCACACGATCCCAGCTTGACTTTTGACTCAAATCCTCATCCAACGCTCCACATTTGAAGTTGAAAACGGAGGGAAGAAGTGGACATGAAACGCGGCGTTTCATTTAAACTCTCTGAGTGGGCCTTGAATCACATTGCTACACACACCCCTTTTTCACTAAGCCCAAACAAATGCACGTGAATCACATGCTATTTGCACCGAACCCGTCTCTATTTTTTCTGGCATTTTCTTAAATGTTTTCTGAACGCACCTGGGCCTTATCCACTTGATATTCGCACCCCCGCTTCCTCAGCCCAACTGAGATTACAACTGCAGCGTGTTTCTATTTGCACCCCCTCTGGCTATTTCTTCATATTTTCTTTATTATTTTCTCTTCATTTTTCATTCATTTTTAAAAATTCATAATAAATAGAAAAATCATCATTTTTGATTCATTCTTTTTGCATATTTTTCTTTAAAATGTCAAGAAAATTATAAAAAATAAAAATGGCATTTTATTTTTTATTTGATATTTTTCCCATATTTTCTAAATGAATAGCATTTTACATAATTTCATTTCATACATGATTTTGTTATTTTTTTGTTCTATCAATTGCTTCAATATTTTTCATCCATTCTTTTTAGGTTGTTTAGGTTAGACATTAAACTTGTAGATTCAATTTAGTTCCCATTTTTAGAAATTAAATTTAGGTGCTTAGTGTAAGTGTGAATAACATGGATAAAACTAGGGTTTTAGGTGATGACTTAGGAGAGTTGATTCTTTTCCCTTAGGACTTAGGGTTTGACTAGTCTAGTTATGGGACTATAGGGACTATGGGTAGTTATTAGACCCCTTAGAAAAAGTCAGGATGCCCCTACTGCTATTAATATGCTGTATATCTGATTGACTGGTGTGGTGTGCCCTCTGGGGATTATTGCTTGCTTGTGTGGGTATTAGGATTGTCTGGGGGCTTGGGAGAGCTGAAGACTTGAGGAGATGAAGACCATTGGAGATCCAGAGATTGAAGAGAAATTGCCAGAGTTGAAGAGGAGGTTCTTGCTAGCAGCTGCTGAGGAGACTAGGGTTTAGGAGCTAGGCAGAGCTCTAGATTAGAAAGCTTGCTTCTCAAACATAGATGGCTTTGTTTGCCTCTATCCTTTCTCTATGATTCAAAGTCTCTTTCAAATATCCACCTCCTTCCTTTGGAAGGATCAGTGAATATATTTGAAAGATAGAACTTTTGAGAGAAAACTTTCCGTTTAATGTTAACAGTTGATGAACCACCCTTAGTAGGTAATTAACTGTCTAACATTCATTCACCTCATCTGGTTGACTGATGTTCATCCTAGAGCCTGAGACTTGAAGAAAAGCCATTGCAGATGGAAGACAGATGATCAAAGCCCTTGCCTGAAGGCTATGAAGATGGAGATTAATGCTTGTTGAAGCCTATAAATGATTGGAGATTACTTGAAGCCAGATGTTGATTCAGAGCTGCTGATGCTGTTTCTTTTGCTGTTGTATTTCATTGCTGATGTATTGATTGGTTTTCTGGACTGTATTGTTTGCTGTTTACCCTGTTGGGTTGAAAGTGAAGCCTGTTCACTTTTGCCTATTGTTTTCTAGGTTCGAGGTTGAGTGGGACTCCCTTGCCTCGCTTGTACTGTTGCATCCATGTATTTTACAGCTTTACTGTATATATCTGATATTGTTTCTGTTTCTGCCTATCCCGTAGGATCTCTGTTTCTCTCTGTGCAAGAGAGGAGCATGATAGACACTAGGTCTTAACCCATGCATGATAACATTAGGTTAGTTTGTTTCCCTTCGCAACCGTAGGTTAGAGTTCTGTCTCTTTCTTTCTCAAAACAAACAGAAAAACACAATAAAGATTTCAAACACAATAAAAGACACTTCTTCCGTAAAAGAATGTGAACTCATCAAGACGTCATTTTTGTCCGCTTGGACTGGTAATCAGAAAAACCCCTTTTTTTCAGAAGGAATAAAAACAATCAAGACAGACTTGTGTCGTACGTGGCCCGAACTACGTTTGCTCTGATCTTTCATGCTGTATGAAAGTACGTAGGCATAGGATGCGATATCCTAGCGAGCAACCTTCCCCTCCTTTCCCGTAGGTAGGCGAACTACGTTGACTCTGATTTCTCGTTCCAGACGGGAATACGTAGGCATAAAGTGCGATACTTTGCCGAGTCATTTTTATTTTCATTCTCTTTTCTTTTTAACTCTTGACCTATAGTTTAGATAGAATAATAATCCATACCCGAAAACAAGCGTGGATCCCGTCGAGTACGACGAACGTGAGGGGTGTTAATACCTTCCCCTTGCGTAACCGACTCCCGAATCCAGGTTTTGGTTGCGACGACCATACCTTTCCCATGTTGTGCGAGGTTTACTCTGAGCGTTTCCTTTCCCTCCCGTGGGATAAATAACGCACGGTGGCGACTCTTCTGTTCAGCCGGCGCCGATTTTTGCAGTAGCGACACTATGCAATGATATGGACAAAACAAAACGAACTATAATGCTAAATATAATATAAATCTGATATGATGCGTATGATGAAAATGACAAATGCACGGACACAGACGAAACAACGTCACAGGGGACGACCCACCGAGGAATTGCACTAGGGAAGAAGACATGTCATATCTGGAAGAATGTCGGGTAGACACGACACATAATTGTTGATAGGTGCCAAGTAAATTAGAAATTGTCCGCAAGGTAAGACGCGGGTAAAACACGAGCTCAGGAGAAAAGCGCGAATGGGGATAAAACACCCATGATGCCAAGTAAATAAATTTTGCCCACAAGGTAAGACGCGAGTAAAACACGACCTCAGGGAAAAAAAGTAAATGGGGGTAAAACACCATGATGTTAGGTAAACCCAGGAATATCTGGTAAACGGGGAATAAAACACCCGGGATAAAGGTACATGGGGGATAAAACACCCAAGGATAGAAGGTAAATGGGGAGTAAAGCACCCAAGATAGACATGTAAATGGGGAGTAAAGCACCCAGGATAGAAATGTAAATGGGGAGTAAAGCACCCAAGATAGAAATGTAAATGGGGAGTAAAGCACCCAAGATAGAAATGTAAATGGGGAGTAAAACACCCAAGATAGAGAGGTAAATGGGGACTAAAGCACCCAAGATAGAAATGTAAATGGGGAGTAAAGCACCCAAGATAGAAATGTAAATGGGGAGTAAAGCACCCAAGATAGAAATGTAAATGGGGAGTAAAGCACCCAAGATGTGCACATGTATAGGAATTATGCTATGACATATGATCAAATGCAAATGCAGACGTCGACGACAAGACTCGACTCTTTCTGTGAGATGACAAAACTGGAGGACTGATTCCTCAACACGGAGATCACTGTCATTCTGTTAAACTGTATCAAGTTGATAGTCACTATAGGAATGATGAATAACTGCTTGGGGATTATGCAAGTAAACTGCCCCAGGTCAAATGAATTGATAATTGCTTCAGCTGTCTGATTCGTGGAATCGACTGTTTTGCTGTATCCTCGGAGGGCTTTCCCCAGTCTGGGTCTTGAACGATTCTATGGATAAACCAAATCTGAGAAGATATTGCCTTGAACAAATCTTGAACTAATTCTTTGACAGGATGTAAAAGGAACTTGCCCCTGATAAGATCACTTGACCAAGTTTCTCATTGTTTGAAAATTCATTAGAGGAAAGCCAGTTTGCAAACAAAAATATTCATACAAACATGGTAATGCAAAGTTCATGCGATTTTTGAAAAATTATTTTTGCATGATGGAAAATACATGAGTCGTTAGTCAGAACAAGGCGGTTCAAGACACTCAAAGTTTAAAATAAAAGTGTATTGCCAAAATAAATGATTCGCAAGGATCTTTTAGAGTCAGGTTACGCAACCTTGTTGTAGTATACTTTCTAAATAACCCTGTTTTAGTTAGGTCTTTTGAGGGTTGTAACGTGGCCTGGTTCACGGTTTATGAAACAAAAGATAAAGGCTCAAAAGTTATTTGTACCCACCCAATCTACGTGATGATCTTCAATCCTATGCTCAGTTAACTCATACTATGCATTCAGGTTCCCATAAGTTAGGGATTTCATTGATCGTCGCAGTGATGATTCAGAAGTCAAAGGGACCTATGAAAAGGCAGCCACTACTCCCCTATAACATTTGATTGTTTTGACATTGAGGATTTTCAAGATAAGGATTTAAAAATCTCTTTGTATTATCCCTAAATTTTGCCTGAACTGTTTATTTTAGAGTTTACAGTCAGCGGGATGCCCCAGTTTTGCCTAAGTCTCCTTCATAGGTTTTGACTTAGCGGGCTTCTTTTGATTTTTTTATATTATTTTTTTTGTGTGAAGGAAAGTGATTGTTTGATTTTAATGATTACGGTGAACCATCATCGACCTTTTGATTAGAAAACATCTTCGACACTTATTTGACGTGTGCGAAGGAAAATTTGTTAATGAAAGGTGTATCGTATGAACACACAACCAAATTAACTGAGAACTACCCATCCCAAGGTTAAAATTGTGGGTTTTTTGTAACGAAAGAAACTCCAACTTCTAGGCCCGAAGGGGGTGACGAGGGATTAACTTCCTTATTTCTCCAGTGTTTGGGAATTGAAACAATGCCTTACATCGTCAACAAGGTTTAATTGAAAGCATACTGACAGCAGTTATGGGTATAACATTTTCGTCATCCTCCCTCCAATCTTAGCATATCAAAATTTTGGACAAGAAGTAAACATTTGAAAAATAAAGCATAAAGATGCAAATAAATGGACGGAAATGAATTGAATCAAAAGTCGCAATGCTTATTTCATTAATGAAAGTACAAACATAATTAAAAGCAAACAACTTAAACAAAATAAGGAAAGTGCAAACAACGAGAAACAAAAGGCCTAGTAACAAAACTTCATTTCTGATGTACTGGCAAGGGATTTTTCTGAACATCCGGATGACTGTCTGTAAAATCAAGTATTCTAGTTCTAACCAATTCACATACTCTAGCCTTCAATGCAAAACAATGCTCCAAGTCATGGCCTGGGGCACCCTTATGGGAAGCACAATGGAGATCAGTCCTAAATCCAGCCAGAGGATTAAGAGGAGGTGGTAAAGCCTTTGTAGTAATCAGTCCTTGCCGGACTAAGTCAGGATATAGCTCTGTGTAAGTCATGAGAATAGGATCAAAGTGACTCCTGTTCCGTTTCTGGTCTGATATCTGTGTCGAGGAATCAGCTTGACGACTCAAAGGTACACTAGAAGACGATAGGACCAAGAAGGAGAAACTAGGGGATAAATGCAATGCAAAAATGTGATGCTAATGCCATGCAATGGTCTCAAGAATTTCAACGGTCGATTGCAAACATTCCCTTTTAGGAAAGCGAGAAAAGCTGTTAGACTTTAAAATGTAGGACTTCTTGAATTTGCAAAGGACTTTTGAATTCCTTGAAACTAGAAATGATATGATGCTTTATGGATGCGAATCACAAATACACATAAGCAAACAAAAGGTCCTAAGTTAGAGGAACAATGAATGGAGTCAAGGTCTACCCTTCCCAAAGAGGTATGTACTATAGGTTGATTGTACCTGCAGAACAAGGGTTCTAAATCAGTGCCCAAAGTCATCAGTCCATCTTTCGGATATTATCGACTTCCCGACTGACTCGAGGGTCAATAATATTCTCAAGAGAACCTCTTTTAAGTGTAGCATCGCGTAGCAACCATTGTAGGACTACTCCCATATAGTTCCCGCACTACGTCCTATATAAGGTCAAGATGGTGTAAAGGTACTACGATTCTCAGTATCACAGACTCCAATCGATAACGGTAAAAGTTTTCACGACTACACTCGATCAACCGAACCATTTTCGAAAGTGTCTCAACTGAGCGGTGATTCTCGATTTAGCTTAGTCGGGACTCACTCCCTATAAGCCTCGTCGAATATATCAGCCATCCTATCATAAGGTCGCTCAAGTCCGGGTGTAGGACTTATCTCACAACACAGTAACTCCAAGTAAGGTACCCCAATATATACATACAAGTGAGCAAAATATATAATAAAACAAATATGTAAAGAAAAATAAACAAAATAGGGATAACCCTCAATAGTTAGGACTCCCCAATGAAGTCGCCATTTTCTGTTGCGGTGAAATTTGGATGTCAAGCTATTGATTAACTTGAATCTTAATTCATTTACAACCGGTCTTTGATTTATCCGAAGGAAAGGTTAAAGAAAGGAAAAACCTAAAAGGGAGAGATCTAAGGTTCGGGGGTTGGTTAAATTTAGGGAAGGTATTAGCACCCTAAACTTCCGTAGTACTCTACGGGAACCTTTTGTTTATTTTTTTTATTTATTTCATTAATTATTTTGCTTTAGGGTATATACAAAGGATTGAAAATTAAAAAAAATCTAGGGGTTAATTCTAAGTTTACTCGGCAAGACATCGCATCTTGTGCCTACATATCCTTACGGGAATGGAATCAGAGTAACTGTAGTTCCCCTCAAAAGGGAGGTTAGAAACGTCTTGACTGTGGCCAAGGTTTGTTCAGAGACTCCAATCTTTATGTTAAAAAATGTTAATTAAAATTAAAATAGGGTTAAATTAGGGATTCCACGGCGGAAAACCTTAAAACAGAGTACGGCGACTCTTTTGGCCTAACACTAGGATAAAAGCAATTTTGCCCACGGCGGGACACCTAGGCTAAACAGGGTTTGATCCATTAAAGGGGTAAGGCTATTGACTCGGCGGCCAAAAGGCTGGACCTAATCCTTCGGAAGGATAAAACTGTAAAAAAAATGTGAAAATATGACAAATCATTATATGGAGGAATAATTAAGGTACAGAAATAAGAAAAGTAATAAAGGCAGAGGGTATAAAGAAACACAGAAACATTTCTGAAAACATGAAGAATATGAAAATATGTAATGACACTTAGAATGAAGTGAGGGAGGAAAATAGTGTGGGGCTGTGGCCACCACAAGCACATCTCAACCTCGAGCATGCACATGAAATGCCCAAAGAAAGAAAAGTAATAAAAGGTACATAAAATGACACGACAAACATCAAATATCAGGAGTTCCTTACGAAAAGGTTTTAATTTTTTAATATTTTAATTATAAAAAAAGGTTTTAATTTTTTAATAAAAAATATTTAAGTTAAAATTATAAAAAAAATTAAGTTTAAATTATAAAAAAAAAAAAGTTTTTGGGGGAAAAGTCTTTTCAGTTTTTTTAGAACAAAAAAGGCTTTTCATCCCAAAAAAGGCTTTTCAGTTTTTTTGGGAAAAGGCTTTTCAGTTTTTTTTGGGAAAAGGTTTTTGGGAACAAAAAGGTTTTTTTTTTCTTCGGAACAAAAAGGCTTTTCAGTTTTTAAAAAAGGTCTTACTAAAAAAAGGTTTTAATAATAAAAAAAAAAGGTTTTGATTTTAAAAAAAGGTTTTGTTAAAAAAGGGTTTTGATATTAAAATTTAGGGACCTAAACACACATGGAGATTAACATGGCAAAATATGCATATAAACATGAAAAAGCAAAATGTTTAATAATTTAACGGACCTAAACACATTAACATGGCAAAATATGCACATAAACATGAAAAAACAAAAGGTTTAATAATTTAACGGACCTAAACACATTAACATGGCAAAATATGCACATAAACATGAAAAGGCAAAAGGTTTAATAATTTAACGGACCTAAACACATTAACATGGCAAAATATGCACATAAACATGAAAAGGCAAAAGGTTTAGTAATTTAACCTACGAAGCGGAGGTTTGCTTCGGTAAATGTGAAAAAGGTTTGAATAAGGGAACACTGGAGAGCTCCAATCCTTCTGACGAGTTGTGGGAACGACCGTCTTTCCTCCCTGGGGATCTCCTTTGTTTCTCCCTTTCTCTCTCCTCTTTTTTGAAGAAAACCTTCTGACCCCACTCCTTACACATGTCCTCTTGCCAATTGTGCCATTTTTACTTTTTAGAAAAAAAATACATGCCATATGATATTTACCTGCAAAAAGTCAAACGACTACACAAATTTGTTAGTAATCGATTAAATGCAATAAAAATGCAATGAAATGCGACGACAAATCTTAGGGCAAAATTTGGGGTATTACATACTCCAAACAAAATTAGATTCTCTCAACACTTCACACATTGAGGGGGAGATCTATATCTCAGGGGGAGAAACTTGTCGGAAAGAACATTGCAACAAAAGATGATGTTTTGTCATCATAAAAAAGGGGGAGAATGTGAAATCAAGATTCTCAAGATCAACTTATGTTTTGATGAAGACAAATCACTTTTCATAAAGAATTTTCTGCATAATTTTCATATCATTTGAAAGAAAGTTCTTGAGCAACAAGTCTTAGATATTTGTGAAAATTCTCATTGAAAGAGAAGATCAATCACAATATTGATAAAACTTTGTATACACAGTTTCAAACTCATTATAAATTCAGATTGTATCTATTTCCCCTTGTTGTTCAGGATTGTTGAAAGCAAGTGTGTGCATTGAAGAGGATCAAGTGTGTGCATTGAAGAGGATTGTTCTTCTTGCACTTAATGTTTAGATTTTAAAGGTGTTTAAGAGCCTTTAATCTACCTATAGGTTAGAAAGTATTGTATACTGATCCTAACTATAGTGAAATCTCTTTCGGTGCGAAAGGGGACTGGAGTACCTTCGAAGTGTGAAGGGAACCAGGATACTTCTCTGTGTTCTTTACTTTCTGCACTTTACTGCTTTCATAACTCCTTCAAATCTCAAGAAAGTAATAACTCAATCAATAAAACCAGAAAATTTTAAAGAACCTAATTCACCCCCCTCTCTTAGGTGCAACTCAGACTATCAATTGGCATCAGAGCAGTTGTTAGGTAACCTGTTCCTAATCGATTCAGAATGGCTTCCGTAAACAACAAAGGTGTGTTTAAAGACGGTGGTAGCAGCAACAAGCCTCCACAGTTTTGTGGTGAATACTTTGACTTCTGGAAGATTCGCATGAAGGCTCACTTAGAAGCACAAGGAGATGGAATATGGGATGCTGTCCAAAATGACCCCTTCGTTCCTTCAACGGTTGTTAATGGTGTTGGATCAACAAAGCCTAAAAGTTCATGGGATGACAATGATAAGAAAAAGGTTCTCTATGACAAAAAGGAAATCAATCTTCTACAAAGTGCACTAAGCATGGATGAATTCTTTTGTGTCTCAACATGTACATCAACAAAGGAAATCTGGGATACTTTAGTGGAAACTCATGAAGGAACCGCTGAAGTCAAGAGATTGAGATTGAATACGTTGAGTCAGGAATACGAGTTATTCAGAATTCAGCCAGGAGTATCAATTCTTGATTTGCAGAAAAGATTTGTACACTTGACAAATCATCTGAGAGCACTTGGTAAGACATTAAATAACGATGAATTAAATCTTAAAGTTCTTAGATCTTTGTCCAGAGAATGGCAGCCCAAGGTGACATCAATTTCTGAAAAGAAAAGTCTATCCACGATAACATCTGCTATATTATTTGGAAAACTTCAAGAATATGAGACGGAACTTGGGCGATTAGAAAAACATGAGAATCAAGAAAAGAAATCTAAAAGCATCGCATTAAAAGTTGATTTCAAAGAAATAGAAAAGGAAGACGATCCGGTTGAAGATGAAAACTTCATGCTTCTTGTAAAAAGGATAGGAAAATATTTTGGTTCTAAGAATAATGTTGGAAATTCTGACTATATCAAGAGAGGAAGAAGTTTTCAAAGAACAAAGAAAAGGAGGCGTCAACATCCAAACAAGATGTCAAATGCTATGAATGTGGAAAACAAGGACACATCAAACCAAACTGTCCTAAACTCTCCAAGAATAATGCCTATAAAAGCAAAAAGGGTTTCAAGAAAAATAAGGCTTACGTAGCATGGGAGGATAACGAGATAAGTTCCTCATCAGACTCAGATAGTGATCAAAGCGCAAATCAAGCACTAATGGCGTCACATCATTCTGATGATGAAAACGACAAGGTTAGTAATAACTTTTCAATTTATGATAATGATGCTCAAGGGGCAATTGATGAACTTCTGAGTGAATGCAAAATTATGTACAAAACTATTTCACCACAAAAGAATCAAATCTTAACTTTAGAAGAAAAGGTTGAGATAATGGAAAATAATTTCAAAGATGAAAAACAAAAATTAATTAGTGATCAAAATAGAATTTTGTATGCACAAAGTATGAGTCAATTTCATTTCAAATTATCCAATTAAAAAGAGTCCTTGAAAGGTATGAAAAAAGAAAAATTGGATTAAAGGTTGTTCTTAGTCAACAAAGGTTCTCAAATGATAATAGTGGTCTTGGTTTCTCAAAATTTTCTAAACCAAGTTCCAATAAAACCATCTTTGTTAAGGCTAGTGAACAAACTCCTAAAGAGAAAGTGATTAAGCCTAAAGTGGTTCATCAATACCCTAAGAAGAAAGTATTTAGTAAAAATAAATCTTATCCTCCTAGATACAAAAGTAACTTTGAGCCCACCTGTTTTTATTGTGGTATCAAAGGCCATACACCTAATGCCTATTATGTAAGAAACTTCAATGTTGCAAAAGGGCATTATGTGTGGGTCAAGAAAGGCACTAACTATGAAGGACCCAAGGCAATTTGGGTACCTAATGAAACTTAAACTTGTTTTGTAGGTATGCTTGAAGACTTCTTCATATCAGTGGTATCTTGATAGTGGGTGTTCAAGGCATATGAAGGGTGACTTTACCAAATTTTCACATCTAACACTTAAGGCCATAGGATTTGTAACCTATGGTGATAACAACAAAGGAAAGATCCTTGGAATAGGCAGCATTGGTGCACCACCTTTTACAACCATAGAAGATGTCCTCTATGTAGAAGGCCTAAAGCATAATCTACTTAGCATTAGCCAACTTTGTGACAAAGGTTTCAAAATCAACTTGACTAATGATGAATGTTTGATAGAAAATGAAGTCACTCATGAGGTAATGTTAAAAGGTAATAAAACTAACAATATTTTTATGATTTCCCTTGATAACATGTCTTTGAAGGTTAAGTGTCTTATGGCGAACAACAACGACTCTTGGTTATGGCACAAAAGGATTGCTCATATTCATATGGAGAATTTGAACAAATTGATCAAACATGACTTGGTTGTTGGTCTCCCAAAGATGAAATTCATCAAAGATAGATTGTGTGGCGCTTGCTAAAAAGGGAAACAAACCAAAAAAAATCAACTTTCATATCCAAGAATGTGGTGTACACAACAAGGCCACTACAATTGCTACACATGGATCTCTTCGGGCCATAAAGAACAAAAAGTTTTGGAGGTAATGTTTATGCATTAGTAATTGTTGATGACTTCTCTAGATATACATGGACTTTCTTCTTAGTGCAGAAAAGTGAAGCTTTCAAGGCATTCAAGAAGTATGCAAAACAAATTCAGAATGAGAAGTCACTCTCAATTGTCTCCATTAGAAGTGACCATGGTGGAGAATTCCATAACACTTTATTTGAAGAATTTTGCAAAGAAAATGGAATCTCACACAACTTCTCCGCACCAAGAACTCCACAACAAAATGGTGTCGTAGAAAGAAAGAATCGGTCGTTGGTAGAACTTGCAAGAACTATGCTTAGCGATTCAAACCTGCCTAAATATTTTTGGGCAGATGCGGTGAGCATGGCTTGTTTTGTAAGTAATCGTGTCAACATTATACCTATTCTCAAGAAAACCCCCTATGAACTCTTCAAAGGGAGAAAACCAAACATATCATTCTTTCACATCTTTGGGTGCAAATGTTTTGTCTTGAACAATGACAAAGATAACCCTGGTAAGTTTGACGAGAAATCCGATGAAGGTATTTTTCTCGGTTACTCCCTCTCTAGTAAGGCATTTAGAATTTTTAAAAAAGAAATTTAACTATTGAAGAATCTATGCATGTTTCTTTTGATGAATCTAACCCCTCCAAGGAGGATGATGTTATTGTTGATGATGATGATGTAGTAGAAACCTCTCAAGATGATACTCTCAATGATGTTGCAAGTGATCAACCAAAACAACAATAAGATGATTCACAATACAATGAAGAACATATTGATCTACCTAAAGAATGGAGAACTCATAGATATCACCCGATCGATAAATTCATTGGGGATATCAATCAAGGTATTGCAACAAGATTGAATCTCAAGGATGCTTGTTTGAACATGGCATTTGTTTCGCAAATTGAACCAGCCAAAATCGATGAAGCCTTAGGTGATGATCAATGAATAATAGCTATGCAAGAAGAACTAAACCATTTTGAAATAAATCAAGTTTGGAGTCTTATCCCCAGGCCAAACAACAAGCACATCATAGGAACAAGATGGGTCTTAAAAAAAATTGATGAGAATGGAATAATAGTTCGAAATAAAGCAAGATTAGTCACACAAGGATACAACCAAGAAGAAGGAGTCGATTTTGACGAAACATTCGCTCCAGTTGCAAGGTTAGAAGCAATTAGACTTTTATTGGCTTATGCATGTTCTATGAATTTTTAGCTTTTCCAAATGGACGTCAAAAGTGCATTTTTGAATGGATTCATAAATGAAGAAGTTTGTGTCAAGCAACCCCCTGGATTTGAAGATTACAAATATCCTTCTCATGTCTTCAAATTAAAGAAAGCTCTCTATGGATTGAAACAAGCACCAAGAGCATGGTACGATCGCCTCAGCAATTTCTTATGTGACAAAGGCTTTGAAAAAGAAAAGGTTGACAAGACTTTGTTCATCAAGAAAATTAAAGAAGATACTCTCTTGGTACAAGTATATGTTGATGACATAATCTTTGGTTCAACCAACACAAAGTTATGCAAAGAATTCTCATCCATGATGCAAGGATAATTTGAAACGTCTATGATGGGAAAAAAGAATTACTTTCTAGGTCTGCAGATCAAGCAACTCAATAATGGGATCTTTATCAATCAATCCAAATACTGCAAAAAATTATTGAAGAAATTTGATATGGAAAATTGCAAGACTTTATCTACACCTATGGGATCCGATACGTATGCAGATCAAGATGAATCCGGCGTGCCAGTTTATATCACAAAATATAGAGGTATGATTGGCTCCTTACTATACTTGACAGTAAGTCGTCCTGACATCATGTTCAGTGTCTGTCTATGTGCTCGCTTTCAAGCAAACCCAAAGGAGTCTCACTTAATGGCAGTCAAGCGGATTATGAAGTATCTCAAAGGAACAACAAACGTCGGCTTATGGTACCCTAAAGGTAGTATTTGCAATTTAATTGGATACTCTAATGCAGATTATGCAGGCTGTAAAACAGATAGAAAAAGCACAAGTGGAACATGTCACATCTTGGGAAATGCACCAGTCTCGTGGGCATGCGAGAAGCAAGCGTGCGTAACACTTAGTACGGCTGAAGTAGAATACATAGTAGCAGGTAGTTGATGTGCACATATACTTTGGCTCAAGCAACAACTTCGTGACTATGGACTCTATCCTAGATGCATTCCTCTACGTGTGATAACGTAAGCGCGAACATTACAAAGAATTCGGTCATGCACTCAAGAACCAAGCATATCGACATACGACATCACTTTCTGCGAGATCATGTACTTCAAGGAGATTTCGAGATAACCTTTGTGGATACTCATAATCAGCTTGCCGATATATTCATAAAGCCATTAGCAAAGGAACCTTTCTTCAAAATTTGGAGAGAACTTGGAATATTGAATGAAACTGACGTTGAATCATGAAAGAACCTAAAAAATGGCATTTTCTCAATTTTCACTACCTGCAATCGATTTCACCCTTGTGTCAATCGATTGCTCACTATAAGTCTTCTAAAAATATTTAAATTTTTGAGCATGCAATTGATTGCACCCTTGTGTCAATCGATTGCACCTTGTAGGTTTTGATTTAATTCATTTTTGTTTGGTAGTGCAATCGATTGCACCACTGTGCCAATCGATTGCACCTACTGTGAAATCTGTTCTTTCATTTTTTTGGTCCATGGGTCTTTTAAACCTTCCATCTACCATACCTTTTATAATTTTGACCTACCTATGTTATCTTTACTCCTTTGGCCTATTCTCAAGACTTTGACCAAAGCTCTCATATTTCCAAAGTCCATAATCATCAATAACCATCAACTACTCAACTCCCACATTAACTATCTACATACTCTCTCTTCTCCAAAACCTAAACTACAAAACACTTCTTCCTCACAAACCCTAAAACCACAACCTTTCATCATCTCTCATGGCTTCTCGTTCAAAAAGGAAGGTTTCACCTCAAAGCAAAGGCAAAGCTCTAGCATCCTCATCCTCGAGGACTCCACTTGTCCTTCAACATTTGACTGATGAACAACAAGAAAGATTCACAAAATTCTTTCAGAAAAAGGTTGTGTAAACACCAAAATATGGTATTCTCTCATCATTCTCTGAAGAATGTTTTTCTTTTCAAAATTCCTTGATTGCATGCGGCTTGGAATCCTTGATTTCTTCATCCGGACCATATTATCCAGATTTAGTGAGATTGTTCTATAGCAACTTACACCTGAAAGAAGGCAAAATGGTAACATATGTTAGAGGAAAAAGAATTCCCCTCAACTCAAAGAAACTTGGCAGAATTCTGGATATTCCAGCTTCCGGTGGGAGACTCTATGAAGAAAACGAAGAAGTTTGGGAAGCATACAACAAAATAGAATTTTATTGGAGCCTTGGCCGAATGTCTGAAGCAGAATTTCATGCAAAACGCGTTAGATCCTTAGGAAACATGGAACCTTCTCGAACCTCTTGGTCGGCAGGTATTTTCCACATTGATGATCGGCTATTTCATTATTTTATGGTATACGTAATGTTTCCAAGAGCTGGAAACCACTGCATTGTGACTGACTTAGAAATGCAGATTTTGTATACTCTCAAGAATGAGATTAATGTAAGTTGGTCTTACTTAATTTTGGTTCACATGAGGTCAATCAACAAAAAATCCAAATTTTTGCCATATGCATGGTTCATTACCAAGATTTTGGAACATTTTGAAGTAGATTTTGAAGGCTTTGATATATGTCTCATGGACTCAAATGCCAACAAAATCTCCATAAAAAATGTGGACTCTAGGATGGGCGTCAAGTATAACCCATAGACAAAGACAATTGTTTACCTTGGTGAAGGTATGGCTGAAAACGACAAGCAGGAGAATGAAGAAGATGATGGTGATCCTCCTCCACCACATGGCCCTAATAACCAACAGCTTATGGATTACATGACTCAACAGTTTGGAAATCTCAACACTTCCATAAACAATCAATACAATGCAATTCAAGAGTCAACAACCACTAGGATCAACAATTTCCAAGAGGCCATCAATCAGCAATTTTCATATCTCTACTCTCACCTATACATTCCACCCTACGACCTTCCAACCCGACTGTTCCCCCAACTCGTCCATCACCTCTCCAACAAACTTTTCCAAACCATCAAACCTTTGATCCCTACATGGACCTTTTATAAGTTGTTTACATGTTTTTATGTTTATCTGTCATATCTATGTACTTTTTAATTCAGCACTTCTTATTATCTATGTATTTTTGAATTCTGCACTTTTACTTAATTATTGTACTTTGTTTTTTAAATATATGACTAAAGTTTTATGATACTTGAATTATTGTCTCTTGTCGATACATATTTTTTCTCTTAATCCATCTTTCCCTTCTTTTTGATAATGTCAAAAGGAGGAGAAGGATGTTACTCTTTCTTTGCTTGTTTTTCTTTCTTTGATCTTTAAGGTACAAATACAAGGCTACTCCAAACAAAATCATATTCTCTCAACACTTCACACATTGAGGGGGAGATCTATATCTCAGGGGGAGAAACTTGTCGGAAAGAACATCGCAACAAAAGGGGGATGCTTTGTCCTCATCAAAAAAGGGGAGAATGTGAAATCAAGATTCTCAAGATCAACTTATGTTTTGATGAAGACAAATCACTTAACAAGAAGGCAAAGATGTTCAGTTATCTTCAAGATATCATAACAAAGACTTGATATGAAGAATGATCTCATTAGAAGGTATAATGAAAATCTTCATCAAGTATTTTAGTTCTAGTTGCTCAAACAATCAAAAACTTTTTGCATTACTTTTCACACTAACACAAGTTTTTTAAAACAGAATTTTTCTAAGTTCTTGCAAGCGCAACCGATTGCACTCTTAGAGCAATCGATTGCATGATCAAAATTTTACTTCTGTTTCTTAGTGACATCGATTGGCGCTTTGGTGCAATCGATTGCATACTTAAAAATCTTTGTATTTTTGCTTCTGTTTCTTAGTGCAATCGATTGCTCTGTTCAAAATTTGAATTTCAAGTGATTTTTGTGAAGGTGCAATCAATTGGTCTATATGTGCAATCGATTTCTCACTGAACGTTTTTGAAAAATTGTACTGAAAAATTGCATCTCTTCAACCAATCTTCTGTGAATTGTTTCCATTGAAACATGACAATTGTTCATCAATTTTTCTGAGGATTTGCATATTACTTCAAGAGGTGTTTGTGTAATATAAATACCTAATCTTTCAATTTTCAAAAACAACCTCTTTCAAAATCTTTAACATATTTTTATCTTTCCACATTTGAATCAAAATCACTTTTCATAAAGAATTTTCTGCATAATTTTCATATCCTTTGAAAGAAAATTCTTGAGCAACAAGTCTTAGATATTTGTGGAAATTCTCATTGAAAGAGAAGATCAATCACAACATTGATAAAACTTTGTATACACAGTTTCAAACTCATTATAAATTCAGATTGTATTTATTTCCTCTTGCTGTTCAAGATTGTTGAAAGCAAGTGTGTGCATTGAAGAGAATTATTCTTCTTGCACTTAGTGTTTAGATTTTAAAGGTGTTTAAAAGTTTTTAATCTACCTATAGGTTAGAAAGTATTATACACTGATCCTAACTATAGTGAAATCTCTTTTGGTGCGAAAGGGGACTGAAGTACCTTCGAAGTATGAAGGAAACCAAGATACTTCTCTGTGTTCTTTACTTTCTGCACTTCACTGCTTTCATAAATCCTTCAAATCTCAAGAAATTAATAACTCAGTCAATAAAACCAGAAAATTTTAAAGAACCTTATTCACCCCTCCCCCCCCCCCCCCTCTTAGGTGCAACTCAGACTATCATAATACTGGAAAAAAAAATCTATAATATAAGGGAGGGGGGCCCTTCAACCCTTGCCCTATCAGCATGCCAAATTTGAATTTTCAATAAATTTCAATATAAAATAAAAATAAAATAAGATCATAAACAATAGACTAACAAAAAATGAAAGATCCAACATTAATGTTAGAAACCAACGATTACTCCCCCCACCCACCTACACCTTTTTTCTTTCTCATGTGTCAATCAAGACTTTTTCAAATTAAAATTAATGAAAATCTAATACATAATCATAAATCATTAAAATAATAATAATAATACATCTTTCTCTTTCCAACAATCACACGCTCATTCTTCTTTCTCTCAACAACCGAACCTCTCTCTTTTGGATATGAACTTCTCTTTCTACCATTCATGAATCTCAAACGAAAAAATTAAAATAAGAACAAAAAATCGAAACCCGTTCAAGATGGAACTTGGCTCAAACAATATCGCAAGTAGAAACTCCAAATTATAGAAAAAAAGGAAAAGAAACAACGAAATACCCAAATCGGAGATTCAAAATTCGCAGAATCCAGCGAGTCCTATGAGTTTTCGGCCACGGACGGGCTTTTCGGCGAGGTAGGAATTTTGCTATTTATTGCTTGGGATTTTTAGTGAGAAAAGTATGATTCTGTTTCTTTTTAATTGTGGCTCTTGAAGTTATGAAAATCCGATCTGTTGTTATGGCCTCCCCGTTAATAAAACTCTACTCTGCATTTAAAATGTTGTTCATGGATTAGAGTTTACACTAGTAAGATGAATATAAAATGATAAAATGAATTGATTCACTTTTTGAGGTTCAAAGTTGTTAATATTATTCTGATGAAAAATTCTGTTATGTTGCTCAAATCATGATAGTTAAAAACTGCTTTCCTCTACTTTGATTCTTGATTTAAGTTATAAGCCTATTATCATACTAACACTGCTACTGTTGACTCTGTTGCAACAAGACAAGTTTCTGCTAAAAAAATCAGAGCTAGTATAGGACAAGAGGATGTTAAGGCTCAGAGATGGTATAGGACAAGCTTTAAGGGTCCTTCCTAATTGGACATATTCTCCTTTTGGTATAATTTGTTATTTGTTACTGTAAAATATGTACCTTATACTAAAGTAAAACTTATTATTATTATTATACCATCTTGCAATCCCTTTTTTATTTTATTTTATTTTATGATGTAAAATAAAATGTAATTTTTTTATTTTAATATAGAATAATGATACCTATTTATAAAATGTGACTAAATAATTGACTTACATAAATCAAAATAGTAGTAGAATCAAAAAGAAAAAATTATCATGATTATTATCATTTTGACTCTAATTTAATTATAAAAAATTATTATTATTATTATTATTATTATTATTATTATTATTATTATTATTATTATTATTATTATTATTATTATTATTATTATTATTATTATTATTATTATTATTATTAATCAACACAACAAAAATCAAAACAAGAACTTAAACTTGTAAATAAAATAAGTTCTCTTGCTAGAACTTAGTAAATAAGAACCAAGACAAGACAAAAATCAAATAGCACTCAATGTAATGCATGAAGGCTAGTAATAAATCTGAAACAATCAGTATGAGAAATGTTAGATGAAAATCATCGTCAAATCTGATTATGGACATGTAATGCATAAATGGAGTGAAATTAAATAAATGATCAAAATAAACAATCAATCAAAAGGGTCTTTTGTCCTTATCCATTAATCTTGACTTATGCTTGAAATCAAAATTTTCAGACCAAACAAAATGGTTACAAGAAATTAATTCATATATTGAGATGCCCATGGATGAAATGTAAATGAATGAATGAAAATGAACGAACGCAGATGAATCAAATGAGGCAAAATTTGGGGTAATGCAGTTGCCCTATTTAATCTTCTTGGACCTGAAGATATGAATAGCAACAACTTTTTAGACATTCGAGGTAAAAGAGGATTAAATACTAGAATACCTAAAGTTTTGACCAATAAAAAAAGGAAAGATACAAACATGCGATGAACTCTAGCATGATGAAAATGATGGAACAATAAATGCAAAATACAGACAACAATGTAAGTAAGAGGATAAAGTCAGCACAATAGATAACAACTCATTGGGGACGACAACAACACTGGGGAAGCTGAAACAAACTAGGGAAATCTAAACTGATTGATCAACATGTCAGAGCATGACCATGTGACACTTTAGAAGGAATATATCCTCACTAGAGGTAAAACTAAGAGATGGTCCCACTGGGGAATATCCAGAATGGCAAATCAACAGCTTCAAGTGATGACCAATTGACGCTTTGAAAAGAATAGACATGATGTAATCCTCAAAGCCTTAGGATTGGACCAAAGCAAGACATTCACATTGGAAGTAGAACCAAAATATGGGCTCTAATGGTGGTATCTAGAATGATTGATCATCAAGTTCAAGTATGACCAGATGACATTCTAGAAAGAAAAGATCCTCACTGGAGGTTGAACTAGAAAGACGGTCTCCATTAGGGAAAGAAAATAAAACAAGACATCTAAAGTGAGGTTGCTTTATTCTCTTCAGAGTATCAGCCAATCACTGCTTGAACTTGTTGATCAATTACTCTGGATTTTCCCCAGTGGAGACCGTTTTTCCGATTCTATCTCCATTAAGGATCTTTTCTTTCTAGAATGTCATCTGGTCATAGCTTGAATCTGATGATCAATCATTCTAGATACCTCCATTGGATCCCATCTTTTGGTTCTGCTTCCAATGAGGATATTTTGTTTTCTTTCCCTAATGGAGACCGTCTTTCCGATTCTACCTCTAGTGAGGATCTTTTCTTCTAAAGTGTCAACCGATCATGACTTGAACCTGTTGATCCATCACTTTAGATGTCTTGTTTTATTTTCTTTCCCCAATGGAGACCGTCTTTTCAGTTTTACCTCTAGTGAAGATCTTTTCTTTCTAAAGTGTCAACCGGTCATGACTTTAACCTGTTGATCCATCACTTTAGATGTCTTGTTTTATTTTCTTTTCTAGTAGAGACCATCTTTCCGGTTCAATCTCCAGTGAGGATCTTTTATTTCTAAAGTGTCATCCGGTCATGTCTTGAACCTGTTGATCCACCACTTTAGATGTCTTGTTTTATTTTCTTTCCCCAGTGGATACCATATTTTCGGTTCTATCCAGTGAGGATATTTTCTTCTACAGTGTCAACCGGTCATGGCTTGAACCTGTTGATCCATTACTTTAGATGTCTTATTTTATTTTCTTTCCTAGTGGAGACCGTATTTCCGGTTTTACCTCCAGTGAGTATCTTTTCTTCTAAAGTATCAATTGGTCATGGCTTGAACATGTTGATCCACCACTTTAGATGTCTTGTTTTATTTTCTTTCCCTAATGATACCGTCTTTCCGGTTCTACCTTCAGTGAGGATCTTTTCTTCTAAAGTGCCAACCAGATTATGGCTTAACCCTGTTGATCCATCACTTTAAATGTCTTGTTTTATTTTCTTTCTTCAGTGGAGACCGTCTTTCCAGTTCTACCTCTAGTGAGGATATTTTCTTCTAAAGTGTCAACCGGTCTTGGCTTGAACCTGTTGATCTCTTACTTTAGATGTCTTGTTTTGTTTTCTTTCCCCAGTGGAGACCGTCTTTCCGGTTCAACCTCTAGTGAGGATATTTTCTTCTAAAGTGTCAGTTGGTCATGCTCAGACTTGTTGCTCAACCACTTTAGATTTCCCCAATGTTGTTGTCATCCCCAGGGAATTTGTTACCCATTGTTGTCGGCTTTATCCTTTTACTTTCATTGTTGTCTGCTTTTTGCACTTATCATTCCATCATTTTCATCATGCTAGAGTTCATTGGATGTCAGCATTACATAGTTTTATTTTGTCCATAGCATAGCATGTCATTGCATCTAAAGGAAAATTTTTTATTTTCTGTATTTAAATACCTTTCACCATAATTTCATGAGGATGATAATCGCTCATGTCATCAGGTGAAGATATTTAAATAGGGGCAATTGTCACACCTTAAAATTTATCCTTAGATTCTTTGATCTTTTGCATATCATTTAGGTCAATCATTCATGCGTGACTAACCGAATTATCAGACTTTGTTTGTTTTGTTTCACTTGTGAATCAGGGTTTGCTGCAAAGGGTTTAGTGGAGTGATCAATCAAGGTTTTGAATAGATCCTCAACCAACCAAGTTTCTCATACTCTTAAGAGACCTCCCTTCCTTAATAATCCAGTGTAATATGGTTTCACCACAAGTTCTTCATCAAAGTAGAGACAAGGTTATCAGATCAAGGTTGTGTACCGTGTGGTTTGAGAATCTGTAGAAGTTTGACCTAATTTTGGTCAAACTAGTGGTTTGTTTCAGTATCAGGTTATCAGGCCGTGGAAAAGATTCTGAATTAGGTCTTTAGTTCTTGCCTATTCATTATTTCATCAGTGCACGCTCAAGGAGAAGATTAGGTTTTCTCATCTTGTGTGTTTAAAATGGGCAAGTGACGATCAATTGAGTTTTACTTGAGGCTAGCTGCAAATACGTGCAGTATTGTTCAGTTCAATTGGATGTGATCTGGTTTTAGTCAGGAAAGTATAGATTGTATCATTCTTTATGTTCGAAAGTCGTTAAACCAGGGTTTCATGTCAGTTTGAGTTGTTTTTTAAAGATACAGAGTCATCAAAGGTTAAAGCAGTTGAGTTGTGTGCGAGTGCTAGTTGTGTGGTTCATGTTTCGTCATTGTTTCCAAGAGTTCAAGCTAGTTATTCAATCCATATCCATTCCTTATAAATCCAAATTTTTTATCCACTTTTCCATTTCAAATATCCAATATTCATCTTCCAATTTTCAATAACCATCATCCATTTTTTGTTATTTTTTTTACTTAACCAATTTGAAGACTCTAAAGATTTGAATAAAATTTTGGTAAAACATGATGTTGCACAAGATGTTCCAATAAAAAGAAATATGCTGAAGGAAGACATGTCAGTCAATATGTCCTAGCATTGTGGACTCGATATCTTGATCTAGTGCAATAAATTTGTTGCAGATCTGGTCCAAGATTTAAGGAGCAATCAGAACATGGGTCAAGGGAAGATTAAATAGATATTTCTAAGCCCATGGACAACTGAAGGCTATAAAAGGAAGACCAAGACCTAGGGTATAAAAATAATTTTTTATTAAGACTTTTGTAAAAGTAGAAAATAAGGGTTTGGGGTTTTGAGAGTCGTGTACTTTCTTGTGTTGTAAGTCACCCTTTGTATCAATTGATACATTGTGTTAGACATAGTTTTACAGATTCAGAAACCTGTAGATAGTGAATTGTGTATTGGTCTTGGATGAATCTTTTAAGCAAATCCATGCATGTTTGTTAAGAGTCTTGAATGAATAATGTATTGGAAGGAATATCTTTCAATTGAACAGTCTGATGCAGTTGCTGGAGATTGTAACTGTTAGATATCACTAAAGTGATTTAGGAATTGAGATGAGGTTCTCTTATCTAGATGGTGATTTCTAGATAGAATTGTACTAGGTAGTGGTTAAGTGAGGAGTTGTAAACATGAGAGTTTAGCTCTAAATTAATACTGCTAATAGTGAATTCATTCTTGGCTTGGTAGCCCCCAGATGTAGGTGACTTGCACCGAACTAGGTCATCATATCATGTGTTATTATCATTCAGTTATGTCATATTCAGTCTATATCTATACTCTGAAGTACACGTTTTGACAGATGTTGAAACAACTGTTATGACACTGTTTTGACCTTGAAGGTTCAGAGTGTTCTTGATTTTAATAGAACGGAACGTTTTTGTCCTTGTTCAGTTTTTAGCATAGACCAATGTCACGACATCTCTTAGGACATTTGTGATCGGCTTACCAGAATTTCACAATTTTATCATGGCCAACCAATTTTATCATTTTCTAATACAAACCATATCCATATCCATATTTTTCAATTCAAGTATCCATATTTTATTTATCCATTTCCCATAATCCATACCATTTCAAATCCACTTCCTTTCAATTATCATTCAATGTCCATTTTTTTTAAAAAAAAGGGACCCATTACACAAAAATACAAGAAACCAATTCAAGTCAAAAGCCCAATTGCATTAAGTGTCCATTTACAAAAGCTCATTGTCAATCTTAAGCCCATAACACCCATTATCCAAAAAGTTACAACAAAATTCAAAAAAAATGAAGTAGCATGTCCCAAAACCACACCGCCACTCGTATTACTTGCTACTCTACGCACCAAAACAATGCTCCAAAAAAAGCTCTGAAACTTTGATTAAAACCCAAAGCTTTTGTACAAACACAAAAATCCAAAAAACAAACTTCAAAATTGCTGCAAAATTTCCCTACTGCTATCACTAAGAAACCGTACCATAACCTGTTCCATATTCACAAAAATGAATTTGCTACAAACCTGTATAATGGAAAACAGCAAGATCAGAATTCCATATTCATGTTAAGGTTCTGCAGTACCAAGACAATACTCAAAATTTTTTCCTGCCCACAAGCAACAATGACACTTCAATGTTGTGATACACAATACTCTAAAAAATGTCAGCAATATCAACAGGTATCCAGCAATATGAAAATGAGAGGACTTGAATACAAAAAAAGGAGAAGGGTGATTTCAGTTTAAAAAAAGGAGAAGAGGAGGAAGAATAGGAGACCCACTGCGTAACAAAATAGAAAGCCAGAAAACAAAAATTCATTTGAAAGAGAACCACACGGTTCTTAATTCATCTTCATCGCAACTCATCCAAAACCACCTGCAATTTTCGAATCCACTCATAATCTTGAACCATTTTCGAATCTATGACCTTCAAATCTGCTTCATCCTTCATCAGACTTTCATCTCCTCAATGCATGAAACGCTGAACTCCTGCAAACCATTATCAATGCCACTTTCGTGCTACATCACAACCATCAGACTTTCATCTCCTCAATGCATGAAACGATGAACTCCTACAAACCATTATCAATTCCACTTTCGTGCTACATCACAAGCATCATGAACCCCCTTCTTCGTGAACAAACCACTGCGCCTCCATGGGAGTCTACGTCGAAAAAGAGTGAGAAACAGAAAGAGAGAAAACAAGGGTGCGAGATCGTGAGAAGCATATTGGGAGGGGAGAAGTTGAGAGTAAGATAAGAAGGTGATGATACGCTAATTCCTTTGTTTTTTATCATGGCCTTTTATTTTTCTATTTGAAGAAACTTATTTTGCCCTTCCCTTATGCACAGTCGTATTTGTTTCTTCTAGGTTTTTTCTTTTCCTTTCCATTTAGTGATGACCGGACTGGGGTTTTCGATCCGACCCAGTCCATATGGATTTCCCTATTTCATTAGCTATGGGCCTATCTTTGTTCTTCCAAGCCTGGTTTTTGTGGCCGTCACCTTTTGTTTATTTATTTATTACTATTTATTCTTTAAGTTTGTAGTTAGCTACCACCTCATATTTAACTAATATTTAAGACTTTTTAATTAGTATTTATTTCAATTTTAACAGTATTTAGGTTATTAATTTAGTATAAAAATTTAAAAAATATTTTCTTGTTAATTTGTGAATTGATTCTAGAATTTAATTATTTAGGGTTTATTTTTTAGTTTTTTTAATTTATCCTAATTAATATTTTTTAATTTAGAAATATATTTTCTTGTTTTAGTAATTACTAGCGTCCAGACGGGCACTTGCGTGCCCGTCTATCCGCTTTTTTATTGCATACATATAAATATAAATGATATATTTTTATTTAATATTACTTTTACATGGAAGTTATGTGGGAAGTTATTAGTAGGGAGTTATATGAAAGATGATAGTAGTAGTTCAATAGAAGTTATTGTGTAAGTTATATATTTTAAAATAAGGGTAAATTTGGTATAAAAAAAAGCTACACCAAAAATCAAGTATTGCCTTTATATATGTTATAGATTTAGATTATTTAGTTTATATTTCTTTTCGATTAAATAAAAATCCAAAATACGTTTATTTCCTAAGCATTATACTAAAAATCCAAAAAATATGTATTTTATCTCAAATGCTAATAATTTCAAAAAGAGATCTTTATTCTAGATTTTGTTAGCCATTTATTTTTAATTTCTTTGGTTAGTTCACTTGTTTCTTGGTTGACATAAATTCTTGTGATGCCTGATGTTTGACACATACTTTAGTCTTGGACCTAATTTTGTCTCATTTAAGTATCTTTGTTGTCTAATTCCAAAGGAAAGGATACTCTCTTGTTGACTACCATGCCATATTTAGGATATCTTAGTCTAGCTCACTCCTTCCTTCCCTTTACCCTTTTAACCTAGCCTTAGGTTTAGAGTGGCCACACTCTATGTTAGTGTCTTTCCACAAACACTTCCTTTCTCTTTTATCCTAGCCTTAGGATTAGAGTCGCCGCACTCTATATAGGTGTCTTTGGAACCTTGACCACAATCAAGAGCTCCTTACCCTCAGTGAGGTGAACTATAAATGCTCTGTTTCCATCTTAGTTAAGATACGTAGGCACAAGATGCGATGTCTTGGCAAACATACTTAATAAATACCTTAGGTCTTTCCCTTAGCACCTTTTCCTTAGCAAGTAAACTTTAACATAACACAAATACTAACAAGAGATTTCTGTAGAATACTACACATACTTAGGATGCTAGCACCTTCCCTAGGTATAATCAACCCCTGAACCTTAGATTCTCTTAACTTTGTTGTTATATAGTGCACTTAAGGTTTTTTTTTATCTTTAGCCTTTCCTTTGGATAAATTAAAGCTCGGTGGTGAACTTCATGATTTGTGATTCAAGTTAACTAATAGCTTGATATTCGATTCTCACCACAACAGTTTTCCTTTGAGCTTCCAACAAGTTTCACGTGTATGTCATACGCGCTTACAATGGTCACACCAATGAACTTTATCTGTCCTTCTTCCCTCGCCAAGGTTCCTAGTGCCAGAGCTGAACCTTCAGATTCAGAGCTTTGTGGTGTTTTTCCCATCATAATTCTTTTTCGTGCTTCCTAGGTCAGATAAAGTTCCTTGGTGTGATCACTACAAGCGCGAATGGCATACACGGGAAACTTGTGGGAAGCTCAAAGGAAAACCTCCTATATGGAAGAAGAAAGGTGATCTTGCATTTCTGACTAGTAATTATGATCAAGGGAAACAATTCCCTACATCTCAACTTCCACTTACTATGGAATAACTAGACAAAATGTACAAACTCCTCGAGTCTCCAACCTATACCATATTGGAAGAAATAGGTAAAAGTTGTTGTATTTTTATTCCTTAGCCAAAAGCTCGTTTATATAATGAGAATACAATGAATAAACTTAAATCTCTCCTTAATGGAGAATAAAAGAAAATAAATGAAAATAAACAGAAATAATTAAATAGGGAAATAAATTATTTTCCAACATCTTATATCAAAAAAAGAAAAATATATCAATACTTCTCCCATTCACTTATCTTTATCAAAAATTTGTTTAAGCAAAGATCAGAGGGAGAATGATGAAAACGAAATACCCAAAATTGGTGGTGACATGCTTTTGGATAAAACTTTTTTGATGATTTAAGGAAATGTTTAACCTCTAGGATGCAAAGTAAACATTGTTCATTAAAATCAAACAATGGTTTTCTATATAGAACTACGTAGCCTTGAGTTCTCCATCGCACTTGGGGATACATACGCCTCGTCAAGAACACTAATAAAAAACTTATTTTTAGTACTTTTCTTTTCAAAGTTTTAATAACTAAAAGAAAACGCATAACATCAAACTATTCACAAAACTAACTGAATGATCCCCATTGAGTACAACGGATGTGAGGGGTTCTAATACCTTCCCCTCGCATAACTGAATCTGAAACCCGAATTTGGCTGCACGACCACTTTTTTTTAAGTGTTGTATCGATATTTTACCTTTCCTTTTGGAATAAATAAAATTCGGTGAGGGACTCTGTTATTATTTCAAACGTTTGAACGCTAGGGTATTTTTCATACCGCGACACTATTTTCAATTAATTCAACACACACATTCAATTTTCAAGAGAATTTTGAAGTTGTAAAGGTGAAGATAATGGCTTAAGAACTAATGAGATTTTTTGTTTGAGATGACAGTCACCTATTTTTGTTTACTCTTTCTTTTTGATATGGTGGTCACGTGATCTTGTTTTTTTTTTGTTAAATATTTTGGTGACCTCACTTTTTGATTTTATGATTTTTTTTCTTTTTTTCTCTTCTATTTTTCATATCTCATTCTTTTTTTCTCTACTTTTTAGAACAATTTCTATGAAATTTGTTCTTTTGACTTGATTTTTCTGAAAGGATCGCGACTGCCATGTTAATGGTTAGTGAGTAACAAACACTAAACTTTTGGATTTTTATGACCTCTTTGACACCATATAATGTGTGCGAGGAAGAAAATGTGGCTGATCCTATTATTACAAGGTGTTTGGAATGGATGGATGTAATGATTCTCTTGAAATTTGAATACATAGTTGAACTAATTGAAAGGATTATCTAGCCCCTGATTAAGATTAAGAGTTTTAAATATAGAAAGAAAACCAACTTCTATGATCAAAAGGGTTGACTATGGATTAAATTTCCTTAACTCCTTAATATTTGGAAAGTGAAATAATGCCTTACATGATCAGCTAAGTTTTACTAAAAGTCATACTTTAGCAACCTTGGTTATTTTGTTTATATAATCCTACATCTAATCTTTGTTAAAATAAAGCTTTTATAAAGAAAAAGTGGTGTGAAGAAATATTGACATTATTCTTTTATTTTTATTTTAAGGGGTTTCGGGGATCCCTTGCTTTTGTTATTACACGACCTTGTACTCAAAATGTCTATATTTAGACCGTCCTCTTTGAAGGTTAAGTTATTGGTATCGATCAACTTTTGAACTTTAGCTTTGAACGCCCTACATTTTTCAACAAAGTGCCCTGATGTCCCAACATGGTATTCAAACATTTGGTTCGTAACCAGGGGAAAGTGGTGGTATTAAAGTCTTAAGAGGTTGGGGAACCACAAGAGAATTTTGAATTAAATGTGGCAATAATTGACTATATGGTATAGGAATTTGGTCAAAGAGGTTGAGTTTTCCTTCTTGGTTATTTCTTGCCTTATGTTGATTTTAGTTTTGTGTTTGATTCTATTGATTCTACTGAGGGATCGACAATGGTCGTTGGTAAAAAATCCTTAGAATCAAAGTTTATGGATATGGAAATGTTGAACCATACGAGAATGAGGATTCATGCATTATAAGAGACGATTGTTGCAAATTTAAAGGAAGGAAAGATTTTGAAGATGGGTAATAAGAGCTTCCGTTGGAGTTTGTTGGTAGTGATGGATTCTCGTAAGGAAAATTGTACATTGGGAAATGGGTGATCAATGCATGGGTCTATTGTGGACCTGGAGTGAAATCGGGCGGAGTTAGAGGAGCAACCATATTCGCAGCAATAGTTAGTGAAAGGTTGTCTATTTTCTTATCTAAAGCTTGTAAGGCTTCCAAAACTTGTCCCATCTGTTTGTGAACGAAAAAGTGGATACATGCGGATGATGATGCAAATGTGGATGCATGATGATGGATGCTTTTTTTTTGTTTTGCTTTTAGAGAATCGTTTAGATTTATGATTTATTGTAAACATCTATAAATCGTAAGGGTATTGCAATTCCAAAAGTCAAAATAGTCAAAAGGGGTTTTTATTTGTAATGGTAAGGAGTTCAAATTTCCACAAATTCTAGTAGCTCCGCTTTCCACTGCAATATTTTCGTCTTTTCTAAACTCATTTTCATTTTCCAACAAATGCTTGACAATAATCTTAGCTTTTATAATTCCCTAGAAAAAAAATTTGTATGCTAATAAAAAACAACAATTTTCAAGATGAAGTATGTAATGCAAAGTCATGTGTGGGCTCAGGAAGGTATGAATTTGGGATGGTATGGTAATTGTGTGATAGAATAACCTATATAGGGAGGCTCCTTATGACAGGTTGGTTCTAAGTACTTTTTACTCAAACCACTCACAAAGGTTAACTCAAAGTTTTTTTTATAAATGTTCCTAAAGTCACAGACCTTATCCATAATTTTGCCATAATAATGGGCTAGCCATTTTATGATAGAATTCACGAAAATATCTACTTTAGGCGGGGTCTTCATTTCATCCATACGAGGTTGAATATATACAAATATATACAGAGCATAAAAATAATGAAAGATAAAAAAGAAAACATAAAAGCACAAAAATAAATATAAACAAAACTAACATTTAAAACCTAAAACTAAATAAATTAGGTTTGAACCTCTATGTTATCCCTAGTGAAGTCGTCAGTTGGCGCGAAAAATACTCGAGAAAGTAAACGCTCGAATGACAATAATGTTGCCACTAAATTTTATTTTTTAAAAGGAAACCTCAATAAAACCCTAGAAGAACAAAAATAAGGCCATCACAACCAAATTTAGTTTTAGAGGTCGATTATGCGCGGGGAAGGTATTAGTACCTCGCAACATTCATTGTAACCTACAGAAGCCGTTAATTAGTTTTGACATAAATATTAGCTTAAAATGTTTGGTTTCTTCTAATTATTAAAAATATTTACATGAAAATAAAAGAACTAAAAAAAGGTTTTAATTTGGGTGTTTGACTAGATATTGAATCTCGCTCCTAAGTATCCCCAGGTGTGATAGAGAACTCAAACTTGCGTAGTTTTTTGTAGAAAAAGTTTGTTTGTTGGTTGATTTAAAAAAAATGTTTTGATCACATTCGAGCGGAAAAACTTTGCTTGTTGGTCGCGCATGGGCTGAATGAATCGTTGTTTGTAACCCACGTTAGAATGGACAAAATATCATTTGTTTGTAAAAAGTAAAGAGATTTGATAGCGCTAAGACGGAAAAAGTAAGTTTGATTGGTTGGAGTTGTTTTTAGGTGGAAGACGGACAATCGACCTTAAACAAGGTGTACACGTTGCTTTCGATTACTCGAGGATAAAAAGGGCGTGCATCCAACTATTCCCTTTTTAGTTTGATTTTTATTTATGAGAAAAATATATTTAAAGATCATTGTTAGTATACGGAAGATGAATGATTGGCTAGAACGAGGCAAGCGCTTCGTGTTCGATTATTCAAGGAACAAAACGGGTGTGCATCCAAATTATCCTTTATTTCGACCAATTCTAACTACGAAATTTAAATGCCATTATTATTATTATTATGTCATCCTTTTTATGGAAGATGAACTCTCGATTATTCAGGGAATAAAAGGGTGTTCACCCGATATTCATTTTTTCTACTATATTTATTTATGAAATTCAAAATTATTTAACAAAAAAACAAAGTAAAAATAGGTTCAAAAGTTTTTTAAAAAAATAATATAAATAAAAAAATAAATTTTTAAAAAAATTAAAAGGGGGTGCGGGTCCTAAAAGGGGGAACATATGGCTATTTTTTAACACTCAATGGGATTTTGAGCCCAAATATCCAAAAAAAAACAGAAAATTAAAAAAACTAAAAAAAAATAAAAGGGGGTGCGCTGCTCATAGAGGGCGTAAGTTGTTGCTTTTTTTTCAATATTAATAGATCTTTAGTGCCAATTTTCTTTTTTAAGAGAAAAGAGGTGTGTGGTCGAAAAGGGGGTGCAAAATGCTTTTGAAACAATGGACTTTTAAGCCTAATAACTTAAAGCAAACAAATAGAATAGGGAATGCAAGTCTGAACTAAGGGGTACGTTTGCAAAACAGTAGAGCATGTTTTTTTTCACATTTTTCTCCTCTCTTTCAACACCAACATTTATTATATTTTATTTCTCTTACCCATTCAACAACAACACAACATATAAACATGCATATATTTTACAACATACATAGTCCACATAAACATGAACGACATTACAACATTTAACATTACAAAAAAATTTCAACAACAACAGCATAAAGTCTAAAACAAAAACATGAACAATATGATTATATACAAAAACAAAATAAACATTACAACAAGCTTATGGTGATAATGACATAAATGTTACTAACAACATACATGAATAATGCAATAAAATCCAAGAACTACATCATGAATATTTTGAGTAAAATGATGACATACAAACTTTATAAAAGGAGGTTGTTGTTGTAAGTTCAAGAGACAAAGGTAGAAAGCTTTATGTGGTATTTTGAGTATTTAAGAAAGGATGATGTTTGAGAGGATGAAGATGATGTACAGTGTTTGTCACTTTTCCCTTTAATATATATATATATATATATATATATATATATATATATATATATATATATATATATATATATATATATATATATATATATATATATATATATATATATATATATATATATATATATATATATATACATATATATATATATATATATATATATATATTGAAATTCTTCCTCAAATAAAACTAAAAAATAAATAGTTTTGAAAAAGATTTTGTAAACCCGGACAAAATTGAGGTGCTACACCCTTCGAACTGAAACTATTATGGACCCTAGATGTGGAGTCGAGTACTTTATTATTGATTAAGAGTTGTGTGTAACAGGATGACCGTAAAGACAGTTGATGGGTAATCCACAAATTATGCCGAGGAACATGAATGACCTATATGAAAATCGCTCATCCTGCGTAACAAGATAAATATCTAAGGTCTCAATATTGAATTTAACATAGATGACACGGTCTATGCCATGTGTCTTATATAGACATGAGGTTAAAAAAAGTAATAGTACACGTAAGTATTATCACAAAAATGTTTTGTCATCACATAACATTTTTGTGACTTGGGTAGCAGTGATGCGTTTCTAGATGTTGCTCACTGTTTATTATATTAAATGTGTGGTTAAATATAATTTCCAACGTCACAAGAACCTACATGGTCACACATAAGGAATTATTGATGAGAGATATAATTAATAAGTGAAATAAGAAACACTATAAGGTACGGTGTACTTAAGAGAGTTACAAAATATTGTGAGGTACAATGCGCTTAAATGAATTGTAGAACACCGTAAGATACAATGTACTTAAGTGGGATACGAAATATGATAAGATAAATTGTGTTTAATTGAAATATGGTACATCATAAGGTATGAACTTAAGTGGTCTTTTATAGCTTGCAGCCCACATAATGGGTTTTATAAATAGTATCTTTGTGCATAAGCTTTCACACTTGATGAAACTCAATTTTTGATGACAGCCATATTCTCTCTATCTATCTATCTACGAGTTATCAATTTTTATGAAGAAGACGAGTATTCAAATTTAAAATAAACTTGCGTCCAATTATTCCCTTTTTAATCCTGCAAAAAGAAAGAGTTTACATGTTTACCTAATCATTTCCGTGACTTGATTATTATTAAGAATCATATCAAAATATGCATTAAGTGAAAAGTAATAAAAATAAACAAAGAAATATGAAAATAGAAGCAAAAGAAAACATTTTTCCAATTTTCTAAGGCAAAAATAAAAAGGGACAAATCTGCTTAGGTGAAGGGCGTCACCGTGGATGACAGGAAGACCGTCATAGTGCCAATTCAAATGATGGTCATAAAGGGCACACAACTGGAGCCATCATGAAATGAGGATGGGTGAGTCACCGATGTTGACAGGCAAACCCGATGACGAGCTGGATGATTGTCGTCATGACGATCGTCAGTAGCTCCAGACATATGTTTTCTCTCATTTTAGCACCCCTTTCTCACTCATTCACCAACACATAAACAACAACATTATAAACACAAATGAACTTACAACTACATCACATAAAAAACTTAACACAACAACATGTATATTTTCATAAATAACAAAACTTACACTAACATCAACATGAATATTTCTTGTGAATAACAAAAAAGCTTCAAACAACTAAGACATGAATATAACAACAAGTTCACAACAACAAAAACATAGATATTACAACATGCTTATGACAACAATATCATGAATATTACAACAAACATTTAATAACAACAACATGGATATTAGAAAAAATTCATAATAATTACAAAATGAGTATTTTTTTTATCAATAATGAAAACTTACAAATGTTGCACAAATGAATGATATAAAGTTGAAGATGATAAATATTGTTATGGGTGAAGATGACAAAGGTAGGGGGTTTTGTGTATTGTGAAGATGGTGGTTTGAGTGTATGAAAAATGGTGGTTGTTGTGGGATTGAAGATGATGAACGTTAGTGGTTTTCTTCCCTTTCTCCTTTCTCAAATGATCTCTTTTCTCTATGTTGTTTCCTCTTTTTGCAGCCTCCAAAAGTGTTGTTATGCAGAAAAAGAATCCTCTTCCTCCATGAATGAGAAAGTGTTGCTTTTATACTCACAAAATTATAATTTTTGTTAGGTTCAAAGTTTGGAGAAACGGACATCACAATTTCTGAAAAATGCAGTAGGTTGTAGTTATTTTGGTGTGTAGTAGTGTTCCTAATATAAAAAAGTTATTTAAGAGGTTTATTCATTTTTTTTTGCCCTTAATTAAGAAAAATGACGAAGATGAACCTTACTCCAAATAGGAAAAATGACATCTTTGACCAACTTATTTGCCTTTTCTTATCCGTTGTTTTTTTGTATAAAAAAAATTAATAGATAAAAATTAAAACTAAAATAATAATAATAAAAATAGTAAGAAAAAAACAAAGGTAATATTTGATTGGGACTTTTAAATTAAATGCTCAAAATGAAATAATAAGTGTTTTTTTTTACATTATTAGAATTTTAAAAGAAAATAAAAAAGAGGACAAATGAAAATAGAATACATTTTTTTTTCTTCTTAATTTAAGAGGTTTATTCATTTTTTATCCTTAATTAAAAAAAAATAGCGAAGAGGAACCTTACTCCAAAAAGGAAAAATGGCATCTTTGATCAATTTATTTGCCTTTTCTTATTAGTATTTTTTTTTTAATTTCTAAATTGATAAAAATTAAAATTAATATAATAATAATAAAAATAGTAAGAAAAAACAAAGGTAATATTTGATTGAGACTTTTTAATTGAATGCTCAAAATGAAATGTGTTTTTTTTTACATTATTGAAATTTTAAAAGAAAATAAAAAAGAGGACAAATGAAAATAGAACACATTTTTTTCCCTTAATTAAGGGTAAAAAATGAATAAACCTCTTAAAGTGTGTGTGTATATATATATATATATATATATATATATATATATATATATATATATATATATATATATATATATATATATATATATATATATATATATATATATATATATATATATATATATATATATATATATATATATATATATATATATATATATATATATATATATATATATATATATATATATATATATATATATATATATATATATATATATATAATAAAAATTAAAAATCATGGATATATCAAGTCTCCTCTTTTTCGTAAGAATTTTATACCCAGATAAAATTGGTGTACTACACGTAAATCTCTTTGTTGGGGTAAATGTAATCATTACTTACTCATGTTTTGTTATTCATGTCATTTTAAGTAATTTTACTCATGCTTTAATGTGTGACTTGACATTCGAAAGGTGGTGACTGTTATTGGATCAAAGTCTCTAGCTATTGGATATTAATTCCTAGACATATAGTTATGTTTAATATATGTGGAATATTGATTATCGATAATACATGTGTGTATATCACTGTTGGAATATAATGTTGTTGTATTTAACAGTGTGAAACATAGAATATTAGTTGATACAACTGGTCTCGTGTCATTGAGTCATAAATGAGATATAGTGAGAGCAACAAGTGATAATATTAATAGTTGAGTAGAAGAGCATATTACTAACTAGTGAAGTATGCATGAGTATAATGATGATGAAATTTACCCCTAGTAAGTTTTCTCACTGTTAACATCGAAATCTCAATTTATTTACTATCATTTACTTTTCTTTCATTTGATTTTCCGCAACAAAACAACTTTAAACACTTGCTTGGAATAATAAAAAATGTTGAAATTGTCTTTAAACACAATATGTCTTTATAGATACGATAATTTTGCACTCGCTATTTGCAGTGCAACAACTACAACACTCCAAATATAAATGGAAACATCACTTAACATAAATATATCAAGCCTAGGAATAAAGCTACCATCCCCATTTTTCCACGTGAATTTCCTTCCTACGATGGGAAGATCCATTAACTCGATGAAGTATATGAAATCATTGAACTCTTAAATTTCATTTATCTTTAATTGACCACCCCTCTCACTTCTTTCGTATACACTTTCAATATCATTAAAGTTCCCTCCTAGACACCACTCTGCATTTCTCCATTTACATTTCAAGGTTATGAGATCCTCCCACACCCTTATTTCCCTTACTTGACTTCTACTTTTCCCAACATATATGTTGTGATTGGATCCTTTAGTCTTCGACTTTTCCCAACATTCCCCTACCTGTCTAGGCTCATTTTTATCAATGAATACAATCATTGATAAAAGTTTCTTAAACTTTGTAGGACATTCTCGAACTCTCCACATAACCTACATCTACTTTCCTAAATCTTGAAAAGACATCTTCCTCCAACTTAAACTCTCTGTGAGTGGAAGGTGTTAAATTCTACCTTGGTATTCCCAACTTAAGGACAACAAATACCTTTACCCGCAACTTAGGTATAGGAACGTCCACCTCTTCTCACGTCTTACTTATTTTGTGGTCTAGATGTGACGTTCCCTACCCCTTTAGGTATCTTCTTCAAGTCTGCTTCAGTTCTCCTTCTTATGTATTCAAGGTCTTCACTCGTCTTGGTCGTCACTCTTCAAAACCTTGGTAGAATTGCTCGGATCTTTCTTCTCCCGGTGAAAATATTATATAACTTTGTTGCCAACACCCTTTCCTCTTGAACGTTGTAGAACCTGACAATACTATATGTTTTGCCTATACTATATCTCATTAAATGAATTAACACTTCATCAATCTCACCATAGTCCTTGAAGATTGCATACATCTCTTTGGCACAAAAAACATATGGAAATTATATGAATAAGAATGATGTTACACTTTTGGCCTCCTCTTATCTCTTCCTACTTCCTAAGTGAGTGTCCCACTTGTTTTTTTTTTATTTTTAAATTTTCTCAAGACCGACCATTTCTTCATACTTTGTGCCATTTCATAGTTGAAGAGTTAAGGGATGATTTTGTAATGGTTGAGTTGTGGTATAAGATGGTTGAGGTTAGAGGGTTAGATAGATGTTGGAATTTCTCTCTAACATCGAAAAAATGATTATTAGCAATGTAGTTTTTTTTCTTCTTATAATCAAACAAGGGGTATTTGTGTGATTTTTGATAAATACTAAGATGTTCAATAAGGATTTAAA
The DNA here is from genome assembly GCA_963859935.3 of Lathyrus sativus. Classification (NCBI taxonomy): domain Eukaryota; kingdom Viridiplantae; phylum Streptophyta; class Magnoliopsida; order Fabales; family Fabaceae; genus Lathyrus; species Lathyrus sativus. The sequence goes on along the minus strand of OZ012739.1, from coordinate 652,772,594 downwards.
AAATCCAATCAAGTACTTGTGTATTCTATTCTAGATTATAGATGTTATTTCATATTTAAAATTTTTAAGTTAAGTTGGTTCACTTAATTTTATTGCAACAACTTGATACATACATTACATGTCTAACTAAATAATTAGGTATAAATAATATTATTTGAAAATATTATCTATTAAAGTTATTTTTCTTGTTTTTGTTAGGTACTTTTGAGAGAAAAATTAGATTATTTTTTTTTATATTAAAAGTTGATAGTTTTCGAAACAGGTAACAAGTTATTTAAGATACTTTTGTGAAAAAAAAATTTATTTCCTATTTATACAAAAATTAATAATTCTCAAAAACCAATTTATTAACATGTTACCTAAAGTACTTTTGAGAAGAGAAAAAAATAGATTTACTTACCATTTATACAAAAGTTGATATCGATTAAAAAAAATGAGTCCATTTTAAAGTTAACACATTATTTAAGATATTTCTTCATATTTTAACCATACTAAAAAAAGTCATCTAAAGATTAAAATTTATGTTGGTACACAATGAAAACCAGCTAAACATATATTAGCAATTAAATTAGAGATCGACTTTGTTCTATTAAGGCAATTTAGATGTGGCAAATGGATATGTCCATCTTGTTTAAATTCATTTTGTAAAATTTCGAATAAGATGGAACAAATGATATAGACATTATTGGCGATGCAGGTCTAACACCATAGCTTGTCCCGAAAAATAATGGAGGAGGCGTGGGATTTAGTGGCCCCACAAGCACTGCAAATTTTTGTGAAGAAGATTTCTTTTTTTCTTAGGTTATAGTTTTGATAAAAGACAAACACATCAACAAAAAGAAGAGTCAAAGCTTGAAGACTAGAGTAATCAAGTTCAAATTATCAAAAAGATTTGGAAAAAAATGGAAGAATCAAAATTGTTGAATATGCATTACAATTCAAGTATATATATCTTAATTACTCATAAAAATCATGCATATTCATCTTAAACCTTTCATGAATCTTTTAAAATGATATTTAAATTAACCATTCAGTTTTGGTAAATTGTGGGGTTTTGAACCGACGTAATAGCACTTTAAACCCGCCACAGTTTGCACAATTTTCTCAAAAAGTGTTTTTTTTACGTTGCAAGGGGTTAACCGATTAACCATTTGCTAGTGAGAATGTGTTAATCGATTAACACTAAATCAATGACACTTTTCATGAAAATTTTAATGTAAACGAATTTTTGAAAGCATTTTTGAACCATGGCATATTTTCATGTATTTGTACACTTTTAGAAAGGTGTTAAGGAACTATATAAGTCATACTTTTTAGAATTCAAACTCGTATTTCTCTCATGTCAATTCATAACTTATATTCTCTCATTTTTAAAATCAAGTGTTCTTGACATAACTTTTTGTTGAAACTTTTGCACATCAATTTCATTACATTTTCAAATAGTTTCAATTAAATAAATTATTAAGCACTTGTACTACATATTAAGAATTGCCTACTTGATAGAGAAGTTCAATTCTAGAAATTGATATACATTGTTATACAAATTCAAGCACTTGTAGAAATTCAAATTGTTGTAAGATCCTTGCTATCCAGGTTTGTTGGAAGCAAGAGTGAATAAGGGAGGATTGTTCTCTTGTTGCAGTTTGTAAAGATCATAAGATGATTGTCCTTATTGATTGTGTTGCTTATGTTAGAATATTGTAGGATAGGTCTTGGTGGAAGACTTGTACAAAGATCTGACATAGTGGAAATCTCTCAAGGGGAGTGAGGGGACTGGAGTACTCTTGGAATTTGAGGGGAACCAGGATATGTTTTTGTGTCCTTTACTTTTTGCATTTATTTTTTCATCATACTTACTTTCATATCATTTCTAAAAAATAACAAAAACCAGTGCTAACACTTCAAATAGAGAAAAGTCCAATAAATATAATTCACCCCTCTTAGAGACCGCATGTAAGCTAACAATTGACATCAGAGCAGGTTATAAGTAACTTGTTCCTAAAAGATTCATCATGGCTTCCGGAAATTCGGTTTTTAAATACGGTGGTAGCAATAACAAGCCTCCACTATTCTGTGGTAAATATTTTTATTTTTAAAAAATTTGTATGGAGCTTTTGGTGTTTTCTTGCATAAGAAGGCATTATGTCAAGACAGTGATCTTGGAGGAGTTCTCATCATTTGAACACCTTATTTGGAACATATTGGAGCTGCTTGGATCCTCATCCATCAACTAGTTTTCTTATTTGGTGCATTGAATTGAAAAAGCTACAAGAGGTAAGTGTTCCAACTTGCTACTTTTAAGATCATGTTGAATATTTATGTACACTGATTATGAACATGCTTGATACACTTTATAGGTCATGTTTGAACCATTTCTTACTCATAAACTTGGGTATTCATGACTGTCCCTTTGGTTTGGCTTGTTAGCTTACTTTAAGTGTCATTTTAATATGCAACTTATTGTTCTGGTTAGGCATAGATGGTTGGTGTTTGTAAACATCATTTATAGGTCATATGTGATATGTTTGATCATTTAGTTGATGTTGAATTGGTACATTTCTGTCTGTTGCTTTGCTCTTGCACAAGCTTGCTATTTTTGTCACTACACATGTCATCTGTTGAATTAGCTTGTCTATTATTGTATGATGATTGTAAGAATTCTATATATGTCTCATATATTGTGTTTGAATCATTACTTGCTGCTTAGAACATGTACATTAGACTGTCACATTGCTCTTGCACATAACATGTTTTTTTTCAATGTTGCTATCGAGTTTTTCACATGGTGCATGATCTAAGAAAACCACCACCACCATTGGATTCCTTGTAAAAAATACACAATTTTCTTCTTTATTTCATCCAATTTGATTAAGTTTTGAGTGAGTTATGACCCTTCTTGCAAAACCTGCCTTGTCTTGGTTTTGCTTGCCTTATTTTTTGCCTTAGTTACCTAGTTTTCAAATGTGCATAACTTCTTTGATTTTTATCATTTTGATGCCACTCTTTTTTAACTATGCTCATTAATATGTATAGTTTCAATGTGTGAAGAAAGAGTTCAAAAAATTTTATTTTTGAAACACTTTGGTCCACTTGAATGACATAGTCCTTTTTAGGGTTTTCTTTGGTTTTCATGAACTTTCTTGACATAGTACTTGATTTTTCTTGTAAGATTGATCTTGTATGAATTATTTTTGAATGTATAACATGGTTATATATATTTGAAAACACTTGGCTCTTTTGCTTTACCATGATTATACTTGCCTTTGTGAGTGCATGAATGTGAAAAGTATGCCTTGAAACTTCTTTGTGAAGCATGATATGTTTCTTGATGTTGTAACCTCATGAACATGATCCTTCACCCACATCTTCCTTGTTTATGTTTCTTGTTAGAACCATAACATGTTTAGAGTTGTTCCTTGCCTTGAAAGTTACCACTAGTCTTGTTTATCTTTCCCTTTGTGAAGTTTGAATCCATGCTTGAACTATTGTTACTTTTCTTGCCTATCAATGATTGATTGTCATCAATATGTCTTGAATATGATTAAATATGTTAAATTTGTATTTAATTGATTCTATACCATGTTTGATTCAAGTTTTAACTTGTTTGCATGAGTTTTATTTGAATACCGTTCATGAAAATGTTGTTGTTACACATGTTTCATGCTTGCCCTTGTTGGTTACCTTCATGATCTTTGAACATTGTAATATTAAATCATAAAACATTGGTTGTTACCATGCTTTTTGTGTTCAATTTGTTAATTGATCATACTTTTTTATCTTTATCTTTATCAATTCGTTTCCCCAGTAATGGAACTTATCAGTTCTCATCAAGTTGCCTTGTTCTTTGCTTAATGTTGTCACATGCTTGTGTAGCACCCCAAAATTTGCCTTTCCGTTTGGCGGCATCTGGCTTTTGTTTCTTTGCATTTTCGCATTTCTGCATTTGCATAGCATTCGTTTTGACAGGGGATCAAGGTTTTCCCGCGGTCCAGTTTTCATTTTTGTGCAAGCAACTGAACAACGAGCACCAGAGGCTCCAGCATTTATTTTGCCCAGCGGTCGAGCGACCAATTTTATTTTGTTTTGCAGGTTATTTTCAGCTCAGAAAACAATATTCAGGCTATTTCAAGCATTCTCATGGTTATAGCATTCAAGAACGAATTTCAGGAGCGTAACAGAGTTCAAAACAGCAAAAAACGAGCAAACGGGCAAGTTTCCCTCCAAAAGGCGCCAAATTCAAAATTTTGAAGGTGTTAATCGGTTAACGCATATGGTTAACCGATTAACCAAGTCAAATCAGGTCAAAGTGGGGATTTTTAAGGGTGTTAATCGATTAACCTATATGGTTAATCGATTAACCAATGCAGATTTTGCCTCTGCACGTGAATTTTTAATGCAGAGCCATTTGGGATCCAATTTTGGTCATTTGAATTCCAATTTTTCACTTTGGGAAGGATCTAGAACATATTTGAGTTTTGATTAATTTCATTTTCCCTCCAAATGCCCATTCCTAGTGCCAAACCAAATTTTCCACACCACATTCCAAACCTTTCCTTTGGATCCAAACCTAAATGATATTTAAGTGATTCACTCCAAGCCTCACACATCTAATCTTTCACAATTCACTTTCATTTTCAGAATTCATCTCAATTCTCTCAAATTCTCTCTCAATTCTCCAAGTCCAAAACCCTCACCAAAGCTCTTTTCCGTTGAATTCTTTGATTCTTCCATGGAATCAATGAATTCTTGAGCTCAAACCTCCATCCATCATCTCCATTGAAGTGATTTCTTCCTCCAATTTTCGTGCACAATTGGATCTGGATCTGGAAGTGATTTTGGAAGTGATTATTTGGCTTATTTTGGATTAATCTTGAAGGATCTCCATTGCTATTACAAGAATTGGTGTGGATCTTGAAGTATTATGGACTTCTAGCATCGGATCTGTGCAATTTCAGTTAATTCAACACTAACCGAAGCAATTCTGTGCTTCGAAGGTTGGAATTCGAGATCCATAGCATTTTTGAGCTTATTTGCACGTTCATGTTGATTTTCATATTCGATTGAATTTTGGTTGACATGATTGTTGATGATGCTGTTTAGATCTGTTTACATGTTGTTTGAATCATGATTTGCTAATTTAATTTCGTGATTAAGTGATTATGTGATCATCCGGTTGATCTGATAAGTGCTTATTTGTTGCACATGTTGTTCTGTTGCTGATTTTCTGCTGTTGACACAATGTTAGTCGGTTAACGCATATGGTTAACCGATTAACCATTACAGATTTCCAGATTTTTCAAAGTTTTCAGAGTGTTAATCAGTTAGCGCATATGGTTAACCGATTAACCAGTTCAAATATTCAAATTTTTTAAACGTTAACAGTGTGTTAACCGATTAACCCCTGGGGTTAACCGATTAACACTATGCCAGTGAGTTTGTTTTGCTGTTTTGCTTGCTTATTTGAGTACCGTTTCACTTCGAATCATTGTAATTCAATATGATGCATTAAAAGTGAAAGGTTCTGAGATATATGTCGTTGTTCTGGTTGTTTAATCGAGATTTCTCCGACATTCGTGTTCTTTTCCGCTTGGATGCACACTTATGTGTTGTCATTCGAAGTGATGATCTTTTGCATGTTCGTTTGCTTTCGTCTTTTGCATTCCCGTTATGTTTGCATCATTTTTGCAAACTTATGTGTTGTCATTCGAAGTGATGATCTTTTTCATGTTCGTTTGCTTTCGTCTTTTGCATTCCCGTTATGTTTGCATCATTTTTGCATCACTGTTGAGATCGAGATGCGCTTGTGGTGGCTGCTGCCCCACACATTTTCCTCCCTCCCTCCATTCTAAGTGTTCATTTCATGTTTGCATATTGCATTTTGTTGTGTTTTCTCCTTTTGTCTTCCTTTGCCATGTTCCCCTAGGAGGTAACCTTCCTTGTTTAAGGTTGGTTATAGACATTAGGATTCAAACCATGTATGCTAACATTAGGGTAGATGTTTCCCCTTTTGATCCCAACTTTAGATCCATTTTGCATGACAACGTTAGGGCCGAGTTTCCCTTAGACCTTCCTTGCGTCTCTCTTCTCATCTCAAAACATGCTAATTCATTTAATAAATACGATGAACGTTGTGTGCTACGAGCCTTAAGCTACTTGGAAAATGGTGATTGGGGGGCTTCCTCTCAATGGCCTAGAGTGTTTAGTGTACACCCTTTGGATGATATGTGACGCATTCGCTCCTAGGTCATAGTCTTTAGTGCAACGTGAATCACAAACCGAATTAATTCACTTCACTAAAAAACACAAAACAAAGTTTAAACCTTTTTCCTTCGGGATTAATCGGAAAACCATTTTCAGAAGAAAAAAAAGTGTTGTTAAGCTTTGGTTCTACCGCAAACAGACATCGTCCCTAACTGCTGGAACGAAGGTTTAACCCTACTCGGTTAAAACACTTAATCAACCCGTGGTTTCGTGTTAGCCCGAACTACGTTTGCTCTGATTTCTCGTACCAGACGAGGATGCGTAGGTACAAGACGGCGATGTCTTGGCGAGCAACCTTACCCCCTTTCGCCCGTAGTTAGCTGAACTACGTTGACTCTGACTTTCCCATTGCACGAGGGAATACGTAGGCACAAAGCGGCGATGCTCTTCCGAGTCTCTTTTCTTTTCTTTTCGTCCTGTGAGCCGTAGCTTAGATAGATAAACACACCCTTAGATAGACAACAAGCGTGGATCCCGTCGAGTACGACGGACGTGAGGGGTGTTAATACCTTCCCCTTGCGTAACCGACTCCCGAATCCAGGACTTGGTTGCGATGACCTCGTCTTTTCCCTTTTTCGTTAGATTTTTCCGATCGTTTCCTTTCCATCTCTTTGGGATAAATAACGAAAGGTGGCGAGTCTTCTGTTTTCTGCCGGGTGTTTTTCGCAGTTGCGACAGCTTGCCCTTATCTTTCTTGGTTGTTACCATGACTTTATATCTTCATCATGTTTTAATGAATGCATATGTGTGTTTAGGCTTTGTTAAGTTTCCCCAAGGGATGTAGCTTGTTAGCTCTCATCCAGTTGCCTTGTTATCCCTTATTCCAAAGGAGAGAATGAGTGTGGAGAGAGAGAGAGAGGATTGTAATGAGAGAGAGAGAGAGAGAGAGTAATTGAGGGTGAGAATATTCATTAGTTTTTATTCATATTACCTCCAATCCAAGGTATATATACAAACATAAGTGGATTGGGACACAATTTACAACATCAAAAATAATAGAAAATTGAAAATACCGTACTTGTAATCAATTATACAAAACATGTAATTGATTATAATTGAAACAAAATCTAAATATGCTACAGTGATAATCGGTTACTGGGATGCCTAACTGATTACACCAATGAGAATTTCCTTTTTTTAACTTTCATGTTGCTTTTTCACACAAGTGCATAATTTTAAAAATCGGACCGGACAGGCCAGTTGGACCTGTTGAATCGGGAACCGAAATGGTAACCAGTCAGGTTTAATTGTTGGATCGGGTATATAATTAAACCGATGAGAACCGGTAAAAATCGGAAAATCAAAGGTTTTAAAAAACTGTCGGTTTAAATGTTTTTTTTAAAAATTAAAACGACATTGTTTTTCGTTATTAAAAAAATATAAGAGAAAGTTTATGTTCTTTCTTTTAAAAATTGGTGACAATGATGTTAAATATAGTAAATAGAGGCTATTGCAATATTATAGTATTAATAGATTGCAGAATTTGAACGTACTCTATTTTCTCTCCTATGTAATTGTATCGTTGGTTTCTATTAGTCGAGTTGGGGTATTGCATAAAATAAATGGTAATGCATGTTTGATAGACAACAAACATAAGTTTATATTAGAGATTGATACTTTGATTAAAATCTTAAATCAATTACTTGACTCAAATTTATAATTGACTCAAATTTGAATTTAAATTATAAACTTTTAAAATTATGATAATTTAAATTTTTTTAGGTGTTAGTACTTTTTTTAGATAGCAACTCATCTGGTTCGACCAGTTTAATACCTATATAATTTTGTTATAATGACAAATTTATTTAACATAGTTATCCGATTTTATCCGATTTGGTCATGTGGTTCGACTAATGGCCTAATGGTTCGACCAATGAACCAATGACCCAATATCCTCACCAATTCGTTGATCGATCCGACTTTTAAAACATTACACAAGTATAATTAATTACACTCATAACAATCAGTTACGACACTTAAATTATAGATTTTCTCATAATAACCACTAAGTCATATAATCCCTTTTTTTATAAGCAATAAATTTCACTCTTAACAACGTATAGTAAGAGTACACCAACCCTTACAAAATCTAATTAGAGTAATTAACTCCAGCAATCAAATACATCACATCCTTTATTAAACAATACAAGCTTTCAAATAATATTTTAAAAATTTCTTACAATTATTTATCAATATTAATGACTTTGACCAAATTGTATATTAATTCATTTTAAATATTATTTTTTTTAAAATTATTTATTTATTTATTTTACATAATTATAATTGATTAAAAAAAATAAAAAAAATGCTTTTGTCAAAAATATTAAAAGAAACGCGCTAACGAGTATTCTAGAAACGTTCTTTAAAGTTTTAAAATAATAATTTTTTCTTAAAAATATCCGGATTTAATGGATTGAAAATTAAAATAATTAAACTTTTTATAGAATATTTTTTTATTTAAAATCCTTAAAAACTACTTCTACACATAAAATGATTCTCCTAAAAAAAGACACATAAAATGATATTTAATACTAAAAATAAAGCAAAAATAAATAAATAATTTGACTCCACCCCACTTTGACTAAACATAGGATAACTAAGACCATAAATACTCATAAATGAAAGCATCATCAATATTTTGTATTCATTGTCTCCATATATTGAATCTGAAGTAAACTTACGCGTCATTGTTTCACATAAGGTTTCATTTACTTCTTTCTCACACTATCACTCTTCACCATCTTCATCACATATACTTCTTTTACTCCATTGTTGCTTATTCATTTTCTTCTGTATAATAACGCTTTCAGATTGTGGCAGGTTTCAAAATGAAGAACGATATCATGGCACTTGAAACTGGTGTTACAAATGATCCAAATTCTCTTCTTGATGACGATGGAAGACACAAAAGAACTGGTATGGTTCTCTTTCTTGTTTTCTCCATGCATATGTTTATTAATCTTTGTAATTAAATCTTGCACACATACTTTTTGTTTTTGAAATTGTGATATATTTTTTTATATCAAATAGTCTAAAATTAAATTTTATTATTTTAGAACTTAATAAATAGGATCGCAGGATTCAAATCTATAAAATTGTGATATTTTTTATTTATTTTAAACTAATAGTAAAATTTTATGAAGAGTTTTAACGTATGTTTTTTGCGATTTATTTGTAATTATCGGTAAATACATCAGATTTTTTAAAGTTTGATATGATTTTTTTCCTAAAATTCAATTCATTTTGAATATTTATTTTGAAAAAAAAAGTTAAAAGTATTAAAAATGAAAAAAAAAAAAAAAGTTAAAAATCTTGGATTCATGAATTTGCCTTTTTTTCTGTATGCGATGAATTTGCACTTTTTTGATTCATCGAACATTTGTTTGGTTGTGGTGTTATCTTTAATCTTTGATGTATTTGGGAAAAGGAAAACCACTCAGCTAAGTATTCTAAGAACAATCAAAAGGGTAATCACTAAACCAATTTATTATTTTTTATTACCATATAGTCAACTACTTTTAACAATTTTAGTGGTCTAAAATTTTTGTTCTTGTTCATGAAAATGTTGTTTATAGTTTTGTCTCTCAGACTAAACATTTCAATAGAGAGAGTTGTTTATATTTACAATAAGAATATATTTTTATATAGGTAAAAAGTTTGATTATTATTAGATATATTTATTTTATAAATAATTGTGGTGTGTTAACAGCTGTATTTTATACACTAATAGTGAAAGAAAATTAAATTATTTACAATAATGCTACTATTATAGAATTTTTTTTTAAAGCAGCAATGTTATATAATTTAATTATCAAATAAAACAAGCTTTTAAAGAAATTATCAAAATGACAACTCATCCAGCAAGCATTCGCATGTGGCTAATTTTTAGAGTTTCCAATTTTTTTTTGTTTTTCTTGTTTTTCTATCATATATTTAAAGTTTTAAAAATTTATTTGTTTTTTGATTTTAATATCATTATTATTAGTAATTATAAAATATTTTAATTTATAATATAAATAATATTAATATAATTAAAATATTATTATTAATAACTATAAAATATATTAATTTATAATGTAAATATAATTATTATTAGTAACTATAAAATATATTAATTTATTTGTTATTTATTATTTTCTATGTATTAGACTTATTAATATAATGTAAATAATATGCTAAAGTTAATATTTTTAGTATTTAATTTCTAAACAAATTATTTAGTGTGTTACAATGACACTATAATATTTAAAATTTAAATAATCGTGAAATTCACATCATACTATTAACAATTTAAAAACTGAGCATTTACAAATTTCAATCCACAAAAATGATAGATAAAGTGTGTCTTATAGGTAAAGATGATACATAATTCCATTCATTACAAATTGAAAGAAATATTATTTATCTTAAGTATCAAAAAAATTTAAGACCCAAATATCCATATTGTAACTTACGAAAAACTTTTAATAAAAAATTAAAATTTGGCATCGTTCCAAAGTTTATAATAATCATTGAAAGATTATATTTATGTTCAACATGATATTTCATAAATGTTGAAAGGTGAATCTCATGTTCAACATTCTAATTCACCGTTGAAAGGTGAATAGCATATTCAACATTCGAATTCATGGTTGAAAGGTAAATCTTATGTTCAACAGTTTGGCATGGAAAGATCATGGGTGAAGTTGTTGAAATTTTTTTTAGTACTATTAGAGAGCAATTTAACACCGGACTTATTAATTTAATTAGATATACTTTTGATTCTCTAAATAACTCTATCATTTTTGTGGATTGAAATTTATAAATGCTTAATTTTTAAATTGTTAATAGTATGATATGAATTTCACAATTATTTAAATTTTAAATGTTATAATGTCATTGTAACACACTTGATAATTTGTTTAGAAAATACTAAAAATATTAACTTTAGCATATTATTTACATTATATTAATAAGTCTAATACATAGAAAATAATAAGTAACATCTTTTTCTTTTTTTTTATGAAACACACCCCTTACTTTAAAAAGTACAATATTTTAACAAAAACTAGAAACTGAAATCTATTAAAATAATTTTAGAATACAATCAAAATAGATAATCAAAATCATTAGGACAACCTTTTTCTATATTTTAACTATATCTGTGCATAAAATGGTTTTTTCTGACTTTTTGATTACCAACTAAAACTATAATGAGTAATATATTTGGCAAAAAGATCCTCAAATAAATCCGCATAAAATAACCATAAATAAATCACAAATTTTAGTTTTAATAAATTTTTAAATATAAAAATATTAAATTTATGTTATAGTTATTTTAATAATAAATTTAAAATAAAACAAAAATGAAAACTTATAATGTTTTTCAAGTACATAATCAATAATTTTATAGTTTAAATAAAATTTTAAAACATTATAAATTTTAAATATTAAAATAACCAAAATTTAAAAATTAAAATTTAATTTAAAATGTTTTAAATTTAAATAAGATAAATTCAATTACATAGAACAACCAATTACTAAAAACGGTTATAAAGTTAGTAACAAGTATTGCTAGAGTCACGTTATTAAAAATGACTCTTACGACCAAGTTAGTAATAATTATTTGTCCAACTAAATTAAAAAAAATAAACAATCTAACTTACAACCAAGTCAACAAGAAAAAAAATACAAATTAAATTTCGGTCTTTGTATGATTCATGGATGACATTGTGTGATCAGTTTCATTAGTAAGTTGTGGTGAATGAGAAGAAGACTCAATAAATCTTAAATTAATTATTAAAAAAAAAAATTATCCTTCCATTCAATCATTATTTATATTATAAATTAATATATTTTATAGTTACTAATAATAATATTTTAATTATATTAATATTATTTATATTATAAATTAATATATTTTATAGTTACTAATAATAATGATATTAAAATCAAAAAACAAATAAATTTTTAAAACTTTAAATATATGATAAAAAAAACAAGAAAAACGAAAAAAAATTGGAAACCCTAAAAAAAAATTTGTCATTTTGTTAATTTTTTTAAAAGCTTGTTTTATTTGGTAATTAAATTATATAACATTGCTACTAAAAAAAATTCACTATTATACTAATTTTTACGTCAAATATTTACGCCAAACAATATTTACCATAAATACGATGTTTTTATTTCTCTTATAAATAAATAAAAAATATTTATAAAAAATAATTTTATTTTTAAAATTATTTTATAACACAAATATAAAATTTATTATTGTATTAACCACAAAAATATAAATTATTAATCACATATTTTTTTTATAACTTATTAACCTATAACATTATTAAAATATAAAATATAATAAAATTTATCTCTCTACTTTATAAGTTTTTTTCATAAATTAATATTTAATTCTCACACACACGCACGCGCGCGATTATATATATATATATATATATATATATATATATATATATATATATATATATATATATATATATATATATATATATATATATATATATATATATATATATATATATATATATATATATATATATATATATATATATATATATATATATATATATATATATATATATATATATATAAATTTTAGTTATAGTTTTGATCTCTCTATTTTATCTATTTCATTAAATTAGTCCTCATATTTAGAATTTAAATAATTTTTGTTTCTTTATTACTTATCTGCATTAATAATTGATAAAATATTTATTTTTTATATTACATTTTTATCTAAAAATCTTTACAAAAAATATAATAGTTTGTTATGTTTCACAAACAACACATCTTTTAAATATGGAGACATTATGAATCTTAAATATAAAAACATAATAAAAGATGACAACTATTTAAATTTAAAATAACAAAACCAATTTCACGAATTAATTCAAACAAATAAACTAAAACTATAATTTAAACTAATTTTTAGTTTGTACTATACACAAAAATAATAATAATGTATGGACTGAATAGTGCGTCTCATTTATAGCACTATATAGTGGGGCATCAATATATTTAATTTAAGGTGAATTTTTATCTATCCAGAGTTGGGTAAAATTACTTCAGTGTAAAATACTTTAAAAATAACAAACATCAAGGTATCTCATTAATACTTAAAATAAAATTAAATATGTGGGGTCAGTTGCCCCCAATTTTTAGTATGTAGATACGTGCCTGATTCCTGAATTCAAGATACTATTTTTATTTTATTTTATTTCAGAAAAAACTTAAAATGAGCGTCATTTGCAGGAACGGTGTGGACTGCAAGCGCACATATCATAAACGCAGTTATTGGAACTGGAGTCCTCTCCTTACCATGGGCCATGTCCCAAATGGGATGGGCCCTTGGAATATCCTGCATTTTTGTGTTTTCTGGTGTTACCCTCTACACATCAAATCTTCTAGCTGATTGTTATAGATCACCAGATTCTGTTACTGGGAAAAGAAACACCACTTACATGGAAGCTGTCAAAGTTCACTTAGGTGGCAAACAGCATGTCTTTTGTGGTTTGGTTCAGTACATTAACCTTGCTGGTTTCACTATTGGTTTCATCATTACTACCTCTACTAGTATAGTGTATGTTCTTTTACTATTTTCTAATATTAGTTCTTCATTGTTATCTTGCTAATGTTTATTGCACGTAAATGTAAATATTTTTCAGGACGATATTGAAAAACAATTGCTACCGCAAGAATGGATTTGAAGCTTCCTGTCGTTTTTCGAATAACCCATACATGATTATTATTGGAGTAATTGAAATAATATTATCTCAAATTCCAAATTTTCACAAGCTATCTATTCTCTCAGTCTTAGCAGCTACCATGGCTTTTGGCTATGCTTCCATTGGAGTTGGACTTTCTCTTTCCACCGTTATCCAAGGTTTGTTACATAATTACTTTCATTCATTCCTCCAGTTGGATGTTGTTGGAGTTGGTTGTTATATTTGTTATAGGTAGTTATTAGTTAGTTAGTTTTATTACTGAAGGCATTTTTTTTCTATTTGATTAGGAAATGGGAACGTAAAGAGCACGATGGCATTCGCAGGAAGCGACGAGAATCGCAGTACATCAGACATAGCATGGAATATGTTGGTTGCAATCGGAGACATTGCACTTGCAGGTGCTTACGCTCAAATTGCAGTAGATATACAAGATAGTCTGAAATCATCACCTCCAGAAAACAAAACAATGAAAAGAGCAAACACGCTTGCGATATTCACTATGACTATTTTCTTTATCTTGAATGCATGTGCTGGATATGCTGCTTTTGGTTCAAACACTCCTGGTAACATACTAAATAGTTCCGGCTTTCGCAAACCTTTCTGGTTATTAGAATTGGCCAATGCCTTCATAGTTGTCCACCTTATTGGAGCATTTCAGGTTATACATTACTTCAACTGTGTCAACTGTTTAGTATCTTTGTTTTTCATCTTCACCTTACACTGCAATAATTTATGAAGCACGAACATAGACATACACTGTGGTTCAGTGTCTGACACTAATATAAACATGTATTTTTTCAGAGGTGACGGTGTAATAGTTACTGACCCTGATTCTGAAATGATGGTTATTGTTAGGTACTAGTCCAACCCGTGTTCCGTATAGTTGAAATGATTGCTGCGGAAAAATGGCCAAACTCAAGTTTTGTAACAAGGGAGATTCCTATGAATTTTGGGAAAATAAACTACACAATCAATTACTTTAGATTACTTTGGAGGACAATATTTATAATAGTGGTAACTGTTTTAGCCATGGCAATGCCATTTTTCAATGCGATGATTGCTCTTCTTGGTGCTGTTGGATTTTGGCCTTCAGTTGTTTATTTTCCTGTGGAAATGTATATTGTCAAACAAAATATCAAAAAAGGAACAATTCGTTGGATTGGGCTTCAATCATTGAGTTGTTTCTGTTTTATTGTGTCATTGGCTGCAGCAACTGGAGCTATTCATGGGTTGGGTGAAGCCGTTGGAAAATACAAACCTTTCATGTATAAGGCCTAGTGAGCTTTATTGGGTTAAATAATGCATTATGTATGGGCTAAGATCGTTGTTTATCATATGAAACCTTGTAAACCATAATATGGTTACTGTATGTGTCAGAGTTTGATGAAATATATTTTAGACTATGCTTAGAACTAAATAAATGTGGAGGAAAAAATAGTTACGATGAGGCTAAAACTAATGTTATGAAATTTTACTTTGTTTTGTTTTTGTTCTTTAAGTCACAATTTTGAGTTATTTCTGTCAATAGTTTTTAATCATTATTGTCTGATTTTAAAATAATAGTTAAAATCGCGTAAATTTTATCTTATTTTTATTTTTGAGTAATCTGAATTGTCTGATTTCAAATTAATTGTGTAAATTGTTTATAATTTTGTAAATGTGTGTTTCCCTTAAAATATTAAGTGAAAAATAGGCACAAGTATTGACTAGTTTAAAATTGAAAGGATTTGTTTTAGAAATAAAAGATGGTTAAAAATTTATGATATTGTCATAAACATTAAATTGATCAAAGTTGCATAATTAGGATGTCATATGAATATTATGAAGAGGGTTTAGAACTACCTTTTGAAGTCATTAATTATTCATATGTGTGCTCTCAAATGATTTTAAATATCAATAATTATTAGTATATGATCCTAATTCTCTTCTTTTTCAAAAAAAAAAATTTCATGTGTCCCGAGATATAAGATTTATAGGGAAAGACAATCAAAGTTGCGCAACAATACTAGAAAAGAGGCAATGAATTGATTCAAAGAAATGTTAGACTTTTATAAGACTAATATTAAATTATTATTTTTGAAAATAAAATCAAAATATATTAAATATATATCAAATTAAAAAATAAATAGGATGAATTTTTAAATGATATAGCATTGCCACGTAATCTTTGAATGTGTCACATCATTAAAAATAGGTCTTAAAATATATAGGATTAAAATTAAACTCAAAATTTAAAATAGAGAGATTAAGGTTGCAATTAAACATTTTTTCCTTTCATTCACCCACTTAGGCAACATTGATTTGATAAATAAAACAAAACTAAAAATAAAATAAACCTTTAAAATTAAATAAAAAAAAAAAAAAACTCATTGCTTGATTTATAGTGGTCACTTTTTTTATTTTGAATATAATTATAAATAACCGTGAATAGTATCGGCCAACAAAATTCATCAACTAGAGGTCTAAATGGACAATAAACTATTAAGAGTTTATGTCACCTATAACTACATAACTAATAATTCTTGTTATGATGATCAACGTAATTTCACCTCGACCATATTGTCTATTGTGATAAAATTTATTCATTTAGTCATATTTTTTACTTTCAAGATACATTTTACTACGGTCAGATTTTTCAATCGTAGAGAAATGTCCCTCTCAGAGACATGCTTCGAGTCCCAGTGCATACAATTTAGTTTTTCATTTACTTATAAGGGACTTTTATGTTGTAATATTTTCATTCATTTTTACTATCTTAAAATTTTTGACGTTGAAGGTCAATGTTAAGGCTCAAGAATATCATTTACTTCATAAAGTAAAACTTGATATTAATATTCAAACCATTTTTTTAAATATATTATTTTAGATTTAGTAAAAAGGTGAATGAATGTATTGAGAATTTATATAGACAAATCTATAGAACATTTTTTCACGATTGATAAAAATAACCTCATGAAATGTGTTACGTTATCACTACAGTTGTTAATAGTAACCGTGGTGAAAATTAACTTTTTTAATAAAATAAAGTTGAATTTTATTTCCCTCATAATAGAATAACACCTTAGCAAAAACACTTCAAAACATAATAACTCCCTATCAAAAATTTATCTTCACTAAAATCATTTCTTCATTAGCCTTCATCATTTCGGGTACGAATCAAGGAAAGGAAAGCCAAAACTCACAAGAAGGAATCACAAAACTCATTTCTTTGACTCTTCTTCTTCCTTTTAATGATACATGAAACATTTCACCATTATTCATTTTACATTAATGTTGTTGTTGTTCTTGAGACCCTAAACCCTAAAGTTTTAATGTTGAATGTTATTGTGTTTTTGTTGTTGTTGTTGCTGTTTAATATCATATAACGTTGTGATTGAGAGTGATATTTTCACTCGCCGAGCTCTAATCTCGATTGAGAGTGAGATTTTAATCTTCATCCGATAGAGCTTCTAACCGGGGTGAGCTTAAGAATAGTTGTGGAGATTTTTACTCGCTCATCTTCACGAACCAAGAACTAATACAAAAAGTATATACTACGACATTCATTTTACCAAGGTTCATTGAATGACCGTAGTGACATCTCTAAAGTCAAGCGCCATTAATTTTATTTATTTATTTAAATAAATATAGTTTACATATTACCACACTTGGATAAAGCAACCCTGGTGAAATTCCATAAAGTTCGTGGTTTTGAATCTCAGCACTAACAAATTTATGATTTCTTTAATATTAAACATCTCCCATCGTGATAACATGACAATTAACATCTCTCATGTCATCTGGTTGAAGATATTTAAATAGGGGCAACTGTCACACCCTCATTTTTACCCTAGCTTTTTCATCATTTGTGCATCATATCATTAGCATATCTTTTTCATTAGCAAAATTTGATCATTGATTAAAAGCAGGGTGATTCATAAGTTTGATTAAGGACTTCTCTGATTGCTTTCCTAAAGGTTCTCTCCAAGGTCTCTTGTGCGTCCCTTTGTCCTGATGCATTGATATTGGGATTGTTGCATTTGTAATTAGGTTTGTTGCATTCTTATTTCATCATTGTGTATTATTCATTTTATCTAACCATTTTGCATTCAAAAATACAAAAATATGTTGCAATTGCTTTCATTTATTTTTGTTTAAGCTTTAGGGTTTTGCAAGGGTGAATCGTGGATTGTTCAAGAACTCAAATGAAGTGTGTTGATATTTCTTCAATTGCCATTCATTCATGGATGAATTCGAGGAAACGTTTGACCTAAACTTGGTCAAACTCAAGATCATTGCTTCATTTACAAGTCACTGCAAGTTATGGATCATTTTGAAGATAAGTGTGAATAGAACTCAAGTGTTTGGTGTTGGCAATCCTCAGGTGATCAAACATTGTCTCAATTAGGGTTTTGGTTCAATAATCAAGTGCCTTATGATTCGAGTGGCCACGTGTGCAAGTTTGTGATGTGTCCGCAAGTGCACGGAAATATCGAAGTAATATAAAAGATTGTCGAACCCACAGAGACCAATGTCAATCTACCGTTATCTATTATTACGGCGTAAAGCTAAGGCTAATGGAATTAGGAAAGCTGAATGCGAATGAAATTAAATGTAAAGGAAATAAAGATAATTGGTTTAAAGAAAAAGAGGTAAAGGGATATCGGTATGCAAGGAATTAGTTATCGGGGATTCGACAGGTCGCCAGTGCTTTTTACTCTTTGCAAACACTTTTCAGGAGAAAATACTCGTTTAAAGACCTCTGCCTCACGATGGTTGTTGACTCGGGTCATAATTCTAAGGCGGAGTGTACGTTCTCGCAGTCCCATTCGGGGTTAAAACTACTTTTTGAAAACAAATAGATTCTGATTTCTTTTAAAGCGCTTTCGCTGTGTTTAAAATCAATGCCTAGTTTTTACTATCTGGTTTGAATCCCAGCTTTCGCGTGCCGATTCGTGCCTTAATGAATTTCCCACTGTCGTGGTGAAACTACTGTAAATAATTTCTCGCTGTCGCGACGAAGGTTTATTTAGAAATTAAGATTAAAAACTACGGCCAGAAAGGTTGTTTGTAAAAAGGGAAGGTGTCGGTTACTATCGAGTCCTGTCCTACTAATTCAGTTATATACCGATAAAACTAATTTATCTAGACATGATAATTGATGCCAACAGGAATAAATATAAACAGCAAAATAATAAAACATACATTATGACAGAAAATAAAGTAATAATTCAATTAATAAGAACCTGTAAATCGTACTGATCTCGAATCTTTGAGTAGTCCTCCACAATATCGGCAGGATTCTACTTTGGCGAGAATTAAAAGGTACAGGAAGAAAATACAATGTTCTGAACTAAAGGAAAATGGAAATGAAATAAAAGAAAACAATAAAACTGGGAGAAATAGCTTCAGTAGAAATCTTGGCAGCACTTCGATACCTCGAAGCCCCCCCTCCCCTAAACTGTGAATCTAAGGCCTATTTATAGGAGATAATTCCTTCTTCAACTTCCAGAGATCATGGGTGAGTTATGGAGGGAATGGGAGTAACTTCCAGTAGTGGGCAGTGAGTGGAGAAAGTGTAGGAAGAAATCTTAGAGAGAGTGATCGTGGCAAAAAAAACTGATTTGAACGTTAAATGATATTTCGTCTGCGTGACGCTCGTAATGGAACGTGATGGTCGTCATACGCATGACGGTCGTAATGGACCTGTGACGACCGTCATATCAGCAAAATCCATTTTTTCTGTTTTTCTTCTCTCTTTTCCTTCCATTTCTTCTTCTTTTCTTTCTTTAATCCAAATTCTCCCCAATCTGCAAAACGAAGTAAATTAATCATATAATAGAACATAAATCAAGATAAATTAATAATAGTCACAAATAAATGCATGTAAATCAAGCCAAATAAACGATATGATTTCGCGTTATCAAACACCCCCACACTTAAACCATTGCTTGTCCTCAAGCAACCAACCAACACGGTAAAAAGAAATAAGCATAGTTCGAAACAAAAACATGATGAGACTCTAATCATACGTGGCTGCTAGGCTAATGTTAGATCGATAGGTACTAAATATCAATACCAAGGATACCGTAACGACACAATTTCAAAAACTCCCTACTTATGCAAACCAATCGGAATCATGCCATTATAACTCAACCTATATCTCATGCTCTCTTTCACCCCATTTCATTATAGTGAAATCACATTAAGTCCATTATCCATACACATTCATGGCAAGTAAACCTGTTAGTGACTATGATCTCGATGCTATTTCATTTTTTCTCTGCAAATATGCTTAAGCATCAATTGAACTTAAAGAGTTTGTACCGTTAGGCTAAGTGCTCGGGTGAGGAGCACCTAACTTAGAAGGAACATGTCTTTTTCTTCATAATTTTTTTCTTTCTTAATTTCTCATTTTACACTAGAGATCATACACTTATTTGCATCGGTTTCTTACTTAGTGTGTTTAGGATGGTGCTGACTGCTTAAATAAACTACTTAGGGATTACTACGAGAACCTGGAGCTTTAAGATTTCGGCATAATGGGTACTCAAATTGATTTTGCATATTTAGGGGGTTAAGGGTGTCAGGGCGGTATCAATTTTATCAAAACTTTCCCACGTTTTTCTAACATAGCCTGGACAGCCTATATACTTTCAGAGAACCATGTCATAAATCGAAGCAAAAATTTGTTGGAGGTTAGAATTTTGAAATTTTGAAATTTTTGGGGAAATTGAATAACAAGCGAAAACCACGCATAAAGACTCGACAACACATGCAAAGACTTTGACATAATGTTAAAAATAGATAAAAATTCCTAGAAGCATGAAATAAAATGTAAAACAATAGATAAAAATTCCTAGAAGTATGAAATAAAATGTAAAACAATAGAGTTCCTCCCCCACACTTAAACCAAACATTGTCCTCAATGTTTTAGTAAAAGGTGGAAAAGGAAAGATAGAACTTGTATGAATGCTACTGCTCTTGCTATCCTTGTCTTTGTTGATCACTTCTACTTATGCGGAGGGTATTTTGAGATACCTTTGTTTGTGTAATTCTCGAACCAGCTCATCATGTTGCTCGCGTCAAGAGGTAGTACTCATCGTCAGTGTTCCCACCAGCAGCGACACTCGTAGGAATGTCCGTGGGCATAGCTCATCTTCTCAGATCGTCATCTAGAGAGTTTTTGCTTAGATATAGCTAAAGAGTAACAAGCGATACATTTCTTTATTTTCTGCAAATTTAAACAAACAAATTAAAATAAAGACTTTGTGGGTTGCCTCCCACACAGCGCTTTGTTTAACGTCGATAGCTCGACGGCCAAGGAGTGCAAGTACTCATGGTGGTTCTTTCGAGAATGGTTCCTCGATCAAACTTTAAATGGTCTTCGGTTTCCATGGCCACTTATCAAGCCATATCTCATATCCTTCACCTTTTCTTTTCTTTCTTCTATAGGGTGGTTCATTGTTTTGAACTTGTGGTGGTGGTTTTGGATCTATCCTAAGTATCAGTTTTTCAAATTTGGGCTTAGTTATTTCATCCACCACCTTAAAATTTAATCTTACCCTTTTAACAGTAATGATGACCCTAGTTTCATGGTCCTTGAATTTTCTTTTGCTATGAAAGACCTTAGACAAAGGTGCATTAGTGTGGATATTTTCCAATACCCCTACATATGTTTTGGATTGGGAGTTTACCTTAGCTTCCACAACCAATTGTGAGAAAGAATTAGGTGGGGTATAGGGAGGAGGAGCAACAATGGGTGCTTATTTCTCTATCTCTTCGACAACCTCCCTTTCGGGTGGTGTCGGTGGATTTTTCTCAATAATTATGTTTGTCTCACCAAAACTCTCCTTAAATTCATCATCACTCTCCCTAGGATCTTCTATTTGTTCTTCATTACTAGTGGTTACAACATTCACATGGCTCTCAAGGAAGGGTCCTAGAGATGTTCGTGTAAGCAAAGAGGTTTGAGTCTCCAAAGCCTTGCTGTGAGTCGCGAGGGAATCG
This sequence comes from Lathyrus sativus, assembly GCA_963859935.3. NCBI lineage: Eukaryota > Viridiplantae > Streptophyta > Magnoliopsida > Fabales > Fabaceae > Lathyrus > Lathyrus sativus. The sequence continues at coordinate 652,750,623 of OZ012739.1, read as the reverse complement.
ACTATAATGCTCATCTGCTTAAGGTCTTCATCAATTTGGAGATGTTGTTTTCTAAAATCTTCATTTTGGAGAGTTTGTGTCTCCACAAAGCGCTCCATCATAGATTCTATCCTAGAGTGAGTAAACGTCTCTTCGAATTCTTCTAGTAATAGTTCAAGGTTGGATGTATCAAAATCTTGCGTTTCCTCAAAACATTTGGAGTCGTCATCGTAGAGGGAATTTGGGTGAGAATGCATCGTATTGAAATCTTCTAATAATATTTCGAGGTCCGATTTAAACGGATCTTGTGGTTCCTTGAAATATTGGGGGTGGTAGTTATAAGGGAAATATGGGTTATACATAATGATTTAGATAAGAGTGCCTTAGTCTATACTATGTAACAACGGAATCACAATATTGACTGTTGGTCCCTGGCAACAACGCCAAAAACTTGATGCGTCCGCAAGTGCACGGAAATATCGAAGTAATATAAAAGATTGTCGAACCCACGGAGACCAATGTCAATCTACCGTTATCTATTATTACGGCATAAAGCTAAGGCTAATGGAATTAGGAAAGCTGAATGCGAATGAAATTAAATGCAAAGGAAATAAAGATAATTGGTTTAAAGAAAAAGAGGTAAAGGGATATCGGTATGCAAGGAATTAGTTATCGGGGATTCGACAGGTCGCCGGTGCTTTTTACTCTTTGCAAACACTTTTCAGGAGAAAATACTCGTTCAAGTTTCTCAAATTCATGAGCCAAACAAGCAAAGGAATATTTTTTTGATACAAGTCCAAATCAAAGGTGCAAATAAGAATCACATTCTTAAGGCCCAAGCAAGACTACACAAACCAAATTCATTGTTCAAGATAAATTAAAGGGTGAAAAAAGAGTTTATGGCCTAAATATAAGTTGCAAGACAAAACAATCCAATGGACTAGGTAAAATGCAACAATACAATAAAATATTCAAAACGCAGAATTTTGTTTTAACTGCATACAAGTCCAAATCAGAGAGAAACTTTTTCATTCCAATTAAATTTCCAATTTACCCTTCAATTCCAACATACAACAGAGATTTTTCACATACAAATTCATGGGGTTGGACGTCATTTTGCAGCTCACAAACTCCCTTCATATTTCTTCACGCACATCATTTTGCAGAGGACAAATCTTCTTCATTTATTTTCCGCACAACACTTTCAACAAACGTTTTTCCTTTTCACTGCTCACCCTTCAAATAACCTGCCAAAAATCAAATCACTCAACAATAACAACAAGATCACACAATAGCAGACCCCAACAACCCCTAAATAACTAACAACTTCCCTCACTAATACACCTTTAACATACTCAACTTTATAACACAAACTCTTCACAAAATTCCAACAAATTCTTCATCACTTAGCCAAGGATCCAAATGCATGAACAATACATCCATCAACAACAATGACTAAAACAAAAAAGAGAAAAAAATGAAAAGAAAACGGAACCGTGAACGAAAATCACTCCTCCATTATGATCACAATCCGCAACTCTCCCCCATTTGCAAAGCTTCCTCCATCACCATGTTCGTTCCTCTTCAATACTTTATCCCTCATCCATTTTATGATTCGTTTATGGTTGTTGATCTGGAAATTTATTTGAGTGGAGTTTTGTTTTCTGTTGGTCGTGTTTTTTAGAAGAACACGCGTGAGTGAGAAGAACATGGATATTTTATTTTGAGTCGTGCTTGTGATTTGGGCCCTTGAGCCCATTGTTTTGCTGTTGGCACTCACACCCTCCTTGGATCATATGCCCCTTCTTCTTTTACTTCCTTTCTTGTTTCTTCTTTTTTTCTTCAATTGTTTTTAATATTTTGATTTTTGTTATAACTTTATCCTAGTCTCTTTATTTATTTATTTATTTATTTATTTCTAATTATATAAAATCATGTCTTTAATATCTTTTGAAATCTTTTTCCAATTTAATCTTTATTTTTTTTAACCTTTTGATCTCTTCATTTTGGTAATCATTTTGGGTTGATGAAGTCTTAAATATCATGGAGTAATGATCTCGAGGATGGTTGAATCTTCAATACTTAAAATATGTTGATGAATGATCATTGGATCATTCTTGACACTTTGAGGTATTTATAGGTTGCCTTTGGTTGATCATACATTTGAGTCTCTTGATGATATATGAGAACATTGTGAAGACTTAAGCTTGATTATATTTCTTATTCATCTATTTTCTCATTATGTGGCATGTTTTAGGAGAATAAATTTGTGTTATTTCTCTAACATGTTTGAACACATAGATTCTTAATGACCGGCCTCAGATAACTGTGGATTCTTATTGACCGTTGTTTACATAGCGCTAAATTGTCCCGAACTACGAATGCTCTTACTTCCTTATTGCACTATGAGGATACGTAGGCACAAGATTACGAAGTCTTGGCTAGCACCCTAATAAAAAACCAACCATTTCACTCTAGCAAGTAACCCTTAGATAACAACACTCATTCTCTCTTAGACCACCTAGATAGTTCCCGTTGAGTACAACAGATTTGAGGGTTGCTAATACATTCCCCTTGTATAACCGACTTCCAAACCTATTTTTGGTTGCGATGACCATATCCTATCCTTTTCTCTTGTGGGTTTTATCGATCTTTTCCCTTTTCCTCTTTAGTAATAAATAAAGTTCAGTGGCGATTCTGTTACGTTCATCCCGCGAACGTGTGATTACGCATCGCGAGGTTGTTCTCATATTTTGAGGTACGACAGTATGCCAATTACCCGTACATCCAGGGATGAATTAGAGAAATCGATTGATAAAATCAAGCATTTTCTTCGCATTAGATGTCGATTAAAACAATTGCATGCTCTGTAACACCCCAAAACCCCAACGCATAATAATACAAATTTACAAAACTTTACATATAGGGTGTCACGCAAACACAACATAAATATGCTCTGTAACACGAGTTAAATATAACAAATAATAACATAAACACATGTCATCACATGCGAGGTTTCACATAGGCTCATCTCAGTGGAATTAATCACGTAAACAACTCAACAATTAAATCAATCTCATAATAACTCTTATTTTTAAACATAAATCTTGGTTATGAAAAAATGCCTTCAACATCAAACAACGCATAACATGATGAGTTATAATATCTAACACTTACAATAACAATAGTAAAAAATAATAATAAACAATAAAACATATTGTTTGCCCGCCTAATGTTATAGATCAAAGCAACAAAATCTAACTATCACATAAAACGAGAAAACAAGAATAGCTTCTAAGTAGCTACTCAATTACATGCTCGTCTGTACCCAAAGAAGGAGCACAAAACCATATAAATAACAAATGGGTGAGAATATGCTCAAAATATATAATGGTTCAAAAGTGTACAATGGTAGCCTAAAATAACATCAACACCCACATATCTCATTCACATCATTTCAACACAATTTATTCACATGAATCACAACAAATCAATAACTCATTCACAAACACCTTCAAGTAAATGCAAATGTAGGCAACAAATCAACTCAATGTATGTGGTACCGATCAACGAAGGATCTTCATACGAACCAGGTCCATCCTTCTAGACCCTGAACCCACCCTTATAGGTTTGAGACAACTTAGACAAGTTACTAGTCCACCCTTCTAGACTTGCATGTTACCTCTTTCAACAATAATGACATAATGATGCATGTCATACAAATCAATGCAATAACAACAACAACAACAACAATGTTTAAGGACCCCTTTTCTGACCGTAAATAATCTTGCATTGAAAACATAATAATAGTCCCCTCATATGAACTATTGTCAAACAATCACAACAACAACAATCAATAATTCAATTATTATCCAATATTGATAATAATCCAACACAACATAACAATCATATATGCATACAAAACACAATCTTTCATTAATCACATAACACCACCAAATAGCATAATATATTTAATTATAACAATTGAATAATTTTTAAATCAATTATTAACACTCAACAACGCAATTTTGTTGAAATTAATCCAAAACCTTTTGAGAATTCCTAATCAATCTTGATTTCAAGAAGGATTATGCGCATCAACTATTAATGAAAAACGAGAAAGAAAGAAAGAAAGAGTTTGACAAAATTAAAGGAAGAAAATAATGATTTTCAACTGCAGAATCCCCGCCCACATATTGTGGAAAACTTCTTTTATTCACTTTGCAACTGCAAACTTCTGTGAATACAAGTTATTACAGAATAGGGGTTACTCCCTCTATTTATAATAGAAGAAATCCTAAAATTGCAAAAGCCCAAAAATTACTATTTTTGGTCTAAGTCGAAATTTTGTGTCATGCAACCTGCTTCGACACTTCGGCATCTAAATAACTCGACACACGCGTACCTTAAGTTAATTTCGACTAATCCTTGTTTCTGTCAAGCTACACTGCTTTGACACAAGGAATTACAATATCAACACACCACCTAATTCATTGTGTCTAAGCTATCTATATTCATCATAGACCTTAGCTTCTTAAACACTTTGACTTGCACTCCTTTCGTCATAATATTTGAAATCTGATTCTCAATTTTGCAGTATTCCAAGTTCATCTTCTCTTATGCTAGCTTCTCTTGAAAATAATAGAACCTCATTGCGACGTGCTTGCTTCGTCCATGTGCTATCGGGTTTTTTGCTAGGTTGATAGCTGACATGTTGTCGATCTTCATGGTAATTGCTCCATGACTCTTTGCTGTAATCTCTTCAACCAGATTCACCATCCACTTTTCTTGATATGCAAAAAGAGAAGCAATTGTGTATTCTGCTTTGCATGACAAAAATGCCACTACTGGCTCTTTTCTCGAACTTCAAGCAATTGGTGCACCACTTAGCATAAACACATAGCAAGTTGTGGATTTTCTATCCTCAACATCACTACACCAACTTGAGTCATTGTATCCCACTAACTTGTATTCTTTTACTTCATCAGCTGTAGGAAACAAAATGCCGTAGTCGAGAGCTCCTCTCAAATACCTTAGTATCCTCTTCGTTGCTACTAGGTGTGATACCTTTGGCTTTTGCATGAATCTACTTACCATACCCACATTGTATGCTAAGTCAGGCCTTGTGTGACAAGGTTATCAAAATGACCCAATAAGTCTTTCATATTGGGTTGGTTTGACATCATCTTCATCTGAATCTTTCGATAATTGCAATCTGGGTTGAGCTGGAGTCGAAGTTGGGTTGCAATCTTGCATCTCAAATCTCTTGAGTATTTTGCCTGTATATCTTCTTTAGTACATCACCAAACCTCTACCACTCTAATAGAATTTGATGCCAAGGAAATATGATAGATTTCCCAAGTCTGACATTTCAAACTCCTCACTTAGGTCATGTTTGAAATATCCGATCTCCTTCTTGCAAATTTTTGTTATCAACAGGTCATCGACATAGAAACATAGTATAAGCAATTCACTATTTCTTCTCCTTACATATACGCCATGCTCATTCATACACTTCAAAAATTCCTTCTCCCTTAGAAAGTTATCTATCTTCTTATTCCAAGCTCTTGGAGCTTGCTTAAGTCCATACATGGCTTTATGCATCCTGTACACTTTTCTTTCCTCACCTTGTTTCACAAACCCAGCAGGTTGGGCACATAAACTTCTTCGTCTAAGGGGTCATTTAGGAATGCACATTTCACATCCATCTGACATGTGTACCAAATTTTCATGTTTGTTAGACTAACAACTAACCTGATTATTTATATCTGATAACACTGAATCATACTGTATATTTGAATTGGATTGCACATGTTTCTTAGGATTTTATTGTTATTTTCTTGTGTTATGCTTTTGTTTTTTTTTTAGTTTTCAGGATTTTGTATTCCCAGAGCTCCTCATGAGGAAATGAAGAAAAACATGCAAGAAAGACCAGTTTTTGAGGAAATTGTACACATGGCGGGTGCCATAGGGTAGGCCATGACTTGGATAAGAACTCAAGTGCTGTCAACTGCCACAATCCCCACTTCTTTCTCCTTTGGTTCACATGGCGGGCGCCATGAGGGTATGGCGGGCGCCACCCTTGTCGTATGTTTTCCCTCCCAAAAGAAGTTGGGGGAACTTTAGTTTTTCCATGTACTTTTCCTAGGCTATAAATAGATGAGTTCTTGTTCATTTCTAGGCATCCAAGCTTAGTTACAGAACTCAAGCCATATATTTTTAGTATTGTAAAGTGATAAACTTCTCACATCGGGGAGTTATCGCATTGTCTGATCGAGTCTGTAATCGAGTTTGGAGCACTCTGGTGGAAGTTAATCATGCCGCTATTTTATTTCCAGTCATTTATTTCCAGTTGTACCAGATTTAAAACCTCCCGTTTGGAGCAGGTTTCTTATTTATTTTCCCGCATTATTTACTTACCCGTAATATTGATTTTCCCGCATTATTTACTTTCTCGCATTATTTAACTTCTCCGCATTATTTAACATGTCTATTTACATTTCCATGTCCGGCTAAATTTTAAAGGTTAGAATGTAAGGATCATAGTTAAAGTAGTATTCTATACAAGCTATCAATAGAAACACTTAGGGGTTATTCTGATTTTTAACACAAGTTTTCTGCACTTCATTTCTGTTGGATAAGATCGAAAGCCGTCCAACCTTTGGTTAAACTTGGTTAGTCTTAACTGTTCAAAGTAAGCGAAAGCGCTTTGTCCAATTAAGTAGGAGTTTTTAATACTTTAAAAATACGATTTTAAAAATACTTTTGGATGCGTTTATGGGTTTAAAGTCCAGTTTGCATGAACCTCTTTTTGTTAAAAGTTCCAAGTCAAAATACTTCTCAACTGAGTCAAGAAACTATTTCTTAAAAATAGGTTTATTACTTTAACACAATGCGCGCCTTTTTATAAGTGACAATAAGAGGGTTCGATTAAGGGATAAACTCGATTCTGAATACGCGAAAGCGACAGTTCCCGTTAAATTAGTTCTTTTCATAAGTAGAAAACATTACCCCATTAGAAGTTCTATTTACAAGCATTTGGAATACTACCCGGTTGTGTGAATTATATTCAAGCCTATTGTTTTAAATTAAATTTTATATTTTCGTACTTTACTTTTACATTGCACGCACGAACTCCCGATTGATTTGCCTTAGATAAGCATCGTAGCAATAGAAATCGATATATTAACATTTGGTCTCTATGGGATCGATAATCTTTTATATTACTCAGACGCTATTCGTATACTTACGAAAATACAACATCAAGTTTTTGGCACCGTTGTCGGGGACCAATTATGTCAAAATTTTGTACCCTGTTGTTAAATCTTCTAGACTAAGGTTTTACCTACTTGTCAATGCGAAGGACTCGCAACACTGGTAGTCTTATAGATCCTTTAGAGGAACCTGAACGTTACGCTCACGCACGTCTCTTACTTCGTAGAATTAAGGAAACTATGTCCGAAGACCGTAACCAAAGACCCCTTAAGGATTTCGCTCAACCATCAGATGACGAACCTAGTTCTAGTATTGTAAACCTATATTCCTGCTCACAATTTCGAACTAAAACCCTCCCTATTACAATTAGTACAGCAAAACCAATTCGCGGGTCTCCCTTCTGATAACCCGAATCAACATCTAAAAATATTCATCTAATTAGCCAATAATTTTAAAACCAATAGTGCTACTCGTGAGGCGATTCGTCTAAGACTATTTCCTTTCTCCCACAGAGGCAAAGCCCTTACATGGTTAGATTTCCTTCCAGCCAATTCTATAACAACTTGGGAAGACCTTAGGAGAGTTTTCCTTGCTAGATATTTTCCCTCAAGTAAAATAGTTGTTCTTCGAAACTAGATAACCAGATTCACTCAAAACCAAGGTGAATCACTCTTTGAGGCTTGGGAGAGATATAAAGACTTATTGAGAATATGTCCACACCATGGCTTGGAATCATGACTAATCATTCACACCTTCTATAATGGACTTCATTATAACACTAAGATGACCATCAACGCTGCCGCTGCTGGCGCTCTGATGAATAAACATTACCCTGAAGCTTGGGCTTTCATCGAGGATATGGCCCAAAACCATTGTCAATAGGGGATAGAACGAGCAACGATGGAGAAGAAAGAAGCCCAAGGAGGAATACATGAGATAAGTTCTATAGACATGATGCAAGCCAAAATGGACGATTTGGCCCTTAAGGTAGAACATATGTACGCAAACTCGGTTACTGCAGCAACAGTCTCAACAGAATGCGAATTATGTGGAACCAAAGGATACCAATCAACAGAGTGCAATCTGTTGAATGAAACTCATTCAGATCAGGTCAACTATGTCTAAGGGAACCCATTTTCAAACACCTATAATCTTGGATGGAGGAATCATCCAAACTTTTCCTACAAAAATAATAACCCTATTCAAAATCCTGCGCCTCCGAGACCACCCGGTTTTCAAGCCCAGAGAAAAAACCCACCTATGCAAGTTGTGCCGCCTAAGCCGAACCTTGAGAAGATCATGGAAAATTTCATTTCAGCTCAAACCCAGCAAAACAAAGAATTTCTAAACTAGAACATTCATGTAAACAAAATGATCACCCAGTTAGGAACCAAGGTAGACCAAATAGTCACCCATAATAAGATGCTTGAAACCCAGATATCTCAGATAGCTCTCAAACAAGCTCCTGAAACCACACCCGGAGGATGATTTCCTAGACAACCTCAACAAAACCCCCGAGGGCAAGCCGGTGCAATTACTTTACGAAGTAGGACCGCTTACAATGAACTGGTTGACCCGACATTGAACAAACCCAAAACTTCTAAGAAAAGAATTGTACCCACAAGAGAAGTAGAGGAACCAGTAGAATTTGAAAATTAGAAAAACCAAGATAAGGGAGAAACTATAGAAAAAAACTAATGAACCACCCCCGCCATACAAACCTCCTATACCCTATCCACAAAGACTAAATTAAACCAAAATCAATAACCAATATCAGAAATTCATTAAAGTCATAGAGAAAATTCATATGGAGATCCCTTTCACAGAAGCCATCACCCAGATACCATCCTATGCAAAGTTCCTCAAAGACATCCTTACCAATAAACGTAGACTTGACGATCCAAAAACCTTTGGAATGCAATTCCATTTCCAAAAATAAATTTGCCAAAAAGGAGAAAGATCCTGGAAATTTCTCCATACCTTGTATTTTGGGGAGTCATGTCATCAATAAAGCTTTCCTGGACCTAGGAGCCAATGTGAGCATAATGCCTCTAGCATTTTTTGAAAGGTTAAAACTAAGAGAACTGCAACCTACTAAGATGTCTCTTCAGTTAGCCGATAGATCCGTCAAGTATCCGGTTGGCATATTGGAAGACGTCCCAGTCAGGATCGATCAGTTATTCATCCCTACTGATTTCGTAGTCATGGATATTAAACAAGATGATGACATCCCAATCCTCCTAGGTAGGCGATTCTTATCAACCGCGGGAGCCATAACAGATGTCAAGAGAGGAAAGTTGACTTTTGAGGTAGGTGATGAAAAGATAGAATTCATTTTGTCGAAATTTCTTATGGCACCAGTATTAGGAGACGCATGTTATGCCATAGACATCATTGATGAATGCGTTAGGGAACTAGATCAAGAAGAACCCAACACACTACCTTCAACCTTCATAAGGGAAGATGATGGATTTATGAAACCCTACATTAATGATAATCTTCACGAATATTTATCCCTTACCCCCGATCCAATACCATGCCCCAAGAAACCAACTTTAGAACTTAAAGAACTACCCAAGAATCTAAGATATGAGTTCTTGGACGAGGAAATGGACCGTCCGATTATAGTCAGTGCTACCTTAAACCAAGAAGAAACAGACCAGCTCTTATATGTCTTGCATAAATATCCCTCAGTCTTAGGATATAACATCTCTGATCTAAAAGGTATAAGTCCATTCGTGTGCATGCACCGGATTTTACTTGAGGAAGACTCAAAACCCTCTAGAGAATATCAGAGAAGGATAAACCCCATAATGAGTGATGTTGTAAAAAGAGAAGTTCTTAAGTTACTGGAAGCAGGTATAATTTATCAAATCTCAGATAGTAAGTGGGTAAGCCATGTGCATGTAGTACCTAAAAAGGGAGGAATCACAGTCGTGCATAACGAGAAAGGAGAACATGTAGCAAAACAGATAGAAGGAAGATGGTGTATGTGCATGGATTACAGAAAATTAAACAAAGCAACTAGGAAGGACCATTTCTCTTTACCATTTATAGGCCAAATGCTGGAACGTTTAGGCAGACACTCTTATTTTTGTTATCTTGATGGAGATTCAGGATTTTTCCAAATCCCTATCCACCCAGAAGATCAAGAAAAAACTACCTACATGCCCTAATGGAACCTTTGCCTATAGACGAATGCCTTTCGGCCTCTATAATGCACCAGCTACCTTCCAGTGTTGCATGATGGCAATCTTCGCTGACTACCTTGGTGGAATTATGGAAGTATTCATGGATGATTTCTCGGTATGCGGATTTGATTTTAAAGACTGTCTCGTTAACCTTGAGAAAATCCTGAAAAGGTGTCTTGATGTAAACCTGGTGCTAAACTAGGAGAAATGTCACTTTATGGTTACCGAAGGTATAGTTTTAGGACCTGTAGTTTCTGAGAGGGGTATTGAAGTAGATAAAGCAAAGATAGAGGTAATAGAAAATTTAAAACCCCCTAAAACCGTCAGAGAAGTCCGAAGTTTTCTTGGACATGCTGGTTTCTACCGACGTTTTATCAAAGACTTCTCTAAAATAACCAAAACTTTAACTGGCCTCCTAATGAAAGATATCGAGTTTAATTTTTATGAAAAATGCCTTGGAGCATTCGACCTTTTAAAACAAGTGCTAATCTCAGCACCCATTATGCAACCCCCTAGATTGGGCCGAACCTTTCGAAATTATGTGCGACGCTAGCGATTACGCTGTAGGAGTTGTTCTAGGACAAAGGAAGGATAAGAAATTACATGTTATTTATTATGCTAGTAGAATCCTAGATGCTGCTCATCTTAACTACGCAACCACTGAAAAAGAGATTCTTGTCGTAGTTTTTGCTATGGACAAATTTCGATCCTATCTTGTAGGAGCTAAAATTATAGTTTACACAGATCATGCTGCCATTCGTTACTTATTAAGTAAGAAAGATTTCAAGCCTAGGTTACTTCGATGGATCCTTTTATTGCAAGAGTTTGATCTAGATCTTCGAGACAGAAAAGGCAAAGAAAATGTAGTTGTTGATCACCTTTCTAGACTTGAGTACCTGAAACCAGATTTAGTACCTATAAATGATGATTTTACCTATGAAAGGTTAATAGCTAAGATAGAAGTCATCGAAGACAATAACCTAGATCCTTATAAGCACCCTAAAAAATCTCTGGTAGTAAGTAACGTACCTTGGTACGCTGATTTTGTCAATTACCTAGTCGCCGATATCATACCCCATGACCTTAACTATCAATAAAGAAAGAAGTTCTTTAACGATATAAGACAATTTTATTGGGACGAGCCACTTATTTTTAAAAGAGGTAAAGACGGTATTTTTCGTCGCTGCGTCCTAGAAGAAGAAATAAGAAATATCATACAACACTGCCACTCTACACCCTACGGAGGACACACTAGCACCTCTAAGAAACACGTTAAAATTCTTCGAGCTGCCCTTTTTTGGCCCACAATGTGGCGTGATGTGCATGCTTATATAGTCAAATGTGACCAGTTCCAGCGCACTGGGAACATTTCACGGTGTGACGAAATGCCCTTGAGGAACATTCAGGAAGTAGAACTTTTCGATGTTTGGGGCATCGATTTTATGGGACCATTTACATCCTCATTAGGAAATAAATATATCTTAGTAGTTGTTGACTACATGTCTAAATGGATCAAAGCTATAGCCTCACCCACAAACGACACGCGTGTAGTGATTAAACTGTTTAATAATTATATATTCCTTAGATTCGGAGTGCCCCGCCTTGTTATAAGCGATGGTGGATCGCACTTTATATCAAGGATTTTTTATAAGCTTTTAAGAAAATATGGAGTTAAGCATAAAATAGCAACACCTTACCATCCATAGACTAGCGGCCAAGTAGAGGTTTCCAATAGAGAGATTAAACAAATCTTGGAGAAAACGGTTTCAATATCGAGAAAAGATTGGCCTTAGAAGCTACAAGACGCACTATGGGCCTACATAACCGCCTTTAAAACCCCTATTGGAACAACTCGTTACCAATTGGTCTATGAAAAGTCCTGTCGTCTACCCTTTGAGTTAGAGCATAAAGCCTATTGGGCCATTAAAACCTTAAACTTTGATTATTTGACTGCTGGAGAAAAGCGCATCCTTGACATTCATAAACTGGAAGAACTCCACCAATCTGCCTAGGAAAATGCCATAATATATAAACAAAGAACCAAAGCCTGGCCTGACAAAAGAATTATAAAGAAAGATTTCAATATAGGAGATCCTGTTCTCCTCTTTAATTCCAAGTTGCGACTTTTTCCTGGCAAGCTTCGTTCAAGATGGACAGGTCTTTTTACAGTTTCTAAAGTCCTAAAATCCGGAGCAGTTGAGATCAAGAACCATTCCTATAGCCCATTCATTATAAACGGGCAGAGGTTAAAACACTACGAAGGAGGTGACATTCCCAATAACTACTCCAGCCACACTCTGATTGATCCATCACTACCTACTTCAGCTACACAGGTTCTACTCGTCAAGCTAACGACATTAAAAAAATGTTGCATGGGAGGCAACCCACGGTTTTCTTTATTTCTTTTTCCTTTTTTCTATTTACTTTTCGTGTTTTTACGTTGTTATTATTTTGTTTTGTAGATACTGATTCTTTTATAATGCTTATGTTTTCAGGTCATGTCCTCTAATCTTTCTTTTCAGGATGAAGACCTTCAACGACATGCACGTCGCTTTCAGAGATGATGCTCAGAGACATCGATATTTAGTCCTTTATCGGTGCACCATGGCACCTACCCGTTACCTCGACCAGGCTTGCATGGATATCTTAGGCATTGAGCCCGGTATAAGGTTTTTGTGTAACCAGCTCCAATGGGATGAGTACGCTGATGACTTTCATTTGACTTACAGACATTTAACCTTGGAGTTCCTCAATTCATTCAACTATGAGCCGTATGTTGGTCAGGACAGCAACGTCACGTTCAGCCTGTTTAGGATGGAGTATGCTTTTACCCATAAAGGGTCTGATGATTTGCTAGGTTTTCAGACCTCCCCTGATGCCATTCCTGACTTACCTATGGGATACTTTATGAGTCGAGACATCGACAAGTTTTGGAGCGACATTACAGGTGGAGGAAGCCCCAATCTGTCCACTCAGCTATCTCACATCATCCATAACCCAGCTCTCAGGTACTTCCAGATGATCGTTGGTCACACTTTCCTTGGAAAGGCTGATGTTGATGTCCATGTTAGTGAGGAGGAAATCTTCTTCCTTTTTAGTGAAAACCAGTCACGTTCGGTGGCCCGTGGGAACTTTCTGCTTAATAACCTCGAACTCACAGCCAGATCTTCTGAAGGAATCATCCATGTCGGAGGAACAGTTACTCAGATTGCTACCGCTTTGGGTCATACTAGTAACCTGCTTCACCTGACTCCATACTGCGGGCATACCATGTTGGATATAGATTTTTGCTTAGACCGAGGGTTGATGAGGAGAGCTTCTTTTAAACCTGACCAGTTCAGGCTCTTGGTCAATAGCCAGACCATCCATTACTTCCCTTTACTTGATCCTGTGATGACTAGTGTCTACGACCCTACTAATTGGAGCTATGGCTTAGAAGGTTATGGAGACACAGTTGATGAGCCTTGCTCGCCACCATCAGCAGAGTATCACCCTACACGACCTTCTCCCAGAATTACAGTGTTGTCGAATAATCATTCCTTGCGGAGGCCTGACCTGTACACACAACTAGCTGAGCTACGTATGGAGACTGCCAGACTTTGACAGACAGTTGCTGACCTTACCTTGCAGGGCCAGGTGTCTGATTTGACTCACGCGACAGAAGCTGATAACTTGTATCAAGAAATCTCAGATCTACGTCGCGAGTTAGCTGCAGTTCGAGGTTCTGACTAGACCCAGGAGCATCTAGCCCCATGATTATGCTACTCTCATTGTCTTCTTTACAATTTTATTTACTTATTTCCGTTTTCTTCTCAGACTTATATATATATATATATATATATATATATATATATATATGCATCTATATATATATATATATATATATATATATATATATATATATATATATATATATATATATATATATATATATATATATATATATATATATATATATATATATATATATATATATATATATATATATATATATATATATATATATATATATATATATATATATATATATATATATATATATATATATATATATATATGCATTTTCTGTTTATTATTTTATCATTTCCCATTTTATTTTATTTATTTACTTTTTTTTTGTTGCATTTTTTATGTCAAAATAGAACAAAAAAAATATAAATATACGTGCGCTAGAACAGGAAGGACTTGCTACCTACACCACTCAAGTAAAAGAGGAGCCGCAAGCCCAAAAGAGAAAGCACAAAAATTCGGCCCAAACCATTTTGTTCAGGTGGCGCCCGCCATATAGTCTATGGCGCCTGCCATGAGGTCTGGACTATATGCGGGGCAGAACCACCAAAACCTCCATTTTCACATTTTCAAACTTCCCAACCTCCATTTTTACCCATTCCAAAAATTACTTCAAACCCCAAAAAGTTCCCAACTTTCTCATCTACTCACCATCCCATTAACCTCTCCCTTTTCCATTTTCATTCCTCTCCATCAAAATCTCTTAAAACCCATTTTCACCACTTTTTCATAAATACCCATTTCTCTCATTCTTCAACCTCAAAGGTGCATCAATGGAGTATGATGGATACATCCTTCGCCAAGGCAAGTCCGGGGAAAGGCAAAAGAAACTTCTCGACAAATTGCAATCACACGAGATTACCTCGACCTGGTACGTCGACAAAAACTGTCTCTATACTCTTGGTATTTATCATAGCGTTTTTCACATACTAGATGTTTTAGGATTACACGATATTTTCGCTAGGCAAGATCCTACTTTTGAAAGGTTGACCAGGGAATTTTTTAGTTCCCTGATTTACATAGTTAGGCCTAACACTGCTAGTACCTTCGGTACGGTGCAATTTAGAATGTTTAATATTGAGTATGAACTCACCACCGACGAACTAGCAGAGAAATTAGGATTGCCTTATGGGGATGACGCTGTTTGTGAAGCACCTTTGGATTCTGATTGGTCAGTAGAGGCATTTTCCTTCTGGCACAGGTTGTCAAATTTTACAATTACCTCTTTTGAAGGGATTCTTGCCTCACGGATCCATAACCCGTCCATTCGTTTTTTTCGATATATATTAGCTTGTAATATTTTTGGCCGGGAGAATCCAAACAAAGTGAACGCAAAAAAAAATTTATTTTTGTAGGGTGCCTCACAAATATGAGGTTTAATTTGGTTCCTTTTATGATTGCTCACATGACTGCTGCAATAAAGAGTACAGGAACCATTGCTTTCGGAGGTTTGATTACATCTATTGCAAAGGCTCTGAACCTCGACTCTGAGATAGCCACCTTGCACCTCTTCCTCCCCGCATGATTAATTTAAAATTTCTAAAAGACATGAAATTGTGTAAGGTAAGGAAGGAAGGGGGCTTTGAACTTATGATCCATGGGAAGGCTATCCCATATGTTGTTTTGCCTTGCACTAGACGTACTGATGTATGCACAACGAGGAACTGGACCTATGATTTAGATTCCCCACCTGTTACATGTTCACTACCTCCCAATGTTCCTATTGGGGACGACAACGCGATTGATGACGAGTATGACCAGCGAGAGCAGTCTCCCGATCATCCTATGTCACCCCACCATGTATCACCTGCACACACTGTACTGTCTTCTTCTCACCCTTCTGCAGGTACAACTCCTGGTTTCTATATCACTGAGCAGATGTGGCGCGACCAGCTGGCAAGATAAGAAAGGCGTGATGACTTGCTTGCTACCATCCAGCAACAATTGACCGACAACATGAGATTCATGCAAGAGTCACATCAGCAGACGAACCGCTCCATGCAAAGTATAATGCAATCTCAAGCTGCTTTGACTACCAGATTTGACGAGTTCTCCGCTTCTCAGAGCGATCATCGTTGCAGCAGATCACATTGCCATAGGTACTCACTGCATGCTGGCAACAGTACCGGTAGCATGCCTTAGGGCCTTCAGGTTACTCTTTCCCTATCTTACTTTGAAACATTGGGGACAATGTTCGGTTTAAGTGTGGGAGGAGACTTTATTTGTTTTTCTCGCATTTTCTTTTCTTTTTATTTCGTTTTATTGCTTTCTAGTTTATTTCTCTTGTTTTTAGTTTGTTTTTAGAATATGCACGTGCTTGACGAATCATTTGTATAGTGTATCCTTATTTCCCCATTTCCTTATCCTTACCAAAAATTTTATTGACAAAAGAAAGTGTATTGTTCTGAAAATTTGGGCTTTGAGGAAAATTTGATTAGGATGCGGATGACTTGGAAAAACTTTTTTGAAATATCGGTATCATTTTAACACCTTAGGCTTCATGAATATAGAAATCAACCCCGATACACCATATACCATGACCTTAATAATCATTTTTTTTATAAGTCCTTAGTAGTTTATCCTAGCAGTCAGCTCCGGCCTAAGCATGCTCTACGTAAGGGACCGACGAACATAACTGAATGATCTGTATGTTGTGCTTCATAAAAAATGCAACTCGGGTATAGGTAACCCTCACAAGGTCATTTAACCCAAAAAGTTGCAAAATTTTCAAAAATAAATAAATAAATGAAATATATATATATATATATATATATATATATATATATATATATATATATATATATATATATATATATATATATATATATATATATATATATATATATATATATATATATATATATATATATATATATATATATATATATATATATATATATATATATATATATATATATATATATATATATATATATATATATATATATATATATATATATATATATATATATATATATATATATATATATATATATATATATATATTCTCATTGTTGGTTGGTTCAGAGGTATCTGGTACTGAACTTGGTAGGGCGGATTACAATTTGATCCCCCACAACCACAATTGGGTCAATAAAAGGGGTTACACCAGTTTGTGTACCAGATCCCCATGCTTGAGATCAGAATCACTAACCAGTCACTTTACTATGAGTATGTACGGATAACGGGCTTAATGTGACTGCACCTGAATAAAGAGGACCCAAAAAGAGATGCAAAAGTAGGCCTAGGTACAATGGGGTAGTATGGGTTGGTTTGTATAGGAACGAGGTTTATGTCCGTGTCTGCGGAAAAGTGTCATTGCGATATCCTTGGTTCACTTAGTTAGTACATATCACTTCATCCTAGTCTGAACTTAGAAGCCCTTTTAGCCCAAATCATTCGTTGATACCACCTTTTTCTGTCATGAGCTACAAAGTGTTTTGCTTGAGGACAAGCAAAGGTCTAAGTGTGGGAGAATTTGATAACACTGAATCATACTATATATTTGACTCGTATTGCACATGTTTCTTAGGATTTTATTTCTATTTTCTTGTGTTATGCTTTTGGTTTGTTTTTAGGATTTTGTATTCCTAGAGCTCCTCGTGAGAAAATGAAGAAAAACGGGCTTGAAAGACCAGTTTTTGAGGAAATTGTACACATGGCGGGCGCCATAGGGTAGGCCATGACTTGGATAAGAGTTCAACTGTTGTCAATTGCCACGATCCCCACTTCTTTCTTCTTTGGTTCATATGGCGTGCGCCATGAGGGTATGGCGGACGCCACCCTTATCGTATGTTTTCCCTCCCAAAAGAAGTTGGGGGGGGGCACTTTATTCTTTCCATGTACTTTTCCTAGGCTATAAATAGATGAGTTCTTATTCATTTCTAGGCATCCAAGCTTAGTTACAGAACTCAAGCCATATATTTTCAGTATTGTAAAGTGATAAACTTCTCACATCGGGGAGTTATCGCATTGTCCGATCGAGTCTGTAATCGAGTTTGGAGCACTCTGGTGGAAGTTAATCCTGCCGCTATTTTATTTCCAGTCATTTATTTCCAGTTGTACCAGATTTAAAACCTCCCGTTTGGAGCAGGTTTCTTATTTATTTTCCCGCATTATTTACTTACCCGTAATATTGATTTTCCCGCATTATTTACTTTCTCGCATTATTTAACTTCTCCGCATTATTTAACATGTCTATTTACATTTCCATGTCCGGCTAAATTTTAAAGGTTAGAATGTAAGGATCATAGTTAAAGTAGTATTCCATACAAGCTATCAATAGAAACACTTAGGGGTTATTTTGATTTTTAACACAAGTTTTATGCACTTCATTTCTATTGGGTAAGATCAAAAGTCGTCCAACCTTTGGTTAAACTTGGTTAGTCTTAACTGTTCAAAGGAAGCGAAAGCGCTTTGTCCAATTAAGTAGGAGTTTTTAATACTTTAGAAAAACGATTTTAAAACTATTTTTGGATGCGTTTGTGGGTTTAAAGTCCGATTCGCATGAACCTCTTTTTGTTAAAAGTTCCAAGTCAAAATACTTCTCAACTGAGTCAAGAAACTATATTTCTTAAAAATAGGTTTATTACTTTAACGCAATGCGCACCTTTCTATAAGTGACAATAAGAGGGTTCGATTAAGGATAAACTCGATTCTGAATACGAGAAAGTGACAGTTCCCGTTAAATTAGTTCTTTTCATAAGTAGAAAACATTACCCCATTAGAAGCTCTATTTACAAGCATTTGGAATACTACCCGGCTGTGTGAATTACATTCAAGCCTGTTGTTTTAAAATAAATTTTATATTTTTGTACTTTACTTTTACATTGCACGCACGAACTCCCAATTGATTTGCCTTAGATAAGCATCGTAGCAATAGAAATCGATAGATTGACGTTTGGTCTCTGTGGAATCGATAATCTTTTATATTACTATGACGCTATTCGTATACTTGCGAAAATACAGCATCATTATCCTAACAATGGGTGCAAAAACTTCGTCGAAGTCGATTCCTTCTTTCTGAAGAAATCCTTTCGCCACAAGTCTTGCCTTGTGTCGAGTTACTTCTCCTTTAGGATTCAGCTTCACCTTGTATACCCACTTCACATCGATTTCCTTCTGCCTTGAGGAAATTTGACAAGTGACTAGGTGTTGTTGACTTCGATGGAATCTAGTTCCTCATTCATTACTTTCACCCATTTCGAATCCTTCAATGTCTCAGCTGCATTTACTGGTTCAACATCTGCATAGAAAGCACAGTGTACCAGCTTCACCTCAGACTTCTTCTTGTCGAACTTCTCTTTTGACTTCATTACATGGTTCTTCATATAAGGTTCTCACTGAATCCTTCTTAACATTACCAGTCCAATCCCATTCCTTAAGCTCATCTATGATCACGTCCCTGCTGATCACTACTTGATTGTTCACTGGATCGAACAACTTGTACCCTTCAGTTAAATGATATCCTATTAAGATCATTTGCCTCGACTTATCATCAAGTTTTCTTCTCAACTGATCTGGCACATGTCTATGTGATATAGATCCAAACACCTTTAAATGACTAAGGCTAGTCTTGACACCAAACCAACATTCTTTTGGAGTGATTCCTTCTAGCTTCTTTGTCGAACATCTATTGAAGATGTATGTTGCAGTTGTTACAACATCTCCCCATAATTGTTTGGGTAGATGTTTGCCTTCTAACATACTTCTCACCATATTCATGATGGTTCTATTCTTCCTTTCTACAGTTTCATTCTACTATGGAGTGTAGGGTGGCACCACCTCATGCACAACCCCTTCTTTCTCACATAATGTATCGAAATATTTTTACACATACTCTCCACCACCATCAGTCCTCAGAATCTTTATCTTTTGACCATAGATTTAAATTTGGCAAATACCTCGATCACTTCACTTTTTTTCTTGATTAGGTAAGTCCACAATTTTTGACTGAAATCATCTATGAACGTGACAAAGTATCTGTTAGCTCCAATAAAATCCACCTGGATAGGACCACATACATCAGAGTATATGACTTTGAGAATTTCCTTCAACTTGCTTTCTGCATCCTTGCTGAAGCTATTCTTATGTTGTTTTTCCTGAACACATTCTTCACACACTTCGCTTGGAATGTCAATTTCTAGTAATCCTGAAACCATATTTCTTCTCTTCAAATACATGATGTCTTTGAAATTTAGATGGCCAAGTCGATAATTCCATATCCATTCATCTCTACTGGATACAGTTGCAAGGCACTTAGGCTCCATCACATTAAGTTAAATCTTGAAGGTTCTATTCTGAGACATTGGAGCCTTTAAGATTAACCTACCACCTGAGTCGAGAACTCTCATTATCTTGTCTTTGATCGACACCTTGTAGTTCTTTTCAACCAACTGCTCTATGCTGAGCAAATTACTCTTCATGCCTGGTATATACAATACATTGGAAATTACAGACCTCTTGCCATCTTTCCTCATAATCAGAACATCACCTATACCTTTAGTTACTAGAGTATTGTCATTTGCAAATTTCACCATTATCTTCATTGAGGGCTTTATGTTGACAAACCAATCTTTCCTACCAGTCATGTGTGATGAGCATCCCGAGTCCAAGTACAATTGGTTCTGAAATCTTTCTTCATCTCTTGTTGTGACCATCAACAACATCTCTTCTTCTTCAAGTTTCGCCAGATTTACATCAGTTTCTTGATTCTTCTTCTTTTCTGGACAATCACTAAAATAGTGACCATACTTCTGACAATTGTAACACTGGATGTGACTTTTGCCAAATTTTCGACCACCGCCTCTTCCTCTACCTGCAGCACCACCTCTTTGGTTTCCTTGGTTCCAAGGTTTTCTCTGATTCGACTAGTTTCCTTCTTATTGATTTTGGCAAGTTGAATTGTTGTAGCCTCATCTTCCTTTGTTGCCATTCCAACTTCCTTTTCCTTTCTTTTCTTTTTTTGAATATGCTTGCAAAGTCATATCACTCTTCGACTTTCCTGCAGCTCTTTCATCCATCATTTGTTCATGATACTAAAGTGTCCCTTGAAGCTCTTCCTTTGTCAATGCAGACAAGTCTTTCAACTCTTCTATGGCTACTACCACGTGGTCGAACTTTGGAGTCAATGACCTCAAGATCTTTGCAACAACTAATCTTGATGTCAACACTTCTCCATATACCTTGATTTGATTCACTAGTTTAGTAACCCTAGTGAGGAAATCAATTATGCTCTCAATTTTTTCCAATTGAAGCAATTTATACATCCTTTTGTGAGTTTGTAACTTCACCTCTTTCACTTTCTCTGCGCCTCCAAATGATTTCTCCAATATTTCCCATGTTTCTTTCGCTGATTCTACATCACTAATATTTTCAAAGTTATCTGGATCAACACATTGATGGATTATAAAAAGAGCTTTATAATTTTTCTTCTTCAATTATTTATATGCAGCCTTTTCTTGATCTGTCGCGTTTTCTGCAAGTGATGCTACTCCTCCCTTCACAAGATCCCAAAGATCTTGATAACAGAAAACCACCTTTATCTTGTACCAATTCTCATAATTGGAAGGTTCGCCAGAAATTTTCCATTTGGACGATTCAGCGTCGTCGTGATTTTCTTCTCTCGAATCACAATCGGAGCTCTAGATACCAAATGTTGGAATTAACCCAAAATATTTTGAGAAGTCCTAATCAATCTTGACTTTAAGAAATATTATGCACTAAAATGGTTAATGAAAATAAACGAGAAAGAAATAAAGGAAGAGTTTGACAAAATTAAAGGAAGAAGAGAATGATTTTTCAACTGTGGAATCTCCGGCAACAAACTGTGGAAAACTTCTTATATTCACTTTGCAACGGCAAACTTCTGTGAATACAATTTATTACAAAATAGAGGTTACTCCCTCTATTTATAATAGAAGAAAGCCCAAAATTACAAAATCCCAAAAATTACTATGTTTGGTCTAAGTCGAAATTTTGTGTCAAACAACCTGCTTCGACACTTCGACATCTACAA
Organism: Lathyrus sativus; assembly: GCA_963859935.3. Taxonomy (NCBI): domain Eukaryota; kingdom Viridiplantae; phylum Streptophyta; class Magnoliopsida; order Fabales; family Fabaceae; genus Lathyrus; species Lathyrus sativus. The sequence continues at coordinate 652,728,432 of OZ012739.1, read as the reverse complement.
CTCGACACACACACCCCTTAGGCTAATTTCGACTAATCCTTGTTTCTGTCGAGCTACACTACTTCGACACAAGGAATTACAATCTCAACAAATTTAACCACTTATTTAATTAATAAAAGTCACAAAAATATGCCTAACAACAATTAACATGAAACGCACGACAAAACAACACAGAAAACTCAACTCATCAGCTAGAAAAGCATCCACTAACATTGCAGCTTAAGTAAAATAGTATATTCACATCCTTAAGTGTACATTGAGTCTCTTAAGACATCACTATAAGATAGCACTACATGTTAGCTTTCCAACTTTCACACCGCGCATCAAACGGAATTATGGAACTCCATTTACACCATTAATTTTCCACTGAAATAAATATGCATGTTTTGAACTAATCCATTCGTGTTCACTTTGTTTCTTTCTTTTATTTTAAACGCTTGTTTAAGTGGAATCCGGGGAGGATGACGAAATCGAAAGACGTGTAAGCTTCCGATTGTATGCTCTTGGATGGAAAAACCTGTTGACGATATACAAGCATTGTTTCAAATCCACAAACACCAAAGATATAAGGAAGATAATCCCTTGTCAGCCCCTTTGAGCCTTGTAGTAGGAGTTTTTTTTTCTGAAAAACGGAAAAAACCTTTATCTTAACCTGGGGCAGGGTAGGTGTCAGTTAATTTGACCAAGAGTTCAAATTACGAAAGGAGTGTCCGTTCGAGGATCAATCACACCTGTATAGGTCGTGCCTAAAGAACCACAATGGTTAAACCTTGCCGATAAGGAGTGAAACAGTCACAATCGTTTTAACAAGTCAGACAAGCCGGTGTTACATGATCTATTAGAACAAAAGAAAAAAGAGAAAGAAGAAAGCCCGCTAAGTCGAATCTTAAAAACAAGCGACTTAGGCAAAAACTAGGGCACCCTGCTGGACTGCAAAATCAAAAAAAGAAACTCTGAGGAGTTAGTCCAGGCGAAAGTTAGGGGAAAACGAAAACGGAAAAAACGAAAAGACGAAAAGGATTACAAAAAGAAGAATGAAATCGTGTGACTCCAGGCACAACGAAGATGAAAAAGCGAGTGATTGTCACTCTAAAAAGCGTGTGATGTCCTGAACTATCACTCCTATACAACCTTTGAAAGGTGAGCGCTAAGGTCGAATTAGCTTAACGTTAAAATAAATTTTGAGCCTTTATCCTTTGTTTATTAAACCGTGAACCCGACCACGTTACAACCCGGAAAAGTCCTAATTGAAACAAGTTTAGTTTGAGAGCATACTTCGGTAAAGACCACATCGAAACTGACTCCTAAAAAAGGATTCCCCTTGCAGTGTTGTATTAGTTTTGACATTTTTTTGATAATTGATTCGTTCATTATATGTCATAAGTTTTTCCAGTGAACAGGATTGGATTTCAAAAACTGTCATATGCATTGCATTTAATATATCTTTTATGCAGAACAATTTGTTTTACTCGCGAGTAAGCGCTTGACAGCAGGAAAGTTTCCACAGTGGAAAGTTTGATCAGGATAGAATGCAGAATGCCCGAATACTCCGTGAGCCAAGGTAAGCCGTATCAAATGATCCCCAATGAAGTCAGCCATCTGGGGAAATCAGGTCGAGATTCGGTAAATCTCTCGTAGTCAGAGGCACTACTACGAATCAGCCAGTCAGGGGCAAAGTCATTACAAGACTGGGGCAGGCCACCCTGAGAGCACAAAGGCTATTGTTGATCAGAAGGCAATTAATCTGAAACACCTCTTCGAGGTTCGAAATGCGAAAGTAGTTCATATCTAACCATCAGGGTACGGAGATTGCAATGCCCTTTTAGGGGAAGATTTTACGAAGATCCCATGAGCTGGGAGCAAAAGTAGAAGCGAAGGAAATGTTCCTCTTTGCTTTATCGGGGTTTACCAGAAATTGATGCAGGGTCAGGGGCAAGCCATCTTGAAGTCGGTTTGTGGCAAGTTTGCCTTTTCAAGTTGAAATATTTGGACTGGGGAATTGTCGTTACCTTTGCAGTAGATATCCAAGGGATCATGTTCCCCAGCCAGAGTCCTTTAACACAGGAGGAGACTCTATGTGAAACTTATTCCTCCCTAGCAGACGGAATTTGCTTTTCCTCCCCGGCAGATGGAAGTCGAAGTTTTTATCCCCAGAAGAGTTGGGATTGAATCCGCGCAAGATTATATTATCCTCAGCAATTCAAGATTGACTTATTCGGTAGGATAAAGTCATCCCCAGTGAGGCAAGATTGATATCCCCAGCGGAGTGTGCATTCCCGGTGGTTGGTTATGAATATATTTACTCCCCAGAGAGCCCCCGCAAAGTACAATCAGAGTATACAAATCAATTCCCAGCTGAGTATCCCCAGCATGATTAATCCCCACAGAGCACGATCAGGTTGTCAGTGGTTTGAAAGGAGCATCCCCGTGCAGGACCGTCCTTTCTGTCTCCAGCAGGTTGTGTTTCCTCAGACAGGATGATCATCCTCAGCAAAGGTCGCAACTCAGGGCTTGTGAGCTATTCCCCAGCAGGATGGTTATCCCCAGCGGAGTTGGTTTCACCTTTTCGGCATTTATTTTGCTGGAATAATTCTGTGATACCTGGTTATCCCCAGCGGATTCGGTTTTGTCTTCAGCATTTATTTTGCTGGAGCACCTCCTTGCATTTGCATATATCATCATATTTGCATCTACTCAAATGCGTAGCATTTCCATGCCGTATGGAGCATTACGCCATTGTCAAACATATGCATCTTGAAACATAAGCCAGGTTGTTTACCTCTTTGTTTTCAGGTGTTTTTCCCTACAGGTAATTAAAGTTCTTGTTCAGGAAGGTGTCCAGATGTTCAAATTTGTGGCGCGAGATACGCGATGATAGTGTTTGCCCTGTCATATACTCCCCTATCATAGTTGCTTGGTTAAGTTTCTCTTCTCCCCCAGCGGAGTTCTTCTCAGGTTGCTGTTACGTCAACATTAAAGGATTTCGTGGTTTAGACTTTTGGAGTTATCACCCGTGGTTTCCCCAGTAGAGTTTTTCCCTATCAGAGTTGCTTGGTTAAGTTTCTCTTCTTCCCTAGTGGAGTTTTCTTCAGGTTGCTGTTACGTCAGTATTGAAGATCTTGAAGTTGTTACCTGTTGTCGAAATAGGTGTTTGACGGCTGTCGTCAGAATTTCCCCGCAGAGTTGTTGGTTCAAGTCTTCGGGTTCGCACTTTTATTTAGTGCTTTTCCCACTTCTTCGAAAATGGAAGGTTGACGTGATGGTTCAATGGTCGACGTGATGGTTCGACAGTTTTCACTTTTATTTAGTGCTTTTCCCGCTTCTTCGGAAATGGAAGGTTGACGTGATGGTTCAACGGTCGACGTGATGGTTTGACAGTTCGCACTTTTATTTAGTGCTTTTCCCGCTTCTTCGGAAATGGAAGGTTGACGTGATAGTTCAACGGTCGACGTGATGGTTCGACAGTTCACACTTTTACTTAGTGCTTTTCCTGCTTCTTTGGAAATGGAAGGTTGACGTGATGGTTCAACGGTCGACGTGATGGTTCGACATTTCGCACTTTTATTTAGTGCTTTTCCCGCTTCTTCAGAAATGGAAGGTTGACGTGATGGTTCAACGGTCGACGTGATGGTTCGACAGTTCGCACTTTTATTTAGTGCTTTTCCCGCTTCTTCAGAAATAGAAGGTTGGCGTGATGGTTCAATGGTCGACGTGATGGTTCGACAGTTTGCACTTTTATTTAGTGCTTTTCTCGCTTCTTCAAAAATGGAAGGTTGACGAGATGGTTCAACGGTCGACGTGATGGTTCGACAGTTTGCACTTTTATTTAGTGCTTTTCCCGCTTCTTCAGAAATGGACGGTTGACGTGATGGTTCGACAGTTCACACTTTGGTTGACGTGATGGTTCGGCAGTTCACGCTTTGGTTGACGTGATAGTTCAACGACTCGCGCTTTTATTTAGTGTTTTTCCCGCTTCTTCGAAAATGGAAGGTTGACGTGATGGTTCAACAGTCGACGTGATGGTTCGACTGTTCGCGCTTTGGTTGACGTGATGGTTCAACAGTCGACGTGATGGTTCGAGAGTTCGTGCTTTGGTTGACGTGATGGTTCAACAGTCGACGTGATGGTTCGACGGTCGACGTGATGGTTCGACAGTTCGCGCTTTGAGTTAGTGCTTTCGCCCGCTTCTTCGGAAATGGAAGGTCGAGGATGATATTTAGATATGGTCTTTTGACGGTGCCTGCTTATTGTGACATATTTCGGGAGGATTGATGGTGTTAATCCAGTTTGTTGATTTGATGCCTGTGGCGTCACGCAGGTGGTTGATGATGAAATTAAGTCAGTTTTTATCAGATGATTGATCAATTGTCGCCGTGACAACCAGATTCAGTTTTCTAGATATTGTTTCCCAAGCAGTTTGCGCAGTTTATTTCTGCGGTTGGCAAATTTCCAAGTTCTTTAGTATTCAATCGTCTTCTACCTCGATTGTTTGAAAGTTGTTCGCTTTTCATCCAGTCGGGTCCAAGCCGCCTGAATAGGGGCAGCTGTTGTACCCCAAAATTTGCCCAACCTTTATTCTCACTTGGTTTATCTTTCATTGCATTAGAATATCATAGTTCTAGCATTTGCATAGTATAACATCCTTCATTTATCAAGGGATCAAGTGTGATTTATGTCAATAGAAGCCTAGCCAAAGGTTTTACTCAAGCTTGAGGAGTCTTTAAGGTCATCATGAAGAGGGTTGTGTCCTTGAGAAGCTTAGTTGCTTGTATGGGGTTCATCTCCTAACTGGGGAGTCATTTGAAGATCATCAGAGGTTTGTGAAGCTTTTATTGTGGATATGGTATGTGAATAGAGCTCATAGAGTGCATAGAGGGTCATAATAGAGCTCAGACAAGTGTTTGTGTCAAGTACAAGAGCCACAGTTGAAGTTGGTGCAACTAGGGTTTCATCTGGTTAACCCTAGGTCAAATATGCAAATTGAAGAGAGTCAAAGCCTACTTCTAGGTCATGTTATTCATGGAATAATATATTAAAGCATGTGAGATGTTGTTTCAAGAACAAATCAAGAAGAATCAAGAGTGGTTGAAGTTGCTAAGTCAGGGTTCCTAGGGTAAAATCCCATGCTTAGTGCCTAACTTCAAAGCCATGTAAGTCAAGATAAAAGCCTCATATGACTTTGGGCCAAACATGAGACTTGTAGAGTATGTTCATAACTTTAATTTGAGTACTAGAAGTCATCCTTATGATTTGTAGAACTCAAGTTATGAGACAGACAAGTTACATGTCATCAGATGCATCTGAAATTTGTCTGTGAAAGTCAACTAACTTCCAAGCTACTTTTTACCTAGAAGGAAGTTTCACATGACCTTTTGATAAACATGAAAGTTGTCCCTCATGATATTAGCTTTCTAAAAAGACCTAGAAGTCCTCATTCTTATTTGTGGAGCTCAAGTTATAAGCTTTGCAAGGCAGGGGTATTTTGGGAAAGTAAGATTATAGGCCATTTTGTGTTGTAGGTCAATTTCTCCATCTTGCACTTCTCAAATGAAGTTTTGTCCAACATGAAACTTGCTCGAAATGGGATTTTCAGGTCAAACATGGATCAAGGAGAGATTGATTTGGCTTGTAGCAAGATTTGATTCAAGGGTGCTTTGAAAAGAGGAATTAAAAGGCAGTAAACTTGAAAAATCCAAAATAATTCACAATGGTTCAAACAATGGCAAATTGGTACATATTTTGATTGAAAATGAAATTCTAAACACAATGACATTGTTAGAATTTCAATTTGAGTCATATTTAATGGTCATTTTATGGATTGCTTCAAAAGGATGTTACATACCCAAAATCATACCATTAAGCTCCAAACCAATTTTCACAAGTCAAAGTCCAAACCTTACCTTGGGATCCAAGCCTAAGGAGTACTTAAGTGATCTACTCCAAACCAAAAAGGGGGGAATCCACACAATTTTCATTTTTCATTTTCAAGAATTCTCTCACTTTCTCAATTCTCTCAATTTCTTCATTCTCCAAACCCTCACTCATAGCTCCTCATCATCGGATCCATTGATTTTTCATTGAAATCAATGGAATCTTGAGCATAAACCTCCATTCATCACCATTATCGGATCAAGTTTCATAATCAACTTTCGTGCAAATTGAAGTTGGATATTGGAGCGTAAGTTGTAGGCACTTATTCGGAGCAATTCGGATTCGAAGTGTTCGATATTCATCTTCTTGCAAGAATTATTGTGGATCTTGAATTTTTCCATCTAATCTTGTTCGGATATTTGCAAATTCACTTGATCAACGATCACCGGATCAAATCTCCGATCCGTAGGTTGGTTTTCCGATTTAGTTTAACCATTTGATTGTTGCATTAAAATTCTGTTTTGTGTGATGTTTGATTTTAATTCCTAAAAAATAGTAAAAATGCTTAGAAAAATATGAGAAAATTCTGGGATGATCCTTATCATGTCTATAATTCTGGTGTGCAATTAGATTTTAGTTGTTTAATTTTCAATTTGATTTCATTTTTCTCCTTTAGTTGGATAATAAAATGCCAAAAACTGCATAGTTTCTTGCCGATTTTTGTTCTGGAGTTTGGTATAGAATTTGGACTTAATTCTTTGCTGGTTTGTTATAGACATATTAAGGAACTCCCAGAAATTTTTAGGGTAATTTTTAGGTAGGTTTAGGTTCTTTTTTGAACTAGATCTTTAGAGGCTTCCCCACTTGATTTCCATTTTGACCACTTTTTGTGTGTGATTTCTTTAGTGCCTTTAAGCATAGTTTTAGGATCTGGTTTTTCTACTATAGATCCATAAAATGCTTAGTCTCCCCTAGAAATAATCATAGAATTTTAGGATTATATTTATTATTTTAGATGGAATTAACAATTAGACTAGTCATAACATGCTTTCAACCTACTCTTCCCATTTGATTAATTTCAATAATAATTTTTAGATCAAGATAAATTGTTCATTTCTTTTGGATGTTGTTATATACATGATAAACCTCTGTTTGATTGATTGTGTTGATTTAATTTGGAGTTTTGAGTTCCTTTTGCATAGCTTTTTGTAGCTTTGTTTTAATTAGGGATTAAAGAGAGCCTTAATGGTTTGCTTTCTTTCTTCAAATAAATATGGTTGGCTTCACTTGCCTTCCATCTTATCCTATGATGCAAAGTCCTCACATGAAAGCCCATCTCTCCTTTGGAGGGATGTATGGCATATCATGATGAGTAGAACTTTTGAGGATACTTTTCATGGATGCATGGTTGAGTGCCATGATGGATACCTTTGGTATACATCATGCTTCCCATCATCATACCTTCATCTTGTTGATTCCTTTCCTTGTTGGAGCATTGTTAAAGCATGAAGATGGAGCATTGTATTCCTTCCCTTGAAGATGATGTGGACTTGAAGAACTTTTACAGACTGTAGGCGGGATTGCTGTCAGAGAGTGGCTTTGATGTGAAGTTGTTGATTTGCTTTCTTGACAGTCTGTTTTGCTGGATTGCTTTGATGTATTGATGTGACTTGATTGGATTGTTGCATTAGTAATAGGCTTCATGTAGATGATCATAGGCCTAAGAGAATCCTAAGGGTTGAGCTTCTCCCCTTGCTTGTTTTCATTAGAGGTTGATTGTTTCCCTCTGCTTGCTTTTTACTGTGTGGCTTTGCTTGCTGGTTTAAGGTCGAGCTTCTCCCTTGCCTGTGTGGTGTGTGGCCTTTGTGCCTTGATTGTTTAGAAGTTGATCTTGGCTCCTTCTGCTTGTGTGATGCATTGCATGCATTTTATTTACAACAACTTGTTTACAGTAATCTTTCTTGTAAAGTTTTTCTGTTTACTTTTGTTTCCATTGCCATGTTCCCCTAGGAACTCTGACTTCTCTTATTCAAGAGAAGTTATGACAGATATTAGGATTCTAACCATGCATGATAACATTAGTTAGTTTCCCTTTTAACCACAACCGTAGGACGAATATTGCATGATAACTGTAGAATCGAGTTAGTTTCCCTGTAGAGAGTCTGTTTCTCTTCTCATCTTCAAATACAGTTAAAACACTTAATAAAGGTTAACACGTGTTGTGCGTTACGAGCCTTATGCTACTCGAGAAAGAGTTGTGGGAGGGTTTCCCTCACATAAATCAAGTGTTTAGTGTGGTACCCTTTGGGTGACATGCGACACATTCACTCTCAAGTCCAAGTCTTTAGTGCAACACGAGTTACAAAGAAAACTCAATTCACTTCTTCCGTAAAAGACTTCAAAAACAAACGTCAAATCCTTTTTGTCCTCTTGGACTTCTTAAATCATGAAAACTCTTTTCTTAAAGGAGAGTTCTGTTAACTTTCAGTTCTACCGCAAACGGTAATGCCTAAGTCTCCAAAGGTCAAGCTGCAAACACCAACTGCTGGAACTGTCTGTTAACTTTACTTGGATAAAAAAACAGCTGAACAAACTTGTGTTCTTCGTAGCCCGAACTACATTTGCTCTGATCTTTCGCGCTGTGTGAAAGTACGTAGGCACGAGATGCGATATCTCGGCGAGCAACCTTTCCCCCCTTCACCCGTAGTTAGGCGAACTACGTTGACTCTGATTTCTCGTTCCAGACGGGAATACGTAGGCATAAAGTGCGACGCTTTGCCGAGTCCTTTTCTTTTATTTTCAGACCAGCCTGTAGATAGATAGTTTAAACACACCCTTTTCCGTTAAACAACAAGCGTGGATCCCATCGAGTACGATGGACGTGAGGGGTGCTAATACCTCCCCCTTGCGTAACCGACTCCCGAATCTAGACTTGGTTGCGATGACCTTATCTTATACTTTTTCGTCAGGTTTTTTCCTATCGTTTCCTTTCCCGTTCTGAGGGATAAATAACGAAAGGTTGCGACTCTTCTGTCATTACCGGCACCTTATTTTCGCAGTAGCGACACATTACACTTAATGTGTAACCGGTTCCAAGCATGAAAAACAGCCTAGTAACCTATTTTTCACCATTGGAAGCCTTCCAAACCTTCAATTTCAATTTTGTAAAAAGTTTCAATCTCAGAATTTAGCACACAACAATTATCCAAGGATTAAAACAATAAACTCACAATATATCACAAATTGAAATCAACAAAATCATGTATTTTCATCAAAATCATATCACTCACGTGAACACATACTTAATCGATATTCACAAACAGAGGCACGCAAAATTTGTGTAAAAATCAATGCACGAAAATCATAACATTTACTTCAACTACATCATATTATCATACAAATTTCATTCATCTCATCAAACATCCATCAATGAAAAAAAGAGAGAAAAATCTAATGGGGATTAAAGACTTCCCCTACCCAACCATGCAATCAACACGATATTTATAGTAATCTCCTACCTCAGATTTTCAGCAATGAACAATGGCTTCTTCAAACTTTATCTTCTTCTTCCCAAAACCCTTGTCTTTTCTCTCTACTTTCTCTTTTCTACGTATGGTCAAATATTAGGCTCCTTAATCTATTATTATTCTAAAAACCTAATTTAATCTCTTATTAATTCTACCTTTACTCAACTCCTTTTATCTTTCTCCTCCTTAGTCACTTAATTTTTACTATTTCTAATTTTCACTCCAACTCTTACTATTTTATCTATTTCATATTTAATTTAATAATAGTCCTCATTATTTTAATTATCTACTTAAATAGTTAAGTAATTAACTCTATTTCTACTAACTCCCAACTACCACATAAACATATCAAATCACTATTTGCATATAAAATTTATTTAAATAACTGAATAAATCACAAAACTAATTAAATAAATAATTTAAATAAACGGGGTGTTACATTATCCTGTAAATATTGATATGTCTATCTATTTTGTTGTAATGCAAACATCCCCTTTCTCCACTGTTTTGAATAGTAAGCATTGTTTTCTGTTTGATTGTGATCAAATAGTTTTCGCTAAAATTGATCAACAAACAAACATTTTCTATCCAGAACTATGTAGTCTTGAGTTCTCCATAACACCTCGAGATATGTAGGAGCGAAATTCAAAGTCTCTTAAGGCACCCTAATAAAAAATTTATTTTTTGTCCTTCTCTCTTTTTCTCAAACTTTGATAACTTAAGGAAAGCATACAAATGAAAGCTAACATTCTAATCGTAATGCTAACTAAATGGTTTCTGTTGAGTATTGTGAGAGTGCTAATACCTTTCCATTGTATAATCGACTCCTGAATTCGAAATTGATTGTGACGACCATTTTTTCTTTTAAGGATTGTCGTTATTTCTCCTTACCCTTTTTGGAATAAATAATGTTCGGTAGCGACTCTATTATTATCCACGAGAGAGCGATGCACTCGTAGGTCGTATTTTTTGCGATGCGACAAGCAATACGTGACTTCCATAGTTTATAATATTTTCGTGCACTCTTGTGTATTATGTTTGCATGATATATAATTATTAAGGTGAGGAATCTTAGAGTAACAATTCAGGCTAATTCGTATGACCGAGAGGACTTCTGAGATAGGAGAACTCCACTAAAATAGTTAATTATCACCTCGTTGTTATCATAATCTTTTACAAGTGAGCAGTCGACAGTGAAAGGTAAAGAAAATATGACTTTATGACACTTTCTAGAAGACTTTTATCTTAACTCGTTTTGTTTCGTGTTTGATGTATTTGTGATGACTCTATGTTACTTTTGTACTATTTTGGCATACCAAGCATTTTGAATGCAGGATATATGTACTTATGTAACTTTCTACTATTTCTTTTGTTTTTGTACCATGTATTAACAACTTAATTGTGTGATTCTAGACACACATATTTTTAGGTTGTTACAATTAATTTTGTCTTGATTATCTTATTTATGTGAGACAAAAGACATTAGGTAGAGTAATGGTTTTACTAAGATTATGTTGTCTTTATGTGATATTGTGTTCTACTTGTTTATGGTTTGATCCAGTGTTATGTATGTTGTGTACTATGTACGAATGCATTAGAATGAGAGATGTTGCATGTATGACTAAACTTTTTCAAGAAGGGGAGTTGGTCTATTCTTATTTAGTCTTTTGACCGGGGTCAGACCTAGGAGTAGGCCATCAAAGCTATTGCCTAGAGCAACAATTTTTTATTTTTTATTTTTTATTTATGATTTTAATTAATTATATATTTTTTAAAACTACTTTTTATTTTTTTTAGTAAATTACTTTTTTAATCATTTTATATATCAGTTAAATAATAACACCTATCTAAAATATATGATAATATCAACCATTTAAAATATGTATTGTTTAATTTATTAATTAAAAAACCACACATATAGATCACAAATTTCTTAGTTCTTTAACATAACGATATCTAAGTACTTTTTTAAATAATTTTGGAATTGTTTTTCAATTATGATCTTTTTTCAAATAATAAGAAAAGTGTTTAGTTGAGTTCATTTGATTATTAATTAAAAATAAAATATTAAATAAAATTGATTATAATAGTTTAATGCATTTTACATCCGAAAAAATCTAAAACATATTAATTTTAGAAAAATATTTTTATTATACTAAAAATGTTTAATTTTAAATTTCATTTCACATTTCTAGATGTGTTAGACTGATCATCCTGTTTTTAACTATTTAATATTTTGTTTTTGTGATATATATATATATATATATATATATATATATATATATATATATATATATATATATATATATATATATATATATATATATATATATATATATATATATATATATATATATATATATATATTTGAAAAGCAAATTGAATTAAGAGGGGTACTAGGTGTACCCCAACCCAATTATACGAGAGCAAATAATAAAAAAAAACAACAGAAATCAAATACACAAATCTAGATACTTACAACATTTCAACCAAAGCATATCTTTGCCAAAATCAATAGAAAAAGAAAACCATTTCCAAATTCTAAACTTAATCAAATAGAGCAACTCTTCAGCCTATATGCTCGCTCCTTCAAAAGAATCATGTTTCTAATAACCAAATACTCCAACAAGTCCACGACCAAACCAATCTACCTATCTTTCGCATACCCTCCAATCTCAAACTCTTCACAAATGATTTACAATGATTTACCGGACTAAAAAAAACTAAAGAAAAATCATAATTCAACCAAGAACAAACCAACCTCCAAATGTCAGAACTAAACTCACAAAGAAAAAAAGATATCCAATGTTTTCATCCTCTAAGAAACGTAAAGGACATACCAAGTTATGGATAGAAACAAGAACCTTCTTCCTATGTAATTGATATTTAGTTTGAAGCTTGTTAATAAAAAGCCGCCACAAAAAAATTGAATTTTGGAAGGTATTTTCTATTAGAATATTAATAGTAATTCATATTTATTTAGTTGTACTATTTTCCTTAGCCCCTAAGTTTGTTAAGAGGGTATGTTAGTATTTTATCTTATTCTAGTAACCCTAGTTTTAGCTTATAAATAGGGTGACAATCATTGTAACTTTCATCATGTTTTTGTAGCCGTCATTCTTAATAGAATATTTCCTTTGTTCATCATTTATTCACCTTTGCACCAACAATTGGTATCTAGAGCTCCGGTTCAGATTCATTGGGAAACACGGGAAACACGAGTGAACGTGAGGTCTTGTGTGTTTGATTTTGATTCTTAGATTCATGTTGAATCTTGAACAAAATCTGATCAGAATTTTATTCTGTGGGTTGGGAAACACTGTGTGAGAAATCTGAGTGTATTGTGCAAGGTAGAAGATGAACGGAAACGGCAACATGAACACCAAACTTCCAGTATTTGATGGTAAAAACTGGAATCGTTGGATGATCCAAATGCGTGTACTATTTGGTGCTCAAGATGTTCTAGATCTTGTCACTGATGGTTATGTTCCAGTAGCAGCAAATGCAATAGATGAACAAAAAAACGCGCAGAAGGAAGTAAGGAAGAAGGATCAGAAAGCATTGTTCTTCATTCATCAATGTGTGGATGTAAATGTGTTTGAGAAGATTGCAGATTCAACAACAGCAAAGGCTGCGTGGGACACACTGGTGAGATGTTATGGTGGTGACGCATCAGTGAAGAAGGTGAAGCTTCAGTCCTTGAGAAAGCAATATGAGAATCTCAACATGAAGAATAATGAGAAAGTCTCTGAATACATCTCCAGAATGATTCTGATCACTAATGAGATGAAGGCGTGTGGAGAAACTCTTTCAGAAGAAACAATCATGGAGAAAGTATTGAGATCCCTTACTCCTCAATTTGATTACATTGTGGTAGCAATAGAACATTCCAAAGATCTGAGCACCATGAGAATTGAAGAGCTGCAGAGCAGTCTAGAAGCGCAAGAGTTGCGTTTGACTGAGAGAACTTCTGAAAAGGAAGTAGAGCAGCAAGCTCTGAAAGCAACTTCTGATAGGAGGTATCAGAAGCAGTCAGAAGCCAGGAGAAGATCTGATGGTGGTCAGAAGTCAGAAAGCTCAACCTCTGATAGACAAAAGAATGCTCAGAAGGGAAAAGAGAAGTATGACAAGAAGAAGATCCAATGTTACTGTTGTAAGAAGTTTGGTCACTTTGCTAGAGACTGTTGGTCAAACAAGGAGAGAAAATCAAAAGAAGCAAATATAGCCAGAAGTTCTGATGACGAATTTGTGCTATTGATGGCTTCTGAATCTGATAATATGGATCTGATAGACTGGTGGTATATGGACACTGGCTGTTCAAATCATCTTACTGGAAACAAGAAATGGCTAGTTGACTTTGACTCTGAAAAGAGAACAAAGATCAGATGTGCTGATGACAAATATCTTAATGCAGAAGGTATGGGAAATGTCAGAGTGATTCTGAACAATGGGAAAACAACATTGATTCAGAACGTGTGGTATGTACCTGGAATCAGAAGCAATCTGATGAGTGTGGGACAATTAATTGAGAAAGGTTTTTCAGTTACCATGAAGGATAATCTTCTGAAGCTGTATGACTGCAATCAGAAGTTGATTATGGAGTCAGAACAAGGAAGGAATAGAACATTCAAGGTGAATGTCAGAACTGCAGACTCAGAATGTCTTAGTGCAACATGTGCTGAGAAGGAGAGTGAGCTGTGGCACAGAAGATTTGGTCATTTGAATTTCAGAAGCTTAAAACATCTGAATTCAAAGAAGTTGGTACATGGAATTCCTGCAATTAAGAAGCCTGAAAAATCATGAAAAGTTTGCATGGAAGGAAAACAACCACGATTGCCATTTGCGTCAAAAGCTGCTCCAAGAGAAAAATATGCCTTGGGAGTTGTACATTCTGATGTGTGTGGTCCATTTCCAGTAGCATCAATTGGAGGAAATAAGTACTTTGTGTTGTTTGTTGATGAATTCACAAGAATGACATGGGTATCCCTTATTAAATTTAAACATGAGGTGTTTGATGAATTCAAGAAGTTCAGAATGAAGGCTGAGAATCAGAGTGGTCAGAAATTGAAGATTTTTAGAACTGACGGTGGAGGTGAGTATAACTCCAAAGAGTTCCAGAAGTTCTGTGAGGAGAATGGAATTGAGCATGAGGTTACTGCTCCTTATACCCCTCAACACAATGGTCTTGCTGAAAGAAGAAACCGCACTTTGCTTGATATGGTGAGAAGCATGCTAAAGGAGAAGAAGCTTCCTCAGAAGCTCTGGGGAGAAGCTGTTGCCACTACAACGTATGTACTCAACAGATGTCCTACGAAGAAGTTGAAGGAAATAGTTCCTATGCAGAAGTGGACTGGAGACAAGCAAAGTGTTAGTCATCTGAAGGTGTTTGGTTCTGTTTGCTATAAACATGTTCCAGAAGCCAGAAGGCAGAAGCTGGATGATAGAAGCAAAGTGATGATTTTGATAGGGTACCACAGTACAGGTACATACAAGCTCTATTGTCCAGAAACCAATAAAATTGAATTCAGCAGAGATGTGATTGTGAAGGAATCAGAAGTTTGGAATTAGGATAAGTCTCAATCTGATTCTGATGTTAGAACTCCTGAAGAAAGGTCATAGTTAAGAATTTCTGAAGTTGAAGTAAACTCTGACGTTGGTTCTAACTCTGATAGTGATTCTGACTCTGGAGAAGACTCAGAAGATGAAGGTGACTCTGATGATCCAGACTCTGATGGTAATCCAGATTCTGGTGGAAATCCAGACTCTGAAGATGGCCAAGACTCTGAAAATATGCCAGATCTTGAAGATGGTCAAAGCTCTAGAGGAAGTCAACCATCTGAAGCTGGAAACTCTGAAGCTCAAGACTCTGAACAAGTTCAGAGACCACAAAGAATTAGAAGCGTTCCCAGAAGATTTGCAGAATTTGACATGCTGCAAGACACTGAAGTAGACTCTGAAGGAGAAGTTATTCAGTGTGCCATGTTACTAGACTCTGAACCTATAAGTACAGAGGAGGCTCTTAAGCTGAAGCTCTGGCTGAAGGCCATGAAAGAAGAACTTGATGCTATAGAGAGAAACAAGACTTGGAAGCTGACAGAACTTCCAAAAGACAAGAAAGCCATCAGCGTCAGATGGGTTTTCAAGCAGAAGTTAAAGCCAGATGGTTCAATTGGCAAACATAAAGCAAGGTTGGTAGCCAGAGGTTTTCTACAGAAACCTGGGCTGGATTATTCTGAAGTGTTTGCACCTGTAGCAAGACATGAAACAATCAGAATGGTGATTGCAATAGCTGCTAACAGGAATTGGCCTCTGATGCATTTAGATGTAAAATCTGCATTTCTGAATGGTCCATTAGAAGAAGAAGTTTACGTGTCACAACCTCCTGGATTTGTGAAAAAGAATCAGGAAGGGATGGTGTACAGATTATACAAAGCTCTATATGGATTGAAACAAGCGCCCAGAGCTTGGAATCAGAAGATTGATTCATTTTTCAAGAAGCAAGGCTTTCAGAAATGTGAGATGGAGTACAGTGTCTATGTTCAGCATACTTCTGAAGGCAATATGACTCTGGTATGTTTATATGTTGATGATATACTGCTAACTGGAAGTTCTGAACAGGAGGTAGCCAAGTTCAAGAAGGTTCTAATGAATGAATTTGAAATGACTGATCTAGGCAAAATGACATACTTTCTAGGGATAGAGCTCAGATATTCTGAGAAAGGTATCATTTTGCATCAGCTCAAGTATGAATTAGAACTTCTGAAGAGATTTGAACTGAAGAATTGTAAGATTGCTGTCACACCTTCAGATACAAATCAGAAACTGGATTTTGACTCTGATGGAAAGGATGTGGACGCTACAATCTTTAAACAGTTGGTTGGTTCTCTGAGGTATCTGTGCAATACCAGACCTGATATTTGCTACTCTGTTGGGATGGTTAGTAGGTTCATGAGTAAACCTAAGTGGTCCCATTACCAAGCTGCTGTCAGGATTCTAAGGTATATCAAGGGAACTCTGAAGTATGGAGTGTTGTTTCCTTCTGGAAGAAAGGATGAGTCAGAACTTCTGAGCTATTCAGATTCTGATTGGTGTGGAGACAGAGTTGACAGAAGAAGTACATCTGGGTACTTGTTCAAATTTCTGGGAGGTCCCATTTCTTGGTGTTCCAAGAAGCAACCTGTTGTGGCGTTATCAACATGTGAAGTTGAATACATTGCAGGTGCTGTTACTGCATGCCAAGCTGTGTGGATTCTGAATCTGTTGCAGGATCTGAAGATTAAAGTAGACAAACCTCTGAAGTTGATGATTGACAACAAGTCTGCAATCAATCTTGCCAGAAGCCTAGTGTTGCATGGGAGAAGCAAGCATATTGAGACCAAGTATCATTTTTTGAGACATCAAGTTCAGAGTGGAGTGTTAGAAGCTGTACACTGCAGCACTCAGAAGCAGTTGGCAGATGTTTGACGAAAGCTATCAAGACTGATCAATTTCTCAGACTAAGGGATGGAATTGGTGTTACAAGTTTTGATGGAATATGAATTAAGGGATGGTATTAGAATATTAATAGTAATTCATATTTATTTAGTTGTACTATTTTCCTTAGCCCCTAAGTTTGTTAAGAGGGTATTTTAGTATTTTATCTTATTCTAGTAACCCTAGTTTTAGCTTATAAATAGGGTGACAATCATTGTAACTTTCATCATGTTTTTGTAGTCGTCATTCTTAATAGAATATTTCCTTTGTTCATCATTTATTCACCTTTGCACCAACATTTTCCACTTCCAAACAACATTGATAGCTTGCAAAATTTCTGGCTCGATCACCTGAGTCTCCTAATCCGTAGCAGCTAGAACTTCATAACTATTTTTAACCGAAAAACCACCGACATTTTTCTACTAAACATTAGGAAAAATATCATTTTTAGTCCTCTATATTAACCTCGCGATTCATTTTGGTCCTTTAATTTTAAAAAGGTCTATATTGATCTCTTAACTCTTCAAAATGTTTCATATTAGTCTTTTTTGTCCTATTAGCAACAGAAAAATTCAAAAATTAGTTGTTAAAGTCGTCGCAAATTAGACAAAAATGATTAATATGAAACGTTTTGAAGAGTTAAAGGACCAATATGGACATTTTTAAAATTAAGGGAGCAAAATAAACCTCGAAGTTAAGATGGACTAAAAAGAGTATTAAGTTTTAAAATTATTATTTATTATGTTAAATTCTGAAATTTTATTTATTTTATTATTTTATAGTATTTATTATAAATATATTTTATTAAAATGATTGAATTATAATGTTTATAAACCAAAATTTACTGTCATTGGAAACATTTCTCTTTGCTTGATGCAGTGATTGTTCTACCAGCTGAAGCGTAGGTTGCTGTTTGATGTGAATCGTTTCCAACACTAACAACAATAATTCATATACATTGCAAGGATCCGCATAAAATGAAAATTTTAATGGTAGACAAAGTTGGCATGGCATGCTTTTACTTTCAACATCACAAAATAAATTTACATTGAAAAGTGTTATTGCAAGAGTGAAGTTTCTTATTCAAGGACCACAACAATCTTGAAAGATGGATTTGCTTCATCTATATCACTATGTAACAAGTGGGACACTCAAGGAATATAGACATCAACTTAGGATGGAATCCACATAAAATGAAAATCTTAATGTTTGGTAGGTGTTAATAATGGTAGGTTTTGTTTTCCAATATCAAAGGGAATTGAGTGTTTTATCCTATGAATTGTTTGGTTAACCCTTTTGTGGGTTCTTCATACAAAATATTTGAGTTAAGCTTTTGTTCCCCAAGAAGAGCATGAAATGTGTCTGCCACTGAGAATGAGTGTTTGACAGAATTGTTATGACTTTAATAAATTTGCAGCACTAAAATGACAAGGAGGCTTGTGTTGCAGATAAGATTGTATGATTGACCATGAAAAGATTAGGGTTTGATCCCTCCTCTTGGTTATATTATTTCATTTTGCAAATAATTTTTGGAAAAATATATTTATAATATTTCTTGAAAAAATCATAGAATTGTAAGAAATTTTTATTATATCAACAAAATAAATAATTTAAATATTTTTTTTATATTTTTAACTATACTAATTTATTTTATTATATTTATATTATTACTAACGTCTAAACGGACACTCTTATATTTGTTTATCTGCATTTTTTAATGTGCACACGCGTCTAAATATTAACGGATATTTTTAAGCCTAATTTTAATTTTAATTTTTATTTAAAATAAAGTACTTGTAAAAGATGAAGGAAGGAACACGTGAAAAAAAAACCAATATATTACTTTTTTTTCTTCTTTCAAATTTGCTATATGAAATTCAATTGTATATTTTAAGTTTTGTTGGAAAAGTCTTCTCCATAGCCGTTGAAGGAGAAGGAAAAGTGACAGATAAAAATGAAAAGAAAAAAAAATGTAAATTAAAAAAGTTATTCAATTATATTATATTTTGTATTTTAAATATAAAAATAATGAGAGAAGTTACTTTTTAATTTAAAATAATGTAACCGACTTCCACTTACTACAAATTATTCTTTTTTTAATATTTTGAACAAACAAAAAGGTAATTTTGGAACAATGAAACAACTATTCCAAAAACTTGTATCTCTTTTATATATATAAGTATAGACATTTAAAAAAATACATCTAAATAAATAGACAATTTTAACCATACTTATTTTTTATCCCATAATTACACTTCACTTCTATATTTATCACATTATACAACTAAATATTAATAATCATTTTTTTAATTAACCTCTATATACTTTGTTTGTGATAAATTGTGAAAGGTGAATTGTCTAATAAATAAATGTAGAAATGAATGAAATTGGTAACCAACGTAGGAATACTAAGTTACAGCCGATAAAAGAAATTGCCACTAATTTTGTTTTAGAAAAATGCTAGCGAATATTCTACGGGTATATTTTAAATGTTTAAAAAGTATGTTTTTTTTTTAAAATGTGTATATTTAATGTTTTAAAAATTGAAATAATTATAAATTTTAAAAAAATTATTTTTATTTTAAATCTGTGAAGATTGTTTCTGAATTTTGTTTAATTCTTCAAACCAACCAATTTTGTATGAGAGTTTGGATTTGAAAACATTAATGTTCTGACCTGGACTCCGGCTTGACCGAACAAGCTTAACCCATTGATATTCTGTTAAGCCCGATCCAGCTTGGGCTGCATCCGTCGAGCACAGGTTTCCCGCTGGGCAGGCAATGACCCCTCCGCGAGCAGAACCTTCTTCCCCCCTCCCCCCGGTCGGGCAGAAAGACGTGCACCTCACACGTTCTCCACGTGCTCCCTTCCGCGGGGACACGTCACCAACCAACTACCTACCTCCGAAAGAGCAGGTCAAACCCACTTTTCGGAGATCACGGAACAGCTGAACTAGGACGAAGACCACGTTCTGGTCTTCACTACGCCACGTAAGCCCTAGCAGTCACTTGGGTTGGGCCTGACCATCCAGTCCAACTCAAATGACTGTTGGCCCTGCGCTGGGGTCTCTCTATAAATACCTTATTTCATAAGAGGGTCAGGTATTCAATTCTTACCCTTTTCTGTATTTGCTATCACTCTATCCAGACTCTTACTTTGGCATCGGAGTGCCTTGCAGGTACACCCCCATCTCCTTTTTACAACACCGATGAGCAGGTAGTAGATCAACGGCGTGTGGCAAGTCCTTGGTCCCCTTCTGATCAGGTCAGATCAGTGGCGCCGGCTGTGAGGACATAGAACTTCCCTGTTCCTCCAAGTAGAGAACCAAAGTTTCATCAAAATTTCGCGATCATGGCTAGCCCACACCACGACGATGCCGTTCACGACCTCATCCTCGCTCCCGCCGCGAACGGTGGCAAGCAAATAGAGGCATCCCGACCTCCGGAGACCGACGAGAGGGACAGCCAGACTGCCTCCCCCTCGTCCGAAGAAGCTGCACACCAGACTATTCTTCAACCAAGGAGCCCGGCAATGTTCCAACCCATCCTTGTCCCGGCCGGAGCAGACCCGACAGTGGCCGCCCTCTTCGCGGCCATCAACCAAACGAATCAACTGCTGTTTCAACAAAACGCACGGATTGGCGCACTAGAGCATGAAGCCCCGTTAAGGTCCCCTATGCGGGAAGACCAGAACAGAAATTCGAGGAGTCCATCCCATCGTCCCAGAAACCGTCGACCCTGGCTGGAGAGGCCCCAACCCGAAGCAGTGCGGGAACGAACCAGATCACCAAGGAGACAAGTCCGGGAGCAACGGCCAGCCAGGGTGGATCCCCCGGCCAGACCACCACGGGTCGAACCCCTGGTCAGGAGGTCGAGGGCACGAAATCAAGCGCCTCCGCCACCAACGTCATCACCCCCTCAGTCGCCAATTCTCAGTGACGAGGACGACTACAGGACTCCCTTGTCTCGGGAGATCATGGCGACTCTCATCCCCCACGGAATGAACAAGCCCCCATGGCTCTCGACGTAACGGTACCTCCGACCCATACGACCACCTGGAGGACATCGAGGCCATGCTCGATTACCGAAATGTCTGAGGAGCTATCAAGTGCAGACTCTTCCCGACGACACTGAGGAAGGGTGCCATGACGTGGTACAAAAGTCTGGAGCCGGAGTCCATCACGTCGTGGAGGGTCCTGAAGGACCTCTTTTCAAGACGCTTCACAGCATCCCGGCGCCACCCAAAGACAGAGGCTGCGCTGGACACCATAATCCAGGCCCCCGACGAACCCCTCTGAAAGTACATCGAAAGGTTCACACGAGAGGCAGTGCAGGTAACAACATTGGACGAGATGAAACGTTACTTGATGGAGCAAGGCATGCACCAAGACTCCAAATTCTACGAGGCTGTAGCCATACACTGACCAGCCTCTCTACAAGACTTCCTCGACAAGGCCGCGCATTACATCTGGAACGAGAGACCCCCCGCGTGTCCCGAGAGGACGGAGCCTCGAGCCACTGGCGTGGAGGAGAACAACAACGGGAGGATCGCCCCCGCGAGCCCCGCGAGCAACGCGGTCCTGTCGTCCGATTTACGGAGTACACAGCTCTAGTCGCTTCCCGCGAGTGCATATTGGCCGAGGGCGCTAAAACGGAGTTTGTCCAGGCAGGTGTCCGCTTCCCCAGGACGACACCCCCCAAGCTCAACATGGACAAATTGAAGTTCTGCCGCTTCCACAAAAGCTACGGGCACGTTACGGAAGACTGCATCCACCTCAAGGACGCAATCGAAATCTTGATTAAGGACGGACACCTGAAAAGGTACACCCGGGGAAGAGAAGCCCCGCGGCAAGATGCTCCCAAGGCCAAGAGAGTTGAGGACCTCCCTTCTCCTGACGGTGACAATCGTCTGCAGGTTTCCCTCAGCGACAGCCGACCTGAGGAATGGTTCGCGCTCAGAAAATTCGGCCTCCCCGCCGAGCTTGATCTTCCCGACGAGCCTGTACGCCCCACCAGCCGATGGGAGTATTTTCCAAAGGCCATGGTCATCTCCGGCGGATCCCTGAGGAACCTATCTGTGGGGTTGGTGAAAAGGAAGTTCAAGGAACTCATCACCAGCAACTCCGGCAAAATGAGCACCCTCGACAAGTTTTGTGGTCGGTCCAACCCGATCACTTTCTACCTCGAGGAGCTCCCCGGGGGCTCCCCCAACTCAAACATCCCCCTCCTGATACGGTCACAGATGGCAAACTTCGACGTCAGATGTATGCTAGTCGACGGAGGAAGCTCGGTGGACATTATATACACCCACCTTTTCACAACCCTCCAACTCGACGAGTCCAACCTGTCCCCCTACTTGGGTTCTGACCTCCAGGACTTCAACGGGACGACAACAAGGCCGTGGGGGATACGTAGAGTTAAAGGTTACCTTCGGGGAAAAAGAGACGGCCAGGGAGGTCAACGTCGCTTCCTGGTCATTGAATGTCCATCCCTCTACAACTATATCCTGGGCAGGACAATGATGGCCGAGCTCACCGCGGTGCCTTCCACCGTCCACCTAAAAATGAAGTACTACACTAGGCGAGGGGTCGTTGTCACCCTAAACGGCAACATTGAAGTTGCCCGTAGATGCTTCGAGGCCGCACTGAAAGACCTAAGTACAATCGTCCCAGTGACCAAAAAAGTAGCGCCCACCACTACTCCGAAGAGCGAACCCAAGGACCTCGTCGGCTCGGTAGACCTTGACAGCCGCTTCACCGAAGAGTCCGACCGCGAGGACAAGCCAGCAACACTCTTCCATCCAACGGGCAGCCCATCCACCCAGTGCTCCCCATCTCAGATGGTGATTTTGAGATCGTGACCCTCGGGGACGACGAGACTAGGACCGTGAAAATCGGGGCAGGATTGCCTGACCCGACGAGGAAACAACTGAAGGCCTGCCTCCGCGAGAACGCGGATCTCTTCGCCTGGAGCGCCGTGGAGATGCCTGGACTCGACCCTGAGGTCGTTTGCCATCAGCTTTCCATCAACCTGACCACCAAGGTCGTAGTACAACATAGGCATAGGCAGTCCCCCGAAAAGTCGGTGGCTGCTAAAAAAGCTGTAAAAGACCTCATAGAGGTAAATTTTATTTCAGAAGCCCGGTATTCAACCTGGCTATCCAATGTTGTACTTGTTAAAAAGAGTAATGGAAAATGGCGCATGTGTGTTGATTACACCGATCTCAACCGGGCATATCCTAAGGACGCCTACCCCCTCCCTAACATCGACAAGCTCGTCGACAACTCGGCGGGCTTCAAACCCTTGTCCTTTATGGACACATTCTCGAGATACAATAGAGCACAACCTTCATGACGGAGTCGGGAAACTATTACTACAACGTAATGCCCTTCGGCCTAAAGAACGTCGGCGCCACGTATTGACGGATGATGAACAAAGTCTTCTAGGGAGAGATTGGCGACATGCTCGAGGTGTATATGGACGACATGATTGTCAAGTCCTGCACGGAATTCGATCACACGGCTCACCTCAGAAAAGTCTTCGAAACAGCGAGGAAATGCAGAATACGCTTCAACCCGGAGAAATGCACCTTCGGGGTTCGAGCAGGGAAATTCCTCGGCTTCTATCTAAACGAGCGAGGGATCAAGGAAAATCCAGACAAGTGCCGAGATTTTTCAGAAATAACCACGCCGACCTCAAAGAAATCTATACAATCCCTCAACGGTGTACTCGCCTAGCTTTCGCGATTCATCGCCAAATCCGCACAACACACCCTCATTTTCTTCAAGTTACTCAGAAAGGAGGTCACGTTCGAATGCACAGAGGAATGCGAGCAAGCCCTCTATCACCTCAAACGCGTTCTGTCAGAACTGCCCGTGCTGACAAGGCTCAAAGTTGGAGAAACCCTGTACCTGTACCTGGTCGTGGCAAACGAGGCCTTCAGCGATGTGCTGATCAAGGAAACCCCCGTGGGACAAAAACCAATCTACTTCATGAGCAAAGCCCTCCACGGTCCCGAGGTGAGGTACCAACAGATCGAAAAGGTCGCTTTGGCCCTCATCATCGCCGCACGACGCCTCCAACATTACTTCTTGGCCCACACCATTGTGCTCAGGACCGAACAACCCGACAAGCAGCTTCTCGGTCGACCGGACATGGCTGGACGGATGCTAAAGTGGTCGTTGGAACTATCCAAGTTCAACATCGTCTATGAAGGAAGGAAAGCCCTCAAAGCTCAAGTCCTGGTCGACTTTGTCGCCGAGATGACCCCCTCGCCGAAGCCTACCTCAGATAATCACAAGTGGACTATCTTCGTCGATGGCTCCTCAAACTCTTCGGGTAGCAGCGTGGGCATCATCCTCGAAAGCGAGGAAGGAACCATTATAGAGGTTTATCTAACGCTAGCCTTTCCAACAACGAACAACCAGGCCGAGTACAAGGCGTTCCTGGCCGGGCTTCGCCTAGCGGCAGACCTCGGAGCCAAGGAAATAAGAATCTTCACGGACTCCCAGCTGGTCGCCTCACAAGTACAGGGGGAGTATCAGGCGAAAAACGATAACCTGGATGAGTACCTAGCCCTCATTACAGAAAAAATGAAAAGTTTTGACTCCGCGGAAGTTCAACACGTTCCACGCGAGCAGAACACTCAAGCAGATATTCTCTCAAAACTAGCAAGCACCAAAAAGAGGGGCAGACACAAGTCGGTCATCCAAGAGATCCTATTGCAACCGAGCACGGGAAAGGCTAAAACACTGCTCGACGTCAGCGCCATATGGGACATCAACTGTTGGATGACGCTGTTGCACGCCTACCTCAGCGCAGGTCGCCTCCCCGCCGACCCCAAAGAGGCTAGCACGATCAAACGAAGAGCCTACTCGTACGTCCTTCTCGAGGAAAAATTGTACCGTAGAGGCTTCGCGGTTCCCCTTCTCAAATGCATCGACAAGTCTTCGGCCGCGACCGTTCTGAAAGAGATCCACGAGGGCATTAACGTGTAGCACCTCGGGGGGCGGTCCCTGGCGAGAAAGGCCCTACGAGCGGGATACTACTGGCCGTCGATGCAGGAGGACGCAAAGGCGCACATCAAGAAATGCGACAGATGTCAATGACATGGGGACATACACCTCGCCCCACCAGGCGAGCTCAAATCCCTCTCCTCCCCTTGGTTGTTCTCCTGGTGGGGGATGGATATCCTCGGTCCCTTCACCTTAGGCTCGTATCAGAACAAATACCTGATCGTGGGCATCAACTACTTCACCAAATGGATCGAGGCCGAAGCCCTCGCCAAAATCACGACTTATAACATACTTTAATTCTACAAAAGGAACATCCTCGTAAGATTCGGTGTCCCACTCGCCATCGTCACCGACAACGGCATGCAGTTCACCGACAAAAATTTTCGGGACTTCGTCACCAAACTCGGGACCAATCATCACTTCACCTCGGTCGAACATCCTCAAACGAACGGCCAAGCCGAGTCCGTGAACAGAGTGATACTCAGAAGACTAAAGTGAAGACTCGACGACGCCAAGAGAGCATGGGTCGAGGAACTCCACAGTGTACTGTGGGCATACCGAACCACGCCCCACTCGACCATGGGGGAAACACCATTCCACCTCACATACGGAACCGAGGCGGTGATCCCAATCGAGATCCGAGAGCCGTCCAGACGAACTGAGGCACCCCTCGAAGCCGAAGCCAACGATGAAGCCCTCTGAGAAGAGCTCGACCTAGTTGAAGAAATTCGGTCGGGGGCGGCTCTTCGCGAGGCCAGTCTAAAACAACAATTAGCGCTTTGCTACGACAGCAGGGTCCTAAAACGCGAGTTTCAGATCGGCGACTTAGTCCTGCGAAGAAACCAGAAAGACTCTCACGAGGGAAAACTAGCCGCGAATTGGGAAGGCCAATATCGTGTTCTCGACAAGACAGAGTACGGGGCCTACTACCTCGAAAACCTACACGGGGATCAACTGGCTCGACCATGGAACGCTGAGAAGCTAAACAGGTACTACAATTAAGCGCTGCTCGCGACGCCCAAGCGCCGTGGAAATAGGGGGCGATATGGTACCATCACACCTCCTCGCGTCTCCTAGAGACCAACAAAAAAGCAAGCCCTACCTTTGTGTGCGCAGGAAGAAGGCTCTGCTCGACGGAGAATACCTCAACCAAGGCTCCCCGTTGTTGTACCCGTATCGGCAGGACACCCAGCTCACGATGGGACGCCCATGCCGCAGGGATAAACTACCCCCGGATAAATTGGGAAATCAAACCGGTTGACCGGCCACTTCTCCTCACTACCGGAAACAAATATTGTCGAGCCACCAACCCCGAACAGGCCCAAAGGTATGACAAACATACACTTCAAACATACAAACGTACAATTCAAACATACAAAGGGCAGAAGTAGAACGATCATAACACCATGCAAAAACAAAACAAAGTGCACACTTAAACAAATTTCATAAATTCTACCATATAAAAACGGGCACCAGCCCAGTAGTCAAGGTTACAACACCAAAAAGGGTACGCAAGCCCGACGAAGAAAACACTTGGAAAAAAAACACAAAATATTCGGCACGCAGGCCTAGAATCCACGGGCACGCAGGCCCAAAACTAATCTACATGTCTTCCTCCTCCACTTCATGCTCGTTAGGGCAAGCATCGGGACCATCATCCTCAGGACTGGGGTCGACCACCCGACCATCGACAATCTCGTGGAAGGGCTCGATGCCATCCTCCACCAGGGCGACGCCAGGATTAACCACCTTGAGCTGTGCGACAGCGCCATTAAAACTGACCGCGAAGGCCTTCAAGCAGTCACTCTCCAACACCCGGATCCTAGCAAGCAGGTCTTCCCGAGCGATCATCTGCTTGTCCTCTTCGGTCTCATCCTCGGCAGGACGTAGGGCACTCTCCAGCTTCCCCATGCGAGCCTTCAGTGCATGCACCTCCTCTTCAGCGGCCTTTGACTTCTCCTCAGCACCGTCCCCCCTCTTGCGCTAGTCGCAACCTCTCCCTTGCTCTTCTCCAGCTCCTCCGTAAGTTTATTCAAGCGTGACTGCGCGAAGGTGAGGTCCCCTTGCAGCTTGGACAGCTCAACAGCCGAGCAGCTCTCATCACTCAGGACCATAGCAATAGTGAGAGTCCGCATCAAAGCGGCCAAGTCCTCCGTCAAAACCTGTCGACGAGCAGCCCGGTATGTGCCAAGTACCGTATTCACTTCTCCAGTCGGGATGTTAGGCGACCTTGCCCCGTGGAAGTAACCGGGATGCTGATGGCAGAGCGTAATTGAGAAACCCTCCTCAGCAGAGCCAACCGTCAAGTCGACCATTCTCTCTGTCTGCTGAACCCTAGGCCTCTTCAGAGCCCCCTGAGACGTGGGGGACTCACTGCCTTGAGGAGACGAGGAAGGACCATTGCCGCCCTGGTCTCCAGCAGCTACCTGACTCAAACGTGTCTTCGCAGCAGCAGCGGGCCTCAACGCATGCAACTTCTTCACCCTTTCCTCGACAGAAGACATGCTCCCTGCAAAACGAAAGAAATAAGTCAGTAACGGGCGAAAAAATGAGAAGTAAAGGGAAGAACGAGCCGGCCACCACCTAAATAGCTAAGGGCCTCCTCCTCCGAGGAACACTCAAGCAGGGCCTTCGTATTGATCAACCTCGCCCTCTAACGGATATTCCCCTGACTGTCGAGGATGTACCGACCATCAGGTGTCACTAGGTTCGACGGGGGCAGGCTGCGCACGAACGCAACTATCTTCAAATAGTTGGCCATGTCCTCATCATTGAGGGACCCTGAGCGCACGATGTACCGATCGGTTCCCTTGGTGAAATGCTCGTCGGTCCATTCCACGGGCACTTTCGGCAACATGACGGTTTCCCTCCGGCCATTCACCACCCGCTCCCCCTTCTGGTACAACGAGTCAACCCCTGCGAGGGTGATCAAGATGACGATGAAGAAACTCCCCTTGAAATCCCGAACAGAATTCATGTACGTCTTGAAAAGCTTGTTCGGATGTTTGAACGAAACCCAGCCATGTCGACCGTTCATCGTCTGCCGTTGCAGATGAAAGAGGCGGAAGAACAGCGGCAACATGGCCCCGACCTCCAAGAAACGACAGACGATCTTGAATGCCCACATAAAGGCTACGATGTTTGGATGCAACTGCGAGGGGGCCAACCGCATCCAGTCGAAGAGTCCGAGGTAAAAGTCCGAAAACGGCAATCTGAGCCTGGCCTCTCGAAAGTAGAACTCATACATAGGGAACCGCATCCTCATACTTCGAGCATATGCGGTGGTGTTCTCGAGGCCGGTAGACCTGCCAGTTCTGGGGATCACCGTCACCCCTATCCTCCACGATGCCGTAAGCTCCTACCGGGTCGCAGGATAAATACGAGGGCGTGGATAGAGGCTCGTCGGCCACCCACTCCTCGATAGAATGGACACTTTTGTCGGCAAGGGAAACGCCCGTCTCTTCATCCGTGACCATAGTCCCCGGGATCCACGAAGACATGAACACCTGAAAAGCAGAAGGTAACGGTGAATTCGATGGAAAAGATCAAATTCACCCTTCCACCGCAAGTCAAGTGAAAGGGCGGCGAGGACAGCCCTCGCGAGCAACGGTCGAAAAGCACCCGAACATCCTCCTCGGGGGCTAACTCCAAATCCTCTCTTCTCCCCGGGACACCTATCCTGCTAAGCTATGCACTCACCCAGGGACGTCCAACCCACCTATCATCTCTCCCCGGGGCATTCATCAGAATAATCGTTTGCCCCTGGGAGCTTCAACTGTTCCTTCGTGCGTCCTCGGCGCCTTCATCTAACAGTCACAGAAAATGCCGCATACGGCGGCGGAGACACACCTCTCTCCTCAGGGAATTTAACACGCCCTGACCCTAATCCCGAAACAAACAAGAAAATAAGAGAAAGGAGAAGAGAAACTTACTAGATTACGGTTAACGACGAAACACGCGACAGCAGTCACGGCGGAGATATCCAATGGAAGCGGAGCAGCAGATCCTCGTGTTTGAAAGCAAGTAAGGCGAAAGTGAAAAATGGACGGGGACTCACCTACTTATACCCCAGCACGGGACTCGAAGCATCACTAGGCACTCGAGTACCCTAGGGTAGCCGCCCTCATGGCCATCCAACGCATGACACGTGGCAAAAGCTGACAGTCGCGTCCCCTCACATCTCCCTGCCAGCACGTATCCTCAACCCCCGGACACCCAATGACGAGGAAGGACTCACACGCACGCGTCTCCACGAAGTACGAGCCGACGGATTCTCTCCTCGTGCTAACCTATCCTCCCCGGCACGATACCATCAAGTCCTCCCTCCCTCCCTCGGAGCTACGACTTTGGGGGCTCCTGTTCTGGCCTGGGCCCCGGCTTGACCGAACAGGCCCAGCCCATTGATATTCCGTTAAACCCGATCCAACTTGGGCTGCATCTGTCGAGCACAAGTTTCTCGCCGGCAGGCAATAGCCCCTCCGCGGGCAGAACCTTCTCCCCTCCCCTTCAGGCAGAAAGACGTGCACCTCACACATTCTCCACGTGCTCCCTTCTGCGGGGACACGTCACCAACCAACTGCCCACCTCCGAAAGAGCATGTCAAACCCACTTTTCGGAGATCACGGGACAGCTGAACTAGGGCGAAGACCACGTTCTGGTCTTCACTACGTCACGTAAGCCCTAGCAGTCACTTGGGTTGGGCCTGACCATCCAGCCCAACTCAAATGACCGTTGGCCCTGCGTTGGGGTCTCTCTATAAATACCCTCTTTCACAAGAGGGTCAGGTATTCAATTCTTACCCTTTTTTTTGTATTTGTTGTCACTCTGTCCAGACTCTTACTTTGGCATCGGAGTGCCTTGCAGGTACACCCCCCGTCTCCTTTTTACAACATCGGTGAGCAGGTAGCAGATCAACGGCGTGTGGCAAGTCCTTGGTCCCCTTCTGATCAGGTCAGATCAATTAAGTTGAGGCAACCACTTAGAGGAAGTTAATGTGTGACAGGTGTTCAAATTGAATAAAATTTTATCATAATTAGAATTATCGTTGTTCCCTTAGGATGATATATTACAGTTACATATAATATTTTCTACAATTATATATAACTTTTTCTTGAAAAATTGCAATTAAGTAGTGTAAAACGGAAAAGACAAAAGAGACATAATACACAATCTGTTTATTTTTATGGATTAAGAGAGATGATATAAAAATAGGAGTATTATAACAACAAATATCACAAAAGAAGAAAATATGAAGATGAGTGAACAAATGTTATGATCAACAACATCATAAAAAAAACATTAACAAAAAAAAGAAATGAATACTATCAATCAGAATACTAATCAGCACATAAAATAATCATATTATAAATATATTTCCAACACCATAATTTTGATATAAACCCAAGTCTCACTAACCCTTAAACAATATTATACGTCTCCTTTAAAAAAAACACTACCTTAATCTAATGATGGTTTATATTTATAAATTGACTCAATATAAATATAGTTTTTAAAATCATAAAAATATTTAAGTTCTCCTTTTTTATCACAGTAATCATAGTATATGTGTGTCAATATGTCTTTGTTGTATGAAAATAAATTGAATGTTACAATGTTTCTAGAGAACAAGTGCACTAAAATGTTACATTTATATGGAAACAAATTGAATGTTATGATTGCACTAAAATATTTAAAATAATAAATCCATTTATAGTATAATGTTTGTGCATATTGTAATAATTATCTGATATGAAAAAAATTGCAAATGATGTATTATTGTACAAATCATGGAAGTTTTTTTTTTTGTATTGGATGGAATAACCACAACCACCTATTCAGAAAAAAAAGGAAAGAGTCACTGTGCAAATGAGGGAGGGAATTAGTCCGAAAGTGAAATACATATAGGAAAGAATGAAATGTAGGAAGTTATGGTTTAGGTTTATCCCTCAATGGAAGTTATATGTAAGGGTAAATATAAAATAAAAATTGATTATTTAAGGATAAATATGGAATGAAAATAGGTCAGTCTAAAATGCTCTATCCCTTTTATATATAGTTATAGATATTACATAATATTTATAAAATTAAAATTTTATTTTGAATATGTGACATGATAAAATAATTTGATGTGGTGCAACAATAGCATTGTCATGTCAACTATGGTATTAAATTGCAGTTGCGGTTGCAATTACGACTATTGCAATTATTGCGATGTAGATTGCAATTGATGCAGCGTGAAGTTGTATTTTATGAACATAAAATATTATATTTTATTATTTATTTTATGTTTCACATGTTTTCAATATCTTCCATTTTTTATATAAATTTTCATATATAACACGTTATCAATTCTCCATCATTTTAAATATATTTAATCCTTTTAAAACATATCTTAAATCTATGATATAAATAAGAAGGAAGACAGAGCAAGAAGTTTTTACGAGCATTGCACAATTTCTTGCAGTCTGATGCGATTCGTTGTGGGTTGATGTGATCGATGTGGTGTTATGATACGGCCGATACGGCGTTATGATGCGATTTTTATTATGATTTGCAACCAAATAGCAATTGCAGCCTAATACGAATACAGATACTACCACAACCGCAGGCGCATCAATAGTTCGCAATTACAATTACATATTTTATCTTGATTTGATTCTTATATTATTATCATTATTTTTTACTATGTGTGACAATTACTCAACATTTGTAGTCTAAAGAAACTGTTGTTGGGTTTGCTTAATCTCTGAAAACTTAAGTTAAAATGTGAAGTGATCATTTTATATGATTTTAACCTATAAAAAGTTAGATAAATCTAACATTCTCCCACTTGGACAAAATCAATTGTATGAATTTTATTTTAAAATACATTTTGAAAACGACTCTTGGGTTAATGACTAATTCCTTAAAATGCGACTGCATTTTAAGGAAATGCATGACTCCATGTGCAATATCTGAATATGACTCCATCCAACAAAAGTCAAGCAATATTGAATCACGACAATTATTATATCCTTCATTGACATAAAACCTTTCGTGGTTATAAATACTACGGACTCTGTCAACTAGTCATTAGTGTGGAGTGTGGCAAAAAAATAGCATGCTAATGCGAATTTGATCCAACAACCAACTGATATTTTCTTTGTTAGTCCTTAACAATTTCTCTCAAATGCATTAAAGCAAAAGAAGTTGCATGGTTTTACAAACCATAATGCCTCAGCTCCAATATGGCGTCGACTATCGACACATTGCTCCTCACAACGCCGAGTTATAAATCATACCTCAGCTCCAATGTGGCACCAACCATCAGTATAGTGGCCTCGAAGATACCGAGCTCAAAATTATAACCATGCCTTGAACTACAAAATAGTGTCGACCATAGGCACAGTGGTTCCGATGATACTAAGTCCCAATTTTAACAATTGACATATAAATAAACAATGACAAATAGTAATAATAATAATATTCATTGTAATATCAATTGCTTAAAATAAAAAGTACTCGAAAATCCAACACTTAAAGTGTCCAAAATAAAATATATCATGATAAGAAAATGACATAAAGAACAAACTCCAACTAACCAAGTACATCGAAAGAACTCACAACGCCCATACTCTCAACATGGTTTTTGAACACAATGGGCCTAAGTCCCTTAGTTAGGGGATCAACTAGCATAAAATTAGTAACAATATACTCAACAACAATGTCATTTTTCTTTATAAGATCTCTGACTGTCAAATACTTCAATTCCAAATGCTTAGAAACTATAAAAGTTTTATTATTCTTAGATTAGAACACAGTTGCACTATTATCACAATAAAGCTTAAGTGGCTTTGTAATGGAATCAACAATACGGAGCCCAGTCACTAAATTTCTCAACCAAACAACATGAGTGGCAGCAGCATAAAAACAACAAACTTTACTTGCATAGTAGAAGAGGCGACAAGTGTTTGCTTTTCACTCTTCCATGACATCGCACCTCCAGCCAACATAAAAATGTAACCAGAAGTAGATTTTTCATCATCAACACAACCAGCAAGATCCGAGTTAGTATACCCAACTATTTCTAAGTTGTCAACTCTCCTAAAAGCAAGCATATACTCTTTAGTTCTCTGCAAATATCTCATCATTTTCTTAATAGAAATGCAATGATCATTCCCAGGATCAGACTGATATCGTCCTAAGACACCAACTATGAAAGCAATGTCAGGCCTAGTGCATACTTGAGCATACATTAGACTTCCCAATGCACTGTCAAAAGGTTTTCCCTTCATCTCTGCCCGCTCAATCTCATTTTTAGGACATTGATCTTTACTAAATGTGTCTCCTTTAGTAATTGGTACATCTCCTGCCTTACAGTTCTGCATATTAAACCTCTCCAGAACTCTATCAATATAACCTCTTTACGACAAGCCAAGTACACCACATGATCTATCTATGTGTATTTCAATTCCCAACACAAAGGATGCTTCACCCAGATCTTTCATATCAAAGAACTTGGTTAGCATAAGTTTGGTCTAATGAAGTAGACCGAGGTCACTACTGGCAAGCAAAATATCATCAACATATAACACAAGAAAGATGAATTTGCTCCCACTGACCTTAAGATAGATGCACTTATCAACTTTATTTTCTTTAAAATCCAATGAAGTCACCACCTTATGAAATTTCAAGTACCATTATCTGGAAGCTTGTTTCAAACCATAAATATATTTTCTTAATTTACAAACCAAATGCTCATTACCACTTGACACAAAACCCTTAGGTTGCTGCATGTACACCACCTCATTAAGATCACCATTTAAAAAAGTAGTCTTAACATCTATCTGGTGCAACTCTAAGTCAAAAATTTTCATTAAAGTCAATCCCCTCCTTTTGTGTGAAACCTTTATCCACAAGTTTTACCTTAAACCTCTCAATTTTACCTTTCGAGTCCTTCTTTGTTTTGAATATCCACTTGCATCCAATCTCCCTACAGTTTCTTGGTAACTCCACTAGTTCCCAAACATTATTATTTACCATGGATTTTATTTCATCATGCATTGCATCTGTCTACATGCTAGATTGAGAATCAGTTATAGCTTCTAGATAATTTTTAGGATCAATAACAATACCAACATCATAAGCATCTTCACTAAGATAAACTACAAAATCATCAAGGATAGCAGGTCGGATTTGTTTTACTGACCTTCTAACATGAATTTTCTCAACTAGCTCATCAGGTTGTGGAACCTCAACTATAATAGGAAGATCAATTACATTTTCAATAAGTGGTTCAACCACTTATTAAACTAGATGTTCAGCCACATTCTCATTTGGAGCAAAACCTTCATGACTAGTGAATGATCTAGCATTATCAAAATTAGGCAGTGACAATGTAACAACATTAGGCATAACAGGATCAATATTATCAGATGTAATAAAAGGCTCAACAATATTAAACTCAAGGAATTTTGCATGCATGGACTCCACAATTTCATTACCTTTATCATGACAAAAGAATATGTATCCTTTAGATCGATCTGGATATCCAATGAAAAATCCACGACTTATTTTTGGGTCATGCTTTGTCTCAAAAAGATTATATATTTAAACCTCTGCAGAGCAACCCCAGACACGGAGGTGGTTCAAACTGGGTTTTCTACCTGTCCAAAGCTCAAAAGGTGTTTTTGGAACTGATTTACTAAGAACTCTATTAAGTATATAGAGGGTTGTTTTCAAAGCGCCACCCCATAAAAATTCTGGTAAATTACACCTACTCATCATGCTTCTCATCATATCCTTAAGAGTGTGGTTTTTTCTTTCGGTAACACCGTTTTGTTCAGGAGTATCAGGCATGGTGTATTATGGAACAATTCCACAATTTTGCAAGTGTTTTGCAAAAGGCTCGATGTGTTGCCCAGTAGAATCATATCTACCATAATACTCTCCACCACGGTCAGAACGCACCACCTTTATCACCTTTCCTAGTTGCTTTTCAACCTCAGCTTTAAAGATTTTGAACTTTTCAAGTGCTTCGGATTTCTCCTTAAACAAGTAAAGATAGTCAAACCAAGAAAAACCATCAATGAAAGTGATAAAAGATTTATTACCACAAATAATATGAGAAAGGGGATCGCTAATGTCTGTATGACTGATTTCCAAAATGTCTGAACTTCTAGCCGAACCTTTCTTATTGGTCTTAATAAATTTTCCTCTAATGCAATCCACACAAGTCTCTAAATTACTAAAATCTAAAGAAGGTAAAATATCATCTCTAATTAACCTTTCAACTCTTTCTTTAGTGATATGGCCTAGACGGTTGTGCCCCAATAAAGATGATTTTTCTCTAATTTTAGTCCTTTTAGCAATGGAGCTCTCAGCATTCAAGGATGAGGAAATCATATAATGTTCCAAAGATAACTTATACAAACCATCCAACAAGATACCATTACAAACAAATTAAGAATTCAACATCAAATTTATTTTTCCATCATAAAAGGTAAATTGAAGTCCAAACTTATCCAAACAAGATACTGAAATAAATTCCTCCTAAAAGCAGGTACATAAAATGCATCTTTCAAAACGAGTTCAAACCCAGTTCCTAAAACTAAGCTAACATCTCCCACTAGCTCCACAATGACTTCAAGATCATTTCCTACCCTGAGTTTGCTTTCCCTTAAGTTTGGTCTCCACTGGTTTTTGAACCCATGTAAGGACACAACAATATGAATTGTAGAACCACTATTAAGCCACCAAGAATTCATGAGAACATCGACTAAGTTAGACTCAAAACAGACAAAAGTTAAATGATTACCTCTATATTTGTTCTTGTTGTCTAACCAAGCTTTAAAAGCATGAGAATCAGTTTTCTTATGCCCATTTTCCTTACACCAAAAGCACCAAAAAGATGTTTTAAAAAGCAACAGGCTTGGGACCTCCTATATTATGGTGTTAACCATTACCCAGTTTCCTAAATTCAGGATATCTATGAGAAGTATTATGATTATCTTTCTTATTTTTCCAAGAACTCTCACTAGAATGGGGTTTAGCATGAAAAGTTAGGAAGTCAAAATCACTTCTTTCCTTTTTGAGTTTCTCTTCTTCAGCTACACACTTTGCAATAGCAATAAGATATTCTTTAGCATTCTCTTTCACAGGCAGTCCACTTACCAAATATTCAGAAATGATTCTTTTCATAGCATACAAGCTAAGTCGGTCATTCATCTCCCACTTAGCTAATTTTTCTTTCTCCTCAGGTGTACTCTGATAATTGAGCACAACTCTGGTTTCACGCAGTGCCATGTCAAGATTAACAATCCCTAATGAAAACTCTAAGTATTTCTTCTATTTATTAAAATTAGACCTAGTCAGGATCTCAATAAAAGTAGAACAA
Source organism: Lathyrus sativus (assembly GCA_963859935.3). Classification (NCBI taxonomy): domain Eukaryota; kingdom Viridiplantae; phylum Streptophyta; class Magnoliopsida; order Fabales; family Fabaceae; genus Lathyrus; species Lathyrus sativus. Next base: position 652,692,173 of record OZ012739.1, on the reverse strand, counting down.
TTGTTCATAGAGAATGTCACTGTTGAGACAAAATAGGAATGCATAAGAACAAATAATAAAGGCAAGACATAGCTTTAATGAACATAAGCTATCACGAAAAGGTCAACATTATCACACAATCCCATTGGGTGGAATGCGTAAAACCCAAGTTACAACCAAGGTCAGAATCTCAGATGAGTTACTCAATGAGCATACATTGGGGTTTAAAAATCTATCTCCTTTAGGTAGATAAATTCTCTAAACCAAAACACCTCCAACAACTTCATCTACAAATTTCAAGAATAAACTACTCAGTATGCATACATTGAGTTTAGAAATTTATCTCCTTTAGGTAAATAAATCCCTTGGACTCAAGCATCTCCAATAGCTATATCTTTAATCAACCACAATCTTTACGTACAATTCTCCACCTTTGAGAAGACAATCATCGTAATGACTTAAAAATATTTCTCAAATTACAAAGAGGCTTTTATAAATTAAAATGAGTGATCTCACTTTGATGGTAATCGCACAATTATTTATAAAATTTCTTGCATAAGAATCAAATTTCTCTTGTTAAAATAAATCCAGAACCAATCATGGATTTAAACAATATAGCATTTCCAATAAATTTTGTCTTCAACATTATTGATCTCAATATTATATGGGATATTTCATAATATTTCAAAATATTTCACACATCAAATACTTATACTAGAAAGTCATACAAAGTAATATTTTATTTCAATTGAATCCATAAAAATAAAACTATATCTTATTTTCTTGCCATTACGTTATCACACAATAAGGAATCATAAAGTGACACAGTATGATAAAGCACACTATGTTAACATTCAGTAAGAACCATAATGTGACTGTCATAAATTATGTTATCATATATTACATTACATTATGATAAAGCCTCCAATAAAATGAATAAAATAACTATATTGATAAAATAGCGGTATTGCATTTGAAAAGAATTTCTATTATAATTTTTTAATTGATGATACAATTGAAATAGCCAACAAAATTTTGAAGCATGTTGTATCCAGTCAAATTCAATCGATTTTATTTAAACATGATGCTGCTATATGAAACCAATTACTTAGAATGCCAATTGATTGCTTTTTACAATTGCATAATCAGGGTCGCAGAAACAAAACAGAGTTACAGATAAAAAAAACACATCGATCGAAATTGATAGAAATAATTGTTTAAAATTAGATAAAAATAACTCAAACAATTAATTCATAATTATATATTAATGACCAACAATTGAGTCCTATAATTAAGCTCTGATAACAAATATAAGCGAAAATATTCATTAATCGATCATATGAAATTAAAACATCAATACTTACTTGTTGAAGTCATGATTTGGAATCCCGAAAGGATGAATGACCGGATCTTCCTTTGTATCTCACACTCCCGTTCACAACTCTCAATGGGGCAAGTTATGGAGCCGCCAATTATGTTTCTGATTCTCTTGTGATTATAAAGGGGACCTAGCCATATAATATATATAATCCTAGTCCCTATCCATTATGGGCCAAAGGTTAAAGCTCACACTTTTGCCCACACCAATCAGGTTTCAGATACTCAGCCTTTAGTTAAAGGAGATCACTTAACTAATAAAAGAGCTTATATATGCACCCCATCAGAATCACGATTAACCCGTTTTTCATAAACTAAACAACAATTGATTGTAACCCATAAAAAGTTAGATAAATCTAACAGATTTGATGTTTTTTTAATGTAGAAAATGGATCAAAGTTAGATATATGATAGAGTAAACTCCAACAAATTTAGTTTGAAAGATGTATTTATTAGTGGAGTTGAAGATTTTGTCAAAAAGTTATGAATTGACCATAATTTTTATACAGGTGGAATGAGGTGTCCTTGTGTAAAGTGTGTATCCATTGGCTTAAAGGCATCTAGTAGGGTCTTACATCATTTGTATCAACATGGTTTTTTTGCCAAACTATTATACATGGATTGATCATGGAGAAGAGAATCGAAATATGGACCATGATGATCATTGAGTAGTGGCAGAAATGTTGGTGGCGATAATTCGAGTGATGAATAACAATTTGATGCAATGAATGAAATGGTTTATGATACTATAGGCCATTTTCAATGTCCCCAATGTGAATGCTAATATGGAAAACAAAACACATAGTGAGGGCGAGGTACCAAATGAAAAAAGTTCAACAACTTTATGATGAACTAGTAATCCACAAAGAATCCATTTATAAGGGAGCTTATGAATCCAGATTATCTTTTTCAGTTAAGCTTTTGGCTACTATTTCTAATCGGCATGTTCTTAAAAAGGACATAAATTATTTTTCTCACATGTTTATCGATGTTTGTCTAACAAAATAATGTTTACTTAAAAACCATTATTAAGTGAAAAAGTTATTGTCTAAGTCAGGAATGGAGGTTGAGAAATTTAATTGTTATGTAAATGGATGCGTATTATATTTTAAAGAAGATATCACTTTAGTTGACTCAAGAGTTTATGAAGTTGTCGTGTATGTTCCTCGAAAGAGTGGAATTTAAAAATAGAAAGATGTGGTAGTGAAGAGAATGTTTTATTTTCCAATCAATCCTAGGTTATAATGACTTTATGCTTCAAAGGAATTTGCACCTCAAATGAGATGGCAATGTGAGAACATAAGCAATCCAAATGTTTAGCGTCAACCATTTGATGGAAAAGCATGAGACACTTTGATGAAGTTTATCCCAATTTTTGTAGTGACCCAAGAAATGTATGTTAGACGATAGGCTTAGATCTAGAGGGGGTAAATAAATCAAAAATTTTACAACAAAAAACTTTAGGCAAAAATCTATTTACAAAATATGGTGCAGTGGGAAAACGACCTGCATCGAATCGTCTAACCAAACATACTATCGAAAAGTAATATATGTATCACAAACCAAACAGAGTGATAAGAACGTAAATGTTAAACAACGATCAATCTACGAATCAATTAAATGCAATGCTAATTATAACTTATATATCCAATGAACCAAAACACAATCAAAATACGCACAAACAATTTATCGAACACTTGATGTGCAATCGATAACAATTGGAAATATAGTTTATTTTGTTGATGTTAAAAACCTATCATAATCGAAGTGATTTTGATTATATCAACACAACACTTTTAAAATATAATAGAAAACAATTTCCAATTAAATTGATCAAACAACGATGAACTCGATAAATTGCAAAATCAACAATAAAAGAGATAAAGAGAGAGAGAGACTAAGATTTTTTTAGGCACTATTGCCCTCTCTATGTTTACGCCTGCCCTCAATTCAAATTCGAATTGAGATAATTCTATTAACCTTTTCTGTACAAAATCGTTTATACAAGAGATAAAGAATGCAAACCCCAAAAATCCTATTGTTTTGTGTTGATTCTTCCACCTCCAACCCTTGATCAAAGCTTGATCAAGTAACCAACAATGCAAATACAATCCTCCGATTATCCCGAGCACGCAACTTGTTGAAACCCAAGATTCCCAAACACAATTCATCGTCTCGCGCTACTCCCTTGTAAGGAAACCACCTTGTCCCAAGGGTTTCACTCGATCGAATCTGTGTTGACGTGATCTTGTCCAAAACTTTTAAATCAACCCGATCTTGAAGGAAAAAATCCACCTTGGTTTTCTTATTTGAAACATACAAAGTTCCCAATCCAATATTCTTGGTTACACCAAACCTAATTGGACATTATCAAACCTAATCTAGATGGTCACTTAATCGAAAAATGATTATGTGTAGTTCAATTATGTGTATGCATAGAAGAAGGGATAAAGATTATGGGCAACTTTATAATCTAGTTTCTTTTAGGTTTTATTCACTAGGAAACCTTGTCTAGAAGAAGATGCATGTATGAATATATATATAGGTATGTGAATAAATGCGCAAAAGGAATGCATAAAGTTGGAGCAAAATTGAAATTTTTGGATGGGTAAAACATATAGGTCGGCCTATGAAAGCAATGGGTCGGCATATGTGTGTTTTTACGGCCGACCTATGAAGGTCAAAGGTCGGCCTATCAGGAAGCCTGTGAGACAACCTGTGGGCAGAGCCTACAAGCTTTAATACTACTCCATGGGAGCCGACCTAAAGGATCCATGTGCCGGCCTATATTGAAGTTGAGTTATAGGCCTGCGTATTAGGCAGCCTGTGAGGCGACCTGTGGGCAGAGCCTAGAGACTTTAATACTGCTCCATGGGAGCCGATTTGAAGGATCCATATGCTGGCTTATATTGAAGTTGAGGCTCATATAGGTCGGCTTGTTCTTGCATAGGTTGGCCTGAAATGGCTTGAATGCCTAAACATGTTTTTCAATGCACATATGATGTTGACTTCTTTTGAAACTGATTTAAATGCTTCCTAATGTCAAGATGTATATCTAGAATGGGAGGATACCATCCAATATATATAACACTATACTTTTCTAGTTTTAACATCACTCAAAATATAAAAGAACTCACAATGTAAGATTGGTTTATGTATTGACGGGTTTACACCTTACATTCAAGCCTATAGTTTTCCATATTCATGTTGGTCGAAAATATTCATACCCTACAATCTCCCTCCCAAAATGTGAATGACCAAATTATACATATTTTTTACTTGTCTTGTACCTGTATTGTCCGACCCGAAAGTTAAAATAAATGTCTACTTATAAACTTTGATTGATGATTTATAGCGCTAGTAGAGAGATGACATTGTGACATATGATATTTATATTAAACAAAACATTATAATGAAAGTGTATTTAATGTAAATCGATAATTTTCCAACATATGATATGTTGTATGGATGGATGGGGGGCATTAGGTATATTAGCATGCCCTTGTTGCATGAAGAATACAAATGCTTTCATCATACAATATGGTGGAAAAAAATTCTTAGTTTAATTATCTTCGTCAGTTTTTAGAAAAAGATCATCCATTTTAAAGAAGTAAGAAGAAATTTACAAAAAAAAAAAACAAGATTCAGAAGAAAAAAAATATACCACTTTGCATGTTTACAGACCAAGATGTCTGGGAAGTTGTTTGTGATTTTCCAAAAGTCACAATCAGTGTCTGGGCCATAAAATTTCTAGGGTATGGAAAACATGATAATTGGACCAAGAGAAGTATATTTTGGGATCTTCCATACTGGAAGGGTAACTTGTTAAGGAACCACCTCGTTGAGATGCAAATAGAGAGTAATGTATTTTATAATGTGTTTAACAGTGTCATTAATATTGATGGAAAAACAAAGGACTGGGAAAATGGAATGAACAAATATACCTCTTATTTTTTTACGTGGGGATGTACGGATGAGTTCTCTACCTAATGGAAATATGGCTAAGCCAAAGGCAAAATTTTCTTTCACATCGGAAGAGGCAAAGTTATCTGTAAATGGATTAAGGAACTAAAAATTATGATGGTTATGCCTGATATATTTCCATGTGTATTGATGTCACCAAGGGTGGGGTGAAGGGGGTGAAATTCATTATTGTCATGTATTCATGGAGTGTTTACTTCCAATTCTTTTTTGTTCCTTGACTCCTGAGATATGGAAGCCACCAACTAAACTATATCGTTTTTTAAAGACTTCTGTTGTAATACATTAAAGTTGGAAGAACTTGTTATACTGGAAGAGAACATTCATATCATCATACACAAGATATATTGAATTTTCCCACCAGGTTTCTTTGACTTGATGGAACATCTCCCGACTCACCTACCTAATTAAGTAATCTTTGGTGACATGATGCAATGAGGTGAGGAAGACCAAGAATAAGAAGAAAATGTTGAAGAAGAAGAAGAAGAGAAAAATGTCGAGGAAAATTGTTTACTATGACTCAAATGTGGGTAGTGAGGAGCGAGTCATAGATTGGGAAGATTCTTGTAATGCTAGAGGATATTGTTTTAATGTGGAAAAAATTATGTAATATAAGAATCTTTTACTCTTTCCTTTTGATTAAAGAAAATATGAAGAAAAAAAGCATAACCAACAAAAATAAAGCGTCTCAACAACAACAACATAACCAACAAAAATAAAGCTTCTAAACAACAACAACAATAATGGAGAATAACAAGAACAACATTAATGGACCAAAGCAAAAACAAGAACAACAACAACAATAATAACATACCGGAAAATAATGGTGAAAGAGTTTTTTCGTTTTCTAGGACTCCTAGGAGAGTAAGTGTTCTTTTGTTTGCTGGAGAAGAAGTGTTCTTTTGCTAAGGCTCGAGAAGTGAATGAGGTAGACACTGAGGAAATAAAAAATATAAAGAGAATAACAAGAACAACATTAACGGAGAATAACATTAATGGACCAAAGTAACAACAAAAACGACAACAACAATAATAACATGCCGGAGAATAATGGTGAGAGAGTTTTTTCATTCGCTAGAGCTCCTTGGAGAATAAGTGTTCTTTTGTTTGATGGGGAAGAAGTGTTCTTCTGCTAGGGCTCGAGAAGTGAATGAGTAGACACTTAGTGAATAAAAGATATAAAGAGTATATATCTCAGTTATACTGAAAATCGAGGTAACATATCCAACCTAAAACTTTAAAAAATAATGGCGCCTTTTTTGTTTCAAAAAGAATAAAAAATTAGAGATTATTTATCTCGATTTTCTTGAAAACCGAGGTAACATATCCGACGAAAAATCTATAAAAATTAAAGGCGCCTTTTTGGTTCCATATAAAACATAAAACTGCAAGTGCTGGAAATCGAATCTCAAACCCTGAACATATTGTTATGTCGCCTTTAAAAAGAATCGAGGTAACAAATTGAATTTTTTATTAAAAAATAAGACGCTCCCTTTACATACACTTTCGATTTTATATTGTCTGTTGTGAAAGTTTCGTTATAAAAAATGTTATTTGTTGTAGTGAGAAGATTAATTAATTTTTAAATTATTATATTGTAACATTTTAATACTATATTTTAATTCTTTTTTTTATATCTATTATAATTACATTCAATTTATTAAATAAAAAAATTCAAAAAAAAATTTAATTAATTTTTAATTAAATTGTATTAAAAACTGATTTTTATATAAGTTAGTGTTATTAATAAAAAACAAAATAAAAAAAATAAAAAAGTAATACCTAAATTGAAACGGTGGGAGCTCACATAGACTGACACATTTGCCATTTCATTTAGACACGACAATAAAACCCAAATTCACAGGTAGCCGCTTAAATCCATTTTAAATTGGACTAAAAAAATCTATTTTAATTAAATTTAAATTTGAGTTTGAATTTTCTCTAATTTTAAAAAATAGTATGGAGTGAATAATCAGAACGTTAGTATTCATTCCGAACGTATCTTCTAATTTACCTCATTGATAATTTAAAATTATTTATTTTAAAAAATTATATAATTAATTGTTTGATTAGTACGTGGATATTTTAATTTTAATTTTATTATTTAAAATTTGAGATTCTAAAAATTGATTATTTAAACTATAAAATTGATTCCGAATGCTAGTATAGGATGGGGTGGATATACTCCACATTTAAAACAAATTTTAAATTTAATTATTTATTCTCGTTTGGATTTGGAACATAGAACATATTTCTAGTTGAAACTCAAGTTTAGATTTGAAGAAGACAAAACCAGTGCAGTTCCGCCTGTTGCCATGTATAATCTCTCAATATTTTATTAAGGGTAATGTTAACTTGTGTTCTTGAGGCACATGTTAAGAACTAAATTAAAAAACATTATCTTGGAAATTGTGTATAAACTTTAATTAAAGTATAAAATTAATTTTTAAATCATTTTTTCAATACAAATTTATTATAAATAGTTTTCTTAATCTGTGCTCCAAAGACACAAATTAACATTACCCTTTTATTAAAAGCCTAATCATATGAAAATAGTGTTTATAATAATATATATAATACTATGATATCTAACATATAAAGTGTGCGGTTGTTGTAGCTTTAAAGTTGACATCTAGGTACAACAAAAGTTGAAAACTTTTCTATAAATCTTAGGGCAATAATATTTTGCTAAACTCTCTTGTCCCTCCCCATGTGAACTTTGTATGATGAATCAGAGCAATGTTGGCTCACTTTTGTCTCTATGTGTAAAAGTTATTTTCAAATTTGGTTTCTCAAAAAAGGACAATTCAAGGTGTCATTATGAGCTTTATGAAAATAGTGTTGATTTTAGCAATAATTTTACTTTTGCTTTATGAGCATCTAGTGATAATGTCAAACAAATAAACGTGGACCTATATGCACATGTCCGAATCCGTTCCAAAATTAACAGAAAAAATTTAATTTAATTATGTGCAGTTGCGGAAAAAACTTAATTCTTAATTACAGATGGAGATGCGAGTGTAAGGAGATATTAAGATCCGCCCACACTTATTTATTTTAATATTTATTTATTAATTATATTTTTAATTAAATTATTAATATTCTAATTGCAATTAAAATAATTAAATTAATCAAATTAATATTCATTTATTAATTACATTTTTAATTAAATAATTAATTAATTTATTAAAATAATTAATTTTTTAATTAAATTATTAATTTTTATTGCAATTAAAAAGAAATTAATTTTTGTGTGGATAAGGACGGGAGGACGAGTGTGGTGCACCCATTCTCTATTGGAGGCGGATCTGTGCGGTAAATTTTTATTTTTGATTGAGTTTGGGATTATGAGCGGATGTGTTACATAGAAACGGATGCGAATGCGGTATGGGTATAGTTAAATTCGCCTCCGCCCCGTCCCGTTGTCATCTCTATATCTTATAATGTCATATTTATTTGTGTTATTAGTATAATGTTCAAATTGAACGGTTATGGAACTTATTTATATTTTTATATTATTAAAAATTAGTTAATTATTAATATAATTTTAATTAAATTTATATTGACGATATATTGCACATTCATATTTTATATGTTGACCATCTTTATCCATATATAAAACTAAATTATTTTTATTTTTTAAAAAAACATAAAAAAAGTGGTGTTTAATAAACAATATATAATTTGTTCTTACAATTTTCTTAAAAATTTATATAAAATTATATCTCTCATCCTCTCTCTAATATATTTACCATGTTCATTATCATTCTTTTATTTTTTATTTTGATAAATTTATTGTTCAAAATTCCAATTACATGTTATTACCATTTTTCTTTTGCATCCGGTTTCATTTGGCTTCTGTATTCAATTTGGTGTACTCATTCTATTAAAGTTTGACCTAACACTATCCTACGAAACCGGTTGGTAAGTTGAGGGGTGTCACTCTATATAAACTATTTCAATGTTCTATCTCCAACCAATGTGGGACTTTAGGATCTTCCTAATACACCCCTCACGCCCAACACTCTTTTTGGGCTTGGTGCGTGGATTTAAACGGTGGGCTGCCCAAGGTCAGATCGATAGGCTCTAATACCATATTAGAGTTTGGCATAACACTATCCTACACAACCAGTTGGTAAGGTGAGGGGTGTCACTCTATATAAACTATTTCAATGCTCTATCTCCAAGCAATGTGGGACTTTAGGATCTTCCTAATACATCCCCTCATTATTTTAATTAGCTGCATATAAGAGGTTGGTGAACCATGGGCAAGAAATTACATAAGAGTGTGAAGAAAACTCAAAATTATTCAATCTTTATGAGTGGATTTTGTCTATACTTCTACTGTGTCTGTCTTTTCCAAAGAAGGCAACTTGGATGAGGCTTTCTTTGAAATAGATCTGCTATCACATTAGGCGTTTTAACCCCTTCAGAAGATCACAGGATATGCATAAATACGGTAATTCTGATATCCTTTTTTATGAATGTCTCCTCTAAATGATAGGTGTTTGTCTGCCCCTTGTTGTGTTTGAGATTGAGATCCTCAGCCACATGGTGGTGGCTCCTTCACAACTCTACCTAGAAAGTTGGGTGTACATAAAAGTTTATCAATACTGGTGTGAAAACCTGAAGGGAAAACCTTCTCTCACATTTTTTTTTATCTTTTTCGATGTCATCGAGGTACTCCGGTCCAATCGAGGGGTAAGGGATTGACGATTTTGGTGCCAACGATAAGCGTTCAGACCTTGCCTGAGATGGGGCCTTTTAAGGATTGGTTCTTCATTGTTTCCCACATTACTCCCGAAGCCCACATGAATGTTTGTACAGTTGAGAAAATAGTAAAGGGTAGATGTGCCTCATTGTTGAAGGTGAGAAAATACTTAGAAGGGGGTTGAATAAGTATGTAGAAAAACTTATAGCAATAAAAACTCAAGGATTTTTATCCTGGTTCGTTGAACTCAACTACTCCAGTCCACCCTATCAAGAGTGATTTGCCTTTCTCAAACAAGGACTTAATCCACTATTAAATCAACTGATTACAATAGCAAGCACTAAGAACAACTGTTATAAGTCTTCTTAAGAACTACTGATCCCAACTGGATCTTCTTAAGGATCTTTTACAATCAAATGTAAGAATAAATACAAGTGTTTAAATTGCTTCTAATAAAGCTTTATCACAACTGTGATTTTTCACTTAAGATTTAAGAACTATGAAATAAATTCAGCTAGTGAGAATAAATTGTATGAGAGCTTGTAATGAATTCTTTCAATGTTTCGTCAACTGAAGAAGATGAATGGAGTCTTGCTTTTATAGGCAAAAGAGGTCCAAGTAGCTATCACGTTGAAGGATGTGTACTAAAAGGTCTGAACCTTTTTGTCTTCACATCACATGACCTTTCCTAGAAGTAGAATGCACAGATAAATCCTTTTTGTCTGTGTTCTTATGTCTAGCATAAAAAAGGAAAGAGTCGTTTGGCCATACCAACAGACATAAGTTTGAATTCTTCTTCAACAAGTTTCAGCAAAGGAACATCAGAGTCTTGAGCAGTCAGAGTCTTCTGATGTACATTAGAGTTTGCTGAATCAGAGTCTTTGCAGCACGTATGCTAACAGCGTGTAATTGTTCAGAGCATAGTTTGGGATCAGATATTCAGTACTGGCAGCATAGTACTTATCAGAGTCTTCTGAATAACTGTGCTTGAAACTCTTCATACAAAATTCTTCAATGCTTCAGATGCTTCTGGCTTCTGCTTCAGATTCTTCTGTAGCTTCTGCTTCAGATCCTTCTGTAGACAGCGCTCAGAATCTTCTGGAGTTAGCGTTCAGAATCTTCTAAAGGATGCTTCTGACGCTTTAGAGCCTTGCATATTTTTCATGTTCAGATCTAATTTGCTTCCAGAATAATATTCACTTTAATATCTGCAGCAAACAATCTTAAACAATTTTTAGAGTATATAATTCTTTAATACAAAATTTCATAAGAGTTATCATCAAAACATAGAGATATTCATAAGAACCAATATGTGTTCTAACAATTGTTTCCTCGGTATTGATATGAAGGCTACTTTTTGTTGGAGAACGGGACATACGTGTATAAAGATGAAGATCTTACCAAGAAGATCTGTACCAGAAGAAACAACTAGTAGGCTTCATTAGTAGTATGGGTTATCTAGGAGAAGACATCCTTTTGAAGGAGGATGACAAGAAACACTTGAAGTCCATCATTGATGTTCAAGTGTTGCTCGACACTCGCACTTGAGAAGGACATAAGGTCTCTTTTGGTAAGCTTCAGGAACTCTTTTGGCAATTTAACCTTTATTTGATTATTTATGGGGTACTTGCCATTGACATTAATTACAATTATATGCATATTCATGTTTACTGTGAAATTTGGTAAACAAAACAATTTTTAATTAATACTTAAGGGATTAAACTAAAAAAGATCCCAGAGCATATTTGTGTGATTCATGAATTTTGAGCAACTTGACATCAAAATCAAAATGTAATGTTTGAGTAAGGATTGAAATATAAAGAACTTAAAAGTAAAATGAATGAAGATAAAAAATGCAGGAAAAATGACTTGAACGTAAAAGACTTGAATTTTATAAAAGTGGGACGCATACGTACATTTCTCACTTGCTTCTCAATCACACAAATACTTTGAGTTTGTAAAATTTTGCATACAATTGCGGACCCCTAAAACATAAGCAAACATCTACTTATATACTACTCTAGAATAATTGTCTACAATGGTCGACTAAGCCACACACGCCACATCTTCGTTTCCATGCAACCTTTACCTTTGATAGACCCTCAGGTGTTCTTGAATAACACATGGTCTTATCCAATCATACCTCATTCGATTGCATATAGAAACACCGAGGACTCTGAATTTCACTAAGTCTCAAACTCGACAAACCCCTCTTGTCTCTTACTCACTATGACATTCGACTAGAATTAAATACATCCTTCAACAAGTAGAATCCACAAGAACCAATATGTAGGATCCTTGTTTCAACTCTGCAATTAATGTGTGTCTAAAATCTAAGGTGACAATACGATGAAAGATGAAGTGAGACTCTAGCTTCTCAAGAGGGGAATAGAGATGGGCATCATTGGGGTTGGCCTTTCCCTCACTTTGGAACCTCCTCGGAGTGTTGGTACTTCGATAATGCTTCTGGGGTCCACCAGTGGCTTCGGGGTCAAGGTCTAGCCCTTCTAGTGATTGATGGGAATCGATTTTCTATGAGGACTATGCATATCTTGCAAGTTTTCCCGAACAAGCCCTGGAACAAGAATTGACAAACTTGGCTCGGCCTTTCCAGCAAGCCTCTACTGCTTTGCCCTTAGAGGGTCTAGATGTTGGACTGACCTTTTGTATGACCAGGAATGCAAAGAGAAACGTCAGTTAGATAAAAGCATTTAGATCCTGAATCTTCAGCGATATAAGTGTTTGGAATAAACTAAAAAAGCTTCAATCACTTTCAAAGATATACTCACTGCTTTGCCCCTCTTAATCTTCATATCACCTTAGTCGGTCAGGTGTTTCACTTGGTGAGGACATTGAGGAGAAAGGAGAAGGATTTGATCTCTTACTATGACATTATATTGTCTGCTCAGGCATCTTTTATGGCAGCTCAAGAAGAACTGGAGTATCTCCGTAGTGATAACACGTCTTTGACTTAGAGCATGGCGAAGTATACTCGAACTCTAGAACAGTGTACATCAGCTAGCCTTGGCGTAGATTCTAAATACTTTGAGAATGCTTTGCAGGAAGTGGAGCACTTTCATTGTCCTTTTCTTATCTCAAAGGAGTAGATCTGGATGGACCAGATTCTCAAGAATAGGAAATTCATTTCTCTATTCGACTAGACCCTTTACTCCCCTCATTTTTTTACTGCATGTGAAGCCTTTGTATAATGGAAAGATATTTGTATGTAGATATTCCCTTTGTTATATAATTATGGATTTAGGTTACTTGTATAAGGTGTGTAGACGGGGTCTTGAGTGTAAAGATTTGGATTCCACGCTTTCTTTACAAGGTTTTCCCTCGATTTTTATTGGACATCGTATAGAATTGTTCCATGACTAAGGGTAAGATCCCCGTTCCTGCCCCCAAGTCGAGGTTTAGTTTGAGGTGGACGCTTTTTGGGCACCATACCTAACACCCTTTGGTTGGATAGATCTGAATATGGTATGCCAGCTACACAAAATTGCATGTATTCATGGTGGTAATTAATTGTTGTAGTCGCACATGCTAAGAGTTTGAGAAAGAACCCCTAAATTTATTTATGCATGCTTTATACGGTAGAAAATTAATTGTTGTAGTCGAATGTGCAAAATGTCTTTGATAACACCCCTGAGTTCCTTTACTCTGGGCATCGATTGCGCTGGTCGTTCCTATGGGTTTGCTATTTTTGTTCGTAATCAAAGAGGAACAAGTGTTTCAGAATTTGTTTCGTTCATGGTAGAAAATCATAAATTCATGTCACATGGATGTTTCTACAAATATGTGAATTAATATATAAGGGAGAGCATGATGAATTCTTTTAGCTCATTTGAGGTTAACGTGGATTACTTCTGGTTCACAATGAAGGTTGTGGTATTGGATCTTTAGATGGACTGAAGAGGCTACGACGTATAGTGCTATAGTGAAAGGACTTCCCATAATGGTATTGTAAAGACTCTTGCAAGGTATAAATAGGAATTGAGTACCAATTACTCAAAAGTCCATTCCTTCACCCACATATACCTTAAAATCTATGAACCCCCAAGGATACGTGGTTATTTTGTTTAATGTCTGCAAGTCCGACCTTTCATATGGGATCAGGCTTCCCCTTTCTAGGCCTATTTTCTCAAACAATGTTGCATAAAGGATGTCACATGAATTTCTCCATCTATCAAGATCCTAGAGACGTCAAATTGTATGATGCTGGAAGTGATAACCAAGGGGGACATTTCATTGGAGATACCCCCTCTATTTTTAGAGTCTTGAAACCCTGACTTAGGTCGTTTGCGGATTTTTGCTCACTACCACTTTCTCAACCTTCCCTATGATAAAACGAGGTTTAAGATGATTCCTCATAGCTTCATATGGCCTCTCGAAGAAAGTATTTTGCTCTACAATGCAACCATTATTCATAACATAGTAACAAACTGGCTTATGCTTAACCATTTCAATTTCCATTACATCATTAGGTTCTTCGACCTTGGTAATCTGGTAATATTCCCTGGGCAGCACAGAAACCACGTTGCAACTAATGTCCAACAAAGCTTCTGATTCTATATCAAAGAATATATCTATCAACATATCCTCGTCATTCGTTATATCCCTTGATATACTCTTGAGATCTTCCAACTGATTGGGAAACATCTTTCTTCCCACAAGTTTCTTCTCCTCAACACTATTTTTCAAGGGTGATCTATGCATAGTCATTCCAGGTCCGCGCATGTCGGAGATACTTGTTATAAAATTTATAGAACCTAAAATGGATGAAACACGAGATAAATGAAGACTAGAAATTGTTGAATCAACTGCTCCTCTGAAGGCACATTGGTATTCGATTCAGCCATTGCCTTTTCATTCGCCTCCCTCTCAGCTTTCCTTATTCTTTGTTGTTTGCGCCACTGCGACCTTGATATAGGATCTTTCTTTTTTAGTTTTTAGGCTAGTATGCTTGCTGCTTCGACACCTGAAACTCTTTCCTATAGGCCATCGAAGAACCTTTCTCTACTTCAAAGCTCTGCCATTTTTCTTGGCCTCTTTCTTCTCTTTCAGCAGGCCTTACCCATTTCCCTTGGGCACATTAACAATTTGGCTTAAAGGTAGAAGGCCTGTTTGGTTGCAAACTTGGGTCTCCCTACTCTATTCATCGAGGGACTCCTCTTTTATCAAAGGTAAAATTGTTAGGAGTATCCTTCTAGTTTCCCTTTCGACTGGCTATTTGAACCCTTTTGTCGCGGTGAGAATCAGATATCAAGCTATTGGATTTAACTTGAATCACAAATGAAGTTCACCACCGAGCTTTGATTTATCCAAAGGAAAGGTTAAAGATCAAAGAAAACCCTAAGTGCGCCATGTAACAACACAACTAAGAGATCTAAGGTTCGGGGGTTGGTTATACCTAGGAAAGGTGTTAGCATCCTAAATTGCAAATGTTAACAGGAAGTTAGTTGTTATTGAGCTGGCCAAGACGTTGCATCTTGTGCCTACGTATTCTCATCAATAAATGAGAAATCAGAGCGTTCGTAGTTCGTGGAACTACGCGTTGCCAGGTTCTAAGAACCAAGAACAACAAAGACAAGTAAAGAATAAACGAGGGACATGCACAATGACAATAAGTCAACATACAATCTCTTCCCTTAGATTAGATCAACAAGGCACAAAAACAAAGCAAGAGATACATGGAAAAACATCATGTAAATGGAAAACAAACAAGACACAGACACAATACATGGAAAAGCATCATGTACAACAAAGATACGCGGCAAAGCATTGCGAATAAAATACACAAACAATCACGATAAAGCATCGTGTAATCAATAGAGGTACACGAAAAAACATCGTGTAGACATAACAAATAAAATCCTTTGACAAAATAAAACATTCACAACAAAACATTGTGAAGTAACAGAGGTACACGGAAAACATCGTGACCAGAGAGGACAGGCCAAAAACATGAAAACAGATAAGTCATGACATAAAATCGGATAACAAAGAATTATTAATTAATTTAAATATAATTATTTAATAAGATTAATTAATAATTTAATTAATCAATATTAAATAAAATATTTAAAATAGTTAATAATTATAATATATTTTTTCTGAAATTTTCAATATTACAAAGTAAAAATCACTAAAACAATTTTTTCACATTTTTATATATTTAAGTTAACTAAAAAAACTAAAAATAGAAAAGTGTAAATTTATTTTTCTTTTAGAATATACAGAAATAAAATAGTAAGTAACTCAAACCCTTTTAGTCTCTTGATTAATATTAAACAAATAAATAATTGGTACAAAAACACTATATATTTTAAAAGGTGAAAGTTGACATTGTCGAAAATTTATACCATATATAAAACATTATATTATTTACATGACTTTGTATATAATTTTAAACATACTGTACTACACTAACATTATTTAATAGAATCAAAACTTAAAACAAAATACTATTACATACTTATACAAACTAAAAAAATCCAAACTTAGATAATATTACACAGAAAACAAACATGGCGCACACCTGTTACAGTATACTGCATGCAATTTCTTAGTACCACACACACTAATATTAACAACTTTAATAATTCAAAACCAAGATGCTTAAAACATAAAAATGAAAATAATAAAGACAAACAAAATTCCGCCAAGTTTTTGACAACTTCTGAACGCAACTCTGGCAGCATGCGAAGTGATTAAATGAAGTTCTGCAGTGGTCTCAGTGTGTGTATGTGAATATGAGGTTAGTAGAAGTCATGTTGGGGATCCATATGTGGGGAGAGAGATAAGTATGGTCAACAAAAAAATGGTATGTGATGTCCCTTTCTATGCAGTGTTAATGTATCAGATTAAATAAAAATGGAGTAAAAAACAAATTAACTTTTTCAAACTTAGTTAATAAGTTTTACCTCAAATGGATAGAAAACAAAATTTTAAATGATATTTTTAAAAGAGAAGATGAAAAAATAAAATAAATTATTTAAATAACTTCAATAAAAAAAATGATTAATAAAAATAAAATATGAATTAAAAAATGAAAATAAAAACGGTAAAAATTGAATAATTGGATCGGTATCGAAGTGCTCAAAAAAATAAAATGAATACACCAAAATGATCAGCGTAAAATATACTTATTGGAAAAATATAGTGTTTGATCAAATTTTGAAATGAATTTTACCCGCTAAAATGGCTTAAACTGTCCAAAAATGCGATCAAAAAGTGGTCGAAAAATTTATATGAGCACGCCAGGTTAAACTACGGGAAACGTAGATTAATATCACTGACGTTTGCAAGCTCGATTTCAAAATTTTCCGTCCACTGACTTTACGCACAATTGACTTTTAGTTTGACCGATCTGGCTGTAAATCCGCCAAGTTTATTTCAGCTAATAAATTGGGTAGTATGCGAGAAATGATTGACATAAAATGATATGTAAAAGATCAAAGAATCTGAGGGTAAAATTTGGGGTATGACACCTTTCAAGGTTTTCAACCGCCTTCTTATCAAACACTGAATTGCATCTGGGGCACAACATAACTTCATATTTCTTCTTCTAACAACATTGAAGGAATTCTAGCAAGGTCTCATCATCTTTATGGTAAACTACCCCCGTTTGTTGCTCATTTCAACGAGCCCTCTCTTTGTCAACCTGTCTTTCACCACTTACTTCGACCATATGAACCTCCAAGTTGGCACCATCATTAATCTTCAACCCTTTTAACTTCACCCTAAGGCTTTTAGTGGCCTCATTGACATTCTCACTTTCAAAGTCCTTAGCAACCTCAACTTTCCCAACTTCAAGGCCTTCAGCAGCCTCAACTTTCCCAACTTCAAGGCCTTTAGCAGCCTCAATTTTCTAAATTTTAAGGCCTTCAGTAACCTCATTTGCTTCTTTGACATCAAGGCCCTCAGTGGCCTCCTTTTTCTCCCCACTCTTAAGGATTTCAGTAGCTTCAATCTTATCTTTGACATTACAAGCTCCAACAGTTTCACTCACGTCTTTGACCACAAGGCCTCCAGTAGACTTAGTCTCATTCATCTCTTTCTCGAAACCTTCAGCAGTTTCGACCTTGTAGCAACCTTCAGAAGCTTCGACCATGTTGATGATGGTCGGCTCAGTGTAATGTGTGTCTCCTACCTAAAGTGGATCTAAATCAATCTTCATTTGAGACTTTTTCTTGTCTCCGAACCTCAACCTTCCCTCCTTAATAGTGTTTTCCACTAAATCTTTGAAAAGGAAACATTGTGAAGTTTTATGGCCAAGAAAATTATGATATTTACAAAAGTCATGTTTCTTTCACTGCTCTAATAGAGGCATTTTAGCACTAGAAGGCACTATTATTTGGCCATCTTTAACTAATAAGTAAAAAATCTCGTCACATTTAGTGACGTCGAAGGTATACGTTCTCTTAGGGAACTAATTGTTCTTTTCTGGTTCGACGAGATTTTTCCCATTCAAAGGTACAAGGACCTTAGAAGAGTAAGGTGGCCCCTGCTTTAATTCAACCATATCAATTTCATTTTCGTCGGAGTCTACATGGTCACTATACACTTCTTGATCATTTTCATCTATACCAATGTAATATACCTTTTCTCTCTTATTATTTTTAGTTGCTTTGGCTTTTTCACTATAATCCGTGTCGTGGAGAGATTATGCCTCTTTATCCTTGACAGGAATCTGCACATTTTGGGCTTGAGCAACATTATTCACCGGGATCCTCTAATCATTAGCCTCATCTCTAGTCATAGCGGTTATGGCTTCCATGAGTTGACCCAACTGATTCTTCATCAATTTAAACTCGGCCCTCGTAACAACCTGATTCTGCTCTGCTGAGTTCATGATCTTTCCAGAAGCTAGTTCAAGTCCAATGCGAATGTCGGGAAATCAACTGCGGGTTGGACAAAAGACGGGTAAGCTTTCTGTTCCAGCCGAGGATGGATATGCAACCATGAGATGCACATGAAATGCAATTCAAGATGCAACAAACACAGGATCACAGCCCCCACAAAGCTCTGAATACTGCTGCACTGCTGACTGGATAAGTTCGCTCTGAAGAGAGAAACCAAAATACCGGGTTGGCTGGAAGTCAAGTTTCCTGCAAAACCCCTCCCACTCACAGGTATGGACCTAAACTGACAAGGTACGTCATCCTATGCGTTCATCAGCGTCACAGACTTTCGAGAAACGATGATACATTCACCATTTTTGGTTTGGCATCATAATTTCCCGAAGAGGCCTCACTTAGCTGAATCACAGATGATCGGTCCCCTGAGTCGACAATCCTCAGATCCAAAGTCAATTCCGATCCTAAGGACCAGAAAAGAAATCATCAAAGAGAACCTCGTCTGAGTGTGAATTTCATGGGAACTGGTGTTTGCTAAGCAAACAGGTCCCCACTAATCTCCACTCTAATGCTAGGTGTGTACTCAAGATTGGGTTTTGGCTTATCTCATAAAGGAACAACCACCCAACAGCATAACAGCAACAAATATTAATATAGTGCGGAAAATGTAAATACAACAATATACAAAATACAGCACAAAAATAAACACCCAAAGACAAGCAAACAAGCGCTAGGATTGACTCGCGTAGGGAACTGTTGGAGTCCCCAACAGAGTCGCCAGCTGTCGCTATTGCGAAAAAAGGTGTCGGCAAAGACAGAAGAGTCGTCACCTATCGTTATTTATCCTAAAGGAGGGAAAGGAAACGATCAGGAAAAACCTAGTGAAAAGGATAAGGTCGGTCATCTCAACCAAATCTCTGGGTTCGGGAGTCGGTTACGCAAGGGGAAGGTATTAGCACCCCTCACGCCCATCGTACTCAACGGGATCCACGCATGTTTGTCTAGTCTATAGGTGAAAAATAATCTATCTACGACTTCTAAAGCTAAACGGAAAGAACTGACTCGATAGAGCATCGCGCTCTATGCCTACGTATTCCCTCGTGCAATGGGAAAGTCAGAGTTAACGTAGTTCGGGAAACTACAGGAGGATTGCTTGCCAAGACGTCACGTCTTGTGCCTACGTATTCTCATCTGGTATGAGAAATCAGAGCAAAACGTAGTTCAGGTGCATGTGGAAAATAGGTCTTGATTGCACAGGGGCAAGAGAAGGATCTCAATCGCCAAGACGCGAGAGAAAAGGGTTTCGATCGCACGGGGGCGAGAACAAAGAGGAAGCAGGCCAAACACGCCCAAACGGAAAGGAACTCGGGACACACACGCAAGAACCTAAGGCGTGGGAGCGAATGCGTCACATATCACCCTAAGGGTGTATACTAAACATTCTAAGCAATTGAGAGGTAGCCCCCCAATCACCATTTCCCACGTATCTATCGCTACAGCTCACAACACTCGACGGTTGCATAAAGACTTGAATTAGAAAGATGTTATCGAACGGAGCGGTTCCGTTGGCCCTTGACATTGTGTGCAAGCTCCATTCCAATCTTCTCCTCTTTCGATCCTTGATGATGACGTTTCGAATCAGAACCAATGTAACGCTAAACCGTCATAATTTGACTTATAAATGAGGCCAAACATTAAGAGGTAGCGTATTGATATCCGTGTCAAAGACAAGATAGAGAAATGATATTGAGAATTATTCTCCAATTGAATCGTGTCACACGGACAACACAGAAGAAAACCAAAATAAAATCAAATGGAAAAGAAAAATAAGGAGAGAAAAATGTGGTCTCAGATCCTATATTATCCATCAACAAGTGTCGCTACTGCGAAAATCGGCGCCGGCTGACAGAAGAGTCGCCACCGTGCGTTATTTATCCCAACGGAGGGAAAGGAAACGCTCGAAGTAAACCTCGCAAAAAATGGGGAAAGGTATGGTCATCGCAACCAAAACCTGGGTTCGGGAGTCGGTTATGCAAGGGGAAGGTATTAGCACCCCTCACGTCCATCGTACTCGATGGGATCCACGCTTGCTTGGTTTGTACGGATTACACTTCTATCTAAACTAAAGGATGAGGTCTAAAAAGAAAAGAAAACATGACTCGGTAAAGCATCGCACTTTATGCCTACGTATTCCCGTCTAGAACGAGAAATCAGAGTCAACGTAGTTCGCCTACCTACGGGAAAGGATGGGAAGGTTGCTCGCTAGGATATCACATCCTATGCCTACGTACTTTCATACAGCATGAAAGATCAGAGCAAACGTAGTTCGGGCCACGTACGACACAAGTCTGTTTTGATTGTTTTTATTCCTTCTGAAAAAGGGTTTTCCTGATTAACAGTCCAAGCGAACAAAAATTGACGTTTTGATGAGTTCACATTCTTTTACGAAAGAAGTGTCTTTTATTGTGTTTGAAATCTTTATGTATTTTTCTGCTTGTTTTGAGAAAGAAGAGACAAAACTCTAACCTACGGTTGCGAAGGGAATCAAACTAACCTAATGTTATCATGCATGGGTTAAGACCTAATGTCTATCATGCTCCTCTCTTGCACGGAGAGAAACAGAGATCCTAAGGGAATAGACGGAAACAGAAACAATAGCATATATACAATAAAGCAGTAAAATGCATGAATGCAACAGTACAAGCAAGGCAAGGGAGTCCCACTCAACCTCGAACCTAGAAAACAATAGGCAAAAGTGAACAGGATTCACTTTCAACCTAACAGGTTAAACAACAAACAATACAGTCAGGGAAAACCAATCAATACATCAAGAAATAAACAGCAAAAATAAACAGCCACAGCAGCTCTGCATCAACATCTGTCTTCAAGTCATCTCCAACAGCTATAAGCTTCAAGCAAGCCTCAGTCTCCATCTCCACAGCCTTCAAGCAAGGGCTTTGTCTTCAGTATTCCATCTGCAATGGCTTTTCTTCAAGTCTTAATCTCCCAGATGAATATCAGTCAACAAGATGAAATGAATGTTAAACAGTCAATTACCTACCAAGGGTGGCTCATTAACTGTTAACATTATACAGACAATTTTCTCTCAAAAGTTCTATCCTTCAAATATATTCACTGATCCTTCCAAAGGAAGGAGGTGGATATTTGAAAGAGACTTTGAATCATAGAGAAAGAATGGAGGCAGACAAGGCCTT
The DNA here is from genome assembly GCA_963859935.3 of Lathyrus sativus. Lineage (NCBI taxonomy): Eukaryota > Viridiplantae > Streptophyta > Magnoliopsida > Fabales > Fabaceae > Lathyrus > Lathyrus sativus. The sequence continues at coordinate 652,670,049 of OZ012739.1, read as the reverse complement.
CCATGTTTGTGAATCAAGCTTTCTACTCTAAAGTTCTGCCTAGCTCCTAAACCCTACATTCCTCAACAGCTGCCAGCAAGGGATACTCCTCATCAACTCTGGAAGTTGGACTTCATTCTCTGGATCTCCAATGGACTTCATCAACACAGGTCTTCAGCTCTCCCAATCCCCAAGCAAACCCAATACCCCACACAGACAAATGAAATAACCCTAGAGAGGGCACCACACACTCAAGCAAATACAGACAGTATATTAATAGTAATAGTAGAATAGGGGAAACCTAGTAATTTCTAAGGGATATAATATCTACCCATAACCCCTATAGTCCCATTCCCCAAAGATTCAATCTACAACTCCTAAGGGAAATGATTTAATTCACCTATGCTATCTCCTAAACCCTAGTTTTGATCATGTTATTCACACCTAAACAAATCACCAAAAATTAAGTTCTAAAATTGTGAATTAAATTTTATATACAAGATAAAGGTCTAAGCTAATCAACCTAAAAAGAATGGATCAAAAATGTTAAAGCATCTAGCTAAACTAAAATTAACAATTCATGCATTAAACTACACATTATTTAATCTCATTTAAAAGAAAAATATGCTAAAAATATGAAAATAAAATGAAATGCTAATTTTTATGTGATAATTTTCTTAACAAAATTATGAACACTATGCAAAAACAACCAATGAAAATCATGCATTTTTCAATTATTTATGATTTTTTAAAGAATTGAAATGAATTAAGAAAAATTGAAATGAATTAAATTTGGATGAGGGTGCAGAAAGTAATAATTCCAGTTGAAAATGAGAGATGGGCCCAGACTGGGGGGCGCGCATAGCAAGCGCGTCTGGGCCCAATGCATTCAGAAAACGTGACAAAAAATAAAAAAGGATGGAAACGGTGTAAAAAGCAAGATTTTCAGTTCATTTTAGTTTGGGCCTGCATTTGGGGGGTGGCATTAGCAAGGGATCACTGAGCCCATCAGAACGAATAAATGAAACGGTGCGTAGCACCTTTGGGATTTCCCTCCGAATTTCACTTTAAATCCTGGCCATCAGATTAGGAACCAAGTCAAGGTCAAAAGCATGATCGTGTGGCCCAGGGTTCATCTTCAACCTTGAAACCCTAGGGTTTCAGAAAATCCCCTCACCATGAACGAACCTTCCATCATTCTGTTCTCCCTCCATTCACCATGAAATCACTCGATGCAAAGAGCAAAAATACTCTACTCTCTTCCCTCTACACAGCCATACCATTAGCTTCTTCTAAAACTCACTCAAACTTCAAACCCGATAGGTATAACAGCTCGGTTCCACCATGTTCACCTGAGATCAATCCTGCCAAACCTTGCTAATCTTTACCCTAGCATGATCTACATCTTTCACTGATCATTTTAAGCTATATATTCAAGATTGTAGTGCCATATCCTTGATGTTATCAAACCTAACAGAATTGGTACACCTATGGCAAACTTCATGAAACTTCCTCAAACTCACCAAAATTAATCTTCTAACTTATCCTAACAGTTCTAACCTAACAAAACTCTAACATGCTGACTAAATCAAGCAATTCGAATGGATTACCAACCTGGTGTAAATGGTGAAAACAGTTGTGGAATTCTCTTGATCCAATGCTTTCAATGCTCTGAACTTGATCAGTGAACTTGATTATGAGTTCTGTATGCAATGGATCTTGCTCCAAGTTCTTGAATCTTGCAATCACCAAATTCTTGCTCCTTGGATGATGAAGTTGTATGGCACGATTCCTCTTCAATTCAACCAAATTTTTATGTGAATTCTGATCTATGAAAGATGTTGATGATGATCAAATCAAGAAAAATGGAAATTGATAGAGATTTTATGGAGTTTGAGATGCTTTTGCAAATTGGAAGATTGAAGTGTAACTTGGTATTATGAGCACAATGAATCACCAACCATGGCATGAATCTATTCAATTCAATATATAGATGACAATAGAAAGTCCTAGAACCTTGGAGAAACTTCCCATGCACACTTTCCCTTGGATTTGGATTATGTAACTTCCTTTGTAAGTAACCATGCATATCTTTCAAATCTTGAACCAAACTCAAAAATCTACTTTTTACAATGTTCTTAAAACATTTTTTCCAATCAAAATGACCTATAATTTCATCCCATTTGGCCAAATTATGAAAAATCTCAATTTTAGGTCATTTTTTATTCATTAAATCCACCAATTTTGAAACCTTGAGCTATGAGCCTTTCCAATATTTCATGGTCACTTTTATAGACTCAAAATGTCATTTGGAGCAAGTTTGATGTTGTGAAGGTTTCCATTTGAAGCTTCCTTGTATGAGTTTTGGGCATAGGCTTGAAATGACCTGTAATTATCAGATGACCAAAATACCCTTTGCTTTCCAAGACCATAAGTAGAGTTCCACAAATCCTATGAAGGCATACCATACCATTCTAGAAAGCTAAGACAATGAGGAACAACTCTTATGTTGACCAGAAATTCATTTGAAATCTCCTTGAAGGGTAAAAATTGCTTGGAAGACAAGTAACTTTTACAGACAAAATTTCAGATACCTCAGATGACCTGTAACTTGCAAGGACCATAACTTGAGTTCTATAAATCTCCTTGATGTCTTCCACCACTCAAATTAAAGGTCTTGAGATCCTATACAAGTTTCATGTTGGCCAAGGATCCATTTGAAGCTTGCATTTTGACTTATCTTGCTTGGAAGTTTGACCTAAATCAGGGGATTTTACACAGAAACCCTAATTTAGAAACTCTTCTTCTCCTTGATTTCTCTTGATTTCTTCTTGGCACAACACCATATCCTTATTTACATGTCAAATGATGAACCCCACATCTCTCAAATAGACCTTGATGCCCTTCAATCAATCATTTGACCTAGGGTTGACCCAGGGTTGACCCCAGATGAAACCCTAGTTGACTGTCTTCAACTGCAACTCTTGTGACCACATCAATGACTTGCGTCCTTCTCTAAATGACTTTCTAAGTCTTCCATGATGTCTACATACTCTCCATGCTCAATTCACAGCTCACAACTTCTTTGATGATCTTCAGATACCCTCAGATAGGAGATAGATGCACTGCTTGATCCACTGACTTCTCAGCTTTCAAATTCTTTCTGATGACTTGAATGAGATTGAATTAGAATAATAACCTCTTGATAGGCTCATAGAGATGAGAATATTACTTGGTCCCTTGTTGGATGATTTGCTATGCTATGCTATACAGATGATTAGGCTATGTGCATGACTCTATATGCAAATGCTAATGCAATTGAAACATAAACCAAGTGAAAAAGGTTGAGCAAATTTTAGGGTGCAACAGCTGCCCCTATTCAAGCGACTTGGACCCGATTGGGTGAAGAGCGAGCGGCCTTCAACCATTCTAGGTACAAGACGGTTGAATACTAAGAACCCGGAAATTTGCCAACCGCAGCAATAAACTGCACCACTGCTTGGGGAACGACATTCATCAACTGAATCAAACTGTTACGGCAACCCACTGATCTCTTAGCGACGTGCTGGGGATTATTTTCCTCAGCCTGAAAAAGATTCTATCATCGAAGGAATAGAACTTTGTTTGTCCACGTTAGGACTTTTGCTTCATCAACTCGAAGAAACCTCAACTAACACTTGTCCACGCCAGGACTCCACCTGCTGTCAACCCGGAAAAATCTCGGCAACCTCGCTGGGGATAACTCGTCTTCCTTTCATCAGAAATAAATTGTCCACGTTAGGAATAAACTCTTCCACGTAAGGAATCATCTCTTCTGTATCTGTCCACGTCAGGACTAAACCTCATCTGGATCTGTCCACGTCAGGACTAAACTTTCTAGGTTATGAATACTTCGTTCACGTTAGGACTCACCCTTCCACGTTAGGAATAAACTTATTTCCATCTTGTGAATAACATCTTTCCACGTAAGGACTACAATCTTTCCACGTAAGGAAACCATCTTTCCACGTAAGGAAACCATCTTTCCACGTAAGGAATCATCTCATCTTCCACGTCAGGAATACATCTTCTTTCCACGTAAGGAATCATCTCATCTTCCACGTCAGGAATACATCGTCCACGTCAGGACCCACCTTTCCACGTAAGGAATATATCGTTTTTCCACGTAAGGAATCAACTTCTTTGATCTGTCCGCGTCAGGACTAAACTTTTCCACGTAAGGAATACATCTTTCCTCGTAAGGAATCCATTTTTCCACGTAAGGAAACCCTCTTCTTTCCACGTAAGGAAACACCTTTTTCCCACGTAAAGAATACAATCTTTCCATGTAAGGAATAAATCTTTCTTTCCACGTAAGGAAACACTTCTCTTCTTGATTTGTCCACGTAAGGACTCACATATCGACTTGCTGAGGAAATAAACTTTGTCCACGTCAGGACTCATGCATCTTCGACCCGTCGGGGAAATAAGACTTGTCCACGTCAGGACTCATGCTGCGTCAACACGAAGGAAGATCAATCTGTCCACGTTAGGACTTGCGCACCTTCGACTTGTTGGGGAAATGAAACTTGTCCACGTCAGGACTCATGCGGCGTCAACACGAAGGAAGATAACTCTGTCCACGTCAGGACTTGCGCACCTTCGACTCGCTGGGGAAATGAAACTTGTCCATGTTAGGACACCCATTTCTCTAGCACGAAGAAAACCCGTTAATATAGGAATAGATCGTCCACGTCAGGACTCATTTCTCCATTGGTCCCGACCCACAACTTCTTAGCACTGACGTGACAGTGACTTCGAGGCGGACTCTACTGGGGATATCTGGAAACCCAAACTCCCGGACGCCTGTTCTGATAACCGGCGGCAGCCTCTGAAATTCTGATTCTGGAAACCCTTTGATGACAAATAACTCTGCTTGGGGACAAGGAGAGATTCATCATGATACTCTGGCGGGGAAAACAAGAGAAATTTACACAAATAACTCTGTTCGGAGACAAAGAGAAACTTCATCATGATAACTCTGTGGGGAATAATGCCAAAACGGACACCTTCGTTGAATGTCTCACGTCGAGATCTTAAATGTTTGGTAATTCATGTGAGCAAGAGCTCTCTCCGCCTTCAATATAACAACACTTGAAACAAACGGTTAGTCAACCTGGTTTATGCTTCAGAATGCATATGTTTGATAATGACACAATGCTCAATTCGACATGGAAATGCTGCGCGCTTTATTTGGTAGATGCAAGTATGACACTATATGCCAATGCAAATGCAGACTCGAACTGCTGGGATACAGGAAACTGCTTCAGCAAAATAAATGCTGAAGACAACGCCAACTCCGCTGGGAATAGCCAGGTGCTACAGAATTATTCCAGCAAAATAAATGCTGGAAGAGTGAAGTCAACCCTGCTGGGGAATATAACTCTGTTGGGGATAGCATATGAGCCTGGTATGGTCGAACTTCTGTTGGAGAGTGAACAAATATTACACGGTATTCTGGAAAAGTAAATACCAGGGCGCCCAACCAACTCTGTCGGAGAGAGTTTTAACCTTCGAGTTCCACTGGGAGGAAAGAAACACTTGCTGAAAAGAGAACTCCGCTGAGGACGGAATGATTCTCTTGGGGACAATCAACTGACTCCGCTGGGGGAGAGTAAATGACCCTGCGGGGAAAGGGGAACTGTCTGAATACAGCTCACAAATATTAATCTTCTGCGGCTAAACCACTCTGCTTGAGATAAGGAATCCTTCTGGGGGACACCATACTGTCTGAATACAACCTTACAATCTTGGAATCGCCAATTCTGCTGAGGGTAAACGACTTTGATGGAGAATGCCCTTTGGATAAGCTACGACAAGCTAGGAAATTTGATCCTTCTTCAGTAAGGAACAATGCTATTTTGGAAGCGCGTCTTGCGTGGGGGTCGAGTCTTTCGTTACGAGCTTCTGGTCCATACTGCACTCTTTTGATCATCCCCTTCATGCGGCTATGAACCCTGCAACACCACAAACAAGACAAGACAAGTCTATGCAACCAAATCTATTCAGGTTAGCGTTAGTGACATCATTTTCAGTTAATTCAAAGTTTTAGCAATTATTGGCAAGGGCCAGCGATGTTATACACATGCTAGTTTCATCAAACCTAGGCGTTTATCATGCACAAAACAGTAAAGAACCAGCATCAAATACTGAATATCATATTTTATTGATTGGGCCCCTGAATGGGCAGAGTTTTTTATACACGGGATGTAACTCCTGAAAAGAGGAAGCTACACACAGCAAATATACAAGTATGCACAAGAAGCATAAATATAATGACAAATCAGATTTGTACACATGTCGGCAACGGGATGCAGACGAACATCACGAACTGATCCTCCTATGACTCGCCCGACTCTAATGCTTTTTCCGGTATCCACACTTCCGAAGAGATTGTATCCGATAATCGACCCCTCAAGTATATTCTCCCGTACCAATGCTCAATGCAGTATCAAATTCGGACCGCAGTCATTTGCTTTTCAAATCCCTAACTTTTGCGTGAACCGCCCTTTACGGGTTTTCAGTTCACCGGGATACCCCTTTTTGCCGAAGCCGCCCAGTGTAGGTTTTCAACTTCGCGGGTGTACATTTTTTTCAATTTTATCCCTAACTTTTGCCCGAACCTTTCATTCTGTTTTTGGTTCGCCAGGATGCCCCATTTTTGCCTGGACTCTCTTTTTTCTGTCCAGCGGGTCAATTTCAAGCAAAGTATTTTTTAACTGCGTCCGAATTCACAGGCGACGTAAAGTCTTCACCGTCCATGGTGGACAACAATAAAGCTCCTCCTGAAAAGACTTTTCTGACAACGTATGGCCCTTTGTAGTTGGGGGTCCACTTGCCCCTGTGATCTGCCTGCGGCGGGAGAATCCTTTTCAGCACAAGGTCGCCCGTCTGAAAGCTCCGAGGATGTATCTTCTTATCATACGCTTTCTTCATTCGGCTCTGGTACAAACGACCGTATGCTAGAGAAGCTAGCCTCTTCTCATCCATTAAACTCAGCTGGTTCAACCTGTCCTTCACCCATTCTGCCTCGTCTAATTGAACGTCTCGTAGTACTCTCAGGGAAGGAATCTCGACTTCCAATGGTAGCACTGCTTCCATTCCGTATACCAACGAGAACGGGGTTGCCCCGGTTGATGTGCGTACCGTCGTACGATAACCGTGCAAAGCGAAAGGTAGCATCTCATGCCAATCCTTATAGGTCACCACCATCTTCTGGACAATCTTCTTTATATTCTTGTTGGCCGCTTCAACAGCGCCATTCATCTTGGGTCGGTAAGGGGAGGAGTTGTGATGCTCGATCTTGAAATTCTGACAGAGCTCCTTCATCATTTTGTTGTTCAGGTTTGAACCATTGTCAGTGATTATCCGCTCGGGGATTCCATATCTGCAAATGATATCTCTCTTGATGAACCTGGCCACCACCTGCTTGGTTACATTTGCGTAGGACGCCGCTTCCACCCACTTGGTGAAGTAATCGATTGCTACCAGAATGAACCTGTGTCCATTAGAGGCCGTCAGCTCGATCTTTCCAATCATATCGATTCCCCACATCGAGAATGGCCATGGTGACGACATCACATTCAGAGGACTCGGAGGCACATGGATCTTATCAGCATAGATTTGGCACTTGTGGCACTTCCTCGCAAACTTGAAACAATCAGTTTCCATAGTCAGCCAAAAATAACCTGCCCGCAGCAGCTTCCTTGTCATAGCATGCCCACCAGCATGTGTACCAAATGTACCTTCATGTATTTCCTCCATGAGCAACTTCGCCTCTTTTTCGTCTACGCAACGCAACAACACCAAGTCGTGATTTCTTCTGTATAAGACACCGTCCGAATTTAAATAGAAATTACCCGCCAATCTCCTGAGCGTCTTCTGATCTTGACTGGATGCCCCAGCCGAATACTCTTTATTCTTCAGGAAATTAAGGATATCAAAATACCAAGGTTTATTGTCAGAAGCTTCGTCAATAGCAAACACGAAGGCAGGTCTGTCAAGTCGAGAGATAACGATGCTGGGAGCCTCGTTCCAGAAATTGACTTTGTACATGGAAGACAAAGTGGCCAGGGCGTCAGCCATCTGATTCTCCGCTCGCGGTACATGATGCAATTCAACCTTGTCAAAGAAAGGCAATAATCTCCTTACATAGTTCATATACGGTATCAAATTGGGCTGACGTGTCTCCCATTCCCCTTTGATTTGATTCACCACCAGAGCTGAGTCTCCGTATACGTCCAGATTCTTGATTCGCAAATCAATGGCTTCTTCAAGCCCCATTATACAAGCTTCGTATTCGGCTTCATTATTGGTAACTGAAAAGGTCAATCGGGCAGTAAACGGGATGTGCGACCCGTGAGGAGTAGTAATGATTGCCCCTATTCCGCTACCGTAGGCATTTACAGCTCTGTCAAAAATCAACTTCCACTTGGAACCCAATTCTGGTCCTTCGTCTGGCAACGGCTCTTCACAATCTTTCATCTTAAGGTACATGATATCCTCGTCAGGAAAATCAAACCTCATCGATTGGTAATCCTCAATAGGCTGCTCTGCCAAGTACTCAGACAGTACACTCCCCTTTATAGCCTTTTGCGAGACATACTGGATGTCATATTCAGTCAAGACCATCTGCCAACGGGCAATTCTCCCTGATAATGCTTGCTTTTCAAATACATATTTGATAGGATCCATCTTCGAGATGAGCATGGTTGTATGATTCAGCATGTATTTCCTCAAACGCTTGGCGGCCCAGGCTAGCGCGCAACAGGTTTTCTCAAGCATTGAATATCGAGATTCACATTCAGTGAACTTCTTACTCAAGTAATAGATCGCATGCTCTTTTCTTCCTGTATCGTCATGTTGACCGAGAACACAACCCATGCTTCCCTCAAGAACTGTCAAATACATAATCAAGGGTCTCCCTACCACTGGAGGTATCAAAATAGGAGGCTCCTGCAAATACTGCTTTATTTTATCGAACGCCTTTTGACAATTTTCGTTCCACGTTACCGCCTGATCTTTTTTCAAAAGCTTGAATAATGGTTCACACGTGGCTGTTAGGTGAGATATGAACTGAGCGATATAGTTCAACCTCCCTAAAAACCCGCGCACCTCTTTCTCTGTTTTAGGCGTCGGCATCTCTTGTATGGCTTTTATTTTTGCAGGATCAACCTCTATTCCTTTTTCACTTACGATAAACCCCAGCAGTTTACCCGATCTCACCCCGAAGGTGCACTTGTTAGGGTTCAGTCTCAACCTGAACTTCCTAAGCCTTTTGAATAACTTCAGCAGATTCACCAGATGCTCTTCCTCCGTCTGGGATTTGGAAATCATATCGTCAACATAAACTTCGATCTCCTTATGCATCATATCATGAAAAAGAGTCGTCATTGCACGCTGATACGTTGCCCCAACATTCTTCAACCCGAAGGGCATCACTTTGTAGAAAAATGTTCCCCAAGGCGTTATGAAAGTAGTCTTCTCCATGTCCTCTGGCGCCATTTTAATCTGATTATAGCCCGAGAAGCCATCCATGAAGGAGAATACGGAGTATTGAGCAGTGTTGTCAACTAACACGTCGATATGAGGAAGTGGAAAATCGTCTTTCGGGCTCGCTTTATTCAAATCACGGTAATCTACGCACATTCTCACTTTACCGTCTTTCTTTGGTACTGGTACAATGTTAGCGACCCATGAGGGATATTTTGTCACAGCTAGGAAACCAGCATCCCACTGTTTTTGAACCTCCTCTTTAATTTTCACTGCCATATCTGGTCTAGTTCTGCGAAGCTTTTGCTTGACCGACGGGCATTCTTCTTTCAACAGCAGACGGTGCACAACCATATCTGTATCGAGCCCTGGCATGTCTTCATACGACCAAGCGAACACATCACTATACTCTCTGAGCATTTCAACCAGTCTTCGCTTGGCGTCACTCTGCAGCGCGGCTCCTATACGAATATTCTTTTCAACCCCTTCCGACCCCAGGTTAATGATTTCGATGACCTCTTCATGAGGCAGAATGACTCGTTCTTCTTGTTTTTCAGGAACGTCACCATCTTCAACAATCTCTTCTTCGGCTTGAAATACCGGGTGTTCAAAGTCGGGACGAGTCATAGGTGGTTCAAGGATGTCATCTGAAAATGTTATCCTGCAAAAAGAATGGTTAAATGCTTCAAAATGCGTATAAAGCGAATAACCACGTTGCCATTTTATTGAAAAATACAAAACAAGAAAAACAGAGATCGCAATATTTTCACATGAAAAAACGCCTTTTATTTAATGATTAACACGCAATGTTCATAACAGCACAACCCTAAGCGAATCATGATGCCCCGGGCAAAACACCAGATTGTTCAACAATTAAAAAAACAAAGCATTACTGTTTAAGAGTCACAGGAACAATCTCCTGAATAGACCAGTTGCACAATCCCTGTCCTGGCACGCTCGGCTGAATCTAGGCGTCCATGTCGCAGTCGCTGTCACCTTCGTCAGACTCTGAAGCAGCGTTGATGGTCTCATGACATACTCCACTAGCATTGATGGTTATTGGTCCTCTGAAACGGGGTGCCCCCACAGCAGGTGCTGACGACGACGGTTGATATCCTAGCCCAAACCGGTCCATCTTCACGGGAATGTCCAGCACTTTGCCCCAGCCCTTTGTCTCACCAGTCTCTACCAGAGCTTGAGCTTCCTTATACGACAAGACGGCTACCTCCGACGCTTTGCTCAGCCCGGGACCTTTGTCCTTGATGCGCAATCCTTCAAATGCCTGACAGGGTGTTTCGTGAATCTCTCCATCGACCTCCACATACTTAAATGACGACAGATGGATGACCAGGATATCTTCTTCTCCGCATACAGTGACCACGCTGTCTCCTACCATATATTTCAACTTTTGATGCAAAGTCGACGTGACTGCCCCAGCCCCATGGATCCAGGGTCGTCCGAGGAGGCAGCTGTATGCCGGCTGGATGTCCATGATATAAAATTCAGTCGCGAAAACCTCCGGCCCCACCTGTAGAGGCAACGTTATTGATCCAAAAACTGTTCTTCGCGTCCCATCAAATGCCCTGACTACCAAGTCACTGGGCGTGCACAGGATTCCTCTGACATCTAGCTTCATCATCGCTTTCTTGGGCAGCACATTCAAAGATGATCCGGTATCGACCAGTACGTGAGACGTGACCGATCCTCTACACTCGACAGAGATGTGCAGCGCCATATTATGCTCCCTCCCCTTCGGGGTCAAGTCAAAGTCGGTAAAGCCCAAGCTATGGCCTGCATTCACATGCGCTAACACCCCCTCCAGCTGATTCACGGAAACATCTTAGGGTACGAAGGAAGTATCCAGGACTTTCAGCAATGCATTTCTGTGAGCTTCAGAGCACAATAGCAACGATAGTATAGATATCTTTGACGGCGTCTGTTGCAGATGCTCCACAATCTTATAATCACTTTTACGGATCAAGCGCATGAACTCTTCTACATCTTTCGATGCCGCTTCTTTTTCATTCCCCTGCACTGGGACATTCTCAATTATCTTTCCTTTTCCCTTCTCCAGTCTTTCGGCCTCTACCTCAGGCGAGATGAAGATCCTACCACTTCTTGTCATACCTCCGGTACCAACAACGTTGTCTATAGTCTCGGCTGGCTTCTTATTAACATCAATATTTATTCCGTCGCAATACACTTCTAACCCATAGGACCAGGGGACTGCTTTTGTGCTCTCGTACGGGATTGGTCCGGCCTTGGTTATGGTGATCGGCGGTCGCTGGGCCGGTGCCGTTATAGTGATTGTCTTTCGAGGAATCGTCACAGTAGCCACATCACTCTGCTTGTCTGGTAATGCCCCTGCAGGTTCCTCAATTGCTGCTCGGTCAAATTGCAACGTGCCGCCATCTATTAAAGCCTGAATACCTTTTTTTAAGTCATCACAACCCCCAGCTAGGGTCCAGCATTCTAAGTAGTACTCGTCACACCCTGGATAGACACCCCCTTGCAACAATCTGCTCTTTATCTCGCTCAGCAGCGTCTTTAGATCATCCACATTCATAATCAAATTCAAACCCTCCTCAGTTAAAATGGCGTTTGCCCCATGGTTGGGCATGGGCTTCTGCACCATATTCGGACCCGCTGTTCCAAAATTGATAGCCTTACTATCCAATAGATCCTGCACTACATGCTTAAACGCATGGCAACCCTCTACATCGTGGCCCGGAGCCCCAGAGTGGAATTCGCAGTGCCTGCTTGCATCATACCCGTACGGAGGAGTGCCTGTTATTGGCGCCAGCGTTCTCTTCTCCACCAAGTTCAAACCCAGTAGTGTCTGTAACAAATCTGCATACGTTGAAGGAGGCTTTTCAAACACTCTCCTTGGTTTGCCCCCCTGGAATCTGCACTGGGCAGGTTGTGCCCCCTGTTGTGGCTGCTGTTGCTGTTGCTGTTGTTGAAATGGTTGTTGCTGAAAAGGAATAGTAACGCTTGCCACCTGTTGCGGCTGATTATATTGGTTTCGACCTCTGCCCCGGCCTCGGCCTCGGCCCCCAAACACTGCGCTTGCATCGCCCTGACGGCGTCCACCAAAAGCCTTTCTATTACTGCCAGATGCAGTAGATTCCTCCGCTTGGAATCTTCCCTGCTTAATGTTACTCTCAATCTTTTCTCCCATCAGAATTAAGTCAGAGAAACTGCCCAAAGATGTGTGAAACAACTTGTCATAAAACATGCCGGTGAATGTTCCAATGAACATGTCATTCATTTCCTTGTCCTTTAGAGGAGGATGGACCCTAGCAGCCATGTCGCGCCATCTTTGCGCATACTCTTTAAAGCTCTCACCCTTCTTCTGAGACAATCCTTGCAATTGGACCCGGTTGGGTGCCAAGTCGCTGTTATACTTATAGTGAGCTACAAATGCCTCTGCCAGCTGCTTCCATGTCTTTATATGATTTGGTTCCAATCCCATATACCACTCGAGGGAAGGGCCTGACAAGCTATCTTGAAAGAAATGCATTAGCATCCTCTCATCAGTTGAATACGCTGACATCCTTCTGTAATATGACCGCACGTGCACTTTCGGACAGGTGTCCCCTTTATACTTGTCAAATGTAGGAGCTTTGAATTTGATTGGCACCCTCAAGCCAGGCACTAGACCCATTGTTGACATGTCTAAGCCCACAGCACTTTGATTTACGACCCCCCTCATCTGCTCTTCTAGCATTCTGATCCTCTGAGAGTCATCCATCGGCCCTTCGAAACCTCCACCGGAGAAAGCGTCCTCTTGCTGATCCTCTTGCCAGTTACCATTCCCAGCTCCATACCCATCGTATCCATTGTTACGGCCAGCTCTGATCTGATTGATCACCGGGCCTCGCCCTCTGTTGCCGTATCCCGGAGCAATTCCAGCAGGTCCAAAAGCCGTTAACCCAGCGCCATTTCCATTTCCGAATCCTCCGTAACCCTGATTGGTCATACCATATCCTTCCTGCCCGAAGCATTGAGCATTGAAACCATATTTCCCAGTATTATCGAACCCCTGGTCATTGAAACCGAATCCAGCATTACCGAAGCCATTGCCTCCCATATTATCACCCAGGTTCACCTCTCCAAGCCCGACATTGTTAACGATAGTCTCGTTCCCCATTCCAACGTTACCGTTCCCAGCAGCAGTACCGTTGTTGACATTAACATCAGGTATATTGACTACAGGTGGAGCCACTGGTGTGGGAGTACCATCCCCATGAATAGTGTTGACTCGCACAGACTGATGATCCTCATTTCCATGTCCAGCATTTCTGACCAACAGAGGCTGCACCAGAGCTTGCAAATTCTCCTGACCTTTCGCAATAGTCTCCATTGTCTGCATAAAGAGCGCTAGCTTCTCGCGCATATCTTGCATCTCGTTCTGCATTTGATCCATGATTCTTCGACAGTTGGTGCGAGTGGAGTAACGATGCGGGCGCTGATCTTCAATCCTGAAAAGACCTGGTACAGTGCAAGCAATAAGATACCATCCAATAATCACCTGTAATGCAATATGAATATGAATGCAATGCAATGTGTGTCCGTGCATTAGGGAATATCATTCCCCGATTCTAGTGTGAAGGTGCCAGTGCAGTGACAGTGCTAGCAAGACGAAGATCGGAGCCGAATCATAGAAAGCCTCATATATTGCAGAGAAAACCATTAAGCCAAGAATACAATATCACTGAGTATAATAAGAAGGCATGACCTCAACCAACAATCCTGGTGATGGTCAGCACTATGCAAATAAAGTATCAATACATGAAATGGTCAAATACACTCATAAGCCTGATACTCTTCTAGCAACTTCTTGGTCTCTGGATGACTTGGTCGGGTAAGCAGACCCTCGACAAGTAGGTTTCTTCTCTTGAGAACACGTCGCACGTCACCAGCAGTTTCTTCCCATGCCCCTTCTCCGAAGCGATCCTCTAGCTTCCGCTTCTGAGACACAGCTTCGTTCCTGCCTTCGATGGCCTTGTTCAACGCATTCTGGAGACTATATCTGGTCATCACCTCTTCTTCATACTTCTTAATGCTAGCCTTCAACTGCTCTTCGTGGTCAGAAATTTGCTGCTTCAACTTATCTTCCCTCTTTTTATTGTTGGTGAGCGTAGCATTCCAAGTCTTGTTACAAGAAGAGATTTCTCGGTGAGCGGCGTCGAGTGCTTTCTTTTTGGATTCCAGCATGTCATGGGAGCTTCTGAACTCTTGCCCCAGACGTTCGCGCTTCTTTTTCTCCTCAGTCAACTCAACACCTAGTCTGTTTACTAGCTCGATCTGCTGTTGGAAAGCATGCACAACCTTGTTTTTCTCACTGCGTATCTGAGCCAGCTCCTTCTCTAACCCTTCATTGATCTTCATCAAGGCTTCTTTTTCTCTAACAACTTGCTCGTAAGCCTCCCTAGTAACAGTAGTTGGCTCTTCCACCGGAATATGAACGGGGACTGGTGCAGCTGGGTATGGCATCAGTAACTGTCTTGCTCTCTCTTGGATCCAAACTCTGTAGGGTGCATAAGCCTGACAATCATTCTTCCTTAACAGTGGCTTCCCTCTTCTGGTAATACGCGTCCAGGCATGCTGCAGCTTGGCTAGTAACTCTCCCTTCAAATTACCGGTGAAGTACAGAGATTCCTGTACTTCTTCCTCCTGAGGTGGGCTCTTCAACGCATATCTGAACTGGCGAACAAACAGAGAAGGGTTGTAATTGATACACCATTTTCTTCCTATCAACGGAATATTAGGGTACCCAGAACAACTGAAAATAAGCTCAGACCCCAGCAAGTCTCGGTCGAACCACTCAATGTCTTCGGAAGATAGCCTCATCAGGCGCTCTGGCCAGCTAGTTGTAGTTGCACTATCCACAAAAGGTCCCTTCAGGGGAAGATGGCTCTTAAACCACATGTTCAACAGCGGCGCACAATAGTAAACAACCTTTCCTCTTCTATTTTCATTCTTGTAGTGCAATGAATGATAGAGATCTCCGATCAAAGTGGGCACCGGGTTGCCAGCAACAAACAGATGGAAAGCGTCCAAGTCCACAAAGTTGGGTAAGTTGGGAAACAACACTATTCCGTAGATACATAGAGCCAAGATAGCGTTAAAGACCACCCAACATCCGTTCTTGGCATACTCTTGAGCTTTGCCAACCAGAAAATCAAGGGAGAAACCTGGAACCCCAAGCCAAGAAGTCACTAATAGTTCAGCAGTGTTCATGTGCAAGACCTTAGCTAAGTCCTCCAATTTGGGCTCAGCAGCAGAGTGAATAAAGGGAACCCTGTTCTGCACTGGTAGCTCAGTAAACTCCACATACTCTTCAATGGTAGGCCCCAAAATAAAGTCAACAAACGTGAAACATCTCAATGCCGGGTCATAGAATTGCATTAAGGTGTACAACCCATTCATCTCATCAGTAGTTGGCTTGCAGACTAATCTCAGCAATCTTCCATGACTCATTCTGAAACCTCTCCTAACCTCCTCATCAGCAAGGGACATCAGACCAAGCAAAGGAGTAATGTCAGGTGTCGGTAGCTTATACGCAACTGTCTTCCTCAATCCAGCCATGATCAATATGCAGAAGTCCGGGCACTAGAACCAGGGAATATGCAAATGCACCTGCAGCACAGACACACGTTAATGGGATGCAATGATAATGGTTATGCAAACAATGCAATGCAAGTAACATGCAACAGGGGCCAAATGCCGTAGCTGAGAAGCCTGAACCATATCAAAAGTCTCAGATAGACCCTCCAGAATTCCTCAAACTTTGGTCTCAGATAGACCCAAAATAAAGCTCCACCACCGGTCTCTGATAGACCCCATATCATAACTCCAACTGGTCTCTGACAGACCTCAAACCTCTCCATAAATACCCAGGATCTCAGATAAAGAAACAAACCGGTAGTCTGAAGGTCTAGTTACCTGCATAACCCCAAACCCCTCTCACAGGTAGGTGTCCTAATAACTGACAAGGGTATGGCATCCTATGCGGTCGTCGGCGTCACAGACTTTCAGGGTTGATGATACGATTCCCAGAAGGAGTGGCATCATCAAATCCTGAAGAGGCCTCACTTAGCCAACTTCCAAATGATCGGTTCCCGGAGTCGACAATCCAACTAACCAACAACCCCTTCGACCCAAAGGGTAGAAAAAGAAGTCAACCAGAAGAACCTCGTCCAAGTGTAGATTTCATGAGACACTAATGCAAGCAAAGCCGGCACGCGCCCACTACTTTCTACTCTAATTCTAGGTGCACTCAAGCCCAGGTACGTCTTATCTCTCAATCATAGAATCACCCGTCACACCCCAATACAGCAATAATATCAATAATATAATGCTGAAAGTAAATGACAGAAAAAAATAAATCCATACAAAATCCTCGACGGGAAAACAAGCGCTAGGATTGACTCTCTTAAGGGACGTTGGATCCCAAATGCATAAGGAACTATCGCAGTCCTTAGCAGCCAGGGGACATTGGATCCCCAGCAGAGTCGCCAGCTGTCGCTACTGCGAAAATCGGCGCCGGCTGACAGAAGAGTCGCCACCGTGCGTTATTTATCCCAACGGAGGGAAAGGAAACGCTCGAAGTAAACCTCGCAAAAAACGGGGAAAGGTATGGTCGTCGCAACCAAAACCTGGGTTCGGGAGTCGGTTACGCAAGGGGAAGGTATTAGCACCCCTCACGTCCATCGTACTCGATGGGATCCACGCTTGCTTGGTTTGTACGGATTACACTTCTATCTAAACTAAAGGATGAGGTCTGAAAAGAAAAGAAAACATGACTCGGTAAAGCATCGCACTTTATGCCTACGTATTCCCGTCTGGAACGAGAAATCAGAGTCAACGTAGTTCGCCTACCTACGGGAAAGGAGGGGAAGGTTGCTCGCTAGGATATCGCATCCTATGCCTACGTACTTTCATACAGCATGAAAGATCAGAGCAAACGTAGTTCGGGCCACGTACGACACAAGTCTGTTTTGATTGTTTTTATTCCTTCTGAAAAAGGGTTTTCCTGATTAACAGTCCAAGCGAACAAAAATTGACGTTTTGATGAGTTCACATTCTTTTACGAAAGAAGTGTCTTTTATTGTGTTTGAAATCTTTATGTATTTTTCTGCTTGTTTTGAGAAAGAAGAGACAGAACACTAACCAACGTTTGCAAAGGGAATCAAACTAACCTAATGTTATCATGCATGGGTTAAGACCTAATGTCTATCATGCTCCTCTCTTGCACGGAGAGAAACAGAGATCCTAAGGGAATAGACGGAAACAGAAACAATAGCATATATACAATAAAGCAGTAAAATGCATGAATGCAACAGTACAAGCGAGGCAAGGGAGTCCCACTCAACCTCGAACCTAGAAAACAATAGGCAAAAGTGAACAGGATTCACTTTCAACCTAACAGGTTAAACATCAAACAATACAGTCAGGGAAAACCAATCAATACATCAAGAAATAAACAGCAAAAATAAACAGCCACAGCAGCTCTGCATCAACATCTGTCTTCAAGTCATCTCCAACAGCTATAAGCTTCAAGCAAGACTCAGTCTCCATCTCCACAGCCTTCAAGCAAGGGCTTTGTCTTCAGTATTCCATCTGCAATGGCTTTTCTTCAAGTCTTAATCTCCCAGATGAATATCAGTCAACAAGATGAAATGAATGTTAAACAGTCAATTACCTACCAAGGGTGGCTCATTAACTGTTAACATTATACAGACAATTTTCTCTCAAAAGTTCTATCCTTCAAATATATTCACTGATCCTTCCAAAGGAAGGAGGTGGATATTTGAAAGAGACTTTGAATCATAGAGAAAGAATGGAGGCAGACAAGGCCTTCCATGTTTGTGAATCAAGCTTTCTACTCTAAAGCTCTGCCTAGCTCCTAAACCCTACATTCCTCAACAGCTGCCAGCAAGGGATACTCCTCATCAACTCTGGAAGTTGGACTTCATTCTCTGGATCTCCAATGGACTTCATCAACACAGGTCTTCAGCTCTCCCAATCCCCAAGCAAACCCAATACCCCACACAGACAAATGAAATAACCCTAGAGAGGGCACCACACAGTCAAGCAAATACAGACAGTATATTAATAGTAATAGTAGAATAGGGGAAACCTAGTAATTTCTAAGGGATCTAATATCTACCCATAACCCCTATAGTCCCATTCCCCAAAGATTCAATCTACAACTCCTAAGGGAAATGATTTAATTCACCTATGCTATCTCCTAAACCCTAGTTTTGATCATGTTATTCACACCTAAACAAATCACCTAAAATTAAGTTCTAAAATTGTGAATTAAATTTTATATACAAGATAAAGGTCTAAGCTAATCAACCTAAAAAGAATGGATCAAAAATGTTAAAGCATCTAGCTAAACTAAAATTAACAATTCATGCATTAAACTACACATTATTTAATCTCATTTAAAAGAAAAATATGCTAAAAATATGAAAATAAAATGAAATGCTAATTTTTATGTGATAATTTTCTTAACAAAATTATGAACACTATGCAAAAACAACCAATGAAAATCATGCATTTTTCAATTATTTATGATTTTTTAAAGAATTGAAATGAATTAAGAAAAATTGAAATGAATTAAATTTGGATGAGGGTGCAAAAAGTAATAATTCCAGTTGAAAATGAGAGATGGGCCCAGACTGGGGGGCGCGCATAGCAAGCGCGTCTGGGCCCAATGCATTCAGAAAACGTGACAAAAAATAAAAAAGGATGGAAACGGTGTAAAAAGCAAGATTTTCAGTTCATTTTAGTTTGGGCCTGCATTTGGGGGGTGGCATTAGCAAGGGATCACTGAGCCCATCAGAACGAATAAATGAAACGGTGCGTAGCACCTTTGGGATTTCCCTCCGAATTTCACTTTAAATCCTGGCCATCAGATTAGGAACCAAGTCAATGTCAAAAGCATGATCGTGTGGCCCAGGGTTCATCTTCAACCTTGAAACCCTAGGGTTTCAGAAAATCCCCTCACCATGGACGAACCTTACATCATTCTGTTCTCCCTCCATTCACCATGAAATAACTCGATGCAAAGAGCAAAAATACTCTACTCTCTTCCCTCTACACAGCCATACCATTAGCTTCTTCTAAAACTCACTCAAACTTCAAACCCGATAGGTATAACAGCTCGGTTCCACCATGTTCACCTGAGATCAATCCTGCCAAACCTTGCTAATCTTTACCCTAGCATGATCTACATCTTTCACTGATCATTTTAAGCTATATATTCAAGATTATAGTGCCATATCCTTGATGTTATAAACCCTAACAGAATTGGTACACCTATGGCAAACTTCATGAAACTTCCTCAAACTCACCAAAATTAATCTTCTAACCTATCCTAACAGTTCTAACCTAACAAAACTCTAACATGCTGACTAAATCAAGCAATTCGAATGGATTACCAACCTGGTGTAAATGGTGAAAACAGTTGTGGAATTCTCTTGATCCAATGCTTTCAATGCTCTGAACTTGATCAGTGAACTTGATTATGAGTTCTGTATGCAATGGATCTTGCTCCAAGTTCTTGAATCTTGCAATCACCAAATTCTTGCTCCTTGGATGATGAAGTTGTATGGCACGATTCCTCTTCAATTCAACCAAATTTTTATGTGAATTCTGATCTATGAAAGATGTTGATGATGATCAAATCAAGAAAAATGGAAATTGATAGAGATTTTATGGAGTTTGAGATGCTTTTGCAAATTGGAAGATTGAAGTGTAACTTGGTATTATGAGCACAATGAATCACCAACCATGGCATGAAGCTATTCAATTCAATATATAAATGACAATAGAAAGTCCTAGAACCTTGGAGAAACTTCCCATGCACACTTTCCCTTGGATTTGGATTATGTAACTTCCTTTGTAAGTAACCAAGCATATCTTTCAAATCTTGAACCAAACTCAAAAATCTACTTTTTCCAATGTTCTTAAAACATTTTTTCCAATCAAAATGACCTATAATTTCATCCCATTTGGCCAAATTATGAAAAATCTCAATTTTAGGTCATTTTTTATTCATTAAATCCACCAATTTTGAAACCTTGAGCTATGAGCCTTTACAATTTTTCATGGTCACTTTTCTAGACTCAAAATGTCATTTGGAGCAAGTTTTATGTTGTGAAGTTTTCCATTTGAAGCTTCCTTGTATGAGTTTTGGGCATAGGCTTGAAATGACTTGTAATTCTCAGATGACCAAAATACCCTTTGCTTTCCAAGACCATAAGTAGAGTTCCAAAAATCCTATGAAGGCATACCATACCATTATATAACTCTAAGACAATGAGGAACAACTCTTATGTTTACCAGAAATTCATTTGAAATCTCCTTGAAGGGTAAAAGTTGCTTGGAAGACAAGTAACTTTTACAGACAAAATTTCAGATACCTCAAATGACCTGTAACTTGCAAGGACCATAACTTGAGTTCTATAAATCTCCTTGATGTCTTCCACCACTCAAATTAAAGGTATTGAGATCCTCTACAAGTTTCATGTTGGCCAAGGATCCATTTGAAGCTTGCATTTTGACTTATCTTGCTTGGAAGTTTGACCTAAATCAGGGGATTTTACACAGAAACCCTAATTTATAAACTCTTCTTCTCCTTGATTTCTCTTGATTTCTTCTTGGCAAAACACCATATCCTTATTTACATGTCAAATGATGAACCCCACATCTCTCAAATAGACCTTGATGCCCTTCAATCAATCATTTGACCTAGGGTTGACCCAGGGTTGACCCCAGATGAAACCCTAGTTGACTGTCTTCAACTGCAACTCTTGTGACCACATAAATGACTTGCGTCCTTCTCTAAATGACTTTCTAAGTCTTCCATGATGTCTACATACTCTCCATGCTCAATTCACAGCTCACAACTTCTTTGATGATCTTCAGATACCCTCAGATAGGAGATAGATGCACTGCTTGATCCACTGACTTCTCAGCTTTCAAATTCTTTCTGATTACTTGAATGAGATTGAATTAGAATAATAACCTCTTGATAGGCTCATAGAGATGAGAATAGTACTTGGTCCCTTGTTGGATGATTTGCTATGCTATGCTATGCAGATGATTAGGCTATGTGCATGACTCTATATGCAAATGCTAATGCAATTGAAACATAAACCAAGTGAAAAAGGTTGAGCAAATTTTAGGGTGCAACAACAAGTCGATTAATAACGCATTACGGAAGTCTCGTCATCGACCTACAAAACAAAAATGATGAGACAAATCCAATGACAAATGGAAATAATATTCTACTTCTAAAATTGGCGATAAACTCCTAATAGAAAACTCTAAAGAAATTACAAGAAAATTGCATATAGAAAATAAAATGAAAATTCTATATAAAACTCTATATATCCTAAAAGAAAATAGAATATAAAATCTATATGCAATACGGAATATAATATTCTAAGAAAATACTATAATTCCTAAAAAGAAAAAAGTAAAATGCATTAACAACATATTCACATGAAAATACAATACAAAATATTAAAATGAAAATACAGCAAAGGGGGTGCAGTATCTAAACAAGGGTACAGGCTAGCAAATTTGGTTGGGCTTATTGGCTCAGTCCACAACAAAATAAGGAGGAGTGGTGTAGTATGGAGAACGGAGGGTGCTGGCAGCAAATCACGCGGATGGGCCTGGCCCAACATCACAAACAGCAACACAAAAACCAACAGCCACGAGTGTGATGAAGAATAACGGGATGTACAGTCCAAAACGACGATCTTGGGCCGAGGCCCACTAACCTGGCTCGGGAGTCTCACAGACTCATCGCCTTCTTAACTTCACTCTTGGCAAAGGAACCCTAGCCGCCGTTAGCTTCGCCCCATCCCATCGTTCAACCTCTCCTGCCCGTTCTTCTTGTTGAGACCAAACTTCTTCCCACAAAAGCCCTCTCTGTCTAGAAAACACTTCTCCTTCCTCGCACCCTCTTTATTTTCTGATTGTTGTTGCGTTTCATGGCAGAAGATGAAGTTGTATTCGAGTGATTGTGGTTATTGTATGAAGAACTTGATGATTCAAAATAATCTGGAAAAAGTGATTGAAGGAAATCTTATGACGAAGTTAGAAGACTTGTGATGAATCTGGAGAAAAGTTCATGCCGGTGAGGGTTAGATTCATGGCAAAAATGAAGGTTCGTTGATGTTTGATGTTGATCGCGAGTCCAGATGAATGTTTCATGTTGAAGAGGAATCGGTGAAGGAGTTTTGTTGTTGATCTTCATGAAGACGAGGAGATCTGGGAAACGAGTTGTAGATGAGAAGGTTTTGGAAAGATCTTTGAAGATTGATGAAGTTTTTGGGAAAGTATTGATGGACATGGTGAGGCTTGCTGGAAAATCATTATGCACAGATGAACAAGATGATGTTCATGATGAAGATTGGATGAATCTATGAAGATTTTTTGGAGAAGGATGCTTGAATGCGGCGGTGAACATGGATGAATCTTGACGAAAATCAGGAGAAGTTGGTGATTGTTCTTGAAGATAACTGAAAACGAAGAAGAACGTTACTGGAAAATTCTTGGAGATTTGGAGGTTTGACAAACGGATGATGATGACTAATCTTGCCAGAAAAAGTTATTGTGGTGGTATGTTTCTGGGCAAACGTTTGAAGAACGGACGAAGATTTTGGAGTTGGATGGAGATAACGGCCATGGAACTCTTGACGAAAGTGATGAAGATTCGTATGAATCTTGGAGAACCTATGAACATCGATGCAGTTTCCGGTGAAAGGTTGGGTTTCTGGCGACGGTTACCGGCGAGTTTCGACCGTATGTGATTTTGCCGGCGAAGCTTCCGGCGTTTGCATGTGCTCCGGTGAGGGAGGAGGCTAGGTGGCACACGTGGGAGAGAGAGAGTGTGTGAGGTGTCAGCCATGCAGACGGGTGGTAGAGTGAGTGGACATGTGGCAGCCATGGGAGAGGGAAAGGGAGGTGTAAAAACGTGTCAGTCCAAAAGAGGAAAGAGAGTGCTGCATGGCTCTTATAGGGTGCCAAGTGGCGTGAACTGGATCATGGGCCTGAAAGCTGGACAAGTGGCACCAAAAATCTGGCCCAAATTAATGGCTAAAAGGACTCAATTAGACTAAAGATTGAATTAGTGAATGCTTAAACGAAAATGATTAAAGCTAATAATAATTAAAAGCTATTAAACCTAATCAATTAAATTAACTAATTACAATCTAGAGTAATATAAATCTAAAGAAAGAATCTAAATCACTCTAAAAAATAAAAGTCTAATATCCCAAAAACAATTAATATTCTAAACTATAAAATCTATTAAAATAGAAAACAATTAATTCTATAAACCCTAAAAATGCTATTAAAGTCTATTAAACTCTAGAATATCTAAAAATAGAGAGAATGATAAAAATCTATTAAACTCTAATAATATCTAAAATAGAAAATAAAGGATAGAAACTATTTCTATGCTAAAATTTAACGAAATAAACTCTAGAAAATTGCTAATAATTTCATAAGGAGAAAACGATGGAAAAGCAGTTAAATCGGCGAATAAGAACGCGAGAAAGCACTAAGATAACCGTATAGACTGAAAACACCGGGAAGAGCACAACTCCCAAAATAAATCTCTGTATTCAAACTGGTTAGAACTGCCTGAAACGCGAGAAGAGCTGTAATCCCGATAAAATCAATCCGGCTGAAAAATGCAATGTATGCGGTATGCAGATGCAAATATAAAATGAAATAAAACATAAGCTAAATTGCGAGAAACGGTTGGTCAAGTTTTGGGGTGCAACAACAGCCAAATACTCTCAGTCTGTCGAGACTAGGTGGATGTCCCGACCAAATTTTTTAGGTGTCTTCATTCCCAAGGCAGTCGAGGGACATCTATTTATCAGGTAAGCTGTTGCCGAAACAACTTCAGCCCAAAAAACCTTCTTCAATCCAGCACTAACCAACATGCATCTAACCCTTTCAAGGATTGTTCGATTGAATCTCTCAGCTAAGCCATTTTGTTGAGGAGTACCTGCTACAGTCTTATGCCTTGCAATTCCAGACTCAACACAGTAACTGTTGAACGCTTTGTTGCAGAATTCAAGGCCATTGTCGATTCTCAACCTCTTAACCTTTCTGCCAGTTTGAGTTTCGACCAGAATCTTCCAACTTTTAAAATTCTCAAAAGTTTCATCCTTCGTCTTCTGAATGAATACCCATAGCTTTCTAAAATAGTCATCAACGATGGATAGAAAATACCTTGCACCTGAGTGTGAAGGATTCCTTGCAGGCCCCCAAAGATCAGCATGAATGTAATCCAGGGATCCATGTGTTCTTTGCTTGCCTTTGTTAAACTTCTCCCTACAGGATTTACCAAATACACAAGATTCACAGAATTCCAACATTTCGAATTTGTCACCTCCTAGCAGGTTTTGCTTCCCCAATTCGACGAGGCCTCTTTCACTGACATGGCTCAATCTCATGTGTCATAATTCTGTCTTCGACATAAGTTTCGTGGATGCAACATTTGTCGAACCACTTACAACCTCAGCCTCAAGGGTATACAAGCCTTGTTTCTTCACGCCTCTCAAGACTTCCTTCGACCCCTTCATGACTCTTAGGATACTTTTCTCTCCTTGAAAAACGTATCCTTTTCTGTCGAATTCACCAAGAGAAATCAAATTTCTCTTCAAGTCAGGTACGTACCTGACTTCAGTCAATAACCTTATTGACTCATCATGGAGCTTGAATCTCACAGATCCAATACCTGCAGTTTTGCAAGATTTGTTGTGTCCCAGCAGCACAGATCCATCATCTTAATCACATAGCTCCTCGAACAATTCTCTGTTTGGAGTCATGTGCCAAGTGCAACCTGAATCCATAATCTACTCTTTCCTCGAGTCGCCACTTGAAACCACAAAAACATCAGATGAGTCGAAGTCATCTTGAACAATGGCTGCATTGTCATTACCTCCATGATCTTTCAGGCGTTCAGAGCACACCTTTCTTATGTGACCCTCCTTCTTACAGTGATAACATCAAATACTAGATGTTTCGCCACTATAAGACTTCTGTTGACTTTTACCTTTCTTCTTGTCGAACTTACCATTCTTTCGCAAGAATTTTCCCTTAACGGCCAAACCTTCGCCCACTGTCGAAGGTTTATGCTCCTTTCGTTCGTTCAAGTCCTTAGAATACAAGGCTGATTGAACTTCTTCAAGGTCAGGGACTCCCTTCCATACAAGAGATTTCTTTGAAGTGAGCATGTGTTCTGGGCAAAGCACACACCATCAACAGTGCTTGATCTTCATCATCTATCTTCATATCAATATTTTCAAGATCAAGAATCAGCTTGTTGAACATATCCAACTGCTCAACCAACACTTTGTCTTTACTCATCTTGAATGAATATAAAGCTTGCTTCAGGTAGAGTCGATTCACCAGAGATTTGGTTATGTACAAACTTTCAAGTTTCACCCATAATCCCGATGTTGTAGTCTCCTTTGATACCTGTCGAAGAACCTTATCACCAAGGCTCAACAATATTGCGTTGTGGGCTTTCTCGATCATGCCTGTCTTTTCTTTTGCCGTTAACGCAGCGTCCATGGCTGCCTCACCCTTCAACGCTTCCAAACAACCCTGTTGAACCAATAGGGCTTTCATCTTCAAGCGCCACAGACCGAAGTCGTTCACTCCGGTGAACTTTTCAATCTCATACTTTGTTGAAGGCATCTTCTCCACGCTCACCGCACCAATTTGTTGTGAATCGAATATCTTAAAACTAAGTATAAACTGTTTCTTAATGATCAAGAAACACACAAGGGTTAGGGTTAATAAAGAAGAAAACAACAAGGTTTGGTTATTAAACTGCTATTCTTTCCTTTCTCTTAGAACAAAATTACAAGTATACAAGAATAACAAAATAACCTCTCTCTCTTGAAATTAAGATTTTATCTTCCTATTTTTACTTGTATCAAGATTGAGAAACTAGTATCCTATTTATAAGAAAAATAACACACTAACCTAATGGACTTTTTAACAATTACCCATTACAAGCTAACTTAGGGTACAAGTTAACTTAAACAATTGGGCTTACAAGTAAGGCCCAATTCAACATGCTAACAACCCTAGCAATATTGACTAATGCATGTTATAACAAACTTCGACTACAACACGCATTACTCGCAAACAGACTTCGACCATACTAGAGTTCGATCCAACATCTCACAAAAACTTTATTTATTTTGATGGGTTTTATGAATATACTGATATGAATACATATATGTAGTTGAATATTTGGAAGGTTGGTATGAATACATATGGATTAGTTGAATTGTAGTTGGAATTTTGTTATTCTAATTGTTCCGCTCTAGAACTAGAAATAGAAAGATATAGAAGCTGCGACGGAGTAGAGTTTCTAGTGCGACGAAAATTTAGATGTACTTGCAAGGTTAGCACTTTGACGTTCAAGTCAGTATGTGAAAGGATAGAAAGTATTCAAATTGTGTTTGAAACTTCTCACTATCTTTAAGGCGTGAAATACGGATGATCGTTGAATGTGCATGAGGTGTAAATTTTATGTAGAAAGGTATAGGATAGTCCTACGATAAGGAGAATTTTTCTAAAAACGTAACTGTGTAGCCGATCAAGAGGCCTTGGCCCGAAAGGGCTATCTCCAGGTGATCGGTCCAAGACGGACATGCTGGCCTAGAACACTAACCATAAATTGATAGATTAGTATGCTTATAGACAATGACGTGTAATAAGAATCATAGATAGATTAGTTTATGTATGGACATGTGAAAACATGTTTTAAAAAAGGGTTCTAAAACTCGTTTTGCAACATTCTAAATACTAATTTAACCAAAAATATTAATGTCGGTCAAAGTTGAAGCTAATTAACCAATGTTGAATAATAGCACCTATCAAAGCCGAAGCTAAAATATTTGTATATTAAAGAAATTGCGTCTGTCAAATTTTCTCTTATTCACTTGTATGTTTTCTAATAGTTATAATTTTATTTTGTCTAGATAAAATATACAAGGGGATAAATAATGTCAATGTTGAACTAATAAAATATATATTTGCAAATAATATGTAAAAATATGAGAATGAAAAACATATTCAAATAATTTCACACATATTTTTCATACATACGCATATCATTATATACTAACAAAATAAAGTTACATTTGTAATTAAAAACAACTTAAAGGTATACTACGATAACTTTAATTTCTCCTAAAAACATATTTTTTATACATATGCATATCATTATATACTAATAAAATAAATGTTTAAAAGCAAATAAAAAGTATTTATAATAATTTTAATTTCTCCTAAAAACACATTTTATTTCTAATAAGTCGTGTCAATTGAAAATATCCATGTAAAGTTACAAGTTTCTTGTAGTACAATTTCTTTATACCTATTACAGTAACTTGATGGACAAAATAAGATAATGTGTGTGCAAGTTTTTTTATTATATCTTAGAATAACATTACTACATTTTATTTGTGCGACAAATTTTTAAACATATTACTGTTTATACATGAAGAGTTTGTATTTTTTGATATTCTTGCTAATTCCATGAATGGCACCAATTCCAGCACTTGCTGAAATCATAAAACACACAAAACTCAATAATTGGAGCACACACCACTTCGATGAAAGTTTGGTAATCTGTTTCTGAGAAATGTGCATTTGTATTGGAAAGAAGATGACGAGTGGCCAAAATCCAAATGCTCCAAGCAAAGAAAGGAACTCGTTGAAAAATGGCATTGCCATGGCCATAATTGTGACCATTACCACATATATTGTCCTCCAAGTTAATCTAAACAAGTTGATGTTGAAAGTTAAAGAGCCTATTTTATTTGGGTATTCCTTACTTATAAAAGTCGAGCGCGACCACTTCATATTAGCACCCATCTCGATTATACGAAATAATGGTTGAGCTAACACCTGCATCATCATACTATAAGAGAAACTCTTACGGCTGAGTTGATACCTCCGACAAAAATTAGAGAAAGCCATTTACCTGAAATGCTCCCACCATGTGAATTATAATGCAAACATTCCCTAACGCAACCAACCAGAAGGGTTCATAAAACCCGAAACCGGTGAGGATGTTCCCTGGAGTGTGATCACCAAATGCAGCATAACCAAGTGAAGCACATAGGAGAAAAAGTATCGCCATTGTTGTTATCCCAAACGCATTAGCCTTTTTCATTTGTTTGCTTTCTGATGGATGTGACCTTAATGTGTCCTAAATAAAACATATATAGATACAGAAAAATGTGTTAAAATGTGTGATAGAGAATAGTTTTTGTAACCTAATTAGTAAGTTATGTGTTTGTACCATTATATCATAAACAACCGTAGAATAAGTGCATGCTAGTGCAATGTTTCCCAAAGCAGTTAAAATCTTCCAGATTTTGTCTTCTTTTGATAATTCTGGTCCTACTCTAACTCCAAACCAACTTGTTGGTTCTCCTTTTCCTATTTACCACCAAATAAAATCCTTCAGCAGTACAGTAAATACATAATTGATGCATTAGTTCTTGTAATCAATAAGAAACTTTTGCTGGAATTAATGTTGGAACAAATATTTCAGTAAAGAAGGTTATACCTGATAGCACAACGGCCAGAGAGAGTCCACTTCCAATGAATGCATAGCCAAAAGAAGTAATAGCAGCAACAGTTGATAACAATGTTAACTTATGGAAATTTGGGATCTGAGACAGTAAAATCTGAACGATCCCAAAACCAATAATATAAGGATTATTTGAAAACTTGCAATATGCTTCATGTCCATTTTTGTGGAAGCAAATTAATTTCTTTATAGCTCTGTCACATAAATACACTATCGTAATTTAAAAAGAAAGAAAAAAAAAGAAGAAATAGAGTAAAGTAAGATTTAGTTTCTTATATATGTGATAGTGTTGTAACATACACCATGCTTGTGGAAGAAGTTATAGTATATCCCACTGTAACACCTGCAAGTTTCCCATACTGGATCAATCCACAAAGCACGTGCATTTTTCCACCTAAAACATTTATAATAAACCATGATGTTAATTAGCAATGACAAAAATAGTTGACAATTTCTTTTTGTTTTCACCATCAGTATTCAGTTTACAGACCGACTAATTCGGTTCGAGATCAGTTCTGATATAAAGTGGTTTCAAAATCCTTTCTTAATTGCAGTTGCAGGAGATCGAAACATGATTCTCTTTATCAAATCCAACACCAATCACCACTGAATCAACTGACGATAGCTAGTGGACAAACTAATAACTCATATGTAGATGGAAATTTATGATACCTAGGTATGCATAGACAGCTTGCATGTAAGTGTAGTTTCTTTTGCCATTAACTGGATCTGGATATCTATAACAATCAGCTATAAGATTGTAAGTGTAAATGGAAATAGATGAAAACATGATCATAATGGCAATGCCAAATATCCATCCAAGTTGAGCAATTGCCCATGCTAGAGCCAACACTCCTGCACCTACTACCACTGTTATTATGTGCGTGGTTGCTGTCAACACATTCCCTACAACCAAAAACCATCCATTAAAAATATACATGAATTCATGGTTATTTCATTTACTTTGTTTTGGCACTTTCACAATTTTAGTCATATATTAATTTTATATAGACAAGAACCATAGGGGAATTTTGTGGATTGGCAAGAAGATCTATGATGTACTCACCATGTATAAGAACTACATAATTTTTGGTTATGATATTGTTTCGTAATAATTATGTTGTATATGTCTGATACGCGTCAGTGTCCGATACTTATATGATACATGTTAAAAAAATTTAAATAAATATCAAAAAGTCAAATAATTTTTTTTGTTTTCAACACTTTTTAAAATGAAATTCGATATCATATATCAGTTATATAACACGTGTCGAATAATTCAGATGAATATTTAAAAAAATTGTTTTCTTAACTCACCTAATACATTATTAAATATGTGTTGATACAATGGTATCAAAAATAAAATTAAAAACATTAATTTTTATTAATTTTTTTTAACTTTATAGGATAAATGAAAAACAAATACAAACTTATATGTAGCATATCGGAAGTCTTAAATTTAATTATTGGTGTCAAAATATATGTGTGTTGTGTCGTGTTGCAAGATATGCATCAGAGTGTGTGTTTTATAGGTTGGTGGGTCTTTTTTAGACAATATATAGCTTTATGAAGCTTAGGGACCATATATTAATTGGAGTTTTCAAAGCCAAGTGGATGATTCATGTACATAGGTCCCCATTTAGTTGTTGGAGGGACCAAACTCTAGACAAAGTCAAGATCATAATGGTTTTCACATTGACAAGTTTCATGAATTGGCTAAATGTCTTAGTGCATTCGGTTCTAAAAATTTTAAAATTTAAAAAAAATTATGTTAGAGTATCTTTAGTTGGAGTAAACTAAATTAATAAGCTAAAATATTTTTTTTGCACCCAAAGTGATTTGTAGGATTTAAAAAATTTATAGTTGATTTGAGTTGTTTTTACTTTAATGATGGTTGCTTGTAAAAAATTAAAATTTGACCCCACATTTTATATTTTAATATTATAAAATAATAATTAGAGCCATTGAAATTTGATAGTGTGCGTTGGTTGGATTTGGATCCTCTCATTTTTTATATATTCTGTCATCTCTCATGTTTTTAATCTAAGGGTTTAGAATTTATAATGAATAATTAAATAAAAAAAGTCATTTAACAAAAACAATTCCAAAAATAACAACGACAAATTACTTATCCATTTATCTCTCCTATTAAATAACTTTTTTATTTAATTATTTATTATAAATTCTAAACCGTTAGATTAGAAACATGAGAGATTGCAGGATATATAAAAAAGGAAATGATCTAAATCCGCGTTGGTTATATAACTGTCTAAAACTAATTGTTAGTTCACTTATTGCCATGTCATTTTTATTCCAATGCAAATTGTTTATAATTATAGTTACTATTAAAGAATTTAATACTATAGAACTTGCACTAAAGATGCTCTTAACCACTATGTATTTTTTTTTAATTTTACTAGATGAAACACATAAATATACAATTTTGCAACAAAAAAAAAACCAACAAGTTTTGTCGCCATGGAAGAAAATAAGAGGACTATATTTTAAAGCTTCAACCTCTTTGTTATTTTGTTTTGACATAATTTTTAACTTCTAAATAATAATAGTTGTTACATCATTTTCCTTTGAATAATAGACAATAATTTCGTTTCATATTCCAAAGTTGTTACATTATTTTAGAAGAAAGCATCTTTATAAGGAATATTTTAGTTTTTTTTTTCTCACAGTTGAGTTCAACTACATAAAAGTAAAATAAGTGCATTTATAGGAATAGTAAAAGAGAGATGCTGAAATCAGATTCAAAACTAGAAAGATGTAGAAAGCATATAATACCAGTTCTCTTTATTCTTCCATCATCATCTACTTCCTCATTTGAGTACTGTTTCATTGACACTACTTTTTCATCCTCCATTTCCACAAGATTAATTAATTAATGTTCCAACCCTGTCAAGCATAAAAAAGAAATTTGGAAAATACTATCACTCATCTTAATTAGGAAAACAAAATCTGTTTTATAATTTGTTTATAATAATATTTTGATAATATTCACATAACTCATATTTTATAGAATTATTAAAAAATAATTGATTCATTTTTTATAATATTTAAATAGTTTTCCAAAATAATTAACTCACTTTTTTAGAAATTATTACAATATAACATATATTTTTAATTTTTAAATACAACAACAACCTTAATTTTTAATTATACTATATCATAATAATAGAAGTGAGAGGACAAATATATGACTAAATAATTTAACAAAAAGAAAAATACAATTATATATTTGTTAACAAAAATACAAGTTACCTGTTTTCCTGTGAATTAAGCAATGAGTAACCTTTCTGGTTTTGTTTTTGATTCTATTTCTCTTCCTCTTCCTTTCAATCTCTTCTATATGCTCTCAAATACTTCATTGCTCTAACTCAGAAAATGGTTGCTTAATCCCACATGGCATGATATCTATATATATAAGAAACAAGAATGTAGTAGAAAATTCTAAATTGCCCTTTCATTACTTGACACAACTTTAAAATAAGATTGAATATCTATATTAACATGTGTATAATTTTTCTGTCATTCATTGAATGAGTAAAATAATAGTTATATTATAATTATTTGTTGGACCATTAGACTAATAATGCCAAACAATTAGTTTAATTCTGGTATATGAAATGAGATGTTGTGAGACAAACACTGTATTGGATGCGAGTCTAAAATTTTAGATCGTTTAAGAAAAAAAATTGATAATAAGACAAATCTGGAAGCATAACACTTTTAAAATAATTTTACCTAACACTCATTTATAGCTTAAGTTGTCTCAATAGTTGAAACTATCACAACTTTAATTTTTTTTTTTTTGATATTTTTAAAAACTTCGAGTTTTTATCATAATTTATGATTTTTTATTGAATATTTACAAATAAGCGTTATTTTATTAATTTATGCATTTATATCAATAATTTTAAGTTTATATCAGAATTTTGTGAAAATGATGTTTTTTATTGACATTTTTGAAATTTCTGATAAAATCTAATTTTTTTACATGTATTTTATTGAAAATTTCAAAAACTAAGATATTTTACGTGTTTTTACCGATATTTTTGAATTTACTTTTAAATATATATATATATATATATATATATATATATATATATATATATATATATATATATATATATATATATATATATATATGTCTACTAACAATTTCAAAAAACCAATAAAATGCATATAGAATATCGTATTTTTCAAAAATACTAACAAATAAATTATCACTTTTTGAAGTTATAAATAATTTTAATAGTTCTTTTTTTTTAAATTTTTTTTTCTGGATTTTCTCAAAATAAAATTAATAAAATTTGTCACGTATCAAATTTTTTGAAAATATCAATAAATTATATATAAATTTTTTTGAATGATATGACAGATTTTTCACTTTTTAGAGAAAAATATTTAACACATTTTTAATGAAAAATGACCGATAAAATATTAATATTACAAAAATTTGAAGGTGCTCAATAATTTTATGAGTGTTGGGAAATATTCTCCACTGCTAAAAGTTACATAAATTATCATATTGGGAATATCAAGTATTCATCTAAGTTGAGCAAATAGTTATTAACTATGTAACATTTCTTACAACCACAACCATCTATTAAAAAAATAGATAAAATATTAATGACTATTGAATTTAGTGGTATCTAATCATCTATTTTATATAGATAATAAATTTGTCTATTTTGTTTTTGCACTTTCACAATTTTAATTATATTTAATTTTGTAAAGACAACATCGATGAAAAATATAAGAATAAAATATGAGAATATAATTCTTATAAATCAAATATTTAACTAAATTTATCTATATTTAATTAAAAATTATATTTTTAACATAGAACCATTACATATAAAGTGAATTGTCCGGTAGAATTTGATAAAGTGTACCTATAATCTAATCATTTAAAAATAGTTATTTTTATATTCATTTATTTTAAAATAAATTCAAACTTCAAATTATTTGTATCTAAAAATTAAATATTGATAGTCAACCAAACTTCAATTACAAAAAGAATTTTGCTAGATATAATTAATATGTGGTCAAGTGGACTTCACTCCAATACTTATAACAACTAATTACCACTTTTTCTATTTTTTATTACAAATCATTTTTTACTTTTCACGTGTACTAATAATTAATTATTAGAGATTCGTGGATGTAGTGAGATCTACAAGTCTAAAAATGTTTCAATTGGAGACAAATATTCAAGATAAAAGTAGTTCTTAATGAATCAAAGATATTGACAAGTTCAATCACAATGACAAGGATAGAATCTAGAGTCACATAGTAATCTTAAGCATCTCACTCTTACAAGTTTTATGCTTGAAAGTGTAGTGGATTCACATTATATTCTTAATGAAATGATTCATATTTAGGATGTTGAAGTTATTATAAATAATATATTTTATAATAAAATTTTATTTTATCTAATAAAAAATTGAGGTTTAATATTAAGATGCGTCATTATTTTATTTTATTTTTTTAAAATAAATATTTTATATTTTTTTGGTTTTTAAATATAATTGAGGGAGAAAATAATTCAAGATTTGATATGATTCTCAGTAACAACAGTCTATATTTTTATTTTTTTAAAAGTGATCTCTTTATTTTTATTTTATTTTTATTTTTAAATTAATGATCTATTCCTTCGATTATATTTAATACAGATAAATTAGATAATCAGATTTTACTATAAAAGTACTTATTAATCACATTTTACCCTAAAACTAATTTATATGTAGCTGCTCCAAACTTGTATGCATCATACTTTAAAATGGATTGTAAAACAGAAAAAATCTTCAATGATCTTCTATTTTGTACAAAATATTTTTCATGCTCTTGCAATCCATCACAACATAATGATGTTGATGTTGTTATTGTATTTTTTGAATAACCTTCTTATGCAGTCAATTAAAGAAAACATTCCTTAATTTATTGTTTTCCTCCGTTGAAAACATTGAGAAATTTATTCCTAAACATGTTGTAAATTGCAAGCACGATCTCTTTCTTGTGAAATCATTTGCCATGAAAACATTGGCTCAACATAATGAAATCTTTGAACATGTATCTGGGATGGATTGCAATCCATTGAACTTATCAGAAATTTTATGTATGTAATCCATTGAACTTGAAAAAAATTTGCACAAAGGGTATACAACAAAATCTGATTAACAACAAAGATTTGTTGTTCTCCTAGAATAACTTGAAAATATTTGTTATTCTCGAAGAATTCATTGTCAAAATATGGATTTGTTTAAAATAATTTATTTTAATATTTTGTGTAAAAAATATAATTAAAAAAAAGTTTACTCCCATCAATTTTTTTTTACAGAAAACGATAGGTATGTGGCATTTGGAATGAAACATATTTTATTGTATTTTTTATTTAAAAAGAAATATATTTTACTTCGATTTTGAGTAATAACCGAGGACAAAATATAAACGTGTTTATTGGTTTTCTTCATCGTACTTAAACAAATCTTTGATGTTCATTTAATGAGTATCAATGCTCAAGACACTGTCATTAATGATCCGTGTGAAACCTAAAAGACATTATAATAGCATCCAAAATATTAAAAATTGATAATGAAACATTTGACATGAAAATTTTGAAGTTTAAAGAAGCGTTTATTTTATTTGGGAAAAATTCTCTAGGATGGATTGCAAGAGTATATAATTAAATATGTTTTTTTGTAGTAGTGTGGGGGTCCGACAGAAGAACATACATTATGAAATCAAAACACTCAGAGTTATGGTTATAAAATATCATTGATAGAAGTTACTCTACCACCCACCTACATAAATAACCATGTTCATAACACACTCCTAGCAAGAAACATCACATCTAATTTAGCAAGAACATTTGACTCCCACTGCAAGGTTGAGTAAAATGAATTCTCTAGTCGTGTAACAAGCAAGAAATGTCATACCCCAATTTTATTCTACATTATGTTTACCCTTTTTTAACCTATTGCATAGCATAATGTTAGCTGCTTTCATCTGCATTTACATGGACATTCATAGCAAACCATTTGGCCCTTGGCCATGG
This sequence comes from Lathyrus sativus, assembly GCA_963859935.3. Lineage (NCBI taxonomy): Eukaryota > Viridiplantae > Streptophyta > Magnoliopsida > Fabales > Fabaceae > Lathyrus > Lathyrus sativus. Next base: position 652,633,798 of record OZ012739.1, on the reverse strand, counting down.
TTAGTCATGTCTAAACCTTATGCTTATCCTTGCTTAGATAGTCCTCATTCCATTGTCCTTGCACTTGGTCATGTTTTGAACTTTGTTTAGTGTATCATTACATATCATTTTCATTTGTAACACTTGCATTCACCATAGCCTTCTACTTTTCATTAATACATAAGCATGTTTTAGGGTCTTCTTAGGGTTTTGGCCATCTTACATTATTATTACTTCAAAATAAGTACAAGTTTTTCTTAACATAAGTGAGGTAGCAAAAGAAGTTTTCTTTTATTCACTTACACTTTAGTGTTAATTTATAATGTAAGAAATTTTAAAATAAGAGAAATATTTTTTTAGTACTCATAATTAAAGTACAAGCGTTTAACTTTGTCTACATTTTATAAAATGGTACGAAATGAGGAAAAATTTATTTCCATTGTTTTCAACAAGAGTACAAAATTAGAAATAAGGAAACTCCAAATTGTTGGGAGGGCCACACACAATGTTTCTCCATCGACATCATACCCTTCACATAGCCATACCATTATCACCTTTTGCATCACCACATGTGTACTTGCAAGGTTCAATACATACATGAAGGCATCATCAGCAAACATCACACGCAACTCACACCATGCATCACATTAAATTTGAAAAACAAACAAAATTAAGACTCAACAAGCAAACAAAATAAGCGTGAGCTTGTTGCATATACATCTTTAGCATCATACATCATACATCACATGAAGGTCAATTGAAAAAATAAATCTAAACAAAATTAACACTCAGTGAGGAAATGCATGAGTTATATGATCCACAACACCGTCATTAAATAAACATTCGTTTTCTACATCATACACATACATATCATAATAAACTCAGCAAAATAAAATTCAAACATTCACAAGGGAAAGCAACGTGTGAAACCCATGGCTTCACTACTCCACCATGATCACTTCATACATCAACACTAATCATCACTCATTCATACCAACTAACACACAATTCTATCAACAAAACCAAATCATAAATAACAATTTCCGATCAATTGATCCTAACCTCTCATCAAGATTGTCACACGGATCACATATTTTTCTCCCTCCAAAATCATTCTCCTAACAACTAATTTTTCCTTCCCGATCTCATCACATATCCACTATGTAACATTACTTCAACTCTCTCAATATCATCAAGGCTCGGTGCAAGAAACCTCTACAAAAATCCACCCTCTACACTAAAACTCTAAAAACCCTAGACTACTCAGAGCTTCACATTAAGGCTCTGAAGTAGTGAGTTATGCCACATACAAATTGCAATAATACCGGAGCAATACAATAATCAAAGAGGGATAGAAGTAGAGGAGAACAAGCAAGTGAAAAACAAAAAAGAAAGAGAAAAGAGTTCATAAACATACCTTTGAGGTTGGCCAGAACACCTCATCAAAGCCTCAAAACTCCGACGAGGCATTTATCTTGTCTTCTCTTGTATGTTTTTGCTTAAATACTCGTTGTGCCTTGTTTATCGTTTGACTATTTGCTTAAAATCATTGTTAGAACTGTTAATTTGAGAGTTGTTGGATCTAGGGTTAGTTTAGGATTTCTTTGATCTGAACGTTTGGCTGTCTTTCTATTAAAACTAATGTCGAATTCGTAACCAGGGGCCAAAACTAAGGGGTTATTGTTAGATGTTTGTTGTTCTGGGTTGGAAAAGGATGGTGGTTGGCTAGAGAAGACAGTGGCAGCCATCATAGGCCTTTGCACCGGTCTGCCTCTAGTGTGGCTTATCAGAAAGAAAGAGAGAAGTTTTGAGTGAGAGGGAGTTCTGAATGAAATGAAGGGGAAGAGTGAAAACTAAATGGGGAACACGAGACCCCTTTCACTGAGTTTGGCTTTTTCCCTTTCTGATCTTAAGGACACATGCCCCCTGTGTGGCAAGATTCTAGCCATGGCTTCTTTTGACTGGTTCCCTCCTTTGACTTGATCTCAGCGCACTTGCCTATGTTGTTACCATGTGTTGAGCTTTTACGACCATGTGATTGTTTGATCACTTGATCATTGGGTGTGAGTTGAGTCAACCAATGTTGAGTCGCCTTTCCCTTTGGCTTTGATTGCACGCAATTAAGCCTCCCTTGTGGGCATAGTCAAGTTAACACCTCCCTTTTGTAATTTTTTAGCTTTACTTATTTATGTTTATTTGTTTTTAACTCTTTTTTTTTTGTGTTGTGCTTTGCGTCACATGATTGTTTTATCTGTAATACCCCAAATTTAATCGGAATACTTTAATTTATTTATTTAATTGAGAATATTCGTATTTTGGGTGTTTTTTCGGTGTTTTGTGGAATTATTAAGAATTTAGCCTTTTGGTTAGCTTAGAGGGTCTTGCTCTGATATGTAACATCGGGTTGGGTTCTTGAGTTAAAATTTATACCGTTGAGTTATTTTGCTAACTTTCCCTTATGAGGAGAAACCTTGATTTATGCTTTGAGTTCGGTTGTTTTATGTTGTTTGATGTATTTTGGGGAAAATCCGTAGTTACGGAGTATTGACCTATTTTGATGACATTGAGATATATACGCCCTTTTGGTGGATTTTTATTGAGATTTATTTATTTACTCTGAAATCCGTGTTATTTTGCCTTAATAATCATAGGGTAGAAAAGGGTGTTACATTAGTGGTATCAGAGCAGGTCGGTCCGTCCGGCCAAGTTTTTATATTGTTAGTCCCCTGTCATTCGATAGTGTGAGAACACTATTGATGAGTTGTTTTCTTCTAACCCTGTCGGTGGTTGCAGATGGTTGGAAGAAATGATCGTGTTATTACTGATGCGCTGGAATCACTTGCCCAAGTGATGACTCAGAATGATGGACCTCCAAATGAGTTCCGTGCTTTGGGAAAGTTTTAGAGGAACAATCCGCCGACTTTTGTGGGCACTCATGATCCTGAAGGTGCACTGATCGGTGGTTTTTACACGTTATTTTACCGTTTATTTCAGTTAATCATTTGTTTTGTCCTGTCGCATTTTAGTTGTTTTTATTACATTTTACGTGTCGATTTGGTATTTTCACTGTTTCTAGGTTCAGGTACAATAAAGGAGAAGCAGAGCGAAAACCGGGGGAAAATGACAAGATTTCGGAAGAGTTTTGTTGTGAAATCTTTAGCAGTCTGCACGGAAACGATCATAACTGGAGTTCCGGGTGTTCGATTGAGGCGTTCTAAAAACCGCCGGAAAGCTAAGAGAGAGAGCTACGACTTTCGTGTTAGAGTCGAAGTCAGATTCAAAACAGAGGTGCAACATGGGTGCCCGTGTTGTGTGACACGGCCCGTGTTGCAGGATGTGCTCAGAAAAGGCGATTTTTGGAGAAAAAGCAGTGGCACAACACGGGTGCCCGTGTCGTGTGACACGGCCCGTGTTGTGACACCTGGGACTTGCAAATTTCAAGCGAAAAATGTGTCAGGAAGCCAACACGGGCGCCCGTGTTGCAGGAAGCGCTTTTTTCCCTATTTTTCTTGTATTTTTTACTCTTGTGATCCCCGAGGGTATTGTGGGTATTTCCCTAGTGATAAGTTTGAATTGGGACTATTTTGATACGTGTTTGGAGAAAGAATAAGGGAATTTTTTGAACAGAAAAGAAATGGGACGATAAAGATTGGAGCGATCAAGGATTTGGGAACTGAAGGTCCTCATGAGCGGAAGCGATTGAAGATCAAAGCAACCAATTCTCTTGTAATGTTGAATTTTATTGTTGAGTTTATTTTTATTCTTATGAGTAGCTAAACCCCCCAATGCTAGGGGGTGTCCCTGAATTGACTCTGTAATAACCTTCGGTTTCTTGAATTATATATTTCACTGCTTTCTAATCATCGTTGTTATCGTATAATGTTTTATGGCTTTTCTTATTTGACAAATGGGAATATGATTTACGGTTAACCTTAGGTTTGGAAAAACAAGTGTTAACGCGTGTATACGATAATACTATAGTAGATATTGCCTAGGAATGGGGATACCCTATAGTAACCGTGATGTTTTAGGTAAAATATATTGCTTGATATTGTCCCTATACCGCCAAGGAATTGGGGCATAGGGAGAATGCCAAAGGGTTTTCTGCTAAGGAATTAGAGTCAACTAATCTTTAAAACCGGTAACGATTGAATTGAGCAGTGATTTCTGAAAATTAAGGACCAAGGTTATTACAAGTTTTTTTTCATACACCCTACCCTAGCATGCTTCTCATAACTGTCCAAAACCTTTATTTTACTGCTTTTGCCTTCTGGCCTTTAAAATTGTAAGAAACAAACCAAAACCCCTATGAGTTTTTGTTCAATTGTATTATTTTAGAACGTGTGTTCATACGCAGTCCACGAGATCGATATTCGGGGAATTTCCCCTTATTACTACATCGGTACAATTAGTACACTTGCTAATTTACCGGTCATGCACAGAAGTGGCTGAGGGTGATTGAGAAAATTTTCCGATTTATGGCGTGCACTGATGCTCAGCAGGTACAGTTTGGTACGCATATGCTAGCAGAGGAAGCTGAGGACTGGTGGGATAACACTCGTCAGAGATTGGGAGATGCTGGCATGGCAATAACTTGGGATGTGTTCAAGGAAGAGTTTTTAAGGAAGTATTTTCCTGAAGATGTTTGGGGAAAGAAAGAGGTGGAATTTCTAGAGCTGAAATAAGGGAACATGATTGTCGCTGAGTATGCGGCAAAGTTTGAGTCTTTGGTCAAGTTTTGTCCGCATTACAACTGTGATGATACTGAGATGTCGAAGTGTCTCAAGTTCGAGAATGGATTGAGACCAAAGATTAAGAAGGGAATTGGGTACCAGCAGATTCGTAGGTTTGCGGAACTGGTGGACAAGAGCAGGATTTATGATGAAGATAGTCGAGCTCGATCTACTCACTATAAGCAGCTGAGTGAGAAGAAAGAGAAAGACCAATACAGAGGTAAATCTTATGTGAGTTATGGTGATAAGGGGAAGCAGAAGGCTTCTGATGGGAAAAAGTCAAGTGGGGGAGCGGCTACTGCTCCAGGTAAGTGTTATAAATGTGGCGAGCAAGGCCACCGTGCTGAGAATTGTAAAGCGCCGAGATGTCACCGTTGTGGCAAGAGGGGTCATAGAGCTGCTGATTGCAAAGACAAAGCTCTGACTTGCTTAAACTGTGGAGAGAAGGGTCATATCAGTACCCAGTGCCAGCAGCTGAAGAAGACTGCTACTGCTGCTCAGACAAGTGGCAGAGTGTTTGCTTTGAGTGGTGCGGAAGAGTCCAAACAAATAACTTGATCAGAGGTACTTGTTTTATTAATGATGTTGAATTGATTGCTATAATTTATACTGGTGCTACTCATTCATTTATTTCGCTTGAACGTGCTAAGAGGTTGAATTTGAAATTGTCTGTTATGATTGGGAGTATGGTCATTGATACCCCGGCTAATGGTTCTGTAACTACTGCGTTAGTCTGTTTGAGTTGCCCTTTTGACTATTTATGATAAGAATTTTGTGATGGACTTAGTCTGTCTACCCTTGCATCAAATTAATGTTATTCTTGGTATGAACGGGTTGGAGTATAACTATGTTCATATTGATTGCTACAATAAGACTGTGAGGTTTCCTGAGTTTGGTGATGGTGGAGAGCTGATGTTTGTATCTGCCAAGCAAGTAGAAGAACTCTTAGAAGATGAGGCTCAAATGTTTGCATTGTTTACATCACTTCAAGTTGATGATGAATCAGTGAGCATGGGACTACCATTTGTTCGGGAATTTCCAGAGGTGTTCCCAGACGACATGAGTGACTTACCTCCTGAGCATGAGGTAGAGTTTACTATTGATGTGATATCGGGAACTAGTCCTGTGTCGATGGCTCCTTATCGGATGTCTGCATCTGAGTTAGGAGAATTGAAGAAACAATTGGAAGATTTGCTTGAGAAGAAGTTTATTTGACCGAGTGTTTCTCCGTGGGTGCTCCTGTGTTGTTGGTGAAGAAGAAAGATGGTAGTATGAGATTGTGTATGAATTATCGACAATTGAATAAGGTGACGATTAAGAATAAGTATCCACTTTCGAGGATTGATGATTTGATGGATCAGTTGATGGGTGCTTGTGTGTTTAGCAAGATTGATTTGAGGTCTGGTTATCATCAGATTCGCGTTAAGCCTGGTAATATTCCAAAGACAGCTTTTAGGACGAGGTATGGACGCTATGAGTATATTGTGATGTCGTTTGGTGTGTCTAATGCACCTGGTGTATTCATGGAGTATATGAATAGGATTTTTCATCCTTATTTGGATAAGTTATTGGTAGTGTTCATTGATGATATCTTGATATATTCTAAGTCTGAAGAAGAGCATGTGCAACATCTAAGAGTGGTATTGCAGGTTTTGAGGGACAAGAAGCTTTATGCCATGTTCCAAGTGTGAGTTTTGGTTGAAGGAAGTGAGCTTCCTTGGCCATGTGATTTCTAGTGGTGGAATTACGGTGGATCTGTCGAAGATTGATGTTGTGTTATAGTGGGAGACTCCAAAGTCTTCTACTGAGATTTGAAGTTTCCTTGGGTTGGCTGGTTATTATTGCAGGTTTATAGAAGGTTTTTCCAAGTTGGCACTGCCTTTGACTCAGTTGACTCGAAAGGGTCAAGCTTATGTGTGGGATGTTGCTTATGAGAAGAGTTTTGTAGAACTCAAGAAGAAGTTGACGACTGCTCCAGTGTTGATTTTGCCAAATCCGAGTGAGTGTTTTATTGTGTATTGTGATGCGTCGAAGATGGGTCTTGGAGGTGTATTGATGTAGAATGGTCAGGTTGTTGCTTATGCTTCCAGACAGTTGAAGATTCATGAAAGGAATTATCCTACGCATGACTTAGAGTTGACCGATGTGGTGTTTGTGTTGAAGATTTGGCGACATTATCTTTTTGGGTCCAGATTTGAAGTGTTCAGTGATCACAAGAGTCTGAAGTATTTGTTTGGTCAGAAGGAGTTGAATATGAGGCATAGAAGATGGCTTGAACTTCTGAAGGACTATGACTTTGAATTGAGTTACCATCCTGGTAAGGCTAATGTTGTAGCTGATGTGTTGAGTAGGAAGTCCTTGCATATGTCGATGCTTATGGTTCGAGAGTTAGAACTGATTGAGCAATTCAGAGATATGAGTTTAGTTTGTGAAGGGACCCCTAACAGTGGGAAGTTAGGAATATCGAAGTTGACTAGTGGTATTCTCCAAGAGATCGGAGAAGGCCAGAAGTCTGTTTTAAGTTTGGTGGATCGTCTCACGTTAATCAATCAAGGTAACAGAGGTGAATTTCGGATCGATGGGAATGGTGTGATGAGATTCCGAGATAGAGTGTGTGTTCCTGATGTGCCAGAAATCAAGAAAAGCATTCTTGAAGAAGGTCACATAAGCGGGTTGAGTATTCATCCTAGTGCCACAAAGATGTATCAAGACTTGAAGAAGTTGTTTTGGTGGCCAAGTATGAAGAAGGAAATTGCATAATTTGTCTATGCTTGTTTGACTTGTCAGAATTCGAAGATTGAACATCAGAGACCATCGGATCTGATGCAACCGTTGAATGTTCCAGAATGGAAATGGGATAGCATTTCTATGGATTTTGTGACAAGTTTGTCGAAGACGTTGAAGGGATATGATTCGATTTGGGTGATTGTTAATAGATTGACTAAATTGACTCATTTTATACCAATGAGGATCAATTAATCGTTGCAGAAGCTTGTCGAGTTGTATATTGCTCAGATTGTGAAGTTGCATGGTGTTCCTTCGAGTATTGTGTCGGATAGAGATCTGAGATTTACGCCGAGGTTTGGGGAGAGTTTGCAGATAACTTTGCACACTAAGTTGAGGTTGAGTTCTGCCTATCATCCATAGACGGATGGATAGACAAAGAGAACTATCCAGTCTTTAGAGGATTTGTTGAGAGCTTGTGTGTTGGATCAAGGTGGATTGTGGGACAGTCATTTACCATCGATTGAGTTTATCTACAATAACAGTTATCATTATAGTATTGTAATGGCACCGTATGAAGCTTTGTATGGTAGGAGGTGTAGGACTCCATTGTGTTGGTATGAGTCAGGCGAGAGTGTTGTACTCGGACCTGAGATTGTGCAAGAGACGACTGATAAGATCAAGATGATCCAAGAAAAGATGAAAGCGTCGCAGAGTCTTCAGAAGAGTTATCATGATAAGAGGAGGAAAGCACTTGAAATCCAAGAGGGAGATCATGTGTTTTTGAGAGTTACGCCGGTAACTGGTGTTGGCCGAGCTTTGAAGTCTCGAAAGCTCACATCGTGCCATGTTGGTCCGTATCAGATTTCGCAGAGGGTGAAGGAAGTAGCCTATCGGATTACTTTACCGCCGTCGCTTACGAATTTGCATGATGTGTTTCATGTATCCCAGTTGAGGAAGTACATTTCAGATCTGTCGCATGTGATTCAGATGGATGATGTACAAGTGCGAGATGATTTGACTGTTGAGGCATTGCCTGTTCAGATTGATGAGCGAGAAGTGAAACAATTGTGAGGTAAAGAGATTTCCTTAGTGAAGGTATTGTGGGGAGGACCATCTGGAGAAAGTTGGACTTGGGAGCGTGAGGATCAGATGAAGGAGTCGTATCCGACTTTATTTTCTTGAGGTAATTTTCTAGGACGAAAATTCTTTAAGTGGGGGAGAGTTGTAACACCCCAAATTTAATCGAAATATTTTAATTAATTTATTTAATTAAGAATATTCGTATTTTGGGTGTTTTTGGTGTTTTGTGGAATTATTTAGAATTATGCAATTTTGGGTTATTTATTCAATTGATAGTATATAATATTAATTTATTAATATTATTATAAATTAAAATAAATAATAATGTAAGAAGGGTAATTGAGACAATTGAGAGGAGTAAGTGAGGGCATTATGGGAAAAACCCAATTATTTGGCCCAAGTCTAGGTTTAACAAAAAGGGAGTTCTTAAGGGTTTTATGATTCATTTGTGTTAATTGTAAGAATTGAGGCCAAGAGAACTCTGAAGAGGAAATTGGAGGCAGAAGCTTGAAGGATTCCCTGACAGATTCGTGAAGGCTGTGAATCAACGTTTAAGGTATGGGGAGTATAGTCTTTCATAATTTCCTATGTGTAGATTTCAATGTGATTATGGTTGATGTGGGGGTTTTCGGGAGAATTATGGGAAAATGGGATTTTGGCCTTTGTGGCAAAAATCTATCATTGAGATTTTGACCGTGAAGAAGATTAGAAGGTTATGAGAACAAGTGATCTATGGCCTTCGTGGCCTAGATCTATTATGGAGGTTGTAATCGTAGGGATTCTAAGGATAGAGATGAGAAATAATAATCTTTGGCCTTTGTGGCCTAAACTTGTAATTGCAAATCTAACCGTGAATTGATTAGGGAAAACGGAAACCTAGGCCTTCATGGCCAAAAAGTTGATTGAACTTTGCTTAACCCTATAGGAACATTTGATAGTGGGTAACTCAGATGCCTGCAGGGTAATTGTAGAGAAATTGTAATTTAGAACGTGAATATGTTACGGGATTGGCCTAATGAACTGTAGGTTTTGTGCCTTTATCTCCGTAGGACCTTAGGGATGATTTAAGGATGTTTTAGAGGCATTGGGTAAGTGAATCGTATGAGTTTTTGGATAGAAATCAGTTTTGGTGCGTAGCAGAATTTGCTGTCATCGTGCAGTTCGCCTAACGAAGAAAGCTTCTCCTAACAAACAATTGTGTTCCCAGACTCGCCTAGCAAAGAATCCTTCGCCTAGCTAAGAAACTCGCCTAACGAACATGCCAGCGAATGTAGCAGAGTTTCACGAATGATGATCGTGTGCAGTGATGCCTTGATGTTTGATTCTGTGATTTCTGTGATGGATTGACACGAGTATGACAATGAGTTTTAGGGGATGTGTACATGATGATTTCTATGATGTAGTATTATGATATTACCATGATTATGATGAATTATGTGATAACATGAAATATGATGATTTATGTGATGATGATTAATATGATGAATGATGATGCACTTATGCTGTTATATGAGGATGATTTTGTGACGTGTGCATCATGCATTTATGTGCATCCGGACTTCGGTTCAGGACCTCGATTACTTTGACTTCAATCCCATTGTATGGATGTGAAGTGTTTTAATGTGATCCGGTTCTCTAGCAGAATCGATCCTATTGATGGGGATCTATGGAGGGTTGATGACCCAGTGTCCATCGCGTTGTGATGATTGGTACCACATGCATTGAGTGTTCTCTAGCAGAATCGATCCTATTGATGGGGATCTATGGAGGGTTGATGGTCCAGTGTCCATCGCGCTGTGATGATTGGTACCACATGCATTGAGCCTATGTTGCATTTGGATTTATGAGCCTTTTTGTATAAATTATGATGTTGTGGCCTTCGAGGCCAAATGAAGGATAAGAATGTGTTGAATATGAATATGGCGCTGTGATATGTTGATTTTTATACATTGGTTATTATGAACTGTTTTACGTATCCTGCCTGTTTGAATGTTACCTCCACGTGGGTAACGTGCAGATGACCAAGTTTAGTCGTGGACGCCGTCGAGGAGTACTTTTGAAGTTTTTGAGTTTTTTATCCTTTTGGTTAGCTTAGAGGGTCTTGCTCTGATATGTAACATCGGGTTGTGTTCTTGAGTTAAACTTTATACCGTTGAGTTATTTTGCTAACTTTCCCTTATGAGGAAAAACCTTGATTTATGCTTTGAACTCCGCTGTTTTATGTTGTTTGATGTATTTTGGGGAAAATCCGTAGTTACGGAGTATTGACCTATTTTGATGACATTGAGAAATGTACGCCCTTTTGGTGGATTTTTATTGAGATTTATTTATTTACTCTGAAATCCGTGTTATTTTGCCTTAATAATTGTGGGGTAGAAAAGGGTGTTACATTATCTACTTACCCCACATTCTTTATTAATCATGTACTCCTTTTATTTTATTTCTTTCTTTATTACTATTTGTTTATTTTTTAATTAGTTATAATTAATTAAATAATAATAATAAACATTAAAGTAAAATGATAAATAAGTAACTTCAATAATAAATAATCTTTGGTCTAACACCAAGTGGATTTTTCAAAAGCGTGTTTCCGTCGATTAATTCCGAATCAATGTGAATCCAACATCACACTTAAAATTCTTTTTATAATAACACCGAAAGAAGAGGAATATTGGAGTCTCGCATTCCATAGAAACCTCAAATGATCGGTCCCGAGGCATAGGTCTTGGATTTACTGATTATTTTTTCTTTCGTTCTAAAATACATAATTCAAACGTAGATAAAATGGACATTGGAGTCTTGCACTCCATGAAAACTTTGAACAATCGGCTCCGAGGCATATGTTTTGGTCCTACAGAACGTTCGTTGTCCGCAAATAAATTTCATAAACACTTTGGTTGAAAAAGGTACATTTGAGTCTCATATTCCATGAAAATCTTGAATGATCAGCCCTGAGGCATACGTCTTGGTCCTACCGAGCATTCATCATTCTCTTAAAAACTATCCAATACGTTAAGCTATTTTCTCGACCCCATGCGATCGAAAATCTTTTCAAAAGAATACTATTTAGTCCATTCTACTGCGAATAAAAACAAATGTTTTAAGCCTCCAATTGTGAGCACAAGCAACTTTTAACCGCTATAGCGTGATTTAAATGGTCGTTCAATAAAATCAACCAAACAATACATAGTTTTCTATGCAAAAATACGTTTCTTTGAATTTCTCATTGTACTTAAGGATACATAGGAAAGAGACACATAATCTCGTCAAGCACCCTAATAAGAACCTTTTTGCGACCCCTTTTCTTTTCATTTTTAATCTTTTATCACTCGAAGAAAAAAATAACATACGCTAACATTCAATCGCCAATTTAACTAAAAGGTTCTCGTTGAGTACAACGGACGTGACATGTGCTAATACTTTCCCCTTGCGTAATCGACTTCTAAACCTGAATTTGGCCGTGATGACCATCTTCTCTTTCTTTTAAGGGTTTTATCGATATTTTTTCTTTCCTTCTTTGGAATAAATAAAGTTAGTTGGCGACTATGTTTAATCATTCCGCAAGCGCGCGAATGCTCGTTAGGTCGTATTTTTCGAGATACAACAAAAAGATAGAACAAACTCAAGCCTAACCTAAGAAAATGATGTATTATATTGTCTTAGCAAGACCTTTCAAACTTATATTCAAGAGATTCAATAGAAGATAATAATAGAGGATGGCTCGGAAGAAGAGTTGGAAGATTGTGAGTATCTATGTCAACAAATTAAATATGCCCATATCCTAGAGAACATCAAGTATCCTTACTTTGGAGATATTTGATGGAAAAAGGGACCACCCAAGAATACTTGGTTGCAATCAACATGTAGATATCCATATTTGGAGCAATATGAAGTGTAAACTCCTTATATAAAATATTAAGGATTCAACATTTGGGTGGTACATGAATATATGTTTGCATTTCATTATAGGATCACTGACCTTTCTCAAAAATTGGTTCACCGATTTTTAAGTAGCAAGCACAAAAAGATGACCATAAAGAGCATGTTTAATGTTAGTTTAATCCACTTTGAGATCCTCAAAAAATACATTGCATTTCAATGAAGCTGATATAAGGGTAGTGAACCCAAACAAATATATTTTTGTAGCAGACCACAAGGTCAGACACTTCAACAAATCTCTAACATAAAAACTAGATACCAACACGCAGGCGGTCATACCATGTGAAATGCTACATCGAAGGAGAAGAAACTACTTTCAAGAAAATATGATGATCGTGTGCAGCGATGCCTTGATGTTTGATTCTGTGATTTCTGTGATGGATTGACACGAGTATGACAGTGAGTTTTAAGGGACGTGTACATGATGACATGATGATTTCTATGATGTAGTATGATGGTATTACCATGATTATGATGAATTATGTGATAACATGAAATATGATGATTTATGTGATGATGATGAATGATGATGCACTTATGATGTTATATGAGGATGATTTTGTGACGTGTGCATCATGCGTTCATGTGCATTCGAACTTCGGTTCAGGACCTCGATTACTTTGACTTCAATCCCATTGTGTGGATGTGAAGTATTTTGATGTGCTCCGGTTCTCCAGCAGAATTGATCCTATTGATGAGGATCTATGGAGGGTTGATGGTCCAGTGTCCATCGTGCTGTGATGATTGGTACCACATGCATTGAGTCTATATTTGCACTTATGAGTCTTTTTGTATAAATTATGATGTTATGGCCTTCGAGGCCAAATGAAGGATAAGAATATGTTGAATATGAATATGGCTCCGTGATATGTTGATTTTTATACATTGGTTATTATGAACTGTTTTACTCACTCTACCTGTTTGAATGTTACCTCCACGTGGGTAACGTGCAGATGACCAAGTTTAACCGTGGACGCCGTCGAGGAGTACTTTTGAAGTTTTTGAGTTTTTTAGCCTTTTGGTTAGCTTAGAGGGTCTTGCTCTGATATGTAACATCGGGTTGAGTTCTTGAGTTAAACTATATACCGCTGAGTTATTTTGCTAACTTTCCCTTATGAGGAAAAACCTTGATTTATGCTTTGAGTTCCGCTGTTTTATGTTGTTTGATGTATTTTGGGGAAAACCTGTAGTTACGGAGTATTGGCCTATTTTAATGACATTGAGAAATGTACGCCCTTTTGGTGGCTTTTTATTGAGATTTATTTATTTACTCTGAAATCCGTGTTATTTTGCCTTAATAATCGTAGGGTAGAAAAGGGTGTTACATTATCTACTTACCCGACATTCTTTATTAATCATGTACTCCTTTTATTTTATTTCTTTCTTTATTACTATTTGTTTATTTTTTTAATTAGTTATAATTAATTAAATAATAATAATAATAATAATAAACATTAAAGTAAAATGATAAATAAGTAATTTCAATAGTAAATAATCTTTGGCCTAACGCCAAGTGAATTTTTCAAAAGCGCGTTTCCGTCGATTAATTTCGAATCAATGTGAATCAAACATCACACTCAAAATTATTTTTATAATAACACCGAAAGAAGAGGAATATTGGAGTCTCGTATTCCATAAAAACCTCAAATGATCGGTCCCAAGGCATAGGTCTTGGATTTACTGATTATTTTTTCTTTCGTTCTAAAATACATAATTCAAACATAGATAAAAGGGACATTAGAGTCTTGCACTCTTTGAACAATCGGCTCCGAGGCATATGTCTTGGTCCTACTAAACGTTCGTTGTCCGCAAATAAATTTCATAAACACATTGGATGAAAAAGGTACATTTGAGTCTCACATTCCATGAAAATCTCGAATAATTAGCCCTGAGGCATACGTCTTGGTCCTATCGAGCATTCATCATTCTCTTAAAAAATATCCAATACGTCAAACTATTTTCTCGACCCCATGCGATCGAAAATCTTTTGAAAAGAACACTATTTAGTCTATTCTACTGAGAATAAAAACAAATGTTTTAAGCCTCCAATTGTGAGCACAAGCAACTTTTAACTGCTAGAGCGCGATTTAAACGGTCGTTCAATAAAATCAACCAAACAATACATAGTTTTCTATGCAAAAATACGTTTCTTTGAATTTCTCATTGTACTTAAGGATACATAGGAAAGAGACACATAATCTCGTCAAGCACCCTAATAAGAACCTTTTTGCGACCCCTTTTCTTTTCATTTTTAATCTTTTATCACTCGAAGAAAAAAATAACATACGCTAACATTCAATCGCCAATTTAACTAAAAGGTTCTCGTTGAGTACAACGGACGTGACATGTGCTAATACTTTTCCCTTGCGTAATCGACTTCCGAACCTGAATTTGGTCGTGATGACCATCTTCTCTTTCTTTTAAGGGTTTTATCAATATTTTTTCTTTCCTTCTTTGAAATAAATAAAGTTAGTTGGAGACTCTGTTCAATCATTCCGCAAGCGCGTGAATGCTCGTTAGGTCGTGTTTTTCGAGATACAACAAAAAGATAGAACAAACTCAAGCCCAACCTAAAAAAAATGATGTATTATATTGTCTTAGCAAGGCCTTTCAAACTTATATTCAAGAGATTCAATAGAAGATAATAATAGAGGATAGCTCGGAAGAAGAGTTGGAAGATTGTGAGTATCTATGTCAACAAATTAAATATGCTCATATCCTAGAGAACATCAAGTATCCTTACTTGGAGATATTTGATGGAAAAAGGGACCACCCAAGAATACTTGGTTGCAATCAACATGTAGATATCCATATTTGGAGCAATATGAAGTGTAAACTCCTTATATAAAATATTAAGGATTCAACATTTGGGTGGTACATGAATATATGTTTGCATTTCATTATAGGATCACTGACCTTTCTCAAAAATTGGTTCACCGATTTTTAAGTAGCAAGCACAAAAAAATGATCACAAAGAGCATGTTTAATGTTAGTTTAATCCACTTTGAGATCCTCAAAAACTACATTGCATTTCAATGAAGCTGATATAAGGGTAGTATCTACAACAACAACAAAAAACTCCAATATCATCATTGGCTATCCAACATTTAATGTGTTGGGTGCAACATTGTCCACCATTTATTTAATGTTAAAGTACTTCTTAAACAAAGAGGAAATTGGCATAGTCAAAGGTGATAACTAAAACCCAATATTGACATTAAGAGATACTATCTTTACCATATAATCTTTTTAATTTTTATATTACAAATAATTGAATATAATAAAATATTTTAAAATTAGTGTATTATAAATTTAGAATAATGATAAATCATTTACACATAAAAATTGTAAACACACTTTACTGTCATTAAAAATAGAAATTCAATGACAGTAAAGAATTAATGTAAAAAAATAATCCGATTTCATATCACTATTTTATTTTCTCATACTCTTAAAAACTATCACATTCATTTTTATATTAATCTTAATCATGAAGTAACATGATTGCATGACCATTGTAATAAAATATTTTATTATTTTATTTAATAAATTTGATAACAATAACTTTTTAATTTTAATGTTTAAAAAATAACGGGTAAATAAATAATTATACAACATTCATTTACTCTTTTTTAATAAAATCATTAAATATCCAATCTGATTTTATTAAAATCTATCGTGCTTAAAAATATATATTATTATAAAGACAAATTACTACACTAACTTATAATATTAGAAATCATAATGTTACACTAACTTATAATATTAGAAATCATAATGTTACACTAACTTATAAATTAATTGGGCTTTAGACTCATCTCCTCAACCCACAAACTAACCATTATTAAAGTTTGTGTTAACACACCATGTAAATATAACAAATGATTTGGGACATGTTGGTAAATATATGCAAGAGTGACCAACACAAACTTCTAGAATATTGGCTAAATTACATCACATGTCCTAAGCCAAAAAGAAACAGGAAACTGAACGGGACAAAGGACATCACATGCTACAATAATGTGTTTTGTTACTTATGCTTAAACAAGAACCTAGAACACAATATATCTCATAAAACTTGGAACATACATAATAGAATTCCACAACAATATAATTCAAAACAACACCATCGAATAAAAAAATTCAGAGAGCTTAAAAGTGTTGCATAAATCAAAACCATGGCTTATTGGTCTGGCTTAGGATTTGTGAAGTAATTTAGGCAATTCTGGAAGTTTGTGTTGGTCACTCTTGCAAATTGTTGGTGCAAAGATAGAATAAATGATGAAAATAGGGAAATATTCTATTAAAGAGAATGACGGCAGAAGAAACAGGATTAAGAGTTACAATGATTGTCACCCTATTTATAAGCTAAAACTAGGGTTACTAGAATAAGATAAAATACTAAAATACCCTCTAACAAACTTATGGGCTTAAGAAAGTAATATAATAAAATATGAATTATTACTAATACCATCCCTTAATTCATATTCCATCAAAACTTGTAACACCAATTTCATCCCTTAATCTGAGAAATTGATCAGTCTTGATAGCTTTCGTCAGAACATCTGCCAACTGCTTCTGAGTGCTGCAGTGTACAACTTCTAACACTCCACTCTGAACTTGATGTCTCAGAAAATGATACTTGGTCTCAATATGCTTGCTTCTCCCATGCAACACTGGGTTTCTGGCAAGATTGATTGCAGACTTGTTGTCAATCATCAGCTTCAGAGGTTTGTTTACTTTAATCTTCAGATCCTGCAACAGATTCAGAATCCACACAGCTTGGCATGCAGTAACAGCACCTGCAATGTATTCAGCTTCACAGGTTGATAACGCCACAACAGGTTGCTTCTTGGAACACCAAGAAATAGGACCTCCCAGAAATTTGAACAAGTACCCAGATGTACTTCTTCTGTCAACTCTGTCTCCACACCAATCAGAGTCTGAATAACTCAGAAGTTCTGACTCATTATTTCCTCCAGAGGGAAATAACACTCCATACTTCAGAGTTCCTTTGATATACCTCAGAATTCTGACAGCAGCTTGGTAATGGGACCACTTAGGTTTACTCATGAACCTACTAACCATCCCAACTGAGTAGCAAATATCAGGTCTGGTATTGCACAGATACCTCAGAGAACCAACCAACTGTTTGAAGGTTGTAGCATCCACATCCTTTCCTTCAGAGTCTGAATCCAGTTTCTGATTTGTATCAGAAGGTGTGACAGCCATCTTACAATTCTTCAGATCAAATCTCTTCAGAAGTTCTAATTCATACTTGAGCTGATGCAAAATGATACCTTTCTCAGAATATCTGAACTCCATCCCTAGAAAGTATGTCATTTTGCCTAGATCAGTCATTTCAAATTCATTCATTAGAACCTTCTTGAACTTGGCTATCTCCTGTTCAGAACTTCCAGTCAATAGTATATCATCAACATATAAACATACCAGAGTCATATTGCCTTCAGAAGTATGCTGAACATAGACACCGTACTCCATCTCACATTTCTGAAAGCCTTGCTTCTTGAAAAATAAATCAATCTTCTGATTCCAAGCTCTGGGCGCTTGTTTCAATCCATATAGAGCTTTGTATAATCTGTACACCATCCCTTCCTGATTCTTTTTCACAAATCCAGGAGGTTGTGACACGTAAACTTCTTCTTCTAATGGACCATTCAGAAATGCAGATTTTACATCTAAATGCATCAGAGGCCAATTCCTGTTAGCAGCTATTGCAATCACCATTCTGATTGTTTCATGTCTTGCTACAGGTGCAAACACTTCAGAATAATCCAGCCCAGGTTTCTGTAGAAATCCTCTGGCTACCAACCTTGCTTTATGTTTGCCAATTGAGCCATCTGGCTTTAACTTCTGCTTGAAAACCCATCTGACGCTGATGGCTTTCTTGTCTTTTGGAAGTTCTGTCAGCTTCCAAGTCTTGTTTCTCTCTATAGCATCAAGTTCTTCTTTCATGGCCTTCAGCCAGAGCTTCTGCTTAAGAGCCTCCTCTGTACTTATAGGTTCAGAGTCTACTAACATGGCACACTGAATAACTTCTCCTTCAGAGTCTACTTCAGTGTCTTGCAGCATGTCAAATTCTGCAAATCTTCTGGGAACGCTTCTGATTCTTTGTGGTCTCTGAACTTGTTCAGAGTCTTGAGCTTCAGAGTTTCTAGCTTCAGATGATTGACCTCCAGAGCTTTGACCATCTTCAGAGTCTGGCATATTTCCAGAGTCTGAATTGCCACCAAGATCTGGATTGCCATCAGAGTCTGAATCATCAGAGTCTGGGTCATCTGGGTCACCTTCATCTTCTGAGTCTTCTTCAGAGTTTGAATCAGTATCAGAGTCAGAGTCAATATCAGGGTTTACTTCAACTTCAGAAATTCTTAACTCTGACCTTTCTTCAGAGGTTCTAACATCAGAATCAGATTGAGACTTATCCCAATTCCAAACTTCTGATTCCTTCACAATCACATCTCTGCTGAATTCAATTTTATTGGTTTCTGGACAATAGAGCTTGTATGCACCTGTACTGTGGTACCCTATCAGAATCATCACTTTGCTTCTATCATCCAGCTTCTGTCTTCTGGCTTCTGGAACATGTTTATAGCAAACAGAACCAAACACCTTCAGATGACTAACACTTTGCTTGTCTCCAGTCCACTTCTGCATAGGAACTATTTCCTTCAACTTCTTCGTAGGACATCTGTTGAGTACATACGTTGCAGTGGCAACAGCTTCTCCCCAGAGCTTCTGAGGAAGCTTCTTCTCCTTTAGCATGCTTCTCACCATATCAAGCAAAGTACGATTTCTTCTTTCAGCAAGACCATTGTGTTGAGGGGTATAAGGAGCAGTAACCTCATGCTCAATTCCATTCTCCTCACAGAACTTCTGGAACTCTTTGGAGTTATACTCACCTCCATCATCAGTTCTAAGAATCTTCAACTTCTGACCACTCTGATTCTCAGCCTTCATTCTGAACTTCTTGAATTCATCAAACACCTCGTGTTTAAACTTAATAAGGGATACCCATGTCATTCTTGTGAATTCATCAACAAATAACACAAAGTATTTATTCCCTCCAATTGATGCTACTGGAAATGGACCACACACATCAGAGTGTACAACTCCCAAGGCATGTTTTGCTCTTGGAGCAACTTCTGATGCAAATGGCAATCTTGGTTGTTTTCCTTCCATGCAAACTTTGCATGACTTTTCAGGCTTCTTAATTGCAGGAATTCCATGTACCAATTTCTTTGAATTCAGATGTTGTAAGCTTCTGAAATTCAAATGACCAAATCTTCTGTGCCACAGCTCACTCTCCTTCTCAGTACTTGTTGCACTAAGACACTCTGAGTCGGCAGTTCTGACATTCACCTTGAATGTTCTATTCCTTCCCTGTTCTGACTCCATAATCAACTTCTGATTACAATCATACAGCTTCAGAAGATTGTCCTTCATGGTAACTGAGAAACCTTTCTCAATTAATTGTCCCACACTCATCAGATTGCTTCTGATGCCAGGTACATACCACACATTCTGAATCAATGCTATTTTCCCATTGTTCAGAGTCACTCTGACATTTCCCATACCTTCTGCATTAAGATATTTGTCATCAGCACATCTGATCTTTGTTCTCTTTTCAGAGTCAAAGTCAACCAGCCATTTCTTGTTTCCAGTAAGATGATTTGAACAGCCAGTGTCCATATACCACCAGTCTGTCAGATCCACATTATCAGATTCAGAGGCCATCAACAGCACAGATTCGTCATCAGAGCCTCTGGCTATATTTGCTTCTTCTGATTTCTTCTCCTTGTTTGACCAACAATCTCTAGCAAAGTGACCAAACTTCTTACAACAGTAACATTGGATCTTCTTCTTGTCATACTTCTCTTTTCCCTTCTGAGCATTCTTTTGTCTATCAGAGGTTGAGGTTTCTGACTTCTGACCACCATCAGATCTTCTCTTGGCTTCTGACTGCTTTTGATACCTCCTATCAGAAGTTGCTTTCAGAGCCTGCTGCTCTACTTCCCTTTCAGAAGTTCTCTCAGTCAAACGCAACTCTTGCGCTTCTAGACTGCTCTGCAGCTCTTCAATTCTCATGGTGCTCAGATCTTTGGAATGTTCTATTGCTACCACAATGTAATCAAATTGAGGAGTAAGGGATCTCAATACCTTCTCCATGATTATTTCTTCAGAAAGAGTTTCTCCACACGCCTTCATCTCATTAGTGATCAGAATCACTCTGGAGATGTATTCAGAAACTTTCTCATTATTCTTCATGTTGAGATTCTCATATTGTTTTCTCAAGGACTGAAGCTTCACCTTCTTCACTGATGCGTCACCACCATAACATCTCACCAGAGTGTCCCATGCAGCCTTTGCTGTTGTAGAGTCTGCAATCTTCTCAAACACGTTTACATCCACACATTGATGAATGAAGAACAATGCTTTCTGATCCTTCTTCCTTACTTTCTTCTGCGCGTTTTTCTGTTCATCGGTTGCATCTGCTGCTACTGGAACATAACCATCAGTGACAAGATCTAGAACATCTTGAGCACCAAATAGTACACGTATTTGGATCATCCAACGATTCCAGTTTTTACCATCAAATACTGGAAGTTTGGTGTTCATGTTGCCATTTCCGTTCATCTTCTACCTTGCACAATACACTCAGATTTCTCACACAGTGTTTCCCAACCCACAGAATAAAATTCTGATCAGATTTTGTTCAAAATTCAACACGAATCTAAGAATCAAAATCAAACACACAAGACCTCACGTTCACTCGTGTTTCCCGTGTTTCCCAATGAATCTGAACCGGAGCTCTAGATACCAATTGTTGGTGCAAAGATAGAATAAATGATGAAAATAGGGAAATATTCTATTAAAGAGAATGACGGCAGAAGAAACAGGATTAAGAGTTACAATGATTGTCACCCTATTTATAAGCTAAAACTAGGGTTACTAGAATAAGATAAAATACTAAAATACCCTCTAACAAACTTATGGGCTTAAGAAAGTAATATAATAAAATATGAATTATTACTAATACAAATATTTAGCCAACAAGTCCACATCTTTCTTGTTATATTTACATTAAGTGTTTATATAAGGTGATGTTAATAAAATAAAACCTAAAAAAATTATAAATAGTTTATTCACTTATAAGAATATAATAAAAATAAAAATATGTGACCTTCAACATTTTTTCATAATCAATAAAAATTGGAACCACAATCATGACAATATATTCTTGAAAATATATTCATAATTGTGATACTTCAGAAGCATATTAAAAAGACATGAATAATTTTTCTCTTAATTTCTTTTGGCTTAATTTATACTTAAAATTGTCTAATTCTTTCAAAAGCTGAATTCGGCATCTTCTGAAGAAATTAATTAATATCACAACAGTTTTGAGGAAAATCTAAAGATGATCAGAACCTAATCCTTACATAAAGATGTCACACAACACGTGCTGAACATTTTTTTTAACAAGTTGCTTATAACCAAATTTTTCTCTTAAGCACTTTAGAAAAAACTTGGACTAAACAATTATTCTTAGAAACAAGCACAATTATGTTCAGATTTCTTTATGAAATCTAGCTAACAAATTGAGTCCAGATTCTGGAACATAAGCTGAAACATCTTGTTCCACATGTTTTCTCTGCACAAAATACATCTTGTATATATGTTGTTTTTCATACTGCAGCCGATAAAAAGGAACAACAATAAGACAGGTGTTCTTACATAATCTCTTATATTTAAAGTGAATAATTATTTTATTTATCTAACTTTTTTTATTTTATATCATAAAAAAATGCATAAAAAAGAGTTGAACTTAAAAGGAAGCATTTATTCTTCTCTACGATTAACAATGATGATGATGAATTGGATTCAGAATTCGTAAAAAAAAAATAGCTTGTAGATTGAAGCGAAAACAATGTAAAATAAGAAACTTTGTATTTTATGAGAAAACTTCTCCGTTCTCAATCAACGTCTCCAACGATGTCATGACAATCAAAATCATCTCCATCCAAACGCATGTCCAACAAAGCCGAGGAGTCAAACCCTAACGAGGTGCTAGAAGTAGCTCCATTGCGCAGGTGCTGCTGAGGAGATGTGTGATAACAGCTGTCTAGTACTGTTAGTAAACTCTGATTTGTGTGAATGAATGTTAGAACTGATTGGTTGAATGTGCATGTTGCTAACCATGTGTGATCCTAGAAGGTGTTTAGGAGTTGTGTGTGTCTGCATGATAGTAGCAGATAGTGTTGTGCAACTCTTCAGGGGGAGTAGCACAAGTGTGTGTACTTCAGGATGTTATCCTAAAGGTCACAACATCTAGAGCAGACTGGATGAGTATGTGTGACTTTAGAGTGTACAGGTTAAAGTGCTCAGCTGGTAAGATGCATCAGTTGAGGGGGAGTAACCCAGTGTGTTACTCAGCAAAGTGTGACATATGTAGTGGTAAATAACAGATAGTTAATAGGTGAGTTATAACAGTGAGAGCTAATTGTGAGGACTCAGAGGGGTTTGAGCTAGTATTTTTCCTGCATGATAGGACACATTATAAGTCTTCTGCTGTGTAAATCTCTGATATGATGACAAAGTGTTTTAGCCAAAAATTTGTCAAATGGGGAGTTTGTAAGTGCTCTTGATTGGCTGCATTTTGTGGCAAAACACTAGAGTATGTATGTATGTCATGTCTGATGTTAGTGCATACATAATATGGTATGTGCTGGGTAAGTTGACTTAGCTAAAAGCAAGTTAAGCTGGATGTCATACCCAATGTTATGACTTGGGTCGTATGACATCAAGTGCAGGTTTGTTTTTCTGGTAGCTAGAAACCAGGAAACATAATAGGAGCTCAAGCTGGATATCAGGAGACTTTCTAGAAGCCCTAGGCGAACTAAAATATCCATGAATTAAGTGGCAAGCGTGCAGATTATTGAAAATAGGTTTGTTATGAATAAAACCTAACTTATGCACCAAGGCCCAAAAGGACTGACAGCTGCTATAAATAACAGAAGAAGCAATCCTGAACAGCAGCTCTTGACAGAATAATAGAGAGTGCAGATTGCAGAGTCCTTGTGAGTGAAGAAGGCTAGTCTTCACGTGTGAATTGAGTCTTAGGAATACTTGTACTCCAAGCAATTGTCTGTTGGATGATTGCATTGGTTAGGTAGATTCTAAGTTGTGTCTCACTCAAAGCTGTGAAGCAAGAGTGTGTGTACCTTGACCAAAGCTGTGAAGCAAGATCAAGGTGTGTATGAAGTGTCTCTTCATATTATTTTTGTAATTGTGAGTTATATATCATTGTGGTGTGATTGAGGGGGAGTGCGTGGGAATACTCAGGTCTAGAGTGTCTCTAGGCTGAAGTGTCATTGGGTAGGTTTTAAGTGAGGAGTGAAAATTGTGTTGTTTGACTCTGAATTAATTTTGCTAATAGTGAAGTTCCTCCCTGGCTTGGTAGCCTCCAGATGTAGGTGTTGTTGACACTGAACTGAGTGAACAATTGTTGTGTTATTTACTGCTTTTACTTACAATATTATTAGTCAATACAGTAGTCAATGTCACAGTGGATTTTATAACTTTGGGAATAACATCCATCGTGTGCTTGCCAGAATTTTCACTTTCTAACACATATTAGAGTGCGTCAATCAGATTTTCTTAGCTTAAGTTATGACCTGGATAGTGAAAAAGGGTTAAATTACTATTTAATCAAAAAATAAGCAATTATTCAGAAAATAAGCAGAACTTAACTTAACTTCCTAAAACCTATTAAAAGCAATTAAAATAAAGAGAATTCAAATAAAAGTTTTAGCACAAAGTAAAAGATAATGTATTAAAGTACACTGATCAATTGTATACTTTAATGACTGGTTATTTTCAGATCTTATAAGATATGCAGTTTTCATTGTGTTTTGGATTTGACATTAATCTGTGGTGGTTATTGTTAGAACAAGATTTGTTCTTGACATATTCTCTTTTAGTTTTGATGATAAGAAAAGTATTTTAAGAACAATGGTTTATTTGATGTGTGTTTTATTTATGCATGTTTTTGTTCTTGTACATAAATAATCAGAATTTGTTTTACTTAAGATACACTTGGAGTTGCTTCATTGCTAGTTTCTAGTGGCAGAGTCTGAAGAACAATTTCTAGTATGGTTTGACGAAGACTCTGAACTGAAGGGCTCAACATTCAGACAAGTTTCTACACTTAGTAATTGTATATCAACATCTGGTACCATTCACAATTAGTGATAAAGTTGTGGATTATCCGTACTACTAAAAGTAAGTTATATTGTCTTATCAGCCTGTCAGCTCGAGTCTACAAGATTGAAATGCTCAAGAAAAGTTAGTACATTTTATAGATGTTTGCTCCCAACAACTTTATTAGTACAGAACCTTTTGAAGACTCAAAGGTTAAACGTGTTACACATTGGATTCAGATTCTGCTACACATCCATCTTCAATGTCTCTTGTACTATGGAGAAAAAGCAAAGACACTTGATCAAATCACCTTCTGATTGAGCAAGTGGGAATGTCTCAGTCTGGATGGCCAGAAGAGCAAGTGGCTTGGCCAGAGGATGTGAGCAAAACAAGTATTAGACATGTGTTATAAGCATGGGTAAGTCTCAACCAGAAGACAGATGAGCACGCGACTCAGTCTGATGGTGTGAGTAAACGATAAGTCTTAGACATGTGCTCTAAGCAAAGAGAATTCTCAATCAGAAGACCAATGAGCAGGTGGCTCAGTCTAATGGTGTGAGCAAAGGTTAAGAATTAGACATGAGCTTTAAGCAAGGGAAGTCTTAAACGGTTGGTCTGAGAAGTTGTAAAAGTCTTATGCAGAAGCATAAATGATTGTAGTCATAAAGTGGTTATAATGAAAAACTCTTATGAGACAAGGGGACTGAACTACTCTCAGTTAGGGGAGGAAGTAGTATAGATCTTTTATGTCTTATGCTGTTATTTTATTTACTTCTGTTGTATCCACTGCCAAAAGAATTAACTCATAATTTGAACATCAGTTCTGATTCTGAAACTCTTATCAGAAGTTAAATAATAAGAAAACACGAAACACAATTCAACCTCCTCTTCTTCTGTACTTTTCACACCTTCAATTGGTATCAGAGCATGATCTATGCTTAACACTTAACAGTGGTGTAGATATTGATCCAATAAGAAAAGTATATTTCTTCTCCAAGAAGGAATCAAGTGCCACATGAAAAATATCACATGACTTTTCCTACCATATTCAAATGGGTGATTCCATTGAATTTAAATGATGAAAAATCTAAACATATTTTTAACTCATTGGAGTTGATAAATGGTTGTTGAAGGTCTATAGAATATCTTTGAAAAAGGTATTACTATAGAAGTTGATGGTGTTATAGATGGTCATAGTGAAAATATCTTTCACCAACTCAGAAGATGCATATTGAATATCTTCAGAGGCAGTTGCATTTTGGTATATGCACTATCTCACTTCTGAGTATATCAACATCATTGATATATATATATATATATATATATATATATATATATATATATATATATATATATATATATATATATATATATATATATATATATATATATATATATATATATATATATATATATATATATATATATATATATATATATATATATATATCCCCTTAGTTATTTAAAAATATGAGAGGTAAAGTAGCATGTTTAAAAAAAATATGAATATGCAGTTGCTACTTGCTGGGGATTGAATCCACTGTAAATTCCACTTTTCCACTCTGTTGTAGATAGACCGAGGGGAGAAGTGGTGAATTTTCACGACAGCCTTCGTTAGGTCACCTAGAAAACCGAGGTACTAACTCCTTCCTAACCAAGGTAAAATAGATTATTTGTAATAGTCAATGTGATACTCTTAGAAAGTTGAGTTTGGTTCTTGAGATCACTCAGTCATAAAATCTATGTTTGGTTCTTAAGATTAACCTGGAGAATCTCTAATTGGTTCGTTACTTCAACCTTGGTAAAAGCTTTCTTTTTTGTTAGAGATAAACCATTGTAAAATCTCTATATTCGATTGTATTGAATGTTCGTGGGCATAACCTATAAAAACTTAAGTTCATAGTTAAAATCTCAAAAAGGTCTCTCAAAAATAAAAATAGATTAACATTTGACCGAACTAGAATAAATTATTGGTGCAAAACTCTTATCTCTTTTATTTCTACATTTTACTTTACAATTTTATTCTATGGTTCATTTTACTCTGATCTTAAAGAATACTAACACAATTAATTTCATTAATAACAAAAACTTCAAATTGTCTGTGATAGAGTCAACCCTCCTGCTCCTATTACCACTGTTATAATATGTGTTGTTGCTGTCAACACATTTTCTTCGACCACAATCATCTATTAAAAGAATACATCAAATATTTCTTTTAGAATTAATTATTTATTTAATTAATTATAAATTGATATAATTAATTATTAATAAATTATATAATAATTATCTATTACAAAACATTAATTGTTGATAAATTATTTAATAAATTTTGTGTGCTGCAATGGTTTGAACTTCGAACCATCATGTTAATTTTAATTAAAAATATTTGTCCAGAGCTATTTAAGCATGGAATAAAAGATTAATATACTTTACAAAACCTAGATGACAGTGAAAATACTTTAATGACCGTCGATCTAATTCTATAAAGTAAATTATTTTATTATTTTTTATTATTCTTTAATATAATAATATTATATATATATATATATATATATATATATATATATATATATATATATATATATATATATATATATATATATATATATATATATATATATATATATATATATATATATATATATATATATATATATATATATATATATATATATATATATATAATTTATTCAATTTAAATTATTTAATTGATATCAGATACAAATAGATACATTATTGATATTTAAATTCTTAAATACGAAATAAAGAATAATCTGTGACTGAATCGTGAACGAAATCACTTTCCTTAATCGTGAACGAAATCACTTTCCTTAATCGTGAACAAAATCACTTTCCTTAAAAGTATTTCAAGCACACTCTCAAATTGTCTTAGAGTTGGAACGGCCTGAATACCCAGGATAAGTCAGCCTTTTTCTCGAAACTGCACAAGACTGGTGATGTTTCGAATGCAAGGAAAACGTTGGAATTATATGGAAGAGGATTTCAGAATTTTGGAGTAATGATTTCGAATTATCAATCATATATTTATAGCCATGCATGTGTCTTTTCAGAAGTTTGCAATTCTTCATAAACACACTCTCTAATGAGCATTTGCAATGGTTCAAATAAAATGATATGCACCGCCGGCGCCGCCTCATTAACGCCGCGAATAGCCCGATTGCTCCGATGCGTCGTGCCTAAGTGCTCAAGTGCCGTCTACAAGCCGCCACTAGCGCCTCTACGCCCACGCCCCCGGATCCGGTTCCGGAGCCGGAGCCGGAGCCGGTATCACCGGTGGCGACACCGGCGAGGGGTGTTTTGTATGAGACAAGTGACATAAGTTTTGGCACCACCACATATGACTATGTGGCACTTTATCCTCTTTGGCTCTTTTGGAAATTACATTGTTTCAAGTGCCTTATAAATGCTATTTAATTTTACTCCTCTTCCAATGTGGGACTAAGCATTTATTGTCAATTAACTATAACACCCACTTTGTCATTTTGGAACAACTTTTATGGAAATAATTTATTATTTCCAACAATCCCCCACTTGTTCTAATAATGACAAAATAATAATTCCAGAAATGGGACATAAGAAGTATTAATACAGTTAAGTATCTTTCGACTTTAAACTTAACCTTAGTAAGGATAACACAAGGTTTAATCGGAATATTAGGTAGCAATGCTTTTAAACCATGAATCCATATGAATAGACCGGTGTTACCTTACACACACTCCTTAAAGATTTTTTCCTCTGCATAACTCGCTTAGCACTTATTTATGGCCATGTGCTATCCTGTTTCATGAATTTTTTCATGAGAGAAACTCCAACTCTCACTTTGAGACGGCACCATCTCATAATTCACATAGGTGAAGTTCATATAGTATCTGTTTCCAATAGATACGTACCCTCGGTATTGAACTTCATTAAGAGTTTAAAATAAACTCAACCCTCATTTCTAATGTCAACATAATTATGAAATGTTAGACAATTATCCAAATCAACGACTTGTTGTTACCCATTGAAAATCTTAACGTTAATGTTCTGTTAACTTAAGATTGGGTTGCCGCCATTGTCGGAACTCTTACTCAAGGAGTTTCAACCCCATACCTCTCGAGGTTGTTCTTACTAAGTCTCTGGCCAGTGGCTTAGTAAACGGATCAGCCAAATTATAGCTTGTTCGTATATACGTAAGTGAAATGATTCCATCCTTAATCAGTTTTCTTACGAACGAATGTCTAAGTCCTATATGCCTGGACTTTCCATTATACACTTCGCTAAATGCTCTTGCCAAAGTGGCCTGACTATCGCAGTGTATCATTACCTTTGAAACATTGTCTTTAGCCAATGGAACTTCCAAAAGAAGATCCCTCAACCACTCTGCCTCTTGACTAGCGGAAGCGAGGGCCACGAATTCTGATTCCATGGTCGAAAGAGTAATGCATGTTTGTTTCTTGCTCTTCCAAGAAATTGCTCTTCCAGCTAGTGTAAATATCCACCCAGTTGTAGATTTGTGATCTCCAACGTTAGAGATCCAACTAGCATCGGTATATCCTTCTAATATAGCAGGAAACCTACCATAATGAAGGCCAAGATCTTTGGTTTTCAACAAATAACCAAATATCCTCGTGATTGCCTTCCAATGTTCATTACTTGGATTACTAGTAAATCTACTCATTTTACTAACTGCAAATGATATATCGGGTCTAGTACATTGCATTAAGTACATAAGACATCCGATCGCACTTGCATATTCTAATTGAGCCACTGCTCTTCCATCATTCTTTTCAAGTTTGATTACATGATCAAATGGAGTAGTTACTTCCTTGAATTTCAGGTGTTTGAACTTATCAAGCATTTTCTCAATGTAATGTGTTTGATTAAGTTCATAACCCCCACTATTTTGCTTAACTTTTATTCCTAAAATTGTGTCAACAAACCCAAGATCTTTCATCTTGAAAGTGGAAGTTAGAAACCTTTTTGTTTCTAAAATTCCATTAAGTCTATTGCTAATTATTAGCATGTCATCAACATAAAGACACAAAAATATTACAGTGTTATTATACACTTTTGTATATAAACACTTGTCACAAGAATTAGGGATAAATCCATTTGACATTATCGTAGAGTCAAACTTTTGATGCCATTGTTTTGGTGCTTGTTTTAAGCCATATAGAGATTTGACAAGTTTGCATACCTTCTGTTCATTTCCAGGAAGGACGTGTCCTTCTAGTTGTTCCATGTAGATTTCCTCATCGAGGTCTCCGTTTAGGAATGCTGTTTTAACATCCATTTGATGAACAATCAGATCATTTAAAGATGCTAAAGCAAATAACAACCTTATAGTGGTTGTTCTCGCTACAGGTGCATAAGTGTCAAAATAATCTATACCTTCCTTTTGTCTAAATCCTTTTGCCACTAATCTTGCTTTATAAGTGTTTAATGTACCATCACTATGATATTTCTTTTTAAACACCCACTTGCATCCAATGGGTCTTGATCCCTTTGGTAAATCAACAAGTTCCCAAGTGTGGTTGGACATAATTGAATCCATTTCATCTCGGATAGCATCTTTCCAAAAAGAGGAGTCTCTTGAAGCTATTGCTTCCTTATAAGTTTTAGGATCTTCCCCTACTTGAAGAATTACCGGAATGCTTTTAATAAAATTTGTACTATTTCCTTCAACTAGATAAAATGAAATGGATTGAGAATCAATTTCGTCTGGTCCTAGGTTCTTTATTTTCCGGACTCTTTTGCTTATCCTAGGTTCGGGTCGTGGTTCATTTATTCGAGATGTGCCTTCAGGTTGTATTTCTACAATCCGAGAAGAGTCTTTTTCACAAGATTCTTTATTTATGGCCGACTCTGATTCTTTATCCTTAGTTATAAGGTTTTCAAAGAATTCTACATCCCGGGATTCAACAATAATATTAGACTCTAAATTTAAAAGTCTATATGCTTTGCTATTTTGTGCATATCCTACAAATGCACATCTTATCCCTCGAGGACCCAACTTGGTTCTCTTAGGATCCATGTTTTTGTAATATGCCACACACCCCCACACCTTAAAATAGCCAATATTTGGTGTCATGCCCTTCCATACCTCATATGGAGAAATTCCACTTTTCTTTAAGGGAATTCTATTTATTATGTGACAAGCGGATAATAAAGCTTCGCCCCACAAATTGAAAGGTAGTTCAGAATGCAATAACATGGCATTCATCATTTCTTGATATGTTCGATTCTTTCTTTCTGCTATGCCATTTTGTTGTGGTGTTCTAGGTGCCGAACATTCATGTATTATACCATGTTCTTCACAAAATGCATCAAATTCAGTAGAAAAGTATTCACCGCCCCTATCACTCCTAAGGACTTTTATACTTCTACTTAATTGATTTTCCACTTCTGCTTTGTAACTCTTAAAGGCATTAAAAGCCTCATCTTTATGCTTTAAGAGATATACATAAGTGTATCTAGAACAATCATCAATAAATATAATGAAATATCTATTTCCCCCACGGGTCAACATGCCATTAAATTCGCACAAATCTGAATGCACAAGATCAAGCAGATTTGTATTTCTTTCAACACTTTTGAAAGGTTTCTTAATCATTTTTGATTTAACACATAATTCACATTTATTGAAATCTTTGATATTACATGATATCAAGCCAAGTTTAATTAGTCTCTTCATTGAACTAATACCAATATGTGCTAGTCTATTGTGCCATAAAGTAATTGAATCAAGCATGTAAGCAGAATTAGAAATTTCATTAATCATGTTATCAGTAATACATAGTTTGATCATTCCTTCAGCGGAATATCCTTTTCCAACAAACACACCATTACGGGTCAAAATAAGTTTGTCCGATTCATACACAGATTTAATACCCGGTTTTCCCAATAAATCCCCACTAACAAGATTCCTATTCATGTCTGGGACATGAAGCACATTAACAAGAGTAACTTTCTTTCCAGAAGTGAAGTTGAGTTCGACCGTTCCGGTTCCAACAACTTTGGATCGCACTTCATTTCCTTTCTGGTCACAGCATTGGCTTTGGAAAGACCTGCAGATTCTGATTTTTCCCTCTCCTTCGATTCCTCCTCGATTCGAAGATGCTTCTGGATTTTCTCCAAGGAAAAGTCATCAGAACTGTGCAACAGTTTCTTTTTATAGCCTTTCCACGAACTTGGTAACTTCGCAATGATTGCACCAACTTGAAAGGTTTCAGGAATGTCTATTTTCACCGCTTTGATTTTGTTCACTAGGACTTGCAATTCGTGCACTTGAGGAAGTATGGGCTTGGAATCTAAATTTAAAATCAAAGTATTTAGAAATTAAGAACTTCTTCGTACCTTCTTCTTCGGCTTTGAATTTAAACTCCAGTGAATTCCATATGTCTCTAGCGGACGGATTGTCTGTGTATAGGTCGTATAGGCGGTCAAACAGCGTGTTCAGAATATGCCCACGACATAGTAATTCGTCCTCCCTTCGTAGCATGCGCTTCTTCTTGAGTTCGTCAGAATCATCTTCAGTTGGTTCCGGAATTGGTGTCAGATCGGGATCCAAGACGTAGTGAACCTTGAGTGCAGTAAGCAGGAATGTCCCTGATTCATAACCTTGATACTTGAAACACACTCTCAAATTGTCTTAGAGTTTGAACGACCTGAATACCCAGGATAAGTCAGCCTTTTTCTCGAAATTGCACAAGACTGGTGAAGTTTCGAATGCAAGGAAAACGTTGGAATTATATGGAAGGCCGGTCCGCCCGCCGGAGTGCCGTCTACAAGACGCCACTAGCGCCTCTACGCCCACGCCCCCGGAGCCGGTATCGCCGGTGGCGACACCGGCGAGGGGTGTTTTGTATGAGACAAGTGACATAAGTTTTGGCACCACCACATATGACTATGTGGCACTTTATCCTCTTTGGCTCTTTTGGAAATTACATTGTTCCAAGTGCCTTATAAATGCTATTTAATTTTACTCCTCTTCCAATGTGGGACTAAGCATTTATTGTCAATTAACTATAACACCCACTTTGTCATTTTGGAACAACTTTTATGGAAATAATTTATTATTTCCAACAATCATCTATTAAAAGAATACATCAAATATTTCTTTTAGAATTAATTATTTATTTAATTAATTATAAATTGATATAATTAATTATTAATAAATTATATAATAATTATTTATTACAAAACATTAATTGTTGATAAATTATTTAATAAATTTTGTGTGCTGCAATGGTTTGAACTTCGAACCATCATGTTAATTTTAATTAAAAATATTTGTCCAGAGCTATTTAAGCATGGAATAAAAGATTAATATACTTTACAAAACCTAGATGACAGTGAAAATACTTTAATGACCGTCGATCTAATTCTATAAAGTAAATTATTTTATTATTTTTTATTATTCTTTAATATAATAATATTATATATATATATATATATATATATATATATATATATATATATATATATATATATATATAATTTATTCAATTTAAATTATTTAATTGATATCAGATACAAATAGATACATTATTGATATTTAAATTCTTAAATACGAAATAAAGAATAATCTGTGAATCCTATAAAAAAAAGTGCCAAACTTTATTTAAGAATAAATTGTTGATCATGTATTATATAATAAAGTGTCAAACTTTATAGGAGAGTATATTTCCTAGAATACATATCGTACTAAATAATTTCAATTGAAATTATTTATTATTATAAATGGTTTTGTTTGGTCAATTTTGATTGGAACAATATTCTTGTTGTCGCATCACTAGCTGTGGCATATAATGATATTGTTATTTAAAATGCATACGTTTAATATTGTAATTTATGTTCTTTGTTTTCTTTTCATGTATATTTAATTAGAGAATATCTAATTGATTTTGAAATTGTATTCTTGACTTTTTTAAATTAAATTATTTTATAAAATCCTTACGTGATAAAGTAATATGAGATTTGTACACTATTTTAATTTAGATATTTTTAAATTTTGAGTCCAAAATAATATTTATGCAATCTTTATTTTAAAATACTAGTATAGTACTTATGGAAATGACTTTTTATATTAAAATATTATGATTATTAAATTATTTTAGCTCAATTTCTCTGATTCTGACATCAAATATTATAATATTAAATTTACAATAATAAAATAATTATTATTATTATTATTATTATTAAAATTATATTCTTACTCGTAAAATATTACAATTATTTTAAACAATTTTTAAGATAAATTTAAAATTGTAGTATCTTGTATAAAGTTGATTTATTATTACAATGTTATATCAGCTATAACAATTTATTAATTTATTTCTTGTTTATGAGTGATTTTTGGAGATGAAATTGCAATACTCTAAAAAATTCATGTAAGTTTAATGACTTTACATGCAAAAATAAAAGTCACATTCCTCTCCCATTGATACCGTTCCAATTTATGAGATTTTAATGAAATTTATGTTTCTGTACTCCTCTCTTCTTCCTTAATTTTTTTTAGTCTACTGATGGTTATTAATCAAAAGTAAGTATGTTATATGGTATCTATAAGGATCGATGTGATATTTCTACCTTTCAATATTTAATAATGTTTTAAGTAAGTTTTAAAAGATGTTTTGATTGTAAAAATAATGAAATATAAGAAACGGTAAATGATAAAATGAATTTCACATATAATCAAATATGTTGGAATTGACTTTCATCCATCGAATGCATATGCATTTATTGATCACTTTCATATATCACTTAGATTTTCATATATCACTTAGATGTTTATTATTATCATCACGTATTACTCACAATAAATTTTATGTCTAAATTCCTGTCGACATTTCTACTGTATTATTCAATTAATAATTTCTCAATCTCTTAAAAATAATTAAGTAGCAAGAAGAATTGATACTTGGAGTGAATACTAAACTTTAAACCCATGTCTAGAAATTAGAGTTTAATAAAATGTTATCCTAGATCGAGATTCGAAAGTATTTTTCAATAACAATTTTAATCCATGAATTTAATCGGTAAAACAAAGATAACATTTGATAATCATAAACAATTGGATTATATAATATTATGACTAATAAATATACATACGGTTCAACGAATTACATTCAATCCTAACACAAGAGGAGAATTTAACTATCTATCGTCATGGTAGCTTGATACAAAATGGAGGAATTGAGATGAATGAGCATCAAATGTGATTTCACGACGATTTGATGCGTATACAGCTCATTGTTAGAACAGTGGTTAAGTGTGGAGTTTGTATTATCGTCTCCACAGGGAATATAAGATTTTGCCGCCGTTCAACAGTTATTAAATTTATAGTTTAATGGTATCCAAGGGTTTGTGTTTAAGGTAACAAGTGTTTTGCATGAAAGGAATAAATGCGATAAAATTTAGGTTTTAACGGTTTGAATAAAGATTGTCAAAGTTAGGTTTCGGTAATCACTTTGCATGTATACTTCCGATCAACATTTAATAAACTCTTTCAAATGATCAATGCATTCACAATATCCTCTCAATATGATTATCTCTAACTCATATTGTGAAGTTTATCATTTTAATCCATTGTTGATCTCTCACACAATCTATCAAAATGACAACTTTAAAGTTCAACATTTTAAGTGAACAAAATCATCCAAGACTATTTCTAGCTCAAGAAAATAGATGAGTGAAAACCTAGGTCAAGAGTTGGTAAATATTTCTCAATCATTAACCAACACAAAAGATTATGAATAAAACAAAGTTTTCACCATACATTAATCATTCAATAGTTTACAAATGAAAATCATCCATACACATACAAAGTTCAATGATTACCTACATCTCTCTTTGACAACAAGATGAACTTAGCTACCCATTCTCATGGTAGCTTGCAAAAGAAGTTTTAAAGTCGGTTAATGAACATCCAAGTCGAATGATCCAACTTTGATGATGATCCACCTTGTTGTTGTTTGATTATGTTAAGAGAAGAAAAAAAAATAAGCCAAAATAGGTTTTTAGGTCACAAAACCCTTTCTTACAGCAAAACAATGTAAAAGTGAAAAAAGAAGATATTCTCCAAAAAGTGGCCCAAGCTACTTATAGTAAGTGACAATTCTGGGCACGCTCGCTACTCACTCGCTAGGCGAGCTGCTGGCGAATGCTCGCTACAGCCTCGCCTAGCGAACCTGCCAGCGAGGTCTGCAAGTTTCATTCTGTTTTGCTTCGCTAGGTGCTCGCTGCAGCGAATGAGCCAGCGAAGGGTGCCTGGGACATTCTGTTTTGCTTCGCTAGGTGCTCGTTGGGGGCTCGCCTAGCGAGACTCTTCGCCACTTGCTCGATGACCAAGATTGATGTTGAAAACCATTCTGCCCAAGTCTGGAGCTGTTCGCTACGTGCTCGCTAGGCGAGGCTGTAGCGAACACTCGCTACTCACTCGCCAAGTGCTCGCTTGAGCGAACCAACTTTTGTTTTGCTCTTTGCTTGATTCCTTTGCCATCTTTCTTGTGCCTTCAAATAATGCTCTTTCACACTTAAATCCTGCACAATAACACACAAATCAAAAGGACCAAAAGCATTTGACACAATGATGCACATTAACAAAAGCAAAGCTTAATAAATACGTTTTCGGCATAAAAAGAAGTGAAAGATGTCCATATTTGATAGCTCCAATAAGCACAATTGGTCATCTAACAACTCTCCCCAACTAGAATCATGCTTGCCCTCAAGCAAAGTATGCCTCTCGAGTAACCAAGAAGATTTGCTTAAAGAGTCAGGTTTTTCCGAGATCGGATCATATGGCTCAAATTGCAAGTGACTTGACCAGACACATGTTTCCAACGGTTAAAAACAAAACAATGCTCCAGAACTAAAACTTTTAAGCAATACTAAACATTCATCAAATCACAACAATGATATCATGAACGAATCACCCTAACTCTCCTCTTCGAAAAAGGATTGAAGAAAATGTCGCACATGAAAGCGCGGGGGAATTTTTCACTCTCCAATAAACAATGTCAAAATCAACTCTATTCATACAATGTCTAACAATTCTACATGAAACTGTGGAAGCACGAAGATCACTAAGGTCTTTTCCGGTTATAGCTTGGTCGGGTTAACAAACAAGGGACATATCCAAGGCCATTGAACGAAGTTTTCGATGCAAAAGAGACATTCACTATACAATTATTTACACCTCTTCAACTTTGTTCCACCAATTCCTTATTTGAACCCTTCACAACTCCCTTTTGTTTTTCAAACTTTTTCTACCAAGCAAGCATTTGTTTTCTTGTTTTTCTACACCATATTCACAAAAATGAGTGTTTCTCTTCTTCTCTCTTTTTTTTTTAGATATATGCTTGCTAGTTTAACAAGAGTTGTGACCAATTACTCTTTACAAATTTGTTCTCCCCAACTTGTCTTTTCTTTTCCCCTAAATGAATGCCCTTTTCTTTTCTTTTTGCATCAGAAGAACAATTAATCCAAATTTCCAAGGTTTCAAGAAAAAGATTTTTGACACTCGCTTTATTCCAAGCAAGGATTCAACTCTTTTAGGCTCAAAATTGGGTTACAAATACTCTCTCTGCTCACGGGTATCTTTATCTTTGGAAATGGTTATGCTCGAGAGAAACAAGTGCCTTGATCATTTCAACTACTTCCACAATTCATAATAATAAAAGACAACGCATGAATAAAATGAATCAACACAATTTATCAGAATCCAGCATTTAAGTACATAATGGAGGTTTCCTCACAATTGGTGGTTTAAAAGTCCTAAGTGAATCATTCAATCAATTAAGTTGCAATCGAAAAATATTTTATCACAAAAGGAAGTGAAAGTTCCGCAAGCATTATATAGTTCTAACCGAAGGTAACAGTGTACCTTAGCTTTCATCACTTATTTAATTTTATCATCGCCATCCAAGCTCGGATGCACCTTCGTTGGATACTTCTTTCAAGAGAGCAACCAATCTAGAAGGTTTGGACAAAAATCAATCACAAAAAATTATTGAACCAAAATAGTTGAAAATCAAAAGTACTGAAATTAAAGAAATTAAAGAAATAACAATGTGCGTGGGGGACAAAACACCCCAATAGTACAAGTACAAATCAAAACACACTAAAACTGAAAACAGAACAAATCACATCACTCATCTCCGTCCTCAGACTCATACTCCGAAGTGCCCTCCTCATCAAAATCTTCTTCACCCTCAACCTCTTCATCATCATCATCTGTAGCATCCGCACCTGCCCCCTCAGAGAAAACAGGCCTGTCCACAGGCCAGCTCGCGTGCTGCATGAACTGCTCACGCGTCATAATAGACTGCTCTGAAGTAGGATCCCGGTTATGCATCTGCAAAACCTGCATCGAATCATGTAAGTCCACCATTGCGCGCTGAGTCGCGTCCATCCAATCCCAATTGTAGTTGCATACTGCTCACTGGAAGGGATCAAACCCTCGAGATGAACCACCAGAACCATCAGTAGTCCTGGCACCATCAGCAGATGAACCACTCCTATCAACTCTTGGCCTACAGTACTTATTCACGTAGCTATCATCAATTTCAGCTGGTATCTTGACCAAACTTCTGGAGGGAAGCTTCATCCTGGTTTGTGTACATAATGCCATAATGAGGCAGGGAAAAGCCAAGGGGCAATTAGCCCGCGCCCCCGACTTAAGCCCGCTTTCAATGACATACTTCAATTCACATGCAATAAGACCAGCCACATCAATTTGCACATTAGTTAAAATAGCATGAACAAGCCGTGCCACTGGGATCGGCACGGTGGACGTGTGCGACTTCGGCTTAATGTTGGACAGAACCAACATCAAAATC
The DNA here is from genome assembly GCA_963859935.3 of Lathyrus sativus. NCBI lineage: Eukaryota > Viridiplantae > Streptophyta > Magnoliopsida > Fabales > Fabaceae > Lathyrus > Lathyrus sativus. Next base: position 652,595,271 of record OZ012739.1, on the reverse strand, counting down.
AACTGAGCCATAGGTGTCATGTCTTCCCTTTTAAACCTTATAGCTTCACCTGAGTGATTCCTCTCAACAGTTCTGCCTTGCAGTAAGAGAGCAGATGACATCTCATCAATCTTCGGATGCAACCTCAGAGTCCTTGAATACGCATCCAGTTCATTAGGACCCAAGTGGAGGGGTTCTCCAAGAATATGGTTGACGGCGTTTCTGTCAAAAGCTATCTGACGGCCGAACACCCTTGAAGACCAGGTGAACGGTTCATCATCGTCAGGCAGCGCGTTCGCATAAAACTCGCGCACCACCTCCAAACTGTAGCTCTCCGCAGGGGACGTCAACATGCCCCATTTTTTTGTATCAATTAACCCTGCAAAGTTGCGGTATTCTCCCTCAGAGTCAATCACGAACCTTCTCTCCGGCAAAATCTTTCGCTTTTGCAGCGCCTGGTAATGGGCAGCTTGCTTTGGCCCCACAAATTTGTCCGTGTCGAACTGGATAGGAACCGTCCTAGAGGTGGATCCCACCTTTCGCTTTTTTCCGAAATTACCTGAGGTCATCTGCATTCATAACATCAGAGAAGCAACAACATAGTAAAACGTTAGCAAGCAGCATAGAATAAACAAAACAGAGTCTGCTACGTTCGCTACGGCTTCGCTTAGCGAGATGCCAGCAAATGCTCGCTGCGAGCTCGCCTAGCGAACTGCTAGCGAAGGCTGCGAAATTTGCAGAACAGCGACTGCTGGTATCAGAAACCACTAACGGAAATTGCAACAATCTAAACACCAGATACCATACGTTTACTATGCTAAGGTTTGTTCTAAATCCACATGCAACTCAAAATCTCTCAAACCCTAACATGCACAATATAACCTAAATCCCTCAATTCAACAAAATAAAAACAGAGAAAGAAATAGATGAGGAACAAGTCAAACCTGGTGCAGTAGTGTAGATAATCTGAAGCACAATTAGGTTTTCAAGTGATTAGGAACAAGAGTAGAGCAAAGAATAGAATATGTGAGAGTAAAAGTGAGTGCAAATGAGAGTGAGAGTGAGTAAGGGACGGGGGAAACAAAATAAAAACAAACTAACAAACTTTTGGGCCCAATAAGTGGCCCACCACTTAAACCAGAATTGCCTGGTTCGCGAGGTTCGCCTAGCAAGAAGCTAGCAAACGCTCGCTGCGTTCTCGCCTAGCGAGAAGCTAGCGAACGCTCGCTGCGTGCTCGCCTAGCGAGAAGCTAGCGAGCATGACAGAATTTGGAAAAATACAGCACAGCAGGCAGCTCCCAATTCAAGCATAAATCAATATCAGTCCCCACATAACATATTAGAAAACATAAAAAAAAAACTTACAATGTTGAGGTGCCTCTCAACCAGCGCTTGTTTAACATCGGATAAGCTCGACGGTCCATGATGTTCAAGCTGGAACATCAAGGAGAATCGCACATCTTCCTCGGTGCACATGCTCACCGAGGTAAATCTTTAGGCGCTGACCATTCACAGTCCAGTTGTCTTTCCCATCCATGTCCTCAATTACAACAGCTCCGAAAGATTTCACTTCTTTGACGCGGAATGGACCGGACCACTTGGATTTTAATTTTCCAGGGAATAACCTCAACCTGGAGTTAAACAAAAGCACAAGCTTCCCCGACACAAATTCTTTCTTGCGGAGCTTTTTGTCGTGGTACTCCTTCACTTTTTCCTTGTACAACCAACTTGAGTGGTATGCGGCATTGCGCATTTCTTCCAACTCAAGAAGTTGCACTTTTCTCTTGTCACCGGCTAACTCTTGATCAAAGTTTAAAAATTTTAACGCCCACAAGGCCTTGTGCTCCATCTCAACCGGTAAATGGCAAGTTTTACCAAAAACCAATTGGAATGGAGTTAGCCCAATCGGAGCTTTATAGGCCGTGCGATATGCCCATAAAGCTTCGTCTAACTTTTGAGACCAATCCTTCCTCGAGCTAGACACAGTTTTTTCTAAAATCCTTTTGATCTCTCTATTCGAGACCTCGGCTTGACCATTCTCCTGTGGGTGGTACGGAGTGGTCACTTTATGCGTTACACCATAATGTTGCAAAACTTTTTCAAGCGGCGCATTGCAAAAGTGTGAACCTCCGTCACTAATCAACACTCGAGGGGTTCCAAAATGGGAAAAAATATTTCTTTTTAAAAAGCTTATTACCGTTTTAGCATCCTCTCTTGGTGAGGCAATCGCCTCAACCCACTTCGACACATAGTCAACCGCTACCAACAAATACTCATTTCCAAAAGACGGTGGAAATGGTCCGACAAAGTCAATGCCCCAACAATCAAATAATTCTACCTCTTGAATATTTTGAAGAGGCATTTCGTCTCTCTTTCCTATTCCACCACTCCTTTGACAACTGTCACAATTTTGCGCATGGGCATTTGCGTCTTTAAAAATAGAAGGCCAATAAAATCCCGATTGAAGGACTTTATTCGCCGTTCTAGCCCCATTGAAATGACCACCATAAGGCGAGTTGTGACAGTGCCATAAAATACTTTGGGCCTCATCGCCCGTAACACATCTTCTCAATAAATTATCATCGCCCAGCTTAAATAAATAAGGATCATCCCACACATAGTGTTTGGCATCCGAGATGAATTTCCTCTTTTGATTAGGAGTTAGGTCGTGCGGCACAAAACCGCTCGCCTTGTGGTTTGCAAAATCCGCAAACCACGGCCTCACTTGCACTTTAAAAAGCTTTTCATCAGGAAACTCTTCTCGGATGTCTTTTTCTAAGGCGGTCACCTCATCATTGACAAGGCGAGATAAATGATCTGCTACCACATTTTCGGATCCTTTTTTGTCTTTAATCTCAACATCGAATTCTTGCAACAAAAGGATCCACCGGATAAGCCTTTGCTTAGAATCCGGCTTGGTTAGCAAATATTTAATCGCCGCATGGTCGGCGTAGACAATAACTTTTGAGCCAATGAGATATGAACGAAATTTCTCAAGTGCATACACTATTGCGAGCAATTCTTTTTCAGTAGTGGCATAATTAACTTGTGCCTCATTAAGGACTTTGCTCGCATAGTGTATGGTATGAAAATTTTTTTCTTTTCGTTGGCCAAGCACTGCTCCAATTGCATAGTCACTCGCATCACACATTAGCTCAAAATTCAAATTCCAATTTGGAGCGACTATGATAGGAGCGGGACCAACTTCTCTTTCAATGTCTCAAAAGCTTTTAAACAATCATCAGTTAGGAGAAATACCTGATCTTTGGCAAGCAAATTACTCAAAGGTCTAGCCACCTTTGAGAAGTCTTTGATGAATCGCCGGTAGAAACCGGCATGCCCAAGAAAACTTCTGATTCCCTTTAAGTTCGCCGGAGGAGGCAACTTCTCTATCACCTCAACTTTAGCACGATCCACTCCGAGTCCTTTGACGAGACCTTGTGGCCGAGAACAATCCCCTCCGTCACCATAAAGTGGCATTTCTCCCAATTCAACACCAAGTTTGTTTTCACACACCTTTCAAGTACCGTCGTCAAATTTTCCAAACATAAACCAAAAAATCCCTCAAACACCTAAAAGTAATCCATAAAAACCTCCATTGTTTTCTCTATAAGGTCGGCAAAAATGGCTTGCATACACCTTTGGAAAGTTGTCGGCGCATTACATAACTCAAAGGGCATTTTGCGGTAAGCGAAGATTCCAAATGGACATGTAAAAGCCGTCTTTTCGTGATCGGCCGGGTCAACCGCAATTTGGTTGTACCCGGAATAGCCATCAAGAAAACAATAAAATTCTTGTCCCGAGAGTCTTTCAAGAATTTGATCCATGAACGGAAGTGGGAAATGGTCCTTCCGAGTTGCGGTATTTAACCGCCTATAGTCTATGCACATCCTCCACCCCGTTGCTACCTTAGTAGGAATCAACTCATTGTTCTAATTGCAAATGACGGTAATGCCCCCCTTCTTAGGAACCACATGCACCAGACTTACCCAAGGGCTATCCGAAATAGGGTAGATCATTCCCGCATCCAAAAGTTTTACAACTTCTTTTCTCACAACCTCTTTCATTGTTGGATTCAAACGGCGTTGCGGTTGAGCTACCGGCTTGAAATCCTCCTCCATTAAGATCTTGTGCATACAATAATAAGGACTAATTCCTTTTAGATCGGAAAGAGTCCATCCCATTGCTTCTTGATTTTTCTTCAACACATCAATTAAAAGAGATTCTTCATTTTTTGACAAGAGGTTGCTAATGATAACCGGCTTCTCCTCGGCTTCATCCAAAAATGCATATTTCAAATTGTTGGGTAAATCTTTTAATTCAATGCTTGGCTTTTCTTCATTGACCTCTTTTTTTAAGACTTCTTCCTCTACTTCCCACTGTTGCAAATCCTTAAGACTATCAAGCTCTCTCAAGCATTCATCTAGAGCTTCCTCTTCTTCAAGAGTGAAAACTTCAAAGGAGTTATTAAGGGCTAACTCCATGGGGGTGATGTCGTTAACATGCTTTGCAAATTCAAAGGAAGCTTCCTCAATTACGTCAACTCGGAAACTATCATGCTTGTCCTTTGAATGCTTCATTGTTTCAAAAAGGTAAAAAGTGACCTCTTCGTTTTGAACTCTTACCTTCATCAAACCGTCATCCACATCAATCATCATTCGAGCGGTTTTCATGAAAGGCCTTCCAAGAATCAAAGGCGCATCATCATCTTCCTCCATATCAATCACAATAAAATCCACCGGGAAGAAAAACTTGTCCACTTTAACCAACACGTCTTGAGCTACTCCATGAGGATGAGTAGTAGACTTATCGGCTAATTGTAACGTCATTCGGATGGACTTGATCTCAATGTTGCCAAGATTTTTCACGATAGACAACGGGATAAGATTTATGCTCGACCCCAAATCAATCAATCCTTTTCCAACATAAACGTCACCAATGGTAACCGGCAATGTAACTCTCCCCGGATCAACTTCTTTTCTTGGTAGAGTACGTTGGATGATAGCGCTACAACTTGCGTCGAGTACTATTATTTCCGGTTCCGTGTACCTCCGCTTCTTTGTAAGTATGTCCTTCATGAATTTGGCATACTTCGGCATTTGTTCCAAAGCTTCGGCGAACGGAATATTGATTTGTAATTGTTTAAAAATGTCCATGAACCGTGCGTAATGCCGTTCATTTTCTCTCCTAGATGGAGCGTGCGGGTAAGGCAAATTTTGAACCGGAGTGGTGCTCACCATCTCCTTGCTTCTAGATGCTCTTGGGTTCCTTTCTCTTTTCTTTTTTACTTCATCCACTTTTTCTTTATCATTTTCATTATTTTCAACTTCACCATTTTTTTTATTTTCAACTCCAACCACTATGTCTTTTTCAACTTCACCATGTTTTTCTTTATTTTCTACTTCCTCCTCACTCCATTCACCAACTTCACCATCAAGTTTATCATCAATTTTTTTCTCTACCTCTTTTTTTTCACTCTCGTCAATCAACTCCCTCCCACTTCTCGTCCTTATAGCCTTACAATGCTCCTTCGGATTTGTTTGCGTATTTGCCAAGAAAGATGGTTCGGCTTGTTGTTCCGCTAATTGCTTAGCGAGTTGACCAACTTGAGTCTCAAGATTTTTTATAGCCGCATCATTACTTTTTTGGTTTGCCATAGACATTTGCATGAATTACGTCAATGTATCTTCTAGCTTAGAAGTCGCAACCGGTGGTTGTTGAGGTACATACGGATTTTGACGGTTAGAGTTTCCTCCCCCATAACCTTGGTTATTGTGGTAGTTACCTCTAGGTTGGTATCCTTGATAGTTTTGTTGTTGCTGTTGTTGAAGATGATGGTATGATTGTTGTTGTGGTTGCCTTTGTTGGTAATCTCTCTGGTTAGCCATGTAGTTCACTTCTTCGAATCCGGGAGGCGGACAAAATCCAGTATCATGTTCGCCTTTATAAAGCTCGCAATAAGCTATTTGTTTAGCTTTTGACGGTTCTTTTAGCTCCTTGATTTGTTGAGTTAAAAGTTCCACTTGTTGTGAGATGAGCTTGTTTTGCGCAAGTATAACATCATTTGTTCCTAACTCAAGCACACCCGACTTTCTTTGAGCTACCCCTCGCTTGTGGTTCCCTTGGTGATCATTAAGTGCCATTTTATCAATGATCGCAGTTGCATCTTCGGCGCTTTTTGACATTAAAGAACCTCCCGCCGTAGCATCCAATAAGGTCTTATGAACCGAAAGGAGTCCATTGCGGAAAATATGAATTTGAGTGAGCTCATCGAAACCATATCCCTTGCATTTTCTCAACATAGATTTGTAACGCTCCCAAGCTTCATTGAGTGATTCACTAGCTCCTTGAGAAAATACCGCAATTGCAGTTTTAGCCTCCATAAACCGGTTATATAGAAAGAACCGTTTAAGAAACTTTTCTTCTAAAAGATTCCAATCGGTCATGACTGTTGTCGATTGGTCAAGATACCACTCCTTCGCTTTCCCAATTAAGGAATGAGGGAATAGTCTCCTAAACAATGACTCTTCGTCAGCTTTGGTAGCTTTAGTTACGCCCGCAATCTCATAAAATTTTGTAAGATGAGTAAACGGATCCTCATGGTCTAATCCCGTGAAAGGATTTTGATAGACAAGAGCTAGGATTCCCGTTTTCATCTCCGCTTGTCTTCCATTTTGGAGATTACGTGCAAACTGAGCTGTATGTCTGGGACTGTTTGTGCATGGAGTAGAAACTGGTGGAGGGGGTGGTGGTTCTTCCATGATTGGTGTGAAATATGGTGGTGATGTGGTAGTCGAAGAACTTTCTCCTTGATTTTTTATTTGCCTGGCTTGTTGCCTCATGCGTCTTGCTCTACTGTTCAGTCTCCTTGCGGTTCTTTCGATCTCAGGATCAAAAAGAATTTGGTCCTCAGGAATCTGTCCTCGCATAAACAAGGGCTGCACACTAACCAAACAAATTACAAGCACAAGTAAAAATTTCAAAACTAAAAATTCGGCAACTATTGCGATGCTAGCAATATCAATTTATAATCCCCGGCAACGGCGCCATTTTGTTAGAACAGTGGTTAAGTGTCGGGTTTGTATTATCGTCTCCATAGGGAATATAAGATTTTACCGCCGTTCAACAGTTATTAAATTTATAGTTTAATGGTATCCAAGGGTTTGTGTTTAAGGTAACAAGTGTTTTGCATGAAAGGAATAAATGCGATAAAAGTTAGGTTTTAACGGTTTGAATAAAGATTGTCAAAGTTAGGTTTCGGTAATCACTTTGCATGTATACTTCCGATCAACATTTAATAAACTCTTTCAAATGATCAATGCATTCACAATATCCTCTCAATATGATTATCTCTAACTCATATTGTGAAGTTTATCATTTTAATCCATTGTTGATCTCTCACACAATCTATCAAAATGACAACTTTAAAGTTCAACATTTTAAGTGAACAAAATCATCCAAGACTATTTCTAGCTCAAGAAAAGAGATGGGTGAAAACCTAGGTCAATAATTGGTAAATATTTCTCAATCATTAACCAACACAAAAGATTATGAATAAAACAAAGTTTTCACCATACATTAATCATTCAATAGTTTACAAATGAAAATCATCCATACAAATACAAAGGTCAATGATTACCTACATCTCTCTTTGACAACAAGATGAACTTAGCTACCCATTCTCATGGTAGCTTGCAAAAGAAGTTTTAAAGTCGGTTGATGAACATCCAAGTCGAATGATCCAACTTTGATGATGATCCACCTTGTTGTTGTTTGATTATGTTAAGAGATGAAGAAAAATAAGCCAAAATAGGTTTTTAGGTCACAAAACCCTTTCTTACAGCAAAACAATGTAAAAGTGAAAAAAAAAAGATATTCTCCAAAAAGTGGCCCAAGCTACTTATAGTAAGTGACAATTCTGGGCACGCTCGCTACTCACTCGCTAGGCGAGCTGCTGGCGAACGCTCGCTACAGCCTCGCCTAGCGAACCTGCCAGCGAGGTCTGCAAGTTTCATTCTGTTTTGCTTCACTAGGTGCTCGCTGCAGCGAATGAGCCAGCGAAGGGTGCCTGGGACATTCTGTTTTGCTTCGCTAGGTGCTCGCTGGGGACTCGCCTAACGAGACTCTTCGCCACTTGCTCGCTGACCAAGATTGATGTTGAAAACCATTCTGCCCAAGTCTGGAGCTGTTCGCTACGTGCTCGCTAGGCGAGGCTGTAGCGAAAACTCGCTACTCACTCGCCAAGTGCTCGCTTGAGCGAACCAACTTTTGTTTTGCTCTTTGCTTGATTCCTTTGCCATCTTTCTTGTGCCTTCAAATAATGCTCTTTCACACTTAAATCCTGCACAATAACACACAAATCAAAAGGACCAAAAGCATTTGACACAATGATGCACATTAACAAAAGCAAGGCTTAATAAATACGTTTTCGGCATAAAAGGAAGTGAAAGATGTCCATATTTGATAGCTCCAATAAGCACAATTGGGCATCTAACACTCATATCCGACAATCTTCCTTTCCTCTCACTATTATATACATCGTCATTTTCATACTCTCATTTTCACCCTAACTTTCTTATCATATATGTATCATATCATCTCATTAGCATATCATTTGATCCTTGCCTCCCAAACATGGTTGGTCACAAGTTTGAATGTGAGGATTAGGGTTTTCCTCTTGATTGCTTTTCCAAAGTTTTCACCTAGTTTTTTTGTAATTATTGCCTTTGTGAATTAGGGTTTGATACTTTTTACATGTCATCTAACCAAAATACGAAAGATATATGTGGTACTTGATTTATCCTTCTTTGTGTTCATCTAAATGTGCAGGATTGGATTAAGAAGATCTTGGTTTCAAATCAAGGCAATTGGAAATTTAAGAGTTGTGGTACTTAAATAAATACTCATAATCAAGGCATGTTCACCATGGCATGAGGGGGTCTTATTTTTGTCAAGAAAGATTCAAAGTTGATTCATTGATTCAAGAATGGTTCATGTGTTTATTTACATGTCACTTCACCCAATATTCAAGCCATTCTCGTGATTATTCAAGCTTTATTCACTTGGTACTCAAATGTTCAGCATTGTTCCATTGGATTCAAGAAGACATCAAAAATCACAAGTTGGTGCATGCTTGTGTGGCATAAAATTCAAGTATGGTATACCATTTGGTCTAAACACCATAACTTTCTCATTTTTCAACATTTTTGAAATCCACTTTGAGCCAAATATCACAAATGAACCCCTATACTACTTTGTTTCAAGGCTCAAACATCAATTCAACCTCTAAGGACTTTAATTTTGGAAGTGACCAAGTTGCCAAAAATTCCCAAAACCTTGTCATGACCCTCACTTTGCACTTATGTCATTTCCAACTCAAGCATCCATTTACCTTACTTCTTTGTTCCTTTTGTTAAGCTTATGGAAAAGATCATTTGACCCAATTTTGGATCAAAATACACGAGGGAATACAAAGCTATGATGTCATGAACATGAGGTCTCAAAATGCCAAACATGCTAAAAGCTGGTTCGACCTAATGCCTGACCAAGAAATCAGGTCACAACCTAAACTTCCAATCAATGCCATTTTCAATTCAAGCCTCTTCTTGGCGTGGTTCTTTTTGCATTGAATTATTTGCAATGAAAGGAAGAAAATGCACGAAGTAAAATAAAAAACGCACGAGAGAATTTCATTTGGCCTAACTTCAAACATGGTGTCATGGATTCTTTTTCTCACACAAATTTTAGGTCATAAAATCACTCAAAACTTCAAATGGGACCACCAAGCACATGTGATATCATTTAGGTGAGCAAAAAACGAAACAAAATGTGTCATTTTGACCTTGCCACATCACCGAATCACACTTTCTATTACCTTGTTCACACAGATTGCAAAATAAAAATTCCAACCCTAACTCACACTAATTTCATATCCAAACCACATGTGTGATCACACTATTTCATTTCCTATAAATAGAGGATCATTTTTCCTTCATTTCCAAGCTTGGATAGACAAAGAAACTCTTAAACTCTTAAGCCCGACACCTCACAAAAACTAGTTAACCATTCCTTTGATTTAAGCTCTTTTTGCTTCAAATCTTTGTGCAAAACTCATCATCGACATCATCTGAAGCTAACTGGAGCATTTCCAAGCTTTGAAACCTCCTAAATCAAGTTCAACATTTTCACCATTGTTGAACTCTAAAGCTTGAACTGAATAGGTAGAAATCTGTAAATTCCTTAGGCAAACAAGTTACCAAGTTGTTCATCTTAATTCACTGATTATTTCCCGTCTATTATGTTGCATTTATCTTTTGAATTCAACATTTAATTTTACTTTGAAGAACTAGTATTCTTCAAGTTCTTGAGCAAATTCTCTTTACTCAGAGTCAATCAATAACTTTGAAGCAAAGAGACATGAACGATGATGTGTAAGGCAACTGAATCCATGTTTGGTTCTTGCTAAAAACACGAGTTCATGAAATTTGCAAAATCAGTTGGAGGTTGAAGAAGAAGCTCTAGTTCGCGCACCATGGTGCCAAATATTCGAATCTCATCCAATCACAACCTAACATGCGCCATTAGCCGTTGGTGCCTTTTTCAAGTTTTATTTTATTTTCATTTTCTTTTTTTATTTACTTTCTGATTTTATTTTTAATACTTCCTTAACTCATATTTTCTCAAATTATTAACGGAAAATTCATACAAATATTTTTCATCATATTTTTTTTTTCATAATTTTTAAAATCATTTTAGAATTTAATTGATATTTTGCTTCTTTTTCTTTTTAATTTTCATTTGTAATTTTATTTTCTATCCATTTCAAACTATTTTTCATCCAACTTTTTACACTTGATTATAATATTTCTGACCTCTCATAATTTTATCAAACATTAATTTGCCATTTCAGTACCTTATTTGAATTTTTTTTTTTATTTTCCATTTAAGATCAATTTTAAAAATAATTTTTAATTCAATTTTATTCAAATTTTTGTTTGCTTTGCTTTAGACTTGAGTGATTGCTTGGTTGATCTGATCTTCGACACTTTTAATCATGGATAGATGATCCCTTGGTTGATTGAACCTTCAATATTTCAAACATGTTAATAAATGATCATTTGCTCATTGTTGACACTTTGGATTAGTGATAGGTTATCCCTTGGTGTAGCATATGTTTTAGTCCTTTGACTTGTTGATAGAAGATCCCCATGTTGTTGCTTGAGTGTGCTTTCTAACTTCTCCTTCTTCATCTATTTTCTTCTTTGATTTTAAATCATTGTGTTACATATTATAGGAGAATAACTTGGTGTTACTTCTCTAACATGTTTAAAATATACATTATTATTGACCGGCCTCAGATAGGTATGGCTTCTACATAAGCATACTTATGATTGCTTAACATAGTGCTACATTATCCTGATGTGATTAATTGATAGTTAACCCTAATCATTAATAATTGACTTATTGACGTTATTTTCTTGTCATTTAATTCTTGCAATTTACATTCTTGCAATTTATATTTCTAGTAGTTTACTTTTATGCTCATTATCATCTATTTACTGCATGAATAATTTACTTTATGCCATTTTATTTCTCCTTTGTTTCATATTAAAAAGAACAAAAACATGATAAAAATGAAAAGACCAAAAAGATATGATTCTCTATTTCTGACCTAAAAGGATGAACTCTCATGGACCTTGAATAACCTTAGCATCATGGAGTTTTGGACCTTATGTTTGACCCTAGAAAAAGGAGATTTGGACTTGAATTCTCATTCCATTGCCTAACTTAGGACACTTTGCACTCACGTGGCTTTCTCTTGGGATACCTTACAATGAGACTCCTTTATTTCTTCCACACCTCCCTTGTACTTTTTCATGTACTCCTCTCCCTTTTTGATGTATTTTCTTTATCTCTTGCTTTCCTTTGGTTTGGTTTTGCTTTCTAGTTATCCTTAGGGACTAGGACCGACCTTACCATTTTCTCAAAGCCCCTGATCCAACGTCAAGCATAATTTTCTCAGTAAACCCTTGATTCAATGTCAAGTGACGTTTTTTCTCAATAAACTCAAAAAACATGTTAAAATATGATTTGAATTGTGCGCCACGAGCCTTAAGTGGTGGAAAAATAGTGAGAATGGAACTTTCCTACCCTCACTCTCAATATTTTGAACACAAGGCACTTGGCTTGGTTGTTTGAAGTATTCGCCTCTACCCATAGTCTTTAGTGCAATTCAAATTTAAAAAACAACCTCTTTTCAAAACCCTAAAATCATCAAACTCTTTTTGCGCCTTAGGGCATCATCCTGAAAACCCCTTTTAAGGTAAAATCAACCAACACACACTTATTTTCTACTCTGAACTATGGAGCTCTGATATCCTTATTACACTATGAGAATACCTAGGCACAAGATTGTAAGATCTCGGCGAGCACACTAATAAAAAAGAAACCTTTTCCCCAATAGGAAGTATACCTTTAGATAAAGACATTCATTCGCGCATAGAAAACCTAGATGGTTCACATTGAGTATAACGGATGTGAGAGGTGCTAATACCTTCCTCTCGCATAACTTACTTCTGAACCCGAATTTAGTCACGAGACCATTTTCTTCACATTTTAGGGGGTTTTATCGATATTTTCCATTTCTTCGAAATAAATAAATTTTGGTGGCGACTCTATGCATTTTTCGCGTAGTGACAACTAGCGGCTCTACTGGGGACTTTTCCCTAAGCAAGTCAAGCCTAGTCTGGGTTGCCTTTTTCGTATGTTTGGGTGTTTATATTTCTGTTTTACTTGTTGTATTTATTGCTTTTTGCTTTAAATGTTCGTATCTTATCTGCTATGTGGGTCTCTTATGTTGTGGTATTGGATGGATTCCTTGATTGCAAACCTTGAGGGAAAGACTCTCTACCCGAGTCTAGAATGAAAACATGAGATAGGATTTATGACTCTAAGGACCTTTGCGAAACCTTGAAATTTTGGATAACTAGGATTATTGGTCACGTAATATGGGCCACTGAGAAGCTTTTCTCGCATGGATTGATATGAAGATCTCACTCAGAATATATTTTCTTGGTGGAGGTGTTGCCTGGCATGCTTCTGACATACGCAACAAATAGTCAAGAAAGTCCATGACTCAGAGACCCTTGTCTAGAACCCAATATTGATGTCACGTAGTGCGGGTCCCCGAGAAGCTTTTCTCGCGTGGGTCGATACGAAGACTGCTCCCAGAGTAGATTCGTTTGATGGAGTTGTCAACTAGCATGCTTATACCATGAGTGATAAACATTCATGTGAATCCATGACTTTGGGTTCCCAATTTAAACTTTAGATCCTACTTGGTGAGATCCTTGTGAGGAGAGCAATCAGTACTTATCCTTTATCCGTACCTCCGACTTGTGAAACCATATGCTTAGAATCCATTCATGCATAACATGCATTCATTCATTCATACAAAAAATGAAATAAATCTCTTAGTCTCTTGTGTTTGTTATAGATAAAACATTTTCCAAAGCAATCATAATGAACGTAAACATAGGAGCAGTCATAATGAATGTAGACGTGGAAGCCTTTAGAAAGAGAACTTTCTCATTCAAGTACAAAGAACCTCAGATTGATAGCTTGAAGACTTTACGTTCCAAGATAACACCAATCAAGCGCAACAAAATCCAAGTGAACTATGGGAACATTATGAAAATGCTAACAAAAAAGGTGGAAGTGGGAGCCCTCACTACTTTAGTGTTGCGGTGAGAATCGTGATACCAAGCTATTGATTAACTTGAATCTCAATTCATTAAATTAACAACCGGACTTTAATTTATCCAAAGGAAAGGTTTAAAGAATGAAAAACCTTTTACGCTACGTAACAACGAAGCAGAGAGATCTAAAGCTTCGGGGTTGGTTATGCCTAGGGTAGGCATTTCACATCTTAAACATCTGTAGTACTCTACAGGAACCTCTTGTTAGTATTTGTGTTATGCTAAAGTTGCTTGCTAAAGGAAAAAATGCTAGGGCAAAGATCTAAAGTATATACAAAGTATACTCACCAAGAAATCGCATCTCGTGCCTACGTATCTTGACGGGAATGGAATCAGAGCAACTGTAGTTCCCCTAACTAGGGGTGAGGAAGTCTTGACTGTGGTCAAGGCTCCAAAGGGGTGTACGCATTCATAGGGAAGTAATTACAGGGAGTGCGGCGACTCCTGAATCTACGTTGAGATTGTTATGGTAGAGAATGTCCACGACGGGATGCTAAACATGAGTACGACGACTCAGATTCTAAGGCTAGGATAACGAATAAGGGATGTCCACGGCGAGACACTAAATTTGAGTACGGCGACTCAGATCCATATGCAACCATACAATGTCACAACAATGTAAACAAAAGATTCAAAACCTCAGGGGAACAATCAAAAGTTTTTAAAGGTGAACCACTTGAATGCGTACAAGCAAAGTTGAAATTCAAACTTTAAATTCCCAAGGAAGCCAACAAGCCATGTTCATAATCTCAAATTAAAAACTCAAAGAGAAATAAAGTCACAGCTTTGAAATGAAGAAATGAGAGATAGGAAGGTAAAAAACCCTAAAGTGAATTACAACTTTCTTTAATGTAAAGTGTTTCTAAAAATGGAATTTTAGAATTCTTTAAATATTTTATAAAAGTATGCAATAAAATAAAAATTTAGCAAAAGAATCAATTTAAAATGATTAAAAATAAAGAAGTTATGGTAAATTGAAAATTTAAAATGAAATTAAATAAAATTAAAATAAACCAAATGCTAAAAAACTAAAGAAGTGCCTCACCCAAGCCCTTGAGGTCATGGGCACAAAATCAGACCAACCCAACCAACTCAAGCGTGTGATATACCATGGAATAAGAAGAAGAAAAGGTTAAAACCATTAAAAAAATCACAAAATGAAGCAAAAAGACCCTTGCTGAGGGTCGAACACAAGTTCATTGGCATGGCAAAATTCTTAAAGGCAAGGCAATAACCACTGGGGTTGCGATACATCCATTGTATCAAGTCACCACATTTACATATATACCAAAATGGCGCTTTTTCTGGGCAAGCTACAAGGCAAGTGCAATTGTCAAAAACGATTTCAACATAACTCTCTCAAATCTTACTCAAATTCAGTAAAATTTAAGTCAAAACTGTTTTTTTCCATGAGGATCAAGATGGAGCTATCCAAATTTTCAAATAATACACTCACAATAAAAATCAATTGAACATGCAAGGTGAGGTCTTAGAATGCATTTGAAGATCAAAGACCAAAACTGATGAGTTAAAAGGGCAAACAAAAATCCATCCAAGTTTAAAACAACTTAAATAATGATTACAAATAAAGGAAGTACTCAGTCTTGCCATGAATCACAAGGACTGTCAAATTCCCAATTGGTGGAATGACTTGAACTAAGCTTGGTGTTCCGACAAACAAACTTGTCAATCCAATGCTATGAGTCAAAAAACCTTACACACACCATATCTTGGTAACTTTAAAAGACTAAATTAATGACATCAAAAGCTTTAGAAAAGTTTTGTGGAAATTGACTGTTTAGAAAGGATCCTACAAGCCAATATGAGGTTTCAACATGAAATTCCCAACAGTTAAGACGCATATGATCAAGGCATGCATAACACATTTGTAGGCTCCAAAACAGTTGCTAACCACCAAATAAGGAAGGCCTGCATACAACTGGTCTCAACATGAAATGCATATTCAAGACAACAAGAAAATGGTTAACAAACCACTTCCAAACAGATCCCCCTGGATGGAAATCACAACTATAAACAAACTCATCCCATGAGAAAAAGAAATTGGCAGCAAACAAAACAAGCTAACAAACTTAGCTTCTAAGAATAGTCATAGATAATAAACTACACTGCTAAGTTTCAACTTAAACCATCAACTAAACTTAAAGCCTACAGTCATAATCCTAAACCAAGAAACTAAACACAAACATAAATCTGACACTATAATGCCTAAGAAGCTAATACAAAGATTCAACCAATCTAAGTATCTTAGCATGAGTTGATACATCCATTCCCACATAAGTTCTGGCAGCAGCTCTCAAGCAGAGAAAAACAAATGACAGTCTTAGTTATCAAAGGTACCATCAAAACCAAGTTGATTTTCAATAATTAAAATGAATCCCCTTGACAGCAACAACATGAATCAGTCTGTTGTACCATAGGTCCACTGAGTGTAGAAAATTTGATGACAACAGCCAATCCCCTTTCCACCTCATGATAGTAACAACTTTTGTTATCACAACATCACACTCACACACTTAATTCGAAAACCTGTTTTTTAGATGAAAGCTATCACTCTTGCTAAAACAAACACAAACCAATTTCTAGCAAAAGGTCTTAACAGCCAGTAATGAGTTGGCAATCTCAATCCAAAACAAATCCTGACAACAATTATGGACCCTATCATGACAATGTCTGAATCCAATTTATGATAGGTTCCAACATGATCTTCCTCTACAACAGCAAAACATGGAATTAAACATAAATCTGATGGGAAACAAATGTTGGTCAATCCTCTAGCAAATTTGGACAGTTCTGAACATCAAGGCACTATGCTAAAGAAGTTGGAAATTCTAATATGTCATGAACTTAACTAGACTCATGATGACAACCTTTCCCTCATCAAAGCTCACCTAAAACCAACTAAAACCACCTGTTATCCATGCTTATCAGATCTAACATATGCAGGGGGATGACTGCACTGTTTCACCCTAAAATTTGCTCAACTTACTTCACTTGGTTTATGTTTCAATTGCATTGTCATTTGCATAGTAGATCATATACATAATTCATTTGCATAGCATAACATAGCAAGCCATCCAACAAGGGACCAAATGCAATTCTTATCTCTATGGGCATATCAAGAGGTTCTTATTCAAATTCAAGCCTATCCAAGTCATCAGAAAGAAATTGAAACCTAGAGAAGTCAGTGGATCAAGCAGTGGATCTCTCTCCTATCTTGAGTGTATTTGAAGACCATCAAAGAAGTTGTGAGCTGTGAATTGAGCATGGGGGGTATATAGACATCATGGATGACCTATAGGGCCATTTTGAAAGAGAGACAAGTCATTGATGTGAGTACAAGAGCTGCAATTGAAGACAGTCAACTAGGGTTTCATCTGGGTCAACCCTGGGTCAACCCTAGGTCAAATGATTGGTTGAGAGGCATCAAGGTCTATTTGAGAGATGTGGGGTTCATCATTTGACATGTAGATATGGATGTAGTGTTGTGCCAAGGAGAAATCAAGAGAAATCAAGAAGAAGAGGAGTTTCTAAATTAGGGTTTCTGTGTAAAATCCCCTAATTTAGGTCAAACTTCCAAGCAAGATAAGTCAAAATGCAAGCTTCAAATGGATCCTTGGCCAACATGAAACTTGTAGAGGATCTCAAGACCTTTAATTTTAGTGGTGTAAGAAATCAAGGAGATTTATAGAACTCAAGTTATGGTTCTTGCAAGTTATAGGTCATCTGAGGCATATGAAATTTTGTCTGTGAAAGTTACTTGTCTTCCAAGCAACTTTTACCCCTCAAGGAGCTTTCAAATGGATTTCTGGTAAACATGAAAGTTGTTCCTCCTGATCATAGCTTTATAGAAAGGTATGGTATTCCTCCATATGATTTGTGGAACTCTACTTATGACTTTGGCAAGCAAAGGATATTTTGGTCATTTGAGAATTACAGGTCATTTCAAGCATATGCCCAAAACTCATACAAGGAAGCTTCAAATGAAAAACTTCACAACATCAAAGTTGCTCCAAATGACATTTTGAGTCTAGAAAAGTGGTCATGGGAGTTGGCAAATGCTCATAACCCAAGATTGCAAATTTGGTCAATTAAAAGGTGAATTTAATGAATAAAAGTGACCTAAAAATGAGATTTTGCAATACATGTCCAAATGGGATGAAATTATAGGTCATTTTGATTGGAAACAATGTTTTGAGACCATTGGCAATAGTGTATTTTTGATTTTAGTTCAAAGTTTGAGAGATATCATGGCTTGCTTATGATTAAAGTGACATAAGCCAAATCACAAGGGATTTGTGTACAAGGAGTTTCTAGCAATTTCTAGATGTTTCCATGAGCATCTATATAAACCCTAGAGCTGATCCATGAAGGGGTTGCACTTCATTTTGATCCAAAACACCAAGTTTCATTCCATTTTGCATTTTTGCAAATTCATTCAAACCCTCCCAATTCTTCATCATTCTGCAAGATTATTGATCCTATCATACTCCATGATCATCATTGACCAAATTCCAAGCAAGATCCAAGTGTATTGAGGAAAGAATCGTGTGTTGCAAGTTCATCCTTCAAATTGCAAAAGGAGGTGGTTACAAGAATCCAAGGCATCTGAGCAAGAACAAGCGCATACAGAACCAAGATCCATAGCCATTGATCAAGTCCTAAGCATTGCTAGCTGTGAATCCAAGGATTTCTCCATCTGTTTTCATATTTTTACCAGGTTGGTGTTTCCTTCGAATTAGCTTAAAATAGATAGCATGATGTAGAATTATTAGGTTAGAACTGTTAGGAATAAGTAGATGATCAATTTCAGTGAGTTTGAGAGCATTTCATGGAGTTTACCATTGGAGCACAAATTCTGTTGAGACCTAGAACTTGATGATTAGGTTGTTAGAATCTTGAATTGTTAATGATTATTGATCAGTGCAAGGCCATGAAGAGTTTAGTATACTTAAATCATGGATTGGTGATGATGAAAATCCTGAGTAATTTTGAGGCAGTGATCGTGTTTCACGTAAGAATGGATATCAATTGAAGCCAATGCTATAGATGGATTCAGTGACGAATTTAGAGTGGTTTTGCTTTTTACACTTTTGAGTTTGATGAAGAATTGAGCATGCACGAATTGATGGAAGATGGTGATGAAGCTCGAGTTCCATGGCTGTTTTCATACAAACCCTAGACTAGAGGAAGACGAAGCTCCACAAGCGTTGGATGAGCAAGACTTGGTTGACTGAAATTTGATCTCACGGCTTAGATTCAAAGTTGAAAACGAGAGGGAATCAGAGAACGTGAAACACACCGTTTCACTTAAGTTCTCAGATTGGGCTTAAGTTGAACTTGCTCCTCGCACCCCCATATCAAGGCCTATAGCATTTTGAACTACTTTTTCATGCTATTTACACCGCTCGCGTTCTAATTTTCTTTTGATTTTCTGACCTGATTTTTGTTTGGAACTGGGCCCAGGCGCGCCTGCTATGCGCACCCCCAGTCTGGGCCCATCATCCATTTTTCAACTTAAATAATTACTAACTGCACCCCATGCATCATTTCTTTTATTAATTTTCCTCCAATTTTTTTTTAAACTTTGAAAATTCCTAACAAATTGAAAATTCCATATTTTTGAGTGGTTGTTTTTGCATCTTTTTTTTATTTCTGTTAAGAAAATTGTCATGTAATAAAATTAGCATTTCATTTTATTTTTGCATTTTTAGTATATTTTTCTTTTAAATGGGTTTTAAGTGATGTTTAGTTTAATACTTGATCTTGTTGATTTTAGTTTAGCTAGATCCTTTTATATTTTGGACCCATTCTTTTTAGAGTACTTCACTTAGGACTTCAAATTTCATATGAGATTTAATTCATGATTTTAGGACTAAATTTTAGATGGTTTGTTTAGGTGTGATTAGGGGAATCAAAATTAGGGTTTAGGTGTGACATAGGTGTGATAAATCATTTCTTTTAGGAGTTGTAGTTTGAATTTTGGGGTATGGGACTATAGGGGTATTATGGGTAAATAATAGATCCCTTAGAAAATATTAGGCTTCCCCTATTCTACTATTACTATTAGTATATTTCCTGTTATTGATTGATTGTGTGGTGTGCCCTCTCTAGGGTTATTTGTTTGACTGTGTGGGGTATTGGGCCTGCTTGGGGTTTGGGTTTGAGCTGAAGACTGTGCTGATGAAGCCCATTGAAGGTTAAGAGAATGAAGACCAATTTCCAGAGTTGATGAAGAGTATCTTGCTGGTAGTTGTTGAAGGTTATAGGATCTAGTAGCTAGATAGAGCTCTAGAATAGAAACTTGATTTACAAACATGGAAGGTCTTGTTTGCCTCCATTCTTTCTCTATGATTCAAAGTCTCTTTTAAATATCCACCTCCTTCCTTTGGAAGGATTAGTGAATGTATTTAAAAGATAGAACTTTTGAGAGAAAACTGTCAGTATCATGTTAACAGTCAGTAGGCCACCCTTGGTAGGCAACTGACTGCTTAACATCCAATTCATCTTGTTGACTGATACTCATCTTGGAGAGTGAGACTTGAAGAAAAGCCAGTGAAAGATTGAAGACAGAGACCTTGCTTGAAGGCTTGAAGATGAATACTGATGCTTGCTTGAAGCCTGTAGATGGTTGAAGATGACTTGAAGACAGATGTTGATGAAGATTGCTGCTGTTTATAATTTTTGATGTATTGTTTGAATTTCCCTGACTGTATTGCTTGCTAATTGACCTGTTAGGTTGAAAGTGAATTTTATTCACTTTTGCCTGTTGTTTTCTAGGTTCGAGGTTGAGTGGGACTCCCTTGCCTCGCTTGTATTGCTGCATTCATGCATTTTACTGCTTTATTGTATATATGCTATTGTTTCTATTTCCGTTTATCCCTTAGGATCTCTGTTTCTCTCTGCGCAAGAGAGGAGCATGATAGACATTAGTTCTTAACCCATGCATGATAACATTAGGTTAGTTTGATTCCCTTGTCAACCATAGGTTAGAGTTCTGCCTCTTCTTTCTCAAAACAAACAGAAAAACACAATAAATATTTCAAACACCATAAAAGACATTTCTTCCGTAAAAGAATGTGAACTCATCAAAACGTCATTTTTGTCCGCTTGGACCAGTAATCAGAAAAACCCTTTTTTAGAAGGAGATAAAAATAATCCAGACAGACTTGTGTCGTACGTGGCCCGAACTACGTTTGCTCTGATCTTTCATGATGTATGAAAGTACGTAGGCATAGGATGCGATATCCTAGCGAGCAACCTTCCCCTCCTTTCCCGTAGGTAGGCGAACTACGTTGACTCTGATTTCTCGTTCCAGACGGGAATACGTAGGCATAAAGTGCGACACTTTGCCGAGTCATTTTATTTTCTTTTAAACCCTTAACCCTTAGTTTAGATAGAAATAACAATCCGTACCAGAAAACAAGCGTGGATCCCATCGAGTACGACGGACGTGAGGGGTGCTAATACCTTCCCCTTGCGTAACCGACTCCCGAATCCAGGTTTTGGTTGCGATGACCATTCCTTTCCCCGTTTTGCGGTAGGTTTACCTCGAGCGTTTCCTTTCCCTCCGTTGGGATAAATAACGCGCGGTGGCGACTCTTCTGTTCAGCCGGCGCCGATTTTCGCGGGTAGCGACAGCTGGCGACTCTACTGGGGATCCAACGTCCCCTGGCTGCTAAGGACTGCGATAGTTCCTTATGCATTTGGGATCCAACGTCCCTTAAGCGAGTCAATCCTAGCGCTTATTTTCCCGTCGAGGATTTTGTATGGATTTACTTTTTCTGTCATTTACCTCCAGCATTATATTATTGTTATTATTGCCGTATTGGGGCTGTGACGGGTGATTCTATGATTGAGAGATAAGTCGGACCTGGGCTTGAGTGTACTTAGAATTAGAGTAGAAAGTAGTGGGCGCGTGCCGGCTTTGCTTGCATTAGTGTCCCAAAAAATCTACACTCGGACGAGGTTCTTCTGGTTGACTTCTTTTTCTACCCTTTGGGTCGAAGGGGTTGTTGGTTAGTTGGATTGTCGACTCCGGGAACCGATCATTTGGAAGTTGGCTAAGTGAGGCCTCTTCAGGATTTGATGATGCCACTCCTTCTGGGAATCGTATCATCAACCCTGAAAGTCTGTGACGCCGACGACCGCATAGGATGCCATACCATTGTCAGTTACTAGGACGCCTACCTGTGAGAGGGTTTGGGGTTATGCAGGTAACTAGACCTTCAGATACCGGTTTGTTTCTTGATCTGAGATTCTGGGTATTTAGGGACAGTTGTGAGGTCTATCAGAGACCAGTTGGAGTTATGATATGGGGTCTGTCAGAGACCAGTCAGAGTTATGTTATGGGGTCTATCAGAGACCACTGTTGGAGCTTTGTATTGGGTCTGTCTAAGACCAGGGTTTGAGGAATTCTGGAGGGTCTATTTGAGACTTTTGATATGGTTCAGGCTTCTCAGCCATGGCATTTGGTCCCTGTTGCATTTATTTGCATTGCATTGCTCGCATAACCATTATCATTGCATCCCATTAACGTGTGTCTGTGCTGCAGGTGCATTTGCATATTCCCTGATTCTAGTGCCCGGACTTCTGCTTATTGATCATGGCTGGTTTGAGAAAGACAGTCGCGTACAAGTTACCTACACCTGACATTACTCCCTTACTTGGTCTGATGTCCCTTGCTGATGAGGAGGTTAGGAGAAGTTTCAGGATGAGTCATGGAAGATTGTTGAGATTGGTCTGCAAGCCAACTGCTGTTGAGATGAATGGGCTGTACACCTTGATGCAATTCTATGACCCTGCATTGAGATGTTTCACGTTTGCTGACTTTATTTTGGGGCCTACCATGGAGGAATACGCAGAGTTTATCGAGCTGCCGGTACAAAATAAGGTTCCCTTCATCCATCGTGACGCTAAGCCCCAGCTGGAGGACTTAGCTAAGGCCTTGCACGTGAACACTTCTGAACTATTAGTGACTTCTTGGCTTGGGGTTCCAGGTTTCTCCCTTGATTTTCTGGTTGGCAAAGCTCAAGAGTACGCCAAGAGCGGATGCTGGATAGTCTTCAATGCTATTTTGGCTCTATGCATCTACGGAATAGTGTTGTTTCCCAACTTACCCAATTTTGTGGACTTGGATGCTTTCCATCTGTTTGCTGCCGGCAACCCGGTACCCACTTTGATTGGAGATCTCTATCATTCATTGCACTACAAAAATGAAAACAGAAGAGGAAAGACTGTTTACTGTTGTGCGCCGCTGTTGAACATGTGGTTTAAGAGCCATCTCCCCCTGAAGGGACCTTTTGTAGATAGTGCAACTACAGCTGATTGGCCAGAGCGCCTGATGAGACTATCTTCTGAAGACATTGAGTGGTTTGACCGAGACTTGTTGGGGTCTGAGCTTATTTTCAGTTGTTCGGGGTATCTTAATGTTCCTTTGATAGGAAGAAAAGGGTGTATCAATTATAACCCATCTCTGTTCGTTCGCCAGTTTGGATACGCGTTGAAGAACCCACCTAAGGAGGAAGAAGTACAGGAATCTCTGTACTTCACCGGTGACTTGAATGGAGAGTTACTAGCCAAGCTTCAGCACGCCTGGATGCGTATCAACAGAATAGGGAAACCACTGTTGGGGAAGAATGATTGTCAGGCTTATGTACCATACAAAGTTTGGATCCAAGAAAGGGCAAAACAGTTACTGATGCCATTTCCCGCTGCACCAGTCCCTGTGCACATTCCGGCAGAGGAACCAACCACCGTTACTATGGAGGTCTACGAGCGAGTTGTGAAAGAAAAAGAAGCCTTGATGAAGATCAATGAAGGGTTAGAAAAGGAACTGGCTCAGATGCGTAGTGAGAAGAACAAGGCTGTGCATTCTTTCTAACAGCAGATCGAGTTAGTAAACAGGCTAGGTGCTGAACTGACCGAAGAGAAAAAGAAGCGGGAACGCCTGGGGAAAGAATTCAGAAGCTCTCATGACATGTTTGAGTCCAAAAAGAAAGCACTAGATGCCGCCCACCGGGAAATCTCTTCTTGTAACAAGACGTGGAATGCTACGCTAACCAACAACAAAAAGAGGGAAGACAAATTGAAGCAGCAAATTTCTGAACTCGAAGAACAGTTGAGGGCTAGCACTAAGAAGTATGAAGAAGAGGTAATGGCCAGATATAGTCTCCAGAACACGTTGAACAAGGCCATCGAAGGCAAGAAAGAAGCTGTGTCTCAGAAGCGGAAGCTAGAGGATCGCTTCGGAGAAGGGGCATGGGAGGAATCTGCTGGTGATTTGCGACGTGTTCTCAAGCGAAGAGATCTACTTGTTGAGGGTCTGCTTACCCGACCAAGTCATCCAGAGACTAAGAAGTTATTAGAGGAGTACCGGGCCTATGGGAGTACTTGCCCATTTCATATATTAGTGTGTATGCTTTATTTGCATTTGTGCTGACCATCACCAGGATTGTTGGTCGAGGTCATGCCTTCTTATTGTACACTCATTGATATGGTATTCTTGGCTTAATGGATTTCTCTGCAGTATATGAGGTGTTTTCTATGATTCGGCTCCGAACTTCGTATTGCTGTCACTGTCACCACACTGGCACATTCGCACTAGAATCGGGGAATGATACGCCCTAATGCACAGACACATATTGCATTGCATTCACATTCATATTGCATTACAGGTGATTATTGAACTATATCTCATTTCTTGCACTGTACCAGGTCTTTTCAGGATTGAAAGTCAGCACCCGCACCGATATTCCACTCGTACCAACTGCCGAAGAATTATGGATCAGATGCAGAATGAAATGCAGGACATGCGTGAGAAGCTGGCGCTATTCATGCAGACAATGGAGACCATTGCAAAAGGCCAGGAGAATTTGCAAGCTTTTGTGCAGCCTTTGTTGGTAAGAAATGCTGGGCACGGAAATGAAGACCATCATTCTGGGCGAGTTGATACTATTCACGGGGATGGTACCCCCACACCGGTAGCTCCACCTGTGGTAAACATGCCTGCTGTCAATGTGAACAACGGCGCTGCCGCCGGGAACGGTAACGTTGGAATCGGTAACGAGACTGTCGTCAACAACGTTGGGTTCGAAGATGTCAACCTGGGTGATAATATGGGAGGTAATGGCTTCGGTAATAATGGATTCGGCTTCAATGACCAGGGGTTTGATCATGCTGGGAAGTACGGCTTCAACGCTCAGGGCTTCGAACAGGACGAATTTGGTATGACTAATCAGGGTTATGGCGGATTCAGAAATGGAAATGGCGCGGGGTTGATGGCTTTTGGACCTGCAGGAGTCGCTCCGGGATATGGTAACAGGGGGCGAGGCCCTGTAGTGAATCAGACTAGAGTTGGCCGTAACAACGGGTACGATGGATACGGAACCGGGAACGGTAATTGGCTAGAAGACCAGCAAGAGGATGCTTTCTCTGGTGGAGGTTTCGAAGGTCCTATGGATGACTCTCAGAGAATCAAGATGCTCGAGGAGCAGATGAAGGGGGTCGTGAATTAAAGCACTGTTGGCTTAGATATGACCACAATGGGTCTGGTGCCTGGCCTGAGGGTACCAATAAAATTCAAAGCTCCCACATTCGACAAATATAAGGGGGACACCTGTCCAAAGGTGCACGTGCGGTCATACTACCGAAGGATGTCGGCGTATTCAAACGATGAGAGGATGCTGATGCATTTCTTTCAAGATAGCTTGTCTGGTCCTTCCCTCGAATGGTATATGGGGTTGGAACCAACACAGATAAAGACATGGAAGCAGCTGGCTGAAGCATTTGTGGCTCACTATAAGTACAACAGTGACTTGGCACCCAACCGGGTCCAATTGCAGGGGTTGTCCCAGAAGAAGGGCGAGAGCTTCAAAGAATATGCGCAGAGATGGCGCGACATGGCTGCCCGAGTTCATCCTCCTTTAGAGGACAAAGAAATGAATGATATGTTCATAGGAACATTTACTGGTATGTTTTATGACAAGTTGTTTCATACTTCTTTGGGCAGTTTCTCAGACTTAATCCTGATGGGAGAGAAGATTGAAAGCAACATTAAACAGGGAAGATTCCAAGCTGAGGAATCCACTGCAGCTGGCAGTAACAGAAGGGATTTCGGTGGGCGTCGTCAAGGTGATGCAAGTGCAGTGTTTGGGGGCCGAGGCCGAGGCCGGGGCAGAGGCCGAAACCAGTACAATCAGCCGCAGCAGGTGGCAAGTGTTACTATTCCATTTCAGCAACAACCAATACAACAACAACAACATCAACAGCAGCCACAACAGGGGGCATATCCTGCCCAGCGCAGAGTCCAGGGGGGCAGACCAAGGAGGGTGTTTGAAACGCCTCCTTCAACGTATGCAGAATTGCTACAGACGTTACTGGGTTTGAACTTGGTGGAAAAGAGAACTATGGCGCCAGTAACGGGCACTCCTCCGTACGGCTTCGATGCAAGCAAGCATTGTGAATTCCACTCCGGGGCTCCGGGCCATGATGTAGAGAGTTGCCACGCGTTCAAGCATGTGGTGCAGGATCTATTGGATAGTAAGGCTATCAATTTTGGACAGGCAGGTCCGAACATAGTGCAAAAGCCCATGCCCAATCATGGGGCAAATGCCGTTTTAACTGAGGAGAGTTTGAACTTGATTATGAATGTTGACGACCTAAAGACACCGTTGTGCGAGATAAAGAGCAGGTTATTGCAAGGTGGTGTGTATCCAGGCTGCGACGAGTATTGTTTAGAGTGTTGGACCCAAGCTGGGGGTTGTGATGAATTGAAGAAGGGTATTTAGACCTTAATAGATGGAGGCACATTGCAATTCGACCGAACGGCAGTTGAAGAACCTGCAGAGGTATTAGCAGACAAGCAAAGTGATGTAGCTACTGTGACGATTCCCCGAAAAACGATAACTATAACGGCGCCGGCCAAGCGACCGCCGATCACTATCACCAAGGCAGGACCAATCCCTTATGAGAGCACTAAGGCAGTCCCCTGGACCTATGGGTTGGAAGTATATTGTGATGGGGTGAAAATTGATGTTAATAAACAGCCAGTTGAGGTTGTAGACAACGTCGTCGGTACCGAAGGTATGACAAGAAGTGGGAGAATTTTCATATCGCCTGAGGTAGAGGCTGAGCGACTGGCGAAAGGAAAAGGAAAGATGAATGAGACTGTCCCTGTGCAGAGGAACGAAAAAGAAACGTCATCGAAGGATGTGGAAGAGTTCATGCGTCTTATTCATAAGAGTGATTATAAGATTGTTGAGCACCTTCAACAGACGCCGTCAAAGATATCCATACTGTCGTTGCTATTGTGTTCCGAAGCTCATAGAAATGCATTGTTGAAAGTTCTGGATACTTCCTTCGTACCCCAAGATGTTTCCGTGAATCAGCTGGAGGGGGTGTTGGCGCATGTGAATGCAGGCCATAGCTTGGGATTTACAGACTTTGATTTGACCCCGAAGGGGAGAGAGCATAACATGGCGTTGCACGTCTCAGTTGAGTGTAGAGGATCAATCATGTCTCATGTACTGGTAGATACCGGATCGTCCTTAAACGTGCTTCCCAAGAAAGCGAAGATGAAACTGGATGTCAGAGGAATCCTTTGTACGCCTAGTGACTTGGTGGTCAGGGCATTTGATGGTACACGAAGAACAGTCTTTGGATCCATAACGTTACCTCTACAGGTCGGACCAGAGGTTTTCGCAACTGAATTTTATATTATGGACATCCAGCCAGCATACAGCTGCCTTCTCGGACGACCTTGGATCCATGGTGCTGGAGCGGTCACATCTACCTTGCACCAAAAGCTGAAATACATGGTAGGGGATAGTGTGGTCACAGTCTGTGGAGAAGAAGATATATTGGTTAGCCATCTGTCATCATTCAAGTACATAGAAGTCGACGGCGAGATTCATGAAACACCCTGTCAAGCCTTTGAAGGGTTGCGCATCCAAGACAAAGTTCCAGGGCCGAGTAAAGCGTCAGAGGTGGCAGTCTCGTCATACAAGGAGGCTCAGGCTCTAGTGAAGACTGGTGAGACAAAAGGCTGGGGCAAGGTTCTGGATATTCCCGTGAAGATGGACCGATTTGGGCTGGGATATCAACCGTCGTCATCAACGCCTGCTGCTGGGGCACCCCGTTTCAGAGGACCGATAACCATCACCGCTAGTGGAGTGTGTCACGAGGCCGTCAACGCTGTTTCAGATTTCGAAGAAGGAGACAGTGACTGCGACATGGACGCCTGGATTCAGCCGAGCGTGCCAGGACAAGGATTATGCAATTGGTCTATTCAGGAGATTGTTCCTGTGACTCACAAACAGTAATACTTTGTTTTCTTAATTGTTGAACAATCTGGTGTCTTACCCGGGGCATCATGATTTTGCTTTGAGCCGTGCTGTTATGTACATTGCGTTGTTTAATCATTAAATAAAAGGCGTTTTTTTCATGTACAAATATTGCGCTCTCTGTTTTTCATGTTTTGTGTTTTACAATAAAATGGCAACATGGTTATTCGCTTTATACGCTTTTTGAAGCATTTAACCATTCCTTTTGCAGGATAACATTTTCAGATGACATCAGTGAACCGCCTATGACTCGTCTCGACTTTGAGCACCCGGTATTTCAGGCCGAAGAAGAGGTTGTTGAAGATGGCGACGTTCCCGAAGAATTGTCTTGGTTGGTAAAGCAAGAAGAACGTGTCATTCTGCCTCATGAGGAGGTCATCGAAATTATTAACCTGGGGTCGGAAGGGGTTGAAAAGAACATCCGTATAGGAGCCGCGCTGCAAAGCGACGTCAAGCGAAGACTGGTTGAAATGCTCAGAGAGTACAATGATGTGTTCGCTTGGTCGTACGAAGACATGCCTGGTCTTGATACATATATGGTTGTGCACCGTCTGCCGCTAAAAGAAGAATGCCCCCCGGTTAAGCAGAAGCTTCGCAGAACTAGACCAGATATGGCAGTGAAAATTAAAGAGGAGGTTCAAAAGCAGTGGGATGCTGGTTTCCTAGCTGTTACAAAATATCCCTCATGGGTCGCTAATATTGTACCAGTGCCAAAGAAAGACGGTAAAGTGAGAATGTGCGTAGATTACCGTGATTTGAATAAAGCGAGCCCGAAAGATGATTTTCCACTTCCTCACATCGATGTGCTGGTTGACAACACTGCCCAATTCTCCGTATTCTCCTTCATGGATGGCTTCTCGGGCTATAATCAGATTAAAATGGCGCCAGAAGACATGGAGAAGACTACCTTCATAACACCTTGGGGAACATTTTGTTATAAAGTGATGCCCTTCGGATTGAAGAATGCTGGGGCAACGTATCAGCGTGCAATGACGACTCTTTTCCATGATATGATGCATAAAGAGATTGAAGTTTATGTCGATGATATGATTGCCAAATCCCAGACGGAGGAAGAGCATTTGGTGAATCTGCTGAAGTTATTCAAAAGGCTTAGGAAGTTCAGGATGAGACTGAACCCTAACAAGTGCACCTTCGGGGTGAGATCGGGTAAACTGCTGGGGTTTATCGTGAGCGAAAAAGGAATAGAGGTTGATCCTGCAAAAATAAAAGCAATACAAGAGATGCCGACGCCTAGAACAGAGAAAGAAGTGCGCGGGTTTTTAGGGAGGTTGAACTACATCGCTCGGTTCATATCTCACCTAACGGCCACGTGTGAGCCGTTATTCAAGCTGTTGAAAAAAGACCAAGCTGTAACGTGGAATGAAAATTGTCAAAAGGCGTTCGATAAAATAAAGCAGTATTTGCAAGAGCCTCCTATTTTGATACCCCCAGTGGCAGGGAGACCCTTGATTATGTATTTGACAGTTCTTGAGGGAAGTATGGGTTGTGTTCTCGGTCAACACGATGAGACAGGAAGGAAAGAGCATGCGATCTACTACTTGAGTAAGAAGTTTACTGAATGTGAATCTCGATATTCGATGCTCGAAAAAACTTGTTGCGCACTGGCCTGGGCCGCCAAGCGTTTGAGGCAATACATGCTGAATCATACAACCATGCTCATCTCGAAGATGGATCCTATCAAATATGTATTCGAAAAGCAGGCGTTATCGGGGAGAATTGCCCGTTGGCAGATGGTTTTGACCGAATACGAAATCCAGTATGTCTCGCAGAAGGCTATAAAGGGGAGTGTATTGTCTGAATACTTGGCAGAGCAGCCTATTGAGGATTACCAATCGATGAGGTTTGATTTTCCTGACGAGGATATCATGTACCTAAAGATGAAAGATTGTGAAGAGTCGTTGCCAGACGAAGGACCAGAATTGGGTTCCAAATGGAAGTTGATCTTTGACGGAGCTGTAAACGCCTATGGTAGCGGAATAGGGGCAATCATCACTACTCCACACGGGCCGCACATCCCGTTTACTGCTCGATTAACCTTTCCAGTTACCAATAATGAAGCCGAATACGAAGCTTGTATCATGGGGCTTGGAGAAGCCATTGATTTGCGAATCAAAAATCTGGATGTATACGGAGACTTAGCTCTGGTGGTGAATCAAATAAAAGGAGAATGGGAGACACGTCAGCCTAATTTGATACCGTATATGAATTACGCAAGGAGATTGTTGCCTTTGTTTGACAAGGTTGAGTTGCCTCATGTACCGCGAGCAGAGAATCAGATGGCTGACGCCCTGGCCACTTTGTCTTCCATGTACAAAGCCAACTTCTGGAATGAGGCTCCCAGAATTGTTATCTCTCGGCTTGACAGACCTGCCTTCGTATTTTCCATTGACAAAGCATCTGACGATAAACCGTGGTATTACGATATCCTTAATTTCCTGAAAAGTAAAGAGTATCCGGCTGGGGCATCCAGTCACGATCAGAAGACTCTCAGGAGATTGGCGGGTAATTTCTATCTGAATCTGGACGGTGTCCTGTACAGACGAAATCACGACTTGGTGCTACTACGTTGTGTAGATGAGAAAGAGGCGAAGCTGCTCATGGAAGAAATACATGAGGGTACATTTGGTACGCATGCGGGTGGGCATGCTATGACGAGGAAGCTGCTGCGGGCAGGTTATTTTTGGCTAACTATGGAAACTGATTGCTTCAAGTTTGCGAGGAAGTGTCACAAGTGCCAAATCTATGCAGATAAGATCCACGTGCCTCCGAGTCCTCTGAATGTGATGTCATCGCCATGTCCATTCTCGATGTGGGGAATCGATATGATTGGAAAGATCGAGCCGACGGCTTCTAATGGACACCGGTTCATTCTAGTAGCAATCGATTATTTCACCAAGTGGGTGGAAGCGGCATCTTATGCAAATGTGACTAAGCAGGTGGTAGCCAGATTCATCAAGAGAGATATCATTTGCAGATATGGAATCCCCGAGCGGATAATTACTGACAACGGTTCAAACCTGAATAACAAAATGATGAAGGAGCTCTGTAAAAATTTTAAGATCGAGCATCACAACTCCTCCCCTTATCGACCCAAGATGAACGGCGCTGTTGAAGCGGCCAATAAGAATATAAAGAAGATTGTTCAGAAGATGGTGGTGACCTATAAGGATTGGCACGAGATGCTACCTTTCGCTTTGCACGGTTATCGTACGATGGTACGCACATCAACCGGGGCAACCCCATTCTTGTTGGTATATGGAATGGAAGCAGTGCTACCACTGGAAGTTGAGATTCCTTCGCTGAGAGTATTACGAGATGTCCAACTAGACGAGGCAGAATGGGTGAAAGACAGGTTGAACCAGCTGAGTTTAATGGATGAGAAGAGGCTAGCTTCTCTAGCATACGGTCGTTTGTACCAGAGCCGAATGAAGAAAGCATATGATAAGAAGATACGTTCTCGGAGCTTTCAGACGGGTGACCTTGTGCTGAAGAGGATTCTCCCGCCACAGGCAGATCACAGGGGCAAGTGGACCCCCAACTACGAAGGGCCATACGTTGTCAGAAAAGTCTTTTCAGGAGGGGCTTTATTGTTTTCCACCATGGACGGTGAAGACTTTACGTCGCCTGTGATTTCGGACGCAGTTAAAAATACTTTGCTTGAAATTGACCCGCTGGACAGAAAAAGAGAGTCCAGGCAAAAATAGGGCATCCTGGCGAACCAAAAACATAATGAAAGGTTCGGGCAAAAGTTAGGGATAACATTGAAAAAATGTACACCCGCGAAGTTGAAAACCTACACTGGGCGGCTTCGGCAAAAAAGGGTATCCCGGTGAACTAAAAACCTGTAAAGGGCGGTTCACGCAAAAGTTAGGGATTTGAAAAGCAAATGACTGCGGTCCGAATTTGATACTGCAGTGAGCATTGGCGCGGGAGAATATACCTGAGGGGTCGACTATCAGATACAATCTCTTCGGAAGTATGAATACCGGGAAAGCTTTAGAGTCGGGCGAGTCATAGAAGGATCAGCTCGTGATGTTCGTCTGCATCCCGTTGCCGACATGTGTACAAATC
The DNA here is from genome assembly GCA_963859935.3 of Lathyrus sativus. NCBI lineage: Eukaryota > Viridiplantae > Streptophyta > Magnoliopsida > Fabales > Fabaceae > Lathyrus > Lathyrus sativus. The sequence continues at coordinate 652,563,083 of OZ012739.1, read as the reverse complement.
TGATTTGTCATTATATTTATGCTTCTTGTGCATACTTGTATAGTTTTTGTGCGTAGCTTCCTCTTTTCAGGAGTTACATCCCGTGTACAAAACTCCGCCCATTTAGGGGCCCAATCAATAAAACATGTTATTCAGTATTTGATGCTGGTTCTTTACTATTTTGTGCATGGTAAACGCCTAGGTTTAATGAAACTAGCGTGTGTATAACGTCGCTGGCCCTTGCCAATAATTGCTAAAACTGTGAATTAACTGAAAATAATGTCACTAACACTAACCTGAATAGATTTGGTTGCATAGACTTGTCTTGTCTCGTTTGTGGTGTTGCAGGGTTCATAGCCGTATGAAGTGGACGATCAAAAGATTGCAGTACTGACCAGAAGCTCATAATGGAAAGACTCGATCCCCACGCAGGTCGCGCTTCCAAGATAACATTGTTCCTTACCAAAGAAGGATCAAATTCCCCAGCTAGTCGTAGCTTATCCAAAGGACATTCTCCAGCAAGGTCGATTACTCTCAGCAAAATTGATGATTCCAAGATCAAAGGCAGTATTCAGACAGTGCATCCCGAGCAGAGTGGTTTAGCCTCAGAAGAAACATTTCCAACTCGTGAGCTGTATTTAGACAGTTTACCCTTCCCGGTAGGGTCATTTACTCTCCCCCAGCGGAGTCAGTTGATTTTCCCCAAGAGAATCGTTTCGTCCCCAGCGGGGTTCTCTTTCCAGCAAGTGTTTTCTTTCCTCCCAGTGGAACTCGAAGATTAAAGCTCTCCCCGATAGAGTTGTTTGTGTGTCCTGGCATTTGTTTTGTTGGAATACCGTATGATACCCGTTCACTCCCCAGCAGAAGTCCAATCATGATTGGCGCATTCAGCTATTCCTCAGCGAAGCGGGCTTCACTTTTCCAGCATTTATTTTGCTGGAATAATTCTGTGGCACCTGGTTACCCCCAACGGAGTTGGCGTTGTCTTCAGTATTTATTTTGCTGAAGCGGTTTCTATATCCCGGCAGTTCGAGCCTGCATCTGCATTGGCATATAGTGTCATATTTGCATCTACCAAATAAAAACGCGTAGCATTTCCATGTCGAATGGAGCATTACGCCATTGTCAAACATATGCATTTTGAAACATAAACCAGGTTGGTTAACCGTTTGTTTTCAAGTATTGTTTCCCATGCAGGTGGAGGGAGCTCTTGCTCAAATTAATTACCAAACATTCAGGATCTCGGCGTGAGACATGTAATGATAATGTCAGTTTTGGCATTATTCCCCGCAGAGTTGCTTGGTTAAGTTTCTCTTACCCCTCCAGCGGATTATTTTTTCAAGGTCGTTGTTGTGACGGCATCAGAAGATTTCGTGAATCGATCTTTCGAATTTGTCTGGCAGTGTGGATTCAGAAAATCCTCAGTAGAGTCCTTCTCAGATTTGCTGCCATGTCAGCACTGAAAATTGGAAGACTAGACTCATATTGTGTTACCCATGTGATTGATGGAGCTAGCTGCTGCAAAGATAGGCGAAAAAGCTTTGGTAGGATGATTTTCCCGTATGGATAGGCGGATGAAGTTTCATGTGTTTAGACAGATGATTTTCCCGTATGGATAGGCAGATGAAGTTTCCTGTGTTTAGGCAGATGTGTATTCCCGTATTGGATAGGCGGATGAAGTTTCCTGTGTTTAGACAGATGATTTTCCCGTATGGATAGGCGGATGAAGTTTCCTGTGTTTAGACAGATGATTTTCCCGTATGGATAGGCGGATGAAATTTCCTGTGTTTAGCCAGATGATTTTCCCGTATGGATAGGCGGATGAAGTTTCCTGTGTTTAGGCAGATGATTTTCCCGTATGGATAGGCGGATGAAGTTTCCTGTGTTTAGACAGATGATTTTCCCGTATGGATAGGCGGATGAAGTTTTCCTGTGTTTAGGCAGATGATTTTCCCATATGGATAGGCGGATGAAGTTTCCTGTGTTTAGATAGATGATTTTCCCGTATGGATAAGCGGATGAAGTTTCCTGTGTTTAGACAGATGATGTTCCCGTATGAAGAGGCGGATGAAGTGTTCCTGTGTGTAGACAGATGATGTTCCCGGATGGATAGACGGATGAAGTTTCCTGTGTTTAGACAGATGGTTTGCCCGTATGGATAGACGGAGGGAGTTTCCTGTGATTAGACAGAAATGTTTCCCCAGCGAAAATGCCAGGATTTTTCCGTGATGTGAGTCCTGACGTGGATAGATTTGTGCTTATTCGTGATTTGGCGAAATTTGGGTCCAGATGTAGACAAGGTTACTCCTGTGACAACAGAATCTCTATTCGTGTTGACGAATTTGTCTCTCTTCTTGTGTTGATAAGGTTAGTCCAGTCGTGGACAGAGGTGTTGCGAAAAGTGTTCAGTACCTGTGGCGTTACATAGGTGGTTGAAGTTGAAATCAGAATTATCAGACGTCTGATCAGTTGTTGCTGTAACAACCAGATTCAGTTGGTGGATGTCGTTCCCTAAAAAGTTGGGCGGTTTATTTCTGCGGTTTGCAAATTTCCGGGTTCTTAGTATTCAACCGTCTCGTACCTCGAATGTTTGAAGGCCGTTCGCGCTTCACCCAGTCGGGTCCAAGTCGCTTGAATAGGGGCAGTTGTTGCACCCTAAAATTTGCTCAACTTACTTCACTTGGTTTATGTTTCAATTGCATTGTCATTTGCATAGTAGATCATATACATAATTCATTTGCATAGCATAGCATAGCAAGCCATCCAACAAGGGACCAAATGCAATTCTTATCTCTATGGGCATATCAAGAGGTTCTTATTCAAATTCAAGCCTATCCAAGTCATCAGAAAGAAATTGAAACCTAGAGAAGTCAGTGGATCAAGCAGTGGATCTCTCTCCTATCTTAAGTGTATTTGAAGACCATCAAAGAAGTTGTGAGCTGTGAATTGAGCATGGGGGGTATATAGACATCATGGATGACCTATAGGGCCATTTTGAAAGAGAGACAAGTCATTGATGTGAGTACAAGAGCTGCAATTGAAGACAGTCAACTAGGGTTTCATCTGGGTCAACCATGGGTCAACCCTAGGTCAAATGATTGGTTGAGAGGCATCAAGGTCTATTTGAGAGATGTGGGGTTCATCATTTGACATGTAGATATGGATGTGGTGTTGTGCCAAGGATAAATCAAGAGAAATCAAGAAGAAGAAGAGTTTCTAAATTAGGGTTTCTGTGTAAAATCCCCTGATTTAGGTCAAACTTCCAAGCAAGATAAGTCAAAATGAAAGCTTAAAATGGATCCTTGGCCAACATGAAACTTGTAGAGGATCTCAATACCTTTAATTTGAGTGGTGTAAGACATCAAGGAGATTTATAGAACTCAAGTTATGGTTCTTGCAAGTTATAGGTCATCTGAGGCATATGAAATTTTGTCTGTGAAAGTTACTTGTCTTCCAAGCAACTTTTACCCCTCAAGGAGCTTTCAAATGGATTTATGGTCAACATGAAAGTTGTTCCTCCTGATCATAGATTTCTAGAAAGGTATGGTATGCCTCCATCTGATTTGTGGAACTCTACTTATGACTTTGGCAAGCAAAGGGTATTTTGGTCATTTAAGAATTACAGGTCATTTCAAGCATATGCCCAAAACTCATACAAGGAAGCTTCAAATGAAAAACTTCACAACATAAAAGTTGCTCCAAATGACATTTTGAGTCTAGAAAAGTGGTCATGGGAGTTGGCAAATGCTCATAACCCAAGATTGCAAATTTGGTCAATTAAAAGGTGAATTTAATGAATAAAAGTGACCTAAAAATGAGATTTTGCAATACATGTCCAAATGGGATGAAATTATAGGTCATTTTGATTGAAAACAATGTTTTGAGACCATTGGAAATAGTGGATTTTTGAGTTTAGTTCAAAGTTTGAGAGATATCATGGCTTGCTTATGATTAAAGTGACATAAGCCAAATCACAAGGGATTTGTGTACAAGGAGTTTCTAGCAATTTCTAGATGTTTCCATGAGCATCTATATAAACCCTAGAGCTGATCCATGAAGGGGTTGCACTTCATTTTGATCCAAAACACCAAGTTTCATTCCATTTTGCATTTTTGCAAATTCATTCAAACCCTCCCAATTCTTCATCATTCTGCAAGATTATTGATCCTATCATACTCCATGATCATCATTGACCAAATTCCAAGCAAGATCCAAGTGTATTTAGGCAAGAATCATGTGTTGCAAGTTCATCCTTCAAATTGCAAAAGGAGGTGGTTACAAGAATCCAAGGCATCTGAGCAAGAACAAGCGCATACAGAACCAAGATCCATAGCCATTGATCAAGTCCTAAGCATTGCTAGCTGTGAATCCAAGGATTTCTCCATCTGTTTTCAGATTTTTACCAGGTTGGTGTTTCCTTCGAATTAGCTTAAAATAGATAGCATGATGTAGAATTATTAGGTTAGAACTGTTAGGAATAAGTAGATGATCAATTTCAGTGAGTTTGAGAGCATTTCATGGAGTTTACCATTGGAGCACAAATTCTGTTGAGACCTAGAACTTGATGATTAGGTTGTTAGAATCTTGAATTGTTAATGATTATTGATCAGTGCAAGGCCATGAAGAGTTTAGTATACTTAAATCATGGATTGGTGATGATGAAAATCCTGAGTAATTTTGAGGCAGTGATCGTGTTTCACGTAAGAATGGATATCAATTGAAGCCAATGCTATAGATGGATTCAGTGACGAATTTAGAGTGGTTTTGCTTTTTACACTTTTGAGTTTGATGAAGAATTGAGCATGCACGAATTGATGGAAGATGGTGATGAAGCTCGAGTTCCATGGCTGTTTTCATACAAACCCTAGACTAGAGGAAGACGAAGCTCCACAAGCGTTGGATGAGCAAGACTTGGTTGACTGAAATTTGATCTCACGGCTTAGATTCAAAGTTGAAAACGAGAGGGAATCAGAGAACGTGAAACGCACCATTTCACTTAAGTTCTCAGATTGGGCTTAAGTTGAACTTGCTCCTCGCACCCCCATATCAAGGCCCATAGCATTTTGAACTACTTTTTCATGCTATTTACACCGCTCGCGTTCTAATTTTCTTTTGATTTTCTGACCTGATTTTTGTTTGGAACTGGGCCCAGGCGCGCCTGCTATGCGCACCCCCAGTCTGGGCCCATCATCCATTTTTCAACTTAAATAATTACTAACTGCACCCCATGCATCATTTCTTTTATTAATTTTCCTCCAATTTTTTTTTAAACTTTGAAAATTCCTAACAAATTGAAAATTCCACATTTTTGAGTGGTTGTTTTTGCAGCTTTTTCTTATTTCTGTTAAGAAAATTGTCATGTAATAAAATTAGCATTTCATTTTATTTTTGCATTTTTAGTATATTTTTCTTTTAAATGGGTTTTAAGTGATGTTTAGTTTAATACTTGATCTTGTTGATTTTAGTTTAGCTAGATCCTTTTATATTTTGGACCCATTCTTTTTAGAGTACTTCACTTAGGACTTCAAATTTCATATGAGATTTAATTCATGATTTTAGGACTAAATTTTAGATGGTTTGTTTAGGTGTGATTAGGGGAATCAAAATTAGGGTTTAGGTGTGACATAGGTGTGATAAATCATTTCTTTTAGGAGTTGTAGTTTGAATTTTGGGGTATGGGACTATAGGGGTATTATGGGTAAATAATAGATCCCTTAGAAAATATTAGGCTTCCCCTATTCTACTATTACTATTAGTATATTTCCTGTTATTGATTGATTGTGTGGTGTGCCCTCTCTAGGGTTATTTGTTTGACTGTGTGGGGTATTGGGCCTGCTTGGGGTTTGGGTTTGAGCTGAAGACTGTGCTGATGAAGCCCATTGAAGGTTAAGAGAATGAAGACCAATTTCCAGAGTTGATGAAGAGTATCTTGCTGGTAGTTGTTGAAGGTTATAGGATCTAGGAGCTAGATAGAGCTCTAGAATAGAAACTTGATTTACAAACATGGAAGGTCTTGTTTGCCTCCATTCTTTCTCTATGATTCAAAGTCTCTTTTAAATATCCACCTCCTTCCTTTGGAAGGATTAGTGAATGTATTTAAAAGATAGAACTTTTGAGAGAAAACTGTCAGTATCATGTTAACAGTCAGTAGGCCACCCTTGGTAGGCAACTGACTGCTTAACATCCAATTCATCTTGTTGACTGATACTCATCTTGGAGAGTGAGACTTGAAGAAAAGCCAGTGAAAGATTGAAGACAGAGACCTTGCTTGAAGGCTTGAAGATGAATACTGATGCTTGCTTGAAGCCTGTAGATGGTTGAAGATGACTTGAAGACAGATGTTGATGAAGATTGCTGCTGTTTATAATTTTTGATGTATTGTTTGAATTTCCCTGACTGTATTGCTTGCTAATTGACCTGTTAGGTTGAAAGTGAATTTTATTCACTTTTGCCTGTTGTTTTCTAGGTTCGAGGTTGAGTGGGACTCCCTTGCCTCGCTTGTATTGCTGCATTCATGCATTTTACTGCTTTATTGTATATATGCTATTGTTTCTGTTTCCGTTTATCCCTTAGGATCTCTGTTTCTCTCTGCGCAAGAGAGGAGCATGATAGACATTAGGTCTTAACCCATGCATGATAACATTAGATTAGTTTGATTCCCTTGTCAACCATAGGTTAGAGTTCTGCCTCTTCTTTCTCAAAACAAACAAAAAAACACAATAAATATTTCAAACACCATAAAAGACATTTCTTCCGTAAAAGAATGTGAACTCATCAAAACGTCATTTTTGTCCGCTTGGACCAGTAATCAGAAAACCCTTTTTTAGAAGGAGATAAAAACAATCCAGACAGACTTGTGTCGTACGTGGCCCGAACTACGTTTGCTCTGATCTTTCATGATGTATGAAAGTACGTAGGCATAGGATGCGATATCCTAGCGAGCAACCTTCCCCTCCTTTCCCGTAGGTAGGCGAACTACGTTGACTCTGATTTCTCGTTCCAGACGGGAATACGTAGGCATAAAGTGCGACACTTTGCCGAGTCATTTTATTTTCTTTTAAACCCTTAACCATTAGTTTAGATAGAAATAACAATCCGTACCAGAAAACAAGCGTGGATCCCATCGAGTACGACGGACGTGAGGGGTGCTAATACCTTCCCCTTGCGTAACCGACTCCCGAATCCAGGTTTTGGTTGCGATGACCATTCCTTTCCCCGTTTTGCGGTAGGTTTACCTCGAGCGTTTCCTTTCCCTCCGTTGGGATAAATAACGCGCGGTGGCGACTCTTCTGTTCAGCCGGCGCCGATTTTCGCGGTAGCGACAGCTGGCGACTCTACTGGGGATCCAACGTCCCCTGGCTGCTAAGGACTGCGATAGTTCCTTATGCATTTGGGATCCAACGTCCCTTAAGCGAGTCAATCCTAGCGCTTATTTTCCCGTCGAGGATTTTGTATGGATTTACTTTTTCTGTCATTTACCTCCAGCATTATATTATTGTTATTATTGCCGTATTGGGGCTGTGACGGGTGATTCTATGATTGAGAGGTAAGCCGGACCTGGGCTTGAGTGTACTTAGAATTAGAGTAGAAAGTAGTGGGCGCGTGCCGGCTTTGCTTGCATTAGTGTCCCAAAAAATCTACACTCGGACGAGGTTCTTCTGGTTGACTTCTTTTTCTACCCTTTGGGTCGAAGGGGTTGTTGGTTAGTTGGATTGTCGACTCCGGGAACCGATCATTTGGAAGTTGGCTAAGTGAGGCCTCTTCAGGATTTGATGATGCCACTCCTTCTGGGAATCGTATCATCAACCCTGAAAGTCTGTGACGCCGACGACCGCATAGGATGCCATACCATTGTCAGTTACTAGGACGCCTACCTGTGAGAGGGTTTGGGGTTATGCAGGTAACTAGACCTTCAGATACCGGTTTGTTTCTTGATCTGAGATTCTGGGTATTTAGGGACAGTTGTGAGGTCTATCAGAGACCAGTTGGAGTTATGATATGGGGTCTGTCAGAGACCAGTCAGAGTTATGTTATGGGGTCTATCAGAGACCACTGTTGGAGCTTTGTATTGGGTTTGTCTAAGACCAGGGTTTGAGGAATTCTGGAGGGTCTATTTGAGACTTTTGATATGGTTCAGGCTTCTCAGCCATGGCATTTGGTCCCTGTTGCATTTATTTGCATTGCATTGCTCGCATAACCATTATCATTGCATCCCATTAACGTGTGTCTGTGCTGCAGGTGCATTTGCATATTCCATGATTCTAGTGCCCGGACTTCTGCTTATTGATCATGGCTGGTTTGAGAAAGACAGTCGCGTACAAGTTACCTACACCTGACATTACTCCCTTACTTGGTCTGATGTCCCTTGCTGATGAGGAGGTTAGGATAAGTTTCAGGATGAGTCATGGAAGATTGTTGAGATTGGTCTGCAAGCCAACTGCTGTTGAGATGAATGGGCTGTACACCTTGATGCAATTCTATGACCCTGCATTGAGATGTTTCACGTTTGCTGACTTTTTGGGGCCTACCATGGAGGAATACGCAGAGTTTATCGAGCTGCCGGTACAAAATAAGGTTCCCTTCATCCATCGTGACGCTAAGCCCCAGCTGGAGGACTTAGCTAAGGCCTTGCACGTGAACGCTTCTGAACTATTAGTGACTTCTTGGCTTGGGGTTCCAGGTTTCTCCCTTAATTTTCTGGTTGGCAAAGCTCAAGAGTACGCCAAGAGCGGATGCTGGATAGTCTTCAATGCTATTTTGGCTCTATGCATCTACGGAATAGTGCTGTTTCCCAACTTACCCAATTTTGTGGACTTGGATGCTTTCCATCTGTTTGCTGCCGGCAACCCGGTACCCACTTTGATTGGAGATCTCTATCATTCATTGCACTACAAAAATGAAAACAGAAGAGGAAAGACTGTTTACTGTTGTGCGCCGCTGTTGAACATGTGGTTTAAGAGCCATCTCCCCCTGAAGGGACCTTTTGTAGATAATGCAACTACAACTGATTGGCCAGAGCGCCTGATGAGACTATCTTCTGAAGACATTGAGTGGTTTGACCGAGACTTGTTGGGGTCTGAGCTTATTTTCAGTTGTTCGGGGTATCCTAATGTTCCTTTGATAGGAAGAAAAGGGTGTATCAATTATAACCCATCTCTGTTCGTTCGCCAGTTTGGATACGCGTTGAAGAACCCACCTAAGGAGGAAGAAGTACAGGAATCTCTGTACTTCACCGGTGACTTGAATGGAGAGTTACTAGCCAAGCTTCAGCACGCCTGGATGCGTATCAACAGAATAGGGAAACCACTGTTGGGGAAGAATGATTGTCAGGCTTATGTACCATACAAAGTTTGGATCCAAGAAAGGGCAAAACAGTTACTGATGCCATTTCCCGCTGCACCAGTCCCTGTGCACATTCCGGCAGAGGAACCAACCACCGTTACTATGAAGGTCTACGAGCGAGTTGTGAAAGAAAAAGAAGCCTTGATGAAGATCAATGAAGGGTTAGAAAAGGAACTGGCTCAGATGCGTAGTGAGAAGAACAAGGTTGTGCATTCTTTCCAACAGCAGATCGAGTTAGTAAACAGGCTAGGTGCTGAACTGACCAAAGAGAAAAAGAAGCGGGAACGCCTGGGGAAAGAATTCAGAAGCTCTCATGACATGTTGGAGTCCAAAAAGAAAGCACTCGATGCCGCCCACCGGGAAATCTCTTCTTGTAACAAGACGTGGAATGCTACGCTAACCAACAACAAAAAGAGGGAAGACAAATTGAAGCAGCAAATTTCTGAACTCGAAGAACAGTTGAGGGCTAGCACTAAGAAGTATGAAGAAGAGGTAATGGCCAGATATAGTCTCCAGAACACGTTGAACAAGGCCATCGAAGGCAAGAAAGAAGCTGTGTCTCAGAAGCGGAAGCTAGAGGATCGCTTCGGAGAAGGGGCATGGGAGGAATCTGCTGGTGATTTGCGACGTGTTCTCAAGCGAAGAGATCTACTTGTTGAGGGTCTGCTTACCCGACCAAGTCATCCAGAGACTAAGAAGTTATTAGAGGAGTACCAGGCCTATGGGAGTACTTGACCATTTCATATATTAGTGTGTATGCTTTATTTGCATTTGTGCTGACCATCACCAGGATTGTTGGTCGAGGTCATGCCTTCTTATTGTACACTCATTGATATGGTATTCTTGGCTTAATGGATTTCTCTACAGTATATGAGGTGTTTTCTATGATTCGGCTCCGAACTTCGTATTGCTGTCACTGTCACCACACTGGCACATTCGCACTAGAATCGGGGAATGATACGCCCTAATGCACAGACACATATTGCATTGCATTCACATTCATATTGCATTACAGGTGATTATTGAACTATATCTCATTTCTTGCACTGTACCAGGTCTTTTCAGGATTGAAAGTCAGCGCCCGCACCGATATTCCACTCGTACCAACTGCCGAAGAATTATGGATCAGATGCAGAATGAAATGCAGGACATGCGTGAGAAGCTGGCGCTATTCATGCAGACAATGGAGACCATTGCGAAAGGCCAGGAGAATTTGCAAGCTTTTGTGCAACCTTTGTTGGTAAGAAATGTTGGGCACGGAAATGAAGACCATCATTCTGGGCGAGTTGATACTATTCACGGGGATGGTATCCCCACACCGGTAGCTCCACCTGTGGTAAACATACCTGCTGTCAATGTGAACAACGGCGCTGCCGCCGGGAACGGTAACGTTGGAATCGGTAACGAGACTGTCATCAACAACGTTGGGTTCGGAGATGTCAACGTGGGTGATAATATGGGAGGTAATGGCTTCGGTAATAATGGATTCGGCTTTAATGACCAGGGGTTTGATCATGCTGGGAAGTACGGCTTCAACGCTCAGGGCTTCGGACAGGACGGATTTGGTATGACTAATCAGGGTTATGGCGGATTCAGAAATGGAAATGGCGCGGGGTTGATGGCTTTTGGACCTGCAGGAGTCGCTCCGGGATATGGTAACAGGGGGCGAGGCCCTGTAGTGAATCAGACTAGAGTTGGCCGTAACAACGGGTACGATGGATACGGAACCGGGAACGGTAATTGGCTAGAAGACCAGCAAGAGGATGCTTTCTCCGGTGGAGGTTTCGAAGGTCCTATGGATGACTCTCAGAGAATCAAGATGCTCGAGGAGCAGATGAAGGGGGTCGTGAATCAAAGCGCTGTTGGCTTAGATATGACCACAATGGGTCTGGTGCCTGGCCTGAGGGTACCAATAAAATTCAAAGCTCCCACATTCGACAAATATAAGGGGGACACCTGTCCAAAGGTGCATGTGCGGTCATACTACCGAAGGATGTCGGCGTATTCAAACGATGAGAGGATGCTGATGCATTTCTTTCAAGATAGCTTGTCTGGTCCTTCCCTCGAATGGTATATGGGGTTGGAACCAACACAGATAAAGACATGGAAGCAGCTGGCTGAAGCATTTGTGGCTCACTATAAGTACAACAATGACTTGGCACCCAACCGGGTCCAATTGCAGGGGTTGTCCCAGAAGAAGGGCGAGAGCTTCAAAGAATATGCGCAGAGATGGCGCAACATGGCTGCCCGAGTTCATCCTCCTTTAGAGGACAAAGAAATGAATGATATGTTCATAGGAACATTTACCGGTATGTTTTATGACAAGTTGTTTCATACTTCTTTGGGCAGTTTCTCAGACTTAATCCTGATGGGAGAGAAGATTGAAAGCAACATTAAACAGGGAAGATTCCAAGCTGAGGAATCCACTGCAGCTGGCAGTAACAGAAGGGCTTTCGGTGGGCGTTGTCAAGGTGATGCAAGTGCAGTGTTTGGGGGCCGAGGCCGAGGCCGGGGCAGAGGTCGAAACCAGTACAATCAGCCGCAGCAGGTGGCAAGTGTTACTATTCCATTTCAGCAACAACCAATACAACAACAACAACAGCAACAGTAGCCACAACAGGGGGCATATCCTGCCCAGCGCAGAGTCCAGGGGGGCAGACCAAGGAGGGTGTTTGAAACGCCTCCTTCAACGTATGCAGAATTGCTACAGACGTTACTGGGTTTGAACTTGGTGGAAAAGAGAACTATGTCGCCAGTAACGGGCACTCCTCCGTACGGCTTTGACGCAAGCAAGCACTGTGAATTCCACTCCGGGGCTCCGGGCCATGATGTAGAGAGTTGCCACGCGTTCAAGCATGTGGTGCAGGATCTATTGGATAGTAAGGCTATCAATTTTGGACAGGCAGGTCCGAACATAGTGCAAAAGCCCATGCCCAATCATGGGGCAAATGCCGTTTTAACTGAGGAGAGTTTGAACTTGATTATGAATGTTGACGACCTAAAGACACCGTTGTGCGAGATAAAGAGCAGGTTATTGCAAGGTGGTGTGTATCCAGGCTGCGACGAGTATTGTTTAGAGTGTTGGACCCAAGCTGGGGGTTGTGATGAATTGAAGAAGGGTATTCAGACCTTAATAGATGGAGGCACATTGCAATTCGACCGAACGGCAGTTGAAGAACCTGCAGAGGTATTAGCAGACAAGCAAAGTGATGTAGCTACTGTGACGATTCCCCGAAAAACGATAACTATAACGGCGCCGGCCAAGCGACCGCCGATCACTATCACCAAGGCAGGACCAATCCCTTATGAGAGCACTAAGGCAGTCCCCTGGACCTATGGGTTGGAAGTATATTGTGATGGGGTGAAAATTGATGTTAATAAACAGCCAGTTGAGGTTGTAGACAACGTCGTCGGTACCGGAGGTATGACAAGAAGTGGGAGAATTTTCATATCGCCTGAGGTAGAGGCTGAGCGACTGGCGAAAGGAAAAGGAAAGATGAATGAGACTGTCCCTGTGCAGAGGAACGAAAAAGAAACGTCATCGAAGGATGTGGAAGAGTTCATGCGTCTTATTCGTAAGAGCGATTATAAGATTGTTGAGCACCTTCAACAGACACCGTCAAAGATATCCATACTGTCGTTGCTATTGTGTTCCGAAGCTCATAGAAATGCATTGTTGAAAGTTCTGGATACTTCCTTCGTACCCCAAGATGTTTCCGTGAATCAGCTGGAGGGGGTGTTGGCGCATGTGAATGCAGGCCATAGCTTGGGATTTACAGACTTTGATTTGACCCCGAAGGGGAGAGAGCATAACATGGCGTTGCACGTCTCAGTTGAGTGTAGAGGATCAGTCATGTCTCATGTACTGGTAGATACCTGATCGTCCTTAAACGTGCTGCCCAAGAAAGCGAAGATGAAACTGGATGTCAGAGGAATCCTTTGTACGCCTAGTGACTTGGTGGTCAGGGCATTTGATGGTACACGAAGAACAGTCTTTGGATCCATAACGTTACCTCTACAGGTGGGACCGGAGGTTTTCGCAACTGAATTTTATATTATGGACATCCAGCCAGCATACAACTGCCTTCTCGGACGACCTTGGATCCATGGTGCTGGAGCGGTCACATCTACCTTGCACCAAAAGCTGAAATACATGGTAGGGGATAGTGTGGTCACAGTCTGTGGAGAAGAAGATATATTGGTTAGCCATCTGTCATCATTCAAGTACATAGAAGTCGACGGCGAGATTCATGAAACACCCTGTCAAGCCTTTGAAGGGTTGCGCATCCAAGACAAAGTTCCAGGGCCGAGTAAAGCGTCAGAGGTGGCAGTCTCGTCATACAAGGAGGCTCAGGCTCTAGTGAAGACTGGTGAGACAAAAGGCTGGGGCAAGGTTCTGGATATTCCCGTGAAGATGGACCGATTTGGGCTGGGATATCAACCGTCGTCATCAACGCCTGCTGCTGGGGCACCCCGTTTCAGAGGACCGATAACCATCACCGCTAGTGGAGTGTGTCACGAGGCCGTCAACGCTGTTTCAGATTCCGAAGAAGGAGACAGTGACTGCGACATGGACGCCTGGATTCAGCCGAGCGTGCCAGGACAAGGATTATGCAATTGGTCTATTCAGGAGATTGTTCTTGTGACTCACAAACAGTAATACTTTGTTTTCTTAATTGTTGAACAATCTGGTGTCTTACCCGGGGCATCATGATTTTGCTTTGAGTCGTGCTGTTATGTACATTGCGTTGTTTAATCATTAAATAAAAGGCGTTTTTTTCATGTACAAATATTGCGCTCTCTATTTTTCATGTTTTGTGTTTTACAATAAAATGGCAACATGGTTATTCGCTTTATACGCTTTTTGAAGCATTTAACCATTCCTTTTGCAGGATAACATTTTCAGATGACATCAGTGAACCGCCTATGACTCGTCTCGACTTTGAGCACCCGGTATTTCAGGCCGAAGAAGAGGTTGTTGAAGATGGCGACGTTCCCGAAGAATTGTCTTGGTTGGTAAAGCAAGAAGAACGTGTCATTCTGCCTCATGAGGAGTGTTGCGGTGGAAATAGGATCACAAACTATTAATGAGTTTGAACCGCAATTCAATTCACAACCGCTCTTTGATTTATCCGAAGGAAAATGTCAAAAGAGGAAAAACCTATTTTGCATCGTAAACACAATGCGGGGAGAGATCTAGGGTTCGGGGGTTGGTTAAATTTAGGGAAGGTATTAGCACCCTAAACTTCTGTAGTACTCTACAGGAACCTTTTGTTCAGATGTTTACTATTTGCTTTATTTATTTGCTTAAGGTATATGTACAAAGGGATTAAAAGTGAGAAAAAAGACCTAAGGGGTTAATTCTAAGTTTACTCGGCAAGACATCGTATCTTGTGCCTACGTATCCTTACGGGAGTGGAATCAGAGTAATCGTAGTTCCCCTCAAAAGGGAGGTTAGAGACTTCTTGACTGTGGTCAAGGTCTCAAGGGGAATAAACATGTCTTAAGGACACGCTTACGCGGAGTGTAGAAACTCCAAATCTCTACGTTGAATTGTTAAGTTGTAATTAGGGTTAAATTAGGTTAGGGATTCCGCGGCGGGAAACCCTAAAATGAGCGCGGAGACTCTTTGACCTAATGCTAGGGGTAAAATTGTAATTTTGCCTGTGGCGAGGCATTTGTGAAAATTAGGGTTTGTGAGGTGTAGTTTTGAGGTTTTGAGGTTGAGGACTATTGACACGGCGGTCAAACGGCTAGACCTAATTCCTTCGGAGGAGTGTAGTGTGACTGGAATATTGATAAATGTGTGAGATAAATGAATTGTAAACAGGGAATAAAACAGGAGTTAAAGCCATGCAAACAGAAATTTAAAGGCAGAAATTTAAAGCGCGATTATTAGATTCGCGAGGTTACATATGAGGAACAGTTACAATATGATAATGAACTTTGAGTGAGAAAATAAGATGACATAAGTAATAGTAAACGTAATGAGCTGCAAAATGAACAAATGATGTTAGTGGGCAGAGTTAAGCGGCAGTCAAATGAGTTACGAGAAGATGCAAATTTGAGATTTTATTATTGTTTTATTTAAAAAATCTTAAATAATTTAATGTTAGCTTGCAAAAAAAGTTTAATTTAAAAATGTTTTACTCTAAAAAAAAGTTTTATTTTTTTATATCTTTAAGAAAAGTTTTTTCTGATTTTGTTTAAAAAAAGATTTTTATTTATTTTTATTATTTACATAAAATGTTTTTTTTATTTATTTATTTTAAAAACAATTTTGAATTATAAAATAAAATGTTAAGAAACAATTTTAAAAACATAAAAAAAAATAGCAAAATAAAAAATAAAGAAAAAATAAATAAAGGGGAGGGGGTTGGGCCGGTCATCACACCCGGACCCAACCCGGTTGATGGTTAAACAAAAGAAAACATTTAGGGTTCTGGGAACCCTAATGTTTCGCGGCGCCGTTTACATCTTCTTCTCCTCTCTCGTCTTTCCTCTTCCTCGCGACTCCCTCGATGCTCTTCACTCTCCTCCATAGCCTGAAATCAAACACAAATAGGGTGAGGAAAATATCTCATAGCTCACTTTTATGGTGAAACGGCCGGTGATGAGGGTTTCCTCTGAGGCTTGGAGTTGATTGCCCGCCGTTTAAACGGCGAAGGTGATCTCCTCCTCCGGTGTTTCGCGGATGATATTGATCGTTCAGTGATGTTTGTTGTCGCCTATGGTTCGCTCACGATCTTCCTTCGTTAGCGTTTGCTTGCGATTTCCGTTAGGGTTTCGCTCTCTCTCTCGCGGTTACCAGTTAGGGTTTGTACGCGATTCCCCCTCTATCAGGTTGTATCTTCCCTTTTATATATACTCTGATTTATCTTTTGGGCCTTGGATGTTGGATTTGCGTTACCTTTCTGAGATTGAATTTGATGATTCGATTTGATTTGATTTTGTTTGGGTTTTTTAGATTGAGTTCCAATGGGATGTTTTCTGATACGATTTGGATCTTGTTTCTTCTCTCAGAACCTGATTGGGGTTTCCAGCTGATATGATTTTTCTGATTCAAAACTTTCCATTTTTGGGGTTTCTTGATTGACCCTATTTCGGACATGGATTCGCTTGGATTTTATCTGATTTGTTTCGATTTCGAACTGATTTGTATTATCATTGATGCAGTTCGGGTTTTCGTTGGATATCTGCTACATTAACTTTTCCTCTTATTCTTTCAGGACTGATACTTCAGCTTCGGTTGCGTCAAACACCGGGAAAGGTATACGACGATGATGTTCATCTGAGCCGTGACAACTGATACTCTTTGATGACGCTGCGATTGCCTATGATGATATTCGCTTGTGGTTTATCATTTGTTGCAATTTCTGGCTTTTTGCACTTGTTTGATCTCAGAGCTGCTGCTAGCATTGTAGCTTATATGCTTTGATCTTGAACCAGTTTTGATGGCCTGATATTCAGACTGTTGTTGCTCTGACGAGCCAACCCCTTTGGTGCTGTTTGCATTTCTGTTGGATTTTCCCTGTCTGTTTCTGCTTTTTCGAACATGAAGCTTGATTTTCCTGTGATGTTTATGAATTCTTTTGAGGCAATTTTGCTTAGTTTCGATATTCAGTTTGGTGTTATTGGTGTGTGGTTCTTTTCAGAATACAAACTCGGTTTCTTTGAACTGATATCCCTTTCTTTTCGTTGTTTCAGGGCTGGGGCGTTTGGATTCACAAACTGATTATGCTGCTGGCTGTTGTTGTCCGATGACAGGGGCTGCGAGTTTGGGGCGGTGATGTTCACCTGAGCCCTCTATGCCTGGTGCTCTGTTTCTGATGTGCTTTGCACATTCGGGACCCAACCTAAACATGATATATCGCTGCGATTTCTTGAACTCATCTTTGTTCCTTTTCTGGTATAGTTTCGCTATGATTTTGTGCTGGTGCTCACTTATGTGTTGCTTGCCATTGAAACTGGTTTGAATGGGGACTTGCCTTTAACTGATGCTGCTGAACCTTTTGATACTTTGTCCTACGTCATTTTGACGCAGCTTGTTGTGTGTCTCATTTTTCTGTTCTTGATTTTTATGACCTCACCTACATGGTTCAGAACTGATACTGCTCATGAATTGTTTAGGTTTTGAGTTCCAAATTCTGAATCTGATATCGATGCGTTTGTGGCTTTTCAGGTGTTGGAAATTTCGGAAACAAAGCGACTCAGACCTGCCGGCATCCGGGTCTGAGTCCAAACTTGCCTATGTTGCCTTATTCTCGTGTCAGTTTGGAAATCCCATCGCGGCAAAACGAATCAGTCCCGCTTCTTTTATTACTTCTATCTCTCGGATGTCCCGTACCGATAAGAACAGGTGTTACCTGATCTGACGCCTACGGCGCGGATCGGTAACGGGGGGTAGGACGCAGCTTCGGTTGTGCCACTCCCGGCACTCGATGATGACATTGTTCTGAGAGTGTCAAAAACAACTCCTAACCTTTTTCTATACTGTTTGTTTTGTTTTGATGTGCAGGTGAATTGGAGATTCTGCGGAGAAGTTCAAGGACATCATGAAGACACTTAGAAGTTCTAGGACTTAGGATTTAGAACTTTTAGGATTAATGTAATTCCTTGTAACAGTATTTCTAAAATGTGAAGCAATCTCCATTTCTTGTATGATGAGATCTTTATGAAATAAAATTCCCAAAACTTGAATCTATTTATATTTTGTTCTTAGTTAAAAAAATTATAGACATTTGTGAATAAATCCACAAATATTTAAATTCATTAACATAGTCATAAAACATAAACACTCCCAAATGATATTCTTATTTGTGCACTTGTCTCGTCATCTGATTAAAATCCAATTTAAATGCTAACCAGCCATTTCATAACCGAACACGGATGTGCACCGTAATCACAGCAGTTTCAGCATCAACAATAACACTACTCGTAACTAAATTCCACTGACCAAATGCCAAGAGCCACAATCCAATAACACCCAATCACGACTGTGCCTTAATAACAGAAACGGAAACGCTTTGGAAATAAACCATGAGCGATGGATTAGGTCTTAAATCCAGTTGTGCTCGACAAGTTTTAATACCGACCACATCAAATTGGCACCTTGATATAATCAGACCTAGTGATAGGTAAATGCCTCAAAAATAGTGTATCAAACGCCTCAGAACTTAATAACAGCCCGTTTTTAAGGAATTAGCAGAATTTGCGTCAAATGACCAAAATACCCCTGGAACCAAATCTGCAAAACAAAACACCTCCATAACTTGTTAGTGGTTAGCAAATGTACATATGAGATGATATGCGAAATGACTGACTAAATATAAGGGTAAAATTTGGGGTATTACAGTTGCCCCTATTTAAATAGCTACACCGGACGATTTGAGTGACAGAGACTCGAGGAATCGTGGTGGAGAGATTTAAATATAGATAACCGAAAATTTTGCCCTTATATGCGACGATATGCAATGCTATTGGACAAAGCGAGGACCGCTTAATGCAGATGATGCCATGAATATGATATGATACGTATGCTGGAATGATGAATGCGAAAATGATGACAAACGCTACGAGAAGAACACACTGGGGAAAACGACGCGCTGAGACACAGTACAACACTGGGGGATTCTAAAATGATGGTCAACTGGTACGAACACGACCAATTGTCACTTTGGGAACGAGATTCTCAAATGGAGATGACTCCTATGAGACGGCCTCCACTGGGGAATCTAAAAGATAAAACTGGATCACGTACGATTGCAAGATCGATTACAGAATGCTGGAGCATTGAGCAAAGAATAACATCCAAGCTTCTGTAAACTATCCCTCGTGACAGGATCAAACGGACTTTTCGGAACTCCGTAACAAATATATAGGGTAAAGACCGGCTGTATGCCAAAATAAATGGACTTTGATGGGAAATGCCCTGATAAGCTTCTCGCGGGAGAACTGTCACTTATCGTTGGAAGGGACTTATATGCCAAAATGGATAATCACTCAAATAAAGAGGCTGCTGCTTATCTGATAAATAAATCTTCTCGCATTTAAGGTCGGCGCCTGGAATACGATTCTGATTCTTTTCTTACTGAAGGATAAATAAACTTCTTCATGTTTCAAGATCGTGCTCTCCTGAACATGAAAAGGGTAAACTGAACTTCCTCATACTTCAGAATCGTGCTCTCCTGAATATGATTCGGCTTTTTCGGGTAAATGAAATTCTTCATACTTCAGAATCGTGCTCTCCTGAATATGAAAAGGGTTATTTGAACTTCCTCATAACTCAGAATCTTGCTCTCCTGAATATGAAAAGGGTTATTTGAACTTCCTCATAACTCAGAATCGTGCTCTCCTGAATATGATTCGGCTCTTGAAATTTCTTCATACTTCAGAATCGTGCTCTCCTGAATATGAAAAGGCTAACTGAACTTCCTCATATTTCAGAATCGTGCTCTCCTGAATATGAAAAGGGCTAATTGAACTTCCTCATATTTCAGAATCGTGCTCTCCTGAATATGATTCGGCTTTTTCTTGTAAATGAAATTCTTCATACTTCAGAATCGTGCTCTCCTGAATATGAAAAGGGTGAACTGAACTTCCTCATACTTCAGAATCGTGCTCTCCTGAATATGATTCCGCTCCTTCTTTTACTAAAGGGTAAATGAACTTCTTCATAATTCAGAATCGTGCTCTCCTGAATATGCTTCCGCTCAAACCTCCCCGTACTTCAAGATCGTGCTCTCCTGAATACGATTTGGTTCAAAACCCCCCACACTTCCAGACGACAGGTAAATGGAAGCCCAACTGCTCCATGGAGATGGCCATTTGCTGCGAGTCATAACGAAGATAGGATCGGCTTCTTAGGTGAGAAATGTTGTATATCGATGCTGTAAGATGTAAAGTGTTGTACCGATGTTGTAACACGTAGGATTGTAAAGTGTTGTACCGATGTTGTAACATGTAGGATTGTAAAGTGTTGTACTGATAGATTTTCCAGGCGTGAACTGGCGTGTATCTGTAAATGATTGTAGTTGAAGATAGTGCAAAATAAATGCACGTCCGGGTACAGTGATAAACTTCTCGAGCGAAAACAGTCGCGTATCTGTCATGGTATGGTGAAAATCTTTAGATGGTGCAAAATAAATGCACGTTCGGTTGGGATTGACGACCGACAAGACTGAGATTCAATCTAGGATTGAGCTAGAAAGAAGACTGGTAATCAAGACTCCATCGAGGGAATGAACTCGAAGGGTAAATATCTTATCCTGGCGAGGAAAGATAGCTGAAATAACCGTCATCCACGAGGATCGAGCTCTGTGGGGAAACTGGAAACACCTATGTATTTTATGCTTAGGGCTGACAATCTATTTGGAGAGAATGGACCAACCCAGTTACTCGGCGGTAACAACCAATGATGGTGAAACACAATGAACCTGTGAATGCTAACGCATATGTCACTGCATATGTTAATGTGAACGTATGTTAATGTCTATGTATGTAAATATGCAAGATGTTATGAAATGAGTATGTAATGAGTATGTAATGAATATGTAATGAATATGTAATGAGTATGTAATGAAATAGGCATGTGATGCTTATGCCTTTGCGTATGCTGACGAAACTGACTAGAGACAGGACGAGAGATGAAATAAACATCTCGACGGAGATACCCTGCGTTCTCTGCAACCAATACGTCAATCATGGGAGGGAATGGTAGGAATGGTCGAACCAAATCTGGTTTCAAAATTCTGAATTCTCTGGGGAGAAAGTAAATTGCTTAGGTGCACAGTATCACATCTTCTCATGGGGAGAGGAAAACCTGAAGGACACTTTCGAGTTACCCAAGAAAAGGTTGTCAGCTTATAGTCTCGCTGGGGACTGTGTTAGAGCAATGATTTGAAAGTGTTTCTGCAATAATAATATTTTTGGGGAGTGAAGAGATCCTTCCGAAATTTCCACTAGTCAAAGTAATTTATTATATTTCAAATTTATTTTTTTTGAAGAACAAATTTTGAAAAGTCTACAATGCACCTTTCATTTTCAAATTTTAAGAATAAACGCATTTTGCATAACAATAGAAAACAAAGAGCCATGCACCAAGGAATGTAAGTAACAAAATGGTATCTTTTATTAAAGGGTGGCAGCTTGCTGAAGGCATAGCTCCACAGATGATTATGTTTTGAAATTGGCAACATGGGAAAAGGTTACACTGAATCCAATGACCCCTACTGACACTAATAACTAAGACTAATCCAGAATCTTGCTTTGGGCAAGGATGAAAGAACCAAAACATGGCTCTCATGCGGAAAGTGTGTTCGCGATGATCAGTGTTCTCTGATGCAATGAAATGCCTTTGTCCCTAACTTTTGCCTGGACCGCCCTCTCGGGTTTTCAATCCACCGGGACGCTCCTTTTTGCCTAAGCCGCCCTTTCGGGTTTTCAACTTAGCGAGCTTTTTATTATTATTTTTTTTTTCAACCCTTACTTTTGCCTAAGTCGCCTTTTGCAGGTTTTCGACTTAGCGGGTTTTTAGGCATAATATTTTCGGACTGCATCAGAATTCACGGGGTGTGCAAGCTCTTCACCATCCATTGTCGTAAGTATCAGAGACTCTCCGGAGAAAACGGTCTTTACAACAAATGGGCCTTCATAATTGGGCATCCACTTTCCACGCATATCTTTATGCACTGGCAAGATCTTTTTGAGTACGAGCTCTCCTTGACGGAACTCACGGATACGAATCTTCTTATCAAACACTCTTTTCATCCATTTCTGATATAATTGCCCATGGCACATGGCTGTCAAGCGCTTCTCATCAATGAGATTCAACTGATCCAGTCTGTCTTGAACCCACTCGGCTTCCTCAAGTTCAGCTTCCATCAACACTCTTAAAGAAGGTATCTCTACTTCGATGGGGAGCACGACGTCCATTCCATACACTAATGAGAAAGGTGTTGCCCCTGTCGAAGTTCTCACTGAGGTTCTTGTTGCACCCTAAAATTTGCTCAACCTTATTCCTTGGATTTATGTTTCAATATCATTAGCATTTGCATATAGAGTCATGTACATAGACTAACCATCTGCATAGCATAAGCATAGCAAGTCATTCAACAGGGGACCAATCATTACTTTCATCTCTAGAGGCCTATCAAGAGGTTATTATCCTAATTCAATCTCATTCAAGTCATCAGGAAAGAATTTGAAAGCAAAGAGTTCAGCAGAGCAAGCCTTGAGTCTACCTCCTAGCTGAGGATATCTGAGGATCAACAAGAGGGTTATGAGCTGTGGATTGAAGGTATGGAGAGCATCTAGACATCTTGAGAGACTTATAAAGTCATTTGGAGAAGAAAGCAAGTTGTTGATGTGAGCACAAGAGCTACAGTTGAAGGCAGTCAACTAGGGTTTCATCTAGGTCAACCCTAGGTCAACCCTAGGTCAGTTGACTGACTTAAGAGGGCATTCAAGTCTATTGGAGAGATGTGGGGATCAATATTGGACATGGAGAATAAAGATATGGAGATATGACAAGGAGAATTCAAGAAAAATCAAGGAGAAGAGGAGTTACTAAATTAGGGTTTCTCTGTAAAATCCCCTAGTTTAGGTCAAATTTCCAAGCAAGATAAGTCAAAATGCTAGCTTCAAATGGCTTCTTGGCCAACATGAAACTTGTAGAGGATCTCAAGACCTTCAATTTGAGTGGTGGAAGACCTCAAGGAGATTTATGGAACTCAAGTTATGGTCCTTGCAAGTTACAGGTCATTTGGGGTGTCTGAACTTTTGTCTGTGAAAGTGACTTGACTTCCAAGCTAGTTTTACCCCTCAAGGAGATTTCAAATGAATTCTTGGTCAACATAAGAGTTGTTCCTCATTGTCTTAGCTTTCTAGAATGGTATGGCATGCCTTCATATGATGTGGAGAACTCAACTTATGGTCTTGACAAGCAAAGGGTATTTTGGGCATTTGTGAATTACAGGTCATTTTAACCTATACCCAAAACTCATACAAGGAGGCCTCAAATGGAAAAACTTACAACATCAAACTTGCTCCAAATGGGATTTTAAGTCTAGAAAGAAGGTCACAAGTTATTGGAGAAGCTCATAGCATGGAGTTGCATGATTGGTCAAAATATGAACTAAAAAGGCTTATAAAGTGAATAATTTCAAGTTGGAAAATGGTTTGGGAGATTTACAAGTCCAAATGGAGACTTCCAATATATGATTTTGAATGGAAAAACAATTCTAAGAACAATGGTTCACACACTTTTTTGAGTTTAGAAGGAAAAAATGAAGTTATCCATGGTTGCTTACCTTTTAAGAAACATGATCAAAATGAACCAAAGTTGGAAAGCAAGGGAATGTGCAAGATGGATCTAGAATGTTCATTTGGGGTCTATATATTCATGAAATGTGCATTGATCAAGGGTTGGCCTCATTTGCACCAAGAATTTCACAAATTTCTCACACTTTTTCATAAAAGTTTCATTGCAATTCTCACAAATTCTTCACCAAATCTTCATCATAATCAACCTTCTCATACTGATTCATCATCATATAGTATAATTCAATCAAGAACAAGGTGGTTATCATCCATTTTCGAGCACTTTTTTTCAAGAGCATCAAGATTGAAGTTGCAAGTGGATAGCATAATTCTGGCCAAATCTCATCCAAAGCTTGCATACAGAATCAAGTTCATCAAGGATTGATCAAGATCCAAGTCTCAAAAGCCTCAAATCATCAATCTCCATAGCTGTTTGCAAGATTTTGCACAAGGTAAGTTTTCATTCAAACTGCTTGATCCAGTTAGTTAGGCATGATTTTGTTAGTGTAGAATTGATCTAGGTGGTTAGGAGATTAAGTTAGATGAATTTGGAGAGATTTGGTGATGGTTAGTGACAGGTGCCATAAACTGTTAGTGTTCATATCTCTTAGATTAGTGTGTTATAATTGTGGCTTGATAGCATGTGTTGATCTCCATTAGGTGTAGTTTAGTTTAGGCTAAGTCTGGGGAAGATTGGTGATGGTCCATATCAGTGCATTTCAATGGAGGCCGAATGTTGATCCAATCGTGTTTGTTGTTGTGGTGAGTTTCAAGACGAATTGATGCCCTAAGCTTGTAGAGGGAGAGATTTGGAGCAGATTTCATGTTTATGGCATGTGGATTAGTGGCGTGTATGATGAGAACGAAGAGGTGGAATGTAGGTCGTGCATGGCTGCCATGGTGAATTGAAACCCTAAGTTTCAGGCCAATTGAAGAAGATGAAATCGTGGCCTTTCATGTTGAGTATGACCTTTGACTGTGAGAGTGATCCAATGGCTGGCATTCAATCTGATCATTTGGAGGGAAGTGGAAACTGGCCAAAACGCACCGTTTCATTAATTGAAACGGGCGGGCCTGAGTTGGTTGTTGCTAATTCCACCCCCAGCAATTAGGCCCAATGCAATTTCAACATGGATTTGATACTTTTCTCACCCCCCCTGGCGTTTCTATTTCTCTTTAGTTCTGAACTCAAGTTGGGCTTAAGCCAGAAGCGCTAATTGCACCCCTATATGTGGCCCATTCTGGATTTATAACTGGGGCGAGTTACTCTTCATACCCCCTCCCTCATTTTAATTCAATTTTAATTTTCTTAATTCATTCTAATTTTCACCAATTTTCATAAATTCATAAATAATTCATAAAAAATGCTTTTTAATCCATTCTTTTTACCACATCTCCCTTAAAATGTCTAGAATATTATAGGAAAATAAATTTTCATTTTTAGTTTTATTTCATATATTTTACATATTTTCTAAATAAATGTTATATTAAATAGATTCATTTCATGCATTATTTTTATGATTTTTGTTCTCTCACATGCTTTAATATTTTTTGATCATTCTTTTCATATTGTTTAGATGAGATGTTAAGCTTGTAGGAATATTTTAGTTCCCATTTTTAGGAGTTAATTTTAGGTGATTAATAAATGCTTGAATATCATGAACAAAACTAGGGTTTTAGGTGACAACTTAGGAAGTTCAATTTTCTCCCTTAGGACTTAGGGTTTGAATAGATTAGTTATGGGACTATAGGGGCTATGGGTAGTTATTAGATCCCTTAGAGAAAAGTTAGGATTCCCCTACTGATATTATTACTGTTTGTATATCTGTTGTTTGGTGTGGTGTGCCCTCTGGGGTTTATTGATTGTTTGTATGGGTATTGGGTTTGTCTGGGGCCCTGGGGAAGCTGAAGATTTGTGGAGATGAAGCCATTGAAGAGTCAAATGCTGAAGATCAACTGTCAGAGTTGAGGAGGAGCTTCTTGCTAGCAGTTGCTGAGGAGACTAGGGTTTAGGAGCTAGGCAGAGCTTTAGATTAGAAATCTTGTTTCTCAAACATGGATTGCCTTGTCTGCATCCATTCTTCTCTGTGATGCAGAGTCTCTCTAAGACACTCACCCCCTTCCTTTGGAAGGCTTGGTGATAGTGTCTATGAGATAGAACTCTTGAGAGAAAATGTCTCTTGTGTTAGAAGCAGTCTGTTCACCACCTTTGGTAGTCAGCTGATTGCTTAACACTCAATTCACTCTTGTGACTAATCCCTCATCCTGGAGGTTTGAGCTTGAAGAAAAGCCATTGCAGATGGAAGACTGATGATCAAAGCCCTTGCCTGAAGGTCATGAAGATGGAGATTGATGCTTGTTGAAGCCTGTAGCTGATTGGAGATTACTTGAAGTCAGTTGTTGACTCAGAGCTGCTGAAGCTGTTTGTTTTATTGCTGTATTTCATTTGTTGATGTATTGATTGGTTTTCTGAACTGTATTGTTTGCTGTTTACCCTGCTGGGTTGAAAGTGAAGCCCGTTCACTTTTGCCTATTGTTTTCTAGGTTCGAGGTTGAGTGGGACTCCCTTGCCTCGCTTGTGCTGCTGCATCCATGCATTTTACTGTTTTACTGCTTTATTATCTCTGATATTGTTTCTGTTTCTGCCTATCCCTTAGGATCTCTGTTTCTCTCTGTGCAAGAGAGGAGCATGATAGACACTAGGTCTTAACCCATGCATGATAACATTAGGATAGCTTGTTTCCCTTCGCAACCGTAGGTTAGAGTTCTGTCTCTTTCTTTCTCAAAACAAACAGAAAAACACATAAAGATTTCAAACACAATAAAAGACACTTCTTCCGTAAAAGAACGTGAACTCATCAAGACGTCATCTTTGTCCTCTTGGACTGTTAATCAGAAAAACCTTTTTCAGAAGGAATAAAATCAACCAAGACAAGCTTGTGTCGTACGTGGCCCGAACTACGTTTGCTCTGATCTTTCATGCTGTATGAAAGTACGTAGGCATAGGATGCGATATCCTAGCGAGCAACCTTCCCCTCCTTTCCCGTAGGTAGGCGAACTACGTTGACTCTGATTTCTCGTTCCAGACGGGAATACGTAGGCATAAAGTGCGATACTTTGCCGAGTCATTTCATTTTTATTTTCTTTTCTTTTTAACCCTTGACCTATAGTTTAGATAGAATAACAATCCATACCCGAAAACAAGCGTGGATCCCGTCGAGTACGACGGACGTGAGGGGTGCTAATACCTTCCCCTTGCGTAACCGACTCCCGAACCCAGGTTTTGGTTGCGATGACCATACCTTTCCCGTGTTGTGCGAGGTTTACTCTGAGCGTTTCCTTTCCCTCCCGTGGGATAAATAACGCACGGTGGCGACTCTTCTGTTCAGCCGGCGCCGATTTTCGCAGTAGCGACAGCTGGCGACTCTGCTGGGGATCCAACGTCCCCTGGCTGCTAAGGACTGCGATGGTTCTTATGCATTTGGGATCCAACGTCCCTTGAGAGAGTCAATCCTAACGCTTGTTTTCCCGTCGAGGATTTTGTATGGAGTTATTGTATATTTCTAACCTTGTATTTTCAGCTTTATATATTGTTTATTATTGCTGTATTGGGGTGTGACGGGTGTTCTGATATTGAGAGATAAGCCGGACCTGGGCTTGAGTGCACCTAGAATTAGAGTAGAAATTAGTGGGCGCCCGCTTGCTTTGCTTGCTTTGGTGTCCCATGAAATCTACACTCAGACGAGGTTCTTCTGGTTGGCCTCCTGCCCCTTCCTTTGGTTGGTGTGGGTTGCTGGTTAGTTGGATTGTCGACTCTGGGGACCGATCATTTGGAAATTGGCTGAGTGAGGCCTCTTCAGGATTTGATGATGCCACTCCTTCTGGGAATCGTATCATCAACCCTGAAAGTCTGTGACGCTGACGACCGCATAGGATGCCGTACCTTGTGCCAGTTATAGGGCCACCCACCTGTGAGGGGATTCAGGGTTATGCAGGTAACTAGACCTCCAGACTACCGGTTATTTCTTGATCAGAGATCCTGGTTATTTATGGAGAGTTATGAGGTCTGTCAGAGACCATTTGGAGATGTGTTCTGAGGTCTGTCAAAGACCAGTTGGAGAGTCATGAGGTCTGTCAGAGACCAATTATGGAGGTGATTTGAGGTCTATCAGAGACCAGTTGGAGTTATGGTTTGAGGTCTGTCAGAGACCAGTATTGGAGTTTTATTATCTGAGACCAGGGTTTGATGACTTCTGGATGGTCTATCTGAGACCTTTCTTGATTGGGTTTAGGCTATTCAGCTGCAGCTCTGGTCCCTGTTGAATGTTACTTGCATTGCATCCCTGCATATCCATTATCATTTGCATTTCACTAACGTGTGTCTGTGCTGCAGGTGCATTTGCATTTCCCTAGTTCTAGTGCCCAGACTCCTGAGTGTTTGATCATGACTAGCCTACGGAGAACGGTTGCTTACAAATTGCCTACGCCTGATATTGTTCCTTTACTGGGGTTGATCTCTCTTGCTGATGAGGGTGTTCGTAGGAGTTTCCGGATGAGCTATGGTAGATTATTGAGATTGGTGTGCAAACCTACAGAGGTAGAGTTGGATGGGCTGTATGCTTTGATGCAATTCTACGACCCTGCTTTGAGGTGTTTCACGTTCTCTGACTTTATTATGGGACCAACCTTGGAGGAATACGCTGAGTATGTTGAGCTGCCTGTGCAGAACCAGGTTCCGTTCATTCATTATGATGCCAAACCCAAGCCGGAGGAATTGGCAAAAGCCTTGCATGTTGATGCTTCTGAACTTGTGACTACTGTTTCCCGTGGAGTTCCAGGCTTCTCATTTCAGTTCTTAGTTGGTAAAGCCCAAGAGTACGCCAAGAATGGGTGCTGGGTCGCTTTCAATGCTGTGTTGGCCTTGTGCATTTATGGCATAGTACTATTCCCCAATATACCGGATTTTGTGGACTTCGATGCTTTCTACTTGTTCGCCGCTGGTAATCCTGTACCTACATTGCTCGGAGATCTCTACCACTCGCTGCATTACAAGAATGAGAAGGGAAGAGGGAAGAATGTTCATCTTTGTGTACCCTTGTTGAGTATGTGGTTTGAGAGTCACCTTCCTAAGAGAGGATCTGCTGCAGAGACTACAATTCCAGTTGGTTGGCCAGAACGCTTGATGAGGCTATCGTCGGAAGATATGGAGTGGTTTGATAGAGACCTGTTGGGATCTGAGCTCATCTTTAGCTGTGCTGGGTACCCTAATGTGCCATTGATAGGAAGAAAAGGGTGTATCAATTACAACCCTTCTCTATTCATTCGCCAGTTCGGATATGCGCTGAAGAATCCACCTCAAGAGGAAGAAGTACAGGAATCTCTGTACTTCACCGGTGACGTGAAGGGGGAGTTATTAGCCAAGTTGCGACATGCTTGGACGCGTATTAACCGCAAAGGGAAGCCGTTGTTGGGAAAGAATGACTGTCAGGCCTATGCATCTTATAGAGTTTGGATTCAGGAAAGGGCTAGTCAGTTGAAGATGCCGTTTCCAGATGCACCAATTCTTGTTCCTATTCCGGTAGAAGAACCGACTACTGTTTCTAGAGAAGCATATGAACAGGTTGTGAAGGAGAAAGGAGTCTTGATGAAGATTAATGAAGGGTTAGAGCAAGAGTTAGCCCAGGCGCGCAGCGAGAAAAACAAGGCCGTATATGCTTTCCAACAACAGATTGAGCTGGTAAACAGGTTAGGATCTGAGTTGACCGAGGAAAAGAAGAAGCGTGAACGTCTGGGGCAAGAGTTCAGAAGTTCTCATGACATGCTGGAAGCCAAAAAGAAAGCGCTCGACGCAGCACACCGAGAGATATCCTCTTGCAATAAGACTTGGAATGCTACACTCACCAACAACAAGAAGAGGGAAGATAAGCTGAAGCAGCAAATTTCCGACCTCGAAGAGAAGTTGAAGTCTAGCATCAGGAAGTGTGAAGAAGAAGTGATGAACCGGTATAGTGTCCAGCATGCACTGAACAAGGCAATCAAATCTAGAGATGAAGCAGTGTCCCAGAAGCGAAAGTTAGAAGATTGCTTCGGAGAAGCAACATGGGAAGAAACTGCTGAAGACGTACGCCGTATCCTTAAGAAGAGAAACCAGCTTGTTGAAGGGCTGCTTGATCGACCAAGCCATCCGGAGACCAAGAAGTTGATAGAGGAGTACCAGACTTTTGGGAGGATCTGATCATTCCATTATTTGTATGCTTTATTTGCATAGTGCTGACCATCACCAGGATTGTTGGTTGAGGTCATGCCATCTTTGTACTCTCAGTGATATTGTACCCTGGGCTTATTGATTCTCTCTGTTATATATGAGGCTTTCTATGATTCAGCTCCGATATTCCTATTGTCAACACTGTCACCGCACCGGCACCTTCGCACTAGAACTGGGGGAATGAACTTCCCTAATGCACAGACACATTGCATTGCATTCATATTCATATTGCATAACAGGTAATCTATGAATGGTGTCTTATCTCTTGCTCTGTATCAGGTACTTAACAGGATTCCAGATCAACATCCGCACCGCTATTCTACACGATCCAACTGTCGGAAAGTCATGGACCAGATTCAGAACGAGATGCAGGATGTACGCGAGAAGCTCGCCCTCTTCATGCAGACCATGGAGGCTATAGCAAAAGGGCAAGAGAATTTGCAGGCCATGGTCCAGCCTCTATTGGCTCGCAACGCTGGTCATGGTAACGAAGATCATCAGTCTGTCCGGGTTGATACTGCTCATGGAGACGGCACCCCCACGCCAGTGGCTCCGCCTGTCGTCAATGTGAATGCTGCTAACGTCAACAACGCTACCGCTGCTGTGAATGGTAACGTCGGAGTTGGAAATGAAACTGCTGTCCATAACGCTGGGCTGGGTGATGTCAATGTGGGAGATAATCTCGGAGGCAATGGCTTTGTCAACGCTGGGTTCGGATTCAACGATCAGGGATTCGACAATACTGGCAAGTATGGCTTTAATGCTCAAGGCTTTGGGCAAGATGGTTATGGTATGGTCAATCAGGGCTACAGAGGTTTTGGAAACGGAAACGGTGCTGGTTTTATGGCTGGAGGTCCTGCTGGAGGTGTTCAAGGGTATGGCAACAGAGGCCGAGTTCCGGGGATGAATCAGGTCAGAGCTGGACGTAATAATGCGTATGATGGATACGGGGCTGGAAACGGTATGTGGCAAGAGGATCAGCAGGAGGACGCCTTCTCTGGAGGGGGTTTTGAAGGGCCGATGGATGATTCTCAAAAGATTAGAATGCTGGAAGAGCAAATGAAAGGAGTCCTAAACCAGAGTGCTGTGGGTCTGGACATGGCAACAATGGGCTTGGTACCTGGGCTGAGGGTGCCAATCAAATTCAAAGCGCCTGCGTTCGATAAGTACAAAGGAGATACATGTCCGAAGGTTCATGTACGAGCTTATTACAGAAAGATGTCTGCATATTCCACTGACGAAAGAATGCTCATGCATTTCTTTCAGGATAGCCTATCGGGTCCTTCCTTAGAGTGGTACATGGGGTTGGAGCCCACTGATATCAAGACTTGGAAGCAATTAGCAGAGGCGTTCGTAGCCCATTACAAATATAACAGTGACCTGGCACCCAATCGGGTCCAGTTGGCCGGGCTTTCGCAGAAGAAGGGGGAGAGTTTTAAAGAATACGCGCAAAGGTGGCGCGATATGGCTGCCAGGGTTCGTCCTCCTGTGG
Source organism: Lathyrus sativus (assembly GCA_963859935.3). Lineage (NCBI taxonomy): Eukaryota > Viridiplantae > Streptophyta > Magnoliopsida > Fabales > Fabaceae > Lathyrus > Lathyrus sativus. Next base: position 652,531,686 of record OZ012739.1, on the reverse strand, counting down.
AAGATAAAGAAATGAACGACATGTTTGTTGGCACATTCACCGGGCTGTTTCATGATATGTTGTTTCATACGTCTCTGGCTAGTTTTTCAGACCTGATCTTGATGGGGGAAAAGATTGAGCGGAACATTAAGCAAGGAAAGTTCCAAGTCGATGAATCAACTGCATATGGCAGTAATAGGAAAGCTTATGGTGGGCGCCGTCAGGGCGAAGCTAGCGCGGTATTTGGAGGCCGAGGCCGAGGCCGAGGCAGGGGAAGAAATCCATATCGTCAGCAGCAGCAAGTGTCGAGTGTCACCATCCCGTATCAACAACAACCAATTCAGCAACAACAACAGGTTCAGCAGCAACCAATGCCACAGCAGCAGCAGCCTCAGCAGGGGGCACAGCAAGCTCAGAGAAAATTCCAGGGTGGTAAGCCGAGAAGGGTGTTCGAGAAGCCTCCCTCTAACTATGCTGATTTATTGCAGACCTTGTTGGGATTGAATCTGGTGGAGAAAAGAACCTTGGCACCGATAACGGGAACTCCCCCGTTCGGCTATGATGCAAATAGGCGCTGCGAGTTTCATTCTGGGGCCCCGGGCCATGATATAGAAGGTTGTCATGCTTTTAAGCACGTTGTGCAGGATCTCTTGGACAACAAGTCTATCAACTTCGGAACGACCGGTGCGAATATAGTCCAGAAACCCATGCCTAATCATGGGGCGAATGCCGTGCTGACTGAGGAAGGTCTGAATCTGATTATGAATGTTGAGGATTTAAAGACGCCGCTGAGCGAAATAAAAAGCCGACTGTTGCAAGGAGGTGTTTACCCGGGTTGTAATGAGTACTGCTTAGATTGTTGGGCCCTGTCTGGGGGGTGTGAGGATCTGAAGAAAGGCATTCAGGCCTTGATTGATGAAGGTGTATTGCAGTTTGATAGAACAGTAACTGATGAGCCGGCAGGGGCAGTAATGGATAATCGGAGTGATGTTGCCACAGTGACAATTCCTAGGAAGACGATCACTATTTCAGCACCAGCTCAGCGGCCACCGATTACTATAACTAAAGCCGGGCCAATCCCGTATGAGAACACGAAAGCGGTCCCATGGTCATATGGGCTAGAGGTGTATTGTGACGGGATTAAAATCGATGTTAACAAGCAGTCAGCGGAGGTTGTGGATAATGTTGTGGGCTCAGGAGGCATGACAAGAAGCGGCAGGATCTTTATATCTCCTGAAGTAGAAGCCGAAAGGATAGCGAAAGGAAAAGGGAAAGCGGTGGAAAATGTTCCGGTTCAAGCAAATGAAAAAGAAGCAGCATCTAAGGATGTCGAAGAATTCATGCGCTTAATTCGGAAAAGCGATTATAAAATCGTGGAGCATCTGCAGCAAACACCGTCCAAAATATCTATTCTGTCATTGCTGTTGTGTTCAGAGGCTCACCGAAATGCTTTGCTGAAAGTCCTGGACACTTCTTTTGTACCACAGGATGTCTCCGTGAACCAGCTAGAAGGGGTATTGGCACATGTAAATGCGGGCCACAGTCTGGGCTTTACTGATTTCGACTTGACTCCGAAAGGAAGGGATCATAATATGGCATTACATGTATCTGTTGAGTGCAGAGGGTCGACAATGTCGCACGTATTGGTTGACACCGGGTCGTCTTTGAATGTGCTGCCTAAGAAGGCTATGATGAAGCTGGATGTTCGAGGGATTTTGTGCACACCAAGTGATTTGGTAGTCAGAGCGTTTGACGGCACGCGGAGAACAGTCTTCGGATCGATCACCTTGCCTCTGCAAGTGGGGCCGGAAGTGTTTGCAACGGAGTTTTATATCATGGATATACAGCCTGCGTATAGCTGCTTGCTGGGAAGACCTTGGATTCATGGGGCGGGGGCTGTCACGTCAACCCTGCATCAGAAGTTAAAGTATATGGTCGGAGACAGTGTAGTCACCGTGTGCGGAGAAGAAGACATCCTGGTCAGCCATCTTTCTTCGTTTAAATATGTGGAAGTCGACGGGGAGATCCACGAGACGCCATGCCAGGCATTCGAAGGTTTGCGCATAAAGGACAAGAGTCCCGGGCCAAGCAAAGTGCCAGAGATAGCTGTTTCTTCGTATAAAGAGGCTCAAGCGCTAGTGAAGGCAGGAGAAGCCACGGGCTGGGGCAAAGTATTGGACATTCCGGTGAAAATGGACCGGTTCGGACTGGGGTACCGACCGTCGTCATCAACTCCTTCCGTGGAGGCCCCTCATTTCAGAAAGTCAATCACCATCTCTGCCAGTGGAGTATGCCATGAATCTGTCAATGCTGCTTCGGAGTCTGATGAAGGGGACAGCGACTGTGATATGGATGCCTGGATTCAGCCAAGCACGCCAGGACAAGGACTGTGCAACTGGTCTATTCAGGAGCTTGTTCCTGTGACTTTTAAACAGTAATGCTTTGCTTTATTAATTGTTGAATAATCTGATGTCTTGCCCGGGGCATCAGGATTTGCTTAGGGCTGTGTTGTTATAAACATTGCTTCGTTAATCATTAAATAAATGGCGTTTTTTTTCATGTGTAAATACCGTAATCCCTGTCTTTCTTGTTTTGTATTTTTCAATAAAATGGCAACGTGGTTATCCGCTTTATACGCATTTTGAAGCACTTAACCCTTTCTTTTGCAGGATAACATTTTCAGATGACATCCTTGAACCACCTATGACTCGTCCCGACTTCGAGCACCCGGTATTCCAGACCGAAGAAGAGATTGTCGAAGATAGCGACGTTCCTGAAGAACTGTCTTGGTTGGTGAAGCAAGAGGAAAGAGCCATTCTGCCTCACGACGAGGTCATCGAAATTATCAACTTGGGGTCGGAAGGGGTTGAGAAAAATATTCGTATCGGAGCCGCACTGCAGAGTGATATCAAGCGAAAACTGGTTGAAATGCTCCGAGAGTATAATGATGTATTCGCTTGGTCGTATCAAGATATGCCAGGGCTCGATACTGATATGGTTGTGCATCGTCTGCCACTGAAAGAAGACTGCCCGCCTGTCAAACAAAAACTTCGCAGAACTCGCCCAGATATGGCAATGAAGATTAAAGAGGAGGTTCAGAAACAGTGGGACGCTGGGTTCCTGGCTGTGACGAAGTATCCCTCATGGGTTGCTAACATCGTACCAGTGCCAAAGAAAGATGGCAAGGTTCGAATGTGCGTGGATTATAGAGATTTGAATAAAGCAAGCCCAAAAGACGATTTTCCACTTCCTCATATTGACGTGTTAGTTGATAATACTGCTCAATACTCTGTATTCTCCTTCATGGATGGCTTTTCAGGCTATAATCAGATTAAAATGGCGCCGGAGGATATGGAGAAGACTACTTTCATAACGCCTTGGGGAACATTTTGCTATAAAGTGATGCCCTTTGGTTTGAAAAATGCTGGGGCAACGTATCAGCGTGCGATGACAACTCTCTTTCATGACATGATGCATAAAGAGATTGAAGTTTATGTTGACGATATGATTGCCAAATCCCAGACGGAGGAAGAGCATCTGGTGAATCTGTTGAAGTTGTTTAAAAGGCTTAGGAAGTTCAGGCTGAGGCTGAACCCTAACAAATGCACCTTCGGGGTGAGATCGGGTAAGCTCCTGGGGTTCATAGTAAGCGAAAGAGGAATAGAGGTCGATCCTGCTAAAATAAAAGCAATTCAAGAAATGCCGACGCCTAAAACAGAGAAAGAGGTGCGCGGGTTTTTAGGGAGATTGAACTACATTGCTCGGTTCATATCTCACCTGACTGCTACGTGCGAACCATTATTCAAGTTGCTAAAGAAAGATCAAGCTGTAACGTGGAACGATAATTGTCAAAAGGCGTTCGACAAAATAAAGAAGTATCTGCAGGAGCCTCCTATTTTGATACCCCCAGTGGCAGGGAGACCCTTGATAATGTATTTAACGGTTCTTGAGGGAAGCATGGGTTGTGTTCTCGGTCAACACGACGAGACAGGGAGAAAAGAGCATGCAATTTACTATTTGAGTAAGAAATTTACGGACTGTGAATCTCGATACTCAATGCTGGAGAAAACTTGTTGCGCGCTAGCCTGGGCCGCCAAGCGTTTGAGGCAGTACATGCTGAATCATACAACCATGCTTATCTCGAAGATGGATCCGATCAAATATATATTCGAAAAGCAGGCGTTGTCAGGTAGGATTGCCAGGTGGCAGATGATCTTGACTGAATATGATATTCAATACGTCTCGCAAAAGGCAATAAAGGGGAGTGTGTTGTCTGAATATCTGGCGGAGCAGCCTATTGAAGAGTATCAATCGATGAGATTTGACTTTCCTGACGAGGATATCATGTATCTCAAGATGAAGGATTGCGAAGAGCCGTTACCAGACGAAGGACCAGAGCCGGGGTCCAAATGGCAGATGATATTTGACGGAGCTGTGAATGCTTACGGTAGCGGAATAGGGGCAATTATCACTACGCCGCACGGGTCGCACATCCCGTTTACTGCCCGATTGACCTTTGCTGTTACCAACAATGAGGCCGAATACGAAGCTTGTATAATGGGGCTTGAAGAAGCCATTGATTTGCGAATCAAACATTTAGACGTATACGGAGACTCAGCTCTGGTGGTGAATCAGATCAAAGGGGAATGGGAGACACGGCAGCCCAATTTGATACATTATATGAATTATGCAAGGAGATTGTTGCCTTTCTTTGACAAAGTTGAATTGCATCATGTGCCGCGGGCAGAAAATCAAATGGCTGACGCCCTTGCCACTTTGTCTTCCATGTACAAGGTCAATTTCTGGAACGAAGCTCCCCAAATCACTATCTCTCGGTTGGACAGGCCAGCTTATGTATTTGCTATTGATGAAGCGTCTGATGGCAAACCGTGGTATTTTGATATCCTTAATTTCCTGAAGAATAAAGAGTATCCGGCTGGGGCATCCAGTCAAGATCAGAAGACTCTCAGGAGATTAGCGGGTAATTTCTATTTGAACCCGGATGGTGTCTTATACAGAAGGAACCACGACTTAGTGTTGTTGCGTTGTGTAGACGAAAAAGAGGCAAAGCTTCTCATGGAGGAAATTCACGAAGGTGCCTTTGGTACGCATGCTGGCGGGCATGCTATGACGAGAAAACTGCTGCGGGCAGGTTACTTTTGGCTGACGATGGAAACTGATTGTTTCAAATTTGCAAGAAAGTGCCACAAGTGCCAAATCTATGCTGACAAAATACATGTGCCTCCGAGTCCTCTAAATGTGATGGCATCTCCATGGCCATTCTCAATGTGGGGAATCGATATGATTGGAAAGATCGAGCCGACGGCTTCTAACGGGCATCGGTTCATACTCGTAGCAATCGATTATTTCACCAAGTGGGTGGAAGCGGCGTCTTACGCAAATGTAACGAAGCAAGTGGTGGCTAGATTCATCAAGAGAGATATCATTTGCCGATACGGAATTCCCGAGCGGATAATCACGGATAATGGTTCTAATCTGAACAACAAAATGATGAAGGAGCTCTGTCAGAATTTCAAGATCGAACATCACAACTCCTCCCCTTACCGACCCAAGATGAATGGCGCTGTCGAAGCGGCCAATAAAAATATTAAGAAAATCGTCCAGAAAATGGTGGTGACGTATAAAGATTGGCATGAAATGCTACCTTTCGCTTTGCACGGTTATCGTACGACGGTACGCACATCAACCGGAGCAACTCCGTTCTCGTTGGTATACGGAATGGAAGCGGTATTACCATTGGAAGTTGAGATCCCTTCTCTGAGGGTATTGCGAGACGTTCAGCTGGACGAGGCAGAATGGGTAAAGAACAGATTGAACCAACTGAGTTTGATGGATGAGAAGAGGTTAGCTTCTCTGGCATACGGTCGTTTGTATCAAAGACGAATGAAGAAAGCGTACGACAAGAAGATACTTCCGCGAAGCTTTCAGACGGGCGACCTTGTGCTGAAAAGGATTCTCCCGCCGCAAGCAGATCACAGGGGCAAGTGGACCCCCAACTACGAAGGGCCATACGTTGTCAGTAAGGTCTTTTCAGGAGGAGCTTTATTGTTGTCCACCATGGACGGGGAAGACTTTGCGTCACCTGTGAATTCGGACGCAGTTAAAAAATACTTTGCTTAAAATAGACCCGCTGGACAGAAAAAAGAGAGTCCAGGCAAAAATGGGGCATCCTGGCGAACCAAAAACAGAATGAAAGGTTCGAGCAAAAGTTAGGGATAAAATCGAAAAAATGTACACCCGCGAAGTTGAAAACCTACACTGGGCGGCTTCGGCAAAAAAGGGTATCCCGGTGAACTGAAAACCCGTAAAGGGCGGTTCACGCAAAAGTTAGGGATGAGAAAAGCAAATGACTGCGGTCCGAATTCGAATTCAATGAGCATCAGTGCGGGAGAATATGTTTGAGGAGTCAGTTATCGGATGCAACCTCTTCAGAAGTGGGGATACCGGGAAAGTATAAGAGTCGGACGAGTCAGGGGAGGATCAGTTCGTGGTGTTCATCTGCATCCAGTTGCCGACATGTGTACAAAATTTAATTTGTCAATATTTATGCTTCTTGTGAATACTTGCATACTTGTATATTTGCTTTGCGTAGCTTCCTCTTTTCAGGAGTTACATCCCGTGTACAAAAACTCCGCCCATTCAGGGGCCCAATCAATGAAAATGTGTTATTCAGTACTTGATGCCTGTTCTTTACTGTTTTGCGCACGATAAAACGCCTAAGTTTGATGGAGCTAGCATGAGTATAACATCACTGGCCCTTGCCAACAATTGTTAAAGCTTTGAATTAACTGAGTGTAACGTCACTAACCTGAATCGATTTGGATTGCATAGGCTTGCCGTGTCTTGTTTGTGTTGTTGCAGGTTTCATAACCGTACGAGGAAGGTGATCAAAAGATTGCAATAGTGAAAGGCTTGATCCCCACGCAGGTCATGCATGTTCTTCCTGAAGAAGGATAGAATTCCCCAGCTAGCCGTAGCTTATCCAAAGGACGTGCTCCAGAGAAGTTACTCGTCCTCAGCAGAGTTTGGTGATTCCGAGATCGTAAGGCTGTATTCAGACAGGTTCATCTCCCCCTGTAGGGTCAGGCATTCTCCCCCAGCGGAGTCGGTTAATTTTCCCCAAGAGAATCCAGCCATCCCCAGAGGAGTTCTCCTTTCAGCAAATGTTCTTTCCTTCCAGTGGAACTCGAAGACTAAGACTCTCCCAGGCAGAGTCGATGGTGGTTCCTGTCACTTATTTTGTCAGAGATACCGTGTGATATTAGTTCACTCTCTAGCAGAGGCTCAATCATATCAGGCGCACCTGCTATTCCCCAGCAGAGTTATATTCCCCAGCAGGGGGTTACCTCCGCAAGGTATTTGGTTTGAGTTATACTCCCCAGCAGGGGGTTACTTCAACAAGACGTGTGGTTTGAGTTCCCAACTTCCCAGCAGGGTCGACTTCATCCTATCAGCATTTATTTTGCTGGAATAATTTTGTAGCATCAGGCTATCCCCGGCGAGTCGGCGTTATCCTTCCAGCATTTATTTTGCTGAAGCAGTTTCTGTACTCTAGTAGTTCAGGTGGAGAGAGCTCTTGCTCAAATAAATTACTAAACAGTCAAGATCTCGGCAGGAGATATTCAATGACAATGTCAGTTTCGGCGGTATTCCCCCACAGAGTTATCGTGATAAAACTCTCTTTGCCTCTAGCAGAGTCATTTATGCAAATGTATCTTATTTTCCCCAACCAGAGTGGCCAGGATAAGTGTCTTCTTATCCCCAAGCAGAGTTCGTTTGTCATCAACGAGTCGCATGAATCAGAATTTCGAAGCAGGTGTCCGATAGTTGGTTTTCAGACATCCCCAGTAGAGTTCATCTCGAAGTCGCTGTCACGTCAGTGCTGAGCAGTTTGTGGGAAAGGATCATTGAAGAATTAAGTCCTGACGTGGACCATTTACTCCTAGAATGACGGGGTTTCTTCAGAAGTGGGCGTCCTAACGTGGACAGGTTTGTTTTACCGGATTGGTAAGGTGTGTTAATCCTGACGTGGATAGATTCGGTCTTTTGAAATTTGGAGAAAGGGAGGTCATGACGTTGACAAAAGATTGGTTACTCTTCGTGTTGGTATCCTGACGTGGATCATTTTGTTTTCGGCAGATATCTTTATTTGTAATGGTGAAATGTGCGTCCTGACGTGGACAAGTTTGTAGTTCTTTGTGATGACAAGATACAAGAATCCTGACGTGGACAAATTTATCCTTCTTCGTGTTGTTGACAAGGTGTAAGTCCTGACGCGGGTATTTCCCCAGCAAGTCGAAGACGTGTGAGTCCTTACGTGGACAAGTCTTATTTCCCCAGCAAGTCGAAGACGTGTGAGTCCTTACGTGGACAAGTCTTATTTCCTCAGTGAGTCGAAGATGCCTGAGTCCTAATGTGGATAAATCAAGACGAGATCAGTGTCCTAACGCGGACAGATCAAAGAGATTATTATTCCTAACGCGGAAAAGAGGGAGTCCATACACGGACGTATCAGAAGTGATTCCTAACGTGGAAATAACAGTATTCCTAACGTGGAAAAAGAGAGTCCTTACGTGGACAGGTTAAGATGGCATTCCTTACGTGGAAAAATGAGTCCTGACGCGGACAAAGTGAGAAAGAATTGATTCCTGACGTGGAAAGATCAGAGTCCTTACGTGGACATATCAAGAGCATTCCTTATGTGGAAGAAAAATGGTTTCCTTACGTGGAAAGATGAGTTTATTCCTTACGTGGAAAGATTGAGTCATCACGCGGACAGATCATATCAAGATATTCCTAACGTGGAAGAAGAAGTTTATTCCTTACGCGGAGAAATTGGGGTCCTGACGTGGACAGATTCGAGAAGTTGAGTCCTTACGTGGACAGATTCAGCACCAAAGTGGAATTCCTTACGTGGAAAGATCGGAGTCCTGACGCAGACATGTCAAATGGCATTGGAGTCCTTACGTGGACAGATTGATGTAGTTCTCTTTACGTGGAAAGAAGATTGCTTCCTAACGTGGAAAGATAGAAGCGTTACTCCTAACGTGGACGATGTGAGTCCTAACGTGGACTGGTGTTACTCCTAACGTGGAAGAGTGTTATTCCTAACGTGGACAATTCAGTTTACGGAAATGCAGGTGAATTATCCCCAGCGGAGTTGCCGAGATTTTCCTGGGTTGACAGTAAGTGGAGTCCTAACGTGGACAAGTTTTAGTTGAGATTTCTTCGTGTTGACGACAGACAGAGTCCTCACGTGGACAAGCAAGCAATCTGTTATGACAGAATCCTCTTCAGAACGATGAAGACAATCCCCAGCACGGTCGCGCGAGATCAGTGGGTTACTCTAACAGTCAGATTCAGCTGACGAATGTCATTCCTCAAGCAGGAGCGCAGTGTATTTCTGCAGTTGGCAAATTTCTGGTTTCACTAGTATTCAACCGTCTCGTACCGCGAATGTCTGAAGGCTCCGGGCTCTTCATCCAATCGGGTCCAAGTCGCTTGAATAGGGGCAGCTGTTGCACCCTAAAATTTGCTCAACCTTATTCCTTGGATTTATGTTTCAATATCATTAGCATTTGCATATAGAGTCATGTACATAGACTAACCATCTGCATAGCATAAGCATAGCAAGTCATTCAACAGGGGACCAATCATTACTTTCATCTCTAGAGGCCTATCAAGAGGTTATTATCCTAATTCAATCTCATTCAAGTCATCAGGAAAGAATTTGAAAGCAAAGAGTTCAGCAGAGCAAGCCTTGAGTCTACCTCCTAGCTGAGGATATCTGAGGATCAACAAGAGGGTTATGAGCTGTGGATTGAAGGTATGGAGAGCATCTAGACATCTTGAGAGACTTATAAAGTCATTTGGAGAAGAAAGCAAGTTGTTGATGTGAGCACAAGAGCTACAGTTGAAGGCAGTCAACTAGGGTTTCATCTAGGTCAACCCTAGGTCAACCCTAGGTCAGTTGACTGACTTAAGAGGGCATTCAAGTCTATTGGAGAGATGTGGGGATCAATATTGGACATGGAGAATAAAGATATGGAGATATGACAAGGAGAATTCAAGAAAAATCAAGGAGAAGAGGAGTTACTAAATTAGGGTTTCTCTGTAAAATCCCCTAGTTTAGGTCAAATTTCCAAGCAAGATAAGTCAAAATGCTAGCTTCAAATGGCTTCTTGGCCAACATGAAACTTGTAGAGGATCTCAAGACCTTCAATTTGAGTGGTGGAAGACCTCAAGGAGATTTATGGAACTCAAGTTATGGTCCTTGCAAGTTACAGGTCATTTGGGGTGTCTGAACTTTTGTCTGTGAAAGTGACTTGACTTCCAAGCTAGTTTTACCCCTCAAGGAGATTTCAAATGAATTCTTGGTCAACATAAGAGTTGTTCCTCATTGTCTTAGCTTTCTAGAATGGTATGGCATGCCTTCATATGATGTGGAGAACTCAACTTATGGTCTTGACAAGCAAAGGGTATTTTGGGCATTTGTGAATTACAGGTCATTTTAACCTATACCCAAAACTCATACAAGGAGGCCTCAAATGGAAAAACTTACAACATCAAACTTGCTCCAAATGGGATTTTAAGTCTAGAAAGAAGGTCACAAGTTATTGGAGAAGCTCATAGCATGGAGTTGCATGATTGGTCAAAATATGAACTAAAAAGGCTTATAAAGTGAATAATTTCAAGTTGGAAAATGGTTTGGGAGATTTACAAGTCCAAATGGAGACTTCCAATATATGATTTTGAATGGAAAAACAATTCTAAGAACAATGGTTCACACACTTTTTTGAGTTTAGAAGGAAAAAATGAAGTTATCCATGGTTGCTTACCTTTTAAGAAACATGATCAAAATGAACCAAAGTTGGAAAGCAAGGGAATGTGCAAGATGGATCTAGAATGTTCATTTGGGGTCTATATATTCATGAAATGTGCATTGATCAAGGGTTGGCCTCATTTGCACCAAGAATTTCACAAATTTCTCACACTTTTTCATAAAAGTTTCATTGCAATTCTCACAAATTCTTCACCAAATCTTCATCATAATCAACCTTCTCATACTGATTCATCATCATATAGTATAATTCAATCAAGAACAAGGTGGTTATCATCCATTTTCGAGCACTTTTTTTCAAGAGCATCAAGATTGAAGTTGCAAGTGGATAGCATAATTCTGGCCAAATCTCATCCAAAGCTTGCATACAGAATCAAGTTCATCAAGGATTGATCAAGATCCAAGTCTCAAAAGCCTCAAATCATCAATCTCCATAGCTGTTTGCAAGATTTTGCACAAGGTAAGTTTTCATTCAAACTGCTTGATCCAGTTAGTTAGGCATGATTTTGTTAGTGTAGAATTGATCTAGGTGGTTAGGAGATTAAGTTAGATGAATTTGGAGAGATTTGGTGATGGTTAGTGACAGGTGCCATAAACTGTTAGTGTTCATATCTCTTAGATTAGTGTGTTATAATTGTGGCTTGATAGCATGTGTTGATCTCCATTAGGTGTAGTTTAGTTTAGGCTAAGTCTGGGGAAGATTGGTGATGGTCCATATCAGTGCATTTCAATGGAGGCCGAATGTTGATCCAATCGTGTTTGTTGTTGTGGTGAGTTTCAAGACGAATTGATGCCCTAAGCTTGTAGAGGGAGAGATTTGGAGCAGATTTCATGTTTATGGCATGTGGATTAGTGGCGTGTATGATGAGAACGAAGAGGTGGAATGTAGGTCGTGCATGGCTGCCATGGTGAATTGAAACCCTAAGTTTCAGGCCAATTGAAGAAGATGAAATCGTGGCCTTTCATGTTGAGTATGACCTTTGACTGTGAGAGTGATCCAATGGCTGGCATTCAATCTGATCATTTGGAGGGAAGTGGAAACTGGCCAAAACGCACCGTTTCATTAATTGAAACGGGCGGGCCTGAGTTGGTTGTTGCTAATTCCACCCCCAGCAATTAGGCCCAATGCAATTTCAACATGGATTTGATACTTTTCTCACCCCCCCTGGCGTTTCTATTTCTCTTTAGTTCTGAACTCAAGTTGGGCTTAAGCCAGAAGCGCTAATTGCACCCCTATATGTGGCCCATTCTGGATTTATAACTGGGGCGAGTTACTCTTCATACCCCCTCCCTCATTTTAATTCAATTTTAATTTTCTTAATTCATTCTAATTTTCACCAATTTTCATAAATTCATAAATAATTCATAAAAAATGCTTTTTAATCCATTCTTTTTACCACATCTCCCTTAAAATGTCTAGAATATTATAGGAAAATAAATTTTCATTTTTAGTTTTATTTCATATATTTTACATATTTTCTAAATAAATGTTATATTAAATAGATTCATTTCATGCATTATTTTTATGATTTTTGTTCTCTCACATGCTTTAATATTTTTTGATCATTCTTTTCATATTGTTTAGATGAGATGTTAAGCTTGTAGGAATATTTTAGTTCCCATTTTTAGGAGTTAATTTTAGGTGATTAATAAATGCTTGAATATCATGAACAAAACTAGGGTTTTAGGTGACAACTTAGGAAGTTCAATTTTCTCCCTTAGGACTTAGGGTTTGAATAGATTAGTTATGGGACTATAGGGGCTATGGGTAGTTATTAGATCCCTTAGAGAAAAGTTAGGATTCCCCTACTGATATTATTACTGTTTGTATATCTGTTGTTTGGTGTGGTGTGCCCTCTGGGGTTTATTGATTGTTTGTATGGGTATTGGGTTTGTCTGGGGCCCTGGGGAAGCTGAAGATTTGTGGAGATGAAGCCATTGAAGAGTCAAATGCTGAAGATCAACTGTCAGAGTTGAGGAGGAGCTTCTTGCTAGCAGTTGCTGAGGAGACTAGGGTTTAGGAGCTAGGCAGAGCTTTAGATTAGAAATCTTGTTTCTCAAACATGGATTGCCTTGTCTGCATCCATTCTTCTCTGTGATGCAGAGTCTCTCTAAGACACTCACCCCCTTCCTTTGGAAGGCTTGGTGATAGTGTCTATGAGATAGAACTCTTGAGAGAAAATGTCTCTTGTGTTAGAAGCAGTCTGTTCACCACCTTTGGTAGTCAGCTGATTGCTTAACACTCAATTCACTCTTGTGACTAATCCCTCATCCTGGAGGTTTGAGCTTGAAGAAAAGCCATTGCAGATGGAAGACTGATGATCAAAGCCCTTGCCTGAAGGTCATGAAGATGGAGATTGATGCTTGTTGAAGCCTGTAGCTGATTGGAGATTACTTGAAGTCAGTTGTTGACTCAGAGCTGCTGAAGCTGTTTGTTTTATTGCTGTATTTCATTTGTTGATGTATTGATTGGTTTTCTGAACTGTATTGTTTGCTGTTTACCCTGCTGGGTTGAAAGTGAAGCCCGTTCACTTTTGCCTATTGTTTTCTAGGTTCGAGGTTGAGTGGGACTCCCTTGCCTCGCTTGTGCTGCTGCATCCATGCATTTTACTGTTTTACTGCTTTATTATCTCTGATATTGTTTCTGTTTCTGCCTATCCCTTAGGATCTCTGTTTCTCTCTGTGCAAGAGAGGAGCATGATAGACACTAGGTCTTAACCCATGCATGATAACATTAGGATAACTTGTTTCCCTTCGCAACCGTAGGTTAGAGTTCTGTCTCTTTCTTTCTCAAAACAAACAGAAAAACACATAAAGATTTCAAACACAATAAAAGACACTTCTTCCGTAAAAGAACGTGAACTCATCAAGACGTCATCTTTGTCCTCTTGGACTGTTAATCAGAAAAACCTTTTTCAGAAGGAATAAAATCAACCAAGACAAGCTTGTGTCGTACGTGGCCCGAACTACGTTTGCTCTGATCTTTCATGCTGTATGAAAGTACGTAGGCATAGGATGCGATATCCTAGCGAGCAACCTTCCCCTCCTTTCCCGTAGGTAGGCGAACTACGTTGACTCTGATTTCTCGTTCCAGACGGGAATACGTAGGCATAAAGTGCGATACTTTGCCGAGTCATTTCATTTTTATTTTCTTTTCTTTTTAACCCTTGACCTATAGTTTAGATAGAATAACAATCCATACCCGAAAACAAGCGTGGATCCCGTCGAGTACGACGGACGTGAGGGGTGCTAATACCTTCCCCTTGCGTAACCGACTCCCGAACCCAGGTTTTGGTTGCGATGACCATACCTTTCCCGTGTTGTGCGAGGTTTACTCTGAGCGTTTCCTTTCCCTCCCGTGGGATAAATAACGCACGGTGGCGACTCTTCTGTTCAGCCGGCGCCGATTTTCGCAGTAGCGACAGTTCTGTATCCATGCAAAGCAAACGGTAACATCTCATGCCAGTCTTTGTAAGTCACAACCATCTTTTGCAGGATTTTCTTGATATTCTTATTCGCAGCTTCAACGGCCCCATTCATCTTAGGACGGTACGGAGAAGAATTGTGATGAGTGATCTTGAAACTGTCACACAGCTCTTTCATAGTCTTGTTATTCAGATTGGTGCCATTGTCAGTTATTATCCGGCTTGGGATTCCATAACGGCAGATGATTTCTTTCCTGATGAATCGGGCAACCACTTGCTTGGTCACGTTGGTGTAGGAGGCAGCCTCTACCCACTTAGTGAAATAATCAATAGCAACAAGGATAAAACGATGACCATTAGAAGCCTTCGGCTCGATTGCCCCAATCATGTCAATGCCCCACATAGGGAACGGCCATGGTGAAGACAAAACATTCAACGGTGATGGAGGTACATGCATTTTATCAGCATAAATTTGGCACTTATGGCATTTTCTAGCGTATTGGATGCAGTCAGCTTCCATGGTTAACCAATAATACCCAGCCCTTAACATCTTCTTGGACATAGCATAACCATTGGCATGAGTTCCGAAGGTCCCCTCATGAATTTCCTGCAGTAACATGTCCGCTTCCCGTTTATCAACACATCTGAGCAGAACCATATCGTGATTTCTCTTGTATAACACACCATTACTGATAAAGAATTTGGACGTCAGTCTTCTCAATGTTTTCTTGTCCAGACTCGTAGCACCATCAGGATACTCTTGCTTGACGAGATAGTTCTTGATATCATGAAACCAAGGCTTTTCATCCACCTCAACTTCTCCGACCACCTGACAATAAGCGGGCTCAACTTTGCGCTCAATATGGATAAGAGGTGCTTCATTAACGAATTTGACTTTCCACATGGATGCTAACATGGCTAAAGCATCAGCAACGTGATTCTCGGATCTAGGAACGTGCTCGAACTCTATCTCGTCGAAATACTTGATCAGCTCAATAATATAGTCCTTATAAGGGATTAACTTCTCATTCTTCGTTTCCCATTTGCCTTGTACCTGGTAAATAACCAAGGCTGAGTCACCACTTACTTTAAGGAGTTTGATTCGGAGGTGAATTGCTGCTTCGAGGCCAAGAATACATGCTTCATATTCTGCGACGTTATTAGTACACTCAAAGTCCAACCTTGCTGTAAATGGAGTGAATCCACCCTTTGGGTTCATCAAAACGGCGCCTATACCATGCCCATTGAAATTCGAGGAACCATCAAACATCATCCTCCACCAAAGACCTGGTTCTGGACCTTCGCTCGGATCTGGCTCTTCACAATCTCTTTTAATCAACAAAATATCCTCATCAGGAAAATCAAACTTAAGAGGTTCATAATCTTCAACTGGCTGGTCTGCAAGATAATCAGATAAAATACTACCCTTAATCGCCTTCTGGGGTACATACTGGATGTCATATTCGGATAACAACATGTGCCAACGGGCTAGCCTCCCGGTTTGAGCAGGTTTTTCAAAAATATACTTGATCGGATCCATTTTAGAAATCAACAATGTGGTATGACAGACCATATATTGCCGAAGGCGCCTAGCGGCCCATGCCAATGCACAACAAGTTTTCTCCAATGGTGAGTATCTGTTTTCGCAATCGGTAAACTTTTTGCTCAGGTAATAAATCACATGCTCCTTTCTTCCAGTCTCATCATGTTGTCCAAGCACACAACCCATAGACTTCTCAAGAACGGTAAGGTACATAAGCAACGGTCTTCCAGGTACGGGAGGAATCAGAATAGGGGGGTCTTGCAAATAACCTTTAATCTTCTCAAACGCTTTCTGACAATCGGGGTTCCACTCAACCGTCTGCCCCTTGCAAAGTAACTTGAATATCGGCTCACAAGTAGCGGTCATGTTAGAGATAAACCTGGAAATATAATTCAAACGCCCAAGAAAACCTCTAACTTGCGTCTCGGTTTGCGGAGCTGGCATATCTTGAATGGCGCGGACTTTGTCAGGATCCACCTCAATCCCTCGCTGGCTAACAATGAAACCAAGCAATTTTCCAGATCTGACACCGAAAGTACATTTAGCAGGATTCAATTTCAACTGATATTTCCTGAGTCGTTCAAACAGCTTCACCAAGTGGTCTAGATGCTCCTCTTCACTCTGAGATTTGGCTATCATATCGTCCACATACACCTCGATCTCCTTGTGCATCATGTCATGAAAAAGAGTGGTCATAGCGCGTTGGTAAGTTGCCCCTGCGTTCTTCAAACCGAAGGGCATGACTTTGTAGCAGAAGGTCCCCCAAGGAGTAATGAAAGTAGTCTTCTCTCGATCGTCGGGATCCATTTTGATCTGATTATAGCCAGAGAAACCATCCATAAATGAAAACAACGCAAAACTGGCTGTATTGTCTACAAGTGTATCAATATGTGGCAGAGGGAAGTCGTCTTTCGGACTTGCTTTGTTCAGGTCCCTGTAATCCACACACATCCTAACTTTACCGTCCTTCTTGGGCACTAGCACAATGTTGGCAACCCAATCTGGATATTTTGCGACCGCCAAGAAACCTGCATCCAACTGTTTTTTAACCTCATCTCGAATTTTCAAAGCCATGTCGGGTCTCGTTCTTCGAAGCTTTTGTTTGATAGGCGGACAATATGGCTTAAGTGGCAACTTGTGAACAACAATATCTGTGTCTAGACCCGACATATCTTGATACGACCACGCAAACACATCCATATACTCTTTTAACAACTCAATCAACCTCGGCTTAACCTCTGTCCCAAGCATTGCACCAATCTTGACCTCTTTCTTGTTCTCATCTGTACCGAAATTAATTAAGTCCACCTGCTCTTTATACGGTTGAAGCTCTGTGTACTCGTACTCAATCAATCTTGTCAGTTCCGCGGGTACTTCAAAATCTTCTTCACCCTCGTCCTCAGCTTGATTGATGGGTGCATCCCAGTCAGGAGTGTCAGTAAAGTCATTGGATCCAACAAGGTTTACGATGTCTCTGCATGATGGAAGGCTTACTTAATTAAAATGCTCGAAGATATGTAAGAATGAAATGCTGTTTTTTTATTTTTTTGGGAAAAAAAGGTTGCCAATTTCATTTTTAAAGGTGAAAACGAAAAACGCAAATGAACCAAAATGGAATTGAACAAAATGCTTTTATTAATATCCTTTTAGAAATGAAAGGTGGCCCAATAAAAGCGACCCTATAGCCTTGGGCAGAGCTACGGATTTTTATTTGAAAATATAAATGAAACTTTAAAAAAGAATTACTTTGACAAGGGAAAAATAACAGGGATCTCTACGGCCTCCCAGTTGTTCAAAACTGCATCACCCTTAAACACCAGGTTGCTCAGACCTTCATCTTCCTCACAGTCACTGATGGCATTGACTTGGAAACCTCCGCTGACAAATACCTCTTGGATAACCTTCGGACGCCCTTCGACAGTTGTGGCAGCTCCATTCTGAGTTGGTTTGTAACCCAACCCAGAGCGATCAGTCTTGGTCTTGACATCAATTACCTCTCCCCAACCTTCAGGAATGCCCCTGTCAATTGTTGATTTGGTACTCTTCAGAGATGCAAAAGATGGATTACCCTGACCCACTGTCTCTTCGACTTCTAGTAGAACAGCATTGGCGATCTCAAGTGCTTGAAAGGAGATTTCTAAAGCATTCTCATCGGCCTCGATGTAACGGAAAGAAGACAGGTTACTGACCATCAGATCCTCCTCACCGTGTATAATAACCAACTTTCCATCGATTACGAACTTCATCTTTTGATGTAACGTTGAGGTTACTGCCCCAGCGGCGTGAATCCACGGCCTTCCAAGTAAACAACTGTAATTGGGATTAATGTCCATGACTTGAAACGTGATATTAAAAACTTGCGGACCAATCAGGATAGGAAGCTCAACCTCCCCCATTACCGACCGGCGAGAACCATCGAAAGCCTTGACGACCAAAGGAGTAGGTTTCAACACAGTCTCTTTGAAAACCAACTTATCAAGAACCCTCTTGGGTAAAACATTCAGAGAAGAGCCGGTGTCTACTAGTACTCTTGCTAAATTGTCCTCCTGACATTTCACCGATATATGTAAAGCACGATTATGATTCGGACCCTCCTTCGGTAACTCTTCATTGCTGAAACTAAGGGTGTTACAGGCGGTCAAATTGGCAATCACACTATCAAACCGACTGGTGCTGATATCTTGATCCACATGTGCTTGAGTCAAAACTTTCTGCAAGGCCATCCTATGAGCGGGTGAACTCATCAACAGAGATAAAATCGAAATCTTGGAAGGGGTCTGATGAAGTTGGTCGATAACTTTATAGTCACTTTTCTTGATGATCCTCAAAAACTCAGCATCTTCGTCATTCGTAACGGCTCCCTTACCTTTGTCTTTGGCGGCCACTGGGATATTAGTGGTCTCCTTAGGTGGAACCTCATTAGAACGGGGAGTATACACACGGCCACTGCGAGTCATCCTGCTTGCCTCTGCGATATTGGTCACAGTGTCCTTAACCTCTTCATTTGGAATAACTTTCCCAGACTCCTTGTCAATCATCGTCACGTCGTATTTCCAAGGCACGGCTTTAGGATCACTGAAAGGAAACGGACCTGGTCTTCGAATAACTATTGGCTTATGCTGATTCACCTCAGGGATAAACGACTTTGGTATATCGAACACGAGATTGGCAGAACCTGCCCCTGATAGATTAAACACTGACACCTTTCCCTTTGGTCCAGGCTGATGGAAGACTGGCTCAACCACAGCAACCTCATCCTTCCTGGGTTGGCTTGTCACTTGTAAAACACCCTCATTAATCAACCTCTGAACATCATTCTGAACCAACACACAACCCTTAATACTGGCTTCACAACTTACGCATGCAACGTGGGAAGTATCTACCAAACCAGCTTCAAACAGTTTCGAATGGAACATCTTGAGAGGAGTCTTAATCTGTATAACGTCAAGGACATAACCTTCCTCCGAATCGGCACTAATGGCATTGACACTCTCATGGTTAGGGAAAGGGTTCTTCTTAACATTTGGTTGAGGATCTTCAAATGACAAAATCTTCTTTTCCAATAAATCCCTGACAAGATTTTTGAGAGCATAACAATTCTCCAGATCATGACCAGGCGCACCCTCATGAAATAAACAATGAGCGGCGGCGTTGTAATTGGCGGGTAGAGGATTAGGAGGCGGACCCAAAGCCCGAGTAGTGATTAGACCTTGCTTGACCAAAGAGGGATACAACTCGGTGAAAGTCATCGGAATCGGCGGACAAGGCTTATACGTTCTTCTATTCGGAACATTCTGGCGAGGAGCCGGACTCTTTGGCTGTTGAGGAGCAGGAGCGTTGGGCGCCTGTAGGTAGTTGATAGGAGGCGGATAAACAGGAGGTTGTTGCATAGGTTGATACATAGGAACCTGTTGATTGAAAGAAGGTGTAATAGCTGCCACATAGGGTTGTTGAGCATATTGGATTGGGTACCCTTGAGGTTGAGCATAACCTTGTGGATATCGATAAAAGTGCTCTCTTGGTCTACCAGAGGATATAGCATTAGTCTCGCCCTCTTTTTTCTTCTGGGAGCTATATGGAGGTTTCTTCGGCTGATCCTTAGAAGCACCATGATTATTTGCCATTTTACCACTTTTCATACCCAATTCAATCTTGACACCCACAGCAACAATGTCAGAGAAATTTGAAGTCACACTACCCACCATTCTTTCGTAAAATTCTGGACGAACCGTGTCGACAAACCAATCAGCTAACTCTTTCTCGGTCAAAGGAGGTTCTACCTACGAAGCAATCTCTCTCCACCTTTGAGCGTACTCTTTGAATGACTCAGAATTCTTTTGCGACATACTCAACAACTGTCTTCTGTCAGGAGCCAGATCCATATTGTACTTGTAGTGTTTGATGAAAGCGTCAGATAAATCTTGAAAACTCTTAACGCGAGACTGGTCCAAAGTTAAATACCATTTGGAGGAAGCACCCTTCAAACTATCTTGGAAGCAATGAATCATCAGTTTATCATTCTCAACATGGGCAGCCATTTTGCGATAATACATGATCAGATGACTCTTAGGACAGGTGGCACCTTCATAACGATCGAAGTTCGGAGTTTTGAACTTCGGGGGAATAACCAAACCCGAGACCAAACAAACATCCCTGGCAGCAGTCCCAAAAATTTGATCACCCTCTACTTTTTTCAATCTCTGGACGATGGTGTTTACTTCCTCACGAAGCTTATCATGTTTCTCATAACCTTCAACATTCTCATCAAGATTATCAAAAACTGTCTCATTGAAATACGGTTGCGCACAGGTGTGTACAACAGGTGGTGCAAAGATAGGAGCCCCCCTAGAAACTTCAGAAAATAGAGGCACGGCTTGCTGAACAGGCTGATTAATCAGAACAGTGGCTTGAGGAGGCACAAAACCGGGAGCAAGACCATAAGGTGGGTCCCTTGCTACGGTCACACTTGGTGGAGGGTCCACAGTAACGCCGGTAATCTCGGAAACAACAGTGGGCTGGGTATCCATCTTAGCATTCATGACATGTAACAATTCCATCATACGCCCCATACCCCCTCGAAGGTCTTCAAGTTCATTGCTAAGGCGATCAATCTCTTTTGCCTGATCCTCCATTCTTTTCCGAGTTTGAGCTCTGGTGTTGTACTGGTGCCGAGAACTCAGGGTGACGAAACTGGAAGGCGAGAGAACCGAACATGAGAAAACGGAAGACACATGCAATGCAAGAAAGTAAATGATGCTATGATGCAAATGAAGATTTCATGGAATTCAAACATTTATGAATGTCGTGGGGTACCAAGGAAATCTTTTTCTTGTTTTTCATTTTATTTATTTTTTTTATTTATGGTATCCCGCGGTATCCATAAATGATATTTGAACTCCATGAAATACAATGCAATGAGATGCTTTATGGATGCAATGCATGAAAACACACAAAGTCCTAGGTTAAAGGAACGTGAGCGGAGTTAAGGACTACCCATCCCAAAAGGAGTGTACTATAGGTTAGTTGTACCTGCCGAACAAGGTTCTACAAAGTGCCCAAAGTCATCAGCCCATCTTTCGGATATTATCAACCTTCCGACTGACTCAGGGGTTAATAATATTCTCAAGAGAACCTCTTTTGAGTGTAGTATCGCGTAGCAGCCATTGTAGGATTACTCCCACATAGCTCCCGCACTACGTCCTAAATAAGGCCAAAGTGGTGTTTAAGGTACTACGGTCCTCAATATCACAGACTCCAATCGACCATGGAAAAAGTTTTCGCGATTACTCGTTCAACCGAACCATTTTCGAAAAGGTCTCAACTGAGCGGTGATTCTCGAATCAACTTGGTCGGGATTCACTCCCTATAAGCCTCATCGAATATATCCCCATCCTATAATAATGTCACTAGTCCGGGCGTAGGACTTATCTCACAGCACAAGGAACAGTCCCACCATCAAAGCACAAATATATACATGAATAGTAAAACAGATAGTAATAAATATGAACAAGTTAGGGATAACCCTCAAAATTTAAGACACGTCCCCAGTGAAGTCGCCATTTTTCTGTTGCGGTGGAAATAGGATCACAAACTATTAATGAGTTTGAACCGCAATTCAATTCACAACCGCTCTTTGATTTATCCGAAGGAAAAGGTCAAAAGAGGGAAAACCTATTTTGCATCGTAAACACAATGCGGGGAGAGATCTAGGGTTCGCGGGTTGGTTAAATTTAGGGAAGGTATTAGCACCCTAAACTTCTGTAGTACTCTACAGGAACCTTTTGTTCAGATGTTTACTATTTGCTTTATTTATTTGCTTAAGGTATATGTACAAAGGGATTAAAAGTGAGAGAAAAGACCTAAGGGGTTAATTCTAAGTTTACTCGGCAAGACATCGCATCTTGTGCCTACGTATCCTTACGGGAGTGGAATCAGAGTAATCGTAGTTCCCCTCAAAAGGGAGGTTAGAGACTTCTTGACTGTGGTCAAGGTCTCAAGGGGAATAAACATGTCTTAAGGACACGCTTACGCGGAGTGTAGAAACTCCAAATCTCTACGTTGAATTGTTAAGTTGTAATTAGGGTTAAATTAGGTTAGGGATTCCGCGGCGGGAAACCCTAAAATGAGCGCGGCGGCTCTTTGACCTAATGCTAGGGGTAAAATTGTAATTTTGCCTGCGGCGAGGCATTTGTGAAAATTAGGGTTTGTGAGGTGTAGTTTTGAGGTTTTGAGGTTGAGGACTATTGACACGGCGGTCAAACGGCTAGACCTAATTCCTTCGGAGGAGTGTAGTGTGACTGGAATATTGATAAATGTGTGAGATAAATGAATTGTAAACAGGGAATAAAACAGGAGTTAAAGCCATGCAAACAGAAATTTAAAGGCAGAAATTTAAAGCGCGATTATTAGATTCGCGAGGTTACATATGAGGAACAGTTACAATATGATAATGAACTTTGAGTGAGAAAATAAGATGACATAAGTAATAGTAAACGTAATGAGCTGCAAAATGAACAAATGATGTTAGTGGGCAGAGTTAAGCGGCAGTTAAATGAGTTACGAGAAGATGCAAATTTGAGATTTTATTATTGTTTTATTTAAAAAATCTTAAATAATTTAATGTTAGCTTGCAAAAAAAGTTTAATTTAAAAATGTTTTACTCTAAAAAAAGTTTTATTTTTTTATATCTTTAAGAAAAGTTTTTTCTGATTTTGTTTAAAAAAAGAGTTTTATTTATTTTTATTATTTACATAAAATGATTTTTTTATTTATTTATTTTAAAAACAATTTTGAATTATAAAATAAAATGTTAAGAAACAATTTTAAAAACATAAAAAAAAAATAGCAAAATAAAAAATAAAGAAAAAATAAATAAAGGGGAGGGGGTTGGGCCGGTCATCACACCCGGACCCAACCCGGTTGATGGTTAAACAAAAGAAAACATTTAGGGTTCTGGGAACCCTAATGTTTCGCGGCGCCGTTTACATCTTCTTCTCCTCTCTCGTCTTTCCTCTTCCTCGCGACTCCCTCGATGCTCTTCACTCTCCTCCATAGCCTGAAATCAAACACAAATAGGGTGAGGAAAATATCTCATAGCTCACTTTTATGGTGAAACGGCCGGTGATGAGGGTTTCCTCTGAGGCTTGGAGTTGATTGCCCGCCGTTTAAACGGCGAAGGTGATCTCCTCCTCCGGTGTTTCGCGGATGATATTGATCGTTCAGTGATGTTTGTTGTCGCCTATGGTTCGCTCACGATCTTCCTTCGTTAGCGTTTGCTTGCGATTTCCGTTAGGGTTTCGCTCTCTCTCTCGCGGTTACCAGTTAGGGTTTGTACGCGATTCCCCCTCTATCAGGTTGTATCTTCCCTTTTATATATACTCTGATTTATCTTTTGGGCCTTGGATGTTGGATTTGCGTTACCTTTCTGAGATTGAATTTGATGATTCGATTTGATTTGATTTTGTTTGGGTTTTTTAGATTGAGTTCCAATGGGATGTTTTCTGATACGATTTGGATCTTGTTTCTTCTCTCAGAACCTGATTGGGGTTTCCAGCTGATATGATTTTTCTGATTCAAAACTTTCCATTTTTGGGGTTTCTTGATTGACCCTATTTCGGACATGGATTCGCTTGGATTTTATCTGATTTGTTTCGATTTCGAACTGATTTGTATTATCATTGATGCAGTTCGGGTTTTCGTTGGATATCTGCTACATTAACTTTTCCTCTTCTTCTTTCAGGACTGATACTTCAGCTTCGGTTGCGTCAAACACCGGGAAAGGTATACGGCGATGATGTTCATCTGAGCCGTGACAACTGATACTCTTTGATGACGCTGCGATTGCCTATGATGATATTCGCTTGTGGTTTATCATTTGTTGCAATTTCTGGCTTTTTGCACTTGTTTGATCTCAGAGCTGCTGCTAGCATTGTAGCTTATATGCTTTGATCTTGAACCAGTTTTGATGGCCTGATATTCAGACTATTGTTGCTCTGACGAGCCAACCCCTTTGGTGCTGTTTGCATTTCTGTTGGATTGTCCCTGCCTGTTTCTGCTTTTTCGAACATGAAGCTTGATTTTCCTGTGATGTTTATGAATTCTTTTGAGGCAATTTTGCTTAGTTTCGATATTCAGTTTGGTGTTGTTGGTGTGTGGTTCTTTTCAGAATACAAACTCAGTTTCTTTGAACTAATATCCCTTTCTTTTCGTTGTTTCAGGGCTGGGGTGTTTGGATTCACAAACTGATTATGCTGCTGGCTGTTGTTGTCTGATGACAGGGGCTGCGAGTTTGGGGCGGTGATGTTCACCTGAGCCCTCTATGCCTGGTGCTCTGTTTCTGATGTGCTTTGCACATTCGGGACCCAACCTAAACATGATATATCGCTGCGATTTCTTGAACTCATCTTTGTTCCTTTTCTGGTATAGTTTCGCTATGATTTTGTGCTGGTGCTCACTTATGTGTTGCTTGCCATTGAAACTGGTTTGAATGGGGACTTGCCTTTAACTGATGCTGCTGAACCTTTTGAAACTTTGTCCTACGTCATTTTGACGCAGCTTGTTGTGTGTCTCATTTTTCTGTTTTTGATTTTTATGACCTCACCTACATGGTTCAGAACTGATACTGCTCATGAATTGTTTAGGTTTTGAGTTCCAAATTCTGAATCTGATATCGATGCGTTTGTGGCTTTTCAGGTGTTGGAAATTTCGGAAACAAAGCGACTCAGACCTGCCGGCATCCGGGTCTGAGTCCAAACTTGCCTATGTTGCCTTATTCTCGTGTCAGTTTGGAAATCCCATCGCGGCAAAACGAATCAGTCCCACTTCTTTTATTACTTCTATCTCTCGGATGTCCCGTACCGATAAGAACAGGTGTTACCTGATCTGACGCCTACGGCGCGGATCGGTAACGGGGGGTAGGACGCAGCTTCGGTTGTGCCACTCCCGGCACTCGATGATGACATTGTTCTGAGAGTGTCAAAAACAACTCCTAACCTTTTTCTATACTGTTTGTTTTGTTTTGATGTGCAGGTGAATTGGAGATTCTGCGGAGAAGTTCAAGGACATCATGAAGACACTTAGAAGTTCTAGGACTTAGGATTTAGAACTTTTAGGATTAATGTAATTCCTTGTAACAGTATTTCTAAAATGTGAAGCAATCTCCATTTCTTGTATGATGAGATCTTTATGAAATAAAATTCCCAAAACTTGAATCTATTTATATTTTGTTCTTAGTTAAAAAAATTATAGACATTTGTGAATAAATCCACAAATATTTAAATTCATTAACATAGTCATAAAACATAAACACTCCCAAATGATATTCTTATTTGTGCACTTGTCTCGTCATCTGATTAAAATCCAATTTAAATGCTAACCAGCCATTTCATAACCGAACACGGATGTGCACCGTAATCACAGCAGTTTCAGCATCAACAATAACACTACTCGTAACTAAATTCCACTGACCAAATGCCAAGAGCCACAATCCAATAACACCCAATCACGACTGTGCCTTAATAACAGAAACGGAAACGCTTTGGAAATAAACCATGAGCGATGGAATAGGTCTTAAATCCAGTTGTGCTCGACAAGTTTTAATACCGACCACATCAAATTGGCACCTTAATATAATCAGACCTAGTGATAGGTAAATGCCTCAAAAATAGTGTATCAAACGCCTCAGAACTTAATAACAGCCCGTTTTTAAGGAATTAGCAGAATTTGCGTCAAATGACCAAAATACCCCTGGAACCAAATCTGCAAAACAAAACACCTCCATAACTTGTTAGTGGTTAGCAAATGTACATATGAGATGATATGCGAAATGACTGACTAAATATAAGGGTAAAATTTGGGGTATTACAAGGAGGTCATCGAAATTATTAACCTGGGGTCGGAAGGGGTTGAAAAGAACATCCGTATAGGAGTCGCGCTGCAAAGCGATGTCAAACGAAGACTGGTTGAAATGCTCAGAGAGTACAGTGATGTGTTCGCTTGGTCGTACGAAGACATGCCTGGTCTTGATACAGATATGGTTGTGCACCGTCTGCCGCTAAAAGAAGAATGCCCCCCGGTTAAGCAGAAGCTTCGCAGAACTAGACCAGATATGGCAGTGAAAATTAAAGAGGAGGTTCAAAAGCAGTGGGATGCTGGTTTCCTAGCTGTTACAAAATATCCCTCATGGGTCGCTAATATTGTACCAGTGCCAAAGAAAGACGGTAAAGTGAGAATGTGCGTAGATTACCGTGATTTGAATAAAGCGAGCCCGAAAGATGATTTTCCACTTCCTCACATCGATGTGCTGGTTGACAACACTGCCCAATTCTCTGTATTCTCCTTCATGGATGGCTTCTCGGGCTATAATCAGATTAAAATGGCGCCAGAAGACATGGAGAAGACTACCTTCATAACACCTTGGGGAACATTTTGTTATAAAGTGATGCCCTTCGGATTGAAGAATGCTGGGGCAACGTATCAGCGTGCAATGACGACTCTTTTCCATGATATGATGCATAAAGAGATCGAATTTTATGTCGATGATATGATTGCCAAATCCCAGACGGAGGAAGAGCATTTGGTGAATCTGCTGAAGTTATTCAAAAGGCTTAGGAAGTTCAGGCTGAGACTGAACCCTAACAAGTGCACCTTCGGGGTGAGATCGGGTAAACTGCTGGGGTTTATCGTGAGCGAAAAAGGAATAGAGGTTGATCCTGCAAAAATAAAAGCAATACAAGAGATGCCGACGCCTAGAACAGAGAAAGAAGTGCGCGGGTTTTTAGGGAGGTTGAACTACATCGCTCGGTTCATATCTCACCTAACGGCCACGTGTGAGCCGTTATTCAAGCTGTTGAAAAAAGACCAAGCTGTAACGTGGAATGAAAATTGTCAAAAGGCGTTCGATAAAATAAAGCAGTATTTGCAGGAGCCTCCTATTTTGATACCCCCAGTGGCAGGGAGACCCTTGATTATGTATTTGACAGTTCTTGAGGGAAGTATGGGTTGTGTTCTCGGTCAACACGACGAGACAGGAAGGAAAGAGCATGCGATCTACTACTTGAGTAAGAAGTTTACTGAATGTGAATCTCGATATTCGATGCTCGAAAAAACTTGTTGCGCACTGGCCTGGGCCGCCAAGCGTTTGAGGCAATACATGCTGAATCATACAACCATGCTCATCTCGAAGATGGATCCTATCAAATATGTATTCGAAAAGCAGGCGTTATCAGGGAGAATTGCCCGTTGGCAGATGGTTTTGACCGAATACGACATCCAGTATGTCTCGCAGAAGGCTATAAAGGGGAGTGTATTGTCTGAATACTTGGCAGAGCAGCCTATTGAGGATTACCAATCGATGAGGTTTGATTTTCCTGACGAGGATATCATGTACCTAAAGATGAAAGATTGTGAAGAGGCGTTGCCAGACGAAGGACCAGAATTGGGTTCCAAATGGAAGTTGATCTTTGACGGAGCTGTAAACGCCTATGGTAGCGGAATAGGGGCAATCATCACTACTCCACACGGGTCGCACATCCCGTTTACTGCTCGATTGACCTTTCCAGTTACCAATAATGAAGCCGAATACGAAGCTTGTATCATGGGGCTTGAAGAAGCCATTGATTTGCGAATCAAAAATCTGGATGTATACGGAGACTTAGCTCTGGTGGTGAATCAAATAAAAGGAGAATGGGAGACACGTCAACCTAATTTGATACCGTATATGAATTACGCAAGGAGATTGTTGCCTTTGTTTGACAAGGTTGAGTTGCCTCATGTACCGCGAGCAGAGAATCAGATGGCTGACGCCCTGGCCATTTTGTCTTCCATGTACAAAGTCAACTTCTGGAATGAGGCTCCCAGAATTGTTATCTCTCGGCTTGACAGACCTGCCTTCGTATTTTCCATTGACAAAGCATCTGACGATAAACCGTGGTATTACGATATCCTTAATTTCCTGAAAAGTAAAGAGTATCCGGCTGGGGCATCCAGTCACGATCAGAAGACTCTCAGGAGATTGGCGGGTAATTTCTATCTGAATCCGGACGGTGTCCTGTACAGACGAAATCACGACTTGGTGCTACTACGTTGTGTAGATGAGAAAGAGGCGAAGCTGCTCATGGAAGAAATACATGAGGGTACATTTGGTACGCATGCGGGTGGGCATGCTATGACGAGGAAGCTGCTGCGGGCAGGTTATTTTTGGCTAACTATGGAAACTGATTGCTTCAAGTTTGCGAGGAAGTGTCACAAGTGCCAAATCTATGCAGATAAGATCCACGTGCCTCCGAGTCCTCTGAATGTGATGTCATCGCCATGGCCATTCTCGATGTGGGGAATCGATATGATTGGAAAGATCGAGCCGACGGCTTCTAATGGACACCGGTTCATTCTAGTAGCAATCGATTATTTCACCAAGTGGGTGGAAGCGGCATCTTATGCAAATGTGACTAAGCAGGTGGTAGCCAGATTCATCAAGAGAGATATCATTTGCAGATATGGAATCCTCGAGCGGATAATTACTGACAACGGTTCAAACCTGAATAACAAAATGATGAAGGAGCTCTGTAAAAATTTTAAGATCGAGCATCACAACTCTTCCCCTTATCGACCCAAGATGAACGGCGCTGTTGAAGCGGCCAATAAGAATATAAAGAAGATTGTTCAGAAGATGGTGGTGACCTATAAGGATTGGCACGAGATGCTACCTTTCGCTTTGCACGGTTATCGTACGACGGTACGCACATCAACCGGGGCAACCCCATTCTCGTTGGTATATGGAATGGAAGCAGTGCTACCACTGGAAGTTGAGATTCCTTCGCTGAGAGTATTACGAGATGTCCAACTAGACGAGGCAGAATGGGTGAAAGACAGGTTGAACCAGCTGAGTTTAATGGATGAGAAGAGGCTAGCTTCTCTAGCATACGGTCGTTTGTACCAGAGCCGAATGAAGAAAGCATATGATAAGAAGATACGTCCTCGGAGCTTTCAGACGGGTGACCTTGTGCTGAAGAGGATTCTCCCGCCACAGGCAGATCACAGGGGCAAGTGGACCCCCAACTACGAAGGGCCATACGTTGTCAGAAAATTCTTTTCAGGAGGGGTTTTATTGTTGTCCACCATGGACGGTGAAGACTTTACGTCGCCTGTGAATTCGGACGCAGTTAAAAAATACTTTGCTTGAAATTGACCCGCTGGACAGAAAAAGAGAGTCCAGGCAAAAATAGGGCATCCTGGCGAACCAAAAACAGAATGAAAGGTTCGGGAAAAAGTTAGGGATAAAATTGAAAAAATGTACACCCGCGAAGTTGAAAACCTACACTGGGCGGCTTCGGCAAAAAAGGGTATCCCGGTGAACTAAAAACCTGTAAAGGGCGGTTCACACAAAAGTTAGGGATTTGAAAAGCAAATGACTGCGGTCCGAATTTGATACTGCAGTGAGCATTGGCGCGGGAGAATATACCTGAGGGGTCGACTATCAGATACAATCTCTTCAGAAGTATGAATACCGGGAAAGCTTTAGAGTCGGGCGAGTCATAGGAGGATCAGCTCGTGATGTTCGTCTGCATCCCGTTGCCGACATGTGTACAAATCTAATTTGTCATTATATTTATGCTTCTTGTGCATACTTGTATAGTTGTTGTGCGTAGCTTCCTCTTTTCAGGAGTTACATCCCGTGTACAAAACTCCGCCCATTTAGGGGCCCAATCAATAAAACATGTTATTCAGTATTTGATGCTGGTTCTTTACTGTTTTGTGCATGGTAAACGCCTAGGTTTAATGAAACTAGCGTGTGTATAACGTCGCTGGCCCTTGCCAATAATTGCTAAAACTTTGAATTAACTGAAAATAATGTCACTAACACTAACCTGAATAGATTTGGTTGCATAGACTTGTCTTGTCTCGTTTGTGGTGTTGCAGGGTTCATAGCCGTATGAAGTGGACGATCAAAAGATTGCAGTACTGACCAAAAGCTCGTAATGGAAAGACTCGATCCCCACGCAGGTCGCGCTTCCAAGATAAGATTGTTCCTTACCAAAGAAGGATCAAATTCCCCAGCTAGTCGTAGCTTATCCAAAGGACATTCTCCAGCAAGGTCGATTACTCTCAGCAGAATTGATGATTCCAAGATCAAAGGCAGTATTCAGACAGTGCATCCCGAGCAGAGTGGTTTAGCCTCAGAAGAAACATTTCCAACTCGTGAGCTGTACTTAGACAGTTTACCCTTCCCGGTAGGGTCATTTACTCTCCCCCAGCGGAGTCAGTTGATTTTCCCCAAGAGAATCGTTTCGTCCCCAGCGGGGTTCTCTTTCCAGCAAGTGTTTTCTTTCCTCCCAGTGGAACTCGAAGATTAAAGCTCTCCCCGATAGAGTTGTTTGTGTGTCCTGGCATTTGTTTTGTCGGAATACCGTATGATACCCGTTCACTCCCCAGCAGAAGTCCAATCATGATTGGCGCATTCAGCTATTCCTCAGCGAAGCGGGCTTCACTTTTCCAGCATTTATTTTGCTGGAATAATTCTGTGGCACCTGGTTACCCCCAGCGGAGTTGGCGTTGTCTTCAGTATTTATTTTGCTGAAGCGGTTTCTATATCCCGGCAGTTCGAGCCTGCATCTGCATTGGCATATAGTGTCATATTTGCATCTACCAAATAAAAACGCGTAGCATTTCCATGTCGAATGGAGCATTACGCCATTGTCAAACATATGCATTTTGAAACATAAACCAGGTTGGTTAACCGTTTGTTTTCAGGTATTGTTTCCCATGCAGGTGGAGGGAGCTCTTGCTCAAATTAATTACCAAACATTCAGGATCTCGGCGTGAGACATGTAATGATAATGTCAGTTTTGGCATTATTCCCCGCAGATTTGCTTGGTTAAGTTTCTCTTACCCCTCTAGCGGATTATTTTTTCAAGGTCGTTGTTGTGACGGCATCAGAAGATTTCGTGAATCGATCTTTCGAATTTGTCTGGCAGTGTGGATTCAGAAAATCCCCAGTAGAGTCCTTCTCAGATTTGCTGCCATGTCAGCACTGAAAATTGGAAGACTAGACTCATATTGTGTTACCCATGTGATTGATGGAGCTAGCTGCTGCAAAGATAGGCGAAAAAGCTTTGGTAGGATGATTTTCCCGTATGGATAGGCGGATGAAGTTTCATGTGTTTAGACAGATGATTTTCCCGTATGGATAGGCGGATGAAGTTTCCTGTGTTTAGGCAGATGTGTATTCCCGTATTGGATAGGCGGATGAAGTTTCATGTGTTTAGACAGATGATTTTCCCGTATGGATAGGTGGATGAAGTTTCCTGTGTTTAGACAGATGATTTTCCCGTATGGATAGGCGGATGAAATTTCCTGTGTTTAGCCAGATGATTTTCCCGTATGGATAGGCGGATGAAGTTTCCTGTGTTTAGGCAGATGATTTTCCCGTATGGATATGCGGATGAAGTTTCCTGTGTTTAGACAGATGATTTTCCCGTATGGATAGGCGGATGAAGTTTTCCTGTGTTTAGGCAGATGATTTTCCCGTATGGATAGGCGGATGAAGTTTCCTGTGTTTAGATAGATGATTTTCCCGTATGGATAAGCGGATGAAGTTTCCTGTGTTTAGACAGATGATGTTCCCGTATGAAGAGGCGGATGAAGTGTTCCTGTGTGTAGACAGATGATGTTCCCGGATGGATAGACGGATGAAGTTTCCTGTGTTTAGACAGATGGTTTGCCCGTATGGATAGACGGAGGGAGTTTCCTGTGATTAGACAGAAATGTTTCCCCAGCGAAAGCGCTAGGATTTTTCCGTGATGTGAGTCCTGACGTGGATAGATTTGTGCTTATTCGTGATTTGGCAAAATTTGGGTCCAGATGTAGACAAGGTTACTCCTGTGACAACAGAATCTCTATTCGTGTTGACGAATTTGTCTCTCTTCTTGTGTTGATAAGGTTAGTCCAGTCGTGGACAGAGGTGTTGCGAAAAGTGTTCAGTACCTGTGGCGTTACATAGGTGGTTGAAGTTGAAATCAGAATTATCAGACGTCTGATCAGTTGTTGCTGTAACAACCAGATTCAGTTGGTGGATGTCGTTCCCTAAAAAGTTGGGCGGTTTATTTCTGCGGTTTGCAAATTTCCGGGTTCTTAGTATTCAACCGTCTCGTACCTCGAATGTTTGAAGGCCGTTCGCGCTTCACCCAGTCGGGTCCAAGTCGCTTGAATAGGGGCAGTTGTTGCACCCTAAAATTTGCTCAACTTACTTCACTTGGTTTATGTTTCAATTGCATTGTCATTTGCATAGTAGATCATATACATAATTCATTTGCATAGCATAGCATAGCAAGCCATCCAACAAGGGACCAAATGCAATTCTTATCTCTATGGGCATATCAAGAGGTTCTTATTCAAATTCAAGCCTATCCAAGTCATCAGAAAGAAATTGAAACCTAGAGAAGTCAGTGGATCAAGTAGTGGATCTCTCTCCTATCTTGAGTGTATTTGAAGACCATCAAAGAAGTTGTGAGCTGTGAATTGAGCATGGGGGGTATATAGACATCATGGATGACCTATAGGGCCATTTTGAAAGAGAGACAAGTCATTGATGTGAGTACAAGAGCTGCAATTGAAGACAGTCAACTAGGGTTTCATCTGGGTCAACCATGGGTCAACCCTAGGTCAAATGATTGGTTGAGAGGCATCAAGGTCTATTTGAGAGATGTGGGGTTCATCATTTGACATGTAGATATGGATGTGGTGTTGTGCCAAGGATAAATCAAGAGAAATCAAGAAGAAGAGGAGTTTCTAAATTAGGGTTTCTGTGTAAAATCCCCTGATTTAGGTCAAACTTCCAAGCAAGATAAGTCAAAATGCAAGCTTAAAATGGATCCTTGGCCAACATGAAACTTGTATAGGATCTCAAGACCTTTAATTTGAGTGGTGTAAGACATCAAGGAGATTTATAGAACTAAAGTTATGGTTCTTGCAAGTTATAGGTCATCTAAGGCATATGAAATTTTGTCTGTGAAAGTTACTTGTCTTCCAAGCAACTTTTACCCATCAAGGAGCTTTCAAATGGATTTCTGGTCAACATGAAAGTTGTTCCTCCTGATCATAGCTTTCTAGAAAGGTATGGTATGCCTCCATCTGATTTGTGGAACTCTACTTATGACTTTGGCAAGCAAAGGGTATTTTGGTCATTTGAGAATTACAGGTCATTTCAAGCATATGCCCAAAACTCATACAAGGAAGCTTCAAATGAAAAACTTCACAACATCAAAGTTGCTCCAAATGACATTTTGAGTCTAGAAAAGTGGTCATGGGAGTTGGAAAATGCTCATAACCCAAGATTGCAAATTTGGTCAATTAAAAGGTGAATTTAATGAATAAAAGTGACCTAAAAATGAGATTTTGCAATACATGTCCAAATGGGATGAAATTATAGGTCATTTTGATTGGAAACAATGTTTTGAGACCATTGGCAATAGTGGATTTTTGAGTTTAGTTCAAAGTTTGAGAGATATCATGGCTTGCTTATGATTAAAGTGACATAAGCCAAATCACAAGGGATTTGTGTACAAGGAGTTTCTAGCAATTTCTAGATGTTTCCATGAGCATCTATATAAACCCTAGAGCTGATACATGAAGGGGTTGCACTTCATTTTGATCCAAAACACCAAGTTTCATTCCATTTTGCATTTTTGCAAATTCATTCAAACCCTCCCAATTCTTCATCATTCTGCAAGATTATTGATCCTATCATACTCCATGATCATCATTGACCAAATTCCAAGCAAGATCCAAGTGTATTGAGGCAAGAATCGTGTGTTTCAAGTTCATACTTCAAATTGCAAAAGGAGGTGGTTACAAGAATCCAAGGCATCTGAGCAAGAACAAGCGCATACAGAACCAAGATCCATAGCCATTGATCAAGTCCTAAGCATTGCTAGCTGTGAATCCAAGGATTTCTCCATCTGTTTTCAGATTTTTACCAGGTTGGTGTTTCCTTCGAATTAGCTTAAAATAGATAGAATGATGTAGAATTATTAGGTTAGAACTGTTAGGAATAAGTAGATGATCAATTTCAGTGAGTTTGAGAGCATTTCATGGAGTTTACCATTGGAGCACAAATTCTGTTGAGACCTAGAACTTGATGATTAGGTTGTTAGAATCTTGAATTGTTAATGATTATTGATCAGTGCAAGGCCATGAAGAGTTTAGTATACTTAAATCATGGATTGGTGATGATGAAAATCCTGAGTAATTTTGAGGCAGTGATCGTGTTTCACGTAAGAATGGATATCAATTGAAGCCAATGCTATAGATGGATTCAGTGACGAATTTAGAGTGGTTTTGCTTTTTACACTTTTGAGTTTGATGAAGAATTGAGCATGCACGAATTGATGGAAGATGGTGATGAAGCTCGAGTTCCATGGCTGTTTTCATACAAACCCTAGACTAGAGGAAGACGAAGCTCCACAAGCGTTGGATGAGCAAGACTTGGTTGACTGAAATTTGATCTCACGGCTTAGATTCAAAGTTGAAAACGAGAGGGAATCAGAGAACGTGAAACGCACCATTTCACTTAAGTTCTCAGATTGGGCTTAAGTTGAACTTGCTCCTCGCACCCCCATATCAAGGCCCATAGCATTTTGAACTACTTTTTCATGCTATTTACACCGCTCGCGTTCTAATTTTCTTTTGATTTTCTGACCTGATTTTTGTTTGGAACCGGGCCCAGGCGCGCCTGCTATGCGCACCCCCAATCTGGGCCCATCATCCATTTTTCAACTTAAATAATTACTAACTGCACCCCATGCATCATTTCTTTTATTAATTTTCCTCCAATTTTTTTTTAAACTTTGAAAATTCCTAACAAATTGAAAATTCCATATTTTTGAGTGGTTGTTTTTGCATCTTTTTCTTATTTCTGTTAAGAAAATTGTCATGTAATAAAATTAGCATTTCATTTTATTTTTGCATTTTTAGTATATTTTTCTTTTAAATGGGTTTTAAGTGATGTTTAGTTTAATACTTGATCTTGTTGATTTTAGTTTAGCTAGATCCTTTTATATTTTGGACCCATTCTTTTTAGAGTACTTCACTTAGGACTTCAAATTTCATATGAGATTTAATTCATGATTTTAGGACTAAATTTTAGATGGTTTGTTTAGGTGTGATTAGGGGAATCAAAATTAGGGTTTAGGTGTAACATAGGTGTGATAAATCATTTCTTTTAGGAGTTGTAGTTTGAATTTTGGGGTATGGGACTATAGGGGTATTATGGGTATATAATAGATCCCTTAGAAAATATTAGGCTTCCTCTATTCTACTATTACTACTAGTATATTTCCTGTTATTGATTGATTGTGTGGTGTGCCCTCTCTAGGGTTATTTGTTTGACTGTGTGGGGTATTGGGCCTGCTTGGGGTTTGGGTTTGAGCTGAAGACTGTGCTGATGAAGCCCATTGAAGGTTAAGAGAATGAAGACCAATTTCCAGAGTTGATGAAGAGTATCTTGCTGATAGCTGTTGAAGGTTATAGGATCTAGGAGCTAGATAGAGCTCTAGAATAGAAACTTGATTCACAAACATGGAAGGTCTTGTTTGCCTCCATTCTTTCTCTATGATTCAAAGTCTCTTTTAAATAT
The DNA here is from genome assembly GCA_963859935.3 of Lathyrus sativus. Taxonomy (NCBI): domain Eukaryota; kingdom Viridiplantae; phylum Streptophyta; class Magnoliopsida; order Fabales; family Fabaceae; genus Lathyrus; species Lathyrus sativus. Next base: position 652,495,750 of record OZ012739.1, on the reverse strand, counting down.
CCACCTCCTTCCTTTGGAAGGATTAGTGAATGTATTTAAAAGATAGAACTTTTGAGAGAAAACGGTCAGTATCATGTTAACAGTCAGTAGGCCACCCTTGGTAGGCAACTGACTGCTTAACATCCAATTCATCTTGTTGACTGATACTCATCTTGGAGAGTGAGACTTGAAGAAAAGCCAGTGAAAGATTGAAGACAGAGACCTTGCTTGAAGGCTTGAAGATGAATACTGATGCTTTCTTGAAGCCTGTAGATGGTTGAAGATGACTTGAAGACAGATGTTGATGAAGATTGTTGTTGTTTATAATTTTTGATGTATTGTTTGAATTTCCCTGACTGTATTGCTTGCTAATTGACCTGTTAGGTTGAAAGTGAATTTTATTCACTTTTGCCTGTTGTTTTCTAGGTTCGAGGTTGAGTGGGACTCCCTTGCCTCGCTTGTATTGCTGCATTCATGCATTTTACTGCTTTATTGTATATATGCTATTGTTTCTATTTCCGTTTATCCCTTAGGATCTCTGTTTCTCTCTGCGCAAGAGAGGAGCATGATAGACATTAGGTCTTAACCCATGCATGATAACATTAGGTTAGTTTGATTCCCTTGTCAACCATAGGTTAGAGTTCTGCCTCTTCTTTCTCAAAACAAACAGAAAAACACAATAAATATTTCAAACACCATAAAAGACATTTCTTCCGTAAAAGAATGTGAACTCATCAAAACGTCATTTTTGTCCGCTTGGACCAGTAATCAGAAAAACCCTTTTTTAGAAGGAGATAAAAACAATCCAGACAGACTTGTGTCGTACGTGGCCCGAACTACGTTTGCTCTGATCTTTCATGATGTATGAAAGTACGTAGGCATAGGATGCGATATCCTAGCGAGCAACCTTCCCCTCCTTTCCCGTAGGTAGGCGAACTACGTTGACTCTGATTTCTCGTTCCAGACGGGAATACGTAGGCATAAAGTGCGACACTTTGCCGAGTCATTTTATTTTCTTTTAAACCCTTAACCCTTAGTTTAGATAGAAATAACAATTCATACCAGAAAACAAGCGTGGATCCCGTCGAGTACGACGGACGTGAGGGGTGCTAATACCTTCCCCTTGCGTAACCGACTCCCGAATCCAGGTTTTGGTTGCGATGACCATTCCTTTCCCCGTTTTGCGGTAGGTTTACCTCGAGCGTTTCCTTTCCCTCCGTTGGGATAAATAACGCGCGGTGGCGACTCTTCTGTTCAGCCGGCGCCGATTTTCGCGGTAGCGACATGCACCAGCCAGTCAAAAAATCTCATGACAACCAAACTTGATTATCATTCTAAACCCCTTAGATGAAAACCAACAGCATGAACCAACCCCTAGTTGTGAAACCTACCTAGTTTAACTCTTACTAAAGCCTAGAAGACTTGAAGCACCTCACATTTCCATCTCATGCAGAGGGATGACTCCCCTAATTAGTCAAAACCCTCATGACAACTAAACTGGTTACCTACATCAACAAACCAACAAAGTAAAACTAGCCCTTGAAAATGAGAGACTAAACTTGGCAACAATGAGTTGACAAACTCAGCCCCTAAGATCAGTTACCTATAACAATGTTACCCTACATAATGTCAAAGTTCAACATATCTACCAAGATAAAAATTCAAAACCTAAAGTCACAAACTGAGAATACTAAACTAGAACTGAAGCAGGACCATGTTAGGGATAAAGTAATCAAACAAAAAGTCCACAGACTCAAGGCATATGAATTGACAGATTCAAAAAACTCTAGCAGCAACTTCTATGCAAGGAAGAATTCTAATGACAACCATACACTCACCTATACACTTAAGCATCATAAGCATGAATGGATAGCTCCAACACAACTTCCAAAAACAAGTCTTAAACCATCAAATCTCAAAGGCAATCCTTGAGCAAAGAACTCCAATGACAGTCTTACAACTAATGCATATGGTGTTGGTTTCTTACATACTTTGACAGCATAACTAACAAACTATTTCAACATGGTAATATACAAGCTGAACTCACAAATAATCAACACATGATGATGTATATTAGTTAATGAGTCTAAAATAACATACCTCTTGTAGTCTAGCTGCAAAAATCAAGAATTCCTTCCTTATATGCAAGCTTTGAGATTGTTACTTCTTCTTGAAGAAAAAGAGGCAACTCTGTGGACAGTTGGACCAAATGGAATTCCAGCCATGGTTTGAGGTTTTTGATAGTTAAAATATCATAAACATGAAGTGCTCCAAGTGTTAAATTGATGGAAAAAGGTTTGTGTAGTGATTTGGCTTGAAATTTGCATAAAAGTCAAACTATGGTGTGTGGACAGTTGACTTTTAGATTTATGGTGTTTTTGATGAAACTAATTATGGGAACAACTTCAAATGGTCATTTTAAGAGTGTGTGTATGGTTTTTGAAGTGGTGGATTGTTTGGAAAACGAATTGGTGTGAAAAATGCAAAATGACACTTTTTGGTGATTTTGTGAAGTTTCTTCACTTTCAAGCAAAGAGGGAAACAAGAAGAGCTATGTGTTTGTGGTGTTTTGGGTAGATCTGGTATGTTGTAAAGAGTGTAACGAAGTCTCTATTTATAGGCCAAGAGAGGTATTGGGGCAGATTTTGAGTTGTGGTCTTGGAGGGAGATTTTTGGAAGAAAATCTATCCAAGATTTAAGGCAACTGTACACTCAAGTTATTGGCTCATTGTGATGCATAAATCAAGTGATATGAAGTACATGGAGGGGATTGAAGTGAGGCTAGAAAGTATGGAGGTTGCAGCTGCAAGTTCTCATGAAAAGTTTATCTTTCCTCTTTGTTTTAAATAAAATAATGACACTTGTTTGGCCAACTTGTCAAGCCCTTCAAGCCTTCAGCTCTTCTGCATTTCTACTCATGATTCATTCTAATTATCAGATCAAATGTTGATCAAATGGTTGAGAATGATTCAAGTGGCTGAAAAGTGAATTTGTAAAAAAGTTGAAATGGCGCATTCAAGTGTTGAGACCCCAACTTGCTGGATTCATAAGTCTCAGCTCACAAGGGCTATGGAGGAGTTCTAGTACTTTTTGGAAATCTCTCATAGAGCTCTAAAACTTTCATGTTTTCATGATCTTCAGATTCCAAGTGGAACTAGGTCAAAAAAATCCCTCAAAGTTGGATGAAAACATGATTTGAAAGGCCAGAAACTTAGAAAGTGTTTTCTCCTTCTTGTGATGATTTTGGCTATACCTCCAAATCTATGTATTTTTTCCCATGGGTCAGTTTTACACTTTTGTAGGACTTGCCAAGACCTTTCCAACAAGCTTTGAACCACCTCATTTGGATGTGCGGTTAGGAAGTTATGGTCTTGCCCCTTTCAAAACCCTAATGCCCGACTTTTTCAATTAATCCTCAATCCTTGATCCAATGGTCATAAAACTTCATGGATAGGTGTAATATATTATTAGTAACATTTTTGCTTCACACTTTGAGGTCAAGTTCCTTATGGTTGAAGAGTTGACTTTTCAGTCAACGAAACAATCGATCAATGATTACCGAGTCGATTGTTGACGTTCTGGGTCTTTTGAGGCCTTGGAACTTCTTGAGTGGACTTCACTAAGCCATATGAGCTTCATGTACCATAATTACATCATTGGAACACCTTTTAAATCAAATGTCAAACTACAGTTGACTTTTCCTGATCGGAAACCCTAATCGGGGGTCCTGAACTGCACTGTCTTTAATCTTTGGGTGACAACCTCAAATTGGATTCATGCTTGACCCAATGGAGTATCTTTGATGATGTGGAGACTTGTTTTATGGAGAATTAATCCAATACATTGACTGATTAAACTATTGAAACCTTGATTCTTGACTGTATGGAACCCTGATTCACCTGTATCTTGACAAATACAAACTTCAAATAGGTTATAGTTAGATAAAAAATGAAGATGATCCTAGAATGATGATTAAGATCTAAGGGGTCAAAATTTGGGGTGCAACAGATGCCCCTATTTAAATATCTTCACCAGATGGCAATGAGAGATGATAATCCTCATAGAATCATAGTGAAAGGTATTTAAATATAGCAAACCAGGAATTTTGTCCCTTAGATCGGATGGTATGCAAAAGGATAAATTCTGAAATGTAATGAGTTACTAAATGATGCTTTATGATGCAAGACAAACGCAGACACACGAGCAAAAATAAAAGAACGACAGTACGACGAGTAATTACTCACAGGGGAAAGACAACAACACCGGGGAAGCATCAAACGTCATCCATGAACGGAATTGGATGAAAAACAGTCACAACATTCAGAAGATCAATGAATGAGGTGAGTAGAAAACTAGGAGATATAACAGGGACACAAAAACAAATATCAGAGACATTCAGAAGAACATCGAATGAACTCTGAGACACACCAAGGATACTCGGAAAAACATCGAATAAACTCTAGGACATATCCAAAAAAGAGAATTGAAGACATATATTTGAAGGTACATCCGAAATATTTAAAAGAGCTTTAAATGTACGGGAAAAGGTTTGAAGACATATCTGGAAGAACATCAGATAAGCAACAAAGGAGTTATGGAAGAACATCAGAACAAAGACTCCATCTGGAAAAACATCAGAGAGAGAAACATATTCGAAAAAACATCAGATAAATTTTGGAAAAACATCAGAATCAAAGGGAATATCTAGAAGAACATCAGATAAGTTCTGGAAGAACATCAGAACAAAGACTCTATCTGGAAAAACATCAGAGAGAGAAACATACCCGGAAAAACATCGGAAAGATTATGGAAAAACACCATAATCAAAGGCAATATCTGGAAGAACATCAGAACAAAGACTCCATCTGGAAAAACATCAGAGAGAGACGTATCCAGAAAAACATCGGATAGATTCTGGAAAAACATCAGAATTAAAGGTAATATCTGGAAGAACATCAAATAAGTTCTGGAAGAACATCAGAACAAAGACTCAATCTGGAAAAACATCAGAGAGAGAAACAAAAGACATCCAAGAATGGCATTGGATAAAAGGGATATTTGCCCTCCAATAATGGCTTTGAATGAAAGGTATAAACATAATAAATAGGAACAACATTGGATGTATACAGGAACAGACATATCCAGAAAAACAATCGGATAAGAAAAAAAAATGTCATATCTAGAAGAATGTCAGATAGACACGACAAAAACTGTTTGGTAGGTGCCAAGTGAGTTGGATTTTGACCACAAGGTAAGACATGGATAACAACACGACCTCGGGAGAAATGCAAATAAGGATGAAACACTCATGTTATACATATGTATATGAATTATGCAGATGATATATGATCACAATGCAAATGCAGACAACAAGACTCGACTCTTCTGGTGAGATGACAAGACTGGAAGACTGATTCCTCAACACGGAGATCATTGTCATTCTTCTTGGGGACTAAAGATGCTACTGCTGAACACATTTTCTGCCATCCTGGTAAATTGTATTAAGTTGATGATCCTTGTAGGAAGGATGAATATTTGCTTGGGGATTCTTCAAGTAAACTGCCCCAAATTAGTTGTTTGTTGTAGATGAACTGATAATTGCTTCAGCTTGTCTGATGTTGAAGATGACTGATCCACTGTGTACTTGGAAATCTTGCCCCAACCCGAGTCTTGAAATATCTTCTAGATAAATCTGGGAAGACCTTGCCCTGAACAAATATTGAACTGATTCTTCAACAGGATGTGAAAAGAACTCGCCCCTGATAGGATCACCGACCAAGTTTCTCATTGTTTGAAAATTCCTTGAGATGAAAGCAGATTGCAAATAAAAGTGTTCATACAAACATGGTAATGCAAAGTTCATGCAACTTTTGAAATCAAAATCATTTTTGAAAGATGCAAAATAAATGAGTCATTGGTCAGAACGCGGTGGTTCAAGACACTTAAAAGTGAAAGGTAAAGCAAAAAGGTAAGATGCCAAAACAAATTATCTGCAAAGATCTTTTGGAGTCAGTTTACGCACTCCTTGTTGTAGTATGCTTTCAAAATAACCTTGTTTCAGTTAGGTCTTTTGAGGGTTGTAATGTGGCTCGGTTCACAGTTTAAAAAACAAAGGATAAAGGCTCAAAGTTTATTTGTGCCCACTCAATCTACGTGATGATCTCCGATCCTATGCTCAGCTAACTCAGAATATACACTCAGGTTCCTATAGGAATCACACTGATTATAGCCATGATGATGGTTCAGAAGTCCAAGGACTCTTGAGACGACATTCACTACTTCCTTATAACATTTGGTTGTTCTGACATTGAGGATTTTCAGGATAAAGACTTAAAGATCTCCTCTTTTATTATCCCTAACTTTTGCCTGAATTGTTTCTTTTAAAGCTTACAGTCAACGGGATGCCCTAGTTTTACCTAAGTCTCCTTCATAGGTTTTGACTTAGCGGACATTTCTTTTGATTAATTTTTTTTGAAAGAAAGAGAGTGACCGTCTGGTTTTAATGATTACGGTGAACCATCATCGGCTTTGAAAAACATCTTCGTCACTTGTTTGTTGTGTGCGAAGGAAAATAAATTGTGGTTGCAACCTTTATATGAAAGGTGTCTCGCATGAGCATGCAACCGAGTTAAATGATAACTACCCACCCCAAGGTTAAGATTGCAGTTTTTTGTAAAGAAAGAAACTCCAACTTCTAGGCTTGAAGAGGTTGACAAGGTAATAACTTCCTTATTTCTCCAGTGTTTGGGAGTTGAAACAATGCCTTACATCTTCAACAAAGTTTGATTGAAAGCATAGTGACAGCAGTTATGGGTATAACATTTTCATCATCCTCCATCAAATATTTGCATGTCAAAAGTTTGAACAAAAGGTGCATATTTTAAAAGATAAAACATAAAGATGCAAATACTAGACAAAATGAATTGAATCAAAAGTTGCAATGCTCATTTCATTAACACAAAAGTACAAACGTAATTTGAAGGCAAACAACTTAAACAAAATGAAGGAAAGTACAAACAACGAGAAACAAAAGGCCTAGTGACTAAATCAAAACAAGGATGAGCCGTCTTGTATGAAACACTGGTGTTTGGGAAGACAACCTGCTGAAATCAATCTGAAGCTTCACTTTTGATGCACTGGCAAGGGATTGTTCTGGACATTCAGATGACTATCCTTAAAATCAATTATCCTAGTTCTAATTAACTCACGCACTCTGGCTTTCAGCGCATAACAATGCTCCAAGTAATGGCCTGGGGCACCATCATGAAAATCACAATGGAGATCAGCTCTAAATCTAGCTGGAGGAGGACTAGGAGGAGGTTGCAAAGTCTTTGTAGTGATCAACCCAAGCAGAAAAGTGCGCCCCATCTACTATCCAAGCAAAAAGTTCACTAATTACGAAAGAAGATATTCAATGCTTGAAAAAACATGTTGTGCACTTGCTTGGGGTGCTAAATGATAGAGACAATATATGCCGACCCATACAACTCTATTAATATCAAAAATGGATTTGATCAAGTACATCTTGGAAAAGCTAGCTCTCGTAGGAAAGGTTGCATGTTGTCAAATGGTATTACCCACCAACATGTGGAAGATTACCAACCAATGCATTTTGACTTCCCCGATGAAGATATTATGTTTGTTAGAGATTATGAAACTTTAGGCCCTGACGATGGACCCGAACCAGGATCGTGATGGACGCTCGACTTCAATGGTGACACATATGCTCAAGGCAAAGGAATTGGGGGCAATTATCACCTCTCCTACTGGCTTTCATATTCCCTTCACTACAAGGTTATGATTTAAATGTACCAACAACATGACAAAGTACAAAGCTTGTATCTTTAGGATCGAAGAAGCTATTGATTACAAGATCAAGATTCTGTGAGTCTATAGGGATTCAGCCTTAATTATTAGTTAGGTCAAAGGTGACTGGGAAACTCGTGATGTCAAGTTAATTCTATATCAAGATCATGTCTTTAAGCTAATCCCATAATTTAATGAGATTAAGGTCAAATGGAAGATGCTTTAGCAACTCTAGCATCTATGTTCAAGGTCAAATGGAAGAATGAAGCACTCGTCATTCGTATTGAACATCTGGATGAGCCATCTTGTTTGGCAGCTGAGGCAGATGCTGATGACCAACCTTGGTTCTATGATATCAAAAGGAATCTAGAAAAGTAAGAGTATCCAAAGAATGTATCCATCACTGATAAGAAGTACTTGAAAAAGCTCTCAGCCAAATTCTTCTTAAGCAGAGATATGCTCTACAAGATGAACTATGACTTAGTCTTGCTCAGATGCATGGATAGACACGAAGCAAATCAATGAAATTCATGAAGGTTCCTTTGAGACACATGTCAGTGGGAACACATTGGTAAAAAAGATCTTGAGGGCAGGTTATTACTGGATGACAATGGAAATTGATTGTTATCTCCAAGTGCAAACATGTCATAAATTCCAAATCTATGCAGATAAAATACATGTGTTACCACTTCCTATGAATGTATTGACATCACCTTGTCCTTTTTCCATATGGGGTATAGATGTGATTGGGCGTATTGAACCAACAAGTTCAAAAAAACCTCGTTTCATCTTTGCATCTATTGATTACTTCACTAAGTGGGTGGTGGTTGTCTCCTATGCAAATGTCACCAAACAAGTGGTTGCCCTCTTTATAAAGAAAGAAATCATCTGTCGTTATGGGATTCCTTATGAGATCATTAATGATAATGGCTCAAATATCAATAAGAAGATGATGAAAGAATTGTGGAGAGCTTCAATATTGAGCACCATAACTCAATGTCATGCCTTCCAAAGATGAATGGTGTTGTAGAGGCAACGAATAAGAATATCAAGAAGATTGTTCAGAAAATGGTGAAGACATACAAAGCTTGGCATGAAATGTTACCGTTTTCTCTGCATGGATATCGTACTTCAATACGCACTTCCATTAGGGCAACCCCGTTCTCTCTTGTGCATGTAATGGATGCAGTACTGCCTATTAAGGTAGAGATTCCTTCCATGAGAATATTGACAGATGTTAAGCTCGACGAAGTTGAATGGGTGCAAGCAAGACTTGACCAGCTCAACCCCATTGATGAGAAGGGCATGACAGCTGTTTGTCATGGTCAATTATATCAGAAATGAATGAAGAAAGCATTTGACAAGAAATTTTGTCCATGACATATCAAAGAAGGAGACTTGGTATTGAGGAAAATCCTACCAATTCACACAGCTCCACGAGGAAAATGGACACCTAACTACAAGGGTCTATATGTGTGAAAAAAGGTTTCTCTGAAGGAGCCTTGATACTCTCAAATATGGATGGTGAAGATCTCTAATCCCCCGTGAATGCAGACGCAGTCAAAAAATACTTCACCAAAAATAGACCTGGTGGACCACAAAAAGAAAAGGTTCAGGCAAAAATGAGCATTCCAGTGGACCAAAAAAAAGGAAAAGGTCCAGGAAAAATTAGGGATAAAATCAAAAGAAATAAAGAACCATATAATTTGAAAACCTTAAACGACAACTTATGAAAAAAAAAAGGGTATTCCGGTAAACTGAAAATTCGAAAGGTGCAGTTTAGGAAAAAGTTAGGGATTTTAAAAGGCAAAAGGCTACGGTCTGCAAAGAATTTGTTGAATCCATCATAGAAGCCCCGAAAGGAAAGAATCAATCTAATCATTTTCCTCAGAAGCAGAGCACAAGGACATCCGAGGACATAGGGATCATAGTAGAATTAGAACTCAATGGAAATTCGAGCTTTTCTCATTACCATTGTATTTTTTTTCAATTTTTTTGATAATGACCTCTTTTAGGAATTTTGTCCTCATGTAAATCACCTACTTACGGGTTAGTTTCTCATTAATGAAATGATTTTTTTATCAAACATGCTCCATAATTTTTACTTTTACTGCTTGTTTGTAAAAAAATGTGATCTTTAGTTTTTAATAAGCAATGCATTGAGAATATTGGGGATAACAATAAAAGTATTAAAAGAAAACGTGAAGCTACTTTCTTATTAAGGTATCTGAAGGATAACCATGAAACCACAAGGGTCACCTAGACTTAATCAAGTCAGGGGCAATCTAGCTCAGGATAATTAGCACACAACTTGTCTGCTCGAAGCCAGATTGAGCTTGAGGTTTTAGAAAGATCCAAACCTTGTTAAACTATTGCCAAAAGACAAAGGTGTAGGGAAGTCAAGCTTATCCCTCAATTCAAAACCAAAGCTCAATTGTACTTGGAACCTCCAAAACCAAAGCCCAACCATACTTGGCATATTCATAACCCATAATTACTCAAATGAATCAAATATCCTCATATCCCCAACAACCCGAGCATACATCAACATTTTGCATAGATTAATCATCATTACATGCATGCTTAGCATAAGCCAAATTCTCCTTTTGGATAGCCCGAAAGGATTCCCCTAGATTTTTCCTCCTCTTTTACTTGCCTTTTGCATGGGGGTTCCCCTTTTCACTTACCTTTTGTAAGTCTTTTCATTGCCTTTTGCATGAAGTATGGTCTCCTTGATTACCTTATGTAAGTATCCTACGCCTTTTGGATTGGAAAAACACATATATTTCTGCTTACCTTTTATGAGTATCCTCATCACCGATTTGAATCCTTTATTTTCTTTTGCATGAGGGATTGCATTTACAATTCACTCGTCTTTCACAAATTTTCCCAGCCTTTAGCTGAGGATCCTGTTTTCCTTTCACAAGAGGAAACTAATCCTATCAGTTTTCCTTCATAACCTTTTGTTAAGAAATTCTCATTACCTTTTGTATGAGAAAATCCATCTTTTTTCTTAACCTTTTGTTAAGGAGTTCTCGCTACCTGTTGTACGAGAAATCAAATTTTCATTCCTTCTTAACCTTTTGTTAAGGATCTCTCACTATCTTTTATATGAGATATCACATTATATATCCCTTCTTAACCTTTTGTTAAGGAGCTTTCACTACCTTTTGTGTGAGAAAATCCATCTTTCTTCTTATCCTTTTGTTAAAGAGTTCTCGCTACCTTTTGTACGAGAAATCATATTGTCATTCCTTCTTAACCTTATGTTAAGGAGCTCTCACTACCTTTTGCATGAGAGATCACATCATATATTCCTTTTTAACCTTTTGTTAAGGAGCTCTCACTACCTTTTGTATGAGAGATCACATCCTATATCCCTCCTTAACAAAAGTTAAGGAGCTCTCACTACCTTTTGTATGAGAAAATCCATTTTTCTTCTTAACCTTTAGTTAAGGAGTTCTTGCTACTGTTTATACGAGAAATAAAATTGTTATTCCATCTTAACCTTTTATTAAAGAGCTCTCACTACCTTTTGTATGAGAGATCACATCCTATATACCTTTTTAACCTTTTGTTAAGGGGTTCTCGCTACCTTTTGTACGAGAAATAATATTGTCATCTTTCTTCTTAACTTTTTGGTAATTGGTTCTCGATACCTTTGGTACGAGAAATCAAGTTGTCATCTTTCTTCTTAACCTTTTTTAAGGAGTTCTCGTTGCCTTTTACACGAGGAAATTTATTCCCTTCCTTTCCTTTTACAAGTCCCCTCTACCTTTTATAGCGGAAAATCCTGTTATTCCCCAACCAAGTCACACTTATCTTTTGTAAGAAGTCTCTCTGCCTTTTGCATAAGAATTTTCAAATTACAGTTATACTTAGAGCGTTTGCCTTTCGCAAATACATCGTTTTGACTATTCTTGGAATCATGAAGAGATGTCTCCACAACCAAGATTGGCAAAGCTCATCATTGGAAGAAAACACTCATTGAAGCATATCATGTATATCATAACATATCCCTTATAACTGACCTATCCCCACAACAAAATACATTGCTTAAATTCCCAGCAGATAAACCTACATCCCTATCCCATAAAATCCAATAAATAAAAGAAACACAATATACTTACACTACATTCATTCCCTTCTTAAAGGTAAAAAATTATGGGTATTATAGTATTTATTCCTCTTATACCTCGAATGTCTGAAAGTCGTTGCTATTCACACCTTTAGGTTCAAGATTAAATAGGGGCAGCTGTCATACTCTCATTTTTTGCCCTAGCTTTCTTATCACATACTCATCATATAATTTCATTAGCATATCATTTGATCCTTGCCTCCCAAGCATGGTTGGTCACAAGTTTGAATGTGAAGATTAGGGTTTTCCTCTTTGTCGTGGCCGACAAAATGACAAAGTCACCATCATCCTTTATTCGTTCCTAAGGATTAGGGAAACGATGATAAAACCTAATGACTAAGAGTGAAAGACTAGGTTCGTGAGTCGGTTAAGTGAGAGGAAGGTACTAGGCACCTCTCACCTTCATTTTATTCAATGTGATCCTCCTCTAAGTCTAGGGTTAGTGTGCTTGTTTAGGAAAGTTTTCTTGTCATTTATTAATTGTTAATTATTTATTTATTTATTTACATGGATTTATTTTATTATTGAGAAAAGAAGATTTAATTACCAAAAGGAAAACCTGGAAAATGTTTTTGATTATTGTATTTGCTAAAGTCTTACAACTCTATGCCTACGTACCCTTAAGTCTATTGAAGGATCAGAGCTCCATAGTTCTTGTTAAAAATGTTGGTGTGTTGGTTGTTTTTATCCCTTGAAAAATTCTCAATGCATCGGGGGTAGAGAAGTATTTGATTTTGAAAAATGCCTTAATGTACAAGGACAAATGACTTACGATTTGAGGCGTGTTAGATTGATTTTATCCCTTTTGATTGATTTCTACAATATAATGATTAATTTATTTAAGAGAATAAATTAATAATGATATTATACATTGAATATCAAAAGGTTTAATTAACCCAATATCATATCCCTTATCCCTGACTTTTATCCCTGATTTTGTATCCCTGAAACCCTAGACATTGTCCTAGAATTTTATCCCATATTATCCTAATTTATCCCATAATTATCCCATGAATTAACCCTATTGATTAATATCCCATAATTAACACTATCTATTTTATTCCCATTTTAAAAATTAATTCCTAATTCCGACATGTTTAATTTTTCTAAAATTACGCCTTAACGTTAATTATATTATGTTAATTATAATTATCTAGATAATTATTTGATTATTAATTTTTAATCCTAATAAAGTCACTTAATCTTAATCTTAAATTAAATAAACTAGACTAGGGGTGCATTAGTTAAATGAGGGTGCAAAAGACATCCATATATCAATAGGCCCAACCCAACACAAAACCTAAATTATACCCTAAAATAATAGAGAATTTCTTACCCCACCCCTTGGGGTTCTTAGGCACCATGTGCGCTTTCAAAAATACTCCATACTTCCGGAGATGTATCTCCTAACGCATCTTTTTTTTACTCGTCGTTGATTTTTTCCGGAGCTACATCTACAAAATGTTTTCGTTTATATAGCTCCAGAACATATTAGAATACATTCGCGCCATAGTCCCTTCTCCTCCCTCATTCTTCATTTTTCATCTTCTTCACTCTCAAACTCTCCAAACTCTCTTAATCCTCAAAAAAATCTTTTTTCACTAAACTTAATTTTTTTAGTCAAGTTCGACAAAGAGCATTCATCTCAATGATCAAGACACTCCAAATCATTCAAATCTCGATATATTTGGTAAGTTTTCGAGTTTCTGAGGTATTTTTGAGTATTTCCTGTAAACGAGTTAGAATATAGTTTTAGGGGTGGAAATTGTTAGATAGTTTTAAAAACATAGCTTAGAGACAATGTAGGTATTATTTGTTGGCTAAAACGAACGACCGGGGCTTTAAAAAATTAATTTTCATGGGTAAGGGAAGCCATTGTCGTGGTTGTTGGAGTTGCAGAAAGTTTCAGAGCTTCATCTATGGAACAAATTAACGTTAGGGAAATTTCGTAAATGCATCTCAGGAACAAACCAAACGTTGTGAATTCTGAGTATTTCCGTAGATACATCTACGAAAGGTTTCCGTGCATACATATTCTGAAGTAAAAAAATGTTTTTTTTTGTTTTTTTTTTTAAAATTTATTTGTGTCTAATTGTTTTTTCTTAGTTATACCTTGAAGACATTATGGTAGACAGAGACGATAGATTGCGACGTGGACGAGTTTCACAGCATGCATCTGTCAGACACGAGCAAAGTCAGGCCACCGTTACCGAGGGCGATATAGCTGAGGCACATCCTATTGCACAACCTTCTTCATCACATGTCCAGGACACTCCCTAGACCTTGTATCCCACCCCATCATCCACTTCTTCATCCCAGAGGCGTCGAGATTCAGCTGAGGGTTCACCACAAGCCCTGTCCTCCCGTAGGCCTAGTCGGGATACTCATGTTCCTCTTCCTGCCGATGATGTTGATCTGGTGCCACCTCTAGAGGGTGATGAACCACCACCGGAGGATGCTGGTGACAACGACAATGATGAGCCGTAGGGTTTTCTAGGGGATCCCTCAGATATGTCCTTGCTGACAAGGTATGCTGACCATACTACCAGACATGTCTAGGATGGAGAGGTAACATTACTCAGATTGTTCTTTTTTTTTTTCATTGGAATTTGGTAATTTGTACCATTGTTTCTTATTAACATTTTTTCTTATTTATGGAAATTTTCGTACTCGTTCTCCGCAAAATTTCTATAACTATGGGCGAAAGATATTATCTTTGGATCAGTCACAGGAGGCTTGGTTCCAAGACGTCCTTGTTGCCTCTGGTTTGAAGGACCTTTGTGAGACCGGTTACGGCTTGATCCACAATGGGATGCTGATGGGCTTTGTAGAGCGATGGCACCCTGAGACGTCCTCCTTCCATATACAGATAAAGGATGCCCTCCTCCGTAATGGTAGGATGACGAAGGAGGATACAAGAGAGATGTTGGTGGAGGAGCTTGGGATTGATCCACTCGATGCGTTTGAGGAGGTGGATAAGACCAGAGGTGCTCATGTGAGGTTCTCCTTTTTAACGCGTCATTTTAGTGAGGCGCTCACTGCTACACGCCAGGAGGATGGTGATCCAGCTGAGGTTGAGTTACATAGGCAGCGTGTATTGAGTTATTATTTTTTATTTTGAGTCGGCACTTAGCTGTTTGTGCACACAAGCTCCACATATACCGATGTCGCATACCTCAGGTACTTTTTGGATTTCACACGTGTCCATGAGTACAACTGGGCGGCGGCTACACTGGCGTACACGTATTCGAGGTTGGGAGAGGGATGCTTGTGGAAGACCAGGATTGTGGCAGGCAGCACGTCACTACTTGTGGTAACAATCTTATATCCTTCGACTTTTTTTTTCATTTCTTTTCATTCTATATTCGTGATAATGTTTGATTCTGATGTTTTTTTATTTTCATTGTAGGCTTGTATATTCCAGCACTTTCCCATGATCGTCGGGTTAGGGAGTGTGCCTGATTACACAGAGCAAATGCCGCGTGCTTGTGCCTTTCTCCCACTCAGGGGGAACAGGCGGTCGACCCTTACAAAGTCTATCTCGATCGCCTGGCTGCTGAGGGCATCCGCTACGACGTCTATGTTGATCACTATGTGACACGCCCGTTTGATTACATCTCATTATTCTCAGGATGGTTGGCATGCATCTTGACCATCATTGTTCCATATTTCCCCGAGCGCGTCATGCGGCAGTTCGGGTTCGCACAGATGATACCCAGACATCCAGCTGTCTCTGCTTCTCTCGGCAGTTCACACAGTTCGGGTTAACCCATATGCAGATAGATGAGATCTATGCTGACTATCAGAGGCACATGGTACCGAACGAGGCTCGGACGACCAGAGCACTGAGAGACTGAAGCTACGTTGATGGCTACATCATGTGGTTCTTCATCGTCTCACACCCATACATGGTACCCACTGCAGAAGGATCACCACCCAGACCAGCTCATCAGGAGATTTTAGAGGTGCAACAGTCTCAGTTAGACCACACTCAAGATGTCCTGCCTCGCTGTCGTCAGATAGTGGAGATGGGGCGAGCATTCATTGACGCTGATTTCTTTCCTGAAGGGTCTCACCACCGGCGTATATGGGATGATATGCTTGCGGTGGCAGAGGTGGAACTTATGTACTGCAGACACCGCACTAGAACGAGTGGGATCAATGGCCGAGGACGCAAATTGGGCAGTCGAAGAGGCGGTAGAGGCAGCAGAGACATAGGCAAAGGAGAGGATGAAATGTTGTTAGGCACACACAGTAGTGACTATGATGTTTTTTTTATGTACTATATTCTAATGACATTGGTGTACTATTTTTTGATGATGTTTATGACATATGTCTTCTTTTATATATATATATATATATATATATATATATATATATATATATATATATATATATATATATATATATATATATATATATATATATATATATATATATATATATATATATATATATATATATATATATATATATATATATATATATATATATATATATATATATATATATATATATATATATATATATATATATATATATATATATTATTTACGAATGTATGTTAATTTTTATTCATCTGCAACATTTAATTTCCATCTGCAACCAACGAAATTGGATTTTTTTTTTTAAAACACCTTCTGATAAGATTTCGGAGATAAATCTACGAAACTTTTTTCATAGATGTGTCTTCGAAAATATCAAATATAAAAAAAAAAAAAAAAAGATGCATTCGAAGATACAGCTTCGTAAATAAAGGACATAAAAGAAAATGTGTTAAGTGGGTAAAAATATCAAATGATGGATTAAAAAATTGCCAAATAATAATGAATAGAAAGTAAAAAAAAATAAAATAAAATAAAAAAAAAAAAAAAATAAAAAAACCCTAGTATTGCAGCATAACAAGGGAGAGGGAGGTGCCCCAAGTGTGGACCGTGGGGTCAAGGCATCATTCCATCTCCATCAAGATCTTATCAAATTGCTCTTCACACTTACTACTTCCCCCACTAAAAAAGGAATGCAATAATTCATATGACCACCAACCAACAACTACGTGTTTTAACAGACTAACAATAACATGAAGATTAAAAAAAAAAAAGCATGGGTTTCACCCTTTATCTTCTGACGGCGGCGATAGATGTGACGTGCGGTGCTCTGGCCAGGAACAGAGGTCTTGCGGTGGCGTGACGGAGAAACCGTGAATGATTGTTTTAATTTTGTGTTGTGTGGTTTGAAGTATTTATTGAAAAATTTTGTTTTATAGGCTGTGTTATGTTGGAGAGGCTAGTGATTATTGTATCTGGTTTTGAAAAAAAACAGTGATGATGTGAAGCCATGAATATTGTTTGGTTGGTCTGTGGTGTAAGTATGGTGAAGGAGATGAGATGTACATGTGAAGTCATGAAGAAAGCGTGTATTAATTTATGAGTTGGTTTTTGTGTGGAATGTGTTTTTGACTCAAAACAAAATATTGTTCTTGATTTAAAACTAGATTGTGAGTTTTGAAAAAAAAAAGTTTTATGTTGTAGGTTTAGAAAAATAGATTTTATGATATTTATTTAAAGGTTGATTTATTATTAGTGACAAAATAAAATTTTATTTATATTTGGTTTTAGGAATTCTATTTTATGTAATTTTGTTTATAACTTTGAATAAAATTTTGATAAAAAGTTTTACTTATGACACTTTTTAGTAAAAAGTTGCTATGATTTTTAATTTGAGTTGATTAGAAAATAAACTCAAACACCAAGAAACTCAAGGATCAAACTCAAGGATCACAACTACAGTTTTTCTTTGATGTTTATTGAAATTTGAACGGTCGAATGTTTGAAATTTAAGATTTTAGTGTTGTCATTCTTCGATGTAAAAACAACAATTTTAGGATAGAGAATTTGTAGACTATGGATGAATGAAAAGTATAAATATAGGTACTATTTATAGATAAAATTAGGTTAAACAATTAGATTAAATTGAATTGTTTAGGAAAGATTTTATTTAACCTGATTTTACCTATTTCTTAGAATACAAGCCATGAATCTGGATGGATTCATGGCTTTGTGAATTTTAAATAAAATTTATTTTAAATAATAAAAATAATCTAATAATAATAAGAAGAAAAAAATATTTTGATTTTATTTATTTATTTATTATTTTATGCATAAAATCATAATTTTAATGAAAAAAATAATAATATTTTAAAAAATGCATTAATAAAAAATACGAATAAATAAATGATAAAAAAATGATGTTTTATGATTTAAAAATAAATAGAAATGTTAGAAACAAATAAAAGAGAAAAAAACACTAAAAGATGTTGAAGAAACCAGAGTAGAAGTTTCTTCTTGTTGTTTTCTTTATTTGGCTAGTAGCTTTCTCTTTCTAGTTTTGTTGTTGTTGTGTCTTGATGTCCTTTCCATATTAGGATAAAAATAATAGTTCTTTTGATGTTCTACCTCGCATAAACAGATTTTAAAAACCTAACCAACACAAGTGAGCAACAAGGCGGGTAAAGAAAATATGTATATACAATTTTAACAAGTGCAAAATTGCTTAAAACGATAAAAACTATCACAATGCTTGTAATATCTAAATACAACGGCGCCATTTTGATGATCATTAATCAAAAGTAAGTATGTTATATCGTATCCACAGGGACTGGTGTGATACTACTACCTTCCAACATTTAATAATGGTTTAAGTAAGTTTTAAAATATGTTTTGATTGTAAAAATAACAGAATGTAAGAAACGGTAAATGATAAAATGAATTTCACAGATAACCGAACGTGTTGGGATTGAGTTTCATGCATCGAATGCATATGCATTCATTGATCACTTTCATATATAACCTGGATATTGATTTTTATCATCATGTATCACTCACAACAGGTTTTATGTCTAAATTCCTTTCGAGATTTCTAACGTATTGTTCAATTTTATGATTTCTCAATCTCTTAAATGATTAAGTAGAATGAAGAATTGATACTTGGAGTGAATACTAAACTCAAACCCTATGTCTAGAAATTATAGTTTAATAAAATGTTATCCTAGATTGAGATTCGAAAGTATTTTCAATAACAATTCTAATTCATGAATTTAATCGGTAAAACAAAGATAACATTTGATAATCATAAATGATTGGATTATATAATACTATAATTAATAAATATACACACGGTTTGACAAATTACATTCAATCCCAACACAAGAGGTGGATTTATATATCCATCATCATGGTAGTTTGATACAAAATGGAGAAATTGAGATGAGTGAGTATCAAATGTGATTTTCCAATGATTTGATGTGTATCCAGCTCATATCCTGCAATCTTCCTCTCCTCTCACTATTCTATATTGTCTGTGGAGTTAATTAAAAACCAGATGCCCTAATGTCAAGTTTTTGCTTCTATTTATAGCAATGATGTCCTGCTACTTTCGCTTAGCAAACTGTCAATCCTTCATCCTTAAGAAATTTCAAACCGCTTTTCTGAAACTGCCATACTTCACTTAGTGAGATGAGGCTCGCTTAGTGAACTCTCTTACTGCTTCCTTGCTATACCTTGCTAAGCGAAAGTCGTGATTTTTTAATCTACCAACAATTATGTTTCTCTTCACTTGGATTTGCTACTGCTCGTTAAGCGAAGTTTGGGAAATTTTGCTTCTATTTTTCTTCGTTGTCTGCTTGCTTAGCGAAGATGTTGAAATTTGGAATTTTAAGCTTTCTACTATGTATCGCTTAGACTTCGCTACCTCTCGCTTAGCGAGAGTGCTGATGAATTATTTTCAAGCGTTCCTTCTTTGTGTTTTAATCATAATCTACAAAAGAAAAACTTTTCATTAGAAGCACATGGATTCTTGCAATACTTGTTATTCTATTCACAATCAACTCTAATCAATAATTGGGGTTTTTCTTCAAAGAAACTTGAATTACTAGTTTAATAAGTGTCATTTTCATGTTTAAAACCACTACATTTAGGCACTTATCATCTACACTAACTCGAATAGTGCAATCTGTTGATTGTAACACCCCCCTCTACACCCCCAGATAACATATAAATTATTTAGGCACATTTTAAAATTTTGTCAGAGTATAATTAAAACATGGTATAAAAGAGGCATGTCACACCATACACAAAATTGAAACATACAACACCGGCTTTATAAAAGACATGCAACAGTGGGGTAGATTACAACAGAGGAACTTAGTACTTACACCCACATCTTAATATTTAGAATTAAAAGCGAAAAATCTAAACATTGAATCATTTTAAACATGTAATCATATAAATACATATCATCCAGTTTGATTCACAATATAATTCATGTTTACATAAATATTTGTTAGCATATACATATACAAATATATCACAAAAGAATGCTATACAATCCTAGCTACCCGGTGCTACATATCAGAGCTAACCGACCAAAAAGAATGAAGTTACACTTCACAAAAGACCTCCGGCAATCCTAATCTGCAATGCCTCATAGAGCATTATAAAACAACAGAAGGGTGAGAAATATTATCATAATAATCAATGCATACAATTATATATATATATATATATATATATATATATATATACACACACACACACACACACACACACACACACACACACACACACACACACACACAAGCATAGAATACACATATTTCGCATTTCTCACCACAATTCATTATCATCATCATCTACATCACAATATATGTATAAACAAATATGGATAATCATCAAACATGTTTCATCATGCACACATCCATAATCCTCAATTCAACAATGCATACACAAGCATACTTTCATATAACAATGATGTCTATGCCATGTGACTCGATGCAACTCAATGCAACTCATGCCATGTGGTACCAACACCTGTCATCATTTTTCGGTTTTTACATTTAAACCGGGTCCGTCCTCTAGACCGATAACAACAAAAGCCCGTCCTCTAAGCTTTCAAACCCACTCTTCTAGGCTTGGGACAAGTCACTAGTTTCCACGAAACTAGCAAGCATTGCCTCTTGACCAAATGATGCGTATGCAATCAACAATCAAATGCACTTAAGACCGTTCTCGCATCTTAATCTCATACATTCTCAAATAATTCATCACTTAAGAATTATAACATGATTGCACACACAATAAATCTCATAATAATCAAAGTATTCATACTTTCAATACCAACACCATATTTATCAAGCAATGCACACATATTCACAATATGTTCTCATGCATTCTTCACATACAATCGCATGCAATTATTATGGATTCACAATATCGTGCCAACGGCAACGAACTCAATCACATTCATCATGCACTTTTAATTAATTTAAACAATGCATATATTGGTCAAAAGACCGTATTCCACAATCTAGGATTCACGCCATACGGCTACCCACAACATATCACACAACAACACATACATTATTCATTTCCGATAAGGATTGAACACAATCGAGTCAAACAATCAACATTGGATGGAAACACAAGGAATTCAAATCACTGTCACACTCGCTAGCTTGCTCGCCTAGCGAGTTCCTAGCGAACACTCGCTACCTGTTCGCCGGGCGAACAAGCTTGCGAAGGCAAACAGAAGCTACTGTAAGGCTTCGTTAACTACTCGCTAGGGCTTCGCCTAGCGAACCCCTCGCTACCTTTCTCGCTACCAGCGAAGAGGGTCAATTACATTCTGCCCAGGTCTGGGAACATTCGCTACTAGCTCGCTACAGCGAACACTCGCGACTTGCTCGCCTAGCGAAGGTGCTAGCGAACGTCTGCGATATTCAAAACCCCAACTGTCCAAAACTCTCTGAAACTCCCAAAATCACCCAATTTAATTCCAACAATTTCAAGTAGTCTTAGTCTAACAATCGTCGACTAAAATACACCACTTATTCTCAGTTTTAACCGTTAAAACATCAATTCTACCGATTAAACTCGTTTCTGGCCTAAAATGGAAAATGGAGAAAAACATCCAAACAATCCAAACAATCCATACATAATCATACACATTGACAAGATAATGATATTTCACACCCTTACCTTGATTAAATCGAAGCTAGAAGTTGTTCTTGAGCTTTCCAAGCTTTTTCCCCTTTTCCTTCTCTTTTTCTCCTCTTCCTCTTTCTTTCTCTTCTCTTTATATGTCTTTCTATCTATTTCCTTCCATTATATTTCTTCTCTCAAATATCTACCAATAATTCCAATAATTAAAATAATCCAAATAAATTTATTATTTAATACGAATAATTAATTATTGAAAATTGGGCTGTTACAACCCTCCCCCACTTTAGGAATTTTCGTCCTCGAAAATGTTACCTGTTTCATACAACTCTGGATAAGACTCCCTCATCTGACCCTTAAGTTCCCAAGTCACATTTCCACCAGCCGGTCCTCCCTAAGCGACCTTCACCAAAGAAATTCCTTTGCCTCGAAGTTCCTTCAACTCCCGATCCTCTATCCGCATAGGTGATGTCTCCACAGTCAGGTTATCTCTCACCTGCACATCATCTACTTGGACTACATGAGACGGATCCGCAATGTATTTCCTCAACTGAGATACATGGAACACGTCATGGAGATTAGCAAACGACGGCGGTAAAGCAACACGATAGGCTACCTCTCCTATCTTCTACAAAATCTGATATGGACGAATAAAACGTGGCGTCAACTTACGCAACAGCAACACCAGTCATAGGAGTAACTCGAAAAAACACGTGAACCCCCTCCTGAAATTCAAGTGTTTTCCTCCTCTTGTCATGATAACTCTTTTGACGGCTCTAAAAAATATTCATCTTCTCTTGAATCATCTTAATCTTATCGGTTGTCTGCTGGACTATCTCGGGTCCAACCACAGAACTCTCTCCCGACTCATACCAACACAATGGTGTCCTACACCGTATACCATACAATACCTCAAACGGTGCCATACCAATACTCGAATGAAAACTATTTTTGTAAGTAAATTCAATCAAAGGTAAGTAGTTATCCCAAGCTCCTCCCTTCTCCAACACACAAGCTCTCAAAAGATCCTCAAGTGACTGAATCGTTCTCTCAGTCTGACCATCGGTCTGCGGATGATAAGCTGAACTCAAACGCAACTTCCTACCAAAGCACTTTGCAAACTCTCCCAAAATCTCGAAGTAAACCTCAGATCTCTATCTGACACAATGCTAGATGAAATACCATGCAAACTGACAATCCTTTCAATGTACAGTTTTGCCAACCTCTCCAACGGGTAATCCATTCGCATAGGAATAAAGTGAGCAGATTTGGTCAATCTATCCACAATAACCCAAATAGCTTCAAAGTTAATCGGCGTCCTAGGTAAACCAGACACAAAATCCATAGATATGCTATCCCATTTCCACTCAAGAATAAACAACGGTTGCATCAAACCCGACGGTTTCTGATGTTCAATCTTTGACTTCTGACAATTCAAACAAGAATACACAAACTCGGAAATATCCTTCTTCATACGAGGCCACCAAAATACTTTCCTCAGATCTTGATACATCTTAGTAGCACCCGGATGAATACTCAATCCACTACGATGTCCTTCTTCAAGAATACTCTTCTTCAGCTCAACAATATCAAGAATACAAACTCTATCACGGCATCTCATAATACCATTTTCATCAATCTGAAATTCACCAGCTTGACCTTGATTGATCAAAGTCAATCGATCAACTAAACTCAAATCAGATTTTTGTCCTTCTTGAATCTCATCAAGAATACCACTAGTAAGCTTTAACATACCAAGCTTAACTCCGTAGGAAGTCTCCTCACACACTAAGCTCAAATCGCGAAATTGCTCAATCAATTCCAACTCTTTTACCATCATCATCGACATATGCAACGATTTCCTACTCAATGCATCAGCTACCACATTCGCTTTACCCGGATGGTAATTCAAACCAAAATCATAATCCTTCAGAAGTTCTAACCATCTCCTCTTCCTTGCATTCAATTCTTTCTGATCGAAGAGATACTTCAAACTCTTATGATCACTAAATACCTCAAATCTCGAACCAAACAAATAATGCCTCCAAATTTTCAGCACAAATACAACGGCGGCCAACTCTAAGTCATGTGTCGGATAATTCATCTCATGCACTTTGAGTTGCCTCGAAGCATAAGCCACAACTTTTTTATCTTGCATCAACACACCTCCTAAACCCAGCAAAGAAGCATCACAATACACAACGAACGGTTCTGCCGGATTCGGCAAAATCAAAACAGGAGCTGTCGTCAATCTTCTCTTAAGCTCTTGAAAACTTTCTTCACACTTTGCATCCCAAACAAAAGCTTGACCTTTCCTAGTCAACTGCGTCAACGACAATGATAACTTGGCAAATCCTTCAATGAATTTCCGATAATATCCCGCCAAACCAAGAAAACTTCTAATCTCAAAAACTGATTTTGGAGTCTCCCATTGCGATACCGCTTCAACCTTCGACGGATCAACTGCGATACCTCTATTCGAAATCACGTGACCAAGGAAACTCACTTCCTTCAACCAAAATTCATGCTTAGAAAGTTTAGCGTATAACTGCTTTTCTTTCAACACTGATAACACAATCCTCAAATGCTCGACACATTCTTCTTCACTCTTCGAATAAATCAAAATATCATAAATGAACACAACCACAAACTTTTCCAAATAAGGATGGAAAATATTATTCATGTACTCCATAAATACACCCGGTGCATTAGTCACACCAAATGGCATCACAGAATACTCATAATGTCCATACCTCGTTCTAAAGGCAGTCTTCTGAATATCTCCGACCTTCACGCGAATCTGGTGATACCCAGATCTCATATCTATCTTACTAAAGACACTCGCACCAACCAATTGATCCATCAAATCATCAATCCTCGGAAGTGGATACTTATTCTTGATGGTTATCTTGTTCAATTGTTTGTAGTCCACACAAAGTCTCATAGAACCTTCTTTCTTCTTAACCAACAACCCTGGTGCACCCCACGGTGACATACTCGGACGAATAAACCTCTTCACAAGTAGGTCCTCAATTTGACTCTTCAACTCTTTCAATTCTGACGCGGACATACGATATAGAGCCATCGATATTGGACTAGTTCCAGGAATTAAGTCGATCGTAAACTCCAGTTCTCGTTCTGGCGGTAAATCTCTTATCTCATCAGGAAAAACTTCCGGAAAATCAAGGGCAATTGGTAAAGCATCAATTGTTCCACTTTCACCAATGCTCAAAGTTGACATCAACATGAATACCTTCGCACCATCTTGCACCGATTCTTTCACTTGCTTAACAGTCATAAACAAATCTCTTTCATCATCAGGTTCAAGAAAAATAACCGTTTTGTCAAAACAGTTAATATAGACACGATTGAATTCCAACCAATTCATCCCAAGAATAACATCAAGTTTATCTAAGTGAAGACACACTAAATCAACTCCAAATTCTTTACCAAAAATACTCAATGGACAATTCAAACACACAAACGGGGTAGTTACCAAACCCATAGCAAGAGTATCAATAACCATACCACCACTCATAACCGATAACTCAAGATTTAACCTATTAACACAATAAAAGGAAATAAAAGAATGTGTATCTCCAATATCAATTATAGCGATCAAAGGCATACCATTAATGAAGCATGTACCTCAGATCAAACGATCTTCACTAGCAGTCTCCGATCCTAATAGAGCAAACACTTTCTCATTCCCTTGAGTCTTCTTTGGCTTGTCACACTTGGTACTAATGTGCCCTTACTCACCATAGTTGTAGCAAGTCACATTCGCACCGCTTCTGCACTCAAGAGCTTTGTGGCCTGGCTTGCCACACTTGAAACACTTCAACTCAACGCTCTTGCACTCAGGAGCATGATGTCCTGCTTCACCGCAATTATAACATCTCACCAGAGTGGAAACTCCTCCCCCACCCGGCTTCTTGCCGTAACCAGCTTTCTGTTTCCCCTTATCAGCAGGAGTCACATACGGCTTCCCTCTAAATTGACATTTTCCCTTCTTATCATTTAAACTCTTGTAGTGACTAGACCGAGCCCTACTATCTTCATCATAAATTCTATTCTTGTTCACCAACTCAGAAAATCGTCTAATTTCCTGATAACCAACGACTTGCTTGATTTCAGGCCTCAAACCATTCACAAACTTGAGACACTTGGATCTCTCCGCATTGGCAGTGTTGTAATGAGGACAAAACTTAATAAATTCCTCAAACGTGGCCGCATACTCGGCTACAGTTGAGTTACCCTGCTTCAGCTCAAGGAATTCAATTTCCTTCTTACCACGCACATCTTCTGGAAAATACTTCTCCAGAAATGTCTCTATAAAAACATCCCAAGTAACCACAACCTCATCTTCCTCGAACCTCTGGCGAGTGTTACCCCACCAATCCTTAGCTTCCTCTTCAAGCATATGAGTTCCAAACTGCACCCTCTGCGCATCTGAATAGTTCATGACTCGAAAGATCTTCTCAATTGCTTTCAGCCATACCTGTGCTTTGTCAGGTTCATGGGTTCCCTTAAAAATTGGTGGATTGTTCCTTTGAAACCTTCCCAAAGCACGAAACTCATCATCAGCGTTGTTTCCAGCATTCACATTGGCTTGAGGATTCTGTCCAATCGCCCCAGCCAACCTCGTCAAAGCCTCAACAATTGCTTCATCATTCCTACCAGCGACCATCGTTCTGAATCCCAACAACAGAACTCATAAGAACCAACAATATCGATAGTGTCACACACACAATCAGATATATACATGGAGTAAACACATTAACAACTTGACCAACTGGCCAACCTGCTCTGATACCACTAAATGTAACACCCCCTTCTACACCCCCAAATAACATATAAATCATTTAGGCACATTTTAAAATTTCGTCAGAGTATAATTAAAACATGGTATAAAAGAGGTATGTCACACCATACACAAAATTGAAACATACAACACCTGCTCTATAAAAGACATGCACCAGTGGGGTAGCTTTCAACAGAGGAACTTAGTCCTTACACCCAAATCTCAATATTTAGAATTAAAAGCAGAAAATCTAAACATTGAATCATTTTAAACATGTAATCATATAAATACATATCATCCAGTTTGATTCACAATATAATTCATGTTTACATAAACATTTGTCAGCAGATACATATACAAATGTATCACAAAAGAATACTATACAATCCTAGCTACCCAATGCTACATATCAGAGCTAACCGACCAAAAAGAATGAAGTTACACTTCACAAAAGACCTCCGGCAATCTTAATCTGCAATGCCTCATAGAGCATTATAACACAGCAGAAGGGTGAGAAATATTATCATAATAATCAATGCATACAATTATATATATATATATATATATATATATATATATATATATATATATATATATATATATATATATATATATATATATATATATATATATATATATATATATATATATATATATATATATATATATATATATATATATATATATATATATATATATATATATATATATATATATACACACACACACACACACACAAGCATAGAATACACATATTCCGCATTTCTCACCACAATTCATTATCATCATCATCTACATCACAATATATGTATAAACAAATATGGATAATCATCAAACATGTTTCATCATGCACACATCCATAATCCTCAATTCAACAATGCATACACAAGCATACTTTCATATAACAATGATGTCTACGCCATGTGACTCAATGCAACTCATGCCATGTGGTACCAACATTTGTCATCATTTTTCGGTTTTTACATTTAAACCGGGTCCGTCATCTAGACCGATAACAACAAAATCCCGTCCTCTAAGCTTTCAAACCCATTCTTCTAGGCTTGGGACAAGTCACTAGTCTCCACGAAACTAGCAAGCATTGCCTCTTGATCAAATGATGCGTATGCCATCAAGAACCAAATGCACTTAAGACCGTTCTCGCATCTTAATCTCATGCATTCTCAAATAATTCATCACATAAGAATTATAACATGATTTCACACACAACACATTTCATAATAATCAAAGTATTCATACTTTCAATACCAACACCACATTTATCAAGTAATGCACACATATTCACAATATGTTCTCATGTATTCTTCACATACAATCGCATGAAATTATTATGCATTCAGAATATCGTGAAAACGATAACGAACTCAATCACATTCATCATGCACTTTTAATTAATTTAAACAATGCATATCTTGGTCAAAAGACCGTATTCCACAATCGATTCCACAATCTAGGATTCACGTCATACGGCTACCCACAACATATCACACAACAACACATACACTACTCATTTCCGATAAGGATTGAACACAATCGAACCAAACAATCAACATTGGATGGAAACACAAGGAATTGAAAGCACTGTCACACTCGCTAGCTTGCTCGCCTAGCGAGTTCCTAGTGAACACTCGCTACCTGTTCGCCTGGCGAACAAGCTCGCGAAGGCAAACAGAAGCTACTATAAGGCTTCACTACCTACTCGCTGGGGCTTCGCCTAGCGAACCCCTCGCTACCTTTCTCGCTACCAGCGAAGAGGGTCAATTACATTCTGCCCAGGTCTGGGAACATTCGCTACTAGCTCGCTACAGCGAACACTCGCGACTTGCTCGCCTAGCGAAGGTGCTAGCGAACGTCTGCGATATTCAAAACCCCAACTGTCCAAAACTCTTCGAAACTCCCAAAATCACCCGATTTAATTCCAACGATTTCCAGTAGTCTTAGTCTAACAATTCTCGACTAAACTACACCACTTATTCTCGGTTTTAACCGTTAAAACATCGATTCTACCGATTAAACTCGCCTCTGCCCTAAAATGGAAAATGGAGAAAAACATCCAAACAATCCATACACAATCATACACATTGACAAGATAATGATATTTCACACCCTTACCTTGATTAAATCGAAGCTAGAAGTTGTTCTTGAGCTTTCCAAGCTTTTCCCCCTTTTCCTTCTCTTTTTCTCCTCTTCCTCTTTCTTTCTCTTCTCTTTATATGTCTTTCTATTCTATTTCCTTCCATTATATTTCTTCTCTCAAATATCTACCAATAATTAAAATAATCCAAATAAATCAATTATTTAATACGAATAATTAATTATTGAAAATTAGGTTGTTACAACCCTCCCCCACTTTAGGAATTTCCGTCCTCGAAAATGTTACCTGTTTCAAACAACTCTGGATAAGACTCCCTCATCTAACCCTCAATTCCCAAGTCACATTTCCATCAGCTGGTCCTCCCCAAGCGACCTTCACCAAAGAAATCTCTTTGCCTCAAAGTTGCTTCAACTCCCGATCCTCTATCCGCATAGGTGATGTCTCCACAGTCAGGTTATCTCTCACCTGCACATCATCTACTTGGACTACATGAGACGAATCCGCAATGTATTTCCTCAACTGAGATACATGGAACACGTCATGGAGATTAGCAAACGACGACGGTAAAGCAACACGATAGGCTATCTCTCCTATCTTCTGCAAAATATGATAAGGACCAATAAAATGCGGCGTCAACTTACGCGACACCAACACCAGTCATAGGAGTAACTCAAAGAAACACGTGATCCCCCTCCTGAAATTCAAGTGTTTTCCTCCTCTTGTCATGATAACTCTTTAGGCGGCTCTGAGAAATCTTCATCTTCTCTTGAATCATCTTAATCTTATTGGTAGTCTGCTGGACTATCTCGGGTCCAACCACAGAACTCTCTCCCGACTCATACCACACAATGGTGTCCTACACCGTATACGGTACAATGCCTCAAACAGTGCCATACCAATACTCGAATGAAAACTGTTGTTGTAAGTAAATTCAATCAAAGGTAAGTAGTTATCCCAAGCTCCTCCCTTCCCTAACACACAAGCTCTCAAAAGATCCTCAAGTGAGTGAATCGTTCTCTCAGTCTGACCATCGGTCTGCGGATGATAAGCTGAACTCAAATGCAACTTCCTACCCAAAGCACTTTGCAAACTCTCCCAAAATCTCGAAGTAAACCTCGAATCTCTATCTGACACAATGCTAGATGTGATACCATGCAAATTGAAAATCCTTTAAATGTACAGTTTTGCCAACCTCTCCAATGGGTAATCCATTCGCATAGGAATAAAGTGAGCAGATTTGGTCAATCTATCCACAATAACCCAAATAGCTTCAAAGTTACTCGGCGTCCTAGGTAAACCAGACACAAAATCCATAGATATGCTATCCCATTTTCACTCAGGAATAAACAACGGTTGCATCAAACCCGATGGTTTCTGATGTTCAATCTTTGACTTCTGACAAGCCAAACAAGAATACACAAACTCGGAAATATCCTTCTTTATACGAGGCCACCAAAATACTTTCCTCAAATCTTGATACATCTTAGTAGCACCCGGATGAATACACAATCCACTACGATGTCCTTCTTCAAGAATACTCTTCTTCAGCTCAACAATATCAGGAATACAAACTCTATCGCGACATCTCATAATACCATTTTCATCAATCCGAAATTCACCACCTTGACCTTGATTGATCAAAGTCAATCGATCAACTAAACTCAAATCAGATTTCTGTCCTTCTCGAATCTCGTCAAGAATACCACTAGTAAAATTATAAGTTATATTATTATTAATATAACTTATTATTTTTCAATATAATTGTGATTTTATTTTTATGTTAATCATGGTTCTGGTACCCTATTGATATTAAAAAAATTATGTGACATAATATTTATACGTTGTTATATTGTTTATGTCTTATTGTAGATATGTCTATTTGATATTAGAATAAACAATAAAATTTCTTTAAAGACATGTGACACTTTATTTTAATTTTATGAAATATAATATTTTGTAGTATGTCTTAAAATCTCAAGTGAGAAAAGAGAAGAAAAAAATGACAATTTCATTACTGGCATATTTTTATGCTTGTCCGCGGATCGGTTTGTTAATGGGTTATGTTTTGGACTTTGTTATGCATATTTTAGGGTTTAGCAATTATAAATATCTATCTCTTCTATTATTGTATAGTGACAACCTTGAGAAATTTAGAGATAAAGAGAGAAATAAGGGTTTAGGGTTTAGGGAAACTTTAGAGTTATCTAGAAGGAACGAACAATACTTATATAGGCCATAGGGTTTCTGTGGTTACTAAATTGATAGTTGGAGAGATTGGGAAACACTTGGGTAGAAAATATGGTTTTGTTCTTGCGAACTTGGAAGACCATTTTCTTTTAACTCATTTGTAATCTCTTGTAACAACTTTTGGAGTATAGTAAATTGGAGAGTTGCTCTCTCCCCTAGACGTAGATCAATTTATCGAACTGGGCAAACGAATATTTTGTGTTTCTTTCCTTCTTTTATTTTCTTCTTCCAAATTTATTCATTGTTTTATTATATTAAAGGTTATTAATGTTGAAGGCCATTTATTTTGCCGGTCATTGTTCTTTGTCCCACACATCAAATTTCTTGGTGTAATTGAACTATGAATAATTCTTTAGAAGTGGTTTTAATTATTCTATTAATTTCACAAAAAGTGGCGTCCAACATGGGGCTGTCGCTACTGCGAAAATCGGCGCCGGCTAAACAGAAGAGTCGCCACCGTGCATTATTTATCCCAAAGGAGGGAAAGGAAACGCTCAGAGTAAACCTACCGCGAAGACTGGAAAGGAGTGGTCATCGCAACCAAATCCTGGATTCGGGAGTCGGTTACGCAAGGGGAAGGTATTAGCACCCCTCACGTCCGTTGTACTCGACGGGATCCACGCTTGTTTTTCTGGTACGGATTGTTATTCTATCTACTCTACAGGTCTGGGGTTAAAAGAAAATAAAATGACTCGGCAAAGTATCGCACTTTATGCCTACGTATTCCCGTCTGGAACGAGAAATCAGAGTCAACGTAGTTCGCCTACCTACGGGAAAGGAGGGGAAGGTTGCTCGCTAGGATATCGCATCCTATGCCTACGAACTTTCATACAGCATGAAAGATCAGAGCAAACGTAGTTCGGGCCACGTACGACACAAGTCTGTCTTGATTGCTTTTATCTCCTTCTAAAAAAGGGGTTTTCCGATTAACAGTCCAAGCAGACAAAAATGACGTTTTGATGAGTTCACATTCTTTTACGGAAGAAGTGTCTTTTATTGTGTTTGAAATATTTATTGTGTTTTTCTGTTTGTTTTGAGAAAGAAGAGACAGAACTCTAACCTATGGTTGCAAAGGGAATCACACTAACCTAATGTTATCATGCATGGGTTAAGACCTAATGTCTATCATGCTCCTCTCTTGCGTAGAGAGAAACAGAGATCCTAAGGGAATAGACGGAAACAGAAACAATAGCATATGTACAATAAAGCAGTAAAATATGCATGAATGCAGCAATACAAGCGAGGCAAGGGAGTCCCACTCAACCTCGAACCTAGAAAACAACAGGCAAAAGCGAACAAAATTCGCTTTCAACCTAACAGGTTAAATGGCAAACAATACAGTCAGGGAAATTCAAACAATACATCAAAAATTGCAAACAGCAAAAATAAACAGCCAACAACAAGCTCTGCACAGCAAGCTTCATCAACATCTGTCTTCAAGTCATCTTCAACCATCTACAAGCTTCAAGCAAGCATTAGCCTTCATCTTCACAGCCTTCAAGCAAGGTCTCTGTCTTCAATCTTCCAGGGCTTTTCTTCAAGTCTCACTCTCCAAGCTGAGGAACCAATCAAAAGAATGAACTGGGATGTTAAGCAGTTAGTTGACCACCAAAGGTGGCAAACAGACTGTTAACAATATGTGGAAAGTTTCTCTCAAGAGTTCTATCTCTTAGACACTGTCACCAAGCCTTCCAAAGGAAGGGGGTGAGTGTCTTAGAGAGACTCTGCATCATAGAGAAAGAATGGAGGCAAACAAAGCCTTCCATGTTTATGAAGCAAGTTTTCTACTCTAGAGCTCTGCCTAGCTCCTGGTCCCTATAACCTTCAACAGCTGCCAGCAAGATACTCTTCATCAACTCTGGAAATTGGTCTTCATTCTCTTAATCTTCAATGGGCTTCATCAGCAAGGTCTTCAGCTCAAACCCAAACCCCAAGCAGGCCCAATACCCCACACAGTCAAATAATAACCCTAGAGAGGGCACACCACACAATCCAGCAAATACAAGAAATATACTAGTAGTAATAGTAGAATAGGGGAAGTCTAATATTTTCTAAGGGATCTATTATTTACCCATAATACCCCTATAGTCCCATCATTTAATTTGTCCTAAAGAAAACCCAAAAGAAAATTTGTTTTGTTAAACCTACATTATATTCACAACCCTAAATGATTAGTCTAATGTTTCTAACTAAACTACCTAAAATAAATCCTAAAAAATTGGTATAAAAATCAAGGGGGCACCTAACATATGTATCTAGTTATACTAAAAAAAATTGGCCTAAAAAGATTATGAGAACCACCTAAAAAAATTCTACATAAACTATGTACAAATTAAATCTATTAAAAAGGCATTAAAAGAGAAAATATGTAAAAAATATTAAAAGAAAATAAAATGGAAATTTTATTACATGATATTTTTCTACACAGAAATATGAAAATGCTAAAAAAAATAACCAATCAAAAATATGGAATTTCCAATTTGTTATGATTTTTCAAACAATTAAGAAAAATAAAGGAAATTAATAGTGAAGTAAAATGGGTTAGGGGTGCAACTAGTAAGAAAACGCATTGAAACATGAATGATGGGCCCAGACTGGGGGTGCGCGTAGCAAGGCGCGCCTGGGCCCAGTGCATGTTCAGAAAATACAAAAAGAAAATAAAACGAAAACGGTGCAGGAAGTAAATAATGCAGTTCAATTGGAAATGGGCCTGGCAAGTGGGGGTGTGGCTAGCAATGATCATTAAGCCCATCAGACACTTTAAATGAAACGAAGCGTTTTGCTTCAGACTCTTCCCTCGCGTTTCAACTTTAAACCTGAGCTGTTAGATTAGAGTCTTGGTCAGCAGTCAATGCACAATCCAACGCTTGTGGAGTCATCTTCTCCAACGAGCTAGGGTTTGTGCCATGGAAGCCATGAAAACCGAACCTCATGCATCATCTTCTCCTCACTCGTACGTGCTCGATTCTTCATCAAATTCAATCATGTAAAAAGCAAAATCACTCCAAATTCATCACTGAATCCATCTATAGTATTGGTTTCAATTGATATCCACTCTTGCATGAAACACGATCTCCACCTCAAAATTACTCAGAATTTTCATCATCACCAATCCATGATCTAAGTACACTAAACTCTTCATGGCCTTGCACTGATCAATAATCACTAACAATTCAAGATTCTAACAACCTAATCACCAAGTTCTAGGTCTCAACAGAATTTGTGCTCCAATGTCAAACTCCATGAAATGCTCTCAAACTCACTGGAATTAATCATCTACCTATTCCTAACAGTTCTAACCTAATGATTCTACATCATGCTAACTAAAACAAGCTAATTCGAAGAGATTACTAACCTGGTGCAAAACTGAAAACAGATGGTGAGATCCTTGGATTCACAGCTAGCAATGCTCTAGACTTGATCAATGGCTATGGATCTTGGTTCTGTATGCACTTGTGCTTGCTCAAAGGCTTTGGATTGCCATAACCAACTTCAATTGCACTTGGATGAGAGGAAGTGGTATAGCACGATTCTTGTAACTTCTTCTTCAGATCTTGCTTGCAATGTGCTCAGGGATGATTCTTGAATGGAATTGGATCATAACATTGAATGGATGATGAAGAATTGAGAAGTTTTGAATGAATTTGCACAAATGCAAAATGGAGTGAAACTAGGTGTTTTGGATCAAAATGAAGTGCAACCCTGCATTGAAGGAGCTCTAGGGTTTATATAGATGCCCATGGAATCATCTAGAACTTGCTGGAAACTTCTTTGTACACAAATCCCTTGTAATTTGGCATATGTTACTTTAATCATAAGCAAACCATGATAACTCTCAAACTTTGAACTAAACTCAAAAATACACTATTGCCAATGGTCTCAAAACATTGTTTCCAATCAAAATGACCTATAAATTCATCCCATTTGGACATGTATTGCAAAATCTCATTTTTAGGTCACTTTTATTCATTAAATTCACCTTTTAATTGACCAAATTTGCAATCTTAAGCTATGAGCATTTTCCAACTTCCATGACCACTTTTCTAGACTCAAAATGTCATTTGGAACAACTTTGATGTTGTGAAGTTTTTCATTTGAAGCTTCCTTGTATGATTTTTAGGCATATGCTTGAAATGACCTGTAATTCTCAAATGACCAAAATACCCTTTGCTTGCCAAAGTCATAAGTAGAGTTCCACAAATCAGATGAAGGCATACCATACCTTTATAGAAAGCTAAGATCATGAGGAACAACTTTCATGTTGACCAGAAATCCATTTGGAAACTCCTTGAGGGGTAAAAGTTGCTTGGAAGTTTAGTAACTTTCACAGACAAAATTTCAGATACCTCAGATGACCTGTAACTTGCAAGAACCATAACTTGAGTTCTATAAATCTCCTTGATGTCTTCCACCACTAAAATTAAAGGTATTGAGATCCTCTACAAGTTTCATGTTGGCCAAGGATCCATTTGAAGCTTGAATTTTGAATTATCTTGCTTGGAAGTTTGACCTAAATCAGGGGATTTTACACAGAAACCCTAATTTAGAAACTCCTCTTCTTCTTGATTCCTCTTGATTTCTCCTTGGCACAACACCACATCCATATTTACATGTCAAATGATGAATCCCACATCCTCCAGATAGGCCTTGATGCCCTTCAATCAAGCATTTGACCTAGGGTTGACCCAGGGTTGACCCAAATGAAACCCTAGTTGACTGTCTTCAACTGCAACTCTTGTAATCACATCAATGACTTGTATCACTTTCAAAATGACCCTATAAGTCCTCCATGATGTCTATATACATTCCATGCTCAATTCACAGTCTCACAACTTCTTTGATGATCTTCAAATACACTCAAGATAGGTGATAGATCCACTGCTTGATCCACTGACTTCTTTAGGTTTCAATTTCTTTCTGATGACTTAGATAGGCTTGAATTTGAATAGGAACCTCTTGATAGGCTCATAGAGATAAGAATAGTACTTGGTCCCTTGTTGAATGATTTGCTATGCTATGCTATGCAGATGAATTATGTATATGATCTACTATGCAAATGCTAATGCAATTGAAACATAAACCAAGTGAAGTAGGTTGGGCAAATTTTAGGGTGCAACAGCTGCCCCTATTCAAACGGCTTGGACCCGACTGGGTGAAACGCCCGGAGCCTTCAGACAATCGAGGTACGAGACGGTTGAATACTAAGAACCCGGAAATTTGTCAACTGCAAAAATAGATTGCGAAATAAATTGCACCACTACTTGGGGAACACTATCTACAAATCCGATTTCAACACCATCTCGTCAATACATGAATAACCTGGACGACTTCACTGGGGAAGTACTTCTGTCAACAAAACGTGACCTTGCCAATGACACAGGAAAATAACCCCGCCATCACTACGGGAAATCACTCCGCCACCACTGCGGGAAATAATTTGGGAAAATAACAACACCGCCATCGCTACGGGTAATACTTTGTCATTACTACAGAAAAATGAACACCGCCATCGCTACGGGTAATAACTCCTTCACCGTTACAGAAAAATAACACCGCCGTCGCTACGGGTACTGACTCTGTCACCATTACAGAAAAATAACACCGCCATCGCTACAGGAAGATAACACCGCCATCGCTACGGGAAGATAACACCGCCATCACTGCGGGTACGGACTCCATTACCATTACGGGAAAATAACTCCGCCACCACTGCGGGAAAATAACTCCGCCACCACTGCGGGAAATAACTCCGCCACCGCTACGGGAAATAACTCCGCCACCACTGCGGGAAAATAACTCCGTCACCACTACGGGAAATAACTCCGCCACCACTACGGGAAATAACTCCGCCACCACTGCGGGAAAATAACTCCGTCACCACTACGGGAAATAACTCCGCCATCGCTACGGGAAATAACTCCGCCACCACTGCGGGAAAATAACTCCGTCACCACTACGGGAAATAACTCCGCCACCACTGCGGGAAAATAACTCCGTCACCACTACGGGAAATAACTCCTCCATCGCTACGGGAAATAACTCTGCCACCACTGCGGGAAAATAACTCCGTCACCACTACGAGAAATAACTCCGCCACCACTACGGGAAATAACTCCGCCACCACTGCGGGAAATAACTCCGCCACCACTGCGGGAAAATAACTCCGTCACCACTACGGGAAATAACTTCGCCACCACTGCGGGAAATAACTCCGCCACCACTGCGGGAAAATAACTTTGACACAGCTTTTCTGCCTATCTTTGCAGCAGCTAGCTCTATCAATCACACAGTATGTGTCTAGTCTTCCAATATTCAGTGCTGACATGGCAGCAAATCCGAGAAGGGCTCTACTGGGGATTTTCTGAATCCACACTGCCAGACAACTTCGAAAGATCGATTCACGAAATCTTCTGATGCTGTCACAACAACGACCTTGAAGAAATACTCCGCTGGAGGGGTAAGAGAACTTAAGCAAGCAACTCTGTGGGGAATAATGCCAAAACTGGCATTATCATTGAATGTCCCACGCCGATATCTTGAATGTTTGGCAATTAATTTGAGCAAGAGCTCCCTCCACCTGCATGGGAAACAATGCTTGAAACAAACGGTCAACCAATCTAGCCTATGTTCCAACATGCATATGTTTGACAATGGCGTAATGCTCCATTCGACATGGAAATGCTACGCGTTTCTATTTGGTAGATGCTAATATGACACTATATGCCAATGCCAATGCAGACTCGAACTGTTGGGATACAGAAACCGCTTCAACAAAATAAATGCTGAGGATAATGCCAACTCCGCTGGGGATAACCGGGCATTACAGAATTGTTCCAGCAAAATAAATGTTGGAAGGGTGAAGCCCGCTTCACTGAGGAATAACTGAATGCGCCCATCATGATTGGACTTTTTGCTGGGGAGTGAACGGGTATCACACGGTATTCCGACAAAATAAATTCCAGGATACACCACCAACTCTGTCGGGGAGAGTTTTCTTTTTTAATCTTTGAATTCCACTGGGGAGGAAAGAAAACACTTGCTGGAAAGAGAACTCCGTTGGGGACGAAACGATGCTCTTGGGGAAAATCAACTGACTCCGATGGGGGAGAGTAAATGACCCTTCTAGAAAGGGTAAACTGTCTAATTACATCTCACAAGTTGGAAATATTAATCTTCTGAGGCTAAAACCACTCTGCTCGAGATGCACTGTCGGAATACTGCCTTTGATCTCAGAATTGCCAATTCTGCTGAGGGCGGACGACCCTGCTGGAGAATGTCCTTTGGATAAGCTGCGACCAGTTGGGGAATTTGATCCTTCTTTAGTAAGGAACATCATCATCTCAGAAGCGCGACCTGCGTGGGGATAGAGTCTTTCGTTACGAGCTTCTGGTCAATACTGCAATCTTTTGATCGTCCACTTCATACGGCTACGAACCCTGCAACGCCACAAACAAGACAAGACAAGTCTATGCAACCAAATCTATTCAGGTTAGTGTTAGTGACATTATTTTCAGTTAATTCAAAGTTTTAGCAATTATTGGCAAGGGCCAGCGACGTTATACACTTGCTAGTTTCATTAAACCTAGGCGTTTATCATGTACAAAACAGTAAAGAACCAGCATCAAATACTGAATAACATGTTTTATTGATTGGGCCCCTAAATAGGCGGAGTTTTGTACAGGGGATGTAACTCCTGAAAACAGG
This sequence comes from Lathyrus sativus, assembly GCA_963859935.3. Lineage (NCBI taxonomy): Eukaryota > Viridiplantae > Streptophyta > Magnoliopsida > Fabales > Fabaceae > Lathyrus > Lathyrus sativus. The sequence continues at coordinate 652,456,967 of OZ012739.1, read as the reverse complement.
AAGCTACGCATAACAAATATAAGTATGCACAAGAAGCATAAATATAATGACAAATCCAATTTGTACACATGTCGGCAACGGGATGCAGACGATCATCCTGAGCTGATCCTCCTATGACTCGCTCGACTATAATGCTTTCCCGGTATTCACACTTCCGAAGAGATTGTATCTGATAATCGACCCCTCAGGTATATTCCCCCGCTCCAATGCGCACCGCAGTATCAAATTCGGACCGCAGTCATTTGCTTTTCAAATCCCTAACTTTTGCGTGAACCGCCCTTTACGGGTTTTCAGTTCACCGGGATACCCTTTTTTGCCGAAGCCGCCCAGTGTAGGTTTTCAACTTCGCGGGTGTACATTTTTTCAATTTTATCCCTAACTTTTTCCCGAACCTTTCATTCTGTTTTTGGTTCGCCAGGATACTCCATTTTTGCCTGGACTCTCTTTTTTCTGTCCAGCGGGTCAATTTCAAGCAAAGTATTTTTTAACTGCGTCCAAATTCACAGGCGACGTAAAGTCTTCACCGTCCATGGTGGACAACAATAAAGCTCCTCCTGAAAAGACTTTTCTGACAACGTATGGCCCTTCATAGTTGGGGGTCCACTTGCCCCTGTGATCTGCCTGTGGCGGGAGAATCCTCTTTAGCACAAGGCCGCCCGTCTGAAAGCTCCGAGGATGTATCTTCTTATCAAATGCTTTCTTCATTCGGCTCTGGTACAAACGACCGTATGCTAGAGAAGCTAGCCTCTTCTCATCCATTAAACTCAGCTGGTTCAATATGTCTTTCACCCATTCTGCCTCGTCAAGTTGGACATCTCGTAATACTCTCAGCGAAGGAATCTCAACTTCTAATGGTAACACTGCTTCCATTCCATATACCAATGAGAACGGGGTTGCCCTGGTTGATGTGCGTACCGTTGTACGATAACCGTGCAAAGCGAAAGGTAGCATCTCATGCCAGTCCTTATAGGTCACCACCATCTTCTGGACAATCTTCTTTATATTCTTATTGGCCGCTTCAACAGCGTCATTCATCTTGGGTCGATAAGGGGAGGAGTTGTGATGCTCGATCTTAAAATTCTGACACAGCTCCTTCATCATTTTGTTATTCAGGTTTGAACCGTTGTCGGTAATTATCCGCTCGGGGATCCCATATCTGCAAATGATATCTCTCTTGATGAATCTGGCTACTACCTGTTTGGTCACATTCGCATAAGATGCCGCTTCCACCCACTTGGTGAAGTAATCGATTGCTACCAGAATGAACCGATGTCCGTTAGAAGCAGTCGGTTCGATCTTTCCAATCATATCGATTCCCCACATCGAGAATGGCCATGGCGATGACATCACATTCAGAGGACTCGGAGGCACATGGATCTTATCTGCATAGATTTGGCACTTATGACACCTTTTCGCAAACTTGAAACAATCAGTTTCCATAGTTAGCCAAAAATAACCTGCCCGCAGCAGCTTCCTCGTCATAGCATGCCCACCAGCATGCGTACCAAATGTACTCTCATGTATTTCCTCAATGAGCAGCTTCGCCTCTTTTTCGTCTACACAACGTAGTAGCACCAAGTCGTGATTTCTTCTGTATAAGACACCGTCCGAATTCAAATAGAAATTACCCGCCAATCTCCTGAGAGTCTTCTGATCGTGACTGGATGCCCTAGCCGGATACTCTTTGTTCTTCAGGAAATTAAGGATATCGAAATACCACGGTTTATCATCAGATGCTTCGTCAATAGCAAACACGAAGGCAGGCCTGTCAAGTCGAGAGATAACAATTCTGGGAGCCTCATTCCAGAAGTTGACTTTGTACATGGAAGACAAAGTGGCCAGGGCGTCGGACATTTGATTCTCTGCTCGCGGTACATGATGCAATTCAACCTTGTCAAAGAAAGGCAACCATCTCCTTGCATAATTCATGTACGGTATCAAATTGGGCTGACGTGTCTCCCATTCCCCTTTTATTTGATTCACCACCAGAGCTGAGTCTCCGTATACATCCAAATTTTTGATTCGCAAATCAATGGCTTCTTCAAGCCCCATGATACAAGCTTCGTATTCGGCTTCATTATTGGTAACTGGAAAGGTCAATCGAGCAGTAAACAGGATGTGCGACACGTGTGGAGTAGTGATGATTGCCCCTATTCCGCTACCGTAGGCGTTTACAGCTCCATCAAAGATCAACTTCCATTTGGAACCCAATTCTGGTCCTTCGTCTGGCAACGGCTCTTCACAATCTTTCATCTTTAGGTACATGATATCCTCGTCAGGAAAATCAAACCTCATCGATTGGTAGTCCTCCTCAATAGGCTGCTCTGCCAAGTACTCAGACAATACACTCCCCTTTATAGCCTTCTGCGAGACATACTGGATGTCATATTCGGTCAAAACCATCTGCCACCGGGCAATTCTCCCCGATAATTCCTGCTTTTCGAATACATATTTGATAGGATCCATCTTCGAGATGAGCATGGTTGTATGATTCAGCATGTATTGCCTTAAACGCTTGGCGGCCCAGGCTAGCGCGCAACAAGTTTTTTCGAGCATTGAATATCGAGATTCACATTCAGTAAACTTCTTACTCAAGTAGTAGATCGCATGCTCTTTTCTTCCTGTCTCGTCGTGTTGACCGAGAACACAACCCATACTTCCCTCAAGAACTGTCAAATACATAATCAAGGGTCTCCCTGCCACTAGGGGTATCAAAATAGGAGGCTCCTGCAAATACTGCTTTATTTTATCGAACGCCTTTTGACAATTTTCATTCCACGTTATAGCTTGGTCTTTTTTCAACAGCTTGAATAACGGCTCACACGTAGCGGTTAGGTGAGATATGAACCGAGCGATGTAGTTCAACCTCCCTAAAAACCCGCGCACTTCTTTTTCTGTTCTAGGCGTCGGCATCTCTTGTATTGCTTTGATTTTTGCAGGATCAACCTCTATTCCTTTTTCGCTCACGATAAACCCCAGCAGTTTACCCGATCTCACCCCGAAGGTGCACTTGTTAGGATTCAGTCTCAGCCTGAACTTCCTAAGCCTTTTGAATAACTTCAGCAGATTCACTAAATGCTCTTCCTCCGTCTGGGATTTGGCAATCATATCATCGACATAAACTTCGATCTCTTTATGCATCATATCATGGAAAAGAGTTGTCATTGCACGCTGATACGTTGCCCCAGCATTCTTCAGTCCGAAGGGCATCACTTTGTAACAAAATGTTCCCCAAGGCGTTATGAAAGTAGTCTTCTCCATGTCTTTTGGCGCCATCTTAATCTGATTATAGCCCGAGAAGCCATCCATGAAGGAGAATACGGAGAATTGAGCAGTATTGTCAACCAGCACATCGATGTGAGGAAGCGGAAAATCATCTTCCGGGCTCGCTTTATTCAAATCACGGTAATCTACGCACATTCTCACTTTACCGTCTTTCTTTGGCACTGGTACAATATTAGCGACCCATGAGGGATATTTTGTAACAGCTAGGAAACCAGCATCCCACTGCTTTTGAACCTCCTCCTTAATTTTCACTGCCATATCAGGTCTAGTTCTGCGAAGCTTCTGCTTGACCGGCGAGCATTCTTCTTTTAACGGCAGGCGGTGCACAACCATATTTGTATCAAGCCCAGGCATGTCTTTATACGACCAAGCGAACACATCATTGTACTCTCTGAGCATTTCAACCAGTCTTCGCTTGACGTCGCTCTGCAGCGCGGCTCCTATACGGATGTTCTTTTCAACCCCTTCCGACCCTAGGTTAATAATTTCGATGACCTCCTCATGAGGCAGAATGACTCGTTCTTCTTGCTTTACCAACCAAGACAATTCTTCGGGAACATCGCCATCTTCAACAATCTCTTCTTCAGCCTGAAAAACCGGGTGCTCAAAGTCGAGACGAGTCATTGGCGGTTCAATGATGTCATCTGAAACGGTTATTCTGCAAAAGGAATGGTTAAATGCTTCAAAATGCGTATAAAGCGAATAACCACGTTGCCATTTTATTGTAAAACACAAAACAGGAAAAAACAGAGATCGCAATATTTGTACATGAAAAATGCCTTTTATTTAATGATTAAACAACGCAATGTACATAACAACACGACCCTAAGCAAAATCATGATGCCTCGGGTAAGACACCATATTGTTCAACAATTAACAAAACAAAGTATTACTATTTGTGAGTCACAGGAACAATCTCCTGAATAGACCAATTGCATAATCCTTGTCCTGGCACGCTCGGCTGAATCCAGGCGTCCATGTCACAATCATTGTCTCCTTCTTCGGAATCTGAAACAACGTTGATGGCCTCGTGACACACTCCACTAGCGGTGATGGTTATCGGTCCTTTGAAACGGGGTGCCCCCGCAGCAGGTGTTGATGACGACGGTTGATATCCCAGCCCAAATCGGTCCATCTTCACGGGAATATCCAGCACCTTGCCCCAGCCCTTTGTTTCACCAGTCTTCACTAGAGCCTGAGCTTCCTTATATGACGAGACGGCTACCTCTGACGCTTTACTCGGCCCGGGACCTTTGTCTTTGATACGCAACCCTTCAAAGGCTTGACAGGGTGTTTCATGAATCTCGCCGTCGACTTCTACATACTTGAATGATGACAGATGGCTAACCAATATATCTTCTTCTCCACAGACTGTGACCACACTGTCCCCTACCATGTATTTCAGCTTTTGGTGCAAGGTAGATGTGACTGCCCCAGCACCATGGATCCAGGGTCGTCCGAGAAGGCAGCTGTATGCTGGCTGGATGTCCATAATATAAAATTCAGTCGCGAAAACCTCCGGCCCCACCTGTAGAGGTAACGTTATGGATCCAAAGACTGTTCTTCGTGTACCATCAAATGCCCTGACCACCAAGTCACTAGGCGTACAAAGGATTCCTCTGACATCCAGTTTCATCATCGCTTTCTTAGGCAGCACGTTTAAGGAAGATTCGGTGTCTACCAGTACATGAGACATGACTGAGCCCCTACACTCCACTGAGACGTGCAACGCCATGTTATGCTCTCTCCCCTTCGGGGTCAAATCAAAGTCTGTAAATCCCAAGCTATGGCCTGCGTTCACATGTGCCAACACCCCCTCCAGCTGATTCACAGAAACATCTTGGGGTACGAAGGACGTATCCAGAACTTTCAACAATGCATTTCTGTGAGCTTCAGAACACAATAGAAACGACAATATGGATATCTTTGATGGCGTCTGTTGAAGGTGCTCAACAATCTTATAATCGCTCTTACGAATAAGGCGCATGAACTCTTCCACATCCTTCGATGACGTTTCTTTTTCGTTCCTCTGCACCGGGACATCCTCATTCATCTTTCCTTTTCCCTTCGCCAGTCGTTCAGCCTCTACCTCAGGCGATATGAAGATTCTCCCACTTCTTGTCATACCTCCGGTACCGACGACGTTGTCTACAATCTCAACTGGCTGCTTATTAACATCAATTTTCACCCCATCACAGTACACTTCCAACCCATAGGTCCAGGGGACTTCCTTAGTGCTCTCGTAAGGGATTGGTCCTGCCTTGGTGATAGTGATCGGCGGTCGCCTGGCTGGCGCCGTTATGGTTATTGTTTTTCGGGGAATCGTCACAGTAGCTACATCACTTTGCTTGTCTACTGATACCTCTGCAGGTTCCTCAGCTGTCGTTCTGTCGAATTGCAATGTGCCTCCATCTATTAAGGTCTGAATACCCTTCTTCAATTCAGCACACCCCCCAGCTTGGGTCCAACACTCTAAACAATACTCGTCGCACCCTGGATACACACCTCCTTGCAATAACCTTCTCTTTATCTCACACAACGGTGTCTTTAGGTCATCAACATTCATAATCAAATTCAAACCCTCCTCGGTTAAAACAGCATTCGCCCCATGGTTGGGCATGGGCTTTTGCACTATGTTCGGACCTGCCTGTCCAAAATTGATAGCCTTACTATCCAATAGATCCTGCACCACATGCTTGAACTCGTGGCAACCCTCTATATCGTGGCCAGGAGCCCCGGAGTGGAATTCACAGTGCTTGTTCGCGTCAAAGCCGTATGGAGGAGTGCCCGTTACTGGCGCCATAGTTCTCTTTTCCACCAAGTTCAAACCCAGTAACGTCTGTAGCAATTCTTCATACGTTGAAGGAGGCGTTTCAAACACCCTTCTTGGTTTGCCCCCCTGGATTCTGCGCTGAGCGGGATGTACCCCCTGTTGTGGCTGTCGTTGCTGTTGTTGTTGTTGCATTTGTTGTTGCTGAAAAGGAATAGTAACACTTGCCACCTGCTGCGGCTGATTGTACTGGTTTCGACCTCTGCCTCGGCCTCGGCCTCGGCCCCCAAACACCACACTTGCATCACCTTGACGGCGCCCACTGAAAGCCCTTCTGTTACTGCCAGCTGAAGTGGATTCCTCAGCTTGGAATCTTCCCTGTTTAATGTTGCTTTCAATCTTCTCTCCCATCAGGATTAAGTCTGAGAAACTGCCCAAGGACGTATGAAACAACTTGTCATAAAACATGCCAGTAAATGTTCTTATGAACATATCATTCATTTCCTTGTCCTCCAAAGGAGGATGAACTCGAGCAGCCATGTCGCGCCATCTCTGCGCATACTCTTTGAAGCTCTCGCCCTTCTTCTGGGACAACCCCTGCAACTGGACCCGGTTGGGTGCCAAGTCACTGTTGTACTTATAGTGAGCCACAAACGCTTCAGCCAGCTGCTTCCATGTCTTTATCTGAGTTGGTTCCAATCCCATATACCACTCAAGGGAAGGACCAGACAAGCTATCTTGAAAGAAATGCATCAGCATCCTCTCATCGTTTGAATATGCCGACATCCTTCTGTAGTATGACCGCACGTGCACTTTTGGACAGGTATCCCCCTTATATTTGTCAAATGTGGGAGCTTTGAATTTTATTGGTACCCTCAGGCCAGGCACCAGACCCATTGTAATCATATATAAGCCAACAGCGCTTTGATTCACGACCCCCTTCATCTGCTCCTCGAGCATCTTGATTCTCTGATAGTCATCCATAGGACCTTCGAAACCTCCACCGGAGAAAGCATCCTCTTGCTGATCTTCTAGCCAATTACCATTCCCAGTTCCGTATCCATCGTACCCGTTGTTACGGCCAACTCTAGTCTGATTCATTACAGGGCCTCGCCCCCTGTTACCATACTCCGGAGCGACTCCTGCAGGTCCAAAAGCCATTAACCCAGCGCCATTTCCATTTCCGAATCCGCCATAACCCTGATTAGTCATACCAAATCCGTCCTGTCCGAAGCCTTGAGTATTGAAGCCGTACTTCCCAGCATGATCAAACCCCTGGTCATTGAAGCCGAATCCATTATTACTGAAGCCATTACCTCCCATATTATCACCCAGGTTGACATCTCCGAGCCCAACGTTGTTGACGACAGTCTCGTTACCGATTCCAACGTTACCGTTCCCGGCGGCAGCGCCGTTGTTCACATTGACAGCAGGTATGTTCACCACAGGTGGAGCCACCGGTGTGGTGGTACCGTCCCCGTGAATAGTGTCAACTCACACAGAATGATGGTCTTCATTTCCGTGCCCAGCATTTCTTACCAACAAAGGTTGCACCAAAGCTTGCAAATTCTCCTGGCCTTTCACAATGGTCTCCATGGTTTGCATGAATAGCGCCAGCTTCTCACGCATGTCCTGCATTTCATTCTGCATCTGATCCATAATTCTTCAGCAGTTGGTACGAGTGGAGTATCGGTGCGGGCGCTGACTTTCAATCCTGAAAAGACCTGGTACAGTGCAAGGAATGAGATACCGCTCAATAATCACCTGTAATGCAATATGAATGTGAATGCAATGCAATATGTGTCTGTGCCTTAGGGAATGTCATTCCCCGATTCTAGTGCGAATGTGCCAGTGCGGTGACAGTGCTAGCAATACGAAGCTCGGAGCCGAATTATAGAAAACATCTCATATATTGCAAAGAAATCCATTAAGCCAAGAATACAATATCAATGCGGACAATAAGAAGGCATGACCTCAACCAATAATCCTGGTGATGGTCAGCACAAATGCAAATAAAGCATACACATTAATACATGAAACGGTCAAGTACTCCCATATGCCTGGTACTCTTCTAATAACTTCTTAGTCTCTGGATGACTTGGTCGGGTAAGCAGACCCTCAACAAGTAGATCTCTTCGCTTGAGAACACGTCGCAAATCATCGGCGGATTCTTCCCATGCCCCTTCTCCGAAGCGATCCTCTAGCTTTCGCTTCTGAGACACAGCTTCCTTCTTGCCTTCGATGGCCTTGTTCAACGCATTCTGGAGACTATATCTTGCCATCACCTCCTCTTCGTACTTCTTAGTGCTAGCCTTTAACTGTTCTTCGAGTTCAGAAATTTGCTGCTTCAATTTGTCTTCCCTCTTTTTGTTGTTGGTTAGCGTAGCATTCCACGTCTAGTTACAAGAAGAGATTTCCCGGTGGGCGGCATCGAGTGCTTTCTTTTTGGACTCCAACATGTCATGAGAGCTTCTGAACTCTTTCCCCAAGCGTTCGCGCTTCCTTTTCTCTTCAGTCAATTCAGCACCTAGCCGGTTTACTAATTCGATCTACTGTTGGAAAGAATGCACAACCTTGTTCTTCTCACTACGCATCTGAGCCAGTTCCTTTTCTAACCCTTCATTGATCTTCATCAAGGCTTCTTTTTCTTTTACAACTTGCTCGTAGACCTCCATAGTAACAGTGGTTGGTTCCTCTACCAGAATATGAACAGGGACTGGTGCAGCTGGAAATGGCATCAGCAACTGTCTTGCTCTCTCTTGGATCCAAACTTTGTATGGTACATAAGCCTGACAATCATTCTTTCCCAACAGTGGTTTCCCTCTTCTGTTGATACGCATCCATGTGTGCTGAAGCTTGGCTAGTAACTCTCCATTCAAATCACCGGTGAAGTACAGAGATTCCTGTACTTCTTCCTCCTTAGGTGGGTTCTTCAACGCGTATCCAAACTGGCGAACGAACAGAGACGGATTGTAATTGATGCACCCTTTTCTTCCTATCAACGGAACATTAGGATACCCAGAACAACTGAAAATAAGCTCAGACCCCAGCAAGTCTCGGTCGAACCACTCAATGTCTTCAGAAGATAGTCTCATCAGGCGCTCTGGCCAGTCAGCTGTAGTTGCACTATCTATAAAAGGTCCCTTCAGGGGGAGATGGCTCTTAAACCACATGCACAGCAAAGGCACACAACAAGAGACGTTCTTGCCTCTCCTGTTCTCATTTCTGTAGTGCATCGAATGGTAGAAGTCCCCGATCAATGTGGGTACAGGGTTTCCAGCAGCAAACAAATGAAATGCATCCACGTCCACGAAGTTTGGGAAATTGGGAAACAGCACTATCCCATAAATGCACAGAGCCAAAACAGCGTTAAAGACTACCCAACATCCGTTCTTGGCGTATTCCTGAGCCTTACCAATTAGAAACTGGAGGGAGAAACCTGGAACCCCGCGCCAAGAAGTCATCAACAGCTCAGAAGCATTCATGTGCAAGGCCTTAGCTAAGTCCTCCAACTTGGGCTCAGCGGCGGAGTGAATAAAAGGAACTTTATTCTGTACCGGCAGCTCAATAAACTCTACATACTCTTCAATGGTAGGCCCCAAAATAAAGTCAGCGAATGTGAAACATCTCAAAGCAGGGTCATAGAATTGCATCAGTGTATATAGCCCATTCAATTCATCATCAGCTGGTTTGCGAACCAATCTCAACAGCCTTCCGTAACTCTGCCTGAAGCTTCTACGGACATCCTCATCAGCAAGAGAAATCAGACCCAGGAGGGGAGTAATATCAGGGATAGGTAACTTGTAGGAAACTGTCATCCTTAAACCAGCCATGATTAATACTCAGAAGTTCGGACACTAGAACCAGGGAATATGCAAATGCACCTGCAGCACAGACACACGTTAATGGGATGCAATGATAATGGTTATGCAAACAATGCAATGCAAATAAAATGCAACAGGGACCAAATGCCATGGCTGAGAAGCCTGAACCACATCATAAGTCTCAGATAGACCAACCAGAATTCCTCAAACCCTGGTCTTGGACAGACCCAAAATAAAGCTTCAACTTTGATCTCTGACAGACCCCATACATAGGCTCCAATCAAACCTCAGACCCAATAATCACTCCAACTTGGTCTCTGACAGACCCCAATAACTGTCCATAGGTATCCTGAATCTCAGATCAAGAATAAACCGGTATCTGAAGGTCTAGTTACCTGCATAACCCAAACCCTCTCACAGGTAGGTGTCCTAGTAACTGACAATGGTATGGCATCCTATGCGGTCGTCGGCGTCACAGACTTTCAGGGTTGATGATACGATTCCCAGAAGGAGTGGCATCATCAAATCTTGAAGAGGCCTCACTTAGCCAACTTCCAAATGATCGGTTCCCAGAGTCGACAATCCAACTAACCAGCAACCCGAGCCACCCAAAGGGCAGGACAGGAGGCCAACCAGAAGAACCTCGTCTGAGTGTGGATTTCGCGGGACACTAGGACATGCAAAGCACGTGTGCGCCCACTAATTTCCACTCTAATTCTAGGTGCACTCAAGCCCAGGTCCGGCTTATCTCTCCCTCATGGAACACCCGTCACACCCCAATACAACAATAATAACAATAATATAATGCTGAAAGTAAAATACAGAAAAAGTAAATCCATACAAATTCCTCGACGGGAAAACAAGCGCTAGGATCGACTCGCGTAGGGAACCGTTGGAGTCCCCAGCAGAGTCGCCAGCTGTCGCTACTGCGAAAATCGGCGCCGGCTAAACAGAAGAGTCGCAACCGTGCGTTATTTATCCCAAAGGAGGGAAAGGAAATGCTCAGAGTAAACCTACCGCGAAGACGGGAAAGGAGTGGTCATCGCAACCAAATCCTGGATTCGGGAGTCGGTTACGCAAGGGGAAGGTATTAGCACCCCTCACGTCCGTCGTACTCGACGGGATCCACGCTTGTTTTCTGGTACGGATTGTTATTCTATCTACTCTACAGGTCTGGGGTTAAAAGAAAATAAAATGACTCGGCAAAGTATCGCACTTTATGCCTACGTATTCCCGTCTGGAACGAGAAATCAGAGTCAACGTAGTTCGCCTACCTACGGGAAAGGAGGGGAAGGTTGCTCGCTAGGATATCGCATCCTATGCCTACGTACTTTCATACAGCATGAAAGATCAGAGCAAACGTAGTTCGGGCCACGTACGACACAAGTCTGTCTTGATTGCTTTTATCTCCTTCTAAAAAAGGGGTTTTTCCGATTAACAGTCCAAGCGGACAAAAATGACGTTTTGATGAGTTCACATTCTTTTACGGAAGAAGTGTCTTTTATTGTGTTTGAAATATTTATTGTGTTTTTCTGTTTGTTTTGAGAAAGAAGAGACAGAACTCTAACCTATGGTTGCAAAGGGAATCACACTAACCTAATGTTATCATGCATGGGTTAAGACCTAATGTCTATCATGCTCCTCTCTTGCGCAGAGAGAAACAGAGATCCTAAGGGAATAGACGGAAACAGAAACAATAGCATATGTACAATAAAGCAGTAAAATATGCATGAATGCAGCAATACAAGCGAGGCAAGGGAGTCCCACTCAACCCCGAACCTAGAAAACAACAGGCAAAAGCGAACAAAATTCGCTTTCAACCTAACAGGTTAAATGGAAAACAATACAGTCAGGGAAATTCAAACAATACATCAAAAATTGCAAACAGCAAAAATAAACAGCCAACAGCAAGCTCTACACAGCAAGCTTCATCAACATCTGTCTTCAAGTCATCTTCAACCATCTACAAGCTTCAAGCAAGCATTAGCCTTCATCTTCACAGCCTTCAAGCAAGGTCTCTGTCTTCAATCTTCCAGGGCTTTTCTTCAAGTCTCACTCTCCAAGCTGAGGAACCAATCAAAAGAATGAACTGGGATGTTAAGCAGTTAGTTGACCACCAAAGGTGGCAAACAGACTGTTAACAATATGTGGAAAGTTTCTCTCAAGAGTTCTATCTCTTAGACACTGTCACCAAGCCTTCCAAAGGAAGGGGGTGAGTGTCTTAGAGAGACTCTGCATCATAGAGAAATAATGGAGGCAAACAAAACCTTCCATGTTTATGAAGCAAGTTTTCTACTCTAGAGCTCTGCCTAGCTCCTGGTCCCTATAACCTTCAACAGCTGCCAGCAAGATACTCTTTATCAACTCTGGAAATTGGTCTTCATTCTCTTAATCTTCAATGGGCTTCATCAGCAAGGTCTTCAGCTCAAACCCAAACCCCAAGCAGGCCCAATACCCCACACAGTCAAATAATAACCCTAGAGAGGGCACACCACACAATCCAGCAAATACAGGAAATATACTAGTAGTAATAGTAGAATAGGGGAAGTCTAATATTTTCTAAGGGATCTATTATTTACCCATAATACCCCTATAGTCCCATCATTTAATTTGTCCTAAAGAAAACCCAAAAGAAAATTTGTTTTGTTAAACCTACATTATATTCACAACCCTAAATGATTAGTCTAATGTTTCTAACTAAACTACCTAAAATAAATCCTAAAAAATTGGTATAAAAATCAAGGGGGCACCTAACATATGTATCTAGTTATACTAAAAAAAATTGGCCTAAAAAGATTATGAGAACCACCTAAAAAAATTCTACATAAACTATGTACAAATTAAATCTATTAAAAAGGCATTAAAAGAGAAAATATGTAAAAAATCTTAAAAGAAAATAAAATGGAAATTTTATTACATGATATTTTTCTACACAGAAATATGAAAATGGTAAAAAAACAACCAATCAAAAATATGGAATTTCCAATTTGTTATGATTTTTCAAACAATTAAGAAAAATAAAGGAAATTAATAGTGAAGTAAAATGGGTTAGGGGTGCAACTAGTAAGAAAACGCATTGAAACATGAATGATGGGCCCAGACTGGGGGTGCGCGTAGCAAGGCGCGCCTGGGCCCAGTGCATGTTCAGAAAATACAAAAAGAAAATAAAACGAAAACGGTGCAGGAAGTAAATAATGCAGTTCAATTGGAAATGGGCCTGGCAAGTGGGGGTGTGGCTAGCAATGATCATTAAGCCCATCAGACACTTTAAATGAAACGAAGCGTTTTGCTTTAGACTCTTCCCTCGTGTTTCAACTTTAAACCTGAGCCGTTAGATTAGAGTCTTGGTCAGCAGTCAATGCACGATCCAACACTTGTGGAGTCATCTTCTCCAACGAGCTAGGGTTTGTGCCATGGAAGCCATGAAAACCGAACCTCATGCATCATCTTCTCCTCACTCGTACGTGCTCGATTCTTCATCAAATTCAATCATGTAAAAAGCAAAATCACTCCAAATTCATCACTGAATCCATCTATAGTATTGGTTTCAATTGATATCCACTCTTGCATGAAACACGATCTCCACCTCAAAATTACTCAGAATTTTCATCATCACCAATCCATGATCTAAGTACACTAAACTCTTCATGGCCTTGCACTGATCAATAATCACTAACAATTCAAGATTCTAACAACCTAATCACCAAGTTCAAGGTCTCAACAGAATTTGTGCTCCAATGTCAAACTCCATGAAATGCTCTCAAACTCACTGGAATTAATCATCTACCTATTCCTAACAGTTCTAACCTAATGATTCTACATCATGCTAACTAAAACAAGCTAATTCGAAGAGATTACTAACCTGGTGCAAAACTGAAAACAGATGGTGAGATCCTTGGATTCACAGCTAGCAATGCTCTAGACTTGATCAATGGCTATGGATCTTGGTTCTGTATGCACTTGTGCTTGCTCAAAGGCTTTGGATTGCCATAACCAACTTCAATTGCACTTGGATGAGAGAAAGTGGTATAGAACGATTCTTGTAACTTCTTCTTCAGATCTTGCTTGCAATGTGCTCAGGGATGATTCTTGAATGGAATTGGATCATAACATTGAATGGATGATGAAGAATTGAGAAGTTTTGAATGAATTTGCACAAATGCAAAATGGAGTGAAACTAGGTGTTTTGGATCAAAATGAAGTGCAACCCTGCATTGAATGAGCTCTAGGGTTTATATAGATGCCCATGGAATCATCTAGAACTTGCTGGAAACTTCTTTGTACACAAATCCCTTGTAATTTGGCATATGTTACTTTAATCATAAGTAAACCATGATAACTCTCAAACTTTGAACTAAACTCAAAAATCCACTATTGCCAATGGTCTCAAAACATTGTTTTCAATCAAAATGACCTATAAATTCATCCCATTTGGACATGTATTGCAAAATCTCATTTTTAGGTCACTTTTATTCATTAAATTCACCTTTTAATTGACCAAATTTTCAATCTTGAGCTATGAGCATTTGCCAACTTCCATGACCACTTTTATAGACTCAAAATGTCATTTGGAACAACTTTGATGTTGTGAAGTTTTTCATTTGAAGCTTCCTTGTATGAGTTTTAGGCATATGCTTGAAATGACCTGTAATTCTCAAATGACCAAAATACCCTTTGCTTGCCAAAGTCATAAGTAGAGTTCCACAAATTAGATGAAGGCATACCATACCTTTCTAGAAAGCTAAGATCATGAGGAACAACTTTCATGTTGACCATAAATCCATTTGGAAACTCCTTGAGGGGTAAAAGTTGCTTGGAAGTTTAGTAACTTTCACAGACAAAATTTCAGATACCTCAGATGACCTGTAACTTGCAAGAACCATAACTTGAGTTATATAAATCTCCTTGATGTCTTCCACCACTCAAATTAAAGTTATTGAGATCCTCTACAAGTTTCATGTTGGCCAAGGATCCATTTGAAGCTTGAATTTTGAATTATCTTGCTTGGAAGTTTGACCTAAATCAGGGGATTTTACACAGAAAGCCTAATTTAGAAACTCCTCTTCTTCTTGATTCCTCTTGATTTCTCCTTGGCACAACACTACATCCATATTTAAATGTCAAATGATGAATCCCACATCCTCCAGATAGGCCTTGATGCCCTTCAATCAAGCATTTGGCCTAGGGTTGACCCAGGGTTGACCCAGATGAAACCCTAGTTGACTGTCTTCAACTGCAACTCTTGTAATCACATCAATGACTTGTATCACTTTCAAAATGACCCTATAAGTCCTCCATGATGTCTATATACATTCCATGCTCAATTCACAGTCTCACAACTTCTTTGATGATCTTCAAATACACTCAAGATAGGTGATAGATCCACTGCTTGATCCACTGACTTCTTTAGGTTTCAATTTCTTTCTGATGACTTAGATAGGCTTGAATTTGAATAGGAACCTCTTGATAGGCTCATAGAGATAAGAATAGTACTTGGTCCCTTGTTGAATGATTTGCTATGCTATGCTATGCAGATGAATTATGTATATGATCTACTATGCAAATGCTAATGCAATTGAAACATAAACCAAGTGAAGTAGGTTGGGCAAATTTTAGGGTGCAACAGGGGCAAGGGGGTATTTTTATAAATGAGCACCATGGGTAAATCGAAGATCGAGAAATTTTCTGGAAATAACGAGTTTGGGTTGTAGAAAGTAAAATGCAATCAAGTTTAATTCAAGAGAAGTGTATTAATACTTTGAAGGGTAAGGAATCGATGTTTGCGCACCTAACGAGTTTGGGTTTTGAGAAAGTCATTTTGCAAGTGAAGCATTTATAATTCTGGAACGGTAGGCTTGTAAATTCACCAATGAAGTTTTTTTTACCTTGGTTGAATAACTCATCTATTTAGGGATTGTTTTTTTTTTGTTGAAAGTTAAAATAGTAAAAAGCTTGGTTTCAGATTTCAAAGGATCATCCCAGTCAAAACTCTTCATCAAATCGAGATTAGTCCAGTGTTAAAATCTCATCTTAGTCGGTGGTTATCTTATGTAAAACTTCTTTTCAGTCAAAGCTCAACCCGGTGTTAAAAGTTTGCTAAGGTTGGATATCAGCCAGGTATAAAATCTCCTTCGTTTGTGGGTTCAGTTTGGTGTTAAAAGCTCATTGAAGTCCAAGATCAGCCCATGTAAAATCTTGGTTTAAATCTTGAAAACTAACCACTCCAAGTTTTTTTATGGAAATGAGATTAACCATTTCTATCCATCATTTGGAAGGAAGACTTATCACTTCTATTTGTGTTTATTGTTTGGTTGGAAGATATCCACAAACTTCATTTTCCTTGTATAAGGGGGTTCGAGAGTTCAACCTACTAAAAGCTCTTAAGATTATTGGATACTCTCAAGAACAAATCTTGGGGAGAGGATTAGGTCTTTTTCTTTTGACCGAACCTTTATAACTTCTGGTAATTTTCTCTCTTCCCTTAAATTTTACTTTTCACGCTTTAATTTATGAATTTTATTTTTTGCTTCTTACTTTCAAAACTTTTCTAAAATGTTTTAAAACTCTGAAATCCTAAAAGAAAATTAAAATCAAGTTTTTCTGAAGCACACAATTCACCCCCTCTTGTATGTGGAGTCACATGTCTAACACAATCTTTGTCCTTAGAAGTTCTTTATCAATTGGAGAGGATGTATATATATATATATATATATATATATATATATATATATATATATATATATATATATATATATATATATATATATATATATATATATATATATATATATATATATATATATATATATATATATATATATATATATATATATATATATATATATATATATATATATATATATATATATATATATATATATATATATATATATATATATATATATATATGCTAAGAGTCGCTATGGAAAAGATCGTGTCAAAGATAAATAATTTATGACATTCGTGATTAGGAAGTTGATCATGAACATCTAACAAGGCTTTAGAAATAATTTTTGGGTGAGAATACGAACTATAAGCAGTCTAGAGGGGGTGAATAGACCTCCCATGTTAAAAATCGTTTAAAAATGGTTTTTATCATAGTTTCAAAAAAAAAGTTTAGTTTGCGTGACGGAATCAAATTCAACGTAAAAGAGATTATGCTTATCGAATTCGAGATTCATAAATATACTTAAACAATTTACAATATATAAAATTGGACTAATTAACTACACCAAATAAACAAACTAATCGTATTGCAAAATTAGTCGATTCCACAAGAGGTGTTATCGAATGATTTTCAATCTCACACAAGATTCTACAATCAAAGTCTTCAGGTTTACTTAACACTAAGACAATGTTAATTTACCAATTCTAACAAAACATACAACTTATACAATACATTTCTACCAACAAAAAATTCTATAAGCATGCAATTCTAAAAAGCAATAGAAACTACATAATCATGCGATCACTATGAAATTAAATGTGTGTATGTATGTCTGCGTGTGTGTGTGTGTGTGTGTGTGTGTGTGTGTGTGTGTGTGTGTGTGAGAGAGAGAGAGAGAGAGAGAGAGAGAGAGAGAGAGAGAGAGAGAGAGAGAGAGAGAGAGAGAGAGAGAGAGAGAGAATAGTACGCCAGGATTTATAGAGGTTTAGGATGTTCGTCCTCACTTTATGCTCAATCCACTCTTCAATGGTTTCCCATTGAAAATTTGTTAGTCTTCCATTATGATTTGTAACAAAATTAAAAGATTTCATACAAACACTAGTCCAAAATAAATGCTAAAAATTAAATTTCTTCCTTTTTGGATCTTGACTTGTACACGGCTCCACAAACTAAACTCTATGCGAAATCTTTACTCGAGATAACTTCTTGAGTCTTGCATCCTTGAAAACGTATTCCTAGGTCTCTACCCGCGGAAATTTCCACACAATTCTATTGGTATCTTGAGCGTTAGTCTGTCAGAAGATTGAAAAGAACGCATACCCTGTTCGTAGGCTTCCACACAATACTATTGAGGTCAACCTGGAGAGAAGAGCCTCATTTTTTCACTAGAATTGTTAGAACCGGTTACAACATTGCACACTTTTACAAGCCTTTGAAATCTTCAAAGAAACGTTATATAAAAAATGAATCTTCTCAATCAATCTCGTATCTTAATAGGTAAGATTATGATCCACGCTACAATGGAAAAATAATGAGATAGAAGATGAAAGAAATTGTTTGCAAGTGTTCAAGAAAGATTCAAAACTCTTTTGAAAATGAGAGAACAAGTGGTTTGTGAATTTTCAAATCATAAATGGAAGAATGTGTTTTCTAATATTGTGAAACATGTAAGAGTAAAAAAATGATTTATAGGTGTTGGAGATGAAGCACATAAAAAGTGAAAAAATCATGTTTGATTCAAGTCAAGAACACTTTGTGATTTTACTCAAGTGGCAAAGTATTATTGAACAAGTTCTGCACTTAAAGATACACCCATTATAGTGTAATTTAAGTCAAGCACAAGGCATGACTCGACTCAAACAGGTTGTAATTTGAGCCATGTGTTAGCCATGATTTGACTTAAACTTGGCAGAGACTGAAGGAGCTTCATGATACAGCTCTTGTTGAAGCTATAATTCGACTTATAGGTTGCATAATTGAAATCGTGTGTAAGTTGTGATTCAACTCACAAGCTCACACAACTTCATGTTCCTATCTATTAAGTTTGATTTGACTCAATGGATTGTGTGATTGGAACCACACATTCAAAATCTAAAATTTTGAAGTTCTTAAAGATGTTTAGAGAATTTACTTGTGACATGACTTGAACAATCTCAATTATGGTTCTTGTTCCAAAAACTCGAATAACTGATTTAAAGCATAATATCCATACTCAAACACAAACAGGTTGAATTATGTATGTTGAAATACGGATCGAAAACTTAATCCTTAAAGATGCACAATGGAATAGGAAACTCTGATATAAAACTAAACTCAAAGTAAATTTTATGAGATAGGTAATAAATCCACATAGAGGTCCCCTCCCTTAATGTATCAGAGACATGCAACTTCAGTCTTCCCCTTTTTAATGCTTGACAAGATTTCATTTGGGCTTGAGTCAACTTTAAACAAAAGAAAAATGTGATCAATATTTTCTTTCAATTGCTTGTGGTCCCTCTGAAACGTTGCTCAATACACAACAACATAAAACACATGAAAAAAATATATTGACTCACATTACTGAAGTTGAATGTCCCTAATACATTTAGAGGGAGTACCCTTATACAGTGGTTTTGTTGCTTGTCTTATCTCTTTGATTCTTATTTATTTTCATTTATTGAGTATCCTTCATGATTGTACGTTACTCTCCTTATCTCATAAAAGTGTCTCATTTTATACTTTTTCTCTATCTCAAAATAATTATCCCTTTACAAAACCAATGTAACATTTATTATTATTTTTCCACTACTATACCCCTATTTATTAACTTGCACTTTATCCAAATACTCTATTAACTAAAATTAATAAGGATATTCTAGTAAATGATATTAGTTTTATCATTAAAACCAACACATTTAATCATTTTCTTAAGAATCGTGCATTATTCAAATAGGACATTTTTAATGACATGAAGGGAGTATCTCTAAATCAAGTTTGAAACGATTCTCCTTTAGCATGCATAAACCAATTGTTATATTTGAACTTGATCATGATGCTTTTAAGCAATTGCAAGATTTAGTGAAATAAGAACATGTCGTACCTCAAAAAATACGATCTTTGTGATACACAAAACTAGGGTTTGCACGATCACGGATGGACTTATGAGAGTCGCCACCGAACTCTATTTATTCCCAAGAAAGGAAAGGGAAAATATCGAAAAAACCCACAGGGAAAAAGATAGGATATGATCATCGCAACCATGTTGGATTTGGAATTTGGTTATGTAAGGAGAAGGTACTAGCACTCTCTACATCCATCATACTCGATGGGAACCGTCAAAATTGTCTAGGCATGAAAGGGTGTTTGATATCTCTAATTTGCTAAAGGGAAGGTGGATGAATACTTGAGAAAAAAGAAGAGATTTTTATTATTGAGTTCGTCTAAGTTTTCAACCCAGTGCCTACATATCTTAGAGGGAATTAGAACTCTGTAGTTCTTGTTGAAAATATTTTTTTGTTTGTTGTGTGTTTTTTATGGACGATGCTAGGAAGCATGTCCTTTTTTAAAAGTTTTAAACGAAAAGCCAAGAGGCAAAAAGGTTTAAGATTTGTTAAATGTCGTTTAGAGTTTGAAAAAGAGGTTAGAGATAAGTTAGCGTATTTTTGGATTTTTGGGAAAAAGGTTTTAGTTTTAAGAAAATACTCGATGTACGATCGATGTTTGAGTTTGCATGATGGCGATTGCAAAAGGAGACCGACTTATGAGGGAAGAAACCATTTGACATTGGATCAAGGGTTTGAGAAAAAGTTAGGTCGATTCCTAGTCCCTAAGGGTGCTCCTAGTAAATGAAACCATAAGCAAAGAAAAAGTTCTTAGTGCGTGCACGGGGTTGATGGTGATGCTAAAAAGCAGTCGACTTACAACTTGAGGTGTGGCTTGATATATGAGTTAAGAATATTTTGGGTTTGGTTGATGGCGATCGTAAAAACAGTTGACTTACAAGGGTTTAAAAATGACTTGATTAAATCAAAAATTAGTTTTAAAAGCAATTTAGGCGTGAATGGGAATGAGATGCACACACAATATTAACATCACTCATCAAATGAATCAAAATGTAAATTGACAAGAAAAGTGCACAGGTTAAAATCATGACGTAAATACGCGAATCAAGGTCGCGTACGCGAAGACGTGCAAAGTCACCAAGATAAATTAGATCCGATCTAAAGATAACAATGTTGAATCATTGAAAAATAATACACATTGAAATAGCAAATTGCTACCGCATTAGTGGTCATCCCAAATCGAATCAAGAAACAACAAGGTAATAAAAAATCACAAATTGCAAATCAAGATGTGAATCACTGAGCGTAAAAAAGTGGATTGTCACTACGCTAAACCGTCGGACGCGTGTAAAATCGAAATACAAGGTTAAATAAATATAGCACATCGCACATAAACCGGTAGAATCTACCACTAACTTACTACACTTAACGTGATCATCGCAATCTAGATCCAAATTGTGTGGATCTAAATTTATAAAATAGAAAATGCATAGAAAAAGTAAATTTAACGTGTTAAAAAATCAACAATGTTGCTAACGCAAAAATGCGACCATCGCAACCGGATCGAACTAAACACAAATGTCACGCCTCATGCACACAGATATGCGAACAACGTATCAACATAATTCGAACCAAACAATCTAAAAATCATATATATATATATATATATATATATATATATATATATATATATATATATATATATATATATATATATATATATATATATATATATATATATATATATATATATATATATATATATATATATATATATATATATATATATATATATATATTTTGAAACAACTACTTTTTATGTACAAACACCATATCATGTTTGTATATAACATTTTTTAACGTCATATCATATTATACATGTTATTGTTTTTAACTTAAACAACAACCACTAACATTATATTATAAATATATATGTTGAAACGGCATAGTAGTGAACAAAGTAGCGATTAGTAACAATTGAAAATTAAAACAACAACTTCTTATGTACTAACACCATAACATAATAGTAAAAATTGAAATTTAAAATAGCAGGATATCTAATAAAAATTACAGGATTGCTATGTTGACACCATTTTCTACACCCTACATCCAATTCACTGTTCACAAATACTTGACCAAATTTTTCAGAATATGGTTAATAGTGTGTATTTTATTGGTTAATGAAGTAGTGAAAGTGGTTAATAAATTATAGGTAAAATAATTGGTTAATGATGTAGATTTTTGTGATTAATGCAACTCTGAAGTTGGTTAATGCGCAATACTATATTTGTGTTATAAAATAAATTTTAAAAATAAATATATTTTTTAAAAAATTAATATTTTAAAAAATATATATTATTTTAATAAAAAAACACTATACGGTGAATAGTGCATACGGTATAAGTATTAGATGTAAAAATGGATGTAAGAATATCATTTTTGTAAAAATTATATGCGCATCAAACACAATAGCGAATAGTGGCGGCATGTGAGAGTTGGGTGCACAAACAATAGATTTATCTTAATAATCAATTGAAACACTAACATATGTGAGAATATTGAAACAATACTGGTGTTATTATTGAAGCACATACAACTTTTGTCTCTTTTTATCGGGACCCCCTTTTCTTTCAACAATATATATAGAAACCAAATTAGAGTTAACTCTAAATTGTCAATAATGTTCCTAGTATTTATGTTAAAACTCAAATTAAATAATATTAAATCCAAAATAAAAATAAACTTTTAAAATAAAATACTAATTATCTTATTTATTTATAGTAAACATTAATACAAAAATGTAAAAATAAACAGACTCCAAATAAATAAAAGTCGGGTGACCAAGTGCTCAAAAAAATAAATCGAGCACACAAATAATCAGTGTGAAATAAACGACTCAGAAAAGTACAACGTTTGGTCAAATTTTTAAAATAAATTTTAACCCGTTAAAAGGCTCGGACGGATCAAAACGCGATGAAAAATAGTCAAAAAATTAAAACGAACATGCTCGATTAAACTACGCGAAACACAGATTAATATAATTGACTTCTGCAAGTTCAATTTTGAAATTTTTCGTACACTGATTTTACGCACAATTGAGATTCAGGTTGACTGGTTTGTCTGTAAATCCAAAAAATTATTCCAGCTGACATATTAGGCGCTATGTGAGATGAAATACATGGATATAATGCAAAGTAAAAATAAATTCAGATAAATGAAAATTTTAAAATTCCCAGACAAAATTAGGGTATCTTGAATCAGAATTCAATGGTCATACCTTGAAGCACTTGGTTGTGAGAACAAATACTATCCATACTTGAAATCAATGCATCTGCACAAATTGGTTAGTCATGGTGAATACGCGCACAAGATCCTATGACTTAAATTCTCAGAAGATTATGGTCAGAGACCAGATCATCTTACAGTGAGAAAACTTACACGGGTAGGACAAATTTGGGGTATGACAGATGCCCCTATCTAATTGCCTTGAACCCGAGAGAATGAACTGCTGTATAGAGTTTGTTTTTAGGGTAAAATTCAATTAGATATAAGAAAAACCCCGAAATTTGTCCATCAAGGATGAAAAAGTAAAGGTAAGAGGATGAACTAAGAAGAATGAAATAACATGAGATTCTTTGTATTGTCAAAGCAATATCTCAAACACAAATGGAATCTCTAGGTCGCACGAAGCAATACCTTATGAATTAAGCCTCTTCGGATACCTTTAGAGTAGCTTAACAAGGATATCCTTTATTATTGCATAAAGCAATACCTTATTGGTTAAGGCTCTCCAAGGATATTCAGAGCAAAATTCTGCAAGGGTACGAGATTTCCCAAACTGTATAAAGCAGTACCTTATTAATTAAGGCTCTCCAAGGACGCTAAGACAATATCTCAATAAAAGATATAAGACTCTCTGGACCATGTGAAGCAGTACCTTATGGATTAAGGCTCTCTGAGGAAAACCAAAGCAGTGGCTCAACAAATGTGATTTTCTAGATCACATAAAGCA
The DNA here is from genome assembly GCA_963859935.3 of Lathyrus sativus. NCBI lineage: Eukaryota > Viridiplantae > Streptophyta > Magnoliopsida > Fabales > Fabaceae > Lathyrus > Lathyrus sativus. The sequence goes on along the minus strand of OZ012739.1, from coordinate 652,433,368 downwards.
GCACCTTATAGAATAAGGCTCTTTGGAAATAATAGTGAAGTATATCGAAGGAGGTATGAGACTTTCAAATCATGTGAAGTAGTACCTTATTGATTAAGGCTCTCCAGGAACAATATCTCAACCAAAACATGAGATTCTTTGGGCCAAATGAAGCAATACCTTACGAATTAAGACTCTCCAAGGATGTCAAAGAAGTATCTCAATAAAATGAGACTCTCCATTTTAACGAAGCAGTGTCTCAAACAATGGTATAAAACTTTCTAGATTATGTGAAGCAGTACCTGGTGAAGGCTCTTCGGAAGTGCTAGAATAACATATTTACCAAAGCATGAGATTCTTTGGGGTCGAAGTAGTACCTTATGAATTAGGCTCTCTGAGAAAAACCAAAGTAGTGTCTCAAAGATAGATGAGATTCTCTGATCCATGCAAAGCAGTACTTTATAGGATAAGGCTCTTTAGGAATAATAGAGCAGTACCTCAAATGCTATACGTGATACTTTTTAATTCTTATGAAGCAGTACCTTATGGATTAAGGCTCTTCTAGAATATTAGAACAGTATCTCAACAAAAGGCATGAGACTTCCTAGACCGTATGAAGCAGTGCCTTATGAGTTAAGGCTCTTCCGAGGACACTAGGATAGATCTCAGCACAGATATGAGACTCTCTAGATCACACAAAGCAATACCTTATAGATTAAGGTTCTCTTGGGATCTCTAGAGCAGTATCTCATACAAATGAGACTCTTTGGTTTGACGAAGCAGTGTCTCTAACATTGGTATAAGACTTTCTAGGTCGTGTGAAGCAGTACCGGATGAAGGCTCTTCGAGAATACTAGAATAGTATCTTTACCAAAACATGAGATTCTTTAGGTGGACGAAGCAGTACCTTATTAACTAAGGCTCTCTGCGGATACCAAAGCAGTATCTTAATAAACAGATGAGATTCTCTAGCCTAATGAAGCAGTATCTTATTGATCGAGATATTCCAACAAGAGGGAGTGATACCTTAATTGCATTTAAAGTTCTTCACGGATATTAGAAAAGTATCTCGAACACAAAATTTGTTGGGGAAAACAGTTTTAAGCAAGATTCCTTTTTAAAGGACAAAGAGTCAACAAATCCCTGCAGGGAAAAGTTCATAAGAGACTCTGCTAACAAAAGAGAAGATGTTGAGGATTAGATTATGGAAGACAATGCTAACAAAGTGAACTTTAGGTTTTATGAAGGTGCCAACAAGGGTGGACTTTTAGGTAGTTGCCAATATAAATTGGACTTTTCTATTATGAAGGTGCCAACAAGGGTGGACTTTTAAGTAGTTGCCAATAAAAACTGGACTTTAGGGTTATGGTGGTGGGAACATGGACTTTTGGATGGCTTTCCAGACAAGAACATGGACTTTTAACTGCAAGACGGGAACTTAGACTTTTAATTGCCAGACGGGAACTTGGACTTTTAATTTCCAGACAAGAACTTGGACTTTTAACTGCCAGACGGGAACTTGGAATTTTGATTGCCAGACGGGAATTTGGACTTTTGGTTGCCATAAGGGAACTTAGACTTTTAATTTCCAGATGGGAACTTGAACTTTTGGTTCCCAGGCGAAAACTTGGACTTTTAATTGCCATATGGGAACTTGGACTTTTAATTACCAGACGGGAACTTGGATTTTTGGTTGCTAGACAAGAACTTAGACTTTTAATTTCCAGACGGGAACTTGGAATTTCATGTCAAATCTTGTGTTATAGGATTTAAGATATCAAATTCATATCGTAGGGGTTAGGCCCAATGAATGATATGATATGCGTGATTTTATGCTTGAGCGAAGCGTTGTGACTAATGAATGTGAATGATTTATGCAATGATATGAAAGTTTCCAAAAATACCCCAGCAGAGGGTAATGGAAGGAAATGGTTCTTTGTGGCAAAGACCCTTATGTTTACCGTGTTTTTTGGTAAACAACCTCTGGTCTATCAATTTGGTGTCAAATTGACTAACTTGCAGGATTGACCATACGAAATCCTAGGATATGTGCTAAAGGGAATTTCTATTTTAACCTATCTAAAAATGTGTTTCGACAATATCAAGAAGAAATAATTTAAAAGGGGCAGAAATTATCCACCATGTTTAAAAGAAAGAAGGAAGAAGAATTACAAAAGGGAAAAGAGATAAAGGTTTTTTGGAGAGACAAACTTAGTCGAAGTAGTAATGGTGGACAAAAGGAAAGACGAAATAAACATGTAAAAGTACTTGACAAAAGTAAAGAAAACAAAGTAACTTCATTAAAAAGATAAAGGATGGTGTGTTTACATAACGTACATTCTCTATAATACTCTTTTTCTCTACACTCGGATACTTAGAGTAATTTTAAGAGTGACTTGTACAACCACAAATTACAACACACTAAGTTTATGTCTCAGACTCCTATTTATAATAATAATAGTAACTGCTAATAACCTCCATAGGCCATCTATTCCTGACAAGTGTCACACCGCATGTGGTCCTTGGTCCGATGAACGCCACTTGTCCTTCTTAGTCATAAGAAAATATAACTACTCCCTCCAATATTCAAATTTCAAAACTCGATTCATCACCACTTCTAAATCTCGGTCGAAGATACCATTTCGCTACTTAAGTCGAAATGTCTAGTTTCAAGACTTCAAATTTTCTAAGTCCTTGGAGGACCTGTAGATCCTTTAATAAGATGAAATAGCCTCAAAATATAGGTCGTCGAATTGGTGAGCTAACAAATTGCCCCCAAAAATGTAGTTTTCGACACTACCGAAAGTACATTTTTTGACAGCATCCAAATTCGACGCCGTTTTCCTTCGACTATATCCTGATCGTTGACCCACTTTCAACTGCTTCGAGCTTAGGAAGATGGAAGGTGATGGGAGAGGACATATCCACAATCTCACGCAAAAAGGAATTGTTACGCCACCTTGATGCACGATTTCTGACGTCATGAACAACATGGCAAATTTCTCGGGAATCACCAAAATCGTGAGCCATCATTACTCCTACAGAGCATAGGTTACAACTGCCACCCCTACTAACTCATCCTGAGTATACACATGGCCCACTAACCCCAGCCACTTATGAGAAAACTCTTGAATTTCCTCTTTCACTTATAAATAACTTTTCAAAACGTCTTTTTCACTTTTACTTCCTCAATCTTTTTACAACATTGCTTCGCATTTTCTTCCCACCATCCTTTCTTCCAAGAACACTTCTGCAACTTTTATCATGGCTGAACTAAGGTCCCAAAAACAAAAAACCCAGTCTCACAAGCAAACCTCTTCTTCCATCCTTCCCCCTTTTGCTGCTCTGAGTGGCCCGAAGGTGGCGAAAAATCAACAACTTGTGCGTGAGCCTTTACTGGAGGAGAAACGCCATATCTATGAATCCCAGGTAATCATACCCGTTACTGTCGCGAATAAACCATTGGCCATGTCTGGGCCACTATCCTTCTTAGGTTTAAACTATTCCACTTTGAATGAGTTTTTTCCTTCTTACCGAAAAACCAAACCTCTAGGGCAAAAAGACTCCCAAAAGGTTCCCTTGGATAATCCAGATAGCTTGGATGTTTATAATGTGGATCTCAAGTACCTCCACGATGGCGCAAGATTATTTAGGGCTACGCCATATTTCAAGGATTCTGAACTCTACCTCAACTGGTTGAAGAAGGTAGAAAAGGCAAAAGCTCAAGGCTGGAAAGACATGGGCATCTACGATCTTATTATGATGTCGAAAGTAGGTCTCAACTACTGCTCCCTGATGTTGGCTGCGTCTTTGTTCTTTTGGGACATAACACATTACACTTTTTATCTTCCATGTGGGATGATGACGCCTACTTTGTTCGACGTGGCTGCTATTGTAGGGCTGAAACCTCATGGGCTGGTTTACGACCCTGAGTTTGATAGCCAAGACACCATTGGTTTCTCAACCATCAAACACACTTACACCCATTTCATCAACCATTATCATGACAAGAATAATGCTGCTGTTAGAGACGAGGAACATATAGCCTTTTTGGCCATGTGGTTGTCTCGTTGTATTTTCTGTACTAAATCCTTGCAGGTGGCACGAAAATACTTAACACTAGCGAACCAGTTGCATAAAAAGAGGGAAATATGTTTGAGCAAAATGATCCTTGCAAGTCTATACGAAGCTTTAAGCGAAAGTGCCGGCAAATTGAAGGACCCTGAGTGTAACGGTAACTTGGTAATGTCGGGGTCGTTTTGGTTACTTCAATTGTGGTTAAACGCCACTTTTGAAGGCAGCCTACCAAATAAGGGTGAAGTCGATGAAGGCTCTCCTTCGATCTCTGGAAGGCAAGTCGAATGGCCTCGCTTAGTTCAGCTTACTCCCAGCGAAGAAGGGCAGACACTTCGAGCCAACCTTTCAGGCTTCGTCCAGATGTTCGCGAAGCGCTATGTCTTCACATCTGGGATGGCTCCCTTCGTAGAACGGAAACGCGGCCCTGAATGGTTTACTAGCCTTTCCCAGCTTTGCTCAAGGAGCAGGAAGAAGAATCGAAGCTGATTTGGGAGTGTTGCACCCTAAAATTTGCCCAACCTTATTCACTTGGTTTATGTTTCATTATCATTAGCATTTGCATATAGAGTCATGTACATAGGCTAACCATCTGCATAGCATGAGCATAGCAAGTCATTCAACAGGGGACCAATCATTATTCTCATCTCTAGAGGCCTATCAAGAGGTTATTGTCCCAATTCCATCTCATTCAAGTCATCAGGAAAGAATTTGAAAGCAAAGAGTTCAGCAGATCAAGCCTTGAGTCCATCTCCTAGCTGAAGGTATCTGAGGATCAACAAGAGGGTTGTGAGCTGTGAAGTGAGGGCATGGAGAGTATCTAGACATTATGAGAGACTTAGAAAGTCATTTGGAGAAGGAGACAAGTCATTGATGAGAGCACAAGAGCTATAGTTGAAGGCAGTCAACTAGGGTTTCATCTGGGTCAACCTTAGGTCAACCCTAAGTCAATTGACTGATTTAAAGGGGCATTCAAGTCTATTGGAGAGATGTGGGGTTCATCATTTGACATATAAAGAAGGATATGGAGATATGCTAAGGAGAATTCAAGAGAAATCAAGGAGAAGAGGAGTTTCTAAATTAGGGTTTCTGTGTAAAATCCCCTAGTTTAGGTCAAATTTCCAAGCAAGATAAGTCAAAATGCTAACTTCAAATGGCTTCTTGGCCAACATGAAACTTGTAGAGGATCTCAATACCTTTAATTTGAGTGGTGGAAGACATCAAGGAGATTTATAGAACTCAAGTTATGGTCCTTGCAAGTTACAGGTCATCTGAGGTATCTGAATTTTTGTCTGTGAAAGTGACTTGACTTCCAAGCTAGTTTTACCCCTCAAGGAGATTTCAAATGAATTCTTGGTCAACATAAGAATTGTCCCTCATTGTCTTATCTTTCTAGAATGGTATAGTATGCCTTCATATGATGTGTGGAACTCAACTTATGGTCTTGGCAAGCAAAGGGTATTTTGGGCATTTGTGAATTACAGGTCATTTTAACCTATGTCCAAAACTCATACAAGGAGGCCTCAAATGGAAAAACTTACAACATCAAACTTGCTCCAAATGGGATTTTAAGTCTAGAAAGAAGGTCACAAATTGCTGGAAAAGCTCATAACATGAAGTTGCATAATTGGTCAAAAGTTGAACTAAAATGGCTTATAATTCAAAGAAATTCAAAGTGGAAAATGGTTTGGGAGATTTATGAGTCCAAATGGAGACTTCCAATATATTATTTTGAATGGAAAAGCAATTCTAAGAACAATGGTTCAAACACTTTTTTGAGTTTAGAAGGAAAAAAGAAAGTTATCTTTGGTTACTTGTAATTGAATAAACATTTCAAAAATGGATCAAAGTTGGAAAGCAAGGGAATGTGCAAGATGGATCTAGAATGTTCATATGAGGTCTATATATTCATGAAATGAGGATTGATCAAGGGTTGGCTTCATTTTCACCAAGAATTTCACAAACTTTCTCATTCTTTCTCTTTGAAGTTTCATTCCAATTCCTCAAATTCTTCACCAAATCATCATCAAAATCAACTTCATTATACTGTTTCATCATCATAGAGCATAATTCAATCAAGAACAAGGTGGTTAGAATCCATTTTCGAGCACTTTCTTCAAGAACATCAAAACTGCAATCTCCATTGGACAGCACAATTCAAGCCAGGAATCATCAAAGCATTGCATACAGAATCAATCCCTGAGTCAATTGATCAAGATCCAAGCCTTGGAAGCCTCAGATCCTCAATCTTCCATAGCTGTTTTCAAGCTTTTGCACCAGGTGTGTTTTCATTCACACAGCTTGATCTAGTTGGTTTAGCATGTTGTTGTTAGTTTAGATATGATCTAGGTGGTTAGTAGAGTAGTTAGGATGAATTTGAGGCTGAATAGAGACCATTGTTAGCAGGTGGTAGAAACTGTTAGGGCTTGAAACTCGTGGCTTAATGCATTAGAATTCTAGGTTGTTAGCGCAGGTTGATCACCATTAGGCATAGATTAGTTTAGTCTAAGTTTGATGGAAAATTATCATGATGCATCTCAGTGTACTTCCATGGTGACCAGAGCTTGATGCCATCGGGTTGAGTGATCTATTGAATTTCAAATCAAACTGAGACCATAGGATTGTAGAGGGAAGAATTCTGAGCATTTTTCATGTTTATAGCGTGATGATTCGTGGCTTGTAGAGTGAGAACAGATTGGTGTAAGCTTGGTTCGTGCATGGACATTCATGGTGAAACCCTAGTTCTAACAGATGCAATGAGGAAGACATAATCGTGGCCATCCATCTTGCCTTGGACCCTTGACTTGGAGAGCCATCGTGTGGCTATTATTTGATTTCAGATTTGGAGGGAATTGACTGGGTGCCAAACGCACCGTTTCATTAATTGAAACGGGCGGGCCTCAGATTCTGGTGCTAATCCCACCCCCAGTAATAGGCCCATTTCCAATTTGAACGTGATTTTGGTTTCTATTTTCACCCCCTGCTGGTTTTCTTTTTATTTCATATTGCTGAGTGATTCTGGGCCTTAGTAAAATGATACGCGCACCCCCCTGTTCGCTGGCCCAATGGATTTATAACTGAACGCGCCTGCTATTCTAACCCCCCTCCCTCATTTTAATTCAATTTAATTTCTTAATTCACTTTAATTTTTACCAATTTTCATAAATTCATAACAAATTCATAAAAAATTCATTTTTAATCCATTCTTTTTACACTATTTTCTTTAGGATGTGTAGAAAATTATAGAAAAATAAAATTGCATTTTTATTTTTATTTCATATTTTTTCCATATTTTCTAAATAAATGTCATTTTTAAATAGTTCATTTCATGCATCATTTTAATAATTTTTGTTCTATTACATGCTTCTATATTTTTTGTTCATTCTTTTTATATTGTTTAGATTAGACATTAAACTTGTAGAAACAATTTAGTTCCCTTTTTTAGAAATTAAATTTAGGGGCTTAGTGTAGGTGTGAACAACATGGATAAAATTAGGGTTTTTTAGGTGATGACTTAGGAGGTTTGATTCTTTCCCTTAGGACTTAGGGTTTAACTAGATTAGTTATGGGACTATAGGGGCTATGGGTAGTTACTAGATCCCTTAGAAAAAGTTAGGATCCCCCTACTGCTATTAATACTGTCTGTATATCTGATTGACTGGTGTGGTGTGCCCTCTGGGGATTATTGCTTGCTTGCTTGGGTATTGGGTTTGTCTGGGGACCTGGGAGAGCTGAAATTTGTGAAGATGAAGACCATTGGAGATCCAAAGATTGAAGATCAACTGCCAGAGTTGAAAAGGAGGTTCTTGCTAGCAGCTGCTGAGGAGACTAGGGTTTAGGAGCTAGGCAGAGCTCTAGGTTAGAAAGCTTGTTTCTCAAACATGGATTGCCTTGTCTGCATCCATTCTTCTCTGTGATTCAGAGTCTCTCTAAGACACTCACCCCCTTCCTTTGTAAGGCTTGGTGATAGTGTCTATGAGATAGAACTCTTGAGAGAAAATGTCTCTTGTGTTAGAAGCAGTCTGTTCACCACCTTTGGTAGTCAACTGATTGCTTAACACCCAATTCACTCTTGTGACTGATCCCTCATCCTGGAGGTTTGAGCTTGAAGAAAAGCCATTGCAAATAGAAGACAGATGATCAAAGCCCTTGCCTGAAGGTCATGAAGATGGAGATTGATGCTTGTTGAAGCCTGTAGCTGATTGGAGATTACTGGAAGCTAGATGTTGATTCAGAGCTGCTGAAGCTGTTTGCTTCATTGTTGTATTTCATTTGCTGATGTATTGATTGGTTTTCCTGGCTGTATTGTTTGCTGTTTACCCTGTTGGGTTGAAAGTGAAGCCTGTTCACTTTTGCCTATTGTTTTCTAGGTTCGAGGTTGAGTGGGACTCCCTTGCCTCGCTTGTGCTGTTGCATTCATGCATTTTACTGCTTTACTGTATATATCTGTTATTGTTTCTGTTTCTGCCTATCCCGTAGGATCTCTGTTTCTCTCTGTGCAAGAGAGGAGCATGATAGACATTAGGTTTTAACCCATGCATGATAACATTAGGTTAGTTTGTTTCCCTTTGCAACCGTAGGTTAGAGTTCTGTCTCTTCTTCCTCAAAACAAACAGAAAAACACCATAAAGATCTCAAACACAATAAAAGACACTTCTTCCGTAAAAGAATGTAAACTCATCAAGACGTCATTTTTGTCCGTCGGGACTGTTAATCAAGGAAACCTTTTTCAGAAGGAATAAAATCAATCAAGGACAGGCTTGTGTCTTCCGTGGCCCGAACTACGTTTGCTCTGATCTTCCATGCAGTGTGGAAGTACGTAGGCATAGGATGCGATATCCTAGCGAGCAACCTTCCCCTCCTTTCCCGTAGGTAGGCGAACTACGTTGACTCTGATTTCTCGTTCCAGACGGGAATACGTAGGCATAAAGTGCGATACTTTGCCGAGTCATTCTTATTTTCATTTTATTTTCTTTTTAACCCTTGACCTATAGCGTAGATAGAATAACAATCCATACCCGAAAGCAAGCGTGGATCCCGTCGAGTACGACGGACGTGAGGGGTGCTAATACCTTCCCCTTGCGTAACCGACTCCCGAATCCAGGTTTTGGTTGCGACGACCATACCTTTCCCATGTTGTGCGAGGTTTACTCTGAGCGTTTCCTTTCCCTCCCGTGGGATAAATAACGCACGGTGGCGACTCTTCTGTTCAGCCGGCGCCGATTTTCGCAGTAGCGACAGGGAGCGATTCCTTACGCCTCGACTACTTGTCCACAAGCTCAATCTGACAAAAGGGCAAGCTTCCTTGATAGCTTATCAACCAAATCTGGTGTCGAGACAGTTTGGGCTTATCCAAACTCTGCCTAGGTGTTTATATGAGAAAAATTCTCATATCCTGTTTCCACACCACATTGTTAACCCCATCGAATGTTCGACCCAATTGGCGCGCCATGCCCATAAATCCTTACTTACCCCACTCTACTTTGAACCCTCTTATTTCTGTTCCCCATAATTTTACAACTAGTGGTCCAGACATTATTCTTCTGAATTTCTTGATGCTGCCAGTCTTACTCGAATGATTGATCACGCTTTCGTTGATGTGCAGGAAAAAAATAAGAAAGGTAGGTCCACTCACATAAAGGAGATACAAGCCTTCCAAAAATATTTTGAAACTGCTTATCGACCGAATGATATTAGTCGAACCGTCCGCGAGGAATTTTTAAATTTCTAAAAAAAATGGAGAATTTAAAAATTCCTTCATCCATCCCCCGTGAGAAACGGTATGAGATGGCTTTCAAATTGTTTCCCCCTAAGATTCCTCGATTGCCATATGCTGATTTTGGAGTGGCCCTTGCCCCTCCATTTCCAGATTGGTTCATCTGTGAGGATCCTATAAAAATCCTCAGACAGCAGTCGAAGCCTAAGGCACAGCGGGTGGTTCCGACTAAACATACCGTCGATACTTTCAAAGGGCACCTTCATATTAATATCGAAGATTTTCGCATCGAATTCGACATTCTCGAAGGTCGACTCTTCTTTGTTTTAGACCTCTTAAACAACGCTTTATCATTACTAACGGGTGGCACTGTCATTTGTCTTTTGCAGCTGCTCCCAAAAAGACTGCCATTTTGGTGAAGACTGAAAGTTCCGTCGAGGGTCAGATGGTAATATTAATGCACCATCTTAATCCTTTCAACATTTTGGGTTAAAAAACCTAACACTTTCCCAATGCTTTTTAGGTAAGCCGGAAACCACCTACCCCTCAGAAAAAATTAAAGAGGGGCGCCAACCTAGTCATCGTTGACTCAGAAGATGAAGATGGTTCTCCTCGAGAGGAGGTTCCAATGAAAAGGCGGCGAAAGGTTGTCTGCGGTCTCGACGCCACTGACTCAGATCCTCCAGCGATTCAAATCCCTGAATCACAAGCTCATTGTGCAGACCTTGGTAAGGCTTCTGTCGGAGGTACCCCAATTCCCCAAACTGCTGCTGTTGAAAGCGACAACTCCAGTCCGGCTGATGAAGGCCCTAAGGTCCAATTCCTATCTTCGATTGCTTTCTCTCTAAATTTCAAACTGCTTTTGGATTCTTTTTTCTCATGTTTAGATTCTTTCTTTTCAGCCTGACGTTGTGATGACAGAAAGCATCCCAACTACATCTCTTCTTGAGGCCTATCCTTTGAACAGTCGAGGTGAGCCCACCTATCGTCCTTCTTCGGACTTAGGTTTTGGTATGAGTTCTCTTGGGGAAATCAATAAACCTGAGGTTCCTGTGGTTCCCCTGCCTTCTCCTTTAAAAGCTGTCACCCAACAATCTCAGACCGATGGGTCCGATCATGACGAAGGGAACAATTCCCAGAATCCCATCGAAGCAGGTGAAGAAGAAAACTTTTTGGATGAGGGCGTAGATCCTGTTGATGGTTCACCCCAGGGTACCACAATGGAGGTTGATGACAAACCTGTGGAGGAAAAGGGTACGACAGATGGAGCCATGCATCAATCTGAGTTGGAAGAGTCTAGTGAGGAGGACGTCGAAGAAGACGAGGAGGAGGATACTGCCAACGCTGTCTCAATTAAAGAAAATGTTGTCGAGAGTCCTCCCATCCAACAAGCCAAGCCTGTTGAAACAACTCCAATTGCTCCTGCCAGTATCCCCGGAAAAACGGAAACGATACCTGCCAAGAGTGCGACAGACCTTACTGCGGCAGAACTTGAGGCTCTAAAAGCGTCCGACCGTCGACAGTACATCCAACTCCTCCTCCGTAGGAGAAATAGTTCCTCAGGAAAATCCCAAAGCACTTCAACCTCTGAAGGCCCGACTTCAACTCCAATCAACAGTGCTCTTGAGAAAGTAAAGAACAAGATTTTCAAAGGGGACCTCTTTTCTCTTTTGCAAATGGGTCCAGTCCATTACCTTTCATTGAAACCTCTCTTACAGCAAGTGGACCTTCAGTCGATCTCCGCTGAGGCTGCAGCCGTAATCCAAGAAGTTGGGACATTGATCGACCAGGTTCATACTGACTTTGGGCTCTTGCCTCAGTTTGACAAGGATATATCTGAAAAGTCAGGTACTGAGGCTGCTGCTTGGTCTGCCGTTGCGGATTGTGAAGACAAAATTGCAGCGCTGGAGGAGAAAAAGGCCAAGAATCAACAAGAGATTACTGAGAACGAAAAGAGCATCGCTTGTTGGGAGCGTAAGATCAGAAAACTTTGCAGTAAGATAGCCAAAGCTCAGAAGAGAAACACCGAGCTGTCTTCCTTCGATGATTATTCCTTGTCGACAGAGCTTGATCATGTCGTCCTTTTTTCCGAAGAGGCTCGACAACTTGAAGTCGATATTGCGTAAATGAAAATCGACAGAGCCTCTTGCCAGAGTCATCTTGATGCCCAGAAGGCAAGCTACCTCAAGATGAAGGTCAACCTTCCTTTTTAGATTTCTGAAATGTTTAATGTTTGTTTTCTGGCCTTTGTAAGCCATGTTTCTATTGCTGTATTCGTAAAGACTAAGCCATTTTGGCGCATTTTATCGATGCCATTTATGGCCCTACTTATTAGCTTTATATTACTCTATTGAAATGTTTACCTCTCGAAGCGCTGGTTTGTTTTTTTTCAAATACTTACCGTTTACTTTCAAGATTCGTTTATCATTGCTAAGCTCCTCAACTTCGTATGCCCCATTCAGGAAGACTTTTGAGATTTGAAACGGTCCTTCCCACTTCGGGGACCATTTTCCTAGTGTCCTGACCTTTCGATCCATTGGCAGGATTACCCTCCAAACTAAATCTCCAATCAAAAAGGTCTTTGCTTTGACTCTCTTGTTATAGGATTTCTCCACTCTTTTCTTTTGCCTTCTCAAGAGTTCCAACGCTCTTAACCTTTCCCTGTCTAAATCCACTAACTCGTCGAGCATCATGTCCCAATAGATTTCAAGGGGAATTTCGTGATGCCTCTGAATCCTGGCCAACTGCACAAGAATTTCGACTGGTAATACTGCATCATGGCCAAAAGTCAGTCGATAAGGTGTGGTGTTGGTAGCTTATTTGGGGGATGTTCGACATGCTCATAGGACCTGGTCTAGGGTTTTATGCCAGTTTTTTGGCTTACCCCCTACTTGCTTTTTTATCATTCCAATAACTACCTTATTCGCTGCCTCGACTTGGCCATTAGCCTGGGCGTAGTAAGGGGTTGAAGTAAGGAGTTTGAATCCCATTTCTCTGGCAAACTCTTGCATTTTCCGACCAGTAAAGACTGATCCTTGATCTGTTGTTATCGTTTTTGGCAGACCAAATCTAAAGATGATGTATTTTTGAATAAATTCAATCACATCGTCTAGGTCTACTTTCGGCAGGGGTACCGCTTCGACCCATTTGGTGAAGTAGTCTATCCCTACCAAGATGAATTTCTGGTTTTTTGAGGACGCGAGTCGAATTTCTCCTATTAGGTGCAAAGCCCATCCTCTAAATGGCCACGGCTTAATTATGGAGTGTAATTCGCTTGCTGGAACATGTTGTATACCAGCGTGTATTTGGCACTCCTGGCAACCTTTGGCAAATTCGATACAATCTTTCAACATTGTAGGCCAATATAGACCTTGGAGAAATAGTAGCCATTTCATCTTCTGGCCTACCTGGTGTGCCCCACACGCTCCACTATGGACTGATGATAATTCCAGATACGCCTCATATTCACTTAGGCACTTGAGCAAAACTCCCTCAGGAGTTCTTTTGAATAATTCGTTTCCTAGGAGGACGTAGCTCAGTGCTTGGTATTTTATTTTTCGCTCTGTGGTGCTTGAAGGATTTTGGAGGTATTTGATCAAAGGTCTTCTCCAGTCCCCATCCGACATCGATTCGATTGTAAAGATCTCGAAGGTTTCTTCGTCGGTGAAGCCGAACTTTGCAGCCCTTAAAACCTGATGGTTGCAGTGCCACGACTGCTACCTTGCTTCTGACCTGGATTACTTCTCGCATGACACCTTGTATCCTGATGCTATTTGGGCCAAATCGTTGGCCACCTGATTTCGAAGTCGTGGTATATGTCGAATAATAGTCTCTTCGAATTTCTTTAATAGCTTATTTGCTACTACAAAGTACACGATGAGGCTTTCTTTGACGCACTTGTATTCTTTTGTCAGTTGTTTTATGACCAACTCTGAGTCTCCCATTATTTCGACTCTAGTTGCCCCAAATTCCAACAGAATTTCAAGTCCAGCTATCAAAGCCTCATATTCTGCCTCATTGTTGGAGCATGGCTCACCTATTCTATACTTGAATTGTGTTGGAATTTTGTCAGGAGAAATAATCAGCATGCCTATGCCAGTTCCCTTCTTATGGCTGGAACCATCGAAATACAACTTCCAAGGTTCTAGTTCGACCATATTTAAAGCGTTTGTATCTACGGAGTGGTCGACAATAAAGTCTGCCACTATTTTCCCTTTAATTGTTTTCAATGGTTTATATGTTAAGGAAAATTCTGTTAACCCTAATGCCCATTTACCTATTCGACTATGCAAAATAGGTTTAGACAACATATGCTTTATAACGTCAAAATACAAAGAGACACAAACATCAACAGGCTTTATATATTGTTTTAATTTTGTACATGAGAAATATAAGCATAGACATAGCTTTTCTACTTCGCTATATCTAGTCTCTGCATCATTTAGGACTCTACTAAGGTAATAAATGACTCTTTTGTGCCATCTTCGTCCTCTTGAGCTAACATGCTTCCCAGAGTCTTGTGTGACGCAGCTATGTACAGCCTCATGCTCTTGTGTTGACAAGGTGGAGAGAGAATCGGAGGATTGGTCAAATAACTTTTGATCTTGTCGAAAGGTTCTTGTTGTTCCTTCCTCCATTCATACCCTTCTTTGGTGACTCGAAGCAACGGCGAGAAAGCTTGTGTTTTTCCGCTTAGGTTCGATATGAACCTCCTTAAGAAATTAATCTTGCCCAACAGGGATTGTAATTCCTTTTTATTTGACGGCGCCTTGGTCTCCATGATGGCCTTCGTCTTGTTTTGGTATGTTGCCCCAGCGTTTTTTAGGCCAAAAGGCATCACTACCCACTCGTAGATGCCTATGGCCCCTGGACAACGAAACGCTGTTTTGGGAACATCATCCTCGGCAATGAAGATTTGGTTATAACCAGAATAACAATCTAACATACTAAGGTATTCGTGGCCGGCGGCTGAGTCGACTAGCATTTCTGCCACCGGCATCGAATATTCATCCTTAGGAGTTGTTGAGTTTAAGTCCCTAAAGTCTATGCAGACTCTCAAGGAACCATTTTTCTTAATAACAGGCACAATATTAGCAAGCCATTCGACATACCTGGTTGTGTGGATGAATTTGCACCGCAGAAGTCTTTCGATTTCCGCTTTTATTTTCGATAGAACCTCTGAAGCAAAACGCCTTGGGCTCTGTTTGACTGGTTTCTTTCCAGGCTTGATTGGCAGTCTATGTTCCACCAACTCTCTTTTTAATCCTGGCATTTCATCATAATCCCAAGGAAAACAGTCTCTATATTCTCGCAACAGCTGGATGACCTCACCCTTGAATTGAGTGTCGAGGTTGGCACTAATATAAGTTGGCCTTTTGATAAAGTCATCTCCTAAGTCCACTTCCTCTAGCGGGTCTTGCGCAAGCATCTTGGCATCCTCTGCCAAGGGATCTTTCTCGAAACCTAAAGGCTCGTCGTCATAGATAGCATCAAGCCTTTTGTTTTCTTGATGGGTTTCCTCAGACAGTTCCATGTCGAAGCCTTCCTTGTAGCCCCTCTGAAGAACTTCTTTATTGGCCTCTGTGGCCATTTCGCTTTTGACATCTTCCAAGGCCGTTTGTAGTCTAGTTTCAGCCACATAAGCCGAAATCCTTCAAAGCGCATTGGCTTCAGTCATTATTACTGAAATCACTTCCCCATCCCGTGGGGTCCACTGGCAAGGTTCCAAGGTATGGAAGCCTTTATCCTGGCACCTCTCTGTCCCAACGGAAACCGTCTACAGGATATAAGTATAACGAGCCAAATAATTCGCCGTCTGGCTTGAAATCAAAGTCCGCTGGTCCACAAGGACCTATACCAGCCAAGTGTTTGTCGAAGTGCCTTTGATCGACATAGTTGATGGGCGCCCTAAAGTACCCTTGATCAGCTTCAATATTCTCTACGATGTCGTCTAGCCTCCAAATTGCAATCCTTTGATGCATCGAGGATGGCACTACCCCCACGCCATGAATCCATTCGCGTCCAAGTAACAAGTTGTAATTGGCTGTAGTTTCTACAACCATGAATATCGTTGGCCGCGTTACCGTTTCAACGGTGACATCTACCTGGATTACTCCCCTGGTCAAGCCTACCTTACCTTCATAGTTGGACAGGACCATGTTGTGAGGCTTGGTGTCGGCATCACATTTCCCGATTTTGTTTAATAGAAGACGTGGCATCAAATTCACTGTTACGCCACAGTCCACCAGAATTTTGTTAACTGGGGTATTTTCTACTTTAGCCGTAATATAGAGCGGCTTCAAATGGTTCCTCATCTCCTCAGTGGGCCGTTCGAAGAAAGCATTCTGCTCTTCGACACAGCCGCTGTTCATCACATAATAGCAGACGGGTTTGTATGCTGCCATTTCACAGTCTGCGTCAGTGTCGCAGTTTTCGACCACAGACAATCTGTCATATTCTTTTGGCATCACTGACACTACGTTCACCAACAAATTTAGTGAATCATCAGAATCTGAGTCGAAGTTGTCCGTCATCTCATCATCGACCCCAGTGGTCTCCCTCTGACTTCTAACCTGGTCAGAGAACAACTTCCTGCCCACCGGCGGTTGTGTGGTTTTGCTGATCATCTTCGACGGCTCTCTCTGATTTTTTGTTGGGAGATTAGTACTAGATTCAGCCTTGTCCTTCGACGCCGTTTCTCTAAGAGCTTTTCTTTTCCGTTGTTCCCGCCTCCACTGCGACCGAGACATGGGGTTTTTCCCCTTATAATTCTTGGATACATGGGCCATCTTTGAAGACTGGAATTCTTTTCGATAGCTAACTGAGGAACCCCTGTTCACTTCGAAATTCTTCCATTTTTGTTGGCCTTGTCGCCTATCCTCGTTGGGTTTTGTCCACCTACCATCGGTGTTTCCAACAGCGGGTTTGAAACTAGCAGGCCTTGTTTTGGGGCCTCTGATGTGGGGTTCAGATCTTTTCAGCAAACTGCTTCGTTTATCGAATTCAGGCATTTCCCTATTTTGCTTGAGCCTTCGTGTTCCCTCAAGTCTATGGGCAGCCTTTTTGTCGAAGATTGCGCTGCATCGTGGGCATAACATCACGCTAAAACCCTTTCCCTGGCATCTGTGAAGAAAATCCACAATTGTTTCAAGCAAACTCTGTCGACAACCTTTGAGTTCAAGACGATTTGTGGCAAAGACCCTTATCAAAAGGAAAAATTTGTTTGGTTGGGTGATGGCATGATTCCTTGACACTCGTCTTGAACTCAAAGGTTGTCGACAGAGTTTGCTTGAATTGCTTAAAAGCATGGAGAGGTCTTGCCATAATTTGGCTCATTTTCCCCCAGTCTGGGTCTTTGAAGAATTTTTCTTCTTGAACGGAAATTGGAAGCAATTGTACCATGATATGATCTTGATATGGCTTGCCCCAGAATTCCAAGTCGTGAAAGGATTTTGTCCTTGAAAGGAAGTTGGAAACAGTTGTATCATGAGATGAACTCGAAATGGTGTCGCTACCGCAAAAAAAGGGAGGCCGGAAATGACTAACAGAGTCGCCACCTATCGTTATTTATCCCAAAGGAGGGAAAGGAAACGATCGGGAAAAACCTAACGAGAACGGGAAAAGACGAGGTCATCGCAACCAAGTCCTGGGTTCGGGAGTCGGTTACGCAAGGGGAAGGTATAAGCACCCCTCACGTCCGTCGTACTCGATGGGATCCATGCTTGTTATCTGTCTAAAAGGTGTGTTGAACTATCTACACTAAAGGCTTACGGACAAAAGGAAAAGAAAGAGAAAAAGGACTCGACAGAGTGTCGCTGCTCTGGGCCTACGTATTCCCTTGTGCAATGGGAAAGTCAGAGTCAACGTAGTTCGGCTAACTACGGCTAAAGGGGGGAAGGTTGCTCGCTAAGATATCGCGTCTTATGCCTACGTATCCTCGTCTGGTACGAGAAATCAGAGCAAACGTAGTTCGGGCTGACACGACAACAGGTTGGTTCGAGTGTTTTAACCGAGTAAGGTTAACAGACAGTTCTAGCAGTTTGGTGTATGCAGCTCGACCGTTGGAGACTTAGGCGTTACCATTTGCGATAGAACTAAGAGTTAACAACACTCTTGTTTATGAAAAGGTTTTCTTGAATTAAGGGTCCCAAAGGGACAAAAAAAATTTGAAGTTTGTTTGAAGTCTTTTAGAGAAGAAGTTTTTTTTAGATTTTCGTTGGTAACTCATGTTGCACTAAAGACTTGTGACTTGGGAACGAATGCGTCGCATAGCATCCTAAGGATGTACACTAAACACTCTAGGTAATTGGGAGGTAACCACCCAATCACCATTCCCCTAGTAGCTTAAGGCTCGTAGCGTACAACACTTGTCATTCTTTATTAAGTGTTTTAAGAAGTTTTGAGATGAGAAGAGAAGACATAAACTCTAAGGGGAAACTACTCAACCTTAATGTTATCATGCAATATTCTCCTAAAGTTGGGTTTGAAAGGGAATCTATCCTATTGTTATCATTCGTGGTTTAAGTCCTAATGTCTATCATCACTCCTTAAACAAGGAAACGAGAATCCTAAGGGGACATGGCAAAAGAAGGAAAAGAGGAAAGAAAATATATGAATGCAAGAATGCAAACATAGAATGCACAAATAGAATGAAAGTGAGGGAGGAAAATAGTGTGGGGCAGTAGCCTCCACAAGCACATCTCGACCTCAAGCATGCATATGGGAAATGAAAAAAGATACATTGAAACAAGCAGAAAACAGCAGAAAAGAAAGTAGGCAAGACACGAAGGAAAGTCCTCAAGGATTCATCACTTTAGGCGAGCTTCAGGTTCCTCCTAAGGAGGGACCAAACCACCTTGAATGACACTCCAAGGTCATAGGACAACAGGGAATATGGGAAAAATGTGCCCAAGCACAACAGCAAAGCAAACAAAGAAAACAAGAATGCACCATTTTGAACGACAACACATAAGTGTGTATCTGAACGGAAACCGACGAGCACGTGTCGATCAAATCATGATTAAACTATCAAAACTAGTGACATATATCCACAATATTTCACTCCTAATGCATCATAACGATCCATGAAGATTCGAAGTGAAATGATACCAAAACAATCATGAAAAACAGCAAAATAGGCCCACTGTTACAGTGTTAATCGATTAACGCCAGGGGTTAATCGATTAAACATTGAAAAATGCTTGAAATTTTGAAAGTTTGTGTTGGTTAATCGATTAACCATATAGGTTAACCGATTAACACTGTTCCAGAGGCGAAAAACAGCGAAAAACAGCAGGAAAAAAGCACTTTTTCAGCACTTATCACTTAAGCAAACATCCATATGATCTCATGATTAATTATGCACGAAATTAAACCATAAACCAGTGATCTAATGGACATGTAAACATATTTAAACAATAAGATACAAATCAAATGGATCAGATCAACCACAAATCAAAATATGAATGATACTACATAATGCAAACAAACTCAGAATTGCAATAGGTTTAGGGTTCCAACCTTCGGATCGGAGAATTGATCCGGTGATTGTTGATTCGCCTCGGATGTCTAGACCCATGCAAGAAACCCTGAAGAACTTCGAGATCCCAGCCGATTTCGCCCTCCAATAAGCGAATTCGGTGACGATTACGGATGAAGATTACAGCTCGAGATATCAAGGATTTCGATGAAGAATCGATGATCTCAAAGGATTAAGAGCTTTGAGTATGGATTTTGGAAAATGGAGAGAGTAGGGAATTTCAGAGCGTGAGTTCTGAAAAGTGGATTATGAGGAATAGGATTATGAGGTTTTGGAATGAAACTCTTTAAATACTACTTAGGGTTGGATCCAAAGCAAGTAGGGTTGGAAAGTTAGGTTTGGAATATGGATTGGGCTTTTGGAGGGAATTCTGAAAGTTGCAAGGTTCTGGATCCTTCCCTCTTGTGAAATTTGAATTTCAAATGGTCAAAATGGGCCCCTAAGTGCAATTTGCTTGAAACTTCACGTGCAAGGCAAAATCTTCTTTGGTTAATCGGTTAACTATATGTGTTAACCGATTAACGCTTGTGAATTTTGACTCTTGGCGCCTTTTGGTGGGAAACTTGCCCGTTTGCCCGCTTCTTGCCATTTGAGGCTCTGCTCAACCCCTGAAAGTCTTTTTCTAAACGCTATGATCATGAGAGTGCTTAATGTAGCCTAAATGTTGCTTATGTACCTACAAAACAAAAGTGGGAAAAAGGTCGCCCGCCCCCCAGGGCAAAATAAATGTCGGGGTCTCTGACACCCGCCGTTCATTGTTGTGCCCCTAAAATGGTACTTGGGTCACAGACGTGTCTTGATCCCCTGTCAAAATAAATGCTATGCGATGCAATGCAAATGCTAGAAAAATGTAATGAAACGAAAGCCAGCTAAAGGAGGTTGGTCAAATTTTGGGATACAACAGCTGCCCCTATTCAAGCGACTTGGACCTGAATGAGTGAAAAGCGAACGACTTTCAAACAATCGAGGTAAAAGGAGGTTGAATACCGAAGAACCTGGAAATTTTCCAACCGAGGGAAATAATGTCGCGGCAACAATCCGAAGGTAACTGTACTGGTCTCAAAAACACTCCGCTGGGGAAATACGAAATAACGTCAAGGATAGCGCTATGGTCTGGATACCGCTTTGGCGAGAAGTGACATTCTATGCCGGAGTCTGGATACTCAAAGGAAATAAACTGGAGCCTGGATGCTCATAGGAATAAACTGGAGCCTGGATGCTAAATGGAACTCTGAGCCTGGACGCTCGGAGTGACCGGAGCCTGGATACTCAGTAATAAGTCTGATTCTGAATACTTGGTGATAACTCTGAGTCTGGATACTCAATAATCGGAACCTGGATGCTCGGTAACCTCCTGAGTTCGGATACTTAGTAATTGGAGCCTGGACGCTCGGTAATTCGAAGCCGGGATGCTTGACGCAAATCTGAGCCTGGACACTCAAAATAAATCGGAGCCTGGACGCTCGATGCAGATGATCTGAGTCTGGATACTCGGTAAACAGAGCCTGAACGCTCGATGCGCTTCGAAGCCTGGACGCTTTATAAAATGGAATCTGAATACTCGGTGCTGAACTAAATCTAGACATTCAGTGGTCGGAGCCTGGATGCTCAATGCAAACCTGAGTTTGGACACTCAGTGGCAAATTTGAGCCTGGATACTCAGTAATCGGAGCCTGGATGCTCGAAATGATCAAAGATATATTCACCAGGATCTGGATATCCTGCGAGTTTAAGTCGGACGATGTCACTGGGAAATGGTATGCGCTGTGATCTGGATACCACGCAAGCTGAGAGAAATCATCAGGTGTCGAGGTCTGGATACCACATGGCGACTGAAGATAACAACGATTACCGTGATCTAGATGTCATGGAGAATCGGATGAACTAACACGGTCTAGATACCCTATCTGCCTTTGCTGGAGTCTGGGTACTCAACGAAACGAGCGTATGCCATGGTCTGGATACCTTAGGGCACAAGGGCACAAATACACCTACCGTGATCTGGACATCACTAGGAAACTCAATCGGAGTCCGCATACTCGACGGACGAAGCAATGCGGTAACCATCGTGGTCTAGATACCATTCGGACAAAGATAACCAACTGTCAGGGAAAATAATAAGCCGGGTCTGGATACCACACGAGCTGACGGAAACATATCACATTGTCATGGCCTGGATACCACATGGTGTTACAGGCGAAATCATCAGCTGATGTTCAATGGCGCTGCCGGGGAGAAACGTAAGCCAGGTCTGGATACCATGCAGGCTAACGGGAACATGTCGCTTTGCCATGGTCTGGATACCATATAAGGCTAGAAACAAAATCATCTACCGAAGTTCGACGACGCTGCTGGGAAGAAAAACGTAAGCCGGAGTCTGGATACCATACGGGCAAACGAAAAGTATTATGGTCTGGATACCATTCTTCAACTTGCCATGGTTTGAATACCATATAGGCAAAAATATCAACCAAAATCTGCCAGGTCTGAATACCATGCGGGCAACATAATTCAACCATTTGCTAAGAACACATCTGAGAACAGAGCGGTAACCACCTGGCTTATATTTCAAATGCACATGTTTGAGAATGGCGTAATGCTCCATACAAGATGGAAATGCTACGCGCTTAGGTAGATGATATGCACAATGCAAAATGCAAGGGAACCAATCCAGCAAAATAAATGTTGGAGAGAAGAAAGCCAACTCCACCGAGGATCCAATCAAAACCCTGCTGAGAAAAACACCCTGGATGGCACACCAGAATACGACTCTTCTGGGAAATAAACGTCTCAGCTGGAGGAAATATGTCCACTCTACTAACAACTCTGCAGGGGATAACCATCAACCACTGAAACTGAATCTCGCTACATCGAGGGAACATCCCTGAAAAACTCACCAAACTTCCCCGAAAGTGACGACTTGCTGGGGACAAAGTAAAAATCCAACCTGCCGGAGATGCTCAGCTGGGGAATAATCTACCTCTGCTATATATTACTCAGTGAGGGAATCAGTATCGACCTCTGCTTGGGGGTTAAATTCATCCATACCCACCTCCGATTAGGGAATGAGTCAATGACCTAGACTCGGAGGGTAAATGAGCCAAAGATTTGGACTCTGTGGGAATGCAACATTGCACTCGTCCCACTGCTGGGGAAATAAACCCAAATCTGCTTGTCAGGGAAAACTTCAATCTCATCCCACTGGGAATATACAACCAAATTGTTGGGGATGGCCACACTCTGCCGGGGATATCAATCTCGACCTGCTGAGGATAATCTTGACCCTACTCTGATAAGGATAAGTGCCATCTCAACTTGCTGCAATCTCAAACTGCTAAGGAGAACCAATCTTAACTGCACATCTCTGCTAAATAAATCTTCCTGATTTAACAACATCACCTCCTAAGGGAATACAGAACACCAATCATGGAGAACTGAGATCATCGAGCCTCGTGTCAGGGAACATGATAGCACATGTGAACCATTGGGAATTGTCGTGCCAAGATATTTAAGCTTTTTCTGGTTTTAGGGATGGGAATAGGTTTATGGTGATAGGGATTTATTTCTGGTTATCAACAAAATGGATTTGAGAGGGAAATACTAGACGAGAACTAGCATTCGAGGGTAGACTATCAGACGAGAATTGGTGGTACAAGGGTTTAAGTTGTCAGACGAGAACTGACTTCTAGTTTGAGTATCAGACGGGAACTGATTTCTGGTTTTCCAGACGAGAACTGGACTTTAAAACTGCGTTAGCCAGACGAGAACTGGTTAAATAGTGGGTCGAGGAAAAGGTGACCAGATGGGAACTGGTTTAAAAGCTAACATGCACCAGACGAGAATTGGTGGTTAAGGACGGGTGGACCATACGAGAACTGGTTATCGGTTTGCCAGGCGAGAACTGGGCTTTTGAGGTTTGCCAGACGGGAACTGGGCTTTGGAGGTTTGCCAGACAAGAACTGGGCTTTGGAAATGACTTTGGTTACACGGTATGTAACAAGTTTAGGCTGTAGGATAACGATCCAACGACAACAAGGCTTTTTTGGAAGGTTAAGGTTATTTGACGAGGGTAATGACACGATTCCCTGACACTCAACTCTTGCTGGGGAGATCAAACTTGCTTGAACAACTTTCCCCAGTAAATCTAACTTGCCCCAGTCCGACTCTTTGGGGAAATTCAGAAAGTAGCTTGCCATGAGACGATCTCGAGATGGCTTGCCCCATAATCTATACAACAAAAGGATTCAACCTCAACTGACCAAGTCTCAGCATGGTTGGTTTCAATATACTCTTGAAACGACTTGCCCCTGAATGAGCGTTGAAGCGACTTAACCTGATCTGATTGAATACTGGAGGGATTTGCCCTCAACTTACAGAAACTCTGGGTAGTTGCCCCTGATTGGGTCTCGAGATGATTCACTGCTGATCAACTGCTTCTTGAATAAATTGTCCCCTAATCAACCGATGCTTCAGGACTTGTCCTCAGACTAACTAATTCCAAACTCAACTGGATGTCAATTCCCTAGATTCACAGGGTTTCAAAGTATACACATTTCTGATTCAGACTGCTGAACGATCTAGTCATGTTTGATTATTCCCTGTTGGAATTTCCTCCATGTCAACTACTGACCTACAATTAAAATTGTTTGTTCACGAATGGTAATATTAATGCGGTGTTCATGCAGATTTTGAAAAATGTTGTCACTCATCAAGTGTCGTGATAGTGAGTGACGAATGAACGTAGTGCTGATTTGATTAGTGAAAGATACAACAAGGATATGATTAGAAAATCATGTAGGAGTCAGGTTACTCAACCTTATCGTAATGCGCTTTCAGATTAAACCCTGCCTCAATTAGGTCTTTTAAGGGTTGTATCATGGTCGGGTTCACGGTTATTGAAACAAAGGATATTAGGCTCAAAGTGATTTGTACCCATCCCTTCTACGTGATGATCTCCAATCCTAAGTTCAGTTAACTTGGTACAAGCGCTCACCTCTCAAAAGGCTTAATGAATGGTAGGAGTGATGGTTACAGAACTCACAAGGTTTCTGGAGTGACAGTTACTCCTTTTTCGTCTCCGGTACCTGTATCCACACGACTTTACCCTTGTTTGAGGATTTTTCTTTTGAGATCTTTTCATTTTCACTCTTTTGATTCCCTAATTTTTGCCTGGACTGACCCTTTTGAGTTCTCATCGATTTTGAAGTCCAGCGGGATGCCCTGGTTTTTGCCTATGTATTTGCTTTCCAGCTTTTCTTTTTCTTTTTACTTAGCGGGTTTTTTTTCTTTTTCTTTTTTCTTTTTTCTTGCAACAAGTCGTGCGACACTGGCTGTCTCGATTTATCCGAAGGGATTATAACTGTCTCACTCCTGACTGGTGAGGTTTAACCATTGCGGCTGATGAGGTACGACCTCTTGAGGTGTGATTGATCCTCGAACGGGGACACTCCTTTATAAGATTTGAACGCTCGGTCAAGCTAAACTGACAACTACCCTGCCCCGGGTTAAGATTTGAGGGTTGAAAAGTCCAAAAGAAACTCCTACTTCTCGGCTCGAAGTGGTTAACTAGGGACTAACTCCTTATATCTCTAGTGTTTAGGGAATTTGAAACAATGTTTGTACATCATAGGCAAGATTTTATCTGAAGGCATACGATCATCAGTTGTGGGTATTCAGTTTTCGTCATCCTCCCTCCTTGCTAATCAAAAGTGATAAAATGGAGTGGATAAAATGTGCATGTGTCTGTGCTGTGCGATAAAATGAGCGAAAGTGACATGATTAATTCAGAAAAATGCAAAGTCACTTCATTAATATTACCATTCAAAACACAATGTTTAACAGCAAGTAGCAACCAACATAAAAGAAACTACAAATGTAAATGATAAAAGTTCGAGGACTGCCAATGCTGAGGACGTCTTCCTGTCTGGACCACTGGCTTCTGGAAATAAAACTCTGAATCTACGAGCTTAGACATCTGAGAGGTTGACACGAACAACCAAAACTCCTTCTGGAAAGGAAATGCACCCTTCGTCGATCAATTGATGTACTTTTGAATGAAAAGCTTTGCAATTTTTGGTTGAATTCCCCATGGATCCGACATGATATCCACACTGAAGATGGAGATTGTACCCAGGAGGGTAAGGTTCTGGCATAGGCTTAAGAGTCTTAGGCTCCACCAAAGAATTTTGAATCAGATGTGGCAAAAGCTGGCTATACGGCACAGGAACTGGATGAAAAGGAGCATTCCTTCGTTCCAAATTGTTACGAGGCCTGTTCTGATTCTGACGTTGATTCTGATAACCTCTGCCATGGGTTCGGTGATTTGCATGAGGAGCGACCTGAAATTTCTGATGTGGTGCCCTAGGCACAGTTGTCTGTCCAGAATAACGAGACACAAAAGATACCGACCGCTGAGAAGATGAAGAACCGAAATATTTCACCGATTCATCTTGAGAATACCCAACATCTGTCATGACTGCATTGACCACAGTTTCGTCTTCAGCTTGAGAGCTACAAAGAGATTCAGTTTCATCAGCCCGACCGCTTGAAACGTCCTGAGTTCTTCCAGTTTGAAAGCTACAGAGAGATTCGGTTTCACTAGCCTGACTGCTTGAATCAATCTGAATCCTTCCAGTTTTAATGCCATACTCAATATGTTCTCCTGCTCTTACCAATTCAGAGAAATTTGGTGCAATCCCAAGCATTCTTTCGAAGTACGGGATCTGCAAGGAGTTCATGAACATGTCGGTTAACTCTTGATCTAGAAGCGGCGGTTGCACTCTAGAAGCAAATTCTCTCCATCTCTGAACATACTTTCTGAAAGGTTCATTGTTCTCTTGAGAGAATTCTTGCAACTGCATGCGACTGGGAGCTATATCAAGATTAAACTTGTACTGCTTCATGAAAGCCTTGGCTAAATCCACCCATGATCGGATCTGATTACCCTCCAACTGCATATACCAACTCAGAGATGCCCCAATCAAATTGTCCTGAAAACAGTAAATCATCAACTTGTCATCATGCACAAAAGAAGTCATTCTTCTGCAGAACATCACTAAATGTTACTTCAGGCAGCTATCCCCTTTGTACTTTTCAAACCTCGGTGCTTTGAAATTCAGAGGTAACACTAGGCCGGAAACCAGACACATATCTGAAGCATTGAGACCAACAACATCTTTAACTTCCAAGGCTTTGAATTTTTTGTCCAACGCATGCAACCTCTTAGCATACTCAAGAGCTCTCGGGTCTTCAGTTTTCACTACCGGAACTTCTCTTCTAGAAATTAACACAAAGGACCCAGCATCCTGATAACTTGAGGTATCAAGAGAAGAAGAACGCTCACTTCGGACAACAGACTGTTCATGCTAATCTTGGTTCTCAATAGAAGGCTGCACAGATTGATCTACAGTTATGTTGTTCACTTGCGGAAAATTTTCAACAGGCAGAGAACCATACAGAGGATTGGCCGTCACGGTAAAACCTGAGAAGGTATCAACAATCTGGAAGTCGTTCCCTGACATAGCTATCAACAACTTTCAACTGATTTTACTGCCTGACACTGCTTGATTCTGCTTCAACCCCTTGTTCGTCTTCCCACAATCAACACTTGCTTAGAACGGGCACCAGAGAATCACCTTCTGAAGCAAAATAACGGCTGGATAAGAGCTCTGGCTAGCTGGAGAAAGATATGCAAAAATGATGCAAAGATGCTTATGCAAATGCAATGCAAGATGCAGCAGACACGGGATCACAACCCCCACAAAGCTCTGAATGTTGTTGCGCTGCTGACTGAGTAAGTTCGCTCTGAAGAGAGAAACCAAAATACCGGGTTGCCTGGGAGTCAAGTTTCCTGCAAAAACACTCCCACTCACGGGTATGGACCTAAACTGATAAGGTACGACATCCTATGCGTTCGTCAGCGTCACAAACTTTCAAGAAATGATGATACGTTCACCATTTTTGGTTTGGCATCATCATCTCCTGAAGAGGCCTCACTTAGCTGACTCACAAGTGATTGGTTCCTAGAGTCGACAACCCTCAAATCCAAATTCCAGTCGGATCCTAAGGATCAGAAAGGAACTCGTCAAAGAGAATCTCGTATGAGTGTGAATTTCATAGGGAACTGTGCCTGCTAAGTAAATAGGTCCACCCACTAATCTCTGTTGCACCCTAAAATTTGCCCAACCTTGTTCCCTTGGTTTATGTTTCAATATCATTAGCATTTGCATATAGAGTCATGTACATAGGTTACTCATCTGCATAGCATAAGCATAGCAAGTCATTCAACAGGGGACCAATCATTATTCTCATCTCTAGAAGCCTATCAAGAGGTTATTATCCCAATTCAATCTCATTCAAGTCATCAAGAAAGAATTTGAAAGCAAAGAGTTCAGCAGATCAAGCCTTGAGTCCATCTCCTAGCTGAGGGTATCTGAGAGGCAACAAGAGGGTTGTGAGCTGTGAGTTGAAGGCATGGAGAGTATCTAGACATTATGAGAGACTTAGAAAGTCATTTAAAGAAGGAGACAAGTCACTGATGAGAGCACAAGAGCTATAGCTGAAGGCAGTCAACTAGGGTTTCATCTGGGTCAACCCTAGGTCAACCCTAGGTCAATTGACTGATTTAAGGGGCATTCAAGTCTAGTGGAGAGATGTGGGGTTCATCATTGGACATATAAATAAGGATATGGAGATATGCCAAGAAGAATTCAAGAGAAATCAAGGAGAAGAGGAGCTTCTAAATTAGGGTTTCTGTGTAAAATCCCCTAGTTTAGGTCAAATGTCCAAGCAAGATAAGTCAAAATGCTAGCTTCAAATGGATCCTTGGCCAACATGAAACTTGTAGAGGATCTCAAGACCTTTAATTTGAGTGGTGGAAGACATCAAGGAGATTTATAGAACTCAAGTTATGGTCCTTGCAAGTTACAGGTCATCTGAGGTATCTGAAATTTTGTCTGTGAAAGTGACTTGACTTCCAAGCTAGTTTTACCCCTCAAGGAGATTTCAAATGAATTTCTGGTCAACATAAGAATTGTTCCTCATTGTCTTAGCTTTCTAGAATGGTATAGCATGCCCTCATATGATGTGTGGAGCTCAACTTATGGTCTTGGCAAGCAAAGGGTATTTTGGTCATTTGTGAATTACAGGTCATTTTAACCTATGTCCAAAACTCATACAAGGAGGCCTCAAATGGAAAAACTTACAACATCAAACTTGCTCCAAATGACATTTTGAGTCTAGAAAGAAGGTCACAAATTGTTGGAAAAGCTCATAACATGAAGTTGCATGATTGGTCAAATTTGAACTAAAATGGCTTATAACTTAAATAAAGTCAAAGTGAAAAATGGTTTGAGAGATTTATAAGTCCAAATGGAGACTTCCCATATATGATTTTGGGTCCAAAACACATTCTAAGAACAATGGTTCAAGTACATTTTTGAGCTTAGTGGAAAAAATCAAAGTTATTTATGGTTACTTGCATTTGAAGAAACATAACCAATTTGGAATGCAAGGGAAGTTGCAAGATGGTTCTAGAAAGTTCATTTGAGCACTATATATTCATGAAATCAGAATTGAGCAAGGGTTGGATTCATTTTTTCACCAAAAATTTCCCAAAGTTCTCTCATTCTCCAAGTTGCAAATTCACTTCAATCTCACAAATTCAGCATCAATTCTCATCAACATTGATCCTCCTACATTTCACCATCATCATGGATCAGAATTGAATCAAAGATTTGGTGGATATTGATCAATTTCGTGCACTTTCATCAACAACATTCAAATTGCAATTTCCATTGGAACTCAAGATCCAAGGCCAAATTCATCAAGGTGTTGCATACAGAATCAAATATAGCAAGAGTAGATCCAGATTGAAGCATCAAGGCTCTCAGATCCACGAGTTCAACATCCATTTCCAAGCTTTTGCAGCAGGTGCATTTTCTCTCCCATAGCTTGATATAGATAGATTTGCATGGTTTTATTAGTTTAGATGTGATTTAGGTTGTTAGTAGAACGATTAGGATGAGTTTGGTGCTGTTTAGTGATAATTGTTAGCAGGTGCTTGAAACTGTTAGGACTTAGAACTCTTAGGATAGGCCATTATAACCTTAGCTTGTTAGTTTAGAATAATCACCATTAAGTATAGAAGAGATTAGTATAGGTTTGGTTAAGAATCTTGATGATGCATACCAGAGTATTTTCATGGAGTCAAGACTTGTCTCGATCGGTTTGAATGATTCACTGAATTTTAGAACAAACTATGACCATAGGCTTGTAGAGGGAGAAATTTGGAGTGATTTTCATGTTTGGATCGTGGTGTTTCATGGATTGTGGAAGGAGAACCGAGAGGTTGAAAGTGCTACGTGCATGGCTTCCATGGAGTGTATAAACCCTAGCTTTCATGGCAGGAGGTTGAAGACGAAATCCTGATCGTCCATCGCGTGCAAGACCTTTGACCAAAAAGCCCATCGTGTGGCTGGAGTTTAATTCTGAAATTTGGAGGGAGAGAATAGGTGCCCTAAACGCACCGTTTCATTTAATGAAACGGGCGGGCTTAGTGTGTGTTTCGCTAGTCACACCCCCCAATACTGAGCCCACTGTGAACTGAACGTGAATCCATTTCTTTTCTCACCCCCTGCGTCCTTTTTTTTTTATTTTCATTATTTCTGACTTGTTCTGGGCTTAGCAAACTCGCTAGTTACACCCCCACTGCCTGGCCCATCCAAGAATACAACTAGGGCGCTCTGCTATTAGTACCCCCCCCTCTCATTTTAATTGATTTAGTTTTTTTAATTCACTTTAATTTTTACCAACTTTAAAAAATCATATAAAATAGGAAATTAACTCTTTTTTAGTGGTTGTTTTTTCTATATTTTCTTGGTTCTGTCTAGAAAATTATAAAAAAATAAAAATTGCATTTTATTTTTATTTGATATTTTTCCCATATTTTCTAAATAAATGACATTTTGAATAGCTTCATTTCATGCATGATTTTATTAATTTTTGTTCTACTGGATGCTTTAATATTTTTTGTTCATTCTTTTTAGGGTGTTTAGATTAGACATTGAACTTGTAGAAACAATTTAGTTCCCTTTTTTAGAAATTAATTTTAGGTGCTTAATGTAGGCTTGAGCAACATGAACAAATTAGGGTTTTTTAGGAGATGACTTAGGAGATTTGATTCTTTTCCCTTAGGACTTAGGGTTTGACTAGATTAGTTATGGGACTATAGGGGCTATGGGTAGTTATTAGATCCCTTAGAAAAAGTCAGGATTCCCCTACTGCTATTAATACTCTGTATATATCTGATTGTCTGGTGTGGTGTGCCCTCTGGGGATTATTGCTTGCTTGCTTGGGTATTGGGATTGCTTGGGGACTTGGGAGAGCTGAAGACTTGAGGAGATGAAGGCCATTGGAGATTCAGAGATGAAAGGTCAACTGCCAGAGTTGAATAGGAGGTTCTTGCTAGCAGCTGCTGAGGAGACTAGGGTTTAGGAGCTAGGCAGAGCTCTAGATTAGAAAGCTTGTTTCTCAAACATGGAATGCCTTGTCTGCATCCATCCTTTCTCTATGATTCAAAGTCTCTTTCAAATATCCACCTCCTTCCTTTGGAAGGATCAGTGAATATATTTGAAAGATAGAACTTTTGAGAGGAAACTTTCTGTTTAATGTTAACAGTTGATGAACCACCCTTGGTAGGTAATTAACTGTCTAACATTCATTCACTTCACTCTTGTGACTGAGTCCTCATCCTGGAGGTTTGAACTTGAAGAAAAGCCATTGCAGATGGAAGACAGATGATCAAAGCCCTTGCCTGAAGGTCATGAAGATGGAGATTGATGCTTGTTGAAGCCTGTGAATGAGTGGAGATTACTTGAAGCTAGATGTTGATTCAGAGCTGCTGATGTTGTTTCTTTTGCTGTTGTATTTCATTGCTGATGTATTGATTGGTTTTCTGGACTGTATTGTTTGCTATTTACCTTGTTGGGTTGAAAGTGAATCCTGTTCACTTTTGCCTATTGTTTTCTAGGTTCGAGGTTGAGTGGGACTCCCTTGCCTCGCTTGTATTGTTGCATCCATGCATTCTACTGCTTTACTGTATATATCTGCTATTGTTTCTGTTTCCGCCTATTCCCTTAGGATCTCTGTTTCTCTCTGCGCAAGAGAGGAGCATGATAGACACTAGGTCTTAACCCATGCATGATAACATTAGGTTAGTTTGATTCCCTTCGCAACCGTAGGTTAGAGTTCTGTCTCTTCTTTCTCAAAACAAACAGAAAAACACATAAAGATTTCAAACACAATAAAAGACACTTCTTTCGTAAAAGAATGTGAACTCATCAAAACGTCATTTTTGTCCGCTTGGACCGCTAATCAGAAAACCTTTTTTCAGAAAGAATAAAATCAACCAAGACAAGCTTGTGTCATACGTGGCCCGAACTACGTTTGCTCTGATCTTTCATGCTGTATGAAAGTACGTAGGCATAGGATGCGATATTCTAGCGAGCAACCTTCCCCTCC
The DNA here is from genome assembly GCA_963859935.3 of Lathyrus sativus. Lineage (NCBI taxonomy): Eukaryota > Viridiplantae > Streptophyta > Magnoliopsida > Fabales > Fabaceae > Lathyrus > Lathyrus sativus. The sequence continues at coordinate 652,401,542 of OZ012739.1, read as the reverse complement.
TTTCCCGTAGGTAGGCGAACTACGTTGACTCTGATTTCTCGTTCCAGACGGGAATACGTAGGCATAAAGTGCGATACTTTGCCGAGTCATTTTTATTTTCATTTTCTTTTCTTTTAACCCTTGACCTATAGTTTAGATAGAATAATAATCCATACCCGAAAACAAGCGTGGATCCCGTCGAGTACGACGGACGTGAGGGGTGCTAATACCTTCCCCTTGCGTAACCGACTCCCGAACCCAGGTTTTGGTTGCGATGACCATACCTTTCCCGTCTTTGCGAGGTTTACTCTGAGCGTTTCCTTTCCCTCCCGTGGGATAAATAACGCACGGTGGCGACTCTTCTGTTCAGCCGGCGCCGATTTTCGCAGTAGCGACAGCTGGCGACTCTGCTGGGGATCCAACGTCCCCTGGCTGCTAAGGACTGCGATGGTTCTTATGCATTTGGGATCCAACGTCCCTTAAGAGAGTCAATCCTAGCGCTTGTTTTCCCGTCGAGGATTTTGTATGGAGTTATTGTATATTTCTAACCTTGTATTTTCAGCTTTGTATATTGATTATTATTGCTGTATTTGGGGTGTGACGGGTGTTCTGATATTGAGAGATAAGTCGGACCTGGGCTTGAGTGCACCTAGAATTAGCGTAGAAAGTAGTGGGCGCGTGCCGGCTTTGCTTGCATTAGTGTCTCATGAAATCTACACTCGGACGAGGTTCTTCTGGTTGGCTTCTTTTTCTACCCTTTGGGTCGAAGGGGTTGTTGGTCAGCTGAATTGTCGACTCCGGGAACCGATCATTTGGAAGTTGGCTAAGTGAGGCCTCTTCAGGATTTGATGATGCCACTCCTTCTGGGAATCGTATCATCAATCCTGAAAGTATGTGACGCCGACGACCGCATAGGATGTCGTACCTTTGTCAATTACTAGGACATCCACCTGTGAGAGGGTTTGGGGTTATGCAGGTAACCAGACCTTCAGATACCGGTTTGTTCTCGATCAGAGATCCTGGGTATTTATGGAGAGTTATGAGGTCTGTCAGAGACCATTTGGAGATGTGTTCTGAGGTCTGTCAGAGACCAATTAGAGATGTGATTTGAGGTCTACCAGAGACCAATGGGAGTTATGGTTTGAGGTCTGTCAGAGACCAGTATTGGAGCTTTGTTTTAGGCCTATCTGAGACCAGGGTTTGATGACTTCTGGATGGTCTATCTGAGACCTTTCTTGATTGGGTTCAGGCTATTCAGCTACAGCTTTGGTCCCTGTTGCATGTTACTTGCATTGCATTGCCTGCATATCCATTACCATTTGCATTTCACTAACGTGTGTCTGTGCTGCAGGTGCATTTGCATTTCCCTAGTTCTAGTGCCCAGACTTCTGAGTATCGATTATGGCTGGTTTGAGGAAAACAGTTGCGTATAAGCTGCCTTCACCTGATATTACTTCTTTGCTTGGTCTGATATCTCTTGCCGATGAGGAGGTTAGGAGAAGCTTCAGAATGAGTCATGGAAGATTACTGAGATTAGTCTGCAAGCCCACTGCTGATGAGATGAACGGGCTATACACCTTGATGCAGTTCTATGATCCCGCATTGAGATGTTTTACGTTTGCTGACTTCGTTCTAGGACCTACCATTGAGGAGTATGTGGAGTTTACTGAGCTTCCCGTGCAGAACAAGGTTCCCTTTATTCACTCTGCTGCTGAGCCCAAGTTGGAGAACTTAGCCAAAGCCTTGCATATGAACGCTGCTGAACTGTTATTGACTTCTTGGCTTGGGGTTTCAGGTTTCTCTCTTGATTTCTTAGTTGTCAAAGCTCGAGAGTACGCCAAGAACGGTTGTTGGGTGGTTTTCAATGCTATTTTGGCTTTATGCATTTATGGAATTGTGCTGTTTCCTAACTTGCCCAACTTTGTGGACCTGGACGCTTTCTATCTGTTTGCTGCAGGCAACCCAGTGCCAACTTTGATTGGAGATTTCTATCATTCATTGCACTATAAGAATGAGAACCGAAGAGGAAAGGTTGTGTACTGCTGTGCTCCTCTGTTGAATATGTGGTTCAAGAGTCACCTTCCCATGAAGGGACCATTTGTGGACAGTGCAACCTCAGCCAGTTGGTCAGAACGCCTGATGAGGCTATCTTCCGAAGACGTTGTATGGTTTGATCGAGATTTGTTGGGATCCGAGCTCATCTTCAGCTGTTCTGGGTACCCTAATGTGCCGCTGATAGGAAGAAAAGGGTGTATCAATTACAACCCTTCTCTATTCATTCGTCAGTTCGGATATGCCCTGAAGAACCCGCCAAAGGAGGAAGAAGTACAGGAATCTCTGTACTTCACCGGTGACGCGAAAGGGGAGTTACTAGCCAAGCTGCAACATGCCTGGACGCGTATTAACCGCAGAGGGAAGCCTTTGTTAGGAAAGAATGACTGTCAGGTCTATGCACCTTATAGAGTTTGGATTCAGGAGAGGTCTAGTCAGTTGAGGATGCCGTTTCCAGATGCACCAATTCTTGTTCCCGTTCCGGTAGCAGAGCCGACTACTGTTTCTAGAGAAGTCTATGAACAAGTTGTGAAGGAAAAAGAAGCCTTGATGAAGATTAATGAAGGGTTAGAGCAAGAGTTAGCCCAGGTACGCAGCGAGAAAAACAAGGCCGTATATGCTTTCCAACAACAGATCGAGCTGCTAAACAGGTTAGGGGCTGAGTTGACTGAGGAAAAGAAAAAGCGTGAACGTCTGGGGCAAGAGTTCAGAAGCTCCCATGACATGCTGGAAGCCAAAAAGAAAGCGCTCGACGCAGCACACCGAGAAATCTCCTCTTGCAATAAGACTTGGAACGCCACACTCACCAACAACAAGAAAAGGGAAGATAAGCTGAAGCAGCAAATTTCCGACCTCGAAGAGAAGTTGAAGTCTAGCATCAAGAAGTGTGAGGAAGAAGTGATGACCCGGTATAGTGTCCAGCATGCACTGAACAAGGCAATCAAATCCAGAGATGAAGCAGTGTCTCAGAAGCGAAAGTTAGAAGATTGCTTCGGAGAAGCAACATGGGAAGAAACTGCTGAAGACGTACGCCGCGTTCTCAAGAAAAGAAACCAACTTGTTGAAGGGCTGCTTGATCGACCAAGCCATCTGGAGACCAAGAAGTTGATAGAGGAGTACCAGACTTTTGGGAGGGTTTGATCATTCCATGTAGTATTTGCATAGTGCTGACCATCACCAGGATTGTTGGTTGAGGTCATGCCTTCTTTGTACTCTCAGTGATATTGTACCCTGGGCTTATTGATTCTCCCTGCAATATATGAGGCTTTCTATGATTCAGCTCCGATATTCCTATTGTCAGCACTGTCACTGCACCGGCACCTTCACACTAGAACTGGGGGAATGAACTTCCCTAATGCACAGACACATTGCATTGCATTCATATTCATATTGCATTACAGGTAATCTTTGGATGGTGTCTTATTTCCTGCTCTGTGTCAGGTACTTAGCAGGATTGCAGATCAACATCCGCACCGCTATTCTACTCGCACCAACTGTCGAAAAATCATGGACCAAATGCAGAACGAGATGCAAGATGTGCGCGAGAAGCTCGCTCTCTTCATGCAGACCATGGAAGCTATAGCGAAAGGGCAGGAGAATTTGCAGGCCATGGTCCAGCCTCTGTTGGCTCGAAACGCTGGTCATGGTAATGAAGATCATCAGTCTGTCCGGGTCGATACTGCGCATGGAGACGGTACTCCCACGCCAGTGGCTCCGCCTGTAGTCAATACACCTGCTGCTAATATCAACAACGCTACCGCTGCTGTGAACGGTAACGTCGGAGTTGGGAATGAGACTGCTGTCCATAATGCTGGGCTGGGTGATGTCAATTTGGGAGATAATCTAGGAGGCAATGGCTTTGTCAATACTGGATTCGGATTCAACGATCAGGGATTCGATAACACTGGGAAGTATGGCTTTAATGCTCAAGGCTTTGGGCAAGATGGTTATGGTATGGTCAATCAGGGTTACGGAGGCTTTGGAAACGGGAACGGTACTGGATTTATGGCTTTTGGTCCTGCTGGAGGTGTTCAAGGGTACGGCAACAGAGGCCGAGGTCCGGGGATGAATCAGATCAGAGCTGGACGTAATAATGGATATGATGGGTACGGAGCTGGGAACGGTATGTGGCAAGAAGATCAGCAGGAGGACGCCTTCTCCAGAGGAGGTTTTGAAGGGCCGATGGATGATTCCCAAAAGATTAGAATGCTGGAAGAGCAGATGAAGGGAGTCTTAAATCAAAGTGCTGTGGGATTGGACATGGCAACCATGGGTCTGGTACCTGGTTTGAGGGTGCCAATTAAATTCAAAGCTCCTACGTTTGACAAGTACAAAGGAGACACATGTCCAAAAGTGCATGTACGAGCTTATTACAGAAAGATGTCTGCATACTCAACTGATGAAAGAATGCTAATGCATTTCTTTCAGGATAGTCTATCGGGCCCTTCCCTAGAGTGGTACATGGGGTTGGAGCCAACTGATATCAAGACATGGAAGCAATTAGCAGAGGCATTTGTAGCCCATTACAAGTATAATAGCGACCTGGCACCCAATCGGGTCCAGTTGGCCGGGCTTTCGCAGAAGAAGGGGGAGAGCTTTAAAGAGTACGCGCAAAGGTGGCGCGATATGGCTGCCAGGGTCCGTCCTCCTGTAGAAGATAAGGAAATGAATGACATGTTTGTCAGCACATTCACGGGTCTGTTTCATGATATGCTGTTTCATACGTCTCTGGCCAGTTTTTCAGACCTGATTCTGATGGGGGAAAAGATTGAACGTAATATTAAGCAAGGAAAGTTCCAAGTCGAGGAATCAACTGCATCTGGCAGTAATAGGAAAGCTTATGGTGGGCGTCGTCAGGGCGAAGCCAGCGCAGTATTTGGAGGCCGAGGCAGGGGACGAGGTCAATATCGTCAGCCGCAGCAGGTGGCGAGTGTTACTATTCCCTATCAGCAACAACCACTCCAGCAACAACAACCGGTTCAGCAACAGCCAATGCCACAGCAGCAGCAGCCTCAGCAGGGGGCACAGCAGGCTCAACGATGATTCCAGGGCAGTAAACCGAGAAGAGTGTTTGAGAAGCCTCCCTCAACATATGCCGATTTGTTGCAGACATTGTTGGGATTGAATCTAGTAGAGAAAAGAACTCTGGCACCAATAACGGGAGCTCCCCCGTTCGGCTACGATGCAAGCAGGCACTGTGAGTTTCATTCTGGGGCCCCGGGTCACGATATAGAAGGTTGCCATGCTTTTAAGCACGTTGTGCAGGATCTCTTAGACAACAAGACTATCAATTTCGGAACGGCAGGTCCGAATATAGTCCAGAAACCCATGCCTAATCATGGGGCAAACGCCGTTCTGACTGAGGAAGGTCTGAATCTTATAATGAATGTTGAAGATTTAAAGACGCCGCTGAGCGAGATAAAGAGCCGACTGTTACAAGGAGGTGTTTACCCAGGATGTAACGAGTATTGCTTAGACTGTTGGACCCTAGCTGGGGGGTGTGAGGATTTGAAGAAAGGCATTCAGGCTTTAATTGATGAGGGCATATTGCAGTTTGATCGAGCGGCAACTGACGAGCCTGCGGGGGCAGTAGTGGATAATCGGAGTGATGTGGCCACGGTAACGATTCCTCGGAAGACGATCACTATTGCAGCACCAGCTCAGCGACCACCGATCACCATAACTAAGGTCGGGCCAATCCCGTACAAGAACACGAAAGCAGTCCCATGGTCATACGGGTTAGAGGTGTATTGTGATGGGATAAAGATTGATGTTAACAAACAGCCAGCGGAGATTGTGGATAATGTTGTTGGCTCAGGAGGCATGACGAGGAGTGGCAGGATCTTTATATCTCCTGAAGTGGAGGCTGAAAGACTAGCGAAAGGAAAAGGGAAAGCAGTTGAGAATGTCCCAGCGCAAGCAAGTGAAAAAGAAGCAGCGTCGAAAGATGTAGAAGAGTTCATGCGCTTAATTCGAAAAAGTGATTATAAGATTGTGGAGCATCTGCAGCAGACACCGTCCAAAATATCTATCCTATCATTGCTGTTGTGTTCGGAAGCTCACAGAAATGCTTTGCTGAAAGTCCTGGACACCTCTTTTGTACCCCAAGACGTCTCCGTAAATCAGCTAGAAGGAGTATTGGCACATGTGAATGCAGGCCACAGCTTGGGCTTTACCGATTTTGACTTGACTCCGAAAGGGAGAGATCATAATATGGCATTACACGTGTCTGTTGAGTGTAGAGGATCAGTAATGTCGCACGTATTGGTTGACACCGGATCATCTTTGAATGTGCTGCCCAAGAAGGCGATGATGAAGCTGGATGTTCGAGGAATTTTGTGTACACCCAGTGATTTGGTAGTCAGAGCATTTGACGGCACGCGGAGAACAGTCTTCGGATCGATTACCTTGCCTCTGCAAGTGGGGCCGGAAGTGTTTGCAACGGAGTTTTATATCATGGATATACAGCCTGCGTATAGCTGCTTGCTTGGAAGACCCTGGATTCATGGGGCAGGGGCCGTCACGTCTACCCTGCATCAGAAGTTAAAATATATGGTCGGAGACAGCGTAGTCACCGTGTGCGGAGAAGAAGACATCCTGGTCAGCCATCTATCGTCGTTTAAATATGTGGAAGTCAACGGGGAGATCCACGAGACACCATGCCAGGCATTCGAAGGTTTGCGCATCAAGGGCAAAGGTCCCGGGCCGAGCAAAGTGCCAGAGATAGCTGTCTCATCATATAAGGAAGCTCAAGCTCTAGTGGAAGCAGGAGAAGCCAAGGGCTGGGGCAAAGTGCTGGACATTCCTGTGAAGATGGACCGGTTCGGGCTGGGGTACCAACCGTCGTCATCAACTCATTCCGTGGGAGCCCCCCGTTTCAGAAAGCCGATTATCATCTCTGCCAGTGGAGTATGTCCTGAAACTGTCAATGCTGCTTCGGAGTCTGAAGAAGGAGACAGCGACTGTGATATGGATGCCTGGATTCAGCCAAGCACGCCAGGACAAGGACTGTGCAACTGGTCTATTCAGGAGCTTGTTCCTGTGACTTTTAAACAGTAATGCTTTGCTTTATTAATTGTTGAATAATCTGATGTCTTGCCCGGGGCATCAGGATTTGCTTAGGGCTGTGTTGTTATATACATTGCGTGTTAATCATTAAATAAATGGCGTTTTTTTTCATGTGCAAATACCGTAATCCCTGTCTTTCTTGTTTTATATTTTTTCAATAAAATGGCAACATGGTTATTCGCTTTATACGCATTTTGAAGCACTTAACCATTCCTTTTATAGGATAACATTTTCAGATGACATCCTTGAACCACCTATGACTCGTCCCGACTTTGAGCACCCGGTGTTTCAGGCTGAAGAAGAGGTTGTCGAAGATAGCGACGTTCCTGAAGAACTGTCTTGGTTAGTAAAGCAAGAGGAAAGAGCCATTCTGCCTCACGACGAGGTCATCGAAATTATCAATTTGGGGTCGGAAGGGGTTGATAAAAACATTCGTATCGGAGCCGCGCTGCAGGATGATATCAAGCGGAGACTGGTTGAAATGCTCCAAGAGTATAGTGATGTATTCGCTTGGTCGTATGAGGATATGCCCGGGCTCGATACAGATATGGTCGTGCATCGCCTGCCACTGAAAGAAGATTGCCCGCCGGTCAAACAAAAGCTTCGCAGAACTCGACCAGATATGGCAATGAAGATCAAAGAGGAGGTGCAGAAACAGTGGGACGCTGGTTTCCTGGCTGTGACGAAGTATCCTTCATGGGTTGCCAACATCGTACCAGTGCCAAAGAAAGATGGCAAGGTTCGAATGTGCGTGGATTATCGAGATTTGAATAAAGCAAGCCCAAAAGACGATTTTCCACTTCCTCATATTGACGTGTTAATTGATAATACCGCTCAATACTCCGTATTCTCCTTTATGGATGGCTTTTCAGGCTATAATCAGATTAAAATGGCGCCAGAGGATATGGAGAAGACTACTTTCATAACGCCTTGGGGAACATTTTGCTACAAAGTGATGCCCTTTGGTTTGAAAAATGCTGGGGCAACATATCAGCGTGCGATGACGACTCTTTTTCATGACATGATGCATAAAGAGATCGAAGTTTATGTTGACGATATGATTGCCAAATCCCAGACGGAGGAAGAGCATCTGGTGAATCTGCTGAAGTTGTTTAAAAGACTTAGGAAGTTCAGGCTGAGGCTGAACCCTAATAAATGCACCTTCGGGGTGAGATCGGGTAAACTGCTGGGGTTTATCGTAAGCGAAAGAGGAATAGAGGTCGATCCTGCTAAAATAAAAGCAATACAAGAAATGCCGACGCCTAAAACAGAGAAAGAGGTGCGCGGGTTTTTAGGGAGGTTGAACTACATCGCTCGGTTCATATCTCACCTAACTGCTACGTGTGAACCATTATTCAAGTTGCTAAGGAAAGATCAAGCTGTGACGTGGAACGAAAATTGTCAAAAGGCGTTCGATAAAATAAAGAAGTATCTGCAGGAGCCTCCTATTTTGATACCCCCAGTGGCAGGGAGACCCTTAATCATGTATTTGACGGTTCTTGAGGGAAGCATGGGTTGTGTTCTCGGTCAACACGACGAGACAGGGAGAAAAGAGCATGCAATCTATTACCTGAGTAAGAAATTTACAGACTGTGAATCTCGATACTCAATGCTGGAGAAAACTTGTTGCGCGCTAGCCTGGGCCGCCAAGCGTTTGAGGCAGTACATGCTGAATCATACAACCATGCTCATCTCAAAGATGGATCCTATCAAATATGTATTCGAAAAGCAGGCGTTGTCAGGAAGAATTGCCCGTTGGCAGATGGTCTTGACTGAATATGACATTCAATACGTCTCGCAAAAGGCTATAAAGGGGAGTGTGCTGTCTGAGTATCTGGCGGAGCAGCCTATTGAAGAGTATCAATCGATGAGGTTTGATTTTCCTGACGAGGATATCATGTACCTAAAGATGAAAGATTGTGAAGAACCGTTGCCAGACGAGGGACCAGAGTTGGGGTCCAAATGGAAGATGATATTTGACGGAGCTGTGAATGCTTACGGTAGCGGAATAGGGGCAATCATCACCACGCCACACGGGTCGCATATCCCGTTTACTGCCCGGTTGACCTTTGCTGTTACCAACAATGAGGCCGAATACGAAGCTTGTATAATGGGGCTTGAAGAAGCCATTGATTTGCGAATCAAACATCTAGACGTATACGGAGACTCAGCCCTGGTGGTGAATCAGATCAAAGGGGAATGGGAGACACGTCAGCCTAATTTGATACATTACATGAATTATGCAAGGAGATTGTTGCCTTTCTTCGACAAGGTTGAATTGCATCATGTACCGCGGGCAGAGAATCAAATGGCTGACGCCCTCGCCACTTTGTCTTCCATGTACAAAGTCAACTTCTGGAACGAAGCTCCCCAAATCACTATCTCTCGGTTGGATAGGCCAGCTTATGTATTTGCTATTGATGAAGCATCTGATGACAAACCGTGGTATTTCGATATCCTTAATTTCCTGAAGAACAAAGAGTATCCGGCTGGGGCATCCAGTCAAGATCAGAAGACTCTCAGGAGATTAGCGGGTAATTTCTACTTGAATCCGGATGGCGTCTTGTACAGAAGAAACCACGATTTGGTGTTGTTGCGTTGTGTAGACGAGAAAGAGGCAAAGCTTCTCATGGAGGAAATTCACGAAGGTACCTTTGGTACGCATGCTGGTGGGCATGCTATGACGAGAAAGCTGCTGAGGGCAGGTTACTTTTGGCTGACGATGGAAACTGATTGTTTCAAGTTCGCGAGGAAGTGCCACAAGTGCCAAATCTATGCTGACAAGATACACGTGCCCCCGAGTCCTCTAAATGTGATGTCATCTCCATGGCCATTCTCGATGTGGGGAATCGATATGATTGGGAAGATCGAGCCGACGGCTTCTAACGGGCATCGGTTCATCCTAGTAGCAATCGATTATTTCACCAAGTGGGTGGAAGCGGCGTCTTACGCAAATGTAACGAAGCAAGTGGTGGCCAGATTCATCAAAAGAGATATCATTTGCCGATATGGGATTCCCGAGCGGATAATCACGGATAATGGTTCAAATCTGAACAACAAAATGATGAAGGAGCTCTGTCAGAATTTCAAGATCGAACATCACAACTCCTCTCCTTACCGACCCAAGATGAATGGCGCTGTCGAAGCGGCCAATAAGAATATCAAGAAAATCGTTCAGAAAATGGTGGTGACCTATAAGGATTGGCATGAAATGCTACCTTTCGCTTTGCATGGTTATCGTACGACGGTACGCACATCAACCGGGGCAACTCCGTTCTCGTTGGTATACGGAATGGAAGCGGTATTACCATTGGAAGTTGAGATCCCTTCTCTAAGGGTATTGCGAGACGTTCAGCTGGACGAGGCAGAATGGGTAACGAATAGATTGAACCAACTGAGCTTAATGGACGAGAAGAGGCTAGCTTCTCTAGCATACGGTCGTTTGTACCAGAGCCGAATGAAGAAAGCGTACGACAAGAAGATACATCCTCGAAGCTTTCAGACGGGCGACCTTGTGCTGAAAAGGATTCTCCCGCCGCAAGCAGATCACAGGGGCAAGTGGACCCCCAACTACGAAGGGCCATATGTTGTAAGTAAGGTCTTTTCAGGAGGAGCGTTGTTGTTGTCCACCATGGACGGAGAAGACTTTGTGTCACCTGTGAATTCGGACGCAGTTAAAAAATACTTTGCTTAAAACAGACCCGCTGGACAGAAAAAGAGAGTCCAGGCAAAAATGGGGCATCCTGGCGAACCAAAAACAGAATGAAAGGTTCGGGCAAAAGTTAGGGATAAAATTGAAAAAATGTACACCCGCGAAGTTGAAAACCTACACTGGGCGGCTTCGGCAAAAAAGGGTATCCCGGTGAACTGAAAACCCGTAAAGGGCGGTTCACGCAAAAGTTAGGGATTTGAAAAGCAAATGACTGCGGTCCGAATTCAATGAGCATCAATGCGGGAGAATATATTTGAGGAGCCAGTTATCGGATACAATCTCTTCAGAAGTGGGGATACCGGGAAAGCATTAGAGTCGGGCGAGTCATGGGAGGATCAGTTCGTGGTGTTCATCTGCATCCCGTTGCCGACATGTGTACAAATTTAAGTTGTCAATATTCATGCTTCTTGTGCATACTTGCATACTTGTATATTTGCTTTGCGTAGCTTCCTCTTTTCAGGAGTTACATCCCGTGTACAAAAACTCCGCCCATTCAGGGGCCCAATCAATGAAAATATGTTATTCAGTACTTGATACTGTTCTTTACTGTTTTGTGCATAATAAAACGCCTAAGTTTAGTGAAGCTAGCATGAGTATAACGTCGCTGGCCCTTGCCAACAATTGTTAAAGCTTTGAATTAACTGAGTGTAACGTCACTAACCTGAATTGATTTGATTGCATAGGCTTGTCGTGTCTTGTTTGTGTTGTTGCAGGTTTCATAACCATACGAGGAAGATGATCAAAAGATTGCGATAACGAAAGACTTAATCCCCACGCAGGTCATGCAGGTTCTTCCTGAAGAAGGATCGAACTCTCCAGCTAGTCGTAGCATGTGCAAAGGGAATTGACGATTCCAAGATCGTAAGGCTGTATTCAGACAGGTTCATCTTTCCCCGCAGGGTCATGCACTCTCCCCCAGCGGAGGCAGTGGATTTCCCCCGAGAGAATAATCCCATCCCCAGCGGAATTCTCTTTGCAAGTGTTTTCATTCCTTCCAGTGGAACTCGAGGATTAAGACTATCCCAAGCAGAGTTGATGGTGGGTCCTGTCATTTATTTTGTCAGGGATACTGTGTAATATCAGTTCACGTTCCAGCAGAAAGTCCGATCGTACTATGCACATCTGCTATTCCCCAGCAAGGTTATTTTCCCCAGCAGGGGGTTACCTCAACAGGGTGCTCGGTTTGAGTTCCCAATTTCCCAGTATGGTTGACTTCATCCTCCCAGCATTTATTTTGCTGGAATAATTCTGTAGCATCTGGCTATCCCCGGCGGAGTCGGCATTATCTTTAGCATTTATTTTGTTGAAGCAGTTTCTGTACTCTAGCAGTTCAGGTGGAGAGAACTCTTGCTCAAATGAATTACCAAATGTTCAAGATCTCGGCATGAGACATCCAAGGATAATGTCAGTTTCGGCAGTATTCCCCACAGAGTTACCAGGATAAGTTTCTCTTTATTCCCAGGCAGAATTAGTTGTCATCAGGGGTTCCATGAATCAGAATTTCAGAGGCCACCGCCGGTTATCAGAGCAGGCGTCCGGTAGTTTGGTTTCCAGACATCCCCAGTAGAGTCCGCCTCAAAGTCGCTGTCACGTTGGTGCTGAGGAGTTTGTGGGTGAGGATCATTGGAGAACTAAGTCCTGACGGGGACAATTTATTCCTATATCGACGGGATTTCTTCAGAAGTGGGCGTCCTAACGTGGACAGGTTTATTTCCCCGGATTGGTGAGGTGTGTTAGTCTTAACGTGGGCAGATTCGGGTTCTCGAAATTAGTGGAATGGGAGGTCATGACGTTGACAAAAGTGATTACTCTTTGTGTTGGTGCCCTGACGTGGACAGATCAGACCAGCGTGAGTCCTTACGTGGACAAGTCTTATTTCCTCAGCAGGTCGAAGACGCCAGTGCCCTGACATGGACAAATCAAGACGAGATCAGTGCCCTGACGTGGACAAATCAAAGAGATTATTATTCCTAACGTGGAGAAGTGGGTACTAACGTGGACGATGTAGTCCTTACGCGGACATATCAAGTTGGATTCCTTACGTGGAAAGAGATGATTCCTTACGTGGAAAAAGATAGTTTCCTTACGTGGAAATGACAGCATTCCTGACGTGGAAAGATTGGAGTCCTTACGTGGACAGATTAAGAGGTGATTCCTAACGTGGAAAGAGTGGAGTCCTTACGTGGACAGTTTAAGATGGCATTCCTTACGTGGAAAAATGTAGTCCTGACGCGGACAAATCGGAAGGAATTGGTTGCCTTATGTGGAAAAGTTATGTTTCCTTGCGTGGAAAACGGATAGCATTCCTTACGTGGAAAGAGGCTTGTATTCCTGACGTGGAAAGAAAGAGTGTATTCCTGACATGGAAGGGGTTTAGTTCTGATGTGGACAGACTCAAAAGAAGATTTATTCCTTACGTGGAAAAATTGGGGTCCTTACGTGGACAGATTCAAGAAAAGTTGATTCCTGACGTGGAAGAATGATGTACTCCTTACGTGGAAAGTTGAGTCCTGACGTGGACAGGTTCAGAACCAAAGTTGAATTCCTTACGTGGAAAGATTGGAGTCCTGACGCGGACATGTCAAGTGGTATTGGAGTCCTTACGTGGCCAGATTGATATAGTTCTCCTTATGTGGAAAGAAGATTGCTTCCTGACGTGGAAAGATGAAAGGGTTAGTCCTGACGTGGACAGATACAGAAGAAATGATTCCTAACGTGGACCGGTGTTACTCCTAACGTGGAAGAATTTTATTCCTAACGTGGACGATTCAGTTTATGGAAATACAGACGAATTATCCCCAGCGGAATTGCCGAGATTTTTCTGGGTTAACAGCAAGTGGAGTCCTAACGTGGACAGGTCTTAGTTGAGATTTCTTCGCATCGATGACAGACAGAGTCCTAACGTGGACAAGCAAGCAATCTGTTATGACAGAATCCTCTTCAGAACGATGAAGACAATCCCCAGCGCGGTCGCACGAGATCAGTGGGTTGCCGTAACAGTTAAATTCAGCTGATGAATGTCGTTCCCCAAGCAGTGGCGCAATTTATTTCTGCGGTTGGCAAATTTCTGGGTTCCTAGTATTCAACCGTCTCGTACCGCGAATGTCTGAAGGCTCCGGGCTCTTCACCCAATCGGGTCCAAGCCGCTTGAATAGGGGCAGCTGTTGCACCCTAAAATTTGCCCAACCTTGTTCCCTTGGTTTATGTTTCAATATCATTAGCATTTGCATATAGAGTCATGTACATAGGTTACTCATCTGCATAGCATAAGCATAGCAAGTCATTCAACAGGGGACCAATCATTATTCTCATCTCTAGAAGCCTATCAAGAGGTTATTATCCCAATTCAATCTCATTCAAGTCATCAAGAAAGAATTTGAAAGCAAAGAGTTCAGCAGATCAAGCCTTGAGTCCATCTCCTAGCTGAGGGTATCTGAGAGGCAACAAGAGGGTTGTGAGCTGTGAGTTGAAGGCATGGAGAGTATCTAGACATTATGAGAGACTTAGAAAGTCATTTAAAGAAGGAGACAAGTCACTGATGAGAGCACAAGAGCTATAGCTGAAGGCAGTCAACTAGGGTTTCATCTGGGTCAACCCTAGGTCAACCCTAGGTCAATTGACTGATTTAAGGGGCATTCAAGTCTAGTGGAGAGATGTGGGGTTCATCATTGGACATATAAAGAAGGATATGGAGATATGCCAATAAGAATTCAAGAGAAATCAAGGAGAAGAGGAGCTTCTAAATTAGGGTTTCTGTGTAAAATCCCCTAGTTTAGGTCAAATGTCCAAGCAAGATAAGTCAAAATGCTAGCTTCAAATGGATCCTTGGCCAACATGAAACTTGTAGAGGATCTCAAGACCTTTAATTTGAGTGGTGGAAGACATCAAGGAGATTTATAGAACTCAAGTTATGGTCCTTGCAAGTTACAGGTCATCTGAGGTATCTGAAATTTTGTCTGTGAAAGTGACTTGACTTCCAAGCTAGTTTTACCCCTCAAGGAGATTTCAAATGAATTTCTGGTCAACATAAGAATTGTTCCTCATTGTCTTATATTTCTAGAATGGTATAGCATGCCCTCATATGATGTGTGGAGCTCAACTTATGGTTTTGGCAAGCAAAGGGTATTTTGGTCATTTGTGAATTACAGGTCATTTTAACCTATGTCCAAAACTCATACAAGGAGGCCTCAAATGGAAAAACTTACAACATCAAACTTGCTCCAAATGACATTTTGAGTCTAGAAAGAAGGTCACAAATTGTTGGAAAAGCTCATAACATGAAGTTGCATGATTGGTCAAATTTGAACTAAAATGGCTTATAACTTAAATAAAGTCAAAGTGAAAAATGGTTTGAGAGATTTATAAGTCCAAATGGAGACTTCCCATATATGATTTTGGGTCCAAAACACATTCTAAGAACAATGGTTCAAGTACATTTTTGAGCTTAGTGGAAAAAATCAAAGTTATTTATGGTTACTTGCATTTGAAGAAACATAACCAATTTGGAATGCAAGGGAAGTTGCAAGATGGTTCTAGAAAGTTCATTTGAGCACTATATATTCATGAAATCAGAATTGAGCAAGGGTTGGATTCATTTTTTCACCAAAAATTTCCCAAAGTTCTCTCATTCTCCAAGTTGCAAATTCACTTCAATCTCACAAATTCAGCATCAATTCTCATCAACATTGATCCTCCTACATTTCACCATCATCATGGATCAGAATTGAATCAAAGATTTGGTGGATATTGATCAATTTCGTGCACTTTCATCAACAACATTCAAATTGCAATTTCCATTGGAACTCAAGATCCAAGGCCAAATTCATCAAGGTGTTGCATACAGAATCAAATATAGCAAGAGTAGATCCAGATTGAAGCATCAAGGCTCTCAGATCCACGAGTTCAACATCCATTTCCAAGCTTTTGCAGCAGGTGCATTTTCTCTCCCATAGCTTGATATAGATAGATTTGCATGGTTTTATTAGTTTAGATGTGATTTAGGTTGTTAGTAGAACGATTAGGATGAGTTTGGTGCTGTTTAGTGATAATTGTTAGCAGGTGCTTGAAACTGTTAGGACTTAGAACTCTTAGGATAGGCCATTATAACCTTAGCTTGTTAGTTTAGAATAATCACCATTAAGTATAGAAGAGATTAGTATAGGTTTGGTTAAGAATCTTGATGATGCATACCAGAGTATTTTCATGGAGTCAAGACTTGTCTCGATCGGTTTGAATGATTCACTGAATTTTAGAACAAACTATGACCATAGGCTTGTAGAGGGAGAAATTTGGAGTGATTTTCATGTTTGGATCGTGGTGTTTCATGGATTGTGGAAGGAGAACCGAGAGGTTGAAAGTGCTACGTGCATGGCTTCCATGGAGTGTATAAACCCTAGCTTTCATGGCAGGAGGTTGAAGACGAAATCCTGATCGTCCATCGCGTGCAAGACCTTTGACCAAAAAGCCCATCGTGTGGCTGGAGTTTAATTCTGAAATTTGGAGGGAGAGAATAGGTGCCCTAAACGCACCGTTTCATTTAATGAAACGGGCGGGCTTAGTGTGTGTTTCGCTAGTCACACCCCCCAATACTGAGCCCACTGTGAACTGAACGTGAATCCATTTCTTTTCTCACCCCCTGCGTCCTTTTTTTTTTATTTTCATTATTTCTGACTTGTTCTGGGCTTAGCAAACTCGCTAGTTACACCCCCACTGCCTGGCCCATCCAAGAATACAACTAGGGCGCTCTGCTATTAGTACCCCCCCCCCTCTCATTTTAATTGATTTAGTTTTTTTAATTCACTTTAATTTTTACCAACTTTAAAAAATCATATAAAATAGGAAATTAACTCTTTTTTAGTGGTTGTTTTTTCTATATTTTCTTGGTTCTGTCTAGAAAATTATAAAAAAATAAAAATTGCATTTTATTTTTATTTGATATTTTTCCCATATTTTCTAAATAAATGACATTTTGAATAGCTTCATTTCATGCATGATTTTATTAATTTTTGTTCTACTGGATGCTTTAATATTTTTTGTTCATTCTTTTTAGGGTGTTTAGATTAGACATTGAACTTGTAGAAACAATTTAGTTCCCTTTTTTAGAAATTAATTTTAGGTGCTTAATGTAGGCTTGAGCAACATGAACAAATTAGGGTTTTTTAGGAGATGACTTAGGAGATTTGATTCTTTTCCCTTAGGACTTAGGGTTTGACTAGATTAGTTATGGGACTATAGGGGCTATGGGTAGTTATTAGATCCCTTAGAAAAAGTCAGGATTCCCCTACTGCTATTAATACTCTGTATATATCTGATTGTCTGGTGTGGTGTGCCCTCTGGGGATTATTGCTTGCTTGCTTGGGTATTGGGATTGCTTGGGGACTTGGGAGAGCTGAAGACTTGAGGAGATGAAGGCCATTGGAGATTCAGAGATGAAAGGTCAACTGCCAGAGTTGAATAGGAGGTTCTTGCTAGCAGCTGCTGAGGAGACTAGGGTTTAGGAGCTAGGCAGAGCTCTAGATTAAAAAGCTTGTTTCTCAAACATGGAATGCCTTGTCTGCATCCATCCTTTCTCTATGATTCAAAGTCTCTTTCAAATATCCACCTCCTTCCTTTGGAAGGATCAGTGAATATATTTGAAAGATAGAACTTTTGAGAGGAAACTTTCTGTTTAATGTTAACAGTTGATGAACCACCCTTGGTAGGTAATTAACTGTCTAACATTCATTCACTTCACTCTTGTGACTGAGTCCTCATCCTGGAGGTTTGAACTTGAAGAAAAGCCATTGCAGATGGAAGACAGATGATCAAAGCCCTTGCCTGAAGGTCATGAAGATGGATATTGATGCTTGTTGAAGCCTGTGAATGAGTGGAGATTACTTGAAGCTAGATGTTGATTCAGAGCTGCTGATGTTGTTTCTTTTGCTGTTGTATTTCATTGCTGATGTATTGATTGGTTTTCTGGACTGTATTGTTTGCTATTTACCTTGTTGGGTTGAAAGTGAATCCTGTTCACTTTTGCCTATTGTTTTCTAGGTTCGAGGTTGAGTGGGACTCCCTTGCCTCGCTTGTATTGTTGCATCCATGCATTCTACTGCTTTACTGTATATATCTGCTATTGTTTCTGTTTCCGCCTATTCCCTTAGAATCTCTGTTTCTCTCTGCGCAAGAGAGGAGCATGATAGACACTAGGTCTTAACCCATGCATGATAACATTAGGTTAGTTTGATTCCCTTCGCAACCGTAGGTTAGAGTTCTGTCTCTTCTTTCTCAAAACAAACAGAAAAACACATAAAGATTTCAAACACAATAAAAGACACTTCTTTCGTAAAAGAATGTGAACTCATCAAAACGTCATTTTTGTCCGCTTGGACCGCTAATCAGAAAACCTTTTTTCAGAAAGAATAAAATCAACCAAGACAAGCTTGTGTCGTACGTGGCCCGAACTACGTTTGCTCTGATCTTTCATGCTGTATGAAAGTACGTAGGCATAGGATGCGATATTCTAGCGAGCAACCTTCCCCTCCTTTCCCGTAGGTAGGCGAACTACGTTGACTCTGATTTCTCGTTCCAGACGGGAATACGTAGGCATAAAGTGCGATACTTTGCCGAGTCATTTTTATTTTCATTTTCTTTTCTTTTAACCCTTGACCTATAGTTTAGATAGAATAATAATCCATACCCGAAAACAAGCGTGGATCCCGTCGAGTACGACGGACGTGAGGGGTGCTAATACCTTCCCCTTGCGTAACCGACTCCCGAACCCAGGTTTTGGTTGCGATGACCATACCTTTCCCGTCTTTGCGAGGTTTACTCTGAGCGTTTCCTTTCCCTCCCGTGGGATAAATAACGCACGGTGGCGACTCTTCTGTCCAGCCGGCGCCGATTTTCGCAGTAGCGACAATCTCCACTACTAATGCTAGATCTGTACTCAAGCCTAGGTTTTGGCTTATATCTCAGAGGAACAGCCACCCAACAGCCCAACAGCAACAGATAAAAATAGTGCAGAAAATGTAAATACAGTAATATACAAAATACAACACAAAAATATACACACCCACAAACTAAACAGACAAGCGCTAGGATGGACTCGCATAGGGGATATTCCTGTTGATTCCCCAGCAGAGTCGCCAGCTGTCGCTACTGTGAAAAAAGGGAAGCCGACAATGACTAACAGATTCGGCACCTATCGTTATTTATCCCAAAGGAGGGAAAGGAAACGATCGGGAAAAACCTAATGAGAACGGGAAAAGACGAGGTCATCGCAACCAAGTCCTGGGTTCGGGAGTCGGTTACGCAAGGGGAAGGTATGAACACCCCTCACGTCCATCGTACTCGACGGGATACATGCTTGTTATCTGTCTAAAGGGTGTGTTGAACTATCTATGCTAAAGGCTTACGGACAAAAGGAAAAGAAAGAGAAAAAGGACTCGACAGAGCGTCGTTGCTCTGGGCATACGTATTCCCTTGTGCAATGGGAAAGTCAGAGTCAACGTAGTTCGGCTAACTACGGCTAAAGGGGGGAAGGTTGCTCGCTAAGACATCGCGTCTTATGCCTACGTATCTTCGTCTGGTACGAGAAATCAGAGCAAACGTAGTTCGGGCTGACACGACCACAGGTTGGTTCGAGTGTTTTAACCGAGTAAGGTTAACAGACAGTTCTAGCAGTTTGGTGTATGCATCTCGACCATTAGAGACTTAGGCGTTACCGTTTGCGATAGAACTAAGAGTTAACAACACTCTTGTTTATGAAAAGGTTTTCTTGAATTAAGGGTCCCAAAGGGACAAAAAAGGTTTGAAGTTTGTTTGAAGTCTTTTAGAGAAGAAGTGTTTTTTAGCTTTTCGTTGGTAACTCATGTTGCACTAAAGACTTGTGACTTGGGAACGAATGCGTCGCATAGCATCCTAAGGATGTACACTAAACACTCTAGGTAATTGGGAGGTAACCACCCAATCACCATTCCCCTAGTAGCTTAAGGCTCGTAGCCTACAACAATTGTCATTCTTTATTAAGTGTTTTAAGAAGTTTTGAGATGAGAAGAGAAGACACAAACTCTAAGGGGAAACTACTCAGCCTTAATGTTATCATGCAATATGCTCCTAAAGTTGGGTTTGAAAGGGAATCTATCCTATTGTTATCATGCATGGTTTAAGTCCTAATGTCTATCATCCTTAAACAAGGAAATGAGAATCCTAAGGGGACATGGCAAAAGAAGGAAAAGAGGAAAGAAAATATACGAATGCAAGAATGCAAACATAGAATGCACAAATAGAATGAAAGTGAGGGAGGAAAATAGTGTGGGGTAGTAGCCTCCACAAGCACATCTCGACCTCAAGCATGCATATGGGAAATGCAAAGAGATACATTGAAACAAGCAGAAAACAGCAGAAAAGAAAGTAGGCAAGACACGAAGGAAAGTCCTCAAGGATTCATCACTTTAGGCGAGCTTCAGGTTCCTCCTAAGGAGGGACCAAACCACCTTGAATGACACTCCAAGGTCATAGGACAACAGGGAATATGGGAAAAATGTGCCCAATCACAACAGCAAAGCAAACAAAGAAAACAAGAATGCACCATTTTGAACGACAACACATAAGTGTGTACCTGAACGGAAACCGAAGAGCACGTGTCGATCAAATCATGATTAAACAATCAAAACCAGTGACATATATCCAAAATATTTCACTCCTAATGCATCATAACAATCCATGAAGATTCGAAGTGAAACGATACCAAAACAATCATGAAAAACAGCAAAATAGGCCCACTGTTACAGTGTTAATCGATTAACGTCAGGGGTTAATCGATTAACCATTGAAAAATGCTTGAAAATTTGAAAGTTTGTGTTGGTTAATCGATTAACCATATAGGTTAACCGATTAACACTGTTCCAGAGCAAACATCCATATGATCTCATGATTAATTATGCACGAAATTAAACCATAAACCAGTGATCTAATGGACATGTAAACATATTTAAACAAAAAGATACAAATCAAATGGATCAGATCAACCACAAATCAAAATATGAATGATACTACATAATGCAAACAAACTCAGAATTGCAACAGGTTTAGGGTTCCAACCTTCGGATCAGAGAATTGATCTGGTGATTGTTGATTAGCCTCGGATGTATAGACCCACGCAAGAAACCCTGAAGAACTTCGAGATCCAAGCCGATTTTGCCCTCCAATAAGCGGATCCGGTGACGATTACGGATGAAGGTTACAGCTCGAGAGATCAAGGATTCCAATGAAGAATCAATGATCTCAAAGGATGAAGAGCTTTGAGTATGGATTTTGGAAAATGGAGAGAGTAGGGAATTTCAGAGCGTGAGTTCTGAAAAGTGGATTATGAGGATTAGGATTGTGAGGTTTTTGAATGAAACCCTTTAAATACTACTTAGGGTTGGATCCAAAGCAAGTAGGGTTGGAAAGTTAGGTTTGGAATATGGATTGGGCTTTTGGAGGGAATTCTGAAAGTTGCAAGGTTCTGGATCCTTCCCTCTTGTGAAATTTGAATTTCAAATGATCAAAATGGGCCCCTAAGTGCAATTTGCTTGAAACTTCACGTGCAAGGAAAAATCTTCTTTGGTTAATCGGTTAACCATATGCGTTAACCGATTAATGCTTGTGAATTTTGACTCTTGGCGCCTTTTGGTGGGAAACTTGCCCGTTTGCCCGCTTCTTGCCATTTGGGGCTATGCTCAACCCCTGAAAGTCTTTTTCTGAACGCTATGATCATGAGAGTGCTGAATGTAGCCTGGATGTTGCTTCTGTACCTGCAATACAAAAGTGGGAAAAAGGTCGCCCGACCCCCAGGGCAAAATAAATGTCGGGGTCTCTGACACCCGCCATTCATTGTTGTGCCCCTAAAATGGAACTTGGGTCACGGACGTGCCTTGATCCCCTGTCAAAATAAATTCTATGCAATATAATGCAAATGCTAGAACAATGTAATGAAACGAAAGCCGACTAAAGGAGGTTGGTCAAATTTTGGGGTAGAACAGCTGGTTTGCCCCAGAACTTCAAACCATGAAAGGGATAGTCCTTTAAAGGAAGCTGGAAACAGTTATACCATGAGATGAACTCGATATGGTTTACCCTAAAATTTGGAAGGATTCATCCTTGATTGACTGACTCTTAGAGTATTTGGCTTCGAAGTACCCTTGAGGTCTTGCCCCAGAATAAGCGTTGAAGCGAATTAACTTGTGTTGATTGAGTATTGGATGGATTCACCCTTAATCAAAAGGAACTTATGGATGCATGCCCCTTGGCTGGTAGAGTATTGAGATGGCCCTCTCTGATCAACCTGATTCTTGAATGATTTGTCCCATAATCAACTAGTGCTCGAGGACTTGCTTCAGACTGCCTGATTCCATAATCATTGGATGTCAAAGCCTTTTGATTCACAGAATTTTGTGACGATCTTGATTCTGATCTACTTTGATGATTGATCAAGTCTTCTTTGATTCCCTTGTTGGAATTTCCTTGATGTCAAGTGCTGACTTGCAATTAAAACTGTTTATTCGCAAATGGTAATTTTAATGCAATGCTCACGCAACTTTTGAAAAAAAATATTTATTGAGATGATGTGATATTGTGTGATGAATAGATCATTAGTGCAAACGCAATGCTGATTTAGCTAGTGTATGAAAGATACAAGAAGAAGATTAGTAAATCTCTAGGAGTTAGTTTACGCAACCTTGTTGTAGTATGCTTTCAGAATAAATTCTGCCTCAATTAGGTCTTTTAAGGGTTGTAACATGGCCTAGTTCATGGTTATAGAAACAAAGGATATAAGACTCAAAATTGATTTGTACCCACTCATTCTTCGTGATGTTCTCCAGTCCTACTTTCAGTTAATTTAACACACATCCGTCTTCTATGAAAATTTTGACGGTGTGAAAATGAAGATGAGGATTCAAAATTCGCTTGAAATGGTAGTCGCCCTTTTTGTCATGATGTCAATGGAACTTTCATTTTTTGGTAAAGTGGCCACTGAATCTTTTCTTTGCTTGAGGACTTGAGGACCTCTTGAGGACTTGATGTATTTGTTGTTTTTTATATATAAGTGAAGAAAAATGAGTGAATGCGACATGATTAATTCAAAAAATGCATGGTCACTTCATTAATATTACCATTCAAAATAATAATGTTTAAGAACAAGTAGAATTTAACAAGAAAGAAATTACAAATGCAAATGATAAAAAGCGGTGCAATGATTTCCATTTATAAGGAGAATGTCTTCCTGTCTGAACCACTGGCTTTAAAAGATGCCTCTTAATTTTTTCAAAATCATTCAGGCGAGAAGTTGAAGTTCACAACCAAGGTTCCTTTGGGAAAGGATATGTACTTCTTGTCGATCAAATGTTGTACTTTGGCTTGGAAAGCTTTGCAGACTTCAGTTGAGTACCCTATTAACCCAGCATGATATCCACATCTCACATTTGGATTGTGCCCAGGTGGGTATGGTTCTGGAAACGACTTGAGAGACTTAGGCTCTATCAGTGAATTTTGGATCAGATATGGCAGAAGCTGAGTGTATGACATGGGAACTGGATGAAGAGTACCATTCCTTCTTTCTAAATTATTTTGAGACCTATCCTGACTCTGATGTTGATTCTGATGTCCTCATCCATAGGCTCGTTGATTTGTATGAGAAGTGGTTTAAGCCTTCTGGTATGGCACTCTAGGCATGGTTGGTTACCCATAAGGATAACATGGCACTAGAAATGATGATTGCTGAAAAGATGAGGGACCATAAGGATTTGTTGGTGCTCCATGGAAGTACTAGATATTTGCTATGACTGCATTGATTTTATCCTTATCTCCCTCTTGGGAATTATTGAGAGAATCAAGTTCACTAGCTCGATTGCTTGAAGTGTCTTGGATTTTAGACCACCCTCGATGCATTCTCCAATTGTCACTAGATGAGAAAAGTATGACACCGAACTGCTTGCTAACCTTTTGAAGTATGTGCTTTGCAAGGTTCTCATGAACAGATCAACCAATCGCTTTTTTAAGAGTGGAGGTTGCACTTGGGCTGCCAATTACCTCCATTGTTGCGCATATCCTTTGAAGGATTCATTGCTCTTTTGAGATAGGTTTTGTAATTGCATACGGTTTGGAGTCATGTCCAAGTTAAACTTGTACTACTTCAAAAAGGCATTGGATAAGCCTCTACATGACTAGATACAACTTCTTTTTAAGCCCATGCACCAATTCAAGGATGCTCCACTCGAACCATCTTGAAAATAGTGAATCATCAACTTATCATCGTGGATATAGGAGGTCATCTTTTGGCAGAACATCACCAAATGACGCTTTGGACAACTGAGACCAATGTACTTCTCGAAGTTGGGTACTTTGAATTTTGGAGGATCACCAAGTCTGGAACTAGGCACATATCAACAACATCAAGCACATGCGCATCATGCACTTTCAAAGCTCGAACTTCCTTCTCAAGGGCATGAAACCTTTACTTCATAGCATTAGTCAATGGCACCATCTGATACCGAGTAGGAATGTTCACTTGTGGAAGATCATATGGCAGAAGATCGTATAGTGGATTGGTCGACACAGTGAAACCTGATGGGGGATCAAGATTCTTCACCTTAGCATGTTGAAAGTTTTTTTTTGACATGGCTACCATAACTTCTAACTTGGTTTATCTAACTGGACTTTCAAGTTATCTATGCTCCTCTTATCTCTGATTAGACTTGCTTCACATGCTTTGCAGCTACCACAAGTTTAGAATGAGTGTCAAAAAATCATATGGAGTGATGAACAGAGGATGGAATGAGTTTCTGCTGGGTGAATGCAATGCAAATGAGATGCAAATGAAATGATATGTAGGTGAACGCAATGCATATTTTAGGTTATTCCCAGATACAGGATCCAAGGCACCGATAGAGGATAAAGGCTAATTGCTTGAACACAATGTTCTCACCATGAAGGATCTAGAGTTTAAAGGAACCCCAAAGTCACAGATTCATACGTCTGTTCATAAGCCACGCCATGAACATGACGGTTAATGACTCCATCAAATGAATCTCTTTTGGGTGAGGTCTTCGCATCGAACTACACGAGGAGAACTCCTTGGTTCCCCATACTATGTGACCATCAACATAGGGTTCTAGACAAGGATTTCATAGTCAAGGACTTCCTTGACTATTCGTTGCGTATTTCAGTGATTTCCAGGAAAACGACTCCATCAAGAAAGTCTGTTATGATTGAGATCTTCGTATCGAACTACGCGAGGAGTAAACCTCAGTACCCCATACTACGCGACCATCAATCCTAGTTCTTGGCCAAATGATTTAAGGTTCTAAAAGGTCTTTAGAGTCATGGATCCCGATGAAAATGTTGGTCGTTCACGCTAAAAGTTTAACAGTTGCCAAAATTCTCATTAGAATCTACTCATAGCGAGGTTTTCATATCAAACTACACGAGGAGAAATTCCCTGATGCCCCATACTACTCAACCTCTCCTATCTTATGTGTTCACTCTAGGCTCGGGTAGAAATCCTTTCCCACAAGGTTTGTAATCAAAGTTCATCCAGAGCCACAAAACCACATATATATTATGGAAAGCAATTAAAAGAAAAATAAATATAAGCAAGCAATAAAAGATAAACACTCAAACATGCGAAGAAAATGTAGACTAGGCTTGACTTGCTAAGGCGTGAACCAGTCCCCAGCAGAGTCGCCATCTGTCGTACCTCGAAAAATACGATCATCATGATGCGTAAAACTAGGGTTTGCATGGTCACGAATGGACTTATGAGAGTTGCTACCGAAATTTATTTATTCCCAAGAAAAGAAAGGGAAAATATCGAGAAAACCCACAGGAAAAAAGATAGAATATGATCATCGCAACAATGTTGGGTTCGGAAGTCGGTTATGTAAGGAGAAGGTACTAGCACTCCTTACATCCATTGTACTTGGTGGAAACCGTCTAATTTGTCTAGGCATGAAAGGGTGTTTGACATCTCTATCTTGCTAAAAGGGAAGGTGGATGAATACTTGAGAGAAAAGAAGAGATTTTTATTATTTAGTTTGTCTACGTTTTCAACCCAGTGCCTATGTATCCCAGAGGGAACCATAACTTTGTAGTTCTTGTTGAAAATGTTTAGCATGTCCTTTTTGAAAAGTTTTAAACGAAAAGCCAAGAGGCAAAAATGATTAAGATTTGTTAAATGTCTTTTACAGTTTGAAAAAGAGGTTAGAGATAAGTTAAAGTATTTTTGGATTTTTGGAAAAAATGTTTTAGTTTTAAGAAAATACTCAATGTACGATCGAGGTTTGAGTTTGCGTGATGGCGATTATAAAAGGAAACCGAATTATGAGGGAAGAAACCACTTGACATTGGATCAAGGGTTTGAGAAAATTTTAGGTTGATTCCTAATCCCTAAGGATGCTCCTAGTAAATGAACCATAAGCAAAGAAAAAGTTCTTAGTGCGTGCATGGGGTTGATGGCAATGCTAAAAAGCAGTTGACTTACAAGTTGAGGTGTGACTTGATATATGAATCAAGAATGTTTTGGGTTTGGTTGATGGCGATCGTAAAAACAATCGACTTACAAGGGTTTGAAAATGGCTTGATTAAATTAAGAATTAGTTTTAAAAGCAATTTAGGCGTGAACGAGAATGAGATGCACACACAATATTAACATCACACATCAAATGAATCAAAATTTAAACTGAGAAGAAAAGTGCACCGGTTAAAATCATGACGCAAATACACAAATCAAGGTCGCGTACGCGAAGACGTGTAAATCCACCAAGAGAAATTAGATTCGATATAAAGATAACGACGTTGAATCATTGAAAAATAATACACATTGAAATAGCAAATTGCTACCGCATTAGCAGTCATCCCAAATTGAATCAAGAAACAACAAGGTAATAAAAAATCACAAATTGCAAATCGAGATCCGAATCGGTGAGCGTAAAAAAGTGGATTGTCACTACGCTAAACCGTCGGACGCGTGTAAAATCAAAATACAAGGATAAATAAATATAGCACATCGCACATAAACAATAAAATCCACCACTAACTTGCTACACTTAACGTGATCATCGCAATCTAGATCCAAATCGTGCGGATCTAAATTTATAAAATAGAAAATGCATAGAAAAAGTAAATTTAACGTGTTAAAAAATCAACAACGTTGCTAATGCAAAAATGAGATCATCGCAATCGGATCGAACTAAACACAAATATCACGTCTCATGCACACAGATATGTGAACAGCGTATCGACATAATTTAATCCGAACAATCTAAATAATATATATATATATATATATATATATATATATATATATATATATATATATATATATATATATATATATATATATATATATATATATATATATATATATATATATATTGAAACAACAACTTCTTATGTACTAACACCATATCACATTAGTACATAACATATTTTAATGTCATATCATATTATACACGTTATTGATAACCACTAACATTATATTATAAATATGTATATTGAAACGACATAGTAGCGAACATAGTAGCGATTAGTAACAATTGAAAATTAAAACAACAACTTCTTATGTACTAACACCATATCATAATAGTAACAATTGAAATTTGAAATAGCAGGATATCTAATAAAAAATTTATGCGCATCGAACACAGTAGCGAACAGGGGCGGCATGTGAAAGTTGGGTGCACAAACAATAGGTTTATCTTAATAATCAATTGAAACACTAACATATGTGAGAATATTGAAACAGTAAATTAACCAGTACCAGTGTTATTATTGAAGCACACGCAACTTTTGTCTCTTTTTTCCGGGATCCCCTTTTCTTTTAGCAATATCAACAATATATAGAAATCAAATTAGGATTAACTCTAAATTATCAATAATGTCTCTAATATTTATATTATAGCCCAAATTAAATAATATTAAATTTAAAATAAAAATAAATTTTTAAAATAAAATAATAATTATCCTATTTATTTATACTAAACATTAATACAAAAAATATAAAAATAAACGGATTTCAAATAAATAAAAGTCGGGTACCAAGTGCTCAAAAAAATAAACCGAGCACATAAAAATGATCAGCACGAAATATAAGACTCGGAAAAATACAGTGTCGGGTCAAATTTTTAAAATAAATTTTGACCCGTTAAAAGCCTCGGACTGATCAAAACGCGATGAAAAATGGTCAAAAAATTAAAACGAACACGTCTGGTTAAACTATGCAAAACGTGGATTAATATAATTGACGTCTGCAAGCTCAATTTTGAAATTTTTCGTCCACTGATTTTACGTACAGTTGAGATTCAGTTTGACTCGTCTGTCTGTAAATTCAAAAAATTATTCCGGCTGACATTTTAGGCGCTCTGCGAGATGAAATACCCGAATAAAATTAGAGTATCTTGAATCAGAATCCATTGGTCACATCTTAAAGCACTTGGCAAAAAAAGAGAGAGAACCCTACCGTTACGCTGCAGAAATAATCCATCAACACATTAATCACCAAAGCTCAAAATATTAAGAGTCACTCAGGTTCAATATCAAAACATGAGCTTACTCTGAGCTAGACCTAATTCAACAAGCTTCATAACTGAGTCATTCATAGCAGAAGAAAGGAAGAGAAGAGGAAAATGTCTCGAACCAAATCTAAGAAATCACTCACCATTATCACTGAAACAGCCAAGTTGGTAAAATCTTCATCACCTCTAGCTTGTTCTTGCTTGTCGATGTATTTACATCGTTTTGATGCTTCATTGTTATTCTTCCATTATTGTTGCATACCATATAAACATTCCAAAAATTGGTTGTTCTAGGGGTGTTAGGGTCATCGATTTACAAAAACTTTAGTATATTAATGAATTTCGAAAATGATATTGTGAGGTTAGGGTTTCAATTTAGGGAAAGGTGAGAGGGTCTGGTCCATTTTCTCTGTTTCTGTTTTGGAGATGGAAAAGGTTTGAGAGGACTCAATCGAGTTTGAAAGAGAGAGAGGTGATAGAAATAGTGAGTGAGAGTGAAGTGAAAAGTGAATAATAGGATTTGATTTCTTATTGCGTTTCATATGTTAATAATAATCAATAGCATCATGAGTTGTTTTCCCAAAGTCTGGAAGCGTGTCCTGTCATTAATGACTCTCTTTTCTTTGCTTTCCATGTGCATTGAGATAGCTGTCTTGTTCCTCGGTCAAAGATTAGAGGGTAGTTGAAAGGTGGTAGACCGATTCGATGAGGGTGTTGGGACTTATGGGCCCTTGGATTTTGGTTTTTGTAGTAGCTAGCACCTTATTTCTATTCACACCTCAGTCTGACCAAATTTAAACTTAATTAATTATTTTTTTTCTTCTTCTAATTTTGATACTAAGTACTTAGTTAATGATAATAGTAAATTAAGATTATTATTAATTTTTTTTAGTCATTGTTATTAAAATACATTATAAATAGATTATTATTATTATTAAATAAAATAATTTCTAGACCGATTGTTATGTTTTCAAATTTGATTAATTCTTTCTTCAACGCGATTAATCAAAATATTTTCTTAATTAAAAAATGAAAGAAGTGGATTCTTGGGGTCTAGCTTTCCTTGAATCCTTAAATGATCACTCTTGAGGCGCACGCCTTGTGTTGTGTTTATTTTGTCTTTCGTATCTAAAAAACAATTAAAACACTTGATCTAATTAAAATATTTATACTTAACCTTTAAAAAAATAATTCTTTCATAATTAATTTAAAATCATAATTCATTCTAATTAATACTTCTAAAACCTTTTTTCCTAATTAAATAATGGAGGTAGTGGGTTCTTGGAGTTTAACACTCCTTGGATCCTTGAACAAATGCTCTTGAGGCGCACGCCTTACGTTGTGATCGTTTCGATCTTTCATTTCTAAAACACTCAACCCGATTAAAATACCCTAATCAAATTCAAATATTTTTCTTAATTAAATTGCAAAAGAACTGAGTTCTTGGAGTCTTGCACTCCTTGGATTCTTGAGTGACCGCTCTTGGGGAACACACCTTGGGTTGTGGGTTGCTCGACCTTTCGTTCCTAAAGCACTTGCTCTAGTTATTTCAACAAAGATATATATTGTCCAACAAACACAATTTCATAATTAATTGAATGAAAAAGATGTCGTTGGGATCTAGCATTCCAGTAATGTCTCGATTAATTGGTTGCGAGGCTGACGTCTCGTTTATTGAATAGTCGTCATTCTCCCTCAAAATACTTAACTAATCAAACCTCGTTCTCCTCGCTCCCGTTTGACCGAAACCCTAAAACCAATTCAAATTAAACTTTTTTCTCAATTAAAACCCTAATACACTTTAATTTATTCAAACATCTTTTGCAAAGGACATTGTTTAGTCCCTTCTTCCGCGCATATAAACTAGTGCTTCAGCCACCCCTATCAAGCAAACAAGCCAATATTTAGCAGTTAGAATGTGACCTAAACACTCGTTCACTTTAAACACAAACCCACCAACTGTAGTTTCCAAACTACGATTGCTCTGACTTCCTCATTGCGCAATGAGGGTGCGTAGGTATAGGATTGTGAGATCCTAGCGAGCTACCTTTTCTTTTTACCTTAAACCTTTACCCGTAGTACCACGAACTATGATGCTTTAACTTTCCTATTGCACGAGGGATTATGTAGGCACAAGGGCTCAAATCCTTGGCGAGCACCCTAATAAAAACCACCTATTTTCCCCTTAGAGGCGAAGTCTTAGAAGAAAATAAACAACCTAACTAACTTTTCTCTCGAATCAAATCAAGAGGTTCTCGTTGAGTACAAAAAATATAGAGGGTGCTAATACCTTCCCTTTGCATAATCGACTCCCGAACCTAGAATTTGGTTGCGATGACCATGTTCTTATCTCTTTAAAGGTTTTATCGATATTTTCTTATTCCTTTATTAGAATGAATAAAGTTCAGTGGAAACTCTGTTCGAACACTTTTCCACGTCCATCACGAGGATCGTATTTTTCGAGGTACGACACATACCGAGCCATAGCCGAATCAGGATCAATGGTATCTGAGATGTACAACCTGCATGATTGATGTTTTATGCTTATTATGATATGCAAACAAACACAAACGCATTGCCATTTTTCTGTTTTAATTAAAAATGTAAAAATAAAAAAATAAAAACAGGGATCAAAACATTTGAATGCAAAAAGGATATCTGTTCGTTCATGATAAAAGTTTGAAAATATTCAAACCCTATAAGAAGAGTCACTACGTCTTAGGCAAAACCTAGGACTAGACATAATCAAAAAACAAACGAGAATTACTCTCTAGAAGTGACTTGGATGATTTCCTCCATAGTCCAGTTGAATAGCTTCTGTCCAGGGACACAAGGAAAAATCCAAGCATCCATATCACAGTCAGTATCTCCTTTGTCATCCCCAATAGCGTGCATCCTGTCAAAGATAACTCCACCACTGGTGAATCGAACAGGTCCTTTGTACTTCAGTGGGTTTTGAGAAGGAACAAGGGGATTATACCCTAAACCAAACTTGTCTTGTTTAACAGGAACGTTAAATACCTGGCCCCACCTCTAGGAAGATCCAGATTCCACGATAGCACGGGCTTCTTTAAACAATGACATAGAGATCTCTGGGATTTCAACTTCAACAGGAGGCTTCTTTTGAATTTGCACCGTTTCAAAAGCCTGACAGAGTGTCTCATGGATTTCACCATCCACTTTTACATTCTTAAATAAAGAAAGCTGACTTACCATGATATCCTCCTCTCCGCATACTGTAACAACTTTATCCTCCATCATATACTTTTATTTTTTATACGCCGGCTGGATATCCATAATATAAAACGTTGCGTCAAAAATCTCAGGTCCAACTTGTATAGGCATCATGATCTCCCCGAACACTGACCTCTTCGAGCCATCAAATGCTCTTACCACTAAGTCACTAGGCGTGCACACCAACCCTTGAGTGTCTAGCTTCATCAATGCCTTCTTAGGTAGTACATTGAGGGATGATCTTGTACCAACCAGGATATCTGATAGTAAGGACCCTCTGCACTCTATTGAGATGTGTAAGGCATGGTTATGATTCCTCCGGGCAGGAGTTAAATCCAGGTCTCTAAAACCTAAATTGTTGCCAGCGTTGACATGAGCTACAACTCTCTCCAACTGGTTCACCGAAATCTCTTGTGGTACAAAAGCCGAATTTAAAATCTTCAACAGTGCATTTCGATGTGCCTTAGAACACAACAATGACGATAGAATAGAAATTTTTGGCGGAGTCTGATGTAAGTGATCCACAATTTTTTAGTCACTTTTGCAAATGAGTCTCATGAATTCCTCGGCATCCTTTGAAAGAGTATTATCACCCACCTGCTATGGAACATCTTCCTCAACCACTACTTTACCCTTCTCATTACCATTCTTATCAGTATTGGATTCAGGTGGAGAGAAAACCCCCCCACTTCTAGTAATTCCTTCTGTTCCGACTATATTTTCAACTGAAGAACCTCCATACGACGACCCTGTCAATTCCTGCTTCTGTCCATTATAAAATACCTCTGCCCCATAATTCCATGGTATAGCCTTAGTGCTCTCGTATGGTACAGGTCTAGGTGTCGTAATGATAACCGGCGTTGGCCTTGCATGCATTGGAATGTTAATTGTTAGGTAGAGAATTGAAATCGTGGCGACTTCATTTCCATCATTACTGATTCTATCCTCCACCTCTTCTTCCACAACCCTGTCAAACTGTAAACTGCCTTCATTAATCAAATTTTGAATACCATTCTTCAATAAAGTACAACCCTCAGACTGCAAAGCACATTATGAACATTTTACGGAACACCCTGGAAATGCACCTCCTATTAGCAATTTATCCTTCACAAAGCTTAAGGGGTCTTCAGTTCTTCAACATCCATGATCAAATTTAACCTCTCCTCTTTTATCACAACATTAGTCTTGGCAACGCCATGATTCTAAATTGGGTTTTGATTTACATTTGGGCTTTCATTAGTGAAGTTAATCGCCTTCGAATCAAGCAAATCATGGACTTTATGCTTGAATGCTTTACAGTTGTCAATATGATGGCCCAGAGCTCCAGAGTGGAACTCATACCTAACATTTTCATCATAACCTGGAGGAGGCGCACCAGTGATAGGTGTCAAGGTTCTTTTTTGAATAAGTTGTAACTGAAGTAAATGCTGTAACAATTGAGAATAAGGCATTGGTGGTGTCTCGAACTGTCTGTTAGCCATTCTTCCTCTGTCCTGGTAATAGCGAGGCGCATTAACTTGTTGCTCCGGTGCATCCGGGATGGCTACAGTAGCAACTTGTTGGTGATAATGAGGTTGTACTCGGCATTTACCTCTGAAAGAAGATATTGAACTGGCATCTCCTTCTCTTTTCTTCAGATTTCCATTATACGGATTTTTCATTCCTCCGGATGAGGATCCTGCTCCACTTTGTATCTTCCCTATCTTAATACCATTTTCTACTCTCTCCCCTGCCATAACCAGATCTGAGAAACTCCCTGACATACAACCCACTAACGTTTCATAGTATGTCCCTGGCAACGTAGCCATGAACATATCCATCAACTCTCGCTCCATCATCAGAGACTGAACTCTAGCTGCCAATTCTCGCCACCTCTGGGCGTACTCCTTAAATACTTCATTGCTTCTTTGCGGCAAATTGTGTAGCTACACCTTGTTTAGTGCTAAGTCACTGTTATACTGGTAGTGGCGAACAAAATCTTCCCCTAATTCCCTCCAAATCCTTATATGGGTCATCTCTAACCCCATATACCACTCTAGAGATGGCCCCGATAACTTGCCCTGGAAAAAGTGCATTAATAACTTTTCATCATCGAAATACGCATACATCTTTCTAAAATACGTCTGGAGATGTACTCTGGGACAAGTTGTCCCTTTGTACTTGTCAAAGTCTGGTACCTTGAACTTAGGGGGAATTCTGACCCCAGGTACAAGTCCCAAATTTGATATGTCGAGTCCCAGAGAGTTTTGGTTCTCGTAGGCTTTCATTTTCTCCTCAATTAACTTGAATCTTTTACCAACTTCTGAGGGAAGAACAACATCCATGTCCCTCATTGAAAATAAGTCATCTTGATTATCTTCTTCCCACTGAGGACCAGCAGCCCCATGTACAACGCACATACTACCTTCAGTACCTCCTATATGAACTACACCCTGATGACCTCCGCCCGGAGGGTTAACAACTGTGGTAATACCATTTCCTTGAGGAATGCTACCATCAATAGGAGGAGGAATAGCAGCAACCCCTCCATGTAAAATATTGTTACCATCAACTCGTGCTATCAATGGCTGAACCAAAGTTCTTAACTGTTCCTTCCCATTGGCCACGTTCTGCATCATTTCCATGAACTGCGTCATTCGGTCTCTGACTTCTTGGAGCTCGTTCTGAACCTGGTCCATAATTCTTTGTTGATTTCCCCTTGTAGAATATTTATGAAAACCCGATTCCGCGATCCTGTCAACTGATACAGAAAACCAAGCAGAAATAAGGATGAAGTCTTCGGGAACACCTGTTATGCAAATGAAAATGATAATGCAAAATGCAAACATGTATATGTGTTTCAGGGAGATCTCCCCCTTGATTCTAGTTCCACAGATAATAATAGAACAATAGAGATAAATGGAATGATCAAAAGCCTCGCTCATAAATAAAATGAGAACCAAAAGTTATAGTAAACAAACCACCAATAAGAAATATAACTGAATACCAGCCTGAAACCCCATCCAACAAGTTTGGTGATGGTCAAAATACAAGAAAGGAAAGACTACTGAGATACAAAATCACTAAAGGCAGGTTTCTTCAACCATTGTTGTCTTTATACCACATTTGGGCTTCTTCGAGCAGCTTTTTTGTGTTTGGATGCTCCGGTCTCGCAATTAGTTCCTGGATGAGAGAATCTCTTCTGCAAATGACATCCTTCAAACCTTGAACATGTTCCTTCCAATAATTCTCACCGAAGACGTCTTCAAGCTTTGGTTTCTTTAATTCAACTCTCACTTTGAGTTCTTCCAATGCTGACAAAGTTTCTCGCATCCTTTATTCACTTGTACATCTATGAGATGCCTCTGCTGAAACCTCCCTCTCTTTAGCTCTGAGTTGTGTCTTCAATTTTTCAACTTGCTTGTGGAGTTCATTCTCTCTACCTTTGTTGGCGGTTACTGTAGTGTTCCACTGACCATTGAACTTAGATATCTCCAGATAAGCTCTACCTAATTCTTTCTTTTTATGCTTTAGGACACTATTAGTACTCTTCAAATCTTGACCAACTCGTTCTCTTACCTGGATCTCTTCAACTAGCTCCATCTCTACTTTAGCCAAGGCTTCTGTCTTCACTTTAGCTAAGTAGATAACTTTGTTCTTATCATGCTTCAACTGGCCGATTTCCGTTCTCAGTTCTTCGCTTTTTTTATGCAGCTCTTCTTTCTCTGCCTAAAGCTTATTATATTTCAGGATATTGTCACACCCTAATTTTTGACCGCGAGACCCCACCTCTTTTTACGTTCTCACGTTGTTATTTGACTTTATTTTAATATTTAATATTTATGCGACTAACCAATTTGTGTAGACGCAGTAATATCGAGTGGAGATAAAGTTCATTTTCACGATCAATCATCCACGCGTATTTATTATATTTTCAACCGTTTTGTTTGTTTTATTTTTGTGAAGCTAGGTTTGTGGCTGTAAGCCAAGGAAGTTATAAACGCTTTGGGTGTACTCCTTATCTCCTGCAAGTTATGCTGAAGCATTATGGAATCACATACTTTCATCATTATGACATCTTAATCAGTACAAAGCAAATACTCTTCACATTTCTCAGAGACTTCCCCAAGAAGGATTAGGATCTCCTGTGCATTGGACTTCAAGGATACTGATTGTTGGACTGGCAGAACTTGGTGGCACGGGTGAGAGGTCAATATTCGTTAACACGTTGAAGTTGGATAAAAACATCTAGAATAAGGACTGGGCAAGGAAATCGTTTTTAATAAAAGACCCACAAGCATACCGAGATGACAAACAAAGAAGGATTTCCAACTTCGTTTAAACACATTCCAAGATTTAAACTCAAAGTTTATGGAGGATCAAATTCGGGAAATACACAAAATAGAATCCATCATAAGGCTAACTTGAAGTTTGTGTACTTTGCTATTCAATTCAGGAAGGTGTTACAAGTACCGCCTACTCAAAATGCAAAAATATAAGTTATGCAACATTGCAAAAGGCTGCTCTATTACTAAAAAATTTGTATCAGTATTATTGACAAAATCATTTATGCTACACTGACATTATTGGACCGTGTAAATCGAAACTTTTAAAACCACGACAACTTCCACAACAACAGTCCCAACCATAGGCCTCACAGCAGCGGCTAATGACGCAGATTCACAACTAGCCTACACAGATGCAACATCAAATGGGTCAGCAGCAGCCAGGTTCTTCGCAACGAGATACACGGCAGGAACTACAAGCATCAGGGTCTTTACACCAACAGCAAAGTGCTCTTGATCAACAAAACAATTATATCAATCCCAAAGAGCTCTTCCTGAAGCATCTACAACTTCGTTGGATTCTACAATTCAGATAGAACGACTAAGTAAGGATAATTGGCAAGAAGAATTATTCCAAAAGTTGCAAACCATGAAAGCGAATTACTTGGCAGAGCTGAATGAGATATTCCAAAGGCTGCTATGAGACTTCAGCAGCATGACTACTCCTCAATTTTAGCAAAAGTCAAGTGGTGGCGGTGGCGCTGATTTGCCTTCTCCAGATTCAATTGCAAGTGATGATAGTAGTCTTTCAAATCAAATTTCTCCTTCTGCCGTTCATATCCTGAGCATGCCATGCCAATCTTGAAGGCCCTCACGTATTAACCTGTTTCATGTGTACACCTGTGAAAAACAATAACAAATCAGTTAGAACACAAAGCAAAAACTCACATCCAGGTGCATTGACATGCATTCGCTGCACATTAATAGTGATCATGGCAGCAAGTTCAAAAGTAATCGTCAAAACTGCATTCAGGCAACAATGATGTTTCTTTTTACATGGCTCATAAGTCTAGTGGTGTACCATATGTAATGAAGTTTTTTAAACTATGGAAGCTGGTATAGTTATCAGGAATGTGGACGCTTCCAGTGGAGAGGTTACATTGAAGTTAAGCAAGGAGTTGCTTTCGAAAAGCAAAAGTTCATCAAAGTCTTCTTCCAATCCCAACAGTGTTGTAGGGTCAGAAGATGATTATGTGCACAACAGAAAGCCATCCAAGCAGCAGCAAAGACTCCCAGCCTTCTCCAAATACAACTCTATGTCTCCTGAAAATCCAATTGTACCTGTTAGGGATGAAACTAAAATCAGGCTAGGAGTAACTCAGCGCAACAGCTAAATCTACTTCTCTAAGAAGGAAAAGGTGGTCCTTAGAGAGGAAATTTCTATTGTCGCAAAGTCACAATCAACTAATGGCGAGATCATCATGAGGACATGCAATGTCTCAGCTCTGGAGATGACAATAGTACTTTTCGACATGGTTGGTTCACCAGTGTATCGTGGATGCTCACAATTATCACATTTGTTTGCAAACCGCATTTCGAATACGGGGATGACAGTACATGTTAAACTTGGAGAGTTAAATCTCCACATGGCTGACGAATATCAAGAGTTCTTGAAAGAAAGTGTTTTTTGGTGTGGAATCGAATTGTGGCTCCATTATGCACATTGCATCATCGCGGCAAGAGTTTGTTCAATATCTCACTCCGGCTCCCCAAGCATCATCACCAAGTACATGAAAAAAGAGAAAGCAGTGTTAGAAGCATATCAAACTTGAGCCAGAAGACAAGAAAAGAACAAACTGCTAACACACAAAGACCAAAGGATCACGGCTATACCAACGACCAGTTTCCTCTTATCATTGTCGGTCAAAGTCCACGAGATAGCATATCACACATTCATCCCCCTTATTCGCAAGAGAAAATTTTGGTTGATACTCATTGTTATTACCAGCATCTTCATGTAGACGTTCATCAAAGAATATCAGGAAAGGATGAGGCTCACTGTGATAATGTATCACTAGATATGTCAAGGAGTCGAGTTGTTGTTCCTAGAGGCGCAGCTGATCCACCAGTTCCATTACCGTAAATTACTCTGGGTTGTTAGTCTTCCCTGGCCCAAAATCAATTGATATCCATCCCTGCCAAATTACAAATCCAAGTTAGTAATTCGTTGAGGAATATATCGGTTAAAAGAAAAAGATCCAAATCTTCAGGACACTGAACCTAGACAGACAAGACACTAAACGTAATTGATACAAATATCATAGATTGGGATTTCCATTAACAAGCATTAAACGAAATCTTCCGAAATAGGAAGTTTTTCAAATCTGGTCTACACCAAAACAGAAATCTAAATCGAGCCTTCAAGATCTTTTAAATCAGGTTTAACACAAAGGATTTCATATTGAGATCTATAAAAGGGAGACCTAAGAGATGAAGAAGGGGGATCGATCGAGAATCATCACAGAAAACTAATTCCGTAAACCTAAAAGAAAAAGAGCTTACCTCTTCAATCGACGAAACCATCACCGGCCGCCGCGAGTCCAGCTGACGAAGCCCACTCGAACCCTCGCTGTCCTCAATGCTCGGTAAGCCATTGATCTATGTCAAGATTATTGAAACTTTGACGTTTTCGTTTGTGGTTTCAGGTTGGATAGAGAGGAAGAGGAGAAGATCGAAAGGTTTGGGGGGGCGAAGGGGATTTGGGATTAGGGTTTCCGCCGTTTCATGTTTCTTTGTTCGTAATTGCTTCTACTGTGTTGTAATGATGTAATTTGTATGTATGCACGACCACGGTAGTACCGTGGTCCTCACCACTATCACCACACATTTCACTCGCTTCTCGATCACACGGATCACTTCGCGCGCCCACGGTAAAACCAATACACTGCGTAACACCAGATCCAACGTTTTAATAATTAATAATTAATTAACCTTAAAAAAAACTAATAATCTGTTTTGTTTGATTTAAAAAAAAAACGTTTAATCTTTAATTAACTTTAGTTTTTATTTAAAAAAATAACAACTATTAATTCTTTTTAGAATAACTTTTTTTAATTAATCTTTTTTAATTTAATTATATAGTTAATTCACCTTTAATGATTCACTTTGTTTAATATTTCAATTTAATTATATAGTTAATTCACCTTTAATGATTCACTTTGTTTAATATTTCAATTTAATCAACCTTTATAATTTTTATCCTAACAACTAGAGAAAACTCCTTTTAATAAAATTATTCTTTTTTTTGCTAACTAATTTAAATTAATCTTTCTTTCAAATTAACTTAATAACACTTTATTTGAATGATATGTTTATAAAAAAACTTTCTTCTAAATGACTTACACCTAATTGCAAGTTATCTAATTAATAATAAAACCAACTTAGTATTTTAGAACAATAATAAAAACAACCTTTTTTATTCCATAATCAATATAATTAACCTTTAAGAACAACCGTGGCTTTTGCATAAAACAAAAACCATTTAGTATATTAAAATATTTTATTTTAAAAAAACCTTGTCTGTTAGAATCTAATTTATACTAATCTCGCTTAATATCAATCCGAAGGAAGAACCTACACATGACTTAACACTTGTGTGTATTGCATCTCATTTTAACACTTGCATTCCGTCCAAAGGAAGAACCTACACATGACTTAACACTTGTGTGTATTGCATCTCATCTTAACCTTGCATTCTGTCCAAAGGAAGAACCTAAACATGACTTAACACTTGTGTGTATTGCATCCCATCTTGCATCATAATTCCCTTTGATCCTTGATCCCATTCAAGTTGATCTTTTAGGACAGATCCTACCCCATAGGAGGACCTTCGTCTTTACTTTACAACATAGAAAAACAAAACAACTCAAAAAAATTATGCAAACATTAGAGAAGTAGATGTTAGTCATCTTAAGCGAGATAGAATCTCCACCCCACAACAATACAATCTCTTACATTTGTGGCGGTTAAATCTCCCTTAAAATGACAACTCATCTTTTCTCCTAAACTCAATCAACCAACTACCCTAAACCCGTAGGAACTTTGACCATAGTCAAAGAACTCCTCAAACCCTTTAGGAGAACTACAGATACTCTTATTTCACTCTCGTAAGGATATGTAGGCATAAGATGCGATATCTTATCGAGTATACTTAGAAATAAACCCCTAGGTCTTTCATCCCTAAGCAGATAATCCATAGCAATAAAACAAACATAAAACAAGAGGTTCCTGTAGAGTACTACAGAAAATTAGGATGCTAGTACCTTCCCTAAGTTTAACCAACCCCCGAACCTAAAACTTTCTAGCTTGCATTTGCATTGCATTGTGGGTATTTCGATCTTTTTCCCTTCCTTTGGACAAATCAAAGTTCGGTTGCAAAATGAATTAAAGATTCAAACTAATCAATAGTTTGGTATCCTATTTTCACCGCTACAGAAATGGCGACTTCACTGGGGAAGCCTTAGTGGGTTTCCCTAACTTGCTTTTATGTTTGTTTATATTTGCTTGTGTTTGCTTAATTGTTTACTTGTGTACTTGCTTGTTTATTACTTTTGGGTTGATACCTTTGAGTGGTGAGACAAAGTCCTACACCCAGACTTGAGTGAACTTAAGATAGGATAGTGAATGTTCGACGAGGCTTATAGGGGGTGGAATCCCGACCAAGTTGACTTGAAAATCACGCTCAATTGAGGCCCTCTCGAAAGTTGTATTGTTGAACAAGTTCTTAATCATGAAAACATGCACTATATTCGATGTTGGAGCCTATGATATTGGGGACCGTAGTTACCTTAACCCCACTTTGGCCTTTATTAGGATGTAGTGTGGGGCTATGAGGGGGTACCCCCGAAATAGTGCTACGCGATGCTACACCCAAAAGAGGTTCTCTTGAGAATATTATCAATCACCAAGTACTTGGGAAGTTGATAATACCCGAAAGATGGACTAATGACTTTGTGAACCTTCTTAGAACCTTGTTCTGCAGGTACAATCAACCCTTAGTTCGTGTCCTTTGGGAATGGGTATACCCTTTGGCTTCATGCTCGTTGCAAACCTAGGGTCCCCCTTGTTTGTTTATCTTTGTGCATCTATGTGCTTACTTGTGTTTGTTGCATTCATAAAGCATCATACCGCATTGGACTTCATGGGATTCACCTTTGTTTATGAACATTGTAGGGCACTATGGATCCCAACAGAAGACACACTTTGAAATACACTTTTAAAAGTCCTAAATTGGATGACCTAAAGAAGTTGGTAACCTTGATTGAAGACCAAGAGAAGTTCAAGAGCAAATATGGGAAGCTGATATCTTTATTGAGTCGCCAAGTGGACGAAGGACTTCTTTCCACTTTATTGCAGTTTTATGATCCGCTTTATCACTGTTTTACGTTCTCAGACTTCCAACTATTACCTACATTGGAAGAGTACTCCTTTTTGGTTGGTCTACCTATCCTAGAAGAATCTCCCTTCCCTTTCTTGGAGAGAGACCCTGAGGAAAGAGATATTGCTGAGGCTCTTTATCTAAAGGTATCCGATGTCAAGGGAAATTTAATTAGTAAAGGTGGTATTTTTGGTTTGACTACGAAGTTCTTAATTAGTAAAGCTATGTTTTATGTCGATTATACGAACAAGACTCCATTCGAGGCAATCTTCGCCTTACTTATTTATGGAGTGTTCCTGTTCCCAAGTTTTGAAGGGTTCGTCGACCTTAATGCGATTAAGATCTTTCTGAAGAACAACCCGGTACCAACTCTTCTGGGGAATGCCTATCATTATGTGCATCTCCGAAACTTCTACGGTGGAGGAATGATCACCTGTTGTATGCCCTTACTCTATAAGTGGTTTATTTCTCATTTGCCTAAGTCTAGTTCTTTTTTGAATCTCGATAGAGGGCTTTGGTCTCCGAGAGTTATGGCGTTGACCCACTCAGACATTGATTGGTACAACCGAGCGTATGATGGGACTTTAATTATCGATGGTTGTGGGGATTTTGCTAATGTACAGTTACTCAGTTTTAATGGAGGGATCAGTTACAATCCAGTTTTAGCTCGTCGACAGTTGGGATATCCGTTGAAGGAACCGCCTAAGAGTGTTCAAGTGGAGAGCATTTTCTTTAGGGATGACAAGGAACTCCGAGACGAGATTCTGGATGCATGGGATCATTTGCATAAGAAAGGGAAGAAAAGCCTTGGGAAACTTAATTGTGTGTCCTTGGAGCCCTACCTTCAGTGGGTCAGAGAGAGAGCAATCAAATTGAAGATGCCCTATTCTCGTCAAGATCTTATATATCTGAAGAGAGAGCCCACTTATGTCTTCATGTCTGAAGCTGAGAAGTTAGAGGTCGCTTTGAGGAAGTCGCAACATAAGTCAGAGTCATGGAAGAACAAGTATCAAGTAGTGGTTGTAGAGAACAATGAACTTCAGAAGCAGAAGGATGAACTTCAGAAACAGCTACAGTTGAAGGATGAAGAGTTACTTCCCCACAAGAAGAGGAAAGTTCTAGAG
Source organism: Lathyrus sativus (assembly GCA_963859935.3). Lineage (NCBI taxonomy): Eukaryota > Viridiplantae > Streptophyta > Magnoliopsida > Fabales > Fabaceae > Lathyrus > Lathyrus sativus. The sequence continues at coordinate 652,359,138 of OZ012739.1, read as the reverse complement.
GATTTATTTTCCTCCGACCCACAATGTACTATTTGGAAACTAATTGTGGACAACCTTATCCGTGAGAAGACCCAGTTGGAAGAGGAGCTCAAGCGGCGGAATTCAGAACATCCTTAGGGCTTTCATTAGCTTTTATTTAGCTGTTTATTTGGGACTTTTAAAAGCAATTATTTGTAATCCGTTTCAAAATTAATAAAACGTTTTCTTTTGCCGCAATGTTTATAAATAGTTGGGATCCCATGAAGTCCTACCATCTTGCATTGCATTCTTTTCTCTATTCACTTGAAGAAACTCAATTTCATTTCACAGGTATTGTAACCATGGACTTCAAGAGAGAAGCATTGAAGTACACTTTTCAGAGTCCTAACATTGAAAGCTTAAGAGAGCTAGTAGATCTCATCGAGAACCGTCACGCTTTTGCAACAGAATATGGGGAAGCCTTCCGTTTTCTCGAGCTCAAGATGAAAGAGGGGCTGTTGGAGACCCTCGTTTAGTTCTATGATTCGTTGTACCATTGTTTCACCTTTCCAGATTACCAGCTGATGCCGACCCTGGAAGAGTATTATGATTTCTTGAAGATACCTGTGATTGCCCGACCTATATTCACTGGACGGGAAGACATACCCAGCCACCAAGAAATTGCAAATGCTACTCATCTCAGCCTAGCAGATGTCCAAGCCAACTTAACCACCAAGGAAGGAGTCCTTGGATTCCCAACTGATTTCTTGATTGAAAAAGTTTGTTACCATGCTGAAAGAAAAGAGGTCCTTATCTTGGAAGCTACCTTTACTTTGTTGGTCTATGGGATTTTCTGGTTCCCAAAGATTGATGATTTTGTCAATATGGATGCGATTAAACTGTTCATACTCAAGAATCCGGTTCCCACCTTGCTAGCTGACATGTACCATTCAATCCACTCGAGGAATGCTGAAGGGGGAGGACACATTGTCTGCTGTACCGCCTTGCTGTACTCATGGTTCATCGCTCGCCTAACTTGGAATCCGTTTATTTGGGGAGAGATAGAAACACCCTGTTGGTCCGAGATAGTTATGGCCCTTACTCACTCAGATATCGTGTGGTATGACCCTGCTTATGAAGGTGTATGTATGATTGCCATCATCGGAGGATTCACCAACATACCGCTCATTGGGAGAGAAGGATGCATAAGTTACAATCCCGCTTTGGCCCGCAGATAATTTGGGCATCCCATGATCGAAATACCTGACCAAGCTCTGTTGGAAGGGATCTTTCTCAAGGAAGGAGAAGATCCAGACCTGAAGACCGTCATAATTTACGCATGGAGATACGTCAATAAGGAAGGGATGACTGCTTTAGGATACCCCAACTGTGTTGTCTCTGAAGAATATCTGCATTGGGTGCGAGAAAGGGCTCTCGACCTCAAGATGCCTTTCCCTTTTCACGAACCTATGGTGCTGAATTTTCATGATCCCGATTGGTTTGATGTGAGTGAAGTAAATCAGTTGAAGGCCGCCTTAGATGAGGCTCGGAAACTGAAGATCGCTTGGAGGAACAAGTTTTTCACCCTCAAGGTGGAGAAAGAGAAGACCCAGAAGCTTCCAGAGATAGAATTTGCAAAGAATAGGAAGGCGCGAGAGGATTTATTTTCCTCTCACACCTCTTCCAGAACTGTCACCAGAGGTGATCTTCCCCCAGTTGCTATGGCTTGGAAAGAATGTGTCGATCGACTCATCAGTGAGAAGGTCGAATTGCAAGAACGCGTCAACCAGTTAGAAGAAGAACTTCGTGCACAGAAGGAGCATAGGGAGTAGATCTCCGAGTTCTCTTTTGCTTTTGGTTCAATGTAATAAACTCTTAAAAAAGTACTTTGCTTTGTAATGTCTCTCTAATATCAAAATATAAGTTTTTTCCAACGTTATAATACCGAAGATAATTTGAGTTTCTTGAAGTTTCATACTCATTTGCATCCTTGCATAAGCATAGCATTGTTTGCATTCCAGGGTCTCACTCTTGCTTCATCTCCACAGACAAGCTGAATCACCAATACAACACTCAAGCTAGTCAACGCCAAAAGATGGATCAGCTTGAACAAGAGAACAAGGTGCTCCGTGATGAAGTTGCAATTCTGAAAGAAATTTTGGAGAGGTTGAATGGTCTAGTGGAAGCTCTGTCCAATCAAGCCGCACTCAACAACCAAGATGTTCAAAGAACTGTGATCTCTGAAGTGACATCAACACTGATCCCAGTGGTGTCTTCTGTTGCCGAAGTGATCTATAGCATGCCTCCAGGTTTCCCGTGGGGGATGCCTCCTCATTTCACTCCCGCTGGCTACCGACCATCTGTGCCTGAGATCCCTGCTGTGACCACTGTCCAAGCCAGTCCTGCAGTTACTGCTGTAATGACCACTGCACCGTCGCATGTGAATGATGTTCCGTATATTCTGGATGAGCCGATTTTACATGGGTCACCGACCGAAACTGTGGGTTTGGAAGAAAGGATGGATGGATTTTAAGACCAATTTTTTGAGATGCAAAAGGAGTTGAAAGCTCTTCGTGGGAAGGATTTGTTTGGAAAGAGTGCTTCTGATCTATGCTTGGTTCCAAATGTCAAGGTTCCACCGAAATTCAAGGTCCCTGATTTTGAGAAGTACAAAGGAAATACATGTCCTCAGAGTCATCTCATCATGTACGCTAGGAAGATGTCTGCACAAACTGACAATGATCAATTTCTCATTCACTATTTCCAAGATAGTCTGACAGGCGTTGCACTCAAGTGGTATATGGGGTTGGATAGTGCGAAGATTCGGTCTTTCAATGATCTAGGTGGGGCCTTCATCAAGCAGTATAAGTATAATGTGGATATGGCACCCGACCGAGATCAATTGAGAGCTATGACACAGAAAGATAAGGAGAATTTTAAGGAATATGCCCAACGTTGGCGCGAGTTGGCCGCGCAAGTCACGTCACCGCTAGAAGAAAAAGAGATGACCAAGATTTTTCTGAAGACCCTTGGTCCTTTCTTTTATGAGAAAATGGTAGCAAGTGCACCCAGTGACTTTACTGAAATGGTTAATATGGGAATGCGTTTAGAAGAAGGTGTTCGTGAAGGAAGATTGGCTAAAGAGGAGAATGCTCCTAATAATACTAAGTATGGGAGTGGTTTTGTGAAGAAAAAAGAGCAGGGTGTAAACACCGTTCAAGAGGGACAATTTAGAAAAAGATATTCGCCATCACACCAAGTTGCAGCAGTATCACCAGTGTTTAATGCTCCAACTTATCAGCTACAGTCTCCGCAACCGAGTCAGCAACCTCAGTCCCCCATTGCTCAACAGCCACAGCCTCAGCAAAATTCGCAGTATCCTTAGCAGAATCGGCCATTCAACAATCAGGGTCGTGTATAGAAAGATAAACTTTGAGCCCATTCCTATGAAATATGTTGATTTGTTTCCACCTTTGATCCAAAAGGGTCATATTCAGACAAAAGCTCCACCTATGGTTCCCGCAAATCCTCCACCTTCTTATAGAGCTGACAAGTTTTGTCCTTACCATCAGGGTGCTCCAGGTCACGATATTGAGAGTTTTTTTGGTATGAAAACAGATGTCCAGAGGCTCATTAAGTGCGGAATTTTGTCCTTCAAGGATTCCGACCCTAATGTGCAGGTTAATCCGTTACCCCCACATGGTTCACCGTCCGTCAAGATGATTCAAGACTATTTGGCAGATAATGATCAGGAAGTTTCAGATGAAAGGGCCGAAGAAGTTTGTGTTATAGTGCCTCACTTTAAGGAAGTGGAGCGTATCGAAATCGTTTATAATAGCAGAAAGCCGGTTGTTACTCCTTTGGTAATCAACGTGCCTGGACCCATCCCTTACACTTCTAGTAAGGCTATCCCATACAGATACAACGCCACAATGTTGGAAAATGGAAAGGAAGTACCTTTTCCCACTATACCTTCAGTAGTTAATATCGCAGATGTTAGCAGAGTAACAAGGAGTGGTCGAGTTTACCCGACTGTACCACCAAAAGAAAAGGAGGTCTCATTTGAACAACCGGGCTCAAAAGATCCAATTGTGGGCCAATCTGGCGGATCCAATTTGACCAATTCAGATGAATGTCTAAAGGTGATCAAGAGAAGTGAATATAAGGTTGCGGATCAGCTTCTGCAAACCCCGTCGAATATTTCTGTGTTGCAATTGCTGATGAGTTCTGAGGCTCATAGAGAAGCACTCCAGAAGATTTTAGAGCAAGCATATGTTGAACAAGATGTAACTATGGAACAGTTTGACAACATCATTGGTAGTATTACTTCATGTGACAATCTGGGTTTCAATGAGGACGATCTCCCAAAGGAAGGGAAGAAACATAACATGACTCTACATATTTCTGTGAATTGCGGAAATGATTCTCTGTCTAGTGTGTTAGTTGATACTGGATCTTCTCTAAATGTGATGCCTAGAACCATTCTATCTAAGCTATCCTATCAGGGACCGCCGATGAGGCCAAGTCATGTTATCGTCAAAGCTTTTGATGGGTCTAGGAAGACAGTAATTGGCGAGGTAGATTTGCCAATGACTATTGGATTACAGACTTTTATTATCACGTTTCAAGTCATGGACATTTGTGTCGCCTATAGCTATTTGTTAGGGAGGCCATGGATACATGAAGCTGGGGCAGTTACTTCCACCCTGCATCAGAAGTTGAAATATGTTTTTGAAGGAAAAATGGTCACAGTTTGTGGGGAACGAGCCTTAGTGGTGAGTCATTTGTCATCATTCTCGCATGTTGAAGCTGAGGAAGAAGTTGGTACGCAATTTTAGGCTTTGTCTATTTTGGGCGAGGGTGTCCAGAAATCTCAGGCATCCATGTCATCATTCAAAGACGCACAACGTGTAGTGAACGACGGTCCTCGAACAGGTTGGGGCAAGGTGTTGTCTTTGCCAGAGAACAGAAATAAAGAAGGTCTCGGTTTCACCAGCAGTTCTGCTCAACAAACTACCCAAAATCAAGGGTTTCCACTGATCAATGAAGTGTTCTGTAGTGGAGGGGTCGTCCATCATCCTCAAGTTAATGTTGTGTCAGAGGATGGGCATGAAGGCTACACATCAGATGGTTCTGCAAGGTCCTCCATTCCTTACGAAGATTATGAGCCCTATATGGAAGATCCAGGTTATGTTTCAGATGAGTTTGACTACAGCTTTGGAGTCTACGCTGTGACCGAGGAAGATTCAGATGGGGATATTCCAGACTTTGTAACACCAGGAGTTTTGGTTAAGAACTGGAGTGTGGTTGAGGCCCCTGTTGTCGTTCATATATCAAAGTAAAGCATTTGTTTTTAAAATTTCTCGCTCTGCCCAAGGTGAAACTGCATTGTTAGGGCATACTTTTAAATAATTCCCTTTGCTCTGCCCAAGGCAAAGGTGACTTTGTTGGGCGTGTCTCTTTGGTTTTGCTATCATCAATAAACCACCTTCATTTTCATTTGTGTGTTTTTTTTCTTATATTTATTTACGATGTCGGAAAATAATAAGTAGCATCTCGCGTACACACACTTTCCACTTTACGAAAACTTATTAAAAATCATATCACTTGTGCAGATTACTACATAAATTACATCCTGGGGATAATGATCCACTGCCTTCTCCGAATTTTGAGTTTCCCGTGTATGAAGCTGAAGACGAAGAAGATGATATTCCAGAAGAGATTTCCAGACTGCTTGAGAAAGAAGATAAAACTATCCAACCTCATCAAGAGCCGGTGGAAGTAATTAATTTGGGAACAGAAGAAATCCGTAGGGAAGTGAGAATTGGAGCTTTGCTCAAGCCTGAGGTGAAGAAACAGTTGATCGTTTTGCTCGCTGAGTTTGTTGATGTGTTTTCTTGGTCATATCAGGATATGCCTGGATTAGACACTGCTATAGTTGAACATCGTCTACCTTTGAATCCAGAGTGCCCGCCAGTAAAGCAGAAGCTCAGAAGAACTCGACCCGACATGGCTCTAAAGATTAAGGAGGAGGTACAGAAACAGATTGATGCAGGTTTCCTTGTCACTGCCGAATATCCGCTCTGGTTGGCTAATTTTGTGCTCGTTCCGAAGAAGGATGGTAAGGTTCGCATGTGTGTAGATTACAGGGATTTGAACAAGGCCAGTCCGAAAGATGATTTTCTGTTACCTCACATTGACATTTTAGTTGACAGTACCGCAAGATATGAGGTTTTCTCCTTTATGGACAGTTTTTCAGGTTACAATCAGATTAGAATGGCTCCTGAGGACAGAGAGAAGACATTATTCATCATGCCCTGGGGCACCTTTTGTTACAGAGTTATGCCATTTGGACTGAAGAATGCAGGGGCAACATATCAAAGAGTTATGACTACTTTGTTCCATGATATGATGCACAAGGAGATCGAGGTTTATGTGGATGATATGATAGCTAAGTCGAAGACTGAGGATGATCATGTTAAACACATGTCTAAGCTGTTTGGTCGTTTGAGGGAATACAAGCTCCGTCTGAACCCCAACAAATGTACATTTGGAGTACAATCAGGGAAACTATTGGGTTTTATTGTCAGTCAAAGAGGGATTGAAGTGGACCCCGACAAGGTGAAGGCTATCCGGGAAATGCCAGCTTCTACCACCGAGAAACAAGTCAGAGGATTTTTGGGACGTTTGAATTATATCTCTAGGTTTATATCCAACATGACTGCTACATGTAAACCTATTTTTCAAGCTTCTGAGGAAAGAACAAGGGTATGTTTGGACTGAAGACTGTCAAAAAGCTTTTGATAGTATCAAAGAGTATTTGCTTGAACCACCTATCCTGATACCGCCAGTTGAAGGCCAACCTTTGATTATGTATTTGACTGTTTTGGAAGATTCAATGGGTTGTGTACTCGGTCAACGAGATGAAACAGGAAAGCAAGATCATGTCATTTATTACCTGAGCAAGAAATTTACCGTTTGTGAAACAAGATACACTATGTTAGAGAAGACTTGTTGTGCTTTGGCGTGGGCCGCCAAACGCTTGCGCCAGTATATGTTGAATCACACCACTTGGTTAGTTTCGAAGATGGATCTTATCAAGTATGTTTTTGAGAAGCCCGCTTTGACTGGGAGAATTGCTAGATGACAGATGTTGTTATCAGAATATGACATCGAGTACCATACTCAGAAAGCTGTTAGAGGAAGTGTTTTGGCTGATCATTTGGCTCACCAGCCTATTTTGGATTATCAACCTTCAAACGATGATTTTCCCGACGAGGATGTTATGTTTTTAAAGATGAAAGATTGTGAAGAACCCTTGCATGGTGAAGGACCAGAACCAGGATCTCAATGGGGTTTAGTTTTTGATGGAGCTGTCAACGCTCATGGAAAAGGGATAGGTGTTGTTATTGTGACTCCTCAAGGGTCCCACATCCCGTTCACTTCCAGATTAACATTCAAGTGTACTAATAATGAAGCTGAGTATGAAGTGTGCATTATAGGTCTTGAGGAAGCAATAGATTTGAGAATTAAGAATTTGGATGTGTTTGGTGATTCTACAGTGGTAATCTACCAGATCACAGGAGAATGGGTAACTCGACAAGATAATTTGGTCCCATACAGAGATTATGCTAGAAGACTGTTACCATTCTTTGATAGAGTCGAATTTCATCATATCCCTCGCGATGAAAATAGAATGGCAGATGCGTTGGCAACTTTGGCCTCCATGATTGTGGGGAACTTTTGGAATGATTGTCCTCGGATTGAAGTAAAACATCTTGACAGACCCACCTACATCTTTGCCGTCGAGGAAGTTGAAGATGGCAAACCCTGTACCATGACATTGAGGTATTCCTTAGAACTCAAGAATATCCTTTGGGAGCTTCCAACAAAGATAAGAAAACTTTGAGAAGGCTGGCTGAGAGTTTTCTTTTGAGTAACAATGTTTTATACAAACGGAATTTTGACATGGTCTTGCTGAGATGTGTTGACAAGCAAGACGCAGATATGTTGATGATGGAAATACACGAAGGATCCTTTGGCACTCATGCCAATGGACATGCCATGGCTAAAAAACTCTTAAGGGCTGGTTATTATTGGATCACAATGGAATCAGATTGTTACAAGTTTGCTAGAAAATGTCACAAGTGTCAAATTTACGCAGATAAGATTCATGTGCCTCCGAATTTGTTGAATGTTATCTCAGCCCTGTGGCCGTTCTCTATGTGGGGAATTGATATGATTGGAATGATATAACCAAAGGCATCTAATGGACACCGATTCATCTTAGTGGCAATTGACTACTTCACAAAGTGGGTCGAAGCAGCGTCTTACGCTAATGTAACTCGACATGTGGTTGTTAAATTTATCAAGAATCAGCTTATCTGCCGATATGGTGTGACAAGCAGAATTATTACAGATAATGGTTCCAATTTGAATAATAGTATGATGAAAGAACTATGCGAAGAACTCAAGATCGAGCATCATAATTCTTCTCCTTACAGACCAAAGATGAATGGGGTTGTTGAAGCCGCCAACAAAAATTGTTAGACTATGGCACGGATCTAGAAGGGAAGGTTGAATAGATCCCCAATTAAAATTTGAGTCGGCGCTACCAATTAAAAATTGGTTTTAAAAATGTTTTACATGCGGAAGCGGCCGAGGAAAATATAGTCTAAAACGAACGGTTATTGGAAAATCGGATATGCGTAAGCCTTTGGATTAATGACAATTTGGAAAATAGAATCACAACACTAATCACACTTATCAATTATCTACTTCAGTTGTAAGGATTCCTAGTTCCAATGATTCAAAGAGCAAACCAAAACTAGATACACAAGTAAGATAATTTTGGTTCAAGCAATATGTCAAACACTTGGTGTGAAAAACACTCCAAGTGATATTTATGTTGAGTAAGTGATTCCAACTAGCCTAGTACAATGTCTTGTTGTACTTTGGAGTTAAAAACCAGAGTTTTAACCTCTTACTCAATTGATATCACAATTTTGACAATAGAGCTTATACAAAAATCACTTATTTTGAGCTATAACGTAAATGCTGAAAAATAGAAAAGACAAGTATTTGGTGAGGCAGTTCCCCCGTCGTCCTCGCTTTGGGGTACGTCTGCCCTCAATTCTAAAAATAGAATTGAGATAGATTTTATAGATATCACCTGTTGAATGTAACCGTTTATAGAAGGATTGAGCAACAAATATACAACAGAAATCTCAATGTGTTGAAAGTTGCTTTCACTCCTTGCCCCTTGATTCAAGATGAATCAAGTCCTCCGATTTGTGTTGATGGACCTCCGACTCCAGCCACCTTATTGAATCATACGTTGTTGTTCAAACCTTCGGCTTCGGCTGATCTCAACAACACCAAATCGACCCCGAGATCTTTCCTTCAAAATCACTGAATCCGCTACTAGAGTTGTGAAGAACACCTCTTCACAATCACCTTCGCTCGGTTGACCCTTGATGAAGAATCTCGTCCAAAAACCCCCAAAATTCAAACCAATCTTGGAGGGTAAAACCCCAACGGTTTTATTCAAGAAAGAACCTGTCACAAGCCTCAACCCGAACTTGATTCTCCAATCTAAGCTTTGAACCTTATCACCTTGAATCTCTCACAAATGCATTTAAAAAATGATTGTGTGTAATTGAAATGTTGTGAGATGTTGAAGATGAAGATGATGAATCTTGGACACCTATTTCACTCTTTCTTGTTTTTGAACACATGAATCAAAAGATTATCAAATGTTAAAATGACACAAGTGGTTAAACAAGTATATATAGTGCCAACCCAATTTTAGACATAACAGTATTTCAAATATAAGAGGGAATCATTTAAAAATAGAATTTCCGCGCGAACGGTCGACTGCAGCAGGTCTGTGCGTCGACGCATGGCCTGTGTTGTTTGGAAATCTGGAAAATTCATCAGTATGCATCGACCATACAGTCGGCGTGCGCTGACCTGTTGAAAACTATTTCCCTTATGCGCCGACCCTATGGTCGACTCATGCCTTTACGCGCTGACCCGTTGGAAAGTTTTTCCTTCATGCGCCGACCCTATGGTCGACTCATTGCCTTGTGCGCTAACTAGTGGAGAATTGCTCTTATGCATGCGCCGATCCTATGGTCGACTCAGGCCCTGCAAATCTACAAAAAATCATCAGTTTGTGGTCTTTCATGCCTTTGGTCATGATTGCATTTTATCTACACATAGTATATTCATTACAGCAGTTTTAAGACAAGTATAAAAGGATATGGTGGGTGATACGTTGCATCTGTTTTAGTAGATCTGGAGTTTATAATTTCCAATCTATCCAGGGAATTTGTCATCATCAAAACCTGCATTGACCAATGTCTTGCAGACTTGTGTGATGTGTGGCGATTTGCCTCCACAATCTCCCCCTTTTTGATGATGACAACCTGTATACAACTAAAAACACCAAATATGCAATGTATACACACATGTATACACAATCTCCCCCTTTCTTTTGTAATATAAGGTTGTAGAACAAACAACCATCAACTGTTGTTAATATCCTGACTTGGCTTTGGTGTTGGCTAGCTTACTACATGTTCTTTTCCCCCTTTGACACCATCAAAAAGAGAAGGAAAACGCATCAATTAACAGAGAACAGACAATAGGTGATAGTTAATTACCAAACTTCACACATAAGCATGATAATGAACAAAAGTAACTTGAATTAAGAGATAATTACGAGAACATGCAAAGTAGGTGAATATTCAGGCACACATAATACGGAAAAATGAAAAGTACATAGACGAAACACATATGCAATTATGAAATATGCAACTATGAAACTAATATCCCCGACCACGACCTCGGCCCCTCCCCCAGTATGCAGTATCGGGATTGCGGTAAGGATCCAAGAAGTCCAGAAAGGCTTCTACGGACATGTTGAGGTGATGAAGAGAGTCGGTGATTTCCAAGTCTTGCCTTGCATGTGATTCAACCAAAACTTCAATACGGGCGTCCATCTGAGTTGAAAATGAATTTAACCTTTCATTTTGGGTATGAAGCTCAGCTCTAATCTGCTCCATTTGAGTATCTTGACTCCTCATGAAATTTTGTTGATCTAACTGCATGGACTGCAGCATATTAATGACTTCAGAGTTGTCCGAAGGTGGAGGAGGTGATGAGTGCTGGGAAGGTTGATAGTCTTGAGGGTAGTCGTGATATGGGTCGTAGAATCTACCCAGGGTAGTCCAGCCTGTGTATTGCCATTCACCCCATCCCTGATTTGTATAATCGTCTTCTTGTGCTTCTGATGGAGCTGAATACTGTACCCAATCGGTATTTGGAGGTGTATCTTGAACTGGAGATTGATGATAGTTTTGAGACTCACAGACAGGTTCTTGTACCTCTGCAACTGTATCTTCTTCATCACCGTCTTCTTCACCTTGTTCTTCACTTTCTTCTTCAGAGTTGTCATCGGAACTGTCACGAGTCACCGGAGGAATATTGGCACGACGGACAAATCTGTATGACCGTCGTTCAGCACACCAAAAATACCCAATCATTGCAAGGGTTTTGGTGCTAAATTCTTTGTCAGAGGGGACTGAAACACAAGGAAATGTTGGGTATACAACATTTGTTGCGGCAAGAATTTCCAAAATAAACGACCCATAGGCTAAAGCAGTGCCTCTACTTGAGTCTCTCAGAGCAAAAATCCTGCTTGCAATATAGTATGGCCAGTTTATTTTGATTTTATGTTTCAATATATAGATGAGATGTACCTCAGCTTGTTCGACACGGGACAATCCACCTTTTTTTGGTCGTAGTTTGCGAGCGACAATCCACTGAAGGATGCGCTCCCCTGTACTGAGTTTCCCGGATGTGACCGTTCTAGGAAAAGCATCACTGTTGATAATGGCATCTGGATATGGTCTTTTGAGCATGTCATTCAGAGCGCTCTTAAGTTCATACCCTGGCATCGTACGAGTGTCTGTTACCTCATGTAGAGGTGGTGCATCAGCATCGACAGTCAAATCAAAATACTTGTTCCATACTTCAGAATTTATGTTTACCAGTTTATTGCCGATAGAAGTGTGGAAATGTTGATCTTGAAAGTTACCCCGCAGATTTGTGTAGAACACCCGGACCAAATCCTCACTGTACTTTGTGTTGCACTCCAGAAAATTGAAGAACCCCTGAACTTCCAGCAGAGACAGAATTTGGGTGAGAAGCAAGCGCTCCCCTGTTGCCTGGTAGAAAGCATGTTTTGGAACTATGGCTCTTTTGTTGAGACTCTTGTTGAAGTTTTCAACAGCAGGTGGATGAACTAGTGAAACAGTGGTAATGGGGACTGAAGCAGATGATGATGAGGCCCTTGATCTCTTACCTGTATTTTTGCGGAGAAAAGAAGCCATTGATGATGATTTTTGGAGAATTTGTAGAGATGAACTTTGAAGTGAGTGGTTGAGGATAATTTTGGAGAAGATGAAGACTATTCCTTTTAATAGAGAGAGGTTTTAGGGTTTTTGGGAAGAGGGAGGAGACAAGAGGACACAATAGATGCCTAGATGCAATTTACAAGACAAATGCCATATCAAATCATAACAAAAGTTGATTGCACATTAAATGTAGAGGAATGGAAACTTGGAACGGTTTTCAAAAGAAAAAAAATTCTGGGTTTTTACGTGAGCCGTCGACCATAGCCCCTGCATGCGTCGACGCATACTGTACATTTTTTGATAGTTTTGAAAGTTTACAGCATGCGTCGACCGTTGTCCTGTTTAGGTCGACTCATAACCTTCAAAAACCCAATTTTTTAGTTTCATATTATGCAGAATGCCACACTTGCCTATTTATCATGCCTATTCACCCTTTTACAATATGATTTGCATTCAACACACATAGTATCAGCAGCAAAAGTCATATACATATATATGTACCATGATTGTCAAACGATATAATTAGTTTCAAGTCATGAATGTTTAGAGAGAGAGATATATAAAGAGAGAGAAAGGAGCAATATCACCTCTATACCGACCACACTTGTTAATCACATATTTGTACTTGCAACAAACTCTAAACTTGTTAGTGGTACAAAAGCATAGTTGTAAATAGATTAATTATGAACGTAGTAATTGTTAAACCCGATCAGAAATGTCGAGAATACCAAGTTCTCGACGGATATGAAAGAAGGGCTCATTGGCTAGCGGCTTTGTGAAAATGTTCGCTAGTTGGTTTTTAGTATCAACGTGTTCAAAGATAACGTCACCCTTCTCTACATGGTCCCTCAGAAAATGGTGTCGAATTTCTACGTGTTTGGTACGCGAATGTAACACCGGATTTTTGGTAAGATTTATAGCACCGGTGTTGTCACAAAATATTGGAACACGTTCTAGCTTCAAATTGAAGTCCAATAGTTGTTGTTTAAGCCATAGGACTTGCACACAACAACTACCGGCGGCTATGTATTCCGCTTCGGTGGTTGACAGAGCAACAGACACTTGTTTCTTGCTATGCCAACTGACCAAGGAATTTGAAAATAAGTGACACGTACCACTAGTGCTTTTCCTATCCGATTTGCAACCGGAAAAATCGGAATCGGAGAAGCCTACCAATGAACAATCATTACCTTTGGAATACCACAGTCCATATTTCGGAGTACCAGATAGGTATCGAAGTATGCGTTTGGCAGATTTTAGGTGGGATTCCTTAGGACATGATTGGTATCTGGCGCACATACACACGCTAAACATAATGTCGGGACGCGAAGCAGTAAGATAGAGAAGCAAGCCAATCATACCTCTGTACCTTTTTACCTCAACATTTTTACCACTTTCATCTTTACTCATATTTGCACATGTTGGCATAGGGGTGTCTATGGCCTTTGAATTTTCCATGTCAAATCTCTTGAGAAGATCCAAACAATATTTAGTTTGGCTCACGAATGTTCCTTCCTTCAGTTGCTTGATTTGCAAACCAAGAAAGTATGTGAGTTCACCCATCATACTCATCTCGAATTCACCCTGCATAAGCTCAGCAAACTCTCTTACGAGATTCATGTTAGTGGATCCAAATATGATATTGTCAATATAAATTTGTACAAGGATTAAGTGTTTTCCTTGACGTTTAATGAAGAGAGTAGTATCAACCTTTCCTCTTGAGTAGCCTTGATCAAGTAAGAATTTTCTTAGTCTCTCATACCAAGCTCTAGGAGCTTGTTTGAGACCGTACAAAGCTCTTTTCAGTTTATAGACATGATCAGGATACTCATGAGACTCAAAACCAGGTGGTTGAGCAACATAAACTTCTTCATTTATGAACCCGTTAAGGAACGCACTTTTGACGTCCATTTGAAATAACTTAAAATCTTTCGCACAAGCGAAAGCGAGTAAAAGACGTATAGCCTCGAGTCGGGCAACCGGCGCATAAGTTTCCTCATAGTCGATGCCTTCCTCTTGGTTATACCCTTGCGCGACTAAACGTGCTTTGTTGCGAGTTATTACTCCGTTCTCGTCCAGTTTATTTCTAAACACCCATCGGGTGCCGATTACTCGATGACCTCGCGGAGGAGGGACAAGGTCCCAAACCTCATTTCTAGTGAACTGATTCAGTTCCTCCTGCATTGACAAATACCAATGTTCATCGAGTAGGGCTTCCTTAGGGTTTCTAGGTTCCATCTGTGACACGAATGCGAAGTGATAACAGAAATTACTTAGCTTCGATCGAGTTGTTACACCCTTTGTGATGTCTCCAAGAATGTTTTCAATTGGATGGTCTTTAGATGACTTCCATGCTTGAGGGAGATCATCGTTTGAAGGCGGATGAACTTCCTTTGTTACATCATGGTGTACATCCTTATCCTCCTCAATTTTGGCTTTGTCAGGTTGATCAATCCCCGTCTCGCCACTTTTGAGTATGTCTTCAGTGGATGTACCTGCACCATGAACAACATTATCCTTTCCGACATTTCTCGGGTAGGACTCATCAAAAGTAACATGCACAGACTTTTCTACAGCAAGTAATCGTTTATTATATATTCTATATGCTTTACTCGATTGAGAGTATCCGAGAAAGATACCTTCATCGGCTTTGGAATCAAATTTGCCCAAGTTTTCCTTTCCATTGTTTAATACAAAACATTTGCATCCAAACACATGCAAGTGAGAAACCTTTGGCTTTTGCCCTTTTAAAAGTTCATACGGTGTTTTATTTAGAATGGGGCGAATAAGCACCCTATTCAAAACATAACACGCCGTACTAATGGCGTCGGCCCAAAAATATTTAGGAAACCACTTTCGTTAATCATTGTTCTTCCCATTTCTTCTAAAATACGGTTTTTGCGCTCCACAACCCCGTTTTGTTGAGGAGTGCGTGGAGCGGAGAAGTTATGATCTATACCATGGTTACCGCAATATTCTTCAAATAAGTGATTTTCAAACTCACCTCCATGGTCGCTTCTAATTGACACTATGTTTGTATTTAACTTATTTTGGGAAAGCTTAGCAAACTTTTCAAAAGCGGCAAATGTATCACTTTTACTTACTAAGAAGATGGTCCAACAAAACCTAGAAAAGTCGTCCACTATTACGAACCCGTAATAGTTTCCTCCTAGACTTTTGATCCTAGACGGCCCAAACAAGTCCATATGCAGAAGTTCAAGAGGTCTCATTGTTGAAATTATCTTTTTGGATTTAAATGAGATCCTCGTTTGCTTCCCTTTTTGACAAGCATCACAAAGGTGATCCTTGGTGAACTTTATTTTGGGAAGTCCTAAGACTAGGTCTTTTGAGACTACCTTATTGAGTAAGTCAAAATTAACATGCGCTAAACGCCTATGCCATAGCCATGAGTCTTCACTCATAGTTATGAGGCATTTGTCGCTTGTTAATGATACTTCATTTAAGTCAAGCATATATACGTTGTTTACTCTAAAACCATTAAACATATTCTTCTTATCATTTTCATGCACAATTTTGCAACATTCTTTTGAAAAAGATACATTGTATCCTTTGTCGCATAATTGGCTAATGCTAAGCAGGTTATGTTTAAGGTTTTCGACAAGCAACACGTCGGAAATCATAGTAGAGGCGGGATTACCTACACTACCTTTACCTAGTATTGCTCCGCGGTTGTTATCACCATAAGTTACATACCCTTTCTTCTTAGCCACAAAGTCTATGAATAAGGATATGTCTCCAGACACGTGTCTTGAGCACCCACTGTCGAGAACCCATCTTCTCTCGGTGGTCTCGACACATTTCACCTACCAAAACATAATTAGCACAAGGAGGTACCCAATGGCATATTGGGTCCTAATAGGTTAGCGACAAAATGGTTGCGTTTGGGCAACCATTGGTAGATGCCTTTAGGAACAAGAAATCTCCTAAACCGGCATTTACCAATGGAGTGGCCTTTCTTGCAACAATATAAGCATGCAAAATCGACGCTAGAGTCACTTTCACTTGCTTGATCCCTAATTACATATGCATATTTTTGGTATGGGTTAATCATACTTTTTCTAAAATCCTTTTTATCAATAGAAAATGTAATTTTAGGCTCAAGTACCTTGTTTAATTTGGCCTTGAGGTTTCTAACCTCACCTTGCCAAATATGACAAGTATCACACCCAAAGTTGAAAGGATTTCTATTGTCCTTACAATCCGATTCATTGCCTTTCACAATGGAAGCCTTAAGGTCCTCTAACCTCTTTTCGGACTCTTTAACTTTGTGCTCTAAATACGTAAAAAAAATCTTATTAGAGGCAAGTTTCTTTAAGGCTTCAACTGCTTCATTGTGTAAGGCATTAAATGCGGTTTGTAATTCTGAATGCGACATATTTGAGGACTTATCATATTTAGAGTGACGTACCTGTTTTTTCTTATTTTTCTGATGAGCGGAGAGGCATAGATTCACGGACTCTTCTTCATCACTAGAGCTTTCATCAGAGGAGGAAGAATCGTTGTCGCTTTCCCACGCTATGTACACTCTCCTATGCTTTGATGATTTCTTGTGTGACTTTGATGATTCCTTGTCCTTTCCCTTTTTGTTCATCGGACAGTCCGGTTTGTAGTGACCGGGCTTTCCACACTTGTAGCACGTCCCTCTAGTCTTTTTACCTTTTGAGTCATCATCTTTGGAGTACCTCGATTGTTTCCGGAAGTTTACCAAGTTCTTCTCGGAATGTTGGATGTCGTTCTTTCTCACGTAACAGTTATACCATTTGACAAACAACCCCATGTCTTCGCTCTTATCCTCTTCTTCTTCGTCGCTTGAGGAATAATCACTTTGCTCTTTTGCTTGAGACTTCGAGGAGGAAGTCTTGAGAGCTATTGATTTCTTTTCACTCACCTTCGTTTTGTCTTTCTTTTCCATCTTTTCGCGTTGGTCTAGGCTCAAGAGTACCTGTTCATGCTCTTGTAGTTTGCCAAACAATGTTGTCAAGTCTAATAAGGTAAGATCATGTGCTTCTTTGATGGCGGTCACTTTAGGCTGCCATTCCCTGTTAAGACATCTTAAGATCTTATTAGTAGCAATATCATTGGAAACAGGCCTACCTAATGAATGTAAACGATTGATGAGATGAGTAAATCTCTTTTGCATGTCAACAATGGTTTCCCCTTGCTCCATGAAAAAAAGATCAAACTCTTATGTTAATGTGTTGATTCTAGCCAACTTAACATCGTTTGTCCCCTCATGGGCTATTTGTAGTGAATCCCACATGGCCTTAGAAGTAGGACAATGGGATACATGATAGTATTCATCTACACCTAATGAGGAGATTAAGATGTTTTTAGCTTTCCAATCATAATTGTATTTATTCTCATCGTCATCGGTCCATTGTGCTTCGGGCTTTGGCACAACTACGTTATCCGTATTGGTCATAGTAATTTCTATTGGACCATTGAGGATAACGTTCCATATTTTTCTGTCTATGGAGTTTATATGCACCCGCATACAGTCTTTCCAATAACTATAATTTTCACCGTTGAAAACGGGAGCTCTATTGTACGCCCCTTTTGGTTCGTTAGCCATTTTCTATCTACGTTGTATTTGAAGCACCGAATAACCGAAGCTCTAGATACCACTTGTTAGACTATGACACGGATCTAGAAGGGGGGGGGGGTTGAATAGATCCCCAATTAAAATTTGAGTCGGCGCTACCAATTAAAATTTGGTTTTAAAAATGTTTTACGTGCGGAAGCGGCCGAGGAAAATATAGTCTAAAACGAACGGTTATTGGAAAACCGGATGTGCGTAAGCCTTTGGATTAATGACAATTTGGAAAATAGAATCACAACACTAATCACACTTATCAATTATCTACTTCAGTTGTAAGGATTCCTAGTTCCAATGATTCAAAGAGCAAACCAAAACTAGATACACAAGTAAGATAATTTTGGTTCAAGCAATATGTCAAACACTTGGTGTGCAAAACACTCCAAGTGATATTTATGTTGAGTAAGTGATTCCAACTAGCCTAGTACAATGTCTTGTTGTACTTTGGAGTTAAAAACAGAGTTTTAACCTCTTACTCAATTGATATCACAATTTTGACAATAGAGCTTATACAAAAATCACTTATTTTGAGCTATAATGTAAATGCTGAAAAATAGAAAAGACAAGTATTTGGTGAGGCAGTTCCCTCGTCGTCCTCGCTTCGGGGTACGTCTGCCCTCAATTCTAAAACTAGAATTGAGATAGATTTTATAGATATCACTTATTGAATGTAACAGTTTATACAAGGATTGAGCAGCAAATATACAACAGAAATCTCAATGTGTTGAAAGTTGCTTTCACTCCTTGCCCCTTGATTCAAGATGAATCAAGTCCTCCGATTTGTGTTGATGGACCTCCGACTCCAGCCACCTTATTGAATCACACGTTATTGTTCAAACCTTCGGCTCCGGCTGATCTCAACAGCACCAAATCGACCCCGAGATCTTTCCTTCAAAATCACTGAATCCACTACTAGACTTGTGAAGAACACCTCTTCACAATCACCTTTGCTCAGTTGACCCTTGATGAAGAATCTCATCCAAAAACCCCCAAAATTCAAACCAATCTTGGAGGGTAAAATCCCAACGGTTTTATTCAAGAAAGAACCTGTCACAAGCTTCAACCCGAACTTGATTCTCCAATCTAAGCTTCGAACCTTATCACCTTGAATCTCTAACAAATGCATTTCAAAAATGATTGTGTGTAATTGAAATGTTGTGAGATGTTGAAGATGAAGATGATGAATCTTGGACACCTATTTCACTCTTTCTTGTTTTTGAACACATGAATCAAAAGATTATCAAATGTTAAAATGACACAAGTGATTAAACAAGTATATATAGTGCCAACCCAACTTTAGACATAACAGTATTTCAAATATAAGAGGGAATCATTTAAAAACATAATTTCCGCGCGAACGGTCGACCGCAGCAGGTCTGTGCGTCGACGCATGGCCTGTGTTGTTTGGAAATCTGGAAAATTCATCAGTATGCGTCGACCATACAGTCGGCGTGCGCTGACCCGTTGAAAACTATTTCCCTTATGTGCCAACCCTATGGTCGACTCATGCCTTTACGCGCTGACCCGTTGGAAAGTTTTTCCTTCATGCGCCGACCCTATGGTCGACTCATTGCCTTGTGCGCTGACTAGTGGAGAATTGCTCTGATGCATGCGCCGACCCTATGGTCGACTCATGCCCTGCAAATCTGCAAAAATTCATCAGTTTGTGGTCTTTCATGCCTTTGGTCATGATTGCATTTTATCTACACATAGTATATTCATTACAGTAGTTTTAAGACAAGTATAAAAGGATATGGTGGATGATACGTTGCATCTGTTTTAGTAGATCTGGAGTTTATAATTTTCAATCTATCTAGGGAATTTGTCATCATCAAAACCTGCATTGACCAATGTCTTGCAGACTTGTGTGATGTGTGGCGATTTGCCTCCACAAAAATATCAAGAAGATCATTCAGAAAATGGTCGTTACTTATAAGGACTGGCATGAGATGCTCCCGTTCGCCTTACATAGGTATCATAAGACGGTGCGCACATCAACTGGGGCAACTCCGTTTTCACTGGTCTACGGTATGGAAGCAGTACTCCCGATAGAAGTCAAGATTCCTTCTATGAGGATTTTGATGGATGCAAAGTTATCAGAAGCTGAATGGTGCCAGAACAGATATAATCAGTTGAACTTAAATGAAGAAAAGAGGATGGCGGCGCTATGCCATGGACAGTTGTATCAGCAAAAGATAAAGAAAGCATTTGACAAGAAAGTTTGACCCCGCGTATTCAAGGAAGGTGACCTCGTGCTCAAGAAGATTCAGTCTTTCCTCACTGACGTCAGAGGAAAATGGGCCCCGAACTATGATGGACCGTACGTGGTAAGAAAGGTTTTGTCAGGAGGTGCTCTAATGTTAGAAACAATGGACGGAGAAGAGATCATTCGCCCTGTGAATATGGATGTTGTCAAGAAGTATTTCGTCTAGAACTCGGGGCGTTCTCGTTAACTTAGGAAAAACAAGTTGTTATCCCCTTGATGTAATCCCTATTATTTTCCAACACTGTAATATTGGGGTCACGCTTTTCTGCGGACCACCATTCAATAAAAGTTTTCTTCTTTCTTCTTTCATTTATCAAAAATCTTTATTCTTGATAGCAAAATCCGGATTGATTTAAAAAAAAAACTGTGTTTTACCTGATATATGAATAACAAAAGGATGACCATGGACGTTTATTTCATCCATGGAGGAACGACAATCATTCATGATTCCCAGAGACTAGAGGATATTTATTTTATCCAGAGATGAAGTTTGTCTACGTTCAAGATTTCTTTATAGGTTGTCAGAGGTCTGTGGAGATTTTGCTTGGGTACCTCTCCTTTTGAGACGTTTGTTTTCGCCTCTCCTAGTTTGTCAGCATACGCATAGCATATAGATAGATAGCATGGCATGTGCATTTTGTTGCATCTCTTTGTGTTTGTTTTATTCTATAGCTTTGGCTGTGGTTACCCCCAGGTGTTTGGGTGTGTCTTATCCCTCCAAATAGAGTTGTCAGCCCTAGGCAGAAAGAGCACAATGTTTATACTTTCCCCATGAAATTCGATCATCGTGGAAGACGGTTATTCCAGTACATTCCATTTGAGTTCATACCTCAATGGTCGAGTCTTGCTTGACAATTTATCTTCGGCTACTTCCCGAATTGAATTTTGGTCCTTGGCAATCACATTGTGGATAATCTCCAACTTCTGAACATGGATCAAGTGTGCATTTATTTTACACTATATTCCCCAGGAAGAATATTCATGAAGACAGGTATTGCTTCAACGATAATATCACAGGTTTTCTCAACCATCTACATTTGGACTATAAACAATCTCTTTATTTGAGCAACTCATTTTGATTAAGATCTTATTCAAAACGACAAACGACAGTTTCTACAAGACAGTTCATTCTCCCTTAGTGGGTTCTTTAACATCATCAATTTGTTAAATGGCATCGCTTTGCAAATCCATCAGAGAAGTCCTCCAAAGACATTACAAGACACTTCTCTTTATTTGAGAATTTCCACTACAAATATTTCAAATATTTTACAACTACAATAAAGATGCTCCTCGGAAATGAATTCCTCAGTAAGTTCATTGCATAAGTTTATTTCTATCAAGTGACATCTCCCTTGAGAAGTCGATGAAGTTTACCACATTAGTCTCTTTATTTAAGAGGACATAATTTACGATCTAACCGGCTTACATCTCTTCTGAAGATCCCCGGTGAAGTCTTACAACCTCCATTACATTACAAATTACAATTTTCAAAGTTCTACATTTACATTGACAATTACATCTACATCTACATTGACATCTACGATCTGCAAAAATCTACGATCCCCTGTGAAGATGCTCTCACGAGTTTTCATCACTTCGGGTAGAGACTGAGACCAGCTCATGGTTCCCATACCATGACGCTCGGGGAGGTTCTACATCAGAGACTAAGACCAGCTCATGGTTCCCATACCATGATGCTCGGGGAGGTTCTACATCAGAAACTGAGACCAGCTCATGGTTCCCATACCATGACGCTCGGGGAGGTTCTACATCAAAGACTGAGACCAGCTCATGGTTCCCATACCATGACGCTCGGGGAGGCTTTACCTTTTGTACTATTTCCAGTTGGATTTCAAAAATAATAATAATAAAGGAAGGAAGAGAAGAAAAAGAATACGAAACAAAACTGAATTATTCAAAAAAAAGTCACTATGGTTCTTACCGCCGTCTGGATTGCTCCATGTTGGTAATAAGCTACCCTTCGATTACAAATTTCTCACCTGTTGTTTAAATCACCATATTCTTGGTGTATGTGCTACTGTTATACTAGGGAGATTCCCCATTGGTGGTTGTTTCCTGTCCTCGTGGAGTCCCGCCTCGTTGGGTCTGTTGCTCCTTTGTTTCACGTGTTGTACCTGGTTCTCCCCCTGTGACATCTTTTCCTTACAGGATTGTCTGTCTTGCATTTTCATATCATTGCATATCATTTGCATTCGGTGGCTTCTCAAGGCCAAAAATTCGTGCAATGTTTATATTTAAGTCCCTCCTATCTCGTTGAGACGGAGATTTCTGTCTCCATATCTCCGGATAGAAGTAACTTAAATAGGGGCCTCTGTCACACCCTAATTTTTGACCGCGAGACCCCACCTCTTTTTGCGTTCTCATGTTGTTATTTGACTTTATTTTAATATTTAATATTTATGCGACTAACCAATTTGTGTAGACGCAGTAATATCGAGTGGAGATAAAGTTTATTTTCACGATCAATCATCCACGCGTATTTATTCTATTTTCAACCGTTTTGTTTGTTTTATTTTTGTGAAGCTAGGTTTGTGGCTGTAAGCCAAGGAAGTTATAAAGGCTTTGGGTGTACTCCTTATCTCCTGCAAGTTGTGCTGAAGCATTATGGAATCACATAATTTCATCATTATGACATCTTAATCAGTACAAAGTAAATACTCTTCAAATTGCTCAGAGACTTCCCCAAGAAGGATTAGGATCTCCTGTGCATTGGACTTCAAGGATACTGATTGTTGGACTGGCAGAACTTGGTGGCACGGGTGAGAGGTTAATATTCGTTAACACGTTGAAGTTGGATAAAAACATCTAGAATAAGGACTGGTCAAGGAAATCGTTTTTTAATAAAAGACCCACAAGCATACCGAGATGACAAACAAAGGAGGATTTCCAACTTCGTTTAAACACATTCCAAGATTTAAACTCAAAGTTTATGGAGGATCAAATTCTGGAAATACACAAAATAGAATCCATCATAAGGCTAACTTGAAGTTTGTATACTTTGCTATTCAATTCAGGAAGGTGTTACAAGTACCGCCTACTCAAAATGCAAAAGTATAAGTTATGCAACATTGCAAAAGGCTGCTCTATTACTAAAAAATCCGTATCAGTATTATTGACAAAATCATTTATGCTACACTGACATTATTGGACCGTGTAAACTGAAACTTTTAAAACCACGACAACTTCCACAGCAGCAGTCCCAACCATAGGCCTCACAGCAACAGCTAATGACACAGATTCACAACCAGCCTACACAGATGCAACATCAAATGGGTCAGCAGCAGCCAGGTTCTTCGCAACGAGATACACGGAAGAAACTACAAGCATCAGGGTCTTTACACCAACAACAAAGTGCTCTTGATCAGCAAAACAATTATATCAATCCCAAAGAGCTCTTCCTGAAGCATCTACAACTTCGTTGGATTCTACAATTCAGATTGAACGACTAAGTGAGGATAATTGGCAAGAAGAATTATCCCAAAAGTTGCAAACCATGAAAGCGAATTACTTGGCAGAGCTGAATGAGATATTCCAAGGGCTTCTATGAGACTTCAGCAACATGACTACTCCTCAATTTCAGCAAAAGTCAAGTGGTGGAGGTGGCGCTGATTTGCCTTCTCCGGATTCAATTGCAAGTGATGATAGTAGTCTTTCAAATCCAATATCTCCTTGTGTCGTTCATATTCTGAGCATGCCATGCCAATCTTGAAGGCCCTCGCGTATTAACCTATTTCATGTGTACACCTATGACAAACAATAACAAATCAGTTAGAACACAAAGCAGAGACTCACATCCAGGTGCATTATGTAACACCCCACTTCCCAAAAACAATTAAAATAATAAACATTATAAATAAACATCAGAGTTTTTTCTTCCCAAGTGGGATATCACATAGCAAAACCAACATTTCCTTATAAAAAGGTTTTTCTCCAAATACAGAGGAATATTAAATAGTAAAATCCAACAAAGGTTTTTGATACGTTCACAGGAACAAAATACAAGTTCAGCATAAAACAAATAAAAACACCCAAGTCCCGTGCTACGTATCAGAGCATCCTAGACTCGACTGGCACACCATAATCCAAGCTAGCTAAGTACCTGGATTATCTGTACTTCCGAAGAAGCACATACTACAACAACAACAAAGGGGTGAGAAAACATGATCAAAAATATATTGGTAATATAATACATGTAAACAAGGTAGTAAAACACACCAACACACCAATATTCACCCCACAACACCAATCACGAACCTACTGTTCAATTACAATATAACATATTATAATGCAAATATGCAACTCAACACCATGCATGCGGTACTGACTCATTGGTTCATTCAATCGAACCTTGGACAGATCACTTATGCTCCTACTGAGATATGATCTATCCCCGACAGATCACTTACGCTCCTACTGAGATATGATCTATCTCCCACCATTCTCCACAAGGAGTACGGATGAATCACTTACCCTCCTCGTGAGATATGATTCATCCCACCAAACACCATAATATGCACGACACCAATGCATAACTATTATATTCAGGCACACTGAGTGCACACGATCCTCCTGATCATATCATCATACGTCAATGCATATAGGTATAGATATATTACACACCAACATCATATAACTCAAATCACACAGTGAGCAATCTCACATTCTAACACCAAGTATAAACACATCCCACCACTCGGGAATACACCAACTAATCATCCACTTAAAATAAAATATTAAGGGATCACTTACTTTCACTAAGTACTCCAATTAAATCCTACAATCACCACTCTATCACTTCATCATGGCCAAAGGGATCACACAAGATCAAAGCTCAAGGCCAAACATCACAAAAAGTCACATTTTTCTGCTACATTCGCTGGGACATTCGCCAGGCGAATCCCCGTAGCGAACCTTCGCTGGCATTCGCCAGGCGAAGTTCCAACTCTTTTGGTCTGGGATTTAATTCAGAATTATTCGCTACCACTCGCCACAGTTTGCCAGGCGAATACTCGCCTTCATTCGCCAGGCGAAGCTTCGCCAACACTCGCCAGGCGAAGCCCAGCGAATGCTGCGATCCACCAAATTTTCTACTGCTCTGAAGTGCTACCAGAGCCAAATTCAAGCCTAACATTCCAACTTTAATCCTCATCTTATTCTCAGTCTCAATAGTGCACGTAATTCCAACCAATCACTCCCTAATCCATATTTTAGAGTCAACACTTAAACATTCTATCGATACATCAAAAGATTACACAGAACTTCCCTAAAACCGTAAACCCAACCAATACCCCAAACTCACCAAAAACAACAATTCATCAACATCGACATATATCAATTCCTCATTGGTTTATCAAATACCAATTCTCAACATCAATCAACAATTATAGGCATAACAACATAAAACTTCATATACGATACATTCCTACAGGGTTAAGGAATCCCCACTACCCTATACATGTAAATACCATCCCAATCAAGTTTCTCCCCCCTTACCTTGTTAATCGATCTGATCGGTGAAGAAATCCTCCAAGGTTGGCCAATTCTGACTTTCCCTCTTCTCCTTCGTTCTTCGCTCTCTTTCCCGTTCTTCTAACTTCTATCGTTCTTTCTCCCAACTCTTCCAATTCTCTCCTTAATTCCCTTCTTACCCCTTCAACTTATATCTTATTCTTAATATTCTAATCCCCACTAATAATAATACTAATAATATAATATTACTAAATATTAATAATACTAATCATAATAATACTACTACTAATAATAATAGTAATAATAATATTATTAACTCACCAAAAGTCATAATAATATTAATAATAATAACAAATATAATAATAATAATAATAATAATAATAATAATATCACCACCAATATTACTATTATTTATTATATTATTATATCCACACCAAAACACCACCAATAATCCTCCCATATCAGGGACACCCACCAATCATCATCCAACACACCCCCACCAAAGGGCACACCAACCCATAATAATTAAAATTATAATAAAATGACTAAATAATTAAAATGGGTGTTACAACTCTCCCCCACTTTAATTATTTTCGTCCTCGAAAATTACCTGATGGAAATAGTTCCGGATACGCTTCTTGCATCCTACTTTCCAACTCCCAGGTCACACTGCCTCCTGCAGCACCTCCCCAAGCTACCTTCACCAAAGGTATCTCCTTCCCTCGGAGCTGTTTCATCTTACGGTCCTCGATCCTCAACGGCATCATTTCAACAGTAAGATTCTCCCGAACCTGAACATCATCTCTTTGAATCACATGAGATGGATCAGAAACATACTTTCGCAATTGCGACACATGAAACACATCATGTAAGTTCGACAACTCAGGCGGCAACGCCACCCTATAAGCCACATCGCCAATTCTCTGCAAAATTTCATAAGGTTCAATAAACTTAGAATCCAGCTTCTTGGACTTCAACGCACGACCCACACCAGTCATCGGATTAAATCTTAGGAATACGTGATCACCTACACAGAATTTCAACTCTTTCCTCCGATTATCATGATAAATCTTCTGCCTACTCTGAGACACTTTCATTTTCCCACGAATCATCTGAATTGTCTCAGTAGTCTGCTGTACAATTTCTGGTCCAAGCACCACATTCTCACCAGTCTCATACCAACACAGAGGAGTCCGACACCTTCTCCCATACAAAGCTTCAAACGGTGTCATTCCAATACTTGAATGGTAACTGTTATTGTACGTGAACTCAATCAATGGTAAATGAGTATCCCACGCACCACCCTTTTCCAACACACAAGCTCTCAGCAAATCCTCAAGCGACTGAATAGTCCTCTCTGACTGACCATCAATTTGCGGATGATAAGCTGAACTCAACTTCAACTTAGTTCCCAAAGCTTCCTGCAAGCTTTTCCAAAATTCCGAAGTAAACCTCGGGTCTCTATCCGACACAATACTGGACGGAACACCATGTAACTTTACAATTACTCGAATATAAATCTCCGTCAGCTTCGTCAACGGGAAACTAATATTAATCAGCACAAAGTGTGCAGACTTCGTCAATCGATCCACAATCACCCATATAACATCAAATCCTCTCGCCGTATTTGGCAAACCTGTAACAAAGTCCATAGTAATACAATCCCATTTCCAAACCGGAATCTCTAATGGTTGCATAAATCCAGACGGTCTCTGATGTTCTACTTTCGACTTCTGACACGTCAAACAGGCATACACAAATTGAGCAATGTCTCTTTTCATACCAGACCACCAAAATAATTTCTTCAAATCATGATACATCTTCGTAGCTCCCAGATGGATACTCAAACTACTACGATGTCCTTCACTTAAAAATTGACTTTTTCAATTCTTCATCATCTGGTACACAAATCCTGCCTCTAAATCTCAACATACCTATACTATCCAATTTAAAGTCACTATCGGAGTCACTTCCTACTCTAGGCATCAAATCTACTAATTTCACATCCAACTTCTGATTCTCTCTAATCATATCCAAGAAGTCATTATTTACATGCAACATACCCAACATCACACTATCTGTAGTAGTCTCACAAACCATGCTCAAATCTCTGAACTGTTCAATTAACTCAATTTCTTTCACCATCAGAGCTTCCATATGAATCGTTTTCCTGCTCAAAGCATCCGCCACTAAATTGGCCTTTCCTGGATGATAACTCAAACTGAAGTCATAATCCTTCAAAAATTCTAACCATCTTCTCTGCCTCATATTCAGCTCTTTCTGATCAAACAAATATCTCAGACTCTTATGATCACTAAACACTTCAAATCTCGAACCATATAAATAATGCCTCCAAATTTTCAACACAAAAACAACCGCAGCTAATTCGAGATCATGAGTAGGATAATTTCGCTCATGTACTCTCAGTTGCCGCGAAACATATGCTACTACCTTACCATTCTACATAAGAACTCCGCCTAATCCCATCTTAGACGCATCACAGTATACCACAAACGGTTCACTCGGAGTCGACAACACTAACACCGGTGCCGTAGTCAAATTCTTCTTCAGCTCTTCAAAGCATTCTTCACAAGCAGCATCCCATACAAAAACTTGGTTCTTCCTCGTTAACTGAGTGATTGGCAACGCCAAATTAGAGAACCCTTCAATAAATCTGCGGTAATAACCTGCCAAACCCAAAAAGCTTCTAATCTCCGTTGCTGTCTTTGTTGGTTCCCACTGCAACACTGCACTTACTTTTGACGGGTCCACCGCTATGCCATCACCAGATATTACATGCCCCAAGAAACTCACTTTCTTCAACCAGAAGTCACACTTTGACAGTTTAGCAAACAATTTATTTTCCTTCAGCACCTGCAAGGCAATCCTCAGATGTCCTGCATGTTCTTCATCAGATTTAGAATAAATTAATATATCGTCAATAAATACCACAATGAACTGATCCAAATAAGAATGGAAAATTCTGTTCATATACTCCATAAATACTCCCGGCGCATTAGTCACTCCAAACGGCATTACAGCATATTCATAATGTCCATATCGAGTCCTAAAAGCAGTCTTCTGAATATCACCTTCTTTTACCCTTATCTGATGGTAACCCGATCTCAAATCGATCTTACTGAACACACGAGCTCCCACCAACTGATCCATCAAATCATCAATCCTTGGTAGAGGATACTTATTCTTAATAGTCACTTTATTGAACTGGCGGTAGTCGATGCACAAACGCATACTGCCATCCTTCTTCTTCACTAATAACACTGGAGCTCCCCACGGCGACACACTCGGTCTAATAAACTTTCTATCCAACAATTCTCCAATCTGAGACTTCAACTCAGCCAATTCCACTACAGACATCCTGTACGGCGCCATAGAAATAGGCCTCGTACCAGGAACAAGATCGATACTAAATTTCACTTCTCGTGTCGGAGGCAATTCCGTAATGTCGTCAGGAAACACTTCCAAAAATTCATTCACCACTGCCAATTCCTTCATTGACGCTTTGCTATCCACTGATAATGATGCAAATAAGCAAACACTTTAGCTTCATCTTCCAACAAGGTCCTCAATTCTTTACTAGACAAAAAATCTGCTAAAGCTTCCCCTTCTAGAGTCAGGAACAACAATTCCTTCCGAAAACAATCGATGTAGACTCGGTTGAACTCTAACCAGTTCATACCCAGTATAACATCCAAATTACCAAGTGGTAGACAAATCAGATCCACTCCAAATTCTCTACCGAAAATAGTCAGCGGACACTTCAGGCATACCAAATAAGTAGTCATTGAGCCAATAGAGGGTGTCTCAATAGTCATTCGTCTCTCAAGAGTAGACGACACCAATCCTATCCTCTTCACACAGTCAACAGAAATAAACGAGTGGGTTGCACCCGTATCAATAATAGCAGTCAAAGGAATATTATTGATAATACAAATACCTTTGATAACTCGCTCATCACTGACAGCTTGAGTTCCTGCCAAAGCAAACACTTTCCCACCAGCCGGAGATGTCTGAGGCTTCTTCGGCTTCTCACAATGGGTACTGATGTGACCCTTTTCACCACAGCTATAACAGGTTGGCATAGTAGCTCTGCAATCAGCTATCACATGACCTGGCTTCCCACACTTAAAACACTTCTTTACTTCATTAGGACAATCATTAGCACGGTGTCCCATGCCACCGCATCGGAAACATTTCCCATCAGCAGATGTCTTTCCCTCTCTGGGCTTCTTATCAACAACAACTTTACGCTTTCCCTTATCAGCAACAACACTATAAGGAGTACCACTGAACCTCTGCTTACTCTTATGGTCATTAACAGCTTTGTAGTGTGCAATCCTTGCCCGGTTGTCATTATCATAAATTCTGCTCCTGCTTACCAGCTTGGGATAACTCCTGATCTTCTGACAAGCAATCCCCAACTTAATCTCTGGACGCAGTCCATTCTCAAATTTTAAACACTTAGAAGTCATTGCCCCATCAATATTATAATGTGGACAATACTGCACCAGCTCTTCAAACTTAGCAGCATACTCTGCTACCGTCATACTACCCTGCTTCAGCTCTAAGAATTCAATCTCCTTAGCACTTCGAATATCTTCCGGAAAATACTTTTCCAGAAAACCTTTCCGAACCACCTCCCAAGTAATGGCAGTTCCAGCAGCTTCCAATCTTTGGCGACTGTTGTCCCACCAAGCTTCAGCTTCGCCCTCCAGCATGTGAGTGTCAAACCTTACCTTTTGCTCATCACTACAATCTATAGTCCTGAAGATTTTCTTGATTGCCTTCAGCCACTTCTGTGCAGCTTCAGGATCCAGAATTCCTCCTTCAAACGTCGGCGGCTTGTTGCTCCGAAACTGCGCCAAACTCCTGAATTGGGCATCTGCAGTTTAGTTCTGATTAGCAACCGCCTGCGCCATTGCTTGCATAGCAGCAGCCAACGCAACATCGTTCCTTCCTGCCATACTGCTCAAAAATAACAACACCAGGTTAAAAGATACTCAACTCTATCCTAAAGGACAGACTCAACTCGACTCAACAACACTGGCCGGACGGACCGACCTGCTCTGATACCAATTGTAACACCCCACTTCCCAAAAACAATTAAAATAATAAACATTATAAATAAACATCAGAGTTTTTTCTTCCCAAGTGGGATATCACATAGCAAAACCAACATTTCCTTATAAAAAGGTTTTTCTCCAAATACAGAGGAATATTAAATAGTAAAATCCAAAAAAGGTTTTTGATACGTTCACAGGAACAAAATACAAGTTCAACATAAAACAAATAAAAACACCCAAGTCCCGTGCTACGTATCAGAGCATCCTAGACTCGACTGGCACACCATAATCCAAGCTAGCTAAGTACCTGGATTATCTGTACTTCTGAAGAAGCACAGACCACAACAACAACAAAGGGGTGAGAAAACATGATCAAAAATATATTGGTAATGTAATACATGTAAACAAGGTAGTAAAACACACCAACACCCCAATATTCACCCCACAACACCAATCACGAACCTACTGTTCAATTACAATATAACATATTATAATGCAAATATGCAACTCAACATCATGCATGCGGTACCGACTCATTGGTTCATTCAATCGAACCTTGGACAGATCACTTACGCTCCTACTGAGATATGATCTATCCCCGATAGATCACTTACGCTTCTACTGAGATATGATCTATCTCCCACCATTCTCCACAAAGAGTATGGATGAATCACTTACGCTCCTCCTGAGATATGATTCATCCCACCAAACACCATGATATGCACGACACCAATGTATAACTATTATATTCAGGCACACTGAGTGCACACGATCCTCCTGATCATATCATCATACGTCAATCCATATAGGTATAGATATATTACACACCAACATCATATAATTCAAATCACACAGTGAGCAATCTCACATTCTAACACCAAGTATGAACACATCCCACCACTCGGGAATACACCAACTAATCATCCACTTAAAATAAAATATTAAGGGATCACTTACTATCACCAAATACTCCAATTAAATCCTACAATCACCACTCTATCACTTCATCATGGCCAAAGGGATCACACAAGATCAAAGCTCAAGGCCAAACATCACAAAAAGTCACATTTTTCTGCTACGTTCGCTGGGACATTCGCCAGG
This sequence comes from Lathyrus sativus, assembly GCA_963859935.3. Classification (NCBI taxonomy): domain Eukaryota; kingdom Viridiplantae; phylum Streptophyta; class Magnoliopsida; order Fabales; family Fabaceae; genus Lathyrus; species Lathyrus sativus. The sequence goes on along the minus strand of OZ012739.1, from coordinate 652,327,200 downwards.
CGAATCCCCGTAGCGAACCTTCGCTGGCATTCGCCAGGCGAAGTTCCTACTCTTTTGGTCTGGGATTTAATTCAAAATTATTCGCTACCACTCGCCACAGTTTTCCAGGCGAATACTCGCCTTCATTCGCCAGGCAAAGCTTCGCCAACACTCGCCAGGCGAAGCCCAGCGAATGCTGCGATCCACCAAATTTTCTACTGCTCTGAAGTGCTACCAGAGCCAAATTCAAGCCTAACATTCCAACTTTAATCCTCGTCTTATTCTCAGTATCAATAGTGCACGTAATTCCAACCAATCACTCCCTAATCCATATTCTAGAGTCAACACTTAAACATTCTATCGATACATCAAAAGATTACACAGAACTTCCCTAAAACCGTAAACCCAACCAATACCCCAAACTCACCAAAAACAACAATTCATCAACATCGACATATATCAATTCCTCATTGGCTTATCAAATACCAATTCTCAACATCAATCAACAATTATAGGCATAACAACATAAAACTTCATATACGATACATTTCTACAGGGTTAAGGAATCCCCACTACCCTATACATGTAAATACCATCCCAATCAAGTTTCTCCCCCCTTACCTTGTTAATCGATCTGATCGGTGAAGAAATCCTCCAAGGTTGGCCAATTCTGACTTTCCCTCTTCTCCTTCGTTCTTCGCTCTCTTTCCCGTTCTTCTAACTTTTATCGTTCTTTCTCCCAACTCTTCCAATTCTGTCCTTAATTCCCTTCTTACCCCTTCAACTTATATCTTATTCTTAATATTCTAATCCCCACTAATAATAATAATAATAATAATTTAATATTACTAAATATTAATAATATTAATCATAATAATACTAATAATAATAATAATATTATTAACTCACCAAAAGTCATAATAATATTAATAATAATAACAAATATAATAATAATAATAATAATAATAATAATAATAATATCACCACCAATATTACTATTATTTATTATATTATTATATCCACACCAAAACACCACCAATAATCCTCCCATATCAGGGACACCCACCAATCATCATCCAACACACCCCCACCAAAGGGCACACCAACCCATAATAATTAAAATTATAATAAAATGACTAAATAATTAAAATGGGTGTTACACATTAACATGCATTCGCTGCACATTAACAATGATCATGGCATCAAGTTCAAAAGTAACTGTCAAAACTGCATTCAGGCAACAATGATGTTTCTATTTACATGGCTCATAAGTCTGGCGGTGTATCATATGTACTGAAGTTTTTTTCAACTATGGAAGCTGGTATAGTTATCAGGAATATGGACGCTTCCAGTGGAGAGGTTACATTGAAGTTAAGCAAGGAGTTGCTTTCGAAAAGCAAAATTTCATCAAAGTCTTCTTCCAACCCCAACAGTGTTGTAGGGTCAGAAGATGACTCTGTGCACAACAGAAAGCCATCCAAGCAGCAGCAAAGACTCCCAACCTTCTCCAAATACAACACTATGTCTCCTGAAAAGCAAATTGTACCTGTTAGGGCTGAAACTAAAATCAAGCTAGGAGTAACTCAGTGCAACAGCTAAAGCTACTTCTCTAAGAAGGAAAAGGTGGTCCTTAGAGAGGAAATTTCTGTTGTCGCAAAGTCACAATCAACTGATGGCGAGATCATCATGAGGACTTGCAATGTCTCAGCTCCGGAGATGACAATAGTACTTTTCGACATGGTTGGTTCACCAGTGTATCATGGATGCTCACAATCATCACATCTGTTTGCAAACCGCATTTCGAATACGGGGATGACAGTACATGTTGAACTTGGAGAGTTAAATCTCCACATGGTTGACGAATATCAAGAGTTCTTGAAAGAAGGTGTTTTTTGGTGTGGAATCGAATTGTGGCTCCATTATGCACATTGCATCATCGCGGCAAGAGTTTGTTCAATATCTCACTCCGGCTCCCCAAGCATCATCACCAAGTACATAAAAAAAAGAGAAAGCAGTGTTAGAAGCATATCAAACTTGAGCCAGAAGACAAGAAAAGAACAAACTGCTAACACACAAAGACCAAAGGATCACGGCTATACCAACAGCCAGTTTCCTCTTATCATTGCCGGTCAAAGTCCACGAGATAGCATATCACACATTCATCCCCCTTATTCGCAAGAGAGAAATTTAGGTTGATACTCATTGCTATTACCAGCATCTTCATGTAGACGTTCATCAAAGAATATCAGGAAAGGATGAGGCTCACTGTGATAACGTATCACCAGATATGTCAAGGAGTCGAGTTGTTGTTCCTAGAGGCGCAGCTGATCCACCAGTTCCATTATCATAAATTACTCTGGGTTGTTAGTCTTCCCTGGCCCAAAATCAATTGCTATCCACCCCTGCCAAATTGCAAATCCAAGTTAGTAATTCGTTGAGGAATATACCGGTTAAAAGAAAAAGATCCAAATCTTCAGGACACTGAACCTAGACAGACAGGACATTAAACGTAATTGATACAAATATCATAGATTGGGATTTTCATTAACAAGCATTAAACGAAATCTTCCGAAATAGGAAGTTTTTCAAATCTGGTCTACACCAAAACAGAAATCCAAATCGAGCCTTCAAGATCTTTTAAATCAGGTTTAACACAAAGGATTTCAGATTGAGACCTATAAAAGGGAGACCTAAGAGATGAAGAAGGGGGATCGATCGAGAATCATCACAGAAAACTAATTCCGTAAACCTAAAAGAAAAAGAGCTTACATCTTCAATCGACGAAACCATCACCGGCCGTCGCGAGTCCAGCTGACGAAGCCCACTCGAACCCTCGCCGTCCTCAACGCTCGGTAAGCCATTGATCTATGTCAAGATTATTGAAACTTTGACGTTTTCGTTTGTGGTTTCAGGTTGGATAGAGAGGAAGAGGAGAAGATCAAAAGGTTTGGAGGGACGAAGGGGATTTGGGATTAGGGTTTCCGCCGTTTCATGTTTCTTTGTTCGTAATTGCTTATGCTGTGTTGTAATGTTGTAACCTGTATGTATGCACGACCACGATAGTACCGTGGTCCCTCCCCACTATCACCACACATTTCACTCGCTTTTCGATCACACGGATCACTTCGCGCACCCATGGTAAAACCAATACACTGCGTAACACTAGATCCAACGTTTTAATAATTAATAATTAATTAACCTTAAAAAAAATAATAATCTGTTTTGTTTTATTTTTTAAAAAACATTTAATCTTTAATTAACTTTAGTTTTTATTTAAAAAAATAACAACTATTAATTCTTTTTAGAATAACTTTTTTTTAATTAATCTTTTTTAATTTAATTATATAGTTAATTCACCTTTAATAATTCACTTTGTTTAATATTTCAATTTAATCAACCTTTATAATTTTTATCCTAACAACTAGAGAAAACTCCTTTTAATAAAATTAATTCTTTTTTTACTAATTAATTTAAATTAATCTTTTTTTCAAATTAACTTAATAACACTTTATTTGAATGATATGTTTATAAAAAACTTTCTTCTAAATGACTTACACCTAATTGCAAGTTATCTAATTAATAATAAAACCAACTTAGTATTTTAGAACAATAATAAAAATAACCTTTTTTATTCCATAATCAATATAATTAACCTTTAAGAACAATCGTGGCTTTTGCATAAAATAAATCATTTAAGATAATAAAACAAAAATCATTTAGTATATTAAAACATTTTATTTTAAAAAAAACCTTGTCTGTTAGAATCTAATTTATACTAATCTCGCTTAAAATCAATCCGACTACAATCAACTCAACCTCGCTTAAAAAAATTAACATTGTAATATAATCAATCGTGCACACTTACATCCCACTACCGTTCACGCACTCACTTACACACACTTAGCGCTTTCATATGTGTGTATGTTCTTATTTATCTGCCTTTATTTTCCGCAATTTATCTTTATCGCATTGCATTCCGTCCAAAGGAAGAACCTACACATGACTCAACACTTGTGTGTATTGCATCTCATCTTGCATCATAATTCCCTTTGATCCTTGATCCCATTCAAGTCGATCTTTTAGGACGATCCTACCCATAGGAGGACCTTCGTCTTTACTTTACAACATAGAAAAACAAAACAACTCAAACAAATTATGCAAACATTAGAGAAGTAGATGTTAGTCATCTTAAGCGAGATAGAATCTCCACCCTACAACTACCCTAAACCCGTAGGAACTTTGACCACAGTCAAAGAACTCCTCAAACCCTTTAGGGGAACTACAAATACTCTGATTCCACTCCCGTAAGGATATGTAGGCATAAGATGTGATATCTTATCAAGTATACTTAGAAATAAACCCCTAGGTCTTTCATCCCTAAGCAGATAATCCATAGCAATAAAAAAAACATAAAACAAGAGGTTCCTGTAGAGTACTACAGAAACTTAGGATGCTAGTACCTTCCCTAAGTTTAACCAACCCCCGAACCTAAAACTCTTTAGCTTGCATTGTGGATATTTCGATATTTTTCCCTTCCTTTGGACAAATCAAAGTTCGGTTGCAAAATGAATTAAAGATTCAAACTAATCAATAGTTTGGTATCCGATTTTCACCGCGACAGATATCAACTATTGTAGGCTCTTCAACTATCAAAGGGTACAAGGGTTCTTCAACAGGAAAAAGGCAACAATACCTTTTCAACTCTCTTGTGAATCCAATCCAAGTAAGGGTCATAAGCTCTGCAGTCGCCCTTACCTAAAGAGAGTTTCCCTCTTTTTATGAACCTTTCCCCATGCTTCCACTACTCTAGCTAGAATATCATAATTAGCTACTCCAGTGAAGTATAGAGATTCCCGCACTTCCTCATCCTTTGGGGGTCCTTTCAAGGCATACCCAAATTGTCTAACAACAAGAGAAGAGTTATAATTGATCCCTCTTTTTCTTCCCACCAACGGTACATTGAGAAAGCTACCACAACTCAAGATAATATCTGAGCTGAGCAGATCTCTATTGAACCAAACAATGTCTTTAGCTGTCAAACCCATGAGTCTTTTAGACCATTCAGATGTAACCCTTGTATCAACAAAAGCTCCAGAACGAGGAAGGTGGTTTATGAACCACTTGTGGAAACGCGGTGTGCAACAAGAAATAGTTTTTCCTCTCCTCTTCTCATTCTTATAGTGTACTGAGTGGTACAAGTCTCCTAGGAGAGTGAGTATTAGGTTTTTGGAAACGAAGATGCGGAAAACGTCCATATCAATGAAATTTGGTATGTTGGGAAACAATATAATGCCATATATACACAGAACCAGAATAACGTTTAAAACCACCCAACAAGCTTCCTTAGCATATTTCTGGGCTTTACCCACCAGAAAAGATAAGGTAAAGCCAGAAGCTCCATTTCTGCAGACCACGTTATCCACCAACTCAGACTTGCTCAAATAAAGAGCATTGGCGAACTTCTCAAGGCCAGGCTCTTCCTCTGAATGAAATAATGGTACTTCATCTAAGACTGGGACTCCTAAAATGAAAGTGAACTCCTCCAAAGTAGGAACTAAAACATAATCCGGAAAAGTAAAGCATCAGAGTGAAGGGTCATAGAACTGTAGTAAAGCATGGATGGCTCCTTGTTCATAACTGGTGACTTTACGGACAATACTTAGAATCCTCCCATAATCCTTTCTGAAATCTTCGAGAAAGCTCGGATCAGCCATATAAACCAGACCAAATAAAGGTCCTAACTCTGGAAATGGAAACTTGTATATGATGGTCTTTAACTCAGCCTCCATCTTAATAGCATATCAAATTACTAGGATCAAAGGAAAGAAGAGAACCTGAGAATACATATGCATGCAATGTTAATATGTAGGATGATTATGCAAATGCAGAAAAAGGGATCAAGGTATCCAATGCTGCTGTGTTGTTGACTAAACATAACCAGAGCTCTGCTTAAATAAGAAAACCCAAAAATCCAAAACTTGATAGAAATCCATAGTATCCAAGGTCAAGAAAACCACAAACCGGGTTGGTTGGACGTCAAAGTTTCCTGCAAAACCCATCCCCCTCACAGGTAGGTTCTAGTCTTGAAAGGTACGGTATCCTATGCAGATCTTCAGTATCACGGACTCTCAGGTCGATAAACGATGATACGTTCACCATTTTTGGTTTGACATCATGGTCAATTAAGGATGTCTCAACTAACTTCCCAATGAATGGTCTCTAGAGTCATTAGCTTTCAGATCCAACACCCCCTCAACTGTCCAAGATGCACAGGATAGGATGTCTTAAAAAAAACCTCGTCTGGACGTGAATTTCGTGTGAACTCTTGCATGTCAAGATGCCACACAAGTTCACACTACTCTCCATAATAATCCTATGTGTATGCTCAAGCCTGGGTATTGAGCTTATCTCTCATGGAATAACCCACCCAACAGCAAAACAACAGTATAATATGATAACAATAATAACGTGCAGAAAGTAAAATGCAAATGCAATGATATACAACAATAAACATACAAATACAACATACATATGCACAAAAACACCCAAAGATATAAAAACAGACAAGCGTTAGGATTGACTCGCATAGGGAACCAGAGTCCCTAGCTGTCGCAACTGCAAAAAAAAGGCCGACGGAAACAAACAGAAGAGTCGCCACCGAATGTTATTTATCCCAAAGGAGGGAAAGGAAACGATCGAAGAAAACCTAAAATAAGAGGAGAAGATAAGGTCATCGCAACCAAATCTTAACATAGGTCAAGGATAAAGTCAAAAAACTAGGTCAAGGATAGGCAAATATCATGTCAAAGCAACATCACATCAATTCAAGGCACTTAGGAGATCAAACAAATATGGAATAAAGGCTATATCTCATTCAAAAACATCTAAGAATGTGTGAGAAAAATATCCTCAAAAGAATTGCATAAGTGCACCATCAAAATAATTCAACAAGTTCAAGTATGTTCAACAATCAGGCATGGATCGAGGCTTAATAAAACCAATTGGGAAACAATCAAGGTATGATCATAAAAACATCAAAACCACATCCAAATACTCATCAATCAAGTGCCCAAACATGTGAGAAAAATTGGCTCAAGAAGGTGATCAAAAGGCCTCAAAACTACAAACCATAATTCAAGGGTATATATGGAAAATCACTTCACAAATAAAATGAATTAAAAATAATAAAATATAAAATAAAATAAAATAAAAATAATGAAAAATATCTTGATATGTTGAACAATCAAAAATGTATTTTTATGTAGTTTTAAAATAGTTTTAGGTGTTAAAAATAAATTAAAATGGAAAAAGAAAGAAAATAAAATATATAAAATAACATGAAAGGAGAGGGGGTGAATTAGAAATTTCAGAAAGAACTGAAATCAAACTGAAACTCACAGTGGGCCAAAAACAGGGGGTGTGGAAATCAAAAATACATGGCCCATGATCAATTCAAAAGCAAACATCAACACACAAGGTGCTACGCACCGTTTCACTAATACGCGTTGACAAAAAGAAACACATCACGCACATATGGACGACACACATGAGACACATAGGCAGTCAACCAGAGTCAATATAGCCACATCACCTTAAAATGACCAGACGCCAGAACCCTAGCTCAGGTCGTCTTCTCCGGCGACTTTCACCGGAGCTGACCGAAAACCAAACCAAAAGCCAACATTTCTTATACCAAACTCAAGGAAATTTCATGCTGAACACAAATATGAACTCCATTTTTATTTCTAAGAGCTTTAACATCATGAAAACACAACATAAATGAAACACGTGATTTCTAAAACTCATTCAAAACAGCACAAAACTAATGCAAACATGGCCTACGGTGTGTAGGACTTCAGATGCAACCAACATGGGCCCTGATGAACAACTATCATGAGAGAAAAAGGCAAAAGAAAATTACCCAAAACATGAAATCTTGTAGCTCTTGAACTTGCTTTGTGCTTCAACCAAACTTCCCCTTGTGACTTCTTAAGCTTTATGGATGATGATAGAAGCAAGAGTGAAGAGAAAATGCCTTTGGAAAATGAGATTCAAAGAGAGGATTTTTTTTGAAAATGAGAGAGAGAACTCTGTATGTTCTGGCTGCTGAGAATGGTCTGCCTCCTTAGGGTTTCATACCTTAGCTTATATATGATGATTTGGCACGTGAGAGAAGAGTGGAATGTTTGTTGTAGTGGATTGTGCAATTTGAAAAATGAGGGAGTGAAAATAGGGTGGCACGAGCAAGCCTAGTTGTGGGTGGTCTGGCTGTCCTTTTGTGAGTGGAATTAGAGGGGTCAAGAAATCAGAATAGGAGAGAGTGGTAAGACATTCTTGGTGCACAAGTTTTTCAAATTGATTCTTTTGGAACAAAAGTGTGAAAATGGTACATGAAGGTACATGTCATGTGGGCTCTTTCTAGGTAATGTTTTGGTAAGGTTTAGGCCAGCTCATGCGTGTGGTATTGATGTATGAAAGTTGCTGCAAGCATTGTTTCATGATGTGCCAAGAATGGTGACCTAGGATGCATAAGATCATGTCCACATAGCCACTTTTAAGCCACCATAACTCTATGAATAATTCTTCAATCCATGAGATCTTGTGCTTGAAAGAAAGCTAAGAATATGACGAGTATATCTCATGTTGATGGAAACTTGGAACAAGTCTTGTATGATAATGAAAAATGGTTTGAAAGTCATGCCTTGAAATCTGCCTCAAATGACTTAGAAAAATTCTAAGTCATGATCCTTTGCCAACATTAAAACCTCAACTTCGATGTCACATATCTTGGGGAGTTTTTATCCAATGGAGATGTTCTAGTAATGGATATAAATCTTGAAGAATGGTCTTAAACTTTCATTTTCAAAGGAAAGTGTTTTGAGATTAAGAGCTTAGTGAAAAATGTCTTGGAAAATGGCTCCAAAAATCTGCCTAGAAACTTACCAAACTTGACATCTTTGAAACCCTAACTTGGAAGCATAATAACTTGAGCTATATATATCTAATGGAGATAATCTAGTATTCAAAAGAAAACTTGGAAGATGCTATACAACTTTCATTCTGGAGAAAAATCCATTTGAAGCATGTATCACCATGAAAGATAGGCTTGAAAGTAGGTACTTCAAGCTGAATTTCTATACTTAGAAAAAATTATAAGTGTTGAAATGTCAAAATCTCCATTTTCTCAACTTTAGCTTATCATATCTCTCAAACTATGGATCTTTTGGACATGCTTCCTTCCCCAAATTTGTAGTTCATGATGTCTTATTTAATTCGATAACAAGTTTGCTCCCATTGGATCAAGGATGAGAAAATTATGAAAGTTGCAAAGTGACTAGAATTAAGGTTATTCACACTTAGAAAATATTCCAACAAAAACCCTAATTCATCCAAACTTCTTATTTTATGTTTCCCTTTGACTTCACTTGTTCCAAACACATGAAATAACTTGAAAACACATAGCATACCATTGGTTGACCTTGAGATCCAAGATTTTGACCCCATTGAACAACAATTGACTTTTGTTGACCAGATGAAACCCTAGGATCAATGCTTGAATCCTTGACTCAAGTGGTTGTGTGACATGTCTTGATGATGATGAGTACCTTATGATTTTGAAAACGCCACAAGGTTGATCATGAACCCCTTGCTTGAGCTTTGAAGATGAAGCTCTTCCTTTGAGTGTTGAACTAAATACCTTAATCCCCTGTCTAGAACCAATGCTATGTACTAATGCCAATGCAAAATGATATGAAACATAAGTCAGGATATAAGAAAAAGGATGGGAAAATTTTGGGGTGCTACAATGTGATAGTATGTTATCGATTTTGTAGAATTTTCAGCATGATTTGAATCATCTTGATCATTTTATTTGGTAGAGTGTTGTCGGGGTTTTCAGTGAAATCTGATTTCGACAGAGATTGCGTGCGACCAGTGATAATTTTTTGTTTTTCAATACGTGTTTGTTCTCATCTTCGAAGTTTTTCTGGAAATCTAATGTGTCGTCAAATATTCAAGTGTTCGCGTGGAGGTTGCTTCATTATAGACTACAAACAAGGGATGAGCTTGCTAAAAGAGGTGTTATTTCAGGTGCGCATAATCTCGTTTGCCCATTATGCTTTGACCCGGAGGAGACTCACCATCATTTCTTCATTGCTTGTCGTGTTGCTAATGAGGTTTGGTTATCTATTATGGAGTGGGTAGGGGTGGTTAACAATTTTTTTATTTCTACTGTTTTTTGCCACCTTGTTTTGTTTGCCACTATTATGTTGAAGAGGACAAAAAAAATTATAAAATTCTTATTTGGTTATATGTTATAAGGACTGTTTGATTAATTAGAAATGATATTTTGTTCAACGGTGGGATGAAAGGGAGTTGGGAGATTGTTTTTGTATTCAAAACTTTAATTTGGAATTGAATTAGTGTTAAATCTTTTGGTCATTTTTTAGTGTCTAAAGATGATTGAATATCTAATTCGTTTGCAGCTTTGACTTAGCTCAGTTTCTTCTTTGTATTGGGCTGAGTGTCGTATGCTCGCTTTAATGCATTTTTCTTGCATATAAAAAACATCAATGCTATGTTGACACCAAAAGCATACACTACACTGTATGCGTTGTTCACCAATACGGTGAACAGTACATGAACATTGCGGAACAGTGTCACAACAGTATATGAATAGTACCATGAACAATGCTCGTGAACAATATTCGTGAATATTTTTTTAAGTTATGAAACAAAGTTGGTTAATGAAGTATAAAAAGTTGGTTAATGAAGTGATGAAATTGGTTAATAAACGTCCACAATTAAAAATAATTTTTAACAGTAAATAAAGTTGATTAATAATATGTAAAATATTGGTTAATGGAGTTATGAAGTTGGTTAATCACTCAATTTCATATCAGTATCATTTAATTTAAAAATAAAAAAATTTAATTTTTTAGATATTTTTTTTAAAATATTTCACTGTTCACCATATTGATAAACAGTGAAATACGGTGTAGGTGTAAAGGATGGTGTAAGAATATCATTTTCTCTATAAAAAAAATGTCATCCACCTAACACATACAAATGTCATTCACATTTATTGATTTGGAATTCAAATTTTAGGAGTTGACATTGAAGTTTCTCAAATTATATATATATATATATATATATATATATATATATATATATATATATATATATATATATATATATATATATATATATATATATATATATATATATATATATATATATATATATATATATATATATATATATATATATATATATATATATATATATATATATATATATATATATATATATATATATATGAAACTTAGGACTATTTTCAAGCTTCAACCTCTTTATTATTTTGTTTCGACATAATTTTCAACTTCTAATTAATAATAATACTTTAATCAAACTATAATAATTAATAATAGTACTAAAATTTTATAAATAAAATGAACAATTTCAACAACAACAAAAATTGGACAATTTGAATTTTTCAACAATTATTCAACTTTTTATTTTAAATGTATTTATATTCTTATTACACCACCAAATTTATGAGGTGTGATTTATCAAGTTTTATATTATTTTTTTTCAAAGTATATATACTCATACACGCATCCAATCAATAAAAAAGAATATATATTTTCACACATGCATCCTCCAAAGTTGTTACATTATTTTAGAAGAAAACATCTTATAAAAGACAAAGAGATATTATATTTTAGTTTTGTTTTTTGAGCACAGTTGAGTTTTAAAGACATAAAAGTGTAAAACATGTGTGGTATATAAGAAAAGAAAAAGAGAGATGCTGAAATCAGATGAAGTTTAAAATTGAAAGATATGGAAAGCAAACAATACCACTTCTTTATTCTTCCATCATCATCTACTGCCTCATTTGAGTATTGTTTCATTGACACAACTTCAACTTCCATTTTCACACTGATTAATTAATTAATCTTACAAGCCTGTCAAGCATCAAGAAGAAATTTGGAAAATATTATCACTCATCTTAATTAGGAAAAGAAAATTTGTTTATTTTTTTATTATAAATATGTTTTATACTTTGTTTGTTGTAATATTTAGATAATATTCACATAACTCATATTTTTATAAAATTATTACAAAATGATTGATTCATTTTTTATAATATTTTTATAATATTAGAGTTTTTCAAAATGATTGATTCATTTTTATAAAATTATTATAAAATAAGAATTTTTTTAAAATAACAATATTTTCTAACTGAAATATCAAAATAATTATGTTTTCCACTAATTTTTAAAATACACATGTTTCAAACAAACAAAAAAGAGTCATGTGTAACACTCAAGTCAGGTTAATTGAATTTCGTCATCCATAGCTAATCAATCCAATTATCACCTATGTATTGGTGTTAAGAGGATGTGCCAATTCATCTGGTGCCTATATGTTGCAAACTTTTTTTTTTAATATTATATTTTAATAGGTATTATTTAGTATAAATATAGGTGTGTCTTTTATCATTTTTTTACATCTCTTCTCTTCTTTTTTTTTAATCTTTTCTTCACTTGTTCTAATATGAGTAGTAAAAGACCAGAACTTTTTTTTCGAGAAACAAGCCTATGATGAAGATGTATTTTTGAAACATCTGGAGTTTCGAATAACTTGAGAGAAACTTGATTATTTGGTTAGACAAAGAGATTAACGATGGTGAAAGAATTAGAAGAATTGAGAGATTTGTTCCTTACATCTCTATTGCGGATGACAATGATGATATCTTGTGTATGTGGGTGATAGTTAAAGATGACAATGATGTTAGAGATATAATGTATGCACCAATTGATATTGTTTTGATTGTTGTATGCTCTTAGATATGTTATAGTGTTAAGTCTTTTTATTTGTTGTTTCTGTTGTTGTTTTAGACATCATGTACGGGTCTTAATCGAGGTTATCATGTCAACCGAATCTAAACCAACTCATAATTATATGAATTGATATAGATCGGTTACAATTTAACTTTTCTCTAAAAATAAATATTTATACGACTCACGTCAAACTACTTACGCACAACAAGCTTCAACATCTAATCTCCAACAAAATTATGAAATCACACAACACCATATCCAACAAAATTACCAACACACAACCAACTACAAAACAAATTGCATACCCCATACCACCTCCAAAAACATGATTATTGTCACACAAAAAAACCAACAAACATATACTGCAAACACATCCTCCTATCGTTGTCGAAACACCCAAGAAACATATATATGACACCAACTGTGCAAACACATCCTCCTATCGTTGTCGAAACACCCAAGAAACATATATATGACACCAACTGTTCTTTACCATAGCCGAAACACTTAAACATCACAACACCAAAACATCAAACAAACATATGGCTACAAAACACCACAACAATCGTTTTTTCCTTTCCCCAACAAAGCATTCACACAAATGTCGTCATTGAATTAACCTGCTCACTAATAATCCCATCAACCCAAACAACACAGCTCAATTACCATAACATGGGCAACGAACTCAATTACGTCAACGCGTTAATGTAGACATAAGACTACGTAGAATTATAAGAAATTCTTAGAAAATCTGGTGATGGTGATGTTCTAAAGACTTCGTATCAAACACCTTTGCATGTGAATCAACAGAAACCTGTATGAGAAAGGGTACTGTAGGGTGTGGAACATGGGACATATATGATTAAGCCGATCATTATCATTAGAGTAAAAAGTATTCTAGTATATAATTGATTAAAATTAAATATTATTAGTATTTAATCAATATTTTTTAATTAATTAATTATTTTAATTAAAATATAAAATTAAGGAAAACGGTAAAGCATTGAGTCAGATGAATTGCCGCATTCTTTAAAGATCAAGTGTATGCATTAATTGAATTGGTTTTTCCTATTAAAAACGGTAATTGAATTGAGCTGTGAATTGTAAATATAAAAAAATTATTAAAAAATGAGTATTTATATTTTTTCATCTCATAAAAAATATCTTATTTATATTTTTTTAAATATTTTTTTAAAAAAATATAAATATAATATTTATTATTTTTTCATTATTATATTTATATTTATTAATTTTTATGTTCTTCAATTACTTTATTAATTATAATAAATAAGAGTAATTTAATAAAATTTTATTATTAAAATTAATTAATTTAACAATTTTTTTAAAAATCGTGTAGAATCCAAATAAAATAAGAGTATATAAGAGAAAACAATATGACTTAATTTAGAAAAAGACTCAAAACCAAAAACAGCATCCACACTTTTCAAAATACAAGTTACCTGTTCTCCAATAGTAAAAGGAAAAAGCTGATGTCTGTCGGAACCTTATTGATGTTAAGGCTATTGGTGCGATCTGCAAGATGTGACACATGATGCTTTTCATTCTCAAATACAAGTCACCAATAGTGCTTCTGTTAGAGAAAGAAAAAAAGGTGCTAAGCTTTTTCGTGTCGTGTCAAGTCTGGATCTTACTTACCTAGATCCATTTGATAAAAAGCCATTATTTTATTCCCTATCCGAAAAAGTCATGTCAATTGAGACTTTTACTGCTTAAATGGTTTCAACTTCTTGCTGCAAATATAATAAATGTATAATTAGTTGATGAAATAAAATACTACAATTTAATAGAAGAAAAAATAAAGCAGCATATATTGGTGGCAAGTGGGGGAAGACGGCGGTCGGAGGAGCAGAGGCAAGCTAGTGATTGTAGATGATGGTGTTTTTAGTTTGTGTTTAGACTTTCTAATCTGTATTAAACTATTTTTTTAAATTTAATAACTGAACATATGGCATTGTTTGATGGGTTGGATTGATCGAATGGTCAAGATTGGTAGAAAGGCATTGTGCCTTTCAGCTTTAAGGCACCAATCCTGATCATATTCCAACAGTTATTCCCCGCCACAAAAATTCATTTAATTTTAACAAAATAAATTGTATTTTGGATGACTTTATAAGATCGTGTGACTATAACAAAGATGAGTTTAGACAACAGTGCAAAACTGTGACCTAAAGAAAATAAAAGGTAAAATTACTATCTAAGTCCTTTAAGTTTTTTGAAAATATCAAGTTAATCCTTTAAGTTTTTTTTATAACGCTTTGGTTCTTTTTAAAAAATCTCCGTACAATAAATACAAACGCATATGCCATTTGAACAGGTTTTTCGCGTTTATCACAAATATATAATTAGTTTTGCATTTGATTGTGTATTTTTGTCGGATCGTTGATTTTTTATTATGTATTTCGTCCATTTTTACATGATTCTTATGAACCGTAACTTGTTTGATAAATTTGATTGCATATTCGTGACCAGCGCAAAAAATCAGTTCAAATGGTATATGAGTTTGCAATTTATTGTAACATAAATTTTTTAAAAGAGATCAAAGCGTTATAAAAAAAACTTAAGGAACTAATTTAATATTTTAAAATAACGTAAAGGACTAAAACAATAGTTTTGCCAAAATAAAATTGTTGTTTATTCTACTAAATTTTCTCGAACGAGAAGTCTTTCTACTAAGTTATCAAATCCATATTTTATTTGAAAAAATATTTGAAATAAATACATTCTGGATAACTTATATGTAAGTTATCTGGTTATTACTACAAAAATGAGTTTAGACAATAGTGAAAAAATTGTGGTCTAAAGTAAAGAAAACGCTTGGTGTTGCCTTACTTATGAGATGCTATTTTCTAATTGTGATCTTTTTCACTTTTGTCAATGATTTTAAAATGTAATTTGACCATTTTTGGCAACGGTTTTCAGGCCGCGGTCTATTATGTCATTGCAAAATGTTCAGGAAAGGAAACTACCGAAAAGCTTTTAACTACGTTATCTGATGAAAAAAATTATAGAAAAACTTATAACTAAGTTATTCAGTGAACAACATGGTAACTACCAGAAAACTTATACCAAGTTATTTGGTAAAGATTATAATACTGGATAATGTTTATGTACGTTATTTGGTGAATATATAGCCCTACCGGAATACTTGATTGCAACTTATCTGGCGAAGAGAAATTACGTATCGGAATTTTTTAAGTAACATTCTTCTATACAATAGTGTAGGGATATGAAAATTTTCAATTTTGAAAAGAAATTAATAATAAGTAAATAAGGGTATAATTGAATTATTTCGAAAAATGTAGGGGTGAGGGATAATTGTTCGGGTATAAGGTAAAGTTTTCTTTTAATAGGTATCTTGAGTATATTATTCCTTTCGGTATGGACGTTATTTTTAATCCATGTGATGGTGCACTAGATTGTACTCCTAAGCAAGAGGATTTTAAAGGGTGAGAGACCCACTTTACTTGTTCTTGACTTTGGTGGTAAGATTGTCTTTGCTTTATAAGAGAATGGATTTTGAGATCTTGTACTCTTTATCAGACTTTGGTGATTCAGTTACAGTTAATTTGTCAGAGCTTTGTACTATGGAGGTAGGTGGTATTGAGGCCTCTTTGGAGGCTAGATAAAGTTCTTCGTGTTCGTCTGATCGCTTGAGAGATTCTCCTCATGTCCCTCATAGAGAGGTTGACTTCTACACTAGATTCACTATAAAATAATTCATCTAAGTTGTTTCTCAAGATCCCCTAACCAGTCCATTTCTTTCACTAGTTGCTCACACTGGCCCTCAGGAGTCTCTTATTAGACAAAATCCTTTTGTTGTTGCCCAACAGTTAGGCCACTATTCTTTAGATCATCAGGCGATAATCTTAGGCCAAACCCTTTTCTAAACAATTTGATCCAGTTGTTCCCCACGCCTCCCCCCCCCCCTGGGAGTTAGGTATGTCTAATCCCTCTTGTGGGAGGGGTATATGTTACTTTATTCCTTTAATATTATGGGGTTGGGGAGTAGTATCAAAAGGAGGAAGGTTAGGGATCTTATTTTTCATGAACCTTTGGAGTGTATGGTTATTCAAGAGATAAAACTTCTAAAACTCTATGATTCTCTTGTCCATTCCCTTTGGAAGAATTCTTTTCTTGAGTGGATTTTCAAATCATTATAAGATAATAGTGTGGTCTTCTTTCAATTTAGTGAAATATTAAAGGGAAAATTATTTTCTCTTTTTTATGGACCAGGTTTTGTGGATACTTGTTTATAGTGGGGTATTAAGAAGTCAGTATGTTTTGTGGTCAACGTGTATTCCAAACCTTTACATAGGGGTGTTTGCAGGTTGGGTTGGGTCTAATTTGATTAAATCCAATATCCAACCCAACCAATAGTATTTGGTTTGAGTTAACTATTCAACCCGTACTTTTAAGACTAAACTCAAACCAAACCAGCTCGTTCATCAATAGGTTGGGTTGAGTTGGGTTCACGGGTCACCCACTAAATATAATTTTCAAATTTTAAATAAAACATCAATTTAATTAACACATTTATTTTACAAAAAAAAACATTGAAAAATAATAAAATTTTAGTATTTAGTTTTAATAAAATGTATCGTTTAAATACCTAAAAAAACTTTTACAGTTTAAATCAAGTCCAAAAGCAAATAAAAATGGTGTAAAATATAAGCTTAAGGGTAAGATGTATCTCTCTTTAAATAAAGGGATCTAATCTCTCAAATTAGATTTAGACTTAATTTTTTACAATTAAGAAAAACTATAATTACATTATATATATATATATATATATATATATATATATATATATATATATATATATATATATATATATATATATATATATATATATATATATATATATATATATATATATATATATATATATATATATATATATATATATATATATATATATATATATATATATATATATATATATATATATATATATATATATATATATATGCATTATAAAGATCATACTAGATTGTTTATTAAAAAAAAATTTAAAATAGCATGACATGTTAATGGGTTGGGTTCGTGAGTTTGTAGATTTAAAATTTCAAACTCATCACTCCAACCAAATGGAAATGGTTTTGAATGGGTTGGTTTAGTTTGGACCCATACATGATTGAGTTGGCTAAAAATAAGGGTTGCATTGGAATGGGCCAGTGTGTTTGCGGGTTCGCCCGTATCCATAAACATCTCTACCTTTATAGGATGATAAAAGGAGCATGTGGGAGGATCTTTGTTCCTGTAAGTTCATCCTAGGTGGTGAGGTATGATGTGTGTCACAGTGAGAATCGGATATCAAAGCTATAAGAACAGCTTGCCTCGCAAAAATAAGATATCACCATCGAGCTTTTATTTTCCAAGGGAAGGGAGAAAAGATCGAACAAAAACTCTAAGTAAATATGCAAAGCAAAAAGCAAGGCCTAAAGCTAAGTAAAGAGAGATCAAAGGTAAAAGGGTTGGTTATACTAAGGGAGTACTAGCACCCTAAGTATCTGTACTACTCTATAGGAACCTTTTAAAATGTTTGTGTTTTGGCTAAAATTGTTTGCTAAAGGATAAAAGATGGGCAAAGAGAAGAGAAAAGGTGGAAAAATAAAAAGGTAGAAAGAAAAAAAAGATAGCTCGCTAGGATCTCGCAATCCTATGCCTACGTATCCTTAATAGGAAGTCAGAGCAATCGTAGTTCAGAACTACGATGTTAGGTTTTAAGAACCAAGTACAACAACAAAGACAGGTAAAGTATACAAACCAATAAGGGACGTGCACAATGACAATAAGTCAACATATAATCCCTTCCCTTGGATTAGGTCAACAAGACTGTGAGGCTAGCTAAGGAGGCTTATTCAAGTGTTCAAGGGTGATACCCTTGTCAGAGAAGTTAAAAGATCCTCAGAGAGAGTGATTGAAGCCAAGAGGGTGTGTCTCATAACTTGAGAGTTGTGGGAAGTCATCAGATGATTCTGAAGCCAGGAAGTTAGACTTGAGGTCTTGAGAGAGCTCATGAGAAGTGTTGAAGATCACTTTGAGGCCTAGACAGGTCATTGTGCAAGAATAAGAAGCCTCAACCATGATTGGTGCAGCTAGGGTTTGACTGGGTCAACCCTAAGTCAACTGAGGATTTGAAAGAGGTTGAGACCTAATCCAAGAGCCATGTGATCATGGATTGATGCATTAAGATGTTATAAGGATGATTCCAAGGTTAACTCATCATGATTGAAGAGTTTGAGAAGTTTCAGGCTAGGGTTTCTAAGGCTTGACAGTGTAAAATCCCCTAGTTTGACCCTTATCTTCAAGGCAATTTAGCTCAAGATATAAGTATCATCTCATCTTTCCCCCAACATGATTGTTGTAGAGCATGGTCTTAGATTTAATTTGAGTGCAAGAAGTCCTTTATAGGATTTGTAGAACTCAAGTTATGGCTTTGACAAGTTACAAGTCATCTGAGGTATGTGAATTTGGAGCTTGAAAGTTACCCAACTTGCATGATACTTTTGCCCAAGAAGGATGATTCCTATGAACTTTTGGTCAACATGAATGTTGTTCCTCATCCTCTTAGCTTTCCATAAAGTACTAGAAGTCCTTGATAGGAGTTGTATAACTCAAGTTATGGCTTTGACAAGTCAAGGGTATTTTGGGAATTTGTGATTATAGGTCATTTATGATCATGGGTCATTTTCACAAACTTAGACACCTCAAATGAAATTTTGTTCAACTTGAAAGTTGCTCAAAATGGGGTTTTAACCTTGACCAGGCATCAAGGAGACATTGAAATGGCTCAAGGAAGGATGTGGTTTGAGGAATTTTGAAAAAAAGAGAATTAAAGGCATTTAATGACCAAAAATTGAAATAATTCATTTTGGGTCCAAACAAGGCAAAATGATAGGTCATTTTGAATGGAAAAATCATTTTAGAAACTTTGGCAATGCTAGAATTTTGGTTTGAGTCCATTTTCATGCCATTTTATTTCATTTCTTCATGATGAAGCAACATAACCAACATGAACCATTAGCTTGCAAACAAGGAAACAATCATCACAAACCAATTCAATATCTCATGAGATGAATTTTCCAAGCATTTTTATGCCCAAAGAGAGCCAGAATCGTGACTGGTGTGGATGACATTTTGGAGAGAAATTGAAATTGCAAAATCTCATTTGGGTGGTTACAGAACTTTCTAGATGATTCTAATGAGTTCTATATAAGATTTGGAGTGTGTTCAGCCATTTTTTTGGAAGCATTTGAAGCTGGTAGAAGAGATAGCAAGTGAAAACTCAGAGCTGCAACTCAAGATCTTGTTTGGAGATTGAAGAGGAATCAAGCCAAATTGAGGTGTGCATTAGCTTCAAAGGAAGATTTGGAGTGAATCTGGATCATTGTGGAGGAGGAATCGAGCAAGGATTACATATGTTCTTCATCTGAAACCAGGTTTGTACAAATTGAAATTGTGCTTAATCTATAGGGAGATAGCTAGAAATCTTTATGTGGTTAGGTTCTTATCATGACATAGATGGATTCTGGTACAAGAATTTGATGGATAGAGACACTCTAGGGTATGGACCATTTTCTGTTGAGCCTGATTTCTCAAGATTCTTGGTGATACGTTCATGATTGGATAGTGGAAATTGATTAGTGAAGAGTATAGATTACATTAGGATCATTATCTGTGAGAATTGTGATGATCAAGATTTGGTGGATTTCTGAAAATTCTATCGTGTTTGGAGTTAGAGAAAGAATTAGTGAATTTGGATGATGGATTCGTGATCAGGATGAAAAATTAAGTAGGATTGGGTATTGGTTTGACATTTTTGATGACCTGAGACGAGCACCTCACCGGAGAAGACGGTGGCGCTGCAGCTCAGGCCACCGTATGGTTATTTCCCTCCATCTGATTCAAATTGGGGACGAAGCACAATGGCCATTGGATGAAGGGTGGACCTTTGACTCAGGCAAGGAATGGATGGCCACGATTGGCTCTCAAACTCTGAAGAGAGATCTTTGAATGAAACACACCGTTTCATTAATTGGAATGGCTTGAGCTTAGTGCACTGAGTGATATTCACACCCCCCAATTGGCCCAATTTTTGAAATGAACTTGACATAATTGCTATTTGATACGCGTATTTTATCATTTTCTTCTTATTTCTTTTATTTTGTGCATTTCATATAGTTTTGAAAATAATTCATAATAAATAGGAAATTAACTCAAATTGATCCAATTTTTCCCCTGACTCATGAATGAGTCTAGAATTTTAGGAAATTAAAAGATTAGGAATTCATGCATTTGTGATTTTAATTGCATTTTTTGTATTTTAATTGACATTAATTTCATTATGGTTGATACCTTGTCTTGTGAAATTTTGTGTGATCACATGGTATTGATTCTTGAGCTGATTTTTTGTGTGTAGTTAGTTTAGACATGTATGCTCCCCTTAGATTTTTCTCACATTTTTGTGATGAAATTAGATGAGGTTTTTAGATTGGAACTTTAGGTGCTCTAGTTTTAGGGTTTAAGCTTAGTACCTTGTAGTTTGGATTTTATTTCTAGGACTTATTGGATGATTTAACCTCTGGATTTTGTATGGTAGAGTCATGAGTGACTTAGGGTCCCATAGTTATTTTTGTAAGATTTTACAATTGGTTTTAGTATTTTAGTTGGATTTAACTTTAGTACTAGGTTTTAGGTGATCCTAACTTGCTAATTCAACTAGAATGACTTCTTTAGTTCCCTTAGATTAGGGTTTTGATTCCCATACTCTTGGATGATGTTGAAGGCATGTGTGGGCTGCTGAGGAATGCATGGTGGAGCTTGGACTTGAAGTTTTCTCTTCCTTTGGAGTAGTTTTGTTTAGGTGGTAAGATTAGGGTTTGTAAGTAGAGCTTCTAGATAGATTCTCTTCTTTCATAAACATGGAAGATGTTGATCACTGCCATTCTTCCCTGTGATGTAAGGTCCCCTTGTGAAGGCCTCATCCCTCCTTTGGTAGGATGTGTGGCTCTTCACAAGTTGGTAGAACCTTTGAGGGTTCCTTTCTTTGATGGGGGAGTGTTTAGTGGTGACCTTTGGTCTTCACTTTGCTTTTCACTATCCAAACCTTGCTCTTGTTAGATGAATCTTTCTCCCTTGCTAGAGGATGGAGTTCCCTGTTAGAAGGTTGAAGATGCTAGAAGTTGCTACTTCTCTGTATTTGAAGACTGCCATTGGAGCTGAAGCTTGAAGAGCAATAGGGACAAGTTGACACTTGTGAAGGAGATCAAATTGAGAGCTGAAGCTTGAAGAAGTTGAAGATCAAATTGATAATGGTGATTGATGCAAGAGTTGAGGCTTGAAGAAGCAAGTTGATATTTGCTATTGAAGATGAGAGCCTAGAGAACCAGTTACAGATTGAAGACTGAGCTGCTGTCAGAAGATTGATGTGCTGTGAAGCTGTGAAAGCTGTTGATCTGCTTTCTTTTCTGTCTGTTTGCCTTCTGTGCAACTATATTGATGTGACCTGTGTGATTTGCTTGATTCATTAGAATAAGCTCATATTTTAGATTGTTTTAAGCTAGGAGCATGATTGCATTAGAGGTTGAGTTGCTCCCTCTGCTTGTATTGTTACTGTATGGCTTTGCTTGCTGGTATTCGGTAGAGCCCCACTCCCTTGCCTATGTGGTTTATGGTGTGCTTGATGGCATTTTATTTTTCCTGTATAATTGCAGTTATTCATATCTGGCTTGAGGTTGAGACGAGCTTGTGGAGGCTGATGCCCCACACACATTTCCTTCCTCACCTGCATTGCATGCATTTTATAGTTGTTTCCTGTACTGTTTACTGTTTACTGTTTAAGCTGATGCTTTATCTGTTTCTGTATCCTTGGCATGATCCCCTAGGAATCTCACTTCCTTTGATAAGGAAGTGATGATTAGAACTTTAGGTTGAAACTTATGCATGATAACTTCTAGGAGTTCCCTGTTTCAAACCTCAACTATAGGATGAATCCTTGGCATGACAACAATAGGACTTGATAGTCCCCCCTTAGTTGAACCTGTTCGCTTTCTTCTCATCCCAAAACAAATCAAAATACAGTAATAAAGGTTAAATGACGTCGTACATTACGAGCCTTAAGCTATCTGAGAAAGGATTGTTGGAGAGTTTCTTTTCAACAGTCTGGATGTTTAGTATGGCACCCTTTGGGTGACATGCGACGCATTCACTCTCAGGTCATAGTCTCTAGTGCGATATTGGTTGCAAACATCCATAAAAAACAGTTCTTCCGTAAAAGACAGAAAACAAACTTCAAAACTTTTTGCCCCATGGGCCCATAAGTCAAAGGAAGCTTTTTTGAAGAAAAGAGTGTTGTTAACTCATACACGTATCCAATCAATAAAAAAGAATATATATATTCACACATGCATCCTCCAAAGTTGTTACATTATTTTAGAAGAAAACATCTTATAAAAGACAAAGAGATATTATATTTTAGTTTTGTTTTTTCAGCACAGTTGAGTTTTAAAGACATAAAAGTGTAAAACATGTGTGGTATATAAGAAAAGAAAAAGAGAGATGCTGAAATCAGATGAAGTTTAAAATTGAAAGATATGGAAAGCAAACAATACCACTTCTTTATTCTTCCATCATCATCTACTTCCTCATTTGAGTATTGTTTCATTGACACTACTTTTTCAACTTCCATTTTCACACTGATTAATTAATTAATCTTACAAGCCTGTCAAGCATCAAGAAGAAATTTGGAAAATATTATCACTCATGACTCATCTTAATTAGGAAAATAAAATTTGTTTTTTTAATTATAAATATGTTTTAAACTTTGTTTGTTGTAATATTTAGATAATATTCACATAACTCATATTTTTATAAAATTATTACAAAATGATTGATTCATTTTTTATAATATTTTTATAATATTAGAGAGTTTTTCAAAATGATTGATTCATTTTTATAAAATTATTATAAAATAAGAATTTTTTTAAAATAACAATATTTTCTAACTGAAATATCAAAATAATTATGTTTCCCACTAATTTTTAAAATACACATGTTTCAAACAAACAAAAAAGAGTCATGTGTAACACTCAAGTCAGGTTAATTGAATTTCGTCATCCATAGCTAATCAATCCAATTATCACCTATGTATTGGTGTTAAGAGGATGTGCCAATTCATCTGGTGCCTATATGTTGCAAACTTTTTTTTTTTAATATTATATTTTAATAGGTATTATTTAGTATAAATATAGGTGTGTCTTTTATCATTTTTTTACATCTCTTCTCTTCTTTTTTTTTAATCTTTTCTTCACTTGTTCTAATATGAGTAGTAAAAGACCAGAACTTTTTTTTTTCGAGAAACAAGCCTATGATGAAGATGTATTTTTGAAACATCTGGAGTTTCGAATAACTTGAGAGAAACTTGATCATTTGGTTAGACAAAGAGATTAATGATGGTGAAAGAATTAGAAGAATTGAGAGATTTGTTCCTTACATCTCTATTGCGGATGACAATGATGATATCTTGTGTATGTGGGTGATAGTTAAAGATGACAATGATGTTAGAGATATAATGTATGCACCAATTGATATTGTTTTGATTGTTGTATGCTCTTAGATATGTTATAGTGTTAAGTCTTTTTATTTGTTGTTTCTGTTGTTGTTTTAGACATCATGTACGGGTCTTAATCGAGGTTATCATGTCAACCGAATCTAAACCAACTCATAATTATATGAATTGATATAGATCGGTTACAATTTAACTTTTCTCTAAAAATAAATATTTATACGACTCACGTCAAACTACTTACGCACAACAAGCTTCAACATCTAATCTCCAACAAAATTATGAAATCACACAACACCATATCCAACAAAATTACCAGCACACAACCAATATATAACACACCCAACTACAAAACAAATTGCATACCCCATACCACCTCCAAAAACATGATTATTGTCACACAAAAAAACCAACAAACATATACTGCAAACACATCCTCCTATCGTTGTCGAAACACCCAAGAAACATATATATGACACCAACTGTTCTTTACCATAGCCGAAACACTTAAACATCACAACACCAAAACATCAAACAAACATATGGCTACAAAACACCACAACAATCGTTTTTTCCTTTCCCCAACAAAGCATTCACACAAATGTCGTCATTGAATTAACCTACTCACTAATAATCCCATCAACCCAAACAACACAGCTCAATTACCATAACACGGGCAACGAACTCAATTACGTCAACGCGTTAATGTAGACATAAGACTACGTAGAATTATAAGAAATTCTTAGAAAATCTGGTGATGGTGATGTTCTAAAGACTTCGTATCAAACACCTTCGCATGTGAATCAACAGAGACCTGTATGAGAAAGGGTACTCTAGGGTGTGGAACATGGGACATATATGATTAAGCCGATCATTATCATTAGAGTAAAAAATATTCTAGTATATAATTGATTAAAATTAAATATTATTAGTATTTAATCAATATTTTTTAATTACTTAATTATTTTAATTAAAATATAAAATTAAGAAAAACGGTAAAGCATTGAGTCAGGTGAATTGCCGCATTCTTTAAAGATCAAGTGTATGCATTAATTGAATTGGTTTTTCCTATTAAAAACCGTAATTAAATTGAGCTGTGAATTGTAAATATAAAAAAATTATTGAAAAATGAGTATTTATATTTTTTCATCTCATAAAAAATGTCTTATTTATATTTTTTTTAAATATTTTTTTTTTAAAATATAAATATAATATTTATTATTTTTTTCATTATTATATTTATATTTATTAATTTGTATGTTCTTCAATTACTTTATTAATTATAATAAATAAGAGTAATTTAATAAAAAATATTAATTTAATTATTTTTTTAAAAATCGTGTAGAATCCAAATAAAATAAGAGTATATAAGAGAAAACAATAAGACTTAATTTAGAAAAAGACTCAAAACCAAAAACAGCATCCACACTTTTCAAAATACAAGTTACCTGTTCTCCAATAGTAAAAGGAAAAAGCTGATGTCTGTCGGAACCTTATTGATGTTAAGGCTATTGGTGCGATCTGCAAGATGTGACACATGATGCTTTTCATTCTCAAATACAAGTCACCAATAGTGCTTCTGTTAGAGAAAGAAAAAAAGGTGCTAAGCTTTTTCGTGTCGTGTCAAGTCTGGATCTTACTTACCTAGATCCATTTGATAAAAAGCCATTATTTTATTCCCTATCCGAAAAAGTCATGTCAATTGAGACTTTTACTGCTTAAATGGTTTCAACTTCTTGCTGCAAATATAATAAATGTATAATTAGTTGATGAAATAAAATACTACAATTTAATAGAAGAAAAAATAAAGCAGCATATATTGGTGGCAAGTGGGGGAAGACGGCGGTCGGAGGAGCAGAGGCAAGCTAGTGATTGTAGATGATGGT
The DNA here is from genome assembly GCA_963859935.3 of Lathyrus sativus. Classification (NCBI taxonomy): domain Eukaryota; kingdom Viridiplantae; phylum Streptophyta; class Magnoliopsida; order Fabales; family Fabaceae; genus Lathyrus; species Lathyrus sativus. Next base: position 652,300,903 of record OZ012739.1, on the reverse strand, counting down.
GTTTTTAGTTTGTGTTTAGACTTTCTAATCTGTATTAAACTATTTTTTTAAATTTAATAACTGAACATATGGCATTATTTGATGGGTTGGATTGATCGAATGGTCAAGATTGGTAGAAAGGCATTCTGCTTTTCAGCTTTAGGGCACCCAATCCTGATCATATTTCAACAGTTATTCCCCGCCACAAAAATTCATTTAATTTTAACAAAATAAATTGTATTTTAGATGACTTTATAAGATCGTGTGACTATAACAAAGATGAGTTTAGACAACAGTGCAAAACTAAAGAAAATAAAAGGTAAAATTACTATCTAAGTCCTTTAAGTTTTTTGAAAATATCAAGTTAATTCCTTAAGTTTTTTTTATAACGCTTTGGTTCTTTTTAAAAAATCTCCGTACAATAAATACAAACGCATATGCCATTTGAACTGGTTTTTCGCGTTTATCACAAATATATAATTAGTTTTGCGTTTGATTGTGTATTTTTGTCGGATCGTTGATTTTTTATTATGTATTTTGTCCATTTTTACACGATTCTTATGAACCGTAACTTGTTTGATAAATTTGATTGCATATTCGTGACCAGCGCGAAAAATCAGTTCAAATGGTATATGAGTTTGCAATTTATTGTAACAGAAATTTTTTAAAAGGGACCAAAGCGTTATAAGAAAAACTTAAGGAACTAATTTAATATTTTAAAATAACTTAAAGGACTAAAACAATAGTTTTGCCAAAATAAAATTGTTGTTTATTCTACTAAATTTTCTCGAACGAGAAGTCTTTCTACTGAGTTATCAAATCCATATTTTATTTGAAAAAATATTTGAAATAAATACATTCTGGATAACTTATATGTAAGTTATCTGGTTATTACTACAAAAATGAGTTTAGACAATAGTGAAAAAATTGTGGTCTAAAGTAAAGAAAACGCTTGGTGTTGCCTTACGTATGAGATGCTATTTTCTAATTGTGATCTTTTTCACTTTTGTCAATGATTTTAAAATGTAATTTGACCATTTTTGGCAACGGTTTTCAGGCCGCGGTCTATTATGTCATTGCAAAATGTTCAGGAAAGGAAACTACCGAAAAGCTTTTAACTACGTTATCTGATGAAAAAAATTATAGAAAAACTTATAACTAAGTTATTCAGTGAACAACATGGTAACTACCAGAAAACTTATACCAAGTTATTTGGTAAAGATTATAATACTGGATAATGTTTATGTACGTTATTTGGTGAATATATAGCCTACCGGAATACTTGATTGCAACTTATCTGGCGAAGAGAAATTACGTATCGGAATTTTTTAAGTAACATTCTTCTATACAATAGTGTAGGGATATGAAAATTTTCAATTTTGAAAAGAAATTAATAATAAGTAAATAAGGGTATAATTGAATTATTTCGAAAAATGTAGGGGTGAGGGATAATTGTTCGGGTATAAGGTAAAGTTTTCTTTTAATAGGTATCTTGAGTATATTATTCCTTTCGGTATGGACGTTATTTTTAATCCATGTGATGGTGCACTAGATTGTACTCCTAAGCAAGAGGATTTTAAAGGGTGAGAGACCCACTTTACTTGTTCTTGACTTTGGTGGTAAGATTGTCTTTGCTTTATAAGAGAATGGATTTTGAGATCTTGTACTCTTTATCAGACTTTGGTGATTCAGTTACAGTTAATTTGTCAGAGCTTTGTACTATGGAGGTAGGTGGTATTGAGGCCTCTTTGGAGGCTAGATAAAGTTCTTCGTGTTCGTCTGATCGCTTGAGAGATTCTCCTCATGTCCCTCATAGAGAGGTTGACTTCTACACTAGATTCACTATAAAATAATTCATCTAAGTTGTTTCTCAAGATCCCCTAACCAGTCCATTTCTTTCACTAGTTTCTCACACTGGCCCTCAGGAGTCTCTTATTAGACAAAATCCTTTTGTTGTTGCCCAACAGTTAGGCCACTATTCTTTAGATCATCAGGCGATAATCTTAGGCCAAACCCTTTTCTAAACAATTTGATCCAGTTGTTCCCCACGCCTCCCCCCCCCCCCCTGGGAGTTAGGTATGTCTAATCCCTCTTGTGGGAGGGGTATATGTTACTTTATTCCTTTAGTATTATGGGGTTGGGGAGTAGTATCAAAAGGAGAAAGGTTAGGGATCTTATTTTTCATGAACCTTTGGAGTGTATGGTTATTCAAGAGATAAAACTTCTAAAACTCTATGATTCTCTTGTCCATTCCCTTTGGAAGAATTCTTTTCTTGAGTAGATTTTCAAATCATTATAAGATAATAGTGTGGTCTTCTTTCAATTTAGTGAAATACTAAAGGGAAAATTATTTTCTATTTTTTATGGACCAGGTTTTGTGGATACTTGTTTATAGTGGGGTATTAAGAAGTCAGTATGTTTTGTGGTCAACGTGTATTCCAAACCTTTACATAGGGGTGTTTGCAGGTTGGGTTGGGTCTAATTTGATTAGATCCAATATCCAACCCAACCAATAGTATTTGGTTTGAGTTAACTATTCAACCCGTACTTTTAAGACTAAACTCAAACCAAACCAGCTCGTTCATCAATAGGTTGGGTTGAGTTGGGTTCACGGGTCACCCACTAAATATAATTTTCAAATTTTAAATAAAACATCAATTTAATTAACACATTTATTTTACAGAAAAAAAAACATTGAAAAATAATAAAATTTTAGTATTTAGTTTTAATAAAATGTATCGTTTAAATATCTAAAAAAACTTTTACAGTTTAAATCAAGTCCAAAAGCAAATAAAAATGGTGTAAAATATAAGCTTAAGGGTAAGATGTATCTCTCTTTAAATAAAGGGATCTAATCTCTCAAATTAGATTTAGACTTAATTTTTTACAATTAAGAAAAACTATAATTACATTATATATATATATATATATATATATATATATATATATATATATATATATATATATATATATATATATATATATATATATATATATATATATATATATATATATATATATATATATATATATATATATATATATATATATATATATGCATTATAAAGATCATACTAGATTGTTTATTAAAAAAAATTTAAAAATAGCATGACATGTTAATGGGTTGGGTTCGTGAGTTTGTAGATTTAAAATTTCAAACTCATCACTCCAACCAAATGGAAATGGTTTTGAATGGGTTGGTTTAGTTTGGACCCATACATGATTGAGTTGGCTAAAAATAAGGGTTGCATTGGAATGGGCCAGTGTGTTTGCGGGTTCGCCCGTATCCATAAACATCTCTACCTTTATAGGATGATAAAAGGAGCATGTGGGAGGATCTTTGTTCCTGTAAGTTCATCCTAGGTGGTGAGGTATGATGTGTGTCACAGTGAGAATCGAATATCAAAGCTATAAGATCAACTTGCCTCGCAAAAATAAGATATCACCATCGAGCTTTTATTTTCCAAGGGAAGGGAGAAAAGATCGAACAAAAACTCTAAGTAAATATGCAAAGCAAAAAGCAAGACCTAAATCTAAGTAAAGAGAGATCAAAGGTAAAAGGGTTGGTTATACTAAGGGAGTACTAGCACCCTAAGTATCTGCAGTACTCTATAGGAACCTTTTGAAATGTTTGTGTTTTGGCTAAAATTGTTTGCTAAAGGATAAAAGATGGGCAAAGAGAAGAGAAAAGGTGGAAAAATAAAAAGGTAGAAAGAAAAAAAAGATAGCTCTCTAGGATCTCGCAATCCTATGCCTACGTATCCTTAATAGGAAGTCAGAGCAATCGTAGTTAAGAACTACGATGTTAGGTTTTAAGAACCAAGTACAACAACAAAGACAGGTAAAGTATACAAACACATAAGGGACGTGCACAATGACAATAAGTCAACATATAATCCCTTCCCTTGGATTAGGTCAACAAGTCATAGAAATAAAGCAACAGGTACATGGAAAAATGTCATGTAATCAGCATGCATCAAATGAAGATACAGACATAGTACATGGAAAGAGCATCATGTAATAAACATAGGCACACATGGAAAAGCATCATGTATGGTAACAAACAAGAAAATCACATAATACATGTTGTACCTTAAAAAATGAGCATGACCTCTGTTGCACCCCAAAATTTGCCCAACATTTCTTCACCTAGCTTGTGTTTCATTTCATTCACATTAGCATTATCATTTGCATTTCATTGACATGTATGCAGGAGATCAAGAGGTATGATTACCAATCAAGAGCTATACAAGACTGTGAGGCTAGCTAAGGAGGCTTATTCAAGTGTTCAAGGGTGATACCCTTGTCAGAGAAGTTAAAAGATCCTCAGAGAGAGTGATTGAAGCCAAGAGGGTGTGTCTCCTAACTTGAGAGTCGTGGGAAGTCATCAGATGATTCTGAAGCCAGGAAGTTAGACTTGAGGTCTTGAGAGAGCTCATGAGAAGTGTTGAAGATCACTTTGAGGCCTAGACCGGTCATTGTGCAAGAATAAGAAGCCTCAACCATGATTGGTGCAGCTAGGGTTTGATTGGGTCAACCCTAAGTCAACTGAGGATTTGAAAGAGGTTGAGACCTAATCCAAGAGCCATGTGATCATGGATTGATGCATTAAGATGTTCTAAGGATGATTCCAAGGTTAACTCATCATGATTGAAGAGTTTGAGAAGTTTCAGACTAGGGTTTCTAAGGCTTGACAGTGTAAAATCCCCTAGTTTGACCCCTATCTTCAAGGCAATTTAGCTCAAGATATAAGTGTCATCTCATCTTTCCCCAAACATGATTGTTGTAGAGCATGATCTTAGATTTAATTTGAGTGCTAGAAGTCCTTTATAGGATTTGTAGAACTCAAGTTATGGCTTTGACAAGTTACAAGTCATCTGAGGTATGTGAATTTGGAGCTTGAAAGTTACCCAACTTGCATGATACTTTTGCCCAAGAAGGATTATTCCTATGAACTTTTGGTCAACACGAATGTTGTTCCTCATCCTCTTAGATTTCCATAGAGTACTAGAAGTCCTTGATAGGAGTTGTAGAACTCAAGTTATGGCTTTGACAAGTCAAGGGTATTTTGGGAATTTGTGATTATAGGTCATTTATGATCATGGGTCATTTTCACAAACTTAGACACCTCAAATGAAATTTTGTTCAACTTGAAAGTTTCTCAAAATGGGGTTTTAACCTTGACCAGGCATCAAGGAGACATTGAAATGGCTCAAGGAAGGATGTGGTTTGAGGAATTTTGAAAAAAAGAGAATTAAAGGCATTTAATGACCAAAAATTGAAATAATTCATTTTGGGTCCAAACAAGGCAAAATGATAGGTCATTTTGAATGGAAAAATCATTTTAGAAACTTTGGCAATGCTAGAATTTTGGTTTGATTCCATTTTCATGCCATTTTATTTCATTTCTTCATGATGAAGCAACATAACCAACATGAACCATTAGCTTGCAAACAAGGAAACAATCATCACAAACCAATTCAATATCTCATGAGATGAATTTTCCAAGCATTTTCATGCCCAAAGAGATCCAGAATCGTGACTGGTGTGGATGACATTTTGGAGAGAAATTGAAATTGCAAAATCTCATTTGGGTGGTTACAGAACTTTCTAGATGATTCTAATGAGTTCTATATAAGATTTGGAGTGTGTTCAGCCTTTTTTTTGGAAGCATTTTAAGCTGGTAGCAGAGATAGCAAGTGAAAACTCAGAGCTGCAACTCTAGATCGTGTTTGGAGATTGAAGAGGAATCAAGCCAAATTGAGGTGTGCATTAGCTTCAAAGGAAGATTTGGAGTGAATCTGGATCATTGTGGAGGAGGAATCGAGCAAGGATTGCATATGTTCTTCATCTGAAACCAGGTTTGTACAAATTGAAATTGTGCTTAATCTTTAGGGAGATAGCTAGAAATCTTTATGTGGTTAGGTTCTTATCATGACATAGATGGATTCTGGTACAAGAATTTGATGGATAGAGACACTCTAGGGTATGGACCATTTTCTGTTGAGCCTGATTTCTCAAGATTCTTGGTGATGCGTTCATGATTGGATAGTGGAAATTGATCAGTGAAGAGTATAGATTACATTAGGATCATTATCTTTGAGAATTGTGATGATCAAGATTTGGTGGATTTCTGAAAATTCTATCGTGTTTGGAGTTAGAGAAAGAATTAGTGAATTTGGATGATGGATTCGTGATCAGGATGAAAAATTGAGTAGGATTGGGTATTGGTTTGACATTTTTGATGACCTGAGACGAGCACCTCACCGGAGAAGACGGTGGCACTGCAGCTCAGGCCACCGTATAGTTATTTCCCTCCATCTGATTCAAATTGGGGACGAAGCACAATGGCCATTGGATGAAGGGTGGACCTTTGACTCAGGCAAGGAATGGATGGCCACGATTGACTCTCAAACTCTGAAGAGAGATCTTTGAATGAAACGCACCGTTTCATTAATTGGAATGGCTTGGGCTTAGTGCACTGAGTGATATTCACACCCCCCAATTGGCCCAATTTGTGAAATGAACTTGACATAATTGCTATTTGATACGCGTATTTTATCATTTTCTTCTTATTTCTTTTATTTTGTGCATCTCATATAGTTTTGAAAATAATTTATAATAAATAGGAAATTAACTCAAATTGATCCAATTTTTTCCCCCTGACTCATGAATGAGTCTAGAATTTTAGGAAATTAAAAGATTAGGAATTCATGCATTTGTGATTTTAATTGCATTTTTTGTATTTTAATTGACATTAATTTCATTATGGTTGATACCTTGTCTTGTGAAATTTTGTGTGATCACATGGTATTGATTCTTGAGCTGATTTTTTGTGTGTAGTTAGTTTAGACATGTATGCTCCCCTTAGATTTTTCTCACATTTTTGTAATGAAATTAGATGAGGTTTTTATATTGGAACTTTAGGTGCTCTAGTTTTAGGGTTTAAGCTTAGTACCTTGTAGTTTGGATTTTATTTCTAGGACTTATTGGATGATTTAACCTCTGGATTTTGTATGGTAGAGTCATGAGTGACTTAGGGTCCCATAGTTATTTTTTTAAGATTTTACAATTGGTTTTAGTATTTTAGTTGGATTTAACTTTAGTACTAGGTTTTAGGTGATCCTAACTTGCTAATTCAACTAGAATGACTTCTTTAGTTCCCTTAAATTAGGGTTTTGATTCCCCTGCTCTTGGATGATGTTGAAGGCATGTGTGGGCTGCTGAGGGATGCATGGTGGAGCTTGGACTTGAAGTTTGCTCTTCCTTTGGAGTAGTTTTGTTTAGGTGGTAAGATTAGGGTTTGTAAGTAGAGCTTTTAGATAGATTCTCTTCTTTCATAAACATGGAAGGTGTTGATCATTGCCATTCTTCTATGTGATGTAAGGTCCCCTTGTGAAGGCCTCATCCCTCCTTTGGTAGGATGTGTGGCTCTTCACAAGTTGGTAGAACCTTTGAGGGTTCCTTTCTTTGATGGGGGAGTGTTTAGTGGTGACCTTTGGTCTTCACTTTGCTTTCCACTATCCAAACCTTGCCCTTGTTAGATGAATCTTTCTCCCTTGCTAGAGGATGGAGTTCCCTGTTAGAAGGTTGAAGATGCTAGAAGTTGCTACTTCTCTGTATTTGAAGACTGCCATTGGAGCTGAAGCTTGAAGACCAATAGGGACAAGTTGACACTTGTGAAGGAGATCAAATTGAGAGCTGAAGCTTGAAGAAGTTGAAGATCAAATTGATAATGGTGATTGATGCAAGAGTTGAGGCTTGAAGAAGCAAGTTGATATTTGCTATTGAAGATGAGAGCCTAGAGAACCAGTTACAGATTGAAGATTGAGCTGCTGTCAGAAGATTGCTGTGCTGTGAAGCTGTGGAAGCTGTTGATCTGCTTTCTTTTCTATCTGTTTGCCTTCTGTGCAACTATATTGATGTGACCTGTGTGATTTGCTTGATTCATTAGAATAAGCTCATATTTTAGATTGTTTTAATCTAGGATCATGATTGCATTAGAGGTTGAGTTGCTCCCTCTGCTTGTATTGTTACTGTATGGCTTTGCTTGCTGGTATTCGGTAGAGCCCCGCTCCCTTGCCTATGTGGTTTGTGGTGTGCTTGATGGCATTTTATTTTTCCTGTATAATTGCAGTTATTCATATCTGGCTTGAGGTTGAGACGAGCTTGTGGAGGCTGATGCCCCCCACACATTTCCTCCCTCACCTGCATTGCATGCATTTTACAGTTGTTTCCTGTACTATTTACTGTTTACTGTTTAAGTTGATGCTTTATCTGTTTCTGTATCCTTGGCATGATCCCTTAGGAATCTCACTTCCTTTGATAAGGAAGTGATGATTAGAACTTTAGGTTGAAACTTATGCATGATAAATTCTAGGAGTTCCCTGTTTCAAACCTCAACTATAGGATGAATCCTTGGCATGACAACATTAGGACTTGATAGTCCCCCCCTTAGTTGAACCTGTTCGCTCTCTTCTCATCCCAAAACAAATCAAAATACAGTAATAAAGGTTAACTGACGTCGTACGTTACGAGCCTTAAGCTATCTGAGAAAGGATTGTTGGAGAGTTTCTTTTCAACAGTCTGGATGTTTAGTATGGCACCCTTTGGGTGACATGCGACGCATTCACTCTCAGGTCATAGTCTCTAGTGCGATATTGGTTGCAAACATCCATAAAAAACAGTTCTTCCGTAAAAGACAGAAAACAAACTTCAAAACTTTTTGCCCCATGGGCCCATAAGTCAAAGGAAGCTTTTCTGAAGAAAAGAGTGTTGTTAACTCTCAGTTCTACCGCAAACGGTAACGCTTAAGTCTCCGAGGGTCGAGCTGCGTACGCCAAACTGCTGGAACTGTTTGTTAACCCTACTCGAAAAAATAGATGAATCTGAATTCCCGTAATCCGTATTATCCCGAACTACGTAAGCTCTAATCTCTCATACCTGTTGAGAGTATGTAGGCACAATACTGACGTATTGGCGAGCCACCTTCCCCCATAACCCGTAGTTAGGCGAACTACGTTGACTCTGATTTCTCATTCTCTGATGAGAATACGTAGGCATAACACGCGACGCTTTGCCGAGTCATTTTATTTTCTTAGACCAGCCTTGATAGGTAGATAGATAAAACCAACCCGTTAGATAAACACAACAAGCGTGGATCCCATGGAGTATGATGGACGTGAGGGGTACTAATACCTTCCCCTTGCGTAACCGACTCCCGAACCCAGACATGGTTGCGATGACCTTGTCTTATACCTTTTCGTCAGGTTTTTCCGATCGTTTCCTTTCCCGTTCTGAGGGATAAATAATGAAAGGTGGCGACTCTTCTATTTTGCTGGCACCTTATTTTCGCGGTAGCGACAGCTGGCGACTCTGCTGGGGACTTGATAGTTTCCTGGGATCCAACGTCTCTTATGTGCGAGTCAATTTGGGGATCCAACGTCCCCTGTGAGAGTCAATCCTAGCGCTTGTATGATTACTTGTTGGGTTGTGTTTATTTATCGCATTTTATTTCCCGCACTCTATTTTTAGTATGATATGATTATCTGTGCTGTTGTGGGAGGGGCATTCTGATGAGTGGGGAGCCAGACATAGGCTTGAGTGTACCTAGCATTAGTTGTGGAAATTAGTGGGCGCGTGCTTGCTTTGCAGGCACTAGTGTCTCATGAAATCCATGCTCAGACGAGGTTCTCCCGGTTGACTTCTTTTTCGGCCCTTTGGGCCTGAGGGGTTGTTGGTTTGGAGGATTGTCGACTCTGGGGACCGATCATTTAGGATTCAGCTAAGTGAGGCCGCTTCAGGAGATGGTGATGCCACACCTTCTGGGTATCGTATCATCTCTCTTGAATGTCTGTGACGCTGATGACCGCATAGGATGCCGAACTTGTGTCAGTTTAGGTCCATACCTGTGAGCAGGGTCGGGTTTGTTGCAGGAAACCTTAACCTTCAGACTACCCGGTTTTCTTGATAGTGAATCAGTTTTGTTGGTATCAGAGGTTCCCATCATCAGATATGTGTTTGTTCTTGACAGAGCAGATTTATGGTCTGGTATCAGGGGTTCTTATCGGCTGAGATATGTTTGTTCTTGACAGAGCAGATTGTGGCCCTTCTCCGCAACAGCACAGTCATCTTGATCTCCTGCTGCATGATTGCATTTTTCATTGTTTTGCATACTCATTTGCATATCATTAACGTGTGTCTGTGTTGCAGGTACCGTTTCCCCCGGTTCAGGTTTTCTTGCCTTCTATTGTGCTATCATGGTTTCTCTGAGGAAGACTGTGGCCTACAAGCTCCCCACTCCTGAGGTTGTTCAGCTGTCTAGTTTGATTGCTTTGGTAGATGATTCTGTGAGAGGTGAATTCAGAAAGTCTTATGGGAAACTGCTCAGCTTGGTTCGTAAACCTTCTGTGTTTGAGTTGAATGGGTTGTACGCCTTGCTGCAGTTCTACGATCCTCCTTTGAGGTGCTTTACTTTCCCGGACTTTGTTCTCGCACCTACACTAGAGGAGTATGTTGATTTGTTAGGTGTGCCTATCAAGGGTCAGATGCTCTTTGTTCATATGGATGTTGAGCCTAATCTGGCTAGTCTAGCTCTTTCGCTTCATCTGGACGCCTCTGAGTTGGTCTTGTCTAGTTGGAACGGGGTTCCCGGTTTCTCCTTGCAGTTCTTAGTGGGAAAGGCCCAGCAGTGTGCCAAAGACGGTTGTTGGATCGTGTTCAACGCTATTCTTGCTCTTTGCATATACGGCATCATTATGTTCCCTAATATGCCTGACTTTGTAGACTTCGACGCCTTTCACATCTTTGCAGCAGGGAATCCAGTCCCTACCTTGATTGGAGATGTCTACCATTTCGTTCACTACAAAAACAAGAACAGAAGGGGCAAGAATGTCTCGTGCTGCATGCCCATATTCTATAGATGGCTTGATAGTCACCTACCCAAGAAGGGTCCCTTTGCTTCATCTGCAGCCACAGCTGAGTGGTCTGAGCGTTTGATGAGTCTATCAGCGGAGGATGTTGCCTGGTTTGATAGAGATAGGTTGGGTACTGAGATTATCTTCAGCTGCAACGGATTTCCAAATGTGCCTTTGATAGGCAGGAAGGGCTGTATCAACTATAATCCATCTCTGCTGGTCCGACAGTTTGCTTATGCTTTGAGAGCTCCGCCGAAGGATGAAGAGGTACAGGAATCTTTGTACCTCACTGGTCTTCTAGAGGGGGATCTGTTATCTAAGCTTCAGCACGCTTGGAATGGTATCAGTAGGCGGGGAAAGCCGTCGCTGGGAAAAAGTAATAGCCAAGCCTACGCTCCATATATGACCTGGATCAGAGCCAGAGCAGATATCATAGGGATTTCGTTTCCTCCTGCCAAGCTAGAAAGCCCTACAGTGATTGAAGAACCTACTACCGTGCCTATTCAGCAGTACAATCAGGTGTTAGCTGAGCGAGAGGAGCTGAAGAAGGCAAATGAAGAACTGGAGAAAGAATTGGCTCAGCTCAGAAGCGAGAGAAGCGAAGCCGTCCATTCCTTCAAGAGGCAAACAGAGCTGGTAAACAAGTTAGGTACGGATTTGACTAAGCAGTTGGCTGAGCGTGAGCGTTTGGGTCGGGACTTCAAATCTGTCAACGACGTATTGACCACTAAGAAGTATCACTTGGATGAAGCGTACCGGAGAATATCCAAGTTTAATCAGCATTGGAAGGCCACCCTAGCCAACGACAAGGAACGGGAAGATAAACTGAAGCAGCAGATCTCCAAATTGAAAGCCCAGGTGAAGGCTAGTGAGAAGAGGTTTGATGAAGAAACCGCTCGCAGATATGCCGCTGAAGGCCTGCTAAACAAGGCTCTTGCTAACCTGAAGGAGCACAAACAGACGTTTGAATCCAAGAAGCGGAAGTTAGAAGATTGTTTCGGCGAAGGAGCATGGGAAGACTCAGTTGAAGGTCTTCAATACACTATTATGCAGAGGGAGTTACTCGTCGAAGGGTTGCTCACTCAGCCTGATCATCCAGAAACGAGGGATCTGTTAGAAGAGTTTCGAGCCCGTGGTCGTGCTTGACTATATTTATAATCCTTTTGTTTTGATTAGTGTTGTATGCTGACCATCACCAGGCTTGTTGGTCGAGGTCATGTTATTGATTCTGCTTGTACTCAGTGACGTTGTGTACCGCCTTGATGGGCTTTCTTTATATATATATGAGATGTTATTTCCATGACTGGACGCAGACTTCTTATTATCGTCACCGGAACTCAGGCACTAGAATTGGGGGGAATCTCCCTAACGCACAGACACACGTTTGCATTTGCATGAAGCATTTGCATGACGAGCACGTTGTCGTTTTTCTAACCCTTTGTGTATGCAGGTTATTCCAGGATTGATCAAAGACCGATCCACCGCTACCTGACCCGAGAAAATCAAGCTAGAGCAATGGAACAAGTGCAGACTGACGTTCAGGAACTCCGAGAGAGGATGGACCGCTTCATGGAGCTCATGCAAGTGGTTGCCAACGGCCAAGACCAGCTCAGGACATTGGTCCAACCTCTGATCTCAAGGGTTGACAACAACGGTGTACTCCATGGTGGGAATGTTCCAACCCCTCCACCTGTTGAAACTCCTCAGGGTGGCATCCCCGTGACCGGGGGGAATGGCAGTGGTAACGGAAATGTGATCACTAACATAGGGCTCAATGGTAATACGACTGGCGTCGGTAATGGAAAATTTGAAGCTAATGGCAATGCTGGACTGGGCAATTGCAACACAGGTACTAGAAATCTGTATGGGCCTCAGCCATGGCTAGAAGATCGTCAAGAAGATTTGTTCTCACAGAGGAGTGTTGAAGGAGAGCTGACTGCTGAAGCACGTCTGAGGTTTAAGGCACTCGAGGACAAAATGAGGAGCTTCGAGAACCTGAACACTATGGGTGTCGACATGAGTAAATTGGGATTGATTGCTGATTTTAAGGTGCCTCCTAAATTCAAGGTACCCGACTTTGAGAAGTACAAGGGCACCACCTGCCCTCGTGTCCACTTAAGGTCATACTACCGAAAGATGTCCGCTCACTCTGAAGACGAGAAGCTGCTGATGCACTTCTTTCAGGATAGCTTGTCTGGGCCATCTTTGGAATGGTACATGAGTTTGGAACCTACCAGTGTGTGCTCGTGGAAGGAACTTGCTGAGGACTTCGTGCACCATTATCAGTATAACAGTGACTTGGCTCCGAACCGAGTTCAACTGCAGAACTTGTCACAGAGGAACAATGAGGGGTTCAAAGAATACGCCCAGCAGTGGCGTGAATTGGCAGCTAGAGTTCAACCACCGATGGTCGAACGAGAGCTTGTTGAAATGTTTGTAGCCACTCTCCCGGGGGTCTATTACGAGAAATTGGTCAGTGGTATGTCTGGAAGTTTCTCCGATCTCATCATTACTGGCGAGTACGTTGAAAACGGGATCAAGTTGGGGAAAATTCAAGGTGTTGATCTATCCTCGGCTGGAGGAGGAAAGAAACTGTATGGTAACAAAAGGCGTGAAGGAGAGACGAGCGCCGTGTCTAACGCTCGAAGGAAAGGTAAAGGCCAGCGCCAGCAGGTGGATAGCATAACCATCCCTGCTGTCCAACAACCCCAGCAGCAGCAGCATCAGCAGGGGTACATAAAGTATCAAAACAGGGCACCTCTATCGAGCCGTCACCTTGAGACACCGCCCATGTCTTACGCTCAGTTGTTACAGACTCTGCTTCAGTTACAGCTAGTTCAGAAAAGAACCCTGGCTCCCTTGACACGGGCACCTCCGCAGGGTTATGACGAGAATGCAACATGTGAGTTTCACTCAGGGGCACCCGACCACACGATAGAAAACTGCAAAGCCTTCAAGCACAAGGTGCAAGATATGGTGGATGCTAAGATCATCAATTTCTCAAATAATGTGCCGAATGTCACAAAGAACCCTATGCCGAATCATAGGGGAGGTGGGGTGAACACCATTATTGAAGAAGAGGATTTAGATGTGTTGACTGATGTCAAGGATCTAAAGACACCGCTTAGCTTCGTTAAAGCCAAGCTGATGAAGAGAGGCTTATTTCCGGGCTATGGTGAATTATGTATGGGCTATGCGACTCGTCCTGATGGATGTGAACAGTTGATAGAGGGGATTCAGAGTCTGATGACCGAAGGAATCTTAAAGTTTATCCGAAGGGCCGAAAGTAGATCTGGAGAGGTAATGCTGAAGCAGGATGATGAGGTTGCCACCATCACCATCCCTCGCCAGACGATAACCATTTCTGTACTCAGGCCGCCCACAATTACCATCACAAAAGTTGGGCCGATACCTTTTGAAAGCACCAATGCTGTCCCATGGGATTATGGGGCAGACGTCTACTGTAACGGAGAGAAATTGGAACCAGAACCATCTGGACGGTCTGTGGATAACCTAGTGGGAATTGGCGGAATCACGCGCAGCAGAAGAGTATTTGCTCCACCTGAGGTTGTGGCGGACAAAGCAGACAAAGCTGAGGAAACTGACAAGGGAAAGAGTAAAGTCATTGAGGAAACCCCTCGTGGGGTAGAGAAGGACTTACTTGTAAAGGATGCTGAAGAGTTCATGAGGTTGGTCAAGAAGAGTGACTACAAGATCATTGACCATCTCCATCAAACACCCTCGAAAATTTCCATCCTGAATTTGTTGTTGTGTTCGAAGTCACATCGCAACGCGCTGTTAAAGGTTTTGAATGCCACGTACGTACCGCAGGAAATCTTGGTCAACCAGTTGGAAGGGGTAGTGGCCCACGTGAATGCTGGAAACGGGTTAGGGTTCACTGACCTGGAGCTGACGCCGAAGGGAAGAAACCATATCAGCGCCCTGCACATCTTGATAGAGTGTAGGGGAACAGTTATGGCTCATGTGTTGGTGGACACCGGGTCGTCGCTCAATGTTCTTCCGAAGAAAGCATTGATGAAGTTAGATACTCGTGGATTGATTTGCATGCCCAGTGATCTGGTTGTGAAGGCTTTCGATGGAACCAGACGCCATGTATTTGGAGAGGTAACGTTGCCAATCCAAGTCGGGCCGGAGACCTTCGACGCAGTCTTCTACATTATGGACATCATGCCAGCCTACAACTGTCTCTTAGGTCGGCCATGGATCCACTCTGCTGGCGTCGTGACCTCCACGTTGCACCAGAAACTCAAGTACGCTGTCGGAGGCAGCATCGTGACTGTATGTGGCGAGGAAGACATAATGGTGAGCCATTTGTCGTCCTTCAAATATGTTGAGATGGATGGGGAGATCCACGAAACCCTATGTCAGGCGTTTGAAGCTGTTAAAATCAAGAACGTGGCTCCTGTAATGACTGAGAAACCAGAGATGACTCTCTCTTCCTTCAAGGAAGCCCGGGCCGTTGTTCAAGCCGGATCCACCCCAGGTTGGGGGAAGATTCTGGAAATACCTAACAAACAGGACAAGTTTGGGTTAGGATACTCTCCTACGGCTGAAGCCTCCTCCTCTCACAGCACATCATGAGGTAAAGGGCCGATCCAGTTTACTAGCGGCGGGGTGATATTCGAAAGTGTCAACACAGTGTCTGAAGACGGCGAGGACAGCGATTGCGACCTAGACTCTTGGATCCAGCCAAGCAAACCAGGCCAGAGCCTCACCAACTGGTCCATCAGGGATACCATCCAAGTGACAGGCAAAGAGTAATGATTTACTTTCTCTAATCATTGTACAACCCTATGTCCTACCCGGGGCATAGTTGGTTTTATTGTCAGGGCCTTGTTTGGTTATGTACATGCATTTTACCAATAAATCAAAAGGCGTTCTTTCGCATTCAAATGTTGTGATCTCTGTTATTCCTGTTTTATATTTGTTTTGAAAAACAATAAAATGGCAATAGGGTTTGTGCTAACCTGCATATCCTTGTTTTAAGCTTAACCCTTGTTATTGCAGGATCCACATAGCAGATGACATCGACTCTGGACATTCTACGACTCACTTCGACTTCGATTGCCCGATCTATCAAAGCGAAGAAGAGATTGATGAAGACGAAGACCTTCCCGAAGAGTTGGCCCACTTGTTGAAACAAGAAGAGAAAGTTATTCTGCCTCACGAGGAAGAGATTGAGATTGTGAATCTGGGTTCTGAAGAACTGGTCAGGAACGTCGGGATTGGGGCTGCATTGCAGAGTGATGTCAAGCAGAGATTGGTCAAGATGCTGCGAGAGTATAGTGACATCTTTGCTTGGTCATACGAAGATATGCCCGGACTTGATACTGACATTGTGGTCCATCACTTGCCGCTGCGAGAGGATTGCCCTCCTGTTAAGCAGAAGCTTAGGAGGACACGACCAGATATGACCGTCAAGATCAAAGAAGAAGTGCAAAAGCAACTTGATGCGGGCTTCTTAGCAGTCACTACTTACCCTCTGTGGGTCGCCAACATAGTGCCTGTACCGAAGAAGGACGGTAAGGTGCGAATGTGCGTCGATTATCGGGATTTGAATAGGGCGAGCCCTAAAGATGATTTCCCGCTCCCTCATATTGATGTGTTGGTCGACAATACAGCTCAGTTCTCCGTATTTTCATTCATGGATGGCTTCTCCGGCTACAATCAGATCAAGATGGCGCCGGAGGACATGGAGAAAACTACGTTTATTACACCTTGGGGAACATTTTGCTACAAGGTAATGCCTTTCGGTCTGAAGAACGCAGGGGCCACTTACCAAAGAGAAATGGTCACTTTGTTTCATGATATGATTCATCGTGAGATTGAAGTCTATGTTGATGACATGATTGTGAAGTCTCAAACGGAGGAGGGACATCTGGTCAATTTGCTGAAGCTTTTTGATAGGCTTAGGAAGTTCAGGTTGAGGCTGAATCCTAACAAGTGTACTTTCGGAGTACGGTCTGGGAAACTACTGGGGTTTATCGTGAGCGAAAGAGGCATCGAGGTTGATCCTACGAAGATAAAAGCAATACAAGAAATGCCAACGCCAAAAACTGAAAAAGAAGTTCGTGGTTTCCTGGGCAGAATAAACTACATTGCAAGGTTTATCTCTCAACTCACGGCCACGTGTGAACCGATGTTCAAACTGCTAAAGAAAGATCAGGCGATTATCTGGAACGAGGATTGCCAGAAGGCATTTAATAAGATAAAGCAGTATCTATAGGAACCTCCAATCTTGATACCCCTAGTGGCTGGAAGGCCCTTAATCATGTACTTGACAGTTATTGAGAATAGTATGGGGTGTGTTCTCGGTCAGCACGACGAGACAGGCAGAAAGGAGCATGCCATTTGCTATTTGAGTAAAAAATTCACAGATTGTGAATCTTGTTACTCGATGCTGGAGAAGACGTGTTGTGCACTAGCCTGGGCTGCCAAACGTTTACGACAGTACATGCTCAACCACACAACCATGCTAATTTCGAAGATGGATCCGATCAAGTACGTCTTCGAGAAACAAGCGCTTCCGGGCAGGATTGCCAGATGGAAAATGGTGTTGAAGGAATATGACATTCAATACGTTTCCCAAAAGGCCATCAAGGGAAGCGTATTGTCTGAATACCTTGCCGAACAGCCGATCGAGGACTATCAGCCGATGAAATTTGAATTCCCTGATGAGGATATCATGTTTTTAAAGGTGAAAGATTGTGATGAATCGCTGCCCGACGAGGGTCCAGACAGGAAATCCTAGTGGAAATTGATATTCGACGGGGCGGTTAATTCTTATGGAAGTGGCATTGGGGCGACCATCACGACTCCCGATGGATCCCACATCCCGTTTACCGCTAGACTGACGTTTTCGGTCACCAATAACAAAGCGGAGTACGAAGCTTGCATCATGGGTCTAGAAGAAGAAATTGATTTGAGAATCAAGAACCTAGATGTATATGGTGACTCGGCA
This sequence comes from Lathyrus sativus, assembly GCA_963859935.3. Lineage (NCBI taxonomy): Eukaryota > Viridiplantae > Streptophyta > Magnoliopsida > Fabales > Fabaceae > Lathyrus > Lathyrus sativus. The sequence goes on along the minus strand of OZ012739.1, from coordinate 652,283,026 downwards.
CTTGTGATCAATTAGATTAAAGGGGAGTGGGAGACTCGTCAATCGAATTTGGTGTCGTACATGAATTATGCCAGAAGGCTGCTTCCGTTCTTTGATCGAGTGGAACTTCATCATGTGCGCAGAGCTGAAAACCAGATGGCTGATGCCTTAGCTACGTTGGCTTCGATGTATAAAGTCAATTTTTGGAATGAAGCTCCAAGAATTGTCCTTTCCCGTCTTGATAGACCTGCATTCGTCTTTGCGATCGAGGAAGCCTCCGATGGCAAGCCATGGTTCCATGACATCCAGACCTTCCTTATGACTAAGGAGTATTCTGCGGGAGCGTCAACCCAGGATAAGAAGACTCTGAGGAGGCTGTCTGGAAATTTTTATCTCAATCCTGATGGAGTTTTGTATAAAAGAAACCACGATCTCGTGCTACTCAGATGTGTAGATGAGAAAGAGGCGAGTATGCTCATGGAGGAAGTCCATAAAGGCACATTTGGTACGCACGCCGGTGGGCATGCTATGACAAGAAAGATCCTGAGAGCAGGATATTACTGGTTGACGATGGAGTCAGATTGCTTTAAATTCGCGAAGAGATGTCATAAATGCCAGATTTATGCTGATAAGATTCATGTGCCGCCGTGCCCATTAAATATCATGTCCTCCCTGTGGTCGTTCTCCATGTGGGGCATCGACATGATAGGCAAGATCGAGCCCACTGCATATAACGGTCATCGCTTCATTCTTGTAGCTATCGACTACTTCACCAAGTGGGTGGAGGCAGCCTCGTTTGCTAATGTGACCAAGTAGGTGGTGGCTAAATTCATAAAGGGGGACATCATCTGTCGTTACGAAATTCCCGAGCGGATCATTACCGATAATGGTTCGAATTTGAATAACAAGATGATGAAGGAGCTGTGCCAGAGTTTCAAGATCGAACATCACAACTCATCTCCTTACCGGCCAAAGATGAATGGCGCCGTTGAAGTGGCTAATAAGAACATTAAGAAGATTGTACAGAAGATGGTCGTGACCTATAAGGACTGGCACGAGATGTTGCCATTTTCACTGCACGGTTATCGTACAACGGTACGTACATAAACCGGGGCAACTCCCTTCTAAATGGTGTACGGTATGGAAGTTGTCCTACCGTTAGAAGCGGAGATCCCTTCTTTACGAGTTTTGGTTGACGTGAAACTCAATGAGGCAGAATGGATTAAGAACCGACTAAACCAACTCAGCCTGATGGACGAGAAAAGATTAGCATCGATTGCATATAGTCGTCTGTACCACAGCCGAATGAAGAAAGCCTATGACAAGAAGGTGCGTCCTAGAAGCTTTCAGACAGGTGATCTCGTCCTAAAGAAGATTCTTCCTCCACACTCCGATCACCGGGGCAAGTGGACTCCCAATTACGAAGGTCCGTACATTGTCAGCAAGGTCTTCTCGGGAGGAGCCTTGTTGTTATCCACGATGGATGGTGAAGATTTTGCATCCCCGGTGAATGCGGACGCAGTTAAAAAATACTTTGCTTAAAAGAATGACCCGCTGGAAAGAAAAAGAATATCCAGGCAAAAATGGGGCATCCCGGCAAACCATAAAAAAGGAAAAAGGTTCGGGCAAAAACTAGGGATATAAAAGAAAAGAATGTACACCCGCAAAGTCGAAAACCTGGAAGGGCGACTTTGGCAAAAAAGGGTATCCCGGTGAATCGAAAACCCGGAAGGGCGATTCAGGCAAAAGTTATGGATTTGAAAAAGCAAATGACTGCGTTCTGCGTGTGGACTTTCATTGTTTAGTGGTTTGGAAGACCTGAGGGCCGTTTATCTGAATCAATCTCTTCTGAAGCTGAAGCGTCGGAGAAGTATCGAAGTCGAGTGGGTCATAGAGGGATCAACTCATGGTGTTCGTCTACGCCGCATTGCCGACATTTGTGTATATACTGATGTATATTTATGTTTTTGCGCAGCTTCTTCATTGCAGGAGCTTGCATCTGTTGTAAAACATTTTTACCCATTCAGGGGTTCGTTATCAATGAAATATACTATTCAGCAATTCTGTGTGTTTGTTTAGCATGTGTCTGTTTTGTTTGCGAAAAAGAACGCCGATGTTTTTGATAAAATACGCATACATAAACTTACTGGCCTAGGCCACTGATTGTTGAAACAATAAATTACTTGAACATTGTCGCAAGATGATAACCTTGATAGGTCCCTTTGAGAAGGGTATCTTGTCTGTTTGTTTGTGTTGATGCAGGTATAGCCTATTCCAGGCAGTACGCCGTATGCGTTCCCAAGCAGGATGATTCCTTCTTCTCCAGCAAGTTCAGTGGCATCTCCCCCCGGAGTTTGAACATAGGACCAAGAGCATTGTTATGTCTCCCCAAGCAGAGAAGATTCTCTCCTCAATCAAATGTATCCTGAAGAGATGTCATCCCCCTAGCTGAGTCATACACTGGAGTGTGTGTTCATTCCCCAGCACTAGGTCAAAGTGCAGTTTTAGTAGAAGACTATCCGCAAGTATGCAGCACTCGATAGTTGAAGACTGAAGTCTCCAGCGGAATTGAGATTTGCCACAGAGTTGTACTCCCCCCAGCAAGTAGGACGTTTCCTTCTTCCCCAACTGAGTTGGCAAATCCCCAAGAGAGTCAAGTCCTTGGAAGCCGTCCAGGCCATGATTGGTGCTCCCCAGTAGAATGTTGAATAGTTGATGCTGTATTTCCCCATCGGAGTGTTATCTCCAGGAAAGTTTTATCTGCGAAGGTCGTGCAGTTTATTTCTGCAATTGACTTCGTCTTCCTCAGCAGTTTGTGGTTATTATACCTAGTTGAGCGGGTTCAGGTTCTCGTAGAACGTCGTTCCCCTGCAGCAGTTGCCTGAAGTTCGGTTCCCCAAGCAGAGTCCAATTAAGATTGGTGTGACTTCTTCTCCTCGGCAGGATGATTCCTTCCTCCACCAGAGTGGTTCTTTCTCCTTGACAAGAGGCTTTTCCCTTTAACATTTATTTTGCTGATGGGGTCGTAGCATTTTGCATGATTGCATAGCATTTACCCTAAATGTGTAGCATTTCCACCGTGTGGAGCATTACGCCATTGTCAAACACATGCATATGAAACATGAGCTCGGTCGTTACTGTTCTGGTTTTGCAGGTGTTCCTTCGCAGAATGGTTTTCTCAAGATGATTCTTAAAATCCCCGGTGAAGTCGCAAGAGTTGGTTGCTCAAGTTAAGGCTTAGAGTTCCCGGTAGAGCGTTTGCTCAGGATGATTCCTGAAATCTCCAGCAGAGTTATTGGTTCAAGATGATTCTTGAAGTCCTCAGCAGATTTCATCCAGAATGATTTCTGAATCCCCGAAGCAGAGTTACTTGATAGTTCTCCAGAATCCCCGGCGGAGATGTGTCATCCCTAGCAGGTTTTAAATAGAGAAGTTGAAATTTCCCTTGAAGATTTGACGATTGAAGTCCGGCAGCGGTGCCAAAACCCCAGACTTACTGATGAAGTCCAGCTGTGATGTCGAAGCAGTTTGCCTAGTTGACGCAGGGTGCCTGACGGCAAAAGATTGTATATCCTTAGTTGATCTGTGAATGACTAAGGATCCCATTTCCTGACTTACCGATGAAGTCCAACTACGAGGTTGAAGTAGTTCTCCTAGCTGACGTGGGGTGCCTGACGGCAGAAGAATAGATATCCCTATTTGGTTCATGATTGACCAAAAATTCTATTCCCGACTTATTGACGAAGTCCGGTTGACGCCCGAAAATGTCTTTGAATGCCCGACGACATGATTAACTTGATTGTTAAAAAGTACCTAACGACCTGATGAGTCCCGAGGAATCCTTCTGCCGCAGAATGCCTGATGGCAATATCAGCTATGTATCACCGGTTACCGAGTGACCAGTGATCCCTTGATGACTCGAGGAAGAAGCTGCAGCGAAATCTGATAATCATCCCGACGGAGATTTGAGAGTAGCCATTCACCAGTTACTGAGCAACCAGTGATCCCTTATTGACTTACTGATGAAGTCCGACAAAGATGTTATCGATGTGCCTAGCGACACGATGAGTCCATAGGTGACGATAAGGAATTCTTCTGCTATGACGCAGAATGCCTGACGGCATGATCAACAATCCATTACCAGTTACCGTGTAACTGGTGATCCCTTGATGACTTGAGGACGCAGATCTACGGCAAAATCAGATGATCATCCTGATGGAGATTTGAGATTAGACCCTTCACCGGTTATCGTGTGATCAATTCCCCAGCAAAGTTGTCGTGCAACTGTCATGCTCAGTTTTTGAAGATGTGCCTACCAATCAAAATATCGCTTACCTGTGCGGTGGCAAATCGCATGTCGTCGTGTAACCAGTGATCCATTGATGATTTGAGGATGCAATGATATCAGATAAAGCAGAGAATCATCTTGGAGGAGGTTTAGATCAACATTTCTCCAGCTAGTTGACGTGCAGCTATTATTTCGGTTTCCGAAGAGATTTATCCCCGTCAGAGTACCATGTACTTGTGCAGTTGGCAAATTTCCGGGTTTGTTGGTATTCAACCGTCTTTTACCTTGATTTTTTAAGAGTCGTTCGCTTCTCACCCAGTCAGGTCCAAGCCGTTTGAATAGGGGCAGCTGTTGCACCCCAAAATTTGCCCAACATTTCTTCACCTAGCTTGTGTTTCATTTCATTCACATTAGCATTATCATTTGCATTTCATTGACATGTATGCAGGAGATCAAGAGGTATTATTACCAATCAAGAGCTATATAAGACTGTGAGGCTAGCTAAGGAGGCTTATTCAAGTGTTCAAGGGTGATACCCTTGTCAGAGAAGTTAAAAGATCCTCAGAGAGAGTGATTGAAGCCAAGAGGGTGTGTCTCCTAACTTGAGAGTTGTGGGAAGTCATCAGATGATTTTGAAGCCAGGAAGTTAGACTTGAGGTCTTGAGAGAGTTCATGAGAAGTGTTGAAGATCACTTTGAGGCCTAGACAGGTCATTGTGCAAGAATAAGAAGCCTCAGCCATGATTGGTGCAGCTAAGGTTTGACTGGGTCAACCCTAAGTCAACTGAGGATTTGAAAGAGGTTGAGACCTAATCCAAGAGCCATGTGATCATGGATTGATGCATTAATATGTTCTAAGGATGATTCCAAGGTTAACTCATCATGATTGAAGAGTTTGAGAAGTTTCAGGCTAGGGTTTCTAAGGCTTGACAGTGTAAAATCCCCTAGTTTGACCCCTATCTTCAAGGCAATTTAGCTCAATATATGAGTATCATATCATCTTGCCCCCAACATGATTGTTTTAGATCATGGTCTTAGCTTTAATTTGAGTGCTAGAAGTCCTTGATAGGATTTGTAGAACTCAAGTTATGGCTTTGACAAGTTACAAGTCATCTGAGGTATGTGAATTTGGAGCTTGAAAGTTACCCAACTTGCATGATACTTTTGCCCAAGAAGGATGATTCCTATGAACTTTTGGTCAACATGAATGTTGTTCCTCATCCTCTTAGCTTTCCATAGAGTACTATAAGTTCTTGATAGGAGTTGTATAACTCAAGTTATGGCTTTGACAAGTCAAGGGTATTTTGGGAATTTGTGATTATAGGTCATTTATGATCATGGGTCATTTTCACCAACTTAGACACCTCAAATGAAATTTTGTTCAACTTGAAAGTTGCTCAAAATGGGGTTTTAACCTTTTCCATGCATCAAGGAGACATTTAAATGGCTCAAGGAAGGATGTGGTTTGAGGAATTTTGAAAAAAAGAGAATTAAAGGCATTTAATGACCAAAAATTGAAATAATTCATTTTGGGTCCAAACAAGGCAAAATGATAGATCATTTTGAATGGAAAAATCATTTTAGAAACTTTGGCAATGCTAGAATTTTGGTTTGAGTCCATTTTCATGCCATTTTATTTCATTTCTTCATGATGAAGCAACATAACCAACATGAACCATTAGCTTGCAAACAAGGAAACAATCATCACAAACCAATTCAATATCTCATGAGATGAATTTTCCAAGCATTTTCATGCCCAAAGAGAGCCAGAATCGTGACTTGTGTGGATGACATTTTGGAGAGAAATTGAAATTGCAAAATCTCATTTGGGTGGTTACAGAACTTTCTAGATGATTCTAATGAGTTCTATATAAGATTTGGAGTGTGTTCAGCCATTTTTTTGGAAGCATTTGAAGCTGGTAGCAGAGATAGAAAGTTAAAACTCAGAGCTGTAACTCAAGATCGTGTTTGGAGATTGAAGAGGAATCAAGCCAAATTGAGGTGTGCATTAGCTTCAGAGGAAGATTTGGAGTGAATCTGGATCATTGTGGAGGAGGAATCGAGCAAGGATTGCATTTGTTCTTCATCTAAAATCAGGTTTTTACAAATTGAAATTGTGCTTAATCTATAGGGAGATAGCTAGAAATCTTTATGTGGTTAGGTTCTTATCATGATATAGATGGATTCTGGTACAAGAATTTGATGGATAGAGACTCTCTAGGTTATGGACCATTTTCTGTTGAGCCTGATTTCTCAAGATTCTTGGTGATACGTTCATGATTGGATAGTGGAAGTTGATCAGTGAAGAGTATAGATTAGATTAGGATCATTATCTTTGAGAATTGTGATGATCAAGATTTGGTGGATTTCTGAAAATTCTATCGTGTTTGGAGTTAGAGAAAGAATTAGTGAATTTGGATGATGGATTCGTGATCAGGATGAAAAATTGAGTAGGATTGGGTATTGGTTTGACATTTTTGATGACCTGAGACGAGCACCTCACCGGAGAAGACGGTGGCGCTGCAGCTCAGGCCACCGTCTGGTTATTTCCCTCCATCTGATTCAAATTGGGGACGAAGCACACTGGCCATTGGATGAAGGGTGGACCTTTGACTCAGGCAAGGAATGGATGGCCACGAGAAGCAGACTTATTGATGCAAGATATCCATGAAGGAACGTTTGGCACTCACGCCAATGGATATGCCATGTCAAAGAAGATTCTCAGAGCTGGATACTATTGGTTAACTATCGAAACTAATTGCATCCAATATTCTAGAAATGTCATAAGTGCCAGATCTATGCGGATAAGGTGCATGTACCTCCAACTTTGCTAAATGTGTTATCATCGCCTTGGCCATTTTCAAGTGGGGCATTGACATGATTGGAGCAATTGAGCCAAAAGCTTTCAATCGACACCTTTCATTCTTGTTGCTATCGACTACTTCACCAAGTGGGTGGAATTTACGTCCTATGCCAATGTGACTAAGCAGGTGGTTGTTCGCTTCATCAAAAATGAGATTATTTATCGATACGGAATCCTTAGTCGTATCATCATGGAAAATGGTACAAATCTGAACAACAAAATGATGAAAGAATTGTGTGATAACTTCAAGATTGAACATCACAATTCTTCTCCTTATCGCCCAAAGATGAACGGAGTTGTTGAAGCTGCGAACAAGAACATCAAGAAGATCGTGCAAAAGATGGTAGTAACCTGCAAAGATTGGCATGAGATGTTGCCATTTGCCTTGCACGAATACATAACGTCTATTTACACTTCAACAGGGGCAACCCTTTTTTCTTTAGTATATGGGATGGATGCAGTCCTACCCATTGAAGTTGAGATACCATCTTTTAGGGTCCTAATGGAAGCGGAGTTGGAAGAAGAATAGTGGGTTAAGGAAAGGTTTGACTAGTTGAATTTCATTAACGAGAAACGAATGACTGCCATGTGCCACGACCAGTTATATCAAAAGATGATCAAGAGAGCCTTTGACAAGAAAGTTTGTATCCGAGAATTCCAAGAGGGAGAACTCATACTCAGAAAGATATTGCCAGTTCATAAAGACGTGCGTGGAAAATGGACGCCTAATTATGATGGCCCATTTTTGTGAAGACAGCTTTCTCTAGAGGCTTGCTTATCCTCACGACAATGGACAGCGAACAACTTACTCATCCTGTGAACTCTGATGTAGTTAGAAAATATTATGCTTAAAAAACCCGCTAAGTCAAAAACCCGCAAGGGCGACTTAGGAAAAAAAGGGTATCTCGGTGGATCACAACCTATGAAGGAGATCCAGGAAAAAATTAGGGATAAGATGAAAAGAAAAAGCTCGCTAAGTCGAAAACCTGAAAGGGCAGCTTAGGCAAAAAATGAGTGTCCTGGTGAATCGAAAACCCAAAAGGGCAGTTCAGGAAAAAGTTAGGGACGAAGGCATTTTGCCATTCGCAAAGATTACTAAAGAGGATCACTTCCACTACTCTTGTTAGAGGCGAAGATATGGGGAACTCTTAGTTAGTTGGACAGGATTGTCATTGGATTCGATGTAACCTTTTCCCTTTTGCCATTTTCAATTGTAAATATTCCATGGAGTTTTGCCATTCGCAAGCTACCATTCATGAATAAAATCAATTTTGGACCTTTCATTTGCTTACAATTTACTACATTCTTTACCTTTCTTTGTTATGCAAAACATCACTTATTTGTTAATAATGATTTTTGAAAGCAAAAAGTTTTGAATCGAAAATGATTTTAAAGAAAACTAAAACAGAACAAGTAGTTACTTTGGTTTGTGGAAATCAGTTTTCTCCTAGGAAATCTAAAAGTGGATGAAACTTTGATATTGCCATTTCAACAGTACGTAACCCCCACTAAAAACATTTTCTCTGGTACCCCTTGTGTGATAGAAGTTTGAATGTGATTGAAGACTCATCCTCATAGTAGACACTTTAACTGCCCAAAGAGATTGTGCTCTATCTTTAGCAAGCTTGCCTAAGCTCTACATTGTTCCCCAATAAAGTGAAATGGTTCTAACCCCTATGTGTTATTGTGGACACCTTTGTTCCTTAGATTCAGTGTGATTCTTTTGTTCTCCCCAGCGAAGTAGATTGTTATCTATCTTCCCTTTTGAGTCTCCTATTCTTGTGTCTCTTATTAGAGTCGGTTCTTGCGCGTCTTTGAGCATTCGCATCATACCATAGCATGTGCGTTTAGTATATCTTTTGGGTTGTGTTGTTTGGCTATAGCTTTCGATTCTAAGTCTTGTTGTAACTGGCAATTTTTATTACATCCTTTGTGATTGTTGTTTGTTCCTATTTCCAGTGGTCACTGGCACCTTTTTAAGATCTTAGGTTGTCACCATTTCCCTTATCTAAACCCAGTTTTACTGGCATCTTTTACCTCTTTGGTTGTTACCAATTCCCCTAAAGTCTAGTTGTAACTAGCAATCTCTGGTGGATAATCCAATAGTCATTGGCATTTACACAATTTAAACCTTCGTAGACATTGTCTATCTGGCAGTTACTAGTATTCCCCTACGAGGCTAGTCGTTACTAATTCCTCAACTCATTTGTTATCTGGTGGTCACCATATTTTCCCATGAAGTTTAGTCATTGCTAGCTCCCTAGGAAGTCCAGTGGTTATTGGCATCAATCTGAAAGTCCAGTAGTTACTGGCATTGCTTAAATCCAATTGTTATTGGTATTATTGATTTGGTCGTTACCATATCTGCTTGAAAGTCCAGTAGTTACTGGCATTGCTTAAATCCAATTGTTATTGGTATTATTGATTTGGTCGTTACCATATCTGCTTGAAAGTCCAGTAGTTACTGACATTGCTTAAATCCAATTGTTATTGGTATTGTTGATTTGGTCGTTACCATATCTGTTTGAAAGTCCAGTAGTTATTGGCATTGCTTAAATCTAATTGTTATTGGTATTGTTGATTTGGTCGTTACCATATCTGCTTGAAAGTCCAGTAGTTACTGGCATTGCTTAAATCCAATTGTTATTGGTATTGTTGATTTGGTCATTACCATATCTGCTTGAAAGTGCAGTAGTTACTGGCATTGCTTAAATCTAATTGTTATTGGTATTGTTAATTTGGTCATTACCATATCTGCTTGAAAGTCTAGTAGTTACTGGCATTGCTTAAATCTAATTATTATTGGTATTGTTGATTTAGTCGTTACCATATCTGCTTGAAAGTCTAGTAGTTACTGGAATTGCTTAAATCCAATTGTTATTGGTATCATTGTTTTGGTTATCACCAATCCCCAAGAAAGTCCAGTAGTTACTAGCATTGTTTAAAGTCCTATAGTTATTGGCAATGTTCGTCTAACCCAATGATTTTTAGGATGCTTGGTTGTTACCAATATCCCCGTTGATTTTTAGGATGTTTGGTTGTCACTTATATCCCCGGTAAATCCAGTTGGTTTGTTTTCTTCTCCGGTCGTTTCCTGAAGATCCCGTTTGAACTCTTCACTATAAGGAAATTTTCCGTTTGATTTTGTCCCCTGTGGAGTCTTGTTTTGTCCAGTTGGTTCCTCTTGTTAGAGGTCAACTCCTTGTTTTTTAACCTGGTCCTCAGTGGAGATTCTGTTTCTTTCTAGATTTCCCCAGTGGAGTTGTTCTTCCATTTCTACCTCCATTGGGAAGTTTCTTTCCTCTAGAGTATCATACTGGTCATGTTTGGACCATTTGCCTGATCACTCTAGATTTCCCTGGTGTTTGTCTTTCCCAGTGAGTAGTTACTCGTTGTGTTGGCCTTATTCTTGTTTGCTATAGTCGTCTTCATTTTGAACCTTTGCATCATAGAGCATCATTAAAGAGTTCATAGGATGTCAGCGCTTGCATAGTTTTGTCATCTTTAGCATATCATTGCATCTAAGGGCAAAATTTTCGGTTTGCTATATTTAAATACCTTTCACCATGATTTTATGGAGATTGCCATCTCTCATTTCATCTGGTAAAGCTATTTAAATAGGGGAAACTATCATACCCCAAATTTTGACCCATAGATTCCATTGTCATTATAGGAGCATCAAGCATTGTTTCCTAACCCTAACCTTGTTTCAAGTTTATTGTTGTTGAGGCCCATCTGATTTAGGGTTTTGCATCCTTGGAATCAAAAGGATTATTGCTTGATCAGTCAATGTTTTGGATTGGTCATCATCAAATCAAGGTTCCATACATTCAAGTAGCTTATATTCAATAAGAATCAAGTGCTAATTGACCTCATTACAAGATCCTTGAAGCCCAATTTCATCTGGCCCCAAATTAGGGTTTTATCAAGAAAAGTCAATTGTGCCTTTGACTTGTGATCCAAACATGACCCCAAGCCTTTGTACATGATTCAACATGTTAATATACACCCTTGGAGCCTATCTATGATGTTTGAGAAGTCCAAAGATGCAAATTCATTGAAGATCGCACAGTTGAATTCATCTGATACAAATTTCATCTGACAAAGTTAACTATTTGACTTTTAGGGTTTTTGGTCCAAATGGAAACATCCAGGCCAAATTTCACCAAGATATATTAGCCAATAAGATTTATCGTGAATAAATCAATATTTGAGAGGTTTCTTGCAAAATAAGAAAACTTGGATAACTTGAATTTTTTCTAAGTGTGGGAAAAAACCTAATTTTGGTACCAACTTTGAGAGATCATAACTTTCAATCCACACATCCATTTTTTGAGTTCCAAAGATAAATTTGTAGATCTAATCATTTACTACAAAAGTGTACTACTGACCTAGGAGCAAAATATGCTTATATTTTGAGTTATGAAGCTTCAAAGTTTGGAAAAATCTTTGGACACTTAGAATATTTTCAAGACAGCTTTGTTCCTTCAATTTTCAGCCAACTTCAAGGCCAGTTTTCATCATGATCCCTTTAGATTCAAGAATTTCATCAAACATGAAAGTTGTAGGTCATGCTTAGGGCTTTCTAAAAAGTATAAGAACTCATCCATACCATTTTTGAGCTAAGAGTTTCAAAGGAGGAAAGTTAGGCCTCCACACTTGAAGTTTAGGTCATTTTCATGCCAATAACAAGTTGCAAGATCAAGAAAATCTGCAAAATCACTTGATTGACAACCTTGAGATTGTAAATCCATCTATAATCAGAAGGTTGTGCTATATTTGGAGTCATTACACAAAGTTTTGAACCATAATTCAAGTTCCATTCCATTTATGAAAGCTTTAGACATAAAGGTTACAATACCATTCTTAAAAAGCAACTTTAGCCACAGCTGGCTTTTCTTGAGACCATAACTTATTCCATCTGTAGAAGCAAGATTAAAAGTTTCCAACCACTCAAGATCTTCTTATACCCTACAGTGGAACCATGAAAACCATCAAACCATCAAGTTGAAATCCAATTAAGCCATGGAACCATCAAGTTATTTTTCTGCATAAACTGATCCTCATTCTTGCCTTATAAATAGAGGTTTGATTCATGCTTCAGAAAGGAGGAAAAAACAAATCTAGAAGCATACCAAAGCCCTCCCATGTCAGAATTGGTATTCAAGTCACCATTTGAAACCAAGAATCTTCCTTTTTGCAAAACCTCACCCAAAACCTTTTACCATCATAAAACCTTCAATCTAATCATCCACACAAACCACAAAACACCTCATAAGGGTGTCCAAACTTCCACATTGATCAAAAACCTCAGATATCAAAAAGTCAACCTTTAATCTAAAAATCATTGAATTTCTGCATTTCTCAAACCAAAACCCAATTATGACCTGTTCGAAACACTTTGATCCTTCAAAATCAATCCTCAAACATGTCTTGAGCTATCCATAACCTAAAATCCTGAGTGTAACTCTATTTGGCTAGGGTTCCAGATTTCATTTTCTCCATTTTTCAAGAAGAGAAGCATAACCTAGTTCAGTTGATTCCATTGGGTTTCAAGCATCCAAAAAGCTTCAAAGAGGTACAAGGAAGCAATCTAAATCATTGAAACATTTATGTAGTAGCTTGTTTGGATTTTCAAGTTTTGACTTCAAGAGGTAAGTCCTCAAACTAAAACTCATTTAACCATGTCATATCTTGATGTACATTGAACATAAAACTTGTTTGTCATGATATTTATGATTGTTTCCCTCAGTTAGTGGTTGTTATTCATGATTGTGTGTGATTATGCCATAAAAATTGAAAATATGAGTTTTTCTTCTTGTTGCTATCGTGTTTTATTTTAGAGGAACTTTTAGACAAAACCAATGGTACCATTGTGATCCTTATGAAAAATTAAATGAGTTTGATCTTTACATCATTCATTTTCATGGAATATTAAGGAAGATACAGGTGGTTTTGCAAAGTTGAAATTTGAAGAAGATGAGGTTCGGCCATGGTGGTTTTGTTCAGGTTTAGGCCATCTTCAGGCTTATATTTTAATTTTTGGGGGTGATACAATGGATGTATCACCACCCCAATGGTTTACCATGTGCGTCTATGTACCTTGTAGCACTAAGGACTGGGGTTCGAATCCCCCTTGCCCCAGTTCTTTTGTTTTTTTCTTAAATTCCAAAAGAGTTTCATATATTATTGTATGCTTCCATCAATTATCGCAAAGCGCACGTTGGCTGGTTTGGCTAGTGTTTTAGGTTGTAACCTTAGCAGCGTGGGTTCAATACCCATGGTGGTCATTCCCTTTATTTTTGCCACTTGTTTTCTTTATTTTCTTCACAACTTCAACTTGTCATAACTTCTTCATCTTAAATGATTTTTAGCCCATTCTTTTTGTAAAATGTTCATGCTTATGTCTATTTTTCATTTATATTGATAAATTTCCAAAATTATTATTTCATATTATGATTATCCATGATCCAAGTATATGACTTTTTTAGGGTTTCTTAGGTTTCCTTTTGATCTTTTGATTGATCCTTTGATTCTCCTTGAACTTTTTGAGTTGTATGAACCATATGAATCTTGTATGAACCTCATTTGATGTGATGAACTTATATACCCTTGTTATTACATGGTTGTTATTACTTTTTCAAGTTCATATGTAAATACATGTTTGAATCTCTTGAGACCTCGGTTGTTACCTTGCTCTTAACATGTGATTCTCTTCTATGATCAAGTGATTTGAATGAACATGTGCTTTATGTTTCTCATACCATACCTTAATTATTCTTAGATACTTCTTGTTTTGCTTTGAAAGATGTTTAGTATGCATGTTTTTATGAATCAATCCTTGTGATTGTTTCTCATTTTACTCAAGACTGTGATTGAATTCTTTTACATTTTGGTTGTTACCTACTTGTTTAACATGTTCATCTCACATCCATATTGTTTCCAAGATTTTTTGTCACTCATACGGTATGATCTTAATGTCTATAAGTTATCCCTTGAAAATGTTTACACTTCAACCCACATGTTGTTGTCACACATGTCTCACTCTTATTCAAAGATATTTTGGGTTGTTACCTTTGTCATACTTTGGTTTGATATCCATGCTTTAAATATTGTCATGATTTATGCATGTTGATCTTGAATTTTGAACTTTACCATGATAAGTAATGTTTGGAATTATGCATGATTTATTTGTAGTTAAAATTATCACATATGATGTTTGGTATTGTAAGAACCTTATTTCATGATCTTTTAGATGTTGTAACATCTATGTTTACCTTTTGGTTTTTATTCTAACTACTAAGGATGGATGCTTGGTTGTAACCTTGTCATCTATTGACTTTATCAAAGTTTTGCTTGATGTTGGCATATATTTATCCTCTTCTCCTTGTTACCATGATTTTATGTCTTCATCATATTTGAATGAATATATATGTGTGCTCGAAGCTTGTTAAGTTTCCCCAAGTGATGTAGCTTGTTAGCTCTCATCCTAAAACGTTGTCTTGTGTTCCTAAGTCCAAAGGAAAGTCTCTCTATTGATCTAGCGCATTTTCTTAACTCAAAACTTTGACCTATGTCATTACAATGTTAAAACTCTTTTCTTAATAAACATGAAAGAAGAGGACTGTTGGAATCTAGCATTCTAGCATAACCCTCAAATGATCGGTCTCAAATCTCGCACTTTGGGATAGTCGTTCATTCTTTTCTTTCGTCCTTAAAACATTTAATATCAATGTGGACAAATAAGGGCAGTTAAGATCTAGCATCTTACCATAACTCGTTGATGATTAATTATCATCAAGAGTTCATTGTCCATCAAACAATTTTCAAAATAACTTGAATGAAAAGGGTCGTTAGGATCTAGCATTCTGGCGTAACTCTTTGAGCAATTGATTCTCATTAAATATCTGTCATTTACCTAAAATACATTCAACCAATCAAACTATTTTTCTCGCCACTGTGCGGCCCAAAAAACCTTTTCATAAATGTGAGATATTGTGTCTTTAGACGACATAAAATATTGTTTCGTCCATAAACTATTTGAGTTGAGATAAGAGGAGTTTCCCACGAATGTTGATTTGTAAATCCATTCTGTTGTGATGAAAACATCCACTCCTCACCTGTTTTGGGCAAAACAATGTTTTCTGTTGAATGCGATTAAATATCTTTCGCTAAAATTGACCAACAAACAAAACCTTTTACCCATAACTACGGATGCTCTGATTTCTCATTTCACAATGAGGATACGTAGGCAAAGGGCCCTAATCCTTAGTGAGCCACCATTTCCAACCTTTTTTTTCTTTTTTTCTCATAGTCCCCAAACTACAAAGGCTCTGAGTTCCTTATTGCGCTATGAGGATACGTAGGCACGAGATTGTGAAGTCTTGTCGAGCCTTCTAGTAATAAAAAACCTTTAGGACCCCTTTCTCTTTAATAAAAATCCAAAAACATTTCTCTTCTCTCCTTTTTCCATCTTAAATAAGTAAAAGGTTAGAAACTAACATAAGCTAACATACATTTAACCCTAACTAAATGGTTTTCGTTAAGTACAATGGACGTGAGGAGTGCTAATACCTTCCATTTGCGTAACCGACTCTCGAACTCTGATATTGGTTGCGATGACCATATCCTTATCGTTTTTTAGGGATTTTATTCGATATTTTTCCTTTTTCTCTATCGGAATAAATAAATAATGGTGGCGACTCTGTTAAGTCCATCCCGCGAATGTGCGATTGTGCTTCGCGAGGTCGTTCTCATTTTTCGAGGTGCGATAGTGAAATTTTAAAATGAGGTTTTTTTGTAGCTTATGAGTAGTGTTCTCTAGGGTTTTTCATGGTGCTTTTAAATGAATAGTATAGAGTATATATAAAACTTGCAATTAAAGTTTTTATGCTAGAAATCAGGGGACAATTCGTTGTGAGTGAAAATACATTTTTGAAATTTTTATGTGAGTGGTAGAGCGTAAATTGTACTATCCTGCAGCTGTAAATTATTTTGTCAGTAGTGAGGCCATGGTACAATAGCCCCACATGAATTCTTTTGCTTTACTGCCTCCTTTGTTTTCCTTTTTTGAAATTGTGGTATGGCATGAATTGTATGATGCATATGTGACTTGAATTGTATCATCCTTTTGATGGCAGTGGTTGGTGTTTACCCTATCATCCTTTCGATGTTAGTGGTTGGTGTTGCCCTATCGTCCTTTTGGTGGTAGTGGCCGTGTGTGTTTTATACCTCATCCTTTTGGTGATGGCGGCCTTTTTTCCAATTGCTTACAGTTTGCTCAGAGGCTTACCTCATCCAGCATTTTTTCAATTCTCAAACGTCTATTTATCTTTCGGACAAATTCAGGGTCTTCTTCATATCTAATTGACTCCTACCTCAGGAATATGAACGCTAATGCAGTTCATTTTCCTATGTTCAAGCCGATTAGATAGGGGCATCTGTCATACCCTAAATTTGTCCTACCCTTTTTGTAAATATTTTCGCTTTTTGTTTCGTGCCATTTAGACACGTGTCCACCTGAAATTGGGCGTTTTTTTTAAATTTTATCTTTTCGACCAATTAAGGCGTGACACGTGGCCTAGAAGAGTATCTTTTTGTAAATTCTTATTCTTTCCTTAACTTTTGTTAAAAATCTTTTTTCTTCTTAATATGCACATATATAGTTCTTTTTTTAAAAAAAAAAATACTATTTTTATATATTTGTCATTATCTTTGTTTTTATATATTATTTAGTACTTATGCATTTAAATAGTTTTTTATTTAAGGTAAGTTAAATATTATACTTATTTTTGTTTTTTCCTAAAAAAGGACATTTGTTAATAATTATTTATTTTTGTTTTGTTAATATTCATTTATTTTGTTAGTTAAAGTTTTAATTATTGATTTGTATAATAGACTTTATTAATTAATTAGCTAATTGTTGAAGGAAATTGTGAAATAAAAGAGAATTGTAACAAAGCAAGTTGGGGGGGAGGAAGAGGCCCAATTGCGAAGGCCCGTTAGGGTCTGTATTGGAGCTGAGTATTAATAGAAGAGGAAGACTGGTGGAGAAAAGGGGGGGAAGGCACTGTTCATTCTAACCCAAAAAGTGGCGTATCCTCAAATTCCCAAAAGAAAAACCCTAACCCTAAGAGTTCATCTCTTACAAATTGGACCGGTGCCGCCCCCTGTCTTCTTTCCCTCGCCGTGAAATCCTCAACCACGTTTCTCTCCCTCCAAATTTCACTATGAGACCAACGTATTAGCATTGATTCACCTGCGACGGTATCGCCATGAGATGAGTACTCGTCGTCAAAGCACCTCGCCGAAAGCTGCGGTCCTCAGTCCATCCTGCAAAATCAAGGTTTCATTTGAAGGACGCGTGGTGATTGCAACTAGGACAAGGATTCTTCCGGTTCAAGAACTTAGCGGTGAAGGCAACTCGTGAGTCCCCGTCAAATACGAGCGTCTGTGTGGTAATTTCAGAGTCTTTTCGTTATGCTGAGGTCTTGTTTTAAGGTTATCATGATGTTAGCTTTAAGACATGTAGTAAAACTATGAACATTTCGTTTAGAGTTTTTTTTACGTTTGCATTGCATATTTTCAAATCATAGTTGAACTGATGGAAAAATACATGAAATAATGATGTTTTGCGCTTCTAAAACAGTTGATGTATGTTAATACTGTGTTAGACCCAGATTTGCACTGAAGGTTGTATCGGTATAGCACCCATTGTTTGTCTGTAGGTCAAGGCTGGCATTATGGAAACTCTGGTTTTGGAAACGCCGCGTTAAAATGGCTTGATGTTCCATTCAAAGTGTTTGGTTCTGCAGGTCCATATGAGAAGGATGAGTTATGATAGAGGCTCAAATATAATCTCGGTATTGTTTTCTATTGGTTGTGTTCTTTTTGGTTGCAGGTTCAAACACCCCAAAGTCACCATTAAGCATCATGCAATTGCGACATCGCCGAGTTCGGTCAAGCCGCGAAAAGATCAAATCTTCGGTTTCTTAAACACCAAAATTGCAGCAGCAATATCTCGATCAATGCTTGGTCCTAACAAACATCACGACGTGCGCAGCCACCGACATCAATGTTCAGATCAACAGCTTTTCAGCTCACGGCAATGACTCGACAATGATACTACATCAACAGCAATTTATGATGGCTGGCTCAATTCCATTTCAAATTCACAGAGAATGTGTATTATTGTCTGCAACTGTTTTTATGTGCAGTGAATTACAGCATGACAGCAAAACGGCTTGCGGCTCAGATAAACTAGGATACGACATCCTCAGTTAGTAGCGGCAAATTTCGCGACACAAACCAACATCAAGGCGACATTTCCAGCTTTTGCATGCTACCTGCTTCCGTCATCGGCGGTATCGGCTATTTCAGATGGTCAGCTGAGCCTTCATTTTGTGATCTTTGCTCATACTTTTGGTTAGTATATGACTGGTCTGACTGCTGTGCATAACAGATAGCTAGTTATAGTTTGGTTTCGAGTCCCGTATTTGGTATTGTTACTTTGATTGCATCGATCTCAATCCAACTATTTTCTGTATGTGTTGAGTTTAGATGTCATATACATGGAAGTTTGTTGAAAATGTGCTACTGTGGTAATGTTTTGGAGTTAATGATTTGGCATGAGGTTTATGTTCATTATTTGTTTGCAAGCATTTTCAAAGGTTGATGAGCAGGTAGCAGTATGATTGTGAATATATTTTCATCTCTATCCAATTAGAATCAGGGTGGTATTTGTTTATTTTTCAATAATCCATTTGAGTTTGTTAATTATTTATCAGTATTTGAGGAATTGTTGGCTTTAGATTTTTAGTATTGTATAATACTTGTTGCTGTTTGGTTAGAATTAATATAACTGAGATAGGTATCAACTACATACTTGCAAAACAAGTCTCATCAACTGCATAATACATTATTGCTAGTGTTGTTTCATGTCTTAGTGTTTATACATATCACCATAAATCTCTGTCATCTCATCAAAACATAATATCAAATTATCAAACACTAACAAACATAGCACGATTTAAGACTCTTGCTATCACTTTGAATCTCGAAGCTACAATTTTTATGGCACTGGTATAATTTGCTACTAACATTCCCCATGTTATATAAGTCAAGTGGATGTCCTGTTTTATATTTGAAGTGAAGCAAGGCAACCTTACGGATGGCAGCAATCTTACGAGTGGATATCCTGTTTTATATTTGAAGTGAAGCAGGGCAACCTTACGGATGGCAGCAATCTTACGAATGGATATTCTGTTTTATGTTGATCTGTTTATATTATGTTTTATATTTCTTCTGTGCAGATTGCAAAGCCGCCGCAATTCTCCGTAAACATTAAAGCTACGACTAGCTAGGATGTGACATCCCCAGCTAACGTGGCTTTCTTCAGCGGCATAGCAACAATTTTCAGAAGAAGCAATAATAAGGCATCAAGAAGCAACAAGAACCTGTTGCGACTTCCTCAAATATCGACAACAGCAGCTATGGCTAGTGTGAAGTGTCGCCGTTTCAAGGTCAATGAATAGCAGCGCGCGTATTCAACGGCGGTGGTGATCAACTGCAGTGCAGCCATGATACAGCAATGACAATAACATCGGAACCGCAAACGGTGGTGGTGGCATTCTGAGATTTATAGTTACTGCTTTTGTTTTTTCTAAAGTTTGGTTAATTAAATTCAATTTAAGAATTAGCTAGTTATTAATCAATTTTTATTATTTGGATATTTTAACTCAGTTTAATAATCTTAGTGTTTGATTTTAACATGCTTAATTGATAGATTTATTTGCTTTCTAAGCAATTGATTTCATTGAATTAAAATTGATTAATTTATGTTAACATGAATTTCTAAATTATTTTTCTTAATTAAGTTATATTCAAAATTAATTATCTTTCTAATCTTAATTCAACTTTTTTTTTTGTATATGCTAAAATTTTTTTTTTTCAATCAAGTCCCGAAAGATTAAACTCTTGGAGTCGAGCACTTCTCGAGTTTTCGAATGAACATTATTAAGGTGTACACCTTAAATAATGTATTGTTCATTTTGTTTTGTATATTAGGCAATTTAATTTTTGTATTTGTATATGCTTGAGTAAATAGCATGTTTTAGACAATTCAATAAATTACACTTTAGATTTTTTTTCAAATTTACTTTTAACTTTTGATTAATTTATTTTTTTCTAAATTTAAATCAATTCATTTTAACTTACAATTTATTTTTCAGCTTATTTCTAAAATATGTTTGATTTTCTTTAAATCCTGTTTCAATATATTTTTCAACACTAAATTATTTCTCGATCAAGTCATAAAAATTAAATTCTTGAAGTCTAGCACTTCTTGAATTTTTGGACAAACATTATTGGGGTGTACACCTTAAATAATATGTCATTCAACCATTCGTTTAGTACGCGATTTAGAACAAAAATATCATAGGAATCTAGCATTCTGTGTGATATTTCCGTTGTTCATCCAAATATTTTTCAAATAAAAATGGTGTTATTGGAATCTAGCATTTCGGTAATACCCCGATTATTTAGTTGTGGGGCCGACGTCTCATTTATTAAATAATCGATATTTTCAAACTCAATCTCGCGTTCTTACTTCTCACACGTTCACAAATTATGAAAACCCCATTTCGCTTCAAATCATTTTTAAAATATTTTTCTCGATCAAACCCCGACAAAGAGGTACTTGGGATCTAGCATTCCTTGTGTCTTCGAGTGAATAATTCTCGAGGCACGCTCTTGAGTTGTTATTCACTCAACCTTTCGACTCTTTCAAATTCAATCATTCTCAAACATTCTCCTAAGTCGAATGCTCGTCCGCATTCGCAACCCATTTCATTCACAATTCCTCGTGGTCTCGATATTAGGAGCACCCTCAGGGACTAATATCATTTCTCACAATCCTAACCCTTGACACGTCGTCAAGCCGGTTCAATCTTCGATCAAATCTTCGACACGCCGTCGAGCCATTTTCAAACCAACTTCCCTTGGCCTCGCATGCCATTTTTTCGATACGATCATTTCACAAACATTTCTAAAATTTACGAAAGAGGGATATTCTCAAAATCTAGCATCCTTTGAATATTCGAATGAGTAACTCTCGAGGCACGCCCTTGAGTTGTTATTAGTTCATTCTTTCGATTTCAAAACATCCAGCTCTTTATCTTCAACTTATTCAGTCAGTTCCCGAAAGAACTGAGTTATTGGAATCTCGCATTCCTTGAATTCTTGAGTGACAAGTTCTTGAGGCGCGCTCTTGGGTTGCTTGTCAGTCACTCTTTTGTCTCTTTCTCAAACTTCCAATCTATTCAACCTCATCTTTTCGTGGTTGTTACCACGAACTACGACTGCTCTGATTCTTCATTCACTCTTGAATGTAAGATACGTAGGCACAAGATTGCGATGATCTTGGCGAGCACACTTCAATCTTCCTCCATTATTCCGTCCACACATTTCCCAATCTTTCCCCTATTCCACACTTCAATCTTCCTCCATTATTCCGTCCACACATTTCCCAATCTTTCCCCTATTCAACACTTCTATCCACCTCCCATTTCCCCCCATCTTTTCCCGTAGTCGAACTACGACGCTCTGATTTCTCATTCTCGTCCGAATGAGCATACGTAGGCACAAGGACCCCAATCCTTGGCGAGCATCCTATCCTCTAACCCCCCATTTCTCCTTTGCGTCTTTAACCTTTTAACCTACCAATTCTACCTTTAACAACGAGAAGAAAACAAGTAAACATAAACAACACTCCCCACAAATACCTTAAGAGGTTCCCGTCGAGTACGACGGACGTGAGGGGTGCTAATACCTTCCCCTCACGTAACCGACTCCCGAACCCGGAACATGGTTGCGACAGCCCTGTTCCTATCCTTTCGTTTTAAGAGGTTTTCTCGATATTTTCCTCTCCCGTTTATTCGGGAAGAATAAAGTTCGGTGGCGACTCTGTCGAACCGCATTTCCGCGCCTTTCGCGCGAGGGTCTTTTCTCCGAAATGTCTCAGTGATTTTTTCGAGGTGCGACACCTACTTGTTTAACATGTTCATCTCACATCCATATTGTTTCCAAGATTTTTTGTCACTCATACGGTATGATCTTAATGTCTATAAGTTATCCCTTGAAAATGTTTACACTTCAACCCACATGTTGTTGTCACACATGTCTCACTCTTATTCAAAGATATTTTGGGTTGTTACCTTTGTCATACTTTGGTTTGATATCCATGCTTTAAATATTGTCATGATTTATGCATGTTGATCTTGAATTTTGAACTTTACCATGATAAGTAATGTTTGGAATTATGCATGATTTATTTGTAGTTCAAATTATCACATATGATGTTTGGTATTGTAAGAACCTTATTTCATGATCTTTTAGATGTTGTAACATCTATGTTTACCTTTTGGTTTTTATTCTAACTACTAAGGATGGATGCTTGGTTGTAACCTTGTCATCTATTGACTTTATCAAAGTTTTGCTTGATGTTGGCATATATTTATCCTCTTCTCCTTGTTACCATGATTTTATGTCTTCATCATGTTTGAATGAATATATATGTGTGCTTGAAGCTTGTTAAGTTTTCCCAAGTGATGTAGCTTGTTAGCTCTCATCCTAAAACGTTGTCTTGTGTTCCTAAGTCCAAAGGAAAGTCTCTCTATTGATCTAGCGCATTTTCTTAACTCAAAACTTTGACCTATGTCATTACAATGTTAAAACTCTTTTCTTAATAAACATGAAAGAAGAGGACTGTTGGAATCTAGCATTCTAGCAGAACCCTCAAATGATCGGTCTCAAATCTCGCACTTTGGGATAGTCGTTCATTCTTTTCTTTCGTCCTTAAAACATTTAATATCAATGTGGACAAATAAGGGCAGTTAAGATCTAGCATCTTACCATAACTCGTTGATGATTAATTATCATCAAGAGTTCATTGTCCATCAAACAATTTTCAAAATAACTTGAATGAAAAGGGTCGTTAGGATCTAGCATTCTGGCGTAACTCTTTGAGCAATTGATTCTCATTAAATATCTGTCATTTACCTAAAATACATTCAACCAATCAAACTATTTTTCTCGCCACTGTGCGGCCCAAAAAACCTTTTCATAAATGTGAGATATTGTGTCTTTCGACGACATAAAATATTGTTTCGTCCATAAACTATTTGAGTTGAGATAAGAGGAGTTTCCCACGAATGTTGATTTGTAAATCCATTCTGTTGTGATGAAAACATCCACTCCTCACCTGTTTTGGGCAAAACAATGTTTTTTGTTGAATGCGATTAAATATCTTTCGCTAAAATTGACCAACAAACAAAACCTTTTACCCATAACTACGGATGCTCTGATTTCTCATTTCACAATGAGGATACGTAGGCAAAGGGCCCTAATCCTTGGTGAGCCACCATTTCCAACCTTTTTTTTTCTTTTTTTCTCATAGTCCCCAAACTACAAAGGCTCTGAGTTCCTCATTGCGCTATGAGGATACGTAGGCACGAGATTGTGAAGTCTTGTCGAGCCTTCTAGTAATAAAAAACCTTTAGGACCCCTTTCTCTTTAATAAAAATCCAAAAACATTTCTCTTCTCTCCTTTTTCCATCTTAAATAAGTAAAAGGTTAGAAACTAACATAAGCTAACATACATTTAACCCTAACTAAATGGTTTTCGTTAAGTACAATGGACGTGAGGAGTGCTAATACCTTCCATTTGCGTAACCGACTCTCGAACTCTGATATTGGTTGCGATGACCATATCCTTATCGTTTTTTAGGGATTTTATTCGATATTTTTCCTTTTTCTCTATCGGAATAAATAAATAATGGTGGCGACTCTGTTAAGTCCATCCCGCGAATGTGCGATTGTGCTTCGCGAGGTCGTTCTCATTTTTCGAGGTGCGATAGTGAAATTTTAAAATGAGGTTTTTTTTGTAGCTTATGAGTAGTGTTCTTTAGGGTTTTTCATGGTGCTTTTGAATGAATAGTATAGGGTATATATAAGACTTGCAATTAAAGTTTTTATGCTAGAAATCAGGGGACAATTCGTTGTGAGTGAAAATATATTTTTGAAATTCTTATGTGAGTGGTAGAGCGTAAATTGTACTATCCTGCAGCTGTAAATTATTTTGTCAGTAGTGAGGCCATGGTACAATAGCCCCACATGAATTCTTTTGCTTTACTGCCTCCTTTGTTTTCCTTATTTGAAATTGTGGTATGGCATGAATTGTATGATGCATATGTGACTTGAATATGATAATGTATATGAGTGAATTTATGATATGAATATGTCATGAGTTTTGAACATGGGATTTTAGAATATATCTTGAACATGCTTGCTTGAGTTGCATTGATATGAAATGAAATTTAAACTTGAATTGTCTTGAAATGAGTTGAGTTGTTTTTGAAATGAAATTTGAACTTGAATTTTAAAATGAAACTTGAATAGAAATTGGAATGAAACTTGAATGGATTTTGTAGTGAAACTTGAAATGAGTTGAATTTGAATTTGTATGATCTTGGAATGTGTTTGGAACATGGATGAATTAAAGTAGTTTGAATTGTGTTTGGAAAATAATGTGAGTTTTGAAGTGAATTTGAAATTGACATGAATAAATGTGCATGTAATTGTTTGGTATGAAGTTGATTAAATTGTGATGAATAACTTGAATGGCACCAATAAGAAGATTCGAGAAATTTTCTCCTAAAAACATATTTTATTTTTTAAGAATTCATGCTCTCGAAAATATCTATGTGAAATTATAATTTTGTTGTAATGGATTTTCTCTAGGTCTATCACAATAACTTAGTAGACAAGATATGACAACATACTTGCTAGTTTTTTTATTTATTAGAATAACATTATTACATTTTACTTGTGCGACAGATTTTTAAACATATTACTGTTTATACATGAAGAGTTTATATTTTTTGATATTCTTGCTAATTCCATGAATGGCACCAATTCCAGCACTTGCTGAAATCACAAAACACACAAAACTCAATAATTGGAGCACACACCACTTGAATGAAAATTTGTTGATCTGTTTCTGAGATATGTGCATTTGTACTGGAAAGAAGATGACGAGTGGCCAAAATCCAAATGCTCCAAGCAAAGAAAGAAACTCGTTGAAAAATGGCATTGCCATGGCCATAACTGTGGCCAATATCACAAATATTGTCCTCCATATTATCCTAAACAAGTTGACGTTGAATTTTAAGGATCCAATTTTGTTTGGGTATTCCTTATTTATAAAAGTTGAACATGGCCACTTCATATTAGCCCCCATCTCAACTATACGAAATATTGGTTGAGCTAACACCTGTATCATAACATAAATATCTTTTGTTAACTCAAACTCTTACCGCTGAGTTACATCTCAGAAAAAATAAGAGAAATATTTACCTGATATGCTCCCACCATGTGAATTATAATGCAAACATTTCCTAAGGAAACCAACCAGAAGGGCTCATAGAACCCAAAACCAGTGAGAATGTTTCCTGGGGTGTGATCACCAAATGCAGCATAACCAAGTGAAGCACATAGCAGAAAAAGTATCGTCATTGTTGTTATCCCAAACGCATTAGCCTTTTTCATTTGCTTGCTTTCTGATGGATATGACCTTAATGTGTCCTAAACAAAACATATATAGATACAGAAAAATGTGTTAAAATGTGTGATAGAGAATAGTTTTTGTAACCTAATTAGTAAGTTATGTGTTTGTACCATTATATCATAAACAACGGTAGAATAAGTGCATGCTAGTGCAATGTTTCCCAAAGCAGTTAAAATCTTCCAGACTTTATCTTCTCTTGATAATTCTGGTCCTACTTTGATACCAAACCAACTTGTTGGTTCTCCGTTCCCTATTTACCACCAAATAAAATCCTTCAATAGTTGAAACAATTCATCAAACAAATTTCATAACTATACAAATATTAAACTTTTGCTAGAATTGATGTTGAAAATATACCTGATAGCACAACGCCCAAAGAGAGTCCACTTCCAATGAATGCATAGGCAAAAGAAGTAATAGCAGCAAGAGTTGATAGAAATGTTAACTTATGGAAATTTGGGATCTGAGACAGTAAAATCTGAACGATCCCAAAACCAATTATATAAGGATTATTTGAAAACTTGCAATATGCTTCATGTCCATTTTTGTGGAAGCAAATTAATTTCTTTATAGCTCTGTCACATAAATACATTGCCGTAAATTAGAAAAAAGAAAAATAAATAGTGTAAAGTAAGATTTAGGGATAGTTTTGTAACATACACCATGCTTGTGGAGGAAGTTATAGTATATCCCACTGTAACACCTACAAGTTTTCCATACTGGATCAATCCACAAAACACGTACATTTTTCCACCTAGATATGCATGCACAGCTTGCATGTAAGTATAGTTTCTTTTGCCGTTAACTGGATCTGGATATCTATAACAATCAGCTATAAGATTGTAAGTGTAAATGGAAATAGATGAAAACATGATCATAACGGCAATGCCAAATATCCATCCAAGTTGAGCAATTGCCCATGCTAGAGCCAACACTCCTGCGCCCACTACCACTGTTATAATGTGTGTTGTTGCCGTCAACACATTCCCTACAACCACAGTCATTTATTTAAAAAATTTACATGACATATTTCTAAAGTTGTTACATTATTTTTGAAGAAAAAACATCTGTATAAGGAATATTTTAGTTCTGTTTTTTCCTTACAGTTGAATTTCAACTACATAACAGTATAACACGTGTGATATAGGAAAAGAAAAAGAGAGATACTGAAAGCAGATAGAGTTCAAAACTGGAAAGAGGTAGAAAGCATATAATACCAGTTCTCTTTATTCTTCCATCATCATCTACTTCCTCATTTGAGTACTGTTTCATTGACACTACTTTTTCATCCTCCATTTTCACAAGGTTAATTTAATAATCTTCAAACCCTGCCAAGCATCAAAAAGAAATTTGGAAAATATTATCACTCATCTTAATTAGGAAAACAAAATCTGTTTCTTTATTATACATTATATACAAAGTAAAATACATAATTTGTTTGTAATATTCACATAACTCGTATTTTTTTTAAATTATTACAAAATGATTGATTAATTTCTTATAATATTTTGATAGTTACCCAAAATGATTGATTCTTTTTTTTTTAAATATTACAAAATAGTAGGTATTTAATTTTTAACTATTACTATATATAAATATTATTCACATAACTCACAAATTAATATCTTTCCATTTACATTTATAATAAAAGAAGTGAGAAGAGAAATAAATGATTAAATAATTTAACAAAAATATAATTGTATATTTTGTTAGTTTGTGTGAATTTGTTAATTAAATTAGTTATTTTATATAAGAGAAAATAATAAGACTTGATTTTAGATAAGACTCGAAACATATTCCAAAAACAGCTTTTCAAAAGTAAAAGTTGTACCTGTTCTCCAGTGAATTTAGCAATGATTAATCCTTAGTTTTCTTTTTTATTCTATTTCTCTTCCTCTTCCTTTCACTCTCTTCTATCTGCTCTCAAGTGAATTTTGTCTTCTACTACTTTATTGCTCTAATTCAGAAAATGGTTCTATATTTATACCTATGAAAAGTGAATGTTGGGCAAATTTCCAAATTGCCCCTGCTTTACTTGATATATCTATATTACTAACTTTATTGTTCCTGCGTATAATTATTTTACCATTATATAATACAATGATATAACATTATAATTATTTATAGGATCATTGTTTTTAATTTTGTATGAGAAGTAACACCTTATTAAGAGAGATAATACGCGTGTAATTATATTTATATATAAAATTCTCATTTGTTTTAAAACAAGAAGAAAAAAATTTGTTGAGTTTTAAAGCAAAAAAGTGTGTGAAAAACAATCTCCGCGTCATTTGATTTGGTAATTGTGCAATAACATCGGATATAAAAGTGTAAGTATGAAACTGTCTTGAAATCCAATTATTCTTTAAATGAATTTCAGTGTTTGACAAATAAAACCCATACAATGATGTTTTGTTTAGTATGGTTGGTTTGACTTGATTTGTAGTACATCAATTTATTTTGAGTGTTAGTCAATTAATGATAATAGTTTGCTCTAAATGGATATAAAATTTGTTTTCCAATCAATCCTCCAATATTTTTATGCAAGAGATTAATGAGAGAAAAGGAATTAAACCAGGCAGGTTAGGGAGATAAAGATACTTGATTTATTCTTGGCATCCAAAAAAATTTTAATTACATTTAAATTCAACTTAAATTTAATGATAATACCGAAATTGCATTTGTTCATATAAATATATCAAAATATCTATATTTTTCATTATAAATCTTCACTTCATCTCTAAGAAATCTCCATAATATTTTCCAATTATTTCTTATCAGTGAATAATATTTTATAATTTATAAATTATATAAACTATATTTTTTTAATTTACATAAAATTATAAAATAACCTATAATTTGAGTGAATAGAGCAAAATTTAACTTCAAATCATATACTAATATTTGAGTTCATTACAATGAAATATTTTAAAATGAGTCATCTTGATATTCAATTATATTTGAGTTCATATTAATTGATAAATTCTTAAAATAAAATAAAAAAATTGATTTATTTAATTATTAATCAATTGAAATTCTTTAAATAATAATATTATAATTATAATGTACCTAAATATTAAAGTATTCCGACATTTTAGTCAATTAAGACAATGTAATTCCTACTTGAATCAAAAATAAGACAAAGTAGTTCCTACTTGAATTTGGAGTAAATTGAGACTAATTTAATAATGATTTTAGGATTTGCTTGAAAGAATCCACCATGATGGGTGATTATTATTCATGCAATTTGTGTTTATATTATCTAGAAGCTTTGTATCAAAAAAGGAAAACATATCCTAGCATGTATGAATTGCTTGTATATGTTATTTAGTAACTAACTTTTACCAAAAAGACATTTGAAAACAACATAGAAAGTAAATTTTGATAATTTTTACTTGATAACTAAATAGCAAAATATTTGCGGTATATCCATAAGCTTAGAGTTTTGCTTGAGAACTAATGTATAGTGGGGATGGAATAAGCAAATAATGATTATTATCATCTTGACATTAGTGCTAGTGGAGAAGAGAATAAAGAATAAAGCAATGTCAGGTGCATGTCACAGTGAATGATGCAATTTTTGTGATCATATGGTGTTCAACATTTCTCTATCACGCATGTGATACAAGGGAATTATTATTGCCTTGAATGGAACGGTTACTAATTTGGCTTAAGATTATTCCGGTATGAATAAACAATGAATGGCTGAGAATGAAAACAACCAAAGTTAGACTAGAAAAGAATTCAATAAGCATGTTCATTGAGAATAAAGCAAAAAAGAATACACGAAACCTTTAGGCTTTGCATCAAATAATCTTCTGGACTTCCGGCAGTCAACTATTATGGCCCGCCTTGATGATTACTACAAAATAACTGAGGCTGATGATAAATCACACAAAAATCAGGGGCCATCTCGCGAATCTTATAGCTTATATTTGCTTTGTGTCATCGATCAATGTCTTATCGAAAATCCCATTGCTTGGTAAACATTATGAAGCGTAGCATCCGCTATATCTGCTGCATTTCTAGCACCTTCTGCTAATACTTGGTCTAAATAACCTGAATCTGACATGAGTTCTTCGTACCGAGCCTGTTAAAACATGAATGTAATGCATCACCATATTCAGCAATGATTATTACAGTACTATGTAAGAATATACTGTGGAAACCACACTAAGAAAATTTCAAAAAACTTATAAATATTAATTGCGACTAACTTAATGCAGTCATATTTCCACTACTATGAGAATATAGTTAAGATGTTACAGTCCCTTCGCAAGGAAGATTTTTACCATTGTTCTGATTTCCTAGTCTCCAATCCAAAAAAATAAGTTATAAAACGAGTTATGCTCTAAACTTCTCTTGCAAGATTTCAACAGCTACTTAATGTTTTGGTATAAAAGATTACAAGAAATGATAATTTAAATTCATAGCCATATTTATAATGATTAAATAATATTGCATAATAACATCAAAATTGAACTTTTAGAAAGTACTTAAACACCACTTATCCAAATAAACCTATGTAACAAATTGCACACATCTGTCTAAAATTATCCCTTTAGAATGGGCCATTAAAAACTAGAAGCATCCAAATAAACCTGTATAATATGTGCATGATTAAACAGTCATTTTTGTTGTGCCAGGAAATTTTTAGCAAAGGTCACATCTAGTATTTGGAACCTGAATGGGTTGCACGTGGTCAATCAAGGCATCTGTTAAAAGAGGTTTGAATGTGCCCCAGTTCATGTTTTGGCATTCCTGCACAATTTCCTGTACACAAAAATGGGTTCAAATAGAATATCTCTGTAAATGCTAGGAAATCAAATATCACTGCTTGATTGAAAAATGCTTTGAAGAAATATAACAATAAAGACTAAAGTTTACACGGGACTTTCCTAAGTACTTTCAATATCCCATCTCATGCCTTTTGACTGGTCATAGTAGAAAGAATTATTTCACAAATTAATGCCCGGGAATTCTTCCAAACATTGGCAGTGATATGTTGAGGAAGTTTTAAAATATTAATCCGAATACCGTAATTTGAGAAAGACTAATTCGTAATACAAAAACTAATATGAGATACTTCCTAGTCCCGATACATTTATTTGTTGGACATAGAAATTTAAACTTCGAGGAAACGTAAAAAGTGAGCTTGATCCAATGGCCCCTATATGACATTTTGGTTTCTGATAGAACAATGTGGTTTTCACATTAGGGCAATGGCCAATCCCCAACCAACCTCAGCTCTAATAGCCATTATAGTATTTATTGGTTAAAATCTTACAGTGATACCAAAACTTAACATGAGGTGATTCTCACAGCATGTCACTTGCATGTTTTTCTTTGTAACATCTATATATTTACCCTCAACACCAAAAGGAGGGTAACAGGGCATGTGTAATCTATGTAGCACCGACACCTCGGAAAAAATGTGTGTCCGTGTCGGTATCGGACACCTGCACCGACAATTGTGATTACGTTTAATTTATTCATTTTGTCAAATCATTATCAGTGTCATAGTGTCGAGGTCGTATTCGAGGTGTCCGTCCTTCATAGTGTGTAATTTATTAACTTCCTGTCTTTATACAGATGCTCTTATTTTTACCCTCAACACCAAAAGCATGTGCTTTAATAGGTTAGACACAAAAGTAAAACTATAAAGTTAAAACTTTACATGGAAAGCATCAAACATGCTTGGTTGAACAAGATTCCAAAACCATTAAGATATTGACAACAAAACAATTATAAATGAAAAGGAAATATAATCCATTTCTGACCTCTTTTGTCTTTCCAGAAGCGAGCTGGTATATGGAAAGAAGATTATTACATTCAGGTCTCTCAGGATTGTCGATTTCCAAGCTGTTAGATTCACCATAGTATATTAACAATTACGAGCTTACAAACCACAAAATTTGAAAATATTTATAGAAAATGAGTAAATGAAGAAAAAAGTAGGCATTTACAGGAAGCCTCCAAGGACCATGAGCATTATATAACTATAATATCATTAAAAATGGGATAATAACAATACTAACCTTGGAAAAGAATCAGTTTTGCAACGTTTGATCTTGTTTGCTATAAGCTACAAAACAAAATAAGTAAACTCTGAGAAAGAGAAAGGAAAATTAAGATCTGCAGAGCAAATAGCAAATTTATCTTATATTGATAGGCAATTTTACCATATATCAATATGTAAGTTGCAAAAAATGCTTCATTCAATATGGGTGATAGAATTATATTTAATTTAAATACACATAATCATATAATATGTAAATCATGTGCTAAATTCCAAGGAGTCGGGTATGAAATGGGGAATGGAATCAAAATTGAGTAGTTTTGTGCTCTGCTTGCGCAGCTTTGAGTCTCAAGTTCTTTGTTGTCGAATGTTTTTTATTTTTTTGTGTTGTGGCCATCTTGTTTTTAACCCTTCTTCATTCGCTTTGTTTTAGGATCTGTTTCTGCTCAACTATCAGGTCTGTGCGCATCTTTTACATCTGATCTTCATTCTGGCTTTCTATTGCACAGTTCCTCTTAGGTTGGTTTTCAGCATGTTGTGGTTGTTTCTTAAACGTCGCAAGCCAGATGACTATATGTTTGTCTCGCTGCCGGTTCAAAATTGTTTGTTAGTATTTTTTCCAAGTCACTCTTATTGCAATATTCTTTCTACCTTGTCTCAATTTAGTTTCTATTTAGTCATTGATCTAAGAAAACCATCGAGCGTCTCTGGTAGTGGCTTCGTCCAACCAAAAATAACAGTTGAGTTGTTGGCACTAGTCACATATAACCTTCCCACTTAAGTTGGTTGTTTTGGTAGTCCCATTGTCACGGTTAAGCCATCAGCACTAGTAACAGAAGACTATATGACTTGTCCATTACTTAAGTTGGTTGATTCATGCTAAGGGCAACTTCTGGCCCAGTAACATTTTGGTTTGGTTTGCCTGCAATTCCTGAAAGTTGGTTGTTATATCTTATAATATCTCAAGTTATCGGATTAGTTTCTAATATTAGAGTATCTTAGATTGTCATTTAAGATTAGTTTTCATATTACTAGATTATTATTATGCTTTGTTTCTTGACTTTCCTATTTATTTAGGATTTAATTGGAAGTTTTGTATCCTATAAATAAGGATTCATGTTTAGTCTTTTGTATCAAGTCATTATCAACTATTTATCAATGTCCTTATCAATCATTTTTACATCATTATCATATTCAAAATCCTTATTTATTTTCTAATTCTTGTATCTAAAATCGCACAACTTCAACATTCTTAGCATCAATTGTGTCCAAAGTAGACCGCTTAAATCCAAATTTACTTTAATGATTGACTTGAAATTTTCCTTAGTTTCCTTCTACCTTTAACTACGGAGCTATCCTCCATCAAGTCTACACTCCTTATTGGTCTTCTTCACACATGTCCAACTTTTTATGATGAACTCTACCATCTTTATACCAGCGGAACTTACCTTGACTTTCTGTCTAATGATTTCATTTGTAATTCTGTCTTTGATCGTGTGGCGACTCGTATTTCGTAAAATCTCATCTTTGCGAAACTAAGCTTACTTTCCTGTACACACTGTATGTTAGGAACCAGATATTATCTCAAATGAATCAGAAGAAACAAGAAGGAATTTAGAGAGATTCAGTATTATTGATGAAGAAATAAGGGATTTGCAGGGAAAATGGTACTTCCACTGCCACAGGGCTCAGCCCTACAGAGAACGTGTGTTCTCCACTCTAACCACTTTCTAAGAATTCTAAGATATCCGGAAAACTAGACCCACTGCCCCTTTTATTACAACTTGATCGTAATAGAGAAGATTATCCTCTTCTAGAGACTGCCCACTAGGTAAGTGCTTCCTGCCCTTTTGCTGATTTTCTCTCAAGTGTGTAGACCCTCCATATCTTTGAGCCCTGAGACACATAATGTACTACTGGATCATTTGGCCCACTCACTTCAGCTCCGGACCTAACAATATCTCCTCCTTGAGCAGCAACCTTGTCCCCAAGGTTGAAGTGAGGGAACTGACTCATCATGGTTACTGTGTCTTCCGATGTACTCCCTCCATTCCCTTTTATAAGCAAATTTTGACTTCTTAGATTCATTCAATAAATGATGTATTTGGACTATATATAGGATAGATGCATTAATTATTTAATGAATTTAAAAGTAAAAATTTGCTTATAAATAGGAATGGAGGGAGTAGCATCCTCAGCAGCCTTTCCGTGTCACTGCACTAAGATCTGAGGCACTGCCTCCCTGCCCTGTGTCACCGTCCTATTAGTTAAAACTGCCTCTGGTTCAAACACTCCTGGAAAGCCACCTTCTAGGCCCGTGGCAGCTGCTCCTCCATTTGATAGTCTCCTACGGCCTTTTTAAGTAGTGACACATGGTACACGGGATGAACTTTGGCTCCCTCCGGTAGCTTTAGCTTGTATGCTACTGCCCCAACCCTCACCACAACCTAATATGGCACGTAGTACCTTGAAGCCAACTTTGCATTAATTCGTGCCACTACTGTTTTCTGCCTGTGTGGCCTTAGCTTCAAGAATACCCACTCCCCTACCTCAAAGCGTCTATCCTGCCTTCTGTGACCAGCCCGGGCCTTCATTCTTTCCTGAGCTCTGGTCAGATGGAATTTGAGCTGTCTTAGGGCCTCATCATGGTCCAGTAACTTCACCTGCACCGCTGCGACACATGTCTCACCTTGCGTGATACGTCGTGTTGAACCAATACTCAGCCCAATGAATCCATTGCGACCAAGTTTTGGGGTGATCTGCAACGAAACAGCACAAATAAGTCTCCAGACAGCGGTTCACCACTTCTGTTTGGCCGTCCGGTTCTGGGTGATATGCTGAACTCATTGAGTCGAGTCTCCTGCAACCTGAACAACTCTCCAAAAATTGCTAACAAAGATTGGATCCCTGTCACTGACCACTGCTACAGGCATGCCATGAAGCCTAATGATCTCTTTAGTAAACACTTCTGCGACAGGCCTTGCAGTGTAGGGATGTTTGAGTGGTATGAAGTAGCTATATTTAGAAAGCCTGTCAACCACCACAAACACGGCTTCGAATCCCTTGGATTTTGAAAGTCCGGTGATAAAATCCATTGACACTTCCTCCCACATAGCTTCCGGCAATGACAGTGGCTGCAACAGCCCTCCGGGTGTTGTGACCATATACTTTTGCTGCTGGCAGACGTCGCATGACCTCACATATTCTTGGATTTTCCCCTTCATTCCTATCCAATATACATTAGCTGCCAATCTTCTATATGTCTGATAGAACCCGGAATGTCCTCCATGGGGTGCAGTATGGAATTCATGGAGTAATTTTGGTACTAGCTTCGACTGAGCTAATATCACCAACCTACCCTCATAAAAAAGCACCCCATTTGGGTACTCAAACCTAGGCCGCATTCAATCCCATACAACTTTGCAAGTGTTAAAACTCTCAATAAAATTTGCAGAAACCAGGATGAGGACTCATAATAGGAACTGACAATCCATCCATCAACTTTCAACCAAATCCATACATTTGTTTCAAAATTAAAATCAAATTTGCAAGTTTATACTGATGAAACCTCGATATTTTTTTAATAATTGAATGCTACAGTCCAGTAAAACAACGCTCGTGATCAGATACCACACTTGCTCATATATGCCATATAGGGTGGAAATCACAATTGCTGCCTCTAACATCAACCAATTACAAGTAACAAAAAAATTCAATATAGATTAAAGGCAAACAGCTCAGAAAACAAACATATACACTGTGCAACAAGACCTACAAAAATAAATAGATAGCATAAGAAAATTGTTTCTTGTGATTATAATTACTTACATCTTTAGGATCAAGAATATTGATTCTGGATTGATCAGAAGGTGCAGACTTTGACATCTATAAAATTGAACCCATAATACTGTCAGAATAAATTCAAACTCAAATCAAAAAAATAAAGTTCTGCAGCTCAATTCCCAAGCAAATGCCACCCATAGCACACAATGTTATTATTATCATATACTAATACTACTTGTCCCTTATTATAAACTTTTTTTGTCATTTCACATAAATTGAAAAAGTAGGAAGTGTATTTGATGTGAATATTCTATGTATAGATGTTCTTAAAGTACCATCTTGTATATAAATGTGTTTAACTCTGACTTCTCATCTCCCAAGACACAACTTACTAGTAATAATTAGAGGTATATTTGAAAAATATTAAAAACAATTAATATGTCTAATAATTTGAAATAAGACTAATGTTTAAGGAAAAAATCAACTCGGACTTATATTTAGGAACAGAGACAGTATATTCCGTATCATTTCCTGCACGCACATAAGTAAGGGAAATGGAAATATTGGACAAACCTTTGACAGGCCATCAGTTAGGGACATAATTCGGGCTCCAGTTGGAGGTATCAGGGGCTCTGGAACCTATATGCCATAAAACCCTGTTAGAAAGGAAAAAAAACATTTTAAATGCATTTTAATTCATCAGCTCATTCAAATAGGGTGAAATATAACTTGCCTTAAATAAAGCACCACCTCGCCTGTCATACATGTATAAAATATAGAATGGTCAAGCCTAACATAAATCTAAAAAAGAAGCTAAATAATCGACGGTTATGTCTAATCTAAAAATAGTTCCTCACCCGCCTAATTTCTTCCATTTTCTTCCTCCATATAAATTATTAACCCGTTCAGCTAAGTCACGGGTCAACTCCAAATGCTGCTTTTGATCTTCACCAACAGGGACAAAATCAGTCTGCAGATGCATGCTGTCATTTTGTAAGAATTATACAAACTCAATGTAAATATAACATAATATCATAATGCATATCAAAGGTTCCAACAACTAATCAAGCAAGCTTACAATCAAATTAACTAACACTAGCATATTTACTAGGTTTTTCAACTTTCGGTATTACATAATAAATCAGGGGGGAAATATAAGATAGAACATAAACTGTTAATTGTAAAATTCCATGAGGAATGGTGTAAAAAACCACCTGATATAGAAGTATATCAGAAGCCATCAGAACAGGATAAGTCAAAAGAGCAACCCCAACTTCATCGTCTCCCTAAAATTCAATTCCAAAAGAATAAGTTATTTGGATGAATGAATAATACAAGCCAATGTGAGGAAAAGATAAAAAGAAGGTACTGGTTTAGCAAATCTACACTGGCTTAAAACAGGCAACATAGTACAATCAAATGGAAATAAAGTAGATAAATATTTAGTCGATAATAATTTAGAATAATCTACACCAGCTATCAATGCCTAAACATCTGAACACAAATTGTTTCCTTACTTTAGCTGAAGAACAATAACGAATAACTTATTTCATTCCCTGCTTAAATGTGGTAATGTGTATGTGCGCGTGCGTGCGTGACAATTATTTTATTTCCTGATTGTTTACAAATGAAACATTCTTACTTTGGGAAGACCACTGTCAAGAAGGATATGTATTGTGGTTGACTTGTTAAAAAGAACGAAAGAATTAAAAAATTATTATTATGCAAAGCAAACTAGATCCACAAAATAGAAAACATAATAAATTAATTAAAAATGGAAATTAGAAATGCATACAGTTATAAACGCACCGCCTTGCGAGACTTCTCTTTAAACTGTATCATTCTGTTCAACCAGCCGATTGGTGTTATGGAACTTAGCAACCACATCAATTCTACATGTGCACGGACATGAGACTGGACAAAAACTGAAGCCTGTTTGCATAATTGAATGTCTTTTATCCTCAGTGAACAAAGGCTCCAACATTTCCACCATAAATATTATTTCTTAAAAAGATCTGAGCGAAATTTGTAAAGAACCTTTGAAGGATCCACCCCACATGCCAAGTAAATAGCTGCAGTTGACTTTGTATCCTTAGATAGTTGTTGTCTGTCGTGCGGTAATGTAATCTGTGTGAGAAAATTTGAAGGGGTGAGAAATGTGACATTATTATTCAATGTCTAAATAAAACATGGAAGTTGGCTTTAATAAGTACAATGAAGTGCAAAAAGTTAGTCCTAAAATTCCTGTCAAGAAACCAATGCAATTACCCACCAGAGTGTGTTTTAAGGTGTAACTGTGAAGTGTGGGCCATCCAAATCTTTCTAAGACAGTGTTGCATAGTTTGTGTGCATGTGATTTCCAATGACCGTGTTTTATATGTGGTACATCTTTGACCAACAAGTCTAGCTACTACTTATATACTGAACAAATTTTATTTGTGAGAAATTTGGATGAAATTTCAACTAAAAACGGAAATGGAAATCTAAACTAGCACAGAGGTGGCTTAAACTACTCTAGATCTATAAAACCTCGTCAATAAACAAATATGTGAATTTGTTTGGCCTGCTCAGTCTAATTGACAAGAAGCCTAAAACTAATTAACCTAGTTATTAAGCCAGTCTACATTTGTCCAAGAAATAGTGAACGGCCCCATAGCAAGTCCACGCTTGCAGAAGGAAAATCATGAAATTCAAGATCATATAATTTTCACATTACAGTGCATAGCAAAAGATCTAGTTATATGACCTCGTCAAACAGAAAAGAGAACGGAAAAATCATCGCCAGGAGTCATATGAGTCTAGTTATTAGCAGAAGAAATATGGACATACCGCATGCAGATCCACAATGAAGTAAAGAGTATCATACGCATCCTGCAACAAATTGAAATCAGTGTTAATTCTTAATTAAAAAGTCTTGAATATATTTGTGAATAAAAAAAACACTTAGTATTGGACTGGACTCAACTCAATTAACTCAGATACATTATATAAGCAAACCATACTCATTGGTCTGAGTAACAATATCCTACCCTAATAATAGAAGGATTTAACAAAGAGAAATGCATGTAATTCATACCGAAAGTGTGCTTAATTGACAATTCATGAAGGTGGCTTAAATTGAGTGTTTAATCGCAATAAACCTGAAGAGCAACCCAATTCTTGATGGCGCCAAAATAATTTCCAAGGTGAATTGAGCCGGTAGGTTGAACTCCTGAGGCAACTCGTTTCCTGTGGAAAAAGAAGTTAGTTAGTTAGTTGCATAAACGTGAAATTGAAATGAGAATTGAATTGAATGTGAATTACTTGATGGAGGTAGAAGTAGGTGTTGGAGTTTCGGAAGAGGTAGAGGATAGAGTGGTGCAGCATCGAATGGTGCTTCTGAGGCGAGAACGAAGGAGCGTTGAAGCTGCACACGACCTGTTTGATGAAATGAAAATGAAAAGAGGGGATAAGAAAGAGAGTGAATGAGTAAGTGAATACCGTACAGTGAAGGAATGAAGCATGACGGAAGCGCGTACTGAGAAAGAACACCCATCTTGTCTTCTCTTCTGCGCACTGCACCTTTGAATGTTGATTGTGTTCGCTTTCGATATATGTCAAAAATGAGATGAGATAAACGGTTGTGGTCGAATTGAAAAAGGATCCAGATTCACTGCTTTGAGGCGGAAAAGGTATTTGCTTTCAAACAACCTTGTCCATTGATTAATCGTGTGCTCCAAAGTAAGCCACGTGTCAGTCTTTCTTTTTTTCCCTCAAATCCTGTGTTTCCTTTCGGACAAAGTTTGATTTTGTTATAATAGTACAATATTTGTTTAAAATAAAATGTCTTATTAAATCAAAACAATTATTTATATAATTTAAGATTAAATAGTGTTTTTATCCCTTTAAGTTAGTCATTTTTTTATTTTTGTTTCTGAATTTTTTTTTTCAAGTTCCTATATGTTCATTTCTTTTTTGTGTTAGTTCTTGTTGTGAGTGAACTGTTAAAAAAATGTTTAGGTGGTAGACGATGATGATTTGGCTTATGTTTTAGTATTTGTTTTATTTTTTCTTTAACACACGTGGATATAATGTTTTCCCACCCAAATTATGTCATTAAAACCCATTTTCTCTTTTCTATTTAGTCCATGTAAATTAGGGTTTCACATTTAGAAAGCATTTCAGCTCAGGAAAGGTGAAGGCGACTAGTATGAGAGCTTGTCTCGACGAGGTGATTGAGGGTGACGAAACTACAATTGTGATTGTGCGACCTAATCGAATCTTCCAAGTATGACATTTACGGTGAACATTCATTATGGGGGAAAGTTTGTTAAGGATAGTGTCGTGTACTACTTAGGTGGGAATAAAAATGTAATAGACATTGACCCTGATAGGTGGAGCTTCTTTGAAGCAACTGGTATTATGAAAGAAATTTGCAACCTTTAGTCCACTGATTATTGGCTATGGTGGTATAACATTATATCGGGTAAGCATACAAGGATAGTTGGTGATATTGATACTGCTGAGGTTTATGAAAAAGTTGTTGAAACTAGTTGTAGTGCGGATTTATTTGTTGAGCATAGAGTAGTTGTAGTTGATAATGTCTTTAATGATGTTGATAATGTTGATAATGGTAATGCTGATAATGTTAATGATATTGAAGTTGATAATGTTATTGAGGATGGTGTTCATAATAATGTTGGAAATGGTATTGTTGATAATGTTGATGATATTGAAGATGATAATGTTATTGAGGATGATGTTCATGATAATGTTGGAAATGTCAATGTTGATGAAGTTCATGATAATGCTGGCAATCTAAATGTTGATGAATCTGCCAAGGTTGATGAGAATCTTGATGGTGTTGAAGGAGATGATATTGATGATAGTGATTATAATGGTTTATCATTTAAGGACAGTGAGGATGAAAGGGTCCTTGGCATGGATGATGGATTTGATGTTACAGATAAACCACCTATAAGGGTTAAGCAGATAGCAAGGAAACACATGAATACTCCAACAAAGATAAGAAATGATGATGTCACTAGGGGTTCATCGAGTGGGGTTAGTGCTGGTAATGAAGGGCTTTAAACTAATTATTTAAGTGATGATCTAAGCAGTAGTGATCCTGATGCATCAGATGAAGAGAAAGGACCAAAATATCCTAGGTTTAAGATTGAGGAGTTAGACAAGGACTACGAGTTCAAAGTTGGTTTGGAGTTTGTATCTTTGCATGAATTTAAGGAGGCAATAACCGAATGGTTGGTGTTAAATGGAAGAAAGATAAAGTATGCAAAAAAATGGCAAGGTTAGAATGAGAGTAGTTTACAAGGGCAATTGTGGATTTTTGGCTCTTGTTAGTAAAGTGAGGAATAAGCACACATATAGAATGAAGAAATGGTTTGGTGCTCACACGTGTGGTATGGTTTTGAATAACACCACTGCTAACTCCAAGTGGATTGCGAAGACTGTGGCGGCTAGGATGGCTTCATCTGATGGAATCAAGCTTCGTGATATTGTCTCTGAGATTAAGAGTACTTACTCTGTAGGTATATCTATGAACAGGGCATGGAAGGCTAAGCAAATTGCAAAAGTTTTGGTTGAAGGTGATGCAACAAAGTAATATACACTATTGTGGAGGTATGTTGTAGAATTAAGGAGGGTCAATGCAGGGAACACCTGCAAAATTAATCTCACCAGAGTTGCTCCAACAATTCAACCCAAATTTGGCTGCTTTTATTTTTGCTTTGATGGAGTAAAGAAGGGATTCACCACTGCTTGCAGGCCATTCATTGGTGTTGATGGATGTCACCTCAAGACAAAATATGGAGGTGCCTTGCTTGTTGTTGTTGGAAGGGACCCTAACGGCCAATATTACCCTTTGGCTTTTGGTGTATGTGACACTGAGACAAAGGAGTCATGGAGGTGGTTCCTGACCTTGCTTTTGGAAGACATTGGACAAGACAAAAGATGGGTATTCATATCAAACCAGCAAAAGGTATTTTTCATATCTATATATTTTTTTAAATTCATCCCTAAGTTATTTAATTGTATTTTGATTTGGTCCCTGAATATGTCAATTTGTTTTGAAGTATGTCTCTGGATATTATTGTTTGTTTTTTTAATTCATCCCTAAGTTATGTAATTGTGGATTTCATCTGTGTATTATTTATGTTTGCTTGAAATAGGTCCTTTATTTTATTGTTTGTTTTGATTTGAAGGACTTAATTCTTGTATTTAAGGAGATGTTTAAGAGGGTGGAGCATAGGTTTTGTCTTAGGCATTTATATGCCAATTTCAAAAAGAAGTTTGGTGGTAACACATAGATCAGAGATCTGATGGTGGCTACTGTAAATGCCACATATATACAAGCATGGAAAGTAAAGATGAAAGAGTTGAAGGTGTTTAATCCCAAGGCTTGGGAGTGGTTGATCAAAATACCTACAAAATCATTATGTAAGCATGCTTTTTCATTGTATCCCAAATGTGATGTGCTAATGAATAATGTCTCTGAAGCTAATAGCACAATACTAGTGGATATGGATAAACCAACCTTAACCATATGTGAATGGATAAGAAACTACCTTATGAATAGAAATTCTAAATTGTGAGAAAAAGTTGATGAGTGGGAACTTAGGATAATGTCAAGACCTAGAATTGAGTTAGATAAAGAGGTAGAAAATGTTGGTAATTGGATTCCAAATTGGTCTGGTGATACTACTTAGCAAGTTGAACATATCCATAGCAAACATAGCTTCATAGTTGACACTTCTAAAATAACTTGTACCTGTAACTTTTGGGAATTGGTAGGCATACCATGTAGACATGTAGTTGTTGCCTTAGGCTTTAGGAACCAAC
Organism: Lathyrus sativus; assembly: GCA_963859935.3. Taxonomy (NCBI): domain Eukaryota; kingdom Viridiplantae; phylum Streptophyta; class Magnoliopsida; order Fabales; family Fabaceae; genus Lathyrus; species Lathyrus sativus. The sequence goes on along the minus strand of OZ012739.1, from coordinate 652,240,636 downwards.
ACCCTGAAGACTATGTATATGACTGTCATTCTAAAGAAACATATGTGGCATGCTATGATTTTAATATTAGCACAATTAATGGCCAAGACATGTGCCTTGAGGTTAATAGTAAGGAGATGGTTGCCTCCATCATACAAAAGAGGCACTGGTAGGCCAAAGAAATTAAGGAGGCGGGAACATGATGAGGACCCTAACAAGGTAAGAACACAGACATATTATTGTTGTACCAACTGTGGTGTACATGGCCACAATGCAAGGAGTTGTTCAGTTCTGGTGCCTGACCCTGAAGCTCAGAAAAGAAAGGTATTAACTTAACTCAATTATGTATTCTTACTAAGTGTTTGTGAGTGATATTGATTGAATCACTTTGTGTGCATAAAAAACCAAAGAAAAATGCTACACAAACAACACAGCCTGGATCTGTAGCAAAACAAACAACACATACTGAAAATGATCTACTAAACAACAATAACCTCAACATGAACCTCCAACTGAAGAACAACCAAAAACACAATGTGATGTGGACTAAGAGTTTGAGATGCCTACAACAGATCTTTGTGCAGCTTTCGAAAGGACACAACCTCAGCCCAATGTCAATGATCTCACTTCCCAAATCCCAGCTCCAACTCAAGTTATTAGTGACCATGCTCCAACTATTGAGATTGCATCCGTAATGGCTTCACAAGAGGTTGGTGACTCACAACCAAACTACATTCTCTATGCACCTGTTCAAGAGGTTGAGCCTACACCTAATGAACATGTTCATGCACCTCCTCATAAGGAACCTGTTTTTGCGCCTCCTAAACCAGTTGTGTCTGCTACTGACTAACTGACTTAATGTGTATGTTCTAAGCTTTATTGATATTGGCCTAATTGTATATGTTTCTATTATGTCTTTGTAGGTAAAACAACCCAAACAAAAGTGTCGCAACTGCGAAAAATACCCGACGAAAAAAGCAGAAGAGTCGCAACCGAACGTTATTTATCCCAAATAGAGGGAAAGGAAACGACCAAAGAAAACCTAAAGAACGGGAAAAGACAAGGTCATCACAACCAAATCTTGGGTTCGGGAGTCAGTTACGCAAGGGGAAGGTATTAGCACCCCTCACGTCTGTTGTACTCAACGAGATCTACGCTTGTTGTCTAATCAAATAGTGTGTTTATCTATAAGATACTGCTAAATAGAAATGAGAACAAAAGAAAAAGAAAAAAGAAAGAGACTCGACAGGACATTGCCACCATATGCCTACATATTCCCTCGTGCAATGGGAAAGTCAGAGTCAACGTAGTTCGGAAAACCACGGGGGATGAGGGAAGGTTGCTCGCCAAGACATCATCGTCTTGTGCCTACGTATCCTCATCTGATATGAGAAATTAGAGCAAACGTAGTTCGGGTAAACGAAACCACAAGTTAGTTAAGTGTTTTTTATGAGCAACGTTAAGTTTCTATTCCAGTAGTTAGGGTCGATGCCTGTTTGCGGTAGAACGGAAAAGTAACGTACTCTTTTCTAAAAATGAGTTTTAAACACGAATCCCGAAGGATAAAAAGGTTTGAATTTTGTTTGTGAGTTTTAGTGAAGGGATTTAAATTTTCTTTGTGATTCACTTGCATTAAAGATTATGACATAGGAACGAATGTGTCATATATCGCCCCTAGACAGGACGTACACTAGACACTCTAGACAAGCGATAGGAGACCCCCCACTCATCATTTCCTATGTGCTTAAGGCTCGTAGCGTACAACGTTCATTGTATTTATTAGATGAGTTAAAAAGGTGTTTTGAGATGTAAAGAGAGACGCACGAAAGGTCTAAGGGAAACTCGACCCTAACGTTGTCATGCAAAGTGGTCATAAAGTTGGGATGCGAAAGGAGATTCTATCCTAATGTTAGCATGCAAAAAATGGACCTAAGGTTGAGGTTAAAAGGGACTAGCCTACTTGTTATCATGCTTGAATTAAACTCATAGTGTCTTTTTCACTCCAAATTTAATTGGAAATTAAATTGGAACAAGAGTCCTAAGGGGAAATGCAAAGGAAAAGGAAAAACAAGAAAACAAGGCTAAAACAGCAGCTATAACAGCGCCTCCTGAACAAAGCAACAATAAAATCCAGCACACAAGCAAGATAGTATATAACAGTACATGTTTCAGCACAAAAATAGGTGTGAAAAGGCAGACAACAAGCAAGTAAAGCAAAGACAACATGCAAGTTCAAAACAATGGACAACTGTGGAAAGTAAGGCAATAAGCATGTAAGAATGCAATTAATCATGAACAAACACCAATCATGGATAGATATCATGCAAGTATGAACATGCTTCACCAATCAAACATACTCAATCAACAGTGCATCATACAATGTGATCATTCATCAAGCAAGCAGCATTAACATGTTATGCGTTCAAACAGAAACCAAAAGTCACGCGTCGAAGAATCAAGATAGAACATTCAAGAATGATGAAATATGTCAAAAAAAAAATCCACATAAATGTATCACATCAATCCAAGAAGTTTACATATGCAAAGGAGCCCAAACAAGCAAGAAAAATGCAAAAACACATCATTCTGCTCAGTGGTAACCAGTTACTCTATATCAGGTAACCGGTTACCCTATTGCAAAAACAGCCTAGACTTGAAATCTGTACTGAGTAATCGGTTACCCTATATAAGGTAACCGATTACCACTAAACCAGAACCTGGAAAACAACTTTTAAAATCAGTTTTCAGCATCCAACAACTTTTCCAATCACTCATATGAACATGTTATCAGTTAAGCACGAAATTAACATCAAATATCAATGATCAAACAACATGTAAACATAATCAAACACTGAAATCACAAATCATCAAGATCCAAATCAACAAAATGGATCAAAAAGCAGCAAAAGTCATGGATCTACATCGTGATTATTCAAATAAGCTCAAAACTGAAGTAGATTTAGAATTGCCAACCTTCAAAACTGAGATTTGCTTTGGTGAATGTTGATTCACATTAAATTAGTAGATCCAAGCAAGAAACCCAGAGAATATTCAAGATCCATATGCTTCCTTATGGTATAAGTGAAAAACAAGCAAGATCGAGCAAGATCGACTCGAAAAACACTTCCAATCTAGCTTCCAAATTCATATCCAAATCCAAACGAATATTGAATGATGAATTGAAGATAATGGAGATGAATGATGGAGGTTTAACTCTAGAATTCAAAGACTCTAATGAAGAATCAATGAACTCAAGTGAAAGAGCTTTAATGGAGGTTTTGGGAGTGAAAAAGTTGAGAGAAAAATGAGAGCAAATTCTCAAGAATGAGTGTGAAATCTGAAAATAAACGTTATTGTGTGAGGTTTGGAGCAAATTAACTTAAATAAGCTCTAGGTTTGGAATCAAAATGTGGTTTGGAATGTGGATTAACATTTCGAATGGAAATTAGGAGCGGAATTAGGAATGGAATGTTTGAAATTTGGAGAGAAATGGTGAAAATTGAAACAATTCTAGATCCTTCCAATGATGATCAAGTGAAATCAATGGTTGAGAATGATTGGAAATTGCACATACTGAAAATTTGAATTTCTTGGCAAATTGCGCTTGAAGTAACCGGTTACCCTATCCAAAAAATGCCAATTTTGGCGCCAAATGGAGGGAAACTTGTGTAATCACCTGTTGTCACCTGTTTTGAACTCTGTTAAGCCTATAAAACTTGCCCTTGGAGGAGAGTTTAAACATATTTTGTAAGTTTTAGGAAATCAGTTAAAGGGTCAGAAAAGGAGTCAAGAGTGTTTTTACGAGAGGGAGATTCCCATATGTTTGAATTAGCCTATGTACATTGAATGTTGAAAAAACTGAAAGAAGAATGTCAAAGTTGTTATCCCCTATCATATTACACCAATATTCAAAGACTTTTACATAAGTCCATCTCATCGGATACAGTTGCGAGAGGTTGATTCCCGTATGATTGAGGACCCCTACTTAGAAATAGTTGTAAGGAAGCCGGAGCTATATTCGAGAGAACAAACATCAGTGGAGAGGAATAACACACCCCTTATATTTGTTGTACAACCTCTTGTGTATCATCTTCATGGGAGATCATCCCCGCTTTGAAAAAGGACTCGCATAAGTAAAATTACTATCTAAACCTCTTTTACTGATGAAGACAAAAATTTAATCTAACATCTCCTAGCCCACCCATAATGGACGATATTCACTTTTGGATTCCCTACCATCATGCTAATTATTATAATTCATTACTGCTTCATTATCAATAGCTGAAAAAGAATGGTTGTAATAATGAGCACACTTTTGAGACTTTTTCCACCACATAAATTCAATATCAATTGTATCACAACCAAAAGCACAACAACACCCTAATATTGGTTTAGGCCTCCCTTCTCGCTTAAAGTCATTTATGAGCTCTGGATTGGTTAAAGGTTACTATGAAATCGATAAAATAATTAAAACTAGTTTAGAATAAATTATTCAGAGTTCAATCACACCAAGAAATTTGATGTGTGGGACAAAGAACAATGACAACCAAGCAAATGACCTTCAATAATACTAACTTTTAATGCAATAAGAAAATGAATTAACTTGAAAGAAGAAGAAAACAAAAGGTGAGAAACACAAAATGTTTGTCTACCCAGTTTAATAAAATGATCTACGTCTGGGGGATATAGCAGCTCTCCAATTCACTATACTTCAAAAGTAGTTACAAGATATTAGAAATGAGTTACAAGAAAATAGTCTTACAGGTTCCTAGGAACAAACCCTATTTTCTACCCAAATGTTTCTCAATCTCTCTAACACTCAATATACTAATCACAAAAACCCAAGATGTTTATAAGTATTATCTAATCCTTCTAGATAACTCTAAGGGTTTCCCTAAACCTTGAACCCTTATTTCTCCCTTTAACTCTAAATATCTCAAGTTTATCATAAATACAATAACATAAGAGATGCATATTTATAATTTCTAAAACCCAACAGATCCAAAACAAAGCCTAAAACATAACCAATCAACAAATGGATCCGTGGACAAGCTAGAAAATATGTCAGTATTGAAATATGTAATTTTTCCTTCTTTTTTCTCACTCGAGCCTTTTAGGCATAATACAACAATCTCCACCTTGACTTGAAATCAACGGTGATGTCAATTTAACCACCAACCACCTTGTTGCTCTGTACCATTTTGAAAAATTATTCAATAGCCTTTATCAAGTTTAAGTCGTCCTTGAACCTCAATCTTGCCACTTGCATGCACTTGTTTTTTATCACCTTTTTTGTCTAAGTAATCTATCAAGCTCACAAACATAGTTTTTCAACCATCATTGATTCCAGATGCTTTCAAATGCCTCCCTAAAGGTCCCTGTTTCTAAATTTTGCAACCTTTTAGCCGCATTTAAAGCATAACACCTAAGGCTAGCGTAGTCGTCCATTTAAGATGCTACGGTCTTCCTTCTTACCTTATTACGAGTCAAATGATAATTAGAGGCCTCTTTAATTGTTCCATCACTGCTACTAGTATCCATAATAGGAAACTCTACCTCAAATTGAGTTTTCTCTGCCATACTTTCTAAAAGCTTCATCCCTTGGTTTTTATTCTTCTTCATATGACGGTACTTTATATGCTAACTAAGTAAGTCACTTTGGCATAAGCCTTACCCCCAAAAACTAAATGAAAACCTACTAGTTACATTCATTTTTATCCCCTATCTTCTGCAAAACTCATTAAAGTATTATGAAACAACTTCCAAGTAATCATCATGCCTTGACCTTAATCCCATAGCTTATTCTTATAATGAAAGTCTTTACTAGTTGATAATGAATGAACATCAACGTTTGAACCTTCTAAAATATATAGACCACATATTTTAGATCATTTAGCCATGATCACTTCATCATGGGAAATCTTTAACACCTCACATTCAACTCTAGTGCAATAGCCTAGATCATCAAATATGCTTATGGATAACAAATTCCGCCCAAGATCTGGAACATACCTCACGCTGTGAAAAAGAAACACACGGTCATCGAAGATTTTAAGTCTGACTGTACAAAAACCATTAACTTTTCAAGCCTTATTGTCACCAAGGAGAACTATTCCACCTTGCTCTAACTTCAAAGTCTCAAAAGTATTCTTTTCTTTGACACATGTGATAAGAGCAACCTGAGTCTAAGACATAACTATCTTCAGCCTCCAAAATCGACACTACTAGTGCACCAACACTTTCATAACCATCCTTATATAAGGTAACCATAACATGAACATAATTATCATTGTCCTTTCTGTCAAGACAATCCCTTTTGAAGTGATATGTTTTCTGACAATTACAGCATTTTACCTTTGACTTATCAAATCTCTTTGATTTAAACATCCCTCTATGCTCACTTCCTTCTCTTGAGACACTCAAGCATTTACCACTATCATAAATCTTCAAAACTTTTGCCTTTAAAACTTCATTAGATTTCACCATTGTCTAGACTTCATCCAAAGTAATAATAACTTCCTTACCATAAAGAAGAGCATGCTTAAAGCGTTCAAAGGATCTGGGTAATAAGCTCGACAAGAGTAGAGCTTTGCCTTTGTCTTCAATATTTACTTCAATATTATTAAGATCATCCATAATCTTGTGAAATTTTGTCAATTGCTCCACTATGGATTTGTTATCCACCATTCAAAATGAATTGAATTGTTGTTTCAAACAAAACTTGTGAGCCAAAGACTTGGTCATATACAATGATTCAAGTTTTTCACATATTGCAACCGCAGTTTGCTCCTTTGCGGTTTCTCTTAGAAATTTATCGCAGAGGCACAATATAATGACACTCCGGGACTTATTTATAATCTTGGTCTTCTATATTTTAGTTAGGCATGCAAACATCGATTCCCCACTCTTCAAAGCATCAATACACTCCTCTTGAATTAAAAATGCTTGCATCTTTATTTTCCATAACCCAAAATCATTATTTCCATAAAATTTCTTGATATCCCATTTACCTATTATGCTCACTTGTAAACAATACCCCTTTGCCCCACTGTGGGTACCACTTTAGAATAAATTATTCAGAGTTCAATCACACCAAAAAATTTGATGTGTGGGACAAAGAACAATGAAAACCAAACAAATGGCCTTCACCAATAATAATCTTTAATGCAATAAGAAAGTGAATTAACTTGACAAAAGAAGATAAAAGAAGGCTAGAAACACAAAATATTTGTTTACCCAATTCAATCAAATGATTTAAGCTCGTGGGAGATAGAAGTTCTCCAATTCGCTATACTCCAAAAGTTGTTACAAGAGATTACAGATGAGTTACAAGAAATTAGCCTTCCAGATTCCCAATAATAACTCCTATTTTATTTCCAAATGTTTCCCAACCTCTCTAACTCACAATATAATAATCACACAAATCTAAGGTGTTTATAAGTATTACCTGATCCTTCTAGATAACTCAAAAGGTTTTGCTAAACCCTAAACCCTTGCTTCTCCCTTTAACTTTAAAGTTCTTAAGATTGTCACAAATATAATAACAAAATAGATGTATATTTATAATTGCTAAAACCCAACAAGTCCATAACAAAGCCCAAAACATAACCCATTAACAAACAGATTCGCGAACAAGCCATAATATATGTCAGCACTGAAATATGTCATTTTTGCTTCACTTTTCTCACTTAAAGTTTTAAGGCATGTTACAACAAAGGCATAGTTGAAAAAGCAAAACCCTACCAATTTCCTTAAGATCAATGTCTTCCTCTTGACAAATGATGACATTTTGTCATCATGTAATTTTTATAAGCATTTGAATATGTTTTTGATAATTTAGGTTAATTACGTTTAAATTTAATGAAGAAATAGGAAGAAAATGAAAAAGTGAAGAAATAAGGCAAAAAGATGAAAAAATAGAATAGTTTTGAAGAAAATAACATTTTCAACACAATTTACAGCATTTCGCATGTCCAGCAAATTAATCACATATAGAATTTCCCAACTCTGATTGAGGTGGGACTTTTTGCAAATGAGAAAGCTAACAAAAAGCTCTAGATCCTAGAAAACTTGTGGGTACGACATGTGTCATTGTGAGTGCAATACAAAGCATTGCGAGCACGATGCTATAAGGCAAACAAACATCATAAGCGCGATTTAATCATCGTGGGCGCGGTTTATGCCTTTTGTGACATGTTTTTGCTTCCATAAAAGGGAAACACGCATAGAAAAGAAAGATAGACATTCTTGGGACTTAATTTTGATGGGGAAACAATTTCTAAAGTTCTGGAGCGAAGGTTGTCATCATCGAAAGTAAAGTTCTAACCAGATATTCATGTAATGTTTCTTTATTACTTCAGTTGTGATTCCTATTAGTATGTGTAGATAAGTTTTATTGATCAAGGCTTGTTACATAAACCTGTACGAATCTGTTGGATCAAGTAACAACGTTGACATTTGAGCTTTCCATGACAACCGTAACAAAAATCCTAGCTAATAATAGATAAAGCAATAACATGAGAAATCAAGAGTATTACTGTTCTGGATCGGGTATGTGGTTGGCCCACTGTCGGGTATGGACCAATCCAATATTGTGTTGAGGACGACCTAAATGCTAGCCCGTTGTCGGGCAGGGCTCATATATGCCTCAGTGTTGGGGACGACCCCAAAACATTGGGCCAATCAGTTGGGGCTAGTGGATAACACGTGCTTCATACCCCGAGGACACGTCTCCAACAGCACCCGCACACTTCACAGAGCCATTTTGCCCTTTAACAGGCAAGTCCACCCACCATCCGAAGGAAACGGGGCAGTTGACCCAGGATAATGAGCATGTGTTGCTCATCCTCCCTGTCACATGGAATCCTGACAGTCACCCATTATGGGCCTGGACATTCAACTCTTAACAGGGACCGTTGGCCCAATGTTGGGGGCTCTTTATAAATACCCTATTCTGATAGAGGGTTAGGTATTCAAAATTAAATCTTCACTATTTACTTACTTGCTTTCTATTTGCCTGAATTTACTTGGGCGTCAGAGTGTTTGCAGATACCCCCCGTTCATCCACTTTTGCTAACCGTAGTTGCTCTATAATATGTTGTTGGCCACTGAAGATTCTTTTGATCCCGGTAAAATCAGTGGCACCGTCTGTGGGAAACCTTTTCTCCCACGTCTTTTCTTTCTCTGAAACCTAAAGACCAAAGCAAAACTCTAAAAATCTACCAATCATGGCCGATCTACACGACAACACCGGTCACAAATCCATCTTCACTCCCGTCCACAACGTCGGAAATGACAACAGTATCCCATCTCTATATGACATCACTCTGACCAGAGACGGACACACGACTTCCCCCTCCTCTGATGAGGCAGCCGATGATGATACCCAATATGTGGAGACCCAAAAAGTTCAGAAGGCCCTAGAGAAGATGTCGTAGAAGTTCCAGCCAATTCATGTACCAGCCAACGTCGACCAGACCATGGAATCCTTGACCGCAACTCTCAACCAGATCAATGCATTGATCCATCAGCAGAATGAGAGGATCAGAACATTAGAAAGGGACCGCCATCCACACACTCCCCCGCGGAGACACCAACGATACGAGTCTCGCAGCCAATCTCGTAGCCCGTCACCATGACGACCAGGACTTCGACCTCAGTTGGAAAGGCCACATCCTCTAAAGTGCAACCGTACTCCTCCCCGCGAGGACCGCCTCTCCCCGATTGCTAAGAAGAACAAAGCTAGGGAATGACCAGACGACCGTCGGTCACCCTATGCAAACCGAAGAACCGACCGAAGACTTCACTGACACGCCACGATTACAGCCCCTGGCGGGAGAAGTACAACCACTCACCACTTATGAGCGACGTAGACGGGCCCCGTAGTCGGCTATCCCGAGCGATCACGGACGCTCCACTCCCTGTCGGGATGGGAAAACCCTGAACTTGGGGATATATGACGGAATACCATATTCTAACAAGAACATCGATACTCTGCTCGATTACCACAGTGTCCAGGTCTCCACGACCAACGACATGAAGAAATACATGCTCGAGCGAGGACTGCGCCCCCACAATAACTTCGCCAAAGTGGTTAGCATCAAGGCGCCCTCCTCCTTAAGGCCCAAACCTACATCCAATATGAGGAGAAAGAGGATGCTAATAATGATCGAGACTCGAGGCACCAGGAGAATGTCAGGTTTTTAAGGCGTGACGACCTAGCTCCTCACTGTGGAGAAGAAAAAAGGGAGAAAGAAGCTTATTACCTCGAAAACCTACACGGGAAAGAACATGATCGACCATGGAAGGCCGAAAACTGAAACAATACTAGTTAGATCTAACAGTCAGCACACCTCAATCAACGATGATGGGGTACGTTCCGACCACAGAGGCGTGCTCGGGTACAAGCATAACGTCCAAGCTTAAATAATAAGAAACTAGAATGAAGGCAAGTTGCCACTCTTTTGACGAGCAAATCCTTTGCCCGACGGGGAAAACTCAACTGAGCTCCGCCGTCGTAGTACCAGCAAGGCAGAACATCCAGCCCGCGATGAGAGGTTCACGCTGCAGAGTTGAGACCTCGACCGAGATCTTAATTCCGCTATCAAACAAAATCTAACTCTGACCACTCGACGAGTTCTCTACACTATCGAACACCAACAATGTCAAGCAAGATTCCCATACACATAATTAAAACAATTTGCAAGCAAAAACAAACACATACACGAGCATAATCTTAGAGTAACAACTTGAAGCGAGTTTACATCGTCGGGCACAAGTAACAACTTGAAGCGAGTTTACATCGTCGGGCACAAGTAACAACTTGAAGCGAGTTTACGTTGTCGAGCACAAGTAATAACTTCTAGATTCCCTCAAGAGCATGTCCTCGGGGGAAACTTGAAGCAAACTTACAAGCGTAGCCACGTTCTCGGGTATTCAAACCCAAGAGCAAGAAGCGCTCGCAGCGAACATCGTCTACAACGATGTGAGCTCGTGACTACACGCTCAAATGGAAGTTGACTTCGCGCGGAGCCCTTTCCACCTTAACACACGACTTGACTCTAAATCATTGTTTATTTGCCTAGGAACAACGACTTGGGTAGTGTAACACCCATTTTATTTATTTAGTCATTTTGGTGTTAATTTAATTATTTTATGTTGGTGTGCCCTTAGGTGGGGTGTGTTGGCATGTGATTGGTGAGTATCCTTGATATATAAGGATCATTGGTGGTGTGGAGATAATAATATAATAGTTAATAGTAATATTGGTGGTATTATTATTATTATTATTATTATTATTATTATTATTATTATGATTATGATTATTATCATCAGTATGAATATTATTATTGGTGGGTGTCCCTGATATGTGAGGATTATTGGTGGTGAATTGGTGTAGATATAATAATATAATAACTAATAGTAATATTGGTGGGGGTATTATTATTATTATTATTATATTTATTATATTCATTATTATCATTATTATTATTTTGGTGAGATAATAACATTATTATTATTATTGTTATTATTATTAATAGTATTATTATGATTAGTATTATTAATATTAGTAATATTATTATATTATTTTATTAGTTATTATTATTATTGGGATTAAAGAATTAAAATAGAAACGTGAGGGATTAGTAGTTTTACGATACCTTGTGAGAAGTTAGAGAAAGTGGAAAAAGAACGATAGAAAGGAGAGAACGGAAAAGGGAGCAAAGAACGAAGGATACAGGGGAAAATCAGAATTGGCCAAACCTTGGAGGGTTCTTTCATCGATCAACCGATTAACAAGGTAAGGGGGAGAAACTTGATTGGGATGGTATATACATGTATAGGGTAGAGGGGATTCCTTAACCCCGTAGGAAAATTCCGATCTATGAAGTTTTATATTGGCATGCTTGTTATTATTGTTGCTAATGATAAATTGATGCTTGACATTGATGAATTGTTGATTGGTATTGGTGAATTTGGTGTATATATATTATGGTGATGTTAGTGAGATTATATGTTGTTACTGCAGTGTTGATAGTAACTATAAATAGAGTTTTGGTGAGATTCTATGTTGTTACTGTAGTGTTGATAGTAAATATAAATAGAGTTTTGGTGAGATTCTATGTTGTTACTGTAGTGTTGATAGTAAATATAAATAGAGATTTTGGTGAGATTCTATGTTGTTACTGTAGTGTTGATAGTAAATATAAATAGGGTTTTGGTGAGATTCTGTGTTGTTACTGTAGTGTTGATAGTAAATATAAATAGAGTTTTGGTGAGATTCTATGTTGTTACTGTAGTGTTGATAGTAAATATAAATAGGGTTTTGGTGAGATTTTGTGTTGTTACCGTAGTGTTGATAGTAAATATAAATAGAGTTTTGGTGAGATTTGGTGTTGTTACTATAGTGTTGGTAATGACCAGGATTATAGCTTTGAGAAAATTATGTGTTGTTCCCTGTGATGTTGTTAGTAACTATGGTTAGGACCTTGGTGAGATTCAGAGTGACTCTGAAGTGTCGGTAATGTACCGTAATGTTGGTTCTAGAGTAGGAAGTATAGGATAATTGGTAAGTATAATGTTTATTGGTGTGTTTTGTGTTTGATGATAACTAGTAATTGATCGATATATGATAGTATATATTGTTATGTTATGATTGATGATGATTGTTGTTAATTATATAGTAATCGTTAATGAATTGGTGTTTTGGGATGATTTGGCATACAGGGTGTTTTACAGTTTTAGGGAAAATTATGTATGGCTTTTGAGGTATCGATAAAGTGTGTAGGTGATGATTTTGGGAATAGGAATTAGAAGCCTATTGGTTACGGTAATGTGCAAGATTGGTACTAGAATAGACTGAGGATCTGAGTCGAGATGATAGGTACAGTTTGGCCTTGATGCACTGTAAGAATGATGAGCGTGGGAACTAACTTATGTACTTGGTGATAGTGCATACTTCCCGTAGTAATGACTGGTGGACAATTAGTTGATGTATATGTATGTAGTGATCAGTAGGATCGTGTATCCCCGAGTAGTGGGATGTGTTTGTATCTTGGTGACAGAATATGAACTTGTTTACTGACTGATTGATTTATACGGTGTTGGTGCATGTTATATCTATGTATATATATGTAATGTATAATGATACGATCAGGTGGATCGTGTGCACTTAGTGTGCCTGAACATAATAGTTATGCATTGGTGTGTGCATATCATGGTGTCTTGGTGGGATGGATCATGTCTCGGATAGAGCATAAGTGATCTGTCCGTACTCCTTTGTGGAGAATGGTGGGGTTGAATCATGTCTCAGATGGAGCGTAAGTGATTCACCCGTACTCCTTTGTGGAGAATGGTGGGGTTGAATCATGTCTCGGATGGAGCGTTAGTGATTCACCCGTACTCCTTTGTGGAGAATGGTGGGTTCGATTGAATGAACCAATGAGTCGGTACCGCATGCATGGTGTTGAGTTGCATATTTGCATTATAATATGTTATATTGTAATTTGAACAGTAGGTTCGTTATATGGAGTTGTTGGGGTGAATATTGGCGTAGTGGTGTGTTTTACTACCTTGTTTACATGTATTACATTACCATTATATTCTGATCATTATTTCTCACCCCTTTGTTGTTGTTTTGGTCTGTGCTTCTTCGGAAGTACAGATAATCCAGGTGCTTAGCTAACTTGGATAGTGGTGTGACCGTCGAGTCGTAGGATGCTCTGATACGTAACACGGGATATGGGTGTTTTAACTGTTTCATGTCAAACTTATTGTAATCCTGTGACGTATCATGAATTTGATGTATTTTATTTCATTAAACAAATTCCGCTGTATTATTTTGAAAAGAATGAATAAAGTATTTTTATAAAATTTGGAGATGTGATATCCCACTTTTGGTGAAAACTCTGATTATTATTATAATATTTATATTTTATTTAATATGGGAAAGTGGGGTGTTACAATTGGTATCAGAGCCTGGTCGGTCCGTCCGGCCAGTGTTGTTGAGTGAGTTGAGTCTGTCCTTTGGGATGGAGACTGTGTGTTGTTTAACCTGGTGTTGTGGTTTAAATCCCTAGTATACGGCATGTGTGTAAAAACACTGTCGGTACGTGTTTATTTCCTAACCTTGTCTGCAGAAGCAAGAATGATTCCAGTGGGGGAGAAGTTTGTAATTCTCCGGAATGCTACGGTGTGGTGGCTTAGTGTGTTGAAGAATGCTATCATAGTTTGGTAAAGATGGTTTGTACCCCATCATGATTTCGGCTGTCTATTAACAAATTGAGGAACTGATCACCCTTAATCTCTTGTTAATAGTAGACAGGATTGTGTTGGATGGGATAGACGTGTCTTGCAAGCTTGCGTGGCGTGAGCAACGAATTGTCCTGAGTTAAGATAAGTGCTTAAGGGATTATTTTGAGGAGTTGGCGTAATACGGTGTTGAGACGTTTATTTTGACGGAAACTTTGAATGAGAAGGAAAGTGAGAAAATTGGGATTTGTCAATTTGTTGAAATTGCCGGAGGTTCCCTGAGGAAGTAAGCGATTTACTATCGGAGTGTGAAGTAAAGCTTACACGTTTATTTTGTTTTTGGGACGAGTCTGATATTGATGACTCCATATTGTATGTTTACGTTGGGATTGGAGAAGTTGAAGAGTCAACTTGAAGACCCGCTGGGGGAGAGGTTCTTTTGTTTGAGTGTGTTACCGTAAGGTGCACCAATTTTGTTGGTTAGACAGACAGAAGGTTTTGTGAAGCTTTGGGTGAACTATAGATAAGTGCACAAGGTGACTGTCAAGGATAAGTGTTCGCTTCCAAGAGTTAATGATTTGATGGATCAATTGATTGAAGGACATGAGTCTCTGTGTTCGTGAGATCGCGAGTAGAATTATTGTGTTGTGGTGTCGAAGGTCGAAGTGGTATCGTAATAGGAGGCTCCACGATCTGCTGTTGAGATTGGAAGTAATCGGGTTTTAAAATATTTAAAGATTGAAAGGGTGTTGGACGGCCTCCTAGGTATGAAATTGTGGTTATACGTTGAATTCCGAGATCGCAGCTTTTTACGGAATCGAAATCGGACACTCGGAAGTCAGGTAACGGTCGAAAATAGAATTTCGGGACTGTCATGTTCGCTGAGATTCGCCTGGCGAAGTGCCCTGAGCAGAAAAATGTTGTTGTGGTATTTTTGTCGTAACGGGAGAACCGTAACTCGGAATGACGCCCGGTTCGAAGCGTTGGAAAGCTATTGAAATTATCTATGAGATGGTGAAGTATTGACATGGAATTAAGCTATTTAATGATTAAGTGTGTTTGAATGCTGCAGTAAGGGCTGGCAGTACGGTACGTATTCCCGCCATAACTCACAACTTGTTTGTCCATTTGGCATGGGATTTTCTTTAATTATTTATATAAGGCAATGGTTGTGTTAATAAATGATATTTTAAGGTATTCGAAGAGTATAGAGGATTATGTTGAGCATAAGGAACTGGAGTTATCAGTGTTAGAAAAAGAGCGGTGATATACTTCCGTAAGGAAAGTTCTGCCGAATCCGATAGAACTAACTGTGGTGTTTGTGATGCTTGTTGATATAATTAGGGGATTTGCTAAAGACAACTTCAGCGAGTTTCAGTTATGCAAAAGGCAACTTGAAGTGTGTAAGAGAAACCATCCGACCAGTGATTTAGAGTTGGTTGCTATTGTGGTTGTACCGGAGTCGGAGGCTTCGAAAGTTCAGACTGAGATCGGAGATGTTTGGTGATCTTAAGAGTTTAAGGTGTTTGTTTGATTTGAAAGTGTTGAAAATGAGGCAGAGGAAATAATTAGGATTTCTGAAGGATTACGACTTTGAGTGTAATTACCCTTTGGGTAAAGTGGATGTGGTAGATGATGCGGTGAGTTGAAAATGTTTGTGCATACCGAAGATGATGGTGAAAAGGGGTAGAACTGATTGAGAAATTTCATAATATGCGTTTTGTGAGTAAGGATACTTCTTATGGAGTTAATCTTTTATTATTAAGATCTGACTAGTGATATCCTTGAGAAGAATCGAGAAAGTCAGAAATCTGGGTTGAGTAGTGAATTAGTTGAGATTGATAAATTAGAGTCGAAGAGTGGATTGTCGGGTTTGTGGAAATAATACCACGAGGTGTTATGATAGAGTATGTGTACCAGATGTTGTTGAGGGGAGTAGAAGTACTCGTGAAGAAATACATTGGGGTAGATGGAATATCCACCCCAGTGCTATGAAGAAGTAACCGAATTTGAGTAGATTGTTTTGGTGACCATAGATAAGGAGAGAAGTGGTTGAGGTTGAATATGCTGGTTAGAATCGCCGAAATTCGAAGAGTGGACATCAGAGACTGTTGAGTCTGATGCAGACGTGAATATTCCAGAGTGGGAATCGGGTAGTATTTTCGT
The DNA here is from genome assembly GCA_963859935.3 of Lathyrus sativus. Lineage (NCBI taxonomy): Eukaryota > Viridiplantae > Streptophyta > Magnoliopsida > Fabales > Fabaceae > Lathyrus > Lathyrus sativus. The sequence goes on along the minus strand of OZ012739.1, from coordinate 652,224,241 downwards.
GGAGTTGGTGTGGAGATTTCCAAAGAATTGGGAAGATATAATTTTAATTTGGATTATTGTTAGTGGATTAACTATTCTACGTTGAGGATATATGAGATGCATATTGGGTAAGTGGCGAAGTTAGAGGAGATACTGACGAATATTGTGTCAGATGGGAATTTGAGGTTTATATTGAGACTTTGGAGGGGCTTACAGGAAGCATCGGGTACTAAGTTGAAGTTGAGTTTGACTTACCATCCGCAAACTGATGGTCAGTCAGAGAGGACTATTGAGTCTGTAGAGAATTGGTGAGAGCTTGGGTGTTGGATCGAGGTGGATTGTGGGATGATTAATTACCGTTGGTTGAGTTACCTATAATAACGGTTACCATCCTAGTGTCGGAATGACACTATATGTGGCTTGGTGAAATAGGGAGTGTAGGACTCTACTGTGTTGGAATGGGCCGAGTGAGAGTGTTATGCTCAGACCTGAAAATTATGTGGAGATGGCTGAAAAGATTAAGAGGATCCAAGGAAAGATATGTTTGGAGAGTCACGCCGGTGACTGATGTTGGTTGAGCTTCGAAGTCTCGGAAGTTCGCACCGTGTTCTGTGGTTTGTATCAGAGTGGCGCAGCAGAGGTATGGGAGGAGTAACATGTTAGACCATTTTCCCGCTGTCGCTATGAATTGGCATGATATGTTTCATGTGTCGTAGTTGAGAAAGTACATTGAACCAGGTGGATGATGTACAAGTGAAAATAATTTGATTGTTGAGGCATTGCTATTTCGTTTGGACGAGCGAGAAACAACTCCGAAGGGAGGAGATATCTTTGGTGAAAGTAACTTGGGGAGGTGCTGCAGAAGGCAGTGTGACCTGTTAGTTGGAATGAAGGATGCGGAAAGCGTATCCGGAAGTGTTCCATCAGGTAATTTTCGAGGACGAAAATACTTAAAGTGGGGGAGAGTTGTAACACCCATTTTATTTATTTAGTCATTTTGGTGTTAATTTAATTATTTTATGTTGGTGTGCCCTTAGGTGGGGTGTGTTGGCATGTGATTGATGAGTATCCTTGATATATAAGGATCATTGGTGGTGTGGAGATAATAATATAATAGTTAATAGTAATATTGGTGGTATTATTATTATTATTATTATTATTATTATTATTATTATTATTATGATTATGATTATTATCATCAGTATGAATATTATTATTGGTGGGTGTCCCTGATATGGGAGGATTATTGGTGGTGAATTGGTATAGATATAATAATATAATAACTAATAGTAATATTGGTGGGGGTATTATTATTATTATTATATTTATTATATTCATTATTATCATTATTATTATTTTGGTGAGATAATAACATTATTATTATTATTGTTATTATTATTAATAGTATTATTATGATTAGTATTATTAATATTAGTAATATTATTATATTATTTTATTAGTTATTATTATTATTGGGATTAGAGAATTAAAATAGAAACGTGAGGGATTAGTAGTTTTACGATACATTGTGAGAAGTTAGAGAAAGTGGAAAAAGAACGATAGAAAGGAGAGAACGGAAAAGGGAACGGAAAAGGGAGCAAAGAACGAAGGATACAGGGGAAAATCAGAATTGGCCAAACCTTGGAGGGTTCTTTCATCGATCAACCGATTAACAAGGTAAGGGGGGAGAAACTTGATTGGGATGGTATATACATGTATAGGGTAGAGGGGATTCCTTAACCCCGTAGGAAAATTCAGATCTATGAAGTTTTATATTGGCATGCTTGTTATTATTGTTGCTAATGATAAATTGATGCTTGACATTGATGAATTGTTGATTGGTATTGGTGAATTTGGTGTATATATATTATGGTGATGTTAGTGAGATTATATGTTGTTACTGCAGTGTTGATAGTAACTATAAATAGAGTTTTGGTGAGATTCTATGTTGTTACTGTAGTGTTGATAGTAAATATAAATAGAGTTTTGGTGAGATTCTGTGTTGTTACCGTAGTGTTGATAGTAAATATAAATAGAGTTTTGGTGAGATTTGGTGTTGTTACTATAGTGTTGGTAATGACCAGGATTATAGCTTTGAGAAAATTATGTGTTGTTCCCTGTGATGTTGTTAGTGACTATGGTTAGGACCTTGGTGAGATTCAGAGTGACTCTGAAGTGTCGGTAATGTACCGTAATGTTGGTTCTAGAGTAGGAAGTATATGATAATTGGTAAGTATAATGTTTATTGGTGTGTTTTGTGTTTGATGATAACTAGTAATTGATCGATATATGATAGTATATATTGTTATGTTATGATTGATGATGATTGTTGTTAATTATATAGTAATCGTTAATGAATTGGTGTTTTGGGATGATTTGGCATACAGGGTGTTTTACAGTTTTAGGGAAAATTATGTATGGCTTTTGAGGTATCGATAAAGTGTGTAGGTGATGATTTTGGGAATAGGAATTAGAAGCCTATTGGTTACGGTAATGTGCAAGATTGGTACTAGAATAGACTGAGGATCTGAGTCGAGATGATAGGTACAGTTTGGCCTTGATGCACTGTAAGAATGATGAGCGTGGGAACTAACTTATGTACTTGGTGATAGTGCATACTTCCCGTAGTAATGACTGGTGGACAATTAGTTGATGTATATGTATGTAGTGATCAGTAGGATCGTGTATCCCCGAGTAGTGGGATGTGTTTGTATCTTGGTGACAGAATATGAACTTGTTTACTGACTGATTGATTTATACGGTGTTGGTGCATGTTATATCTATGTATATATATGTAATGTATAATGATACGATCAGGTGGATCGTGTGCACTTAGTGTGCCTGAACATAATAGTTATGCATTGGTGTGTGCATATCATGGTGTCTTGGTGGGATGGATCATGTCTCGGATAGAGCATAAGTGATCTGTCCGTACTCCTTTGTGGAGAATGGTGGGGTTGAATCATGTCTCAGATGGAGCGTAAGTGATTCACCCGTACTCCTTTGTGGAGAATGGTGGGGTTGAATCATGTCTCGGATGGAGCGTTAGTGATTCACCCGTACTCCTTTGTGGAGAATGGTGGGTTCGATTGAATGACCAATGAGTCGGTACCGCATGCATGGTGTTGAGTTGCATATTTGCATTATAATATGTTATATTGTAATTTGAACAGTAGGTTCGTTATATGGAGTTGTTGGGGTGAATATTGGCGTAGTGGTGTGTTTTACTACCTTGTTTACATGTATTACATTACCATTATATTCTGATCATTATTTCTCACCCCTTTGTTGTTGTTTTGGTCTGTGCTTCTTCGGAAGTACAGATAATCCAGGTGCTTAGCTAACTTGGATAGTGGTGTGACCGTCGAGTCGTAGGATGCTCTGATACGTAACACGGGATATGGGTGTTTTAACTGTTTCATGTCAAACTTATTGTAATCCTGTGACGTATCATGAATTTGATGTATTTTATTTCATTAAACAAATTCCGCTGTATTATTTTGAAAAGAATGAATAAAGTATTTTTATAAAATTTGGAGATGTGATATCCCACTTTTGGTGAAAACTCTGATTATTATTATAATATTTATATTTTATTTAATACAGGAAAGTGGGGTGTTACAGGTAGCTCCTGTTCTGGACTGGGCCTGTGGCTGTCACACTGTCGGGCATGGCCCAACCCAATGTTGTGTCAAGGATGACCCAAATGCTGACCCACTGTCGGATAAGGCTCAAACACGCCTTAGTGTAGGGGACGACCCCAAAACATTGGCCTAATCCATTGGGGCCAGTGGAGAACACGTGCTCCTCACCCGAGGACACGTCACCAACTGCACCCGCGCACTTCACGTAGCCGTTTTGCCCTTCAACGGGCAAGTCCATCCACCTTCTGAAGGACACGTGGTAGTTGACCCAAGGTGATGAGCACGTGCTGCTCATCCCCTCTGTCACGTGAGAATCCTGACAGCCACCTGTTATGGGTCTAGACATTCAGTCCATAACGGGGACCGTTGGCCCAACGCTAGGGGCTCTCTATAAATACCCTATTCTGGTAGAGGGTCATACATTCAGAATTCAATCTTCACTATTTACTTACTTACTCTCTCTTTGCCTGAACTTACTTGGGCGTTAGAGTGTCTGCAGTTACCCCCATTCTCCATCCACTTTGCCTGATTGTAGCTGCTCCACGACGTGTTGTTGGCCACTGAAGTTTCTTCTGATCCTGATAAGACCAATTACATTGAACAACCACATTATCTGGTATGCAAAGAAGTTGAACCAATCAAACTCCGAAGAACATTGTTTCATATGTCGTCAATCTCCTATTCAACACCAAAATACAATGAAAATTGTATTCATAATCTTGCTTAATGACATTTAGTTAAAAAAACAAATTAGTTGGAATAACGCTTCGATTTAATGGCATTCCAAGTTCTCGGGACGAGTTCTTCGTACAAAGTTTCACGGGCGTAAGTCCTTTGCCCATGCTAGCCAAACTTTATAATTTAGTTTCCCCCTATATATCTGCTTAGGAAACAAAAAGATAAATAGTTGGCTCTGACCGCCTTTACGGTGGTTTGGAGTGGATCAGTTTGATTAACATTTCAACGTTCAAATTAATTTAAAGTTCAAAATGAATATATAAAAATATAAATTAATATTAATTGAGCGTTTTTATATTTCAAATTGTTTTTATACGTTGTAGAATATATTTTAGATTGATTTAACGTGAGTCCGTACGTAAAAAATATATATATATATATATATATATATATATATATATATATATATATATATATATATATATATATATATATATATATCTAAAAAAATTCAAATACATTTTTTTAAAGGAGAAATTATCTATTAATAAGTTTGGAGGACTTTTAATAAAAACGAAAAAAGTGTTTTGGTGGAGTGTTAACTAAAATCACAAGACACAGAAAAGGTTGAAAGTAAGCCTTTGTCCTAGCGGAGTACAGTCCAATATCGAAGAAACCCCCCAAAATCAGCAGCGAAAAATGGATGATAGCACCAATGATGAGATCGAAGATGAAATCCAGATCGAACAATTCCTCTACGAAGTCGAAGAAGAATTCAATAACCCCTTCCCCCACTTTCCCTCTCCCTCTCCATCTCCATCTTCCTCTTCCTCTTCTCAAGATCAACCGTAATTCCCTCACTTACCTTCACATTCATATGCATAAACTCTGCATCTAGTTATACACAATTCTCACCTTCTTCTTCTCATGCAGTAACGCCATTGCAATTGCTTCACCCGCTGAATTCACTTTCAATACCAGCATCGCCTCTTTGCACACATACCTCGGTGGTACGATTTTTTTTTCAATTTTTTTCTGTTATGTAATTGCGATTGTGTTGTTAGGTTTTCACTAAGCTCAATTTTTGTTGCTGACAGATGTGGAAGACACGCGCCACCGCACTGCTTTTTTGGATGGTGGTGCTATATTGAACATTCCACTGTTTTGTCTTCAAGGTTGCTATTTTCATTTTCTTTAATGCTAAAATGGATTCATTCATCATGCTGTGTGCTAGTCTTTGCCATTTTTGACTAGTCCTTTGCAATGTTCAGGTGTTGTACTCTTTCCCGGGGCTACTCTTCCCCTTAGGGTTACTGTTTCTCGTTTTGTGACTGCTATTGAGAGAGCTTTGAATCAAGTTGATGTTCCTTATACCATTGGTGTGGTATGTTAACTTAATGTGATTTTGCTTTAGTTTTTCTCATAAAACATTGATGAGTCATTGACCTGCATTTCCGTTTCAGATTCGGGTTCACAGGGGAACTGGAAGTTTTACTATGAAAGCCGCAAGCATTGGGACAACTGCAGTGGTATTCCATCTCATTTGATGTACTATTTATACCAAACTCGTGCCAAATAATTTGTGTAATAAATGTGTGTCCAATACGGTTTTTAACTAAAATATGAAGTTCTTTCTTTTTAATTTTTGTATTAATAAATAGTACATGTATTCTGGACGAGTCAATATGTAACCCAACTCTGTGTCGCAAAGATGAAAGTATTAAAAAGGATGAGTAGTCACACGCACGAGACAAGATAAGATTGAAAATAAAATTTTGAGAGAAAATTGCGGTAACTCCATGGTAGAAAAGATGGTAGCACTTAGAAGACCCATAGATGCACCAATAATGGCAAGGTAGAGTGAGACTAAGAAAAATCATTGACTAAACCGTCAAGAGAGATTTAAAGATAATGATATGTTTTTGAACTTAATACATGATAGGAATTATGATGCCATTGCCATCTTATATGTGGAGTCGATCGCGCCTAGTGGTATATAGTTTGATTGTTGATGTGAAGTTGAGACCAATAAAGCTAACTTAATTGCTTAAGGAATTAACATTCAATTCGTAATACAATGCCTGATTTTGCAATGCAGCAATGAATAAGTCATTTCCCTTAAAGGAGGGAACCCAAAACAAAAGAGATCACATGTATTTGCTAGTTTTCTTAGTACTTACAATAGTTAGCTATCAGTGTCAATATGTCTATTGGCTTATTTTTCTCGTTAATATCAATATCTGCAGATTCGACAATATGGTCGTCTAGAGGATGGCTCCCTGAATGTGGTGACCCGAGGACAACAACGATTTCACCTAAGGCGGTGTTGGAATGACGTGGACGGAGTGGTTAGAAAAATATTACTACATTTGCTGCCTTATTATTATTATTCACTTGTGCTTTAGCATTGATGACTCCTCTTTTCTTTGTTTGGTTGGGGCGGCTCTTCTTAGCCTTATGGAGAGATCCAAATTATTGAGGAAGATTTACCATTGAGAACTCCAAGGGATGCTTTTGGCAAATCAGCATCATCATGTAATATGCTTTGCAGCTGCGTTGAAATGCATGGCTTAAAAAACGGGGAAAATGATTCAAAAGCAAATTCAAACGAGGGTTTTGACAGTGAGCTTTCACCATTGGAAAGAAAAATCCACCTATCTGGTTCTGCATCTGATATGATGGATGTATTAGCAAGCAATAGTGATCAGGAAATAAGATCCAATTTGGATTCCAGCACTGGGATATGTTCCACTTCTGGAAAGCTGTCATCCAAAGAAGAGCTTCATAGATGCTATAAGAATAAACCATCACATATAATTTCAAAAGCATTCTTGCCCCACTGGGTATATCGTATGTATGACTCCTATTGGCTTGCACAAAAGGCCGCAGGTAGTTTTCTTTTTCTTTTTCCGATTAATTTTTTTTTGGTCAAGTAGCATAGTGGCTGGAATTCACCCTTTAAAGGTGAACATGTGGGATGTCGTGGGTTCGAACCCGCGCCCCTACCTCTGATCTCCCTGCATAGGTACCAACTGAGTTGGCTTAACTAGACTTCTTGTTCCGATTCTATTAGATATATTTTGCCTTTTCCCCTTCTTTGGTATGATATATCACTATTATGGCTGCTAAAAATTTTCTTTTCTTTTATTATTGATTTTAAAATTTGAACTAAATTAATGGAAAATTCATGTGCAATTATTACTTGATTTTCAAATAATAAAATTCCTCTTTTTTTTTGTGTGTGTATGTGTACAAGCTTCCTTTTTGTACAATTATTCAATTTAAGTATTAGATTTATAACTGAACTTTGGCTTGATAAGCTGTAGATATGTGGAAGCAAATAGTCAGGGTTCCTAGTATGGATAGTCTCATCAAGAAGCCTGATGTTTTATCATTTCACATCGCCAGTAAAATACCTGTTTCTGAATCTACAAGGCAAGAGCTATTAAACATCGATGGCATCGTATATAGGTTGCGCAGGGAAATTGAATTACTAGAGAGCATTGATCTTATCCGATGTAGAATATGCCAAGTAATCACTCCCTCATCAAAGCCTCTCAATTTTGCACACCATATTTCTTGCGTTTAAAATTTACACGATTTTGGATATATACAATTCTTGAAAGTTCTTAGGCCTTAGAGTAATATTCATTCCCTCTTCTAAAAAATGTCTTCAAATTTGCAGACTACAATTGCAAAACGAAGTGATATGTTGGTGATGTCAAATGAGGGTCCTCTTGGCGCCTATGTAAATCCAGATGGTTATGTACACGAGATAATGACTCTTTACAAGGCCAATGGTTTAGCTCTCATTGGGCCAGCAGTTACAGAATATAGCTGGTTTCCCGGGTGAGTGTCAGTCCATTTTCATGTCCTATTATTTTATGAAAGAAACAACTTGTTTAATCGAATGTATCAAGAATCAAACTATTGCACGAGGCCTTAGAATTGTACTAGTATTGTTGTTGGCCAACACTCTGAATGCTACATAATTTGGAAGCAGGTCTTTTTTGAGCTGTTTAATTTGAAATTTGAAATCTGTTGAGCTTATATGCCAATTTTTTAGCAGATATGCATGGACAATCGCTAATTGTGCCACATGTAGAGCCCAAATGGGATGGCTCTTTACAACCACCAACAAAAAACTAAGGCCTGATGCATTTTGGGGTATTCGGAGCTGTCAACTTGCAGAAGAAACACGCCAAATCAGTTAGTTCTGCTGATGTAGTAGTGACCATATAGTTGAGAATTTAATATGAATAGATAAATCTAGCTTAGTGTGGAAACCTGTGTTCATACAGCACTGCATGGTGCTATGATGTATATAATATAATGCAGTGTTCATGTAGCAACTTGCATGGTTATATTATGTTATGTTTATAGTTGAATAATGTTGATGAGTTGCTTCCCTGTCACCAATTTTTATTCACCTGGTAGGGAGAAACATTTCAAGCAATGAAATGCCATGTTTCTTAAATCATGCTAAGGTAAAAATGATGTTGCATTCAGAAAAAAAAAATGAAAAAGGAATTGAATACTATTATTACTGATAATAGTTTTCCTTACAATATTTTAAAAGATTGGTAACTGTCAAAGTCAACCTTGGAATAAAGAATTTAAACTCAAATGGCAATGCAATGCCTTATTCCACACTTCTAGCAAACAACAAAATAAATCAAAATCAAATCAAATCGGTTCCTAAAACAATGCAGAGTGACAATGTAGTCTACATATATAATTTGATCAAAATCTTAACGGTAGCTTCGATAGCCTGGGCTATACATGCAACTTTCTGCGTATTTGACAAGATCCTTTGGTCGAGGTAAATGAGAAGCCAGACCTGTTAACCAAAACAGACAAGACAATTAAGAACTACTAAAACACAAGAATTTTGTCTACACCGAATGAAACACATTTCACATTGAAACTCACCAAGTTCATATGTCTTAGCTGCAACACTAGCAGCAATGTTGGCTGATATCTTTCTAATATTTGTGAATGGAGGGTATATCAGTCCCTTATCATAGTTCTCCTGTGATACCTGTGCAGCCAAAGCTTCAGCTGTTTCAAATAAAATAAAACCATTAGCGTTAAAATCAAAGCCATGTCTTAACATCGCACAATTGCGACATTAATTCAATGTCATGCTCTAATTATATAATCTCTCAAGTTTGCATGTACTTACAGGCTGCCAAGAGCATCTCATCACGCACACGGATTGCACCAGAGATGATCAAACCCAAACCAAAGCCAGGAAAGATGTAAGCATTGTTGGCCTAAATTTGCATAGTAGAAAAAACAAAATATAAAAGTTAGTCACTAAATTATGGTAAGGTGTGTCTGTTAAAAAAGAAAAAAAACTGAGTGAGGAATTGAATTAACACCTGTCCAGGAACAAAAACTTTTCCTTCGTATTCAACGGGATCGAATGGACTTCCACTAGCAAAAATTGCTTTACCCTGCAAATATAAGAGGCATAATATCGTAAGTAAGAAATAAGTCATAAAAAGATGTTTCTTAAGTTGAGTAAATAAGAAATAATGTATAAAAGCTTACCTTGCTCCATGTATAAGCTTCTTCAGCTGTGCACTCAGATTGTGAAGTTGGGTTGGAGAGTGCAAGAATGAGAGGTTTCTACATTACATGCCGAGAAATACCACAAACATTAGCGATAAAATCTTCTCATAGTATGGTAGAATTATTACTAGAGAAAATCATGTACCTTATTCAAGGATGCCATGGTTTCAACAACCTCCTTGGTAAATGTCTTTCCTACTCCAGATGATCCAATCAATACAGTCGGCTTGATTGCCTGATGAAATGAATCACGAGACACGGTTTAAAAGGTTTAAGGGTAGCAAATATTTTATTGAACTAAAAATATAAAACTCGAGACACTTTGCTCACCTTGACAGCATCTAGAAGCTCCTTCACAGGCTCATGCTCGTGCGCCCAAGGCTTTTTGAAGTGCTGAAGAGATTGCAGACGAGAGCTAACAATAAGACCCTGCAAAGTAGTAAGCTTGTCACGATGAGAGGTTATGAAAACAAACTCTGCCGTTCATCTTTGCAAGGTATTAGAGACGTAAAAGTTAGTTACAAATTATTTACACCGAGTCAGAAGTTAGTTGCTCTTATTACCTTGGAGTCCACAAGCCAGATCTTCTTGCGAGTCTCTTCAACCGGGGATTTCGTCTGGCCAAAAAGAGAGAATTTAATTTAAGTACTTAAAATAAAATAATACCTTTAGATATAAGCAATCAGGTATAAAAATCAAGTTATACATACCTGCTTTGAAATCTCAAGAGCTATCAACTCTGCTATACCAGTTCCAGCCTTCAATAACCAAAATATACAAGTAAGAATTTCACTTACAAAGAAAGTTCTAAACTATGTAGCATCACTACTTTCTATGTGTGTTTGTGTTTGGTCAATGTCAGTATCAGTATCGTGTTCTGTGTTTCATAGATTCTAAAGCTTAAATACAAAATCGTGAACTTCGTAACAAATACAAACAACTAAATTAGGCTCGCTAAGGAACTTACCTCGCCAGCTCCCAAGAATAAGAATGTGTGATCAGCTAAGGTTCCTCCGATTAACTTAAGGGAAGCAAGCAATCCTGCTAATACCACAGAAGCTGTGCCCTGAATTAAACCAAAGTAGAACACAGTCAATAACAGAAACCGTGCGTACGTCAAAATCTTTCAACCATGCTACCTTACCTGTATATCATCATTAAAAACAAGATGTGACGAGCTGTATTTATCTAGAAGATCGAATGCATTATGATTGGCAAAATCTTCGAACTGAAAAACAAGAATCATAAAATCAGGAAAACAATTGATTCAAACAAAACCAAAGCCACTCAAGATGTTGAATCAGATATATACCTGTACGAGAATTTTCTCGCCATAGTTTTGCTTAACTGCATGCATAAACTCGTCTAGAAGCTCCGCATATTCCTAAACCACAATAAACAACACATTGTTAACAATATAGAAACTTCACTCCCAATGTACAAAATCATGGAATGTTAGGGATGATCAAACCTTCCCGGTTGCTCGCTTCTGTCTAAGGCCAATATAAAACTCATCATTCAGTAACTTCTCATTGTTTGTGCCAACATCAATGGTTATAGGCAAGCACTGAAATTTACACATACGCAGATCGTAATCCATTAGTTCATTGATCAACTAGAAAAGTGAAAAGAAAAGCGTTTAGTAGTTCTTACCGATGAAGGACGAACACCTCCTAATGCAGTATATAGAGAAAGCTTCCCAACAGGAATTCCCATTCCCTAACAAAACAATTGAAGAAAAGAATCATGTTAATATTAACCTTCACCTGAATTTTTCTATATATAAAGATTCGCAGCGTATCTAGAACCACAATTTACCTGGCAACCAAGATCTCCTAGTCCTAATATACGTTCACCATCGGTCACAACAATCACTTGAATCGTTTTCTCCGGCCAATTTTTAAGAACCTCAAGGATCTTGCCTCTGGAACAAAAAAAAGTTCAAGTACATAATTAGAATTTTCCAATCTAAAATAGAAAAGTACCATATAAGAAAAAAAAACATACTTCTCCTTCAAACTGATATATAAACCCTGAGGACGCCTATAAATGCTTCCATATTTCTGACATGCTTCTCCAACCGTTGGAGTGTAAACAACCGGTAACAATTCCTCGACATTATCGATCAGAAGCTTGTAAAACAGCCTCTCATTCCTCTCCTGTCAATAGAAATTCCAAACACAGTCAGAAAACGAAACCTTAAATTAAACCATATATAGTTAACATGTAACAACATAACTAAGTACCTGAAGATCCATCAAGGCTATATACCTATGAAGCGGAACATCATATTGGCGAAGATTATGCATTAATCTCTTTTCCTAGAAACACATAATTGATAATTTAATACATGAAAAGTGATTATGGATTGAAAATGAAATCTAAGTATAGTAGAAAAAAGTGATTAACCTGAAGATCTTGAGTGAAGACAGCAGGAGGCAAAAGGCCACGAACGTAATGAGCATCTCTTTCATTCTCAGTGAAAGCAAGACCTTTGTTGTAACGTGGATCTCTGAGCAAAGTGCATCCACTAGCAACAGAGAAGTTCCATGGAGTTATAAGTTGATCTTCTGTAGCACTATCTTCACCATAGAGATCCTTAACACCACCACCGACAGAACCGTTATCGTAAGCCATAGTGTCTCAGATTAACCTTTTGAATTGTTTGTGTGGTTTGTAATGAATGTGCATGAAAACCTCATGTATGTATGTATATATAAGCTATTGAAACGATGGGAAAAGAATAGAGGTAGATAGTGTAATAATTTCAACATGGACAGGAACGTGCATTCATGATGGAAAATAGAGAAAACATTTGTTGTCTTTTTCTGACTAGTTATGTCTTGTCTTTGTTTGAAGGACCAGTAGAAGACAAACCAAATACAAGAAAATTATTTATTTTATTGCCTTATATTTGACGTTGTTGTAGTTGTAGTAATAATGATATGAAAGGAAAAAGGAATGAGATGAAAAACAGTAAACACCTTTCTAGATGAGCCTAACCCGGTTGAAAGCGGTGGAAGAAAATTCGTAGATTTTCCGCGTTTTGTAAAAGTCAATAATCAATATATGTGGCAGGGTCAAACTGTGAAAACTGGAAGAGGAAGAGAAATGAGTCAAATCTAAAATAATATTATTTCATTTCAATAAAAGACCATTTGTTTTAACTTTAAAAAAATGAATTTTTTTATTTATTTTTGAAAATAGATGCTACAAAAACGTTTTTAAAAATATTATAAATTTTTAAAAATTTTATTTTGATAAATTAAATAACTAATTTTGATATGATATATTATAAAAATTTATTATTGAAGATTAGAATATAGTTAAAAACATGATTTTTTTTCAAAAAAAATTGTATCTCAAAAATAATTTTTATAAAAAACTATGAAATAGCTTCAAAATCAATTGATTATTTAAGATTTTGATATCCAATTTTCTTTTTGATAAAATGATACAATTCATAGAATAACATTAAAATTTTCATTTAAAATTTTTCTGAAAAGTTTTTTTGTAAATTTTTATTTTTATATTAAAATATGTTACACTATAAAAAATTATTTAAAATAAAGCCAAAATAAGCAGTCTAAAGTCTATGATAATAATGTATTCAAATGCTTTTTATATCATATTTTTTTTTTATTTTTTTTTTTAGAATAATAATAAATTAAAAATTCATACAACGAATATAATACTTTTCATCTTTTACAATTCAAATTTAAAATCTTTAAATTTAATGCTCTTTTATGTTATATATAATATATTATATTTTTCTTTGGAAAAAAATTTAGTGATTTTTATTTATTTAGAATCATAAATACTATATAAACCATATATATATATATATATATATATATATATATATATATATATATATATATATATATATATATATATATATATATATATATATATATATATATATATATATATATATATATATATATATATATATATATATATATTTAAAGCAAAGTACATTTTAATGACATGTCAAATCTAAAAAAAATCTTCTATTTCTATAAGTTCTATGATAATAATGTGATTTTTAAGTTAGTTTTTATATCATATTTTTTAATTCTATTCTTTAGAATAATAATGAATTAAAGGTTTTTGTAAAGAATATAAAAATTTCCTATCTTTCACAATTTTTATTAAATTTTTTTTAATATATATTTTTTTATCTTATATTATCTCTATTTTTTTTATAAGAGACAATTTACTTTTTAGGGTTATTGAATAATTAATATATCTAGCCTACAAACTGATCAAATACATTAATTATTTAATAAAATTAAAAAGTGAATTGTTCTTGTATAAAAGAACGGAGGTAGTATATACTAATATATTATATTTAGCTTTGAAAAAAAAAAGATTTAGTGATTTTTATTTATTTAGAATCATATATAATATATTATAATGTTTCTTTTATCTTATATATAATATGTTATATTTGACTTTGCAAAAAAAAAAAGATTTATTGGTTTTTATTTATTTAGAATTACAAAAACTACACAGACCATTTAAATAATATATAATGTTATACATATATAAATTATTTTTTTTATATAATTAATATTAAATTTTATATTTGCACCCGAAAAAATTAAATTTTTTTTTAATATAATACTAAATTATAGTAGTTTTTGACATGATATTTTGTTTGGTCTCATTTCTCCGCATTTTTGTTAAGGAAATATAAAAAATTAGAAATTATAAAAATAATTTATAAAATTATTCATAATTAAATTTAAAATATGGAAATGATTAATTTTTTTAAATATCTTTTAGTCTAAAATATTCTAATACAATAAAATTATAATAGTCTTTACCGTTTATTTTATATTTATTTATTAATTATTGATTTTTTTTCCAGATCTAAGATTAAGAAGTTCCATTGAAAGTTTTGAGAGTTAACTCTATATTGAGGTATTTATGCATTTTAATTTGTTTATTTTTCAGATTTTTGGTGATATATGCAATATTATTTTAGAATATTGATTATAAAACTTTAGATTTGTTGTTGTTAGATGTAAGTATATATATGTATTGTGTTGTTGTTGTTGAAAGCTAAAAATAAAAATAATTTGTTATAGAATATATATATATATATATTTAGAATTAAAAACATAATATATATATATATATATATATATATATATATATATATATATATATATATATATATATATATATATATATATATATATATATATATATATATATATATATATATATATATATATATATATATATATATATATATATATATATATATATATATATATATATATATTAGAAAATATAATATATATTAGAAAAATATATAATAGAATCTTTAAAAATATTTTTAGTAAACAATATTGTAAATAGAAAAAATTAAAATATATTTTTTAAAAAAACATAATGAATATGTATTATATTTAAAATGTGTTATTTTTAAATGTATTATTTTTTTAAAAAGTATTTTTATTAAAAAATAATGAATATGTATTATATATATTTTAAATGTGTTATTTTTAGTAAACCAATTATATATATTATAGAATATTATATTATTGGATACTTATTATATTTTAGTAAACATAATATATATTATTTTAGAAAAACACATGTTAAATATAATTTATAGTATTTTAAAAAAAATAGATTTAAACATAATATATAGTATATTTTGAGAATATGTAGTATATTTTAGTAAACATAATTTATATTATTTAAAAAAAAAATAGATTTAAATTTGTGTCTAAATAGATTTAAAATAGATTTTAGTGAACATATTTTATTAGCTTGGTTCCCACGTGAAAACCAAGTCACAAATTAGTGACGTGAGAATCACATGGGAAATAATTTAATTGGTGTCAGCTATACGTACACAGCTATATTGGGAAAACCAAGTCACTAATTAGTGACGTGATATTCATGTGGGAACTTTTTCTCTTATTTTTGTTATTTGCGACGTGAGATATATGTCACAACTTTGTGACCTGTTTTTCACGTGGGAAAATGTTCCCACCATTGCATTTCCGACGTGTTTTTGGGTTAGTGACGTGAAAATCCTTTGGAAAAATGCAATGTTTCTTATAGTGATATACTTCTTTTGATCTTATTTTTTGCAATATTCTGAAACAAATTATAGTCTACTGACGTGTCAAATATAAAAATATTCTCAATTTCTAAAAGTTCTATGATCATCCTGATGTAATTTTTAGATGTTTTTTATATCAAAATTTTAAAATTTATTCTTTAGAATAATGATGAATTAAAGGTTCCTATAAAGAATATAAAAAATATTCATCTTCCACAATTCAAATTTAAAATCTTTAAATTTATTGTTTATTTTATCTTATATATAATCTATTATATTTACCTTTGAAAAAAATGTTTGTGGTTTTTATTTATTTAGAATAAAAAAAACTACATAGACTAATTAAATAATATATATGTTATTCACAAATTAATAAATAAATATTTTTTTACATCTTTTAGTCTAAAATATCATAATTAATATAAAATTTGACTACTATATAAGAGCTATTTCATCACAGTTCGAAAAGAGACACCATCACGATTGACCAACTGTGATGAGGTATGGTATGATTGTAAGTGTGTAGTTTACAACCACAATCTATTGTCCGTTGTAGTCAACTGAAAAACGCGCTATCTATAACCACGACTGTTTTAAACAACCGTTGTGAAATTATTTATAGGTCCTGCGTGCGCTCGATACACTGCAACACCATTTTTGACATTTACATTCTAGATAAAGCTCTATCTATAACAACGGTTGTATTAAACAAGAGTTGTGAGTTTATTTGTTTTTTAAAATATACATTTTGTAATTTTACATAATTCTCAATTTTTAAGCCTGAATTTTACTGAAACGTATTAGACCAGAAATAACAATACACCCATTTGTGAATCATATCAGACTAAAAATTGTATTTCATCAAAGGCAAAATTGCATTAAGAACCAAAAATTGTATATTACATCAAAATCAAAATGGCATAAAACAACCTATAATTTACACATTATTACATCAAATAATAATATTTTGGTGTCTAGGGCCGTTTTGAGGGCATTCAAGGTGGGCTACCGCACATTGTCAAAAAATTATCATGGATAAACCAATGTCTAAAAAAGGCATCATAAAATGTTTTTCATGATTAAAACATAGGTAAACAAGGTCTCTATTTGTTTTTTCATGGCTAAACATCGACCAATCTAAACAGGGCCTCCAAAAACTTGAGAGGACTCTGATGGTGTCTTGTCTCTTAATGTCTTGACTTTAAACACCTATAGTTTCAAATAATAATATTTGTTAGTCAATAAATTTAGAAATTATAACTTACAATAAATTATGAATAAAAAATACTTGTTAATTTTCCCAAATGTCTTCTTGATGATCGTTATGAATAACATGCACATAATCTCTATCAACTTCTTCAAATGAAGTAGGCAATTGTGTTGCATAAGAAGAAGGGGAAGGAATATCAAAATTTTCATCACTATGAGGGATTTTTTTTTAGAGAACAATTGACCATCTTCGAGATAAGTCTGAAGAGTTTATCACATAAAAAAACTTGTTTTGCTTGAGTAGCAATGATGAATGGTTTGGTCATGTAAGTTGTCTTGCTAAGGTCAACCTGTGTGAATACTAACTCATTAATTTGTACACCATTATTATTAGGAATACACTTGCATTTAAATAAAGACACTTTGAAAATAACATAATCAATATCCAAAATCTCCTAAATGACACCATAGAACGCTCTAGATGGCAATATAAGATTCTTATCTTTCGAACTAGAGAAATACATGGGTTCTGCCTCAACCATAACCCCACTATTTTGCATTATACTACGATAATCTTTTACTTTTATATAAAAGGAAAAATTAGAAATATCGTATGTAGTCCAAATTATCACATTAAATTTTGACATGTACGACAACTGATTATCTCAGATGTACTATCATCATTAGAAATTCTTTTATTAAACCATTTATGATTTTTTTGTTATGCTTAGTCAACAACCACTTGTCACTCATTCGGGGATATATTGTCTTCATAACTTTTTTGTGACTATCTATGTAAGGTTGAACTTCATCAAGTTTATTCAATATATAGAAATATGCTTCTAGAACTACACCCGGGCCATTGAATTAAAATTTAAAACCTTAAGTACCTCTACTACCATATTTGTCAGCATGACGAGACTTTGGAATTCCTATAGACTATATTTCCGACAAAAAGTTTGAACAAAATTCAACAGCTTCTTCTGTGATGTAACTTTCAATGATCAAATCTTACAATCAGGGATGATTCTTTGTATATCCTTTAAAAATCTTCATGTATCACTCTATTGGATTCATCCACCTTAAATAAACCGGACCACAAAATTTGATTTCTCTGATTAGATGAACAAGTAAGTGAACCATAATATTAAAAAATGATGGAGAAAAATACATCTCCAATTAACACAAGATTATTGTAGCCTCGTCTTCTAATTCATCTAATTGTTTGAAATCAAGAACTTTATTACATATAGAAATGAAGAATAAGCAGAATCTGATTAAAATTACTCTTATATTTTTTTGATGGATGCCACAGATAGCCATTAGTAGAAGTTGTTGCATCAAAACACGATAATCATGAGATTTTAAGGCAATTAACTTAATATCTTTCATTGATACAAGTTTCTTGATGTTTGATGAGTAAACTTGGGAAACTTTGATACCATGCAAACACTCGTAAAAATTTATTTTTCTTTTTAGATAGAGTGTGACATGCCGGAGGCAAATAAGTTCTTTTTCTTCCATCTTTTGGAGTCAACTGTTTTCGTATACCCATCACCACCACATCTAAACTGGAATTATTACTCTCTTTAGTATTTCTTGGAATGTTTAGAAAAACTCCTTTCAAACTATCACACACATTTTTCTCCACATGCATCACATCAAGACAATGTCTTACACCAAGGCTACACCAAATGGAAGATCAAAGAACATCGATCTCTTTTTCCAAAAATTCCTCTCAACGAGACTTTTTTATTATTTCCAAAGAGAGCAATAAGGTGTTTTTTTCATTGATAAAATTCATCGCCAGTTAAAGTTTAGGAGCGATTTCAAACTCACACTCTCCGTTAAAAGCCTTCCGTAATCTACGATAAGGATGATCGAGTTTTAGAAATTTCTGATGCACAAGGTAAACAATATTTTTTTCAAATTCAAGTTAGTGAAAACAAGTATTAGATTCACATATAGGACACACTTTATGTCCTTTGACAATGTATCCATCCGAATTACCATATGCAGATTACTTATGCTCAAACATCTTGTACAAAATGTTACACTTTGAAATAATGAATAATAGAACTTAGCTGGATAGAGTTTCTGATTCTGGATCTGCAGTTCGTTTTGATGAAGTATTTCTTACTTGTTCAAGAGTCAACATCTTGAACTATCTTCTTCACTAGGATAACACCATTGAGAAGGAGACAAGTTGATTTAAGTAGATTCTTTCATCTTGTAGCCACCATTCTTTTCATACTCAAATAAAAATATACTTTCCTCACAAGATCTTTGTCTGCACCAATGTAAAGTGTGATGTACAGACCAGGGCTCTGATTCCAATTGAAGGTGAGGAAAATACACAAGAATGGGGATGGGGTTGAATTGTGTTCTCCAAAAACATTTCTGCTTCTGAACAGAGTTCAAATTTTGAATGTTGAATCAAAATCTGATTATAAGTGCAGCGAAACAATATAGCAGAAATAGAGTAAACGAAACAATGAACATAACAAATTTATCCTGGTTCCTCTCCCAAATAAGAGTACTTCAGTCCCATTGCCTCACAAGATATTTTCCACTATAATCAACTCATGATTACAACTGATTATGCACTCAAGCATAAGACTTTCCCTACTCAGACCTACAGTCTAAGACTTCCCTGCTCAATCAGGATCTAATCAAGACATCCTGCTTAGATACTCAGATTCTAAGACTTCCCTTGCTCAAACCACCTGGTTTAAGACTTCTCTGCTCAGACACATTGCCTAAGACTTCCCTTTCTCAGATCCTCGATCCAAGACTTCTCTGCTTAGACGCACCATCTAAGACTTCCTTTGCTCAGATTCATAATCTAAGACTTTGCTGCTTAATCAAAACAATCAAGACTTTCAATGCTCAAGCACACACCAAGAGACTTTCTTGGCTCAAGCTTTTCAAATGGAGACTTTGATGCTCAAACACATAGTATGAGACTTTTGATCTTATCTGCTGAATAACATGTTTAGCAGAAAAGAGAATAAGGTGTACTTGATCCTAAATCAGAGGTACAAGGTAACACCTTAACAAAGACCTTAAGCTCTCTAGATTTTCAGAATATTCAATGTTTACGAAACCTTAAGGCTATTTAAATTTATAATAATTAACAGAAGATTCTGCATATTCAGTAGTGTTGCTCATTGTTGATATTGTTATTTCTTCATTCATATGGAGGCGCTGAACACCTTTATCCTTTTTGGCATTCCTTCTTCTTATTCCTTGTTAAAGATTCAAGTAGAATCTTCAGCTACTTATATAACATATTTTAGAGAATTAGTCTTTGAAAGAGATAACTTGATCAAATTTTTTTGTTCTCTCCATAGTACAAGAAACATTGAAGATAGATACACAGAAGATCTTGATTCATTGTGTAATTTATTTAACCATAGCGTCTTTAGAAGTACCCTGAACTATAGAGCTGTTGAGAGTGGTTATTTGTAAAACATGTCAACTCTTCCTTTAGCCTTGTGATCATAGACTCTAGATGACAAGCTAATTTGACATTACAACTTGCTTTCTGCAGTACGGATAGCTTCAGCTTTGCTACAACTTCTGAACAATCACCAGAAGCCAATACAATTACCAAGTGTAGAAACAATGTGTTGCTTTTTTTGATGCTGAGGCCTTCAGCTTCAGAGTCTACACCTGACATCACTTAGCAAGTGTTCTTTCAGATTCTGTATCATAAGAAACACGTAACTCAACTTCACTCAAGTGTGCCTTCATATCAGATTCTGAATATATCTTTTAAGTATAAGAACCTGCATACTTAAACTCACATTAGATAACATCATTGTTTTTAAATACTTTTGTTATCATCAAAACTAAGGATATATATCATGAACATATCTTATTCTAACACAACGGTGAAGAAAAATGTTGAGGTTCTTGAGGATGAAGATGAAGCGAGCCACATTAGAAGTGAAATTGTGAAAATAAGCTGATATTTAAAATTGGATGCATTTTGGGCTTTTGGTTAATAATCAGATTATAACCGGATTCAAAAATAAAATATGGATGAATAACCAACCATTTATAAATAATCCGGTTGATAACCATTTCATAGTATATGGATATTTAAAATGGATTTGGATATGGTTATAAATTTGGGCCTTATAACCGTATATTTTGCACACCCCTAAGTGAAAGTGAAAGGAAAGCAAAATAAAAAAAATATGACATATTTGATAAATGACATAAATATATTCATATTATAGTCTAGACATCAATAAAGCTTGTTCTAAAATATGAAATTAATATCTTTTCAATCCCGTTGATTATCTTTATGTGAATTTCATCCACAATTGAGTGGAAATAAAATATGATATGGATCCACCAAAATTTATCAATCTTCTCACTTTTAAAGTTGTTCATGTTGGATCATCAATTCAGAGACTTAACCCAAGGGATTATTTTTCATTTGGACCTTTCTTTAAGAGCAACATATCTTTGCCAGAGACAAACTACATATTTATCCAAAATTCTAATATAATAGATGTATGAATTCTCTCACTTACAAATACTCAAGTATCAACTTTTCTAATCAGTGTGAGACTTCCCCACACTTTATTTCTCAACACTTCTTAACTCACACTTACTTTTTCTTAACACCCCCTCAAGTTCTATCAACAATGTCCCCTTACTCTTTCATCCACATACACTTCTATCGTCATTGACACTCTTTCTACGAGACATGTCTTCTTTCCACCACCATGTGGGGAGGAATTTTGATACATGTGAGTCGGTCCTTCACTCAAACTAAAGGATCATAATACCATTGTTGGGACTATCAAATTCGGAGGTTAACACATGGAGCATTTTTATATTAGAGTCTTTTTTATGAGCAACACACCTTTATGAGAGACACACTACATATTCAACAAAAATCTTAAGATAATAGATATATGAATTCTCTCATTTATAAATGTTCAAATCTCTACTTTTCTAATCAAGGGAAATTCCCTACGCTTTATTTCTCAACACTTATTAGCTTACACTTACACTTGCTTTTTCTCAACAATTCCAAGCGTTAATGATTCAAAAAAAGAACTATTTATTTTAGTTCAACCTTTCCTTTCATAATAATCAGTACGCACCCACATACAATATAATTCATCACCAAAATGTGGTTTTTGGAAGGATTTAAAATAATTTGAGTTTTTTTAAATTTTTTCATAAGTCGGATTTTTAGTCTAGTTTAAAATCGGTTCTTTTCTGTAATAAAGAGTATCTTTGTCTTTATTTATTTATTTATTTTTCATAGTTTTATATATATTTGGTTAAAATATTTTACAAAAAATTTAATAAAGATTTGATTTAAATAATTTTTTAAAAATATTATTTTAAATATTTTATCTTTTTACTAATTTTTTAATATTAAATTTTCAAAAGTTATTTAGATTTAAAATTATTTCAAATATTTTTTCATAAAAAATATTTTTTTAAATGCAATTTTTTTTAAATTGTAATTTTGACAATTTTTTAATCTTTAATATATACTAATGTTACACTATATCACATTAGTCTTTCAATTTATAATAAACGAATTAAAAAATATTAATATTCTAAAACACTTTCATAAAAATTACTTTTAAAATATAAAGATAAAATTCATTTTTTAAAAGATAAAACAAAAGGCGCCAAAAATTACTTTAAAACACAAGGGCCCAAACTTACTTTAAAATAACTATTAATTGAAGATGATTCTTTATTTGTAAATCTTAATGATTGTTGTTGAGCTTATTAAACAAATAAAGGATAAATAAATAATGTAAGATCATCCTATTGTTTTTGATAGATAAATACTTACTTTAAAAGTACTTAAATTCATTTTTGTCTTGTCTTTTTTTGCATGTCTAACACGGCTTCTACTAAAATATCACAATAAATTCAACGACCAACTAAAAGCTATATCTATCGAAAATATCTACTATAACTTTAAGGGTCATGTTAACCAGTATCTTCAGGGTATTAGTTAAGAATTCTAAATAAAAAAAAATATATTATATTTAGTTCATTCAATACACACAATATTCTTTAAAAAGTCTGATTATTTCTCTTTTCAGAGCATTGAATACACATATATTTAGAAAAAAAATATATTTTCAATCTCTTAAATAATATCCAACTTAGTATTTTAATCTTTTGACCAATGCTCTGAAAGCACTTGTTAGCATTTCTCTAACTTTAATGATAGTAAACATATTTAATCATGAGAATAAAAATATACTTCACTTCTGTAATGAATCAATTTTCCGTCATTTTTGGACCAATATTTGCTACCTTTCAACTTAGGTGTCTTTCATGACTTTTTCTCTATCTCTTTCTTAACCATTTTTTCTCTCTCATCAAAACAATAATTTTTATTTATTCATTTGTCTCCTAAATACACTAAAAGTATGAAATGCACATAATAGTAGTAAAGGTAGCCAATCCTCTTCCGTCATTTTCTATATTTCGAGAAGAAAATGTTTGAATTGTGAATTTTCGTGACCCCAACTTACATGAAATATATTATATAATGTCTAATAAAATTTATTTATATGATATAATATTTAATAATAGTAGAAAATTCTACAAGAATATTTATTTTCATAAAATACTATAACTTGGAAATGATTAAAAAACAATAATAAAAAACAATATTTAGTATTAGAATTACATAAATTCATTGGCCTAGTACTAGTATTGGTGGTAAATAAATTACTTTTGAAAAAATTGTGGTTAGTAGTGAGTATTAATATTATATTTTTATTTAAAATAATAATAAAAATTAAGTAATTACTAATGTTAGATCAATAGGTTGGATCAATGGGTCCGCGAGTTGAGAAACTCAAACCCGATACTCAAACATAAATTATACAGGTTCTTGCAGGTTAGATTAAGTATATACGTAAATGAACAGGTTCAAATAACTTATGGGTTGATTAGGCTTGGGTCCGCGGATTCGCGGGTTGACCCACATCCATGAACGCCCTTATTAGTTATAACACCAAACCATTCCCAAGAGAGAGCTTTAGCTAAAGAAACAGTTGCAACCACCCCTTTGTGGCCTCCCTAAAAAAGAGTGTAATTTTTAATTAACCAAAGAGACCAAACTACTCTAAGTCAAAAAAGGAGGTCGGTGTTCTTACTAATCTTCCCTTTTAAGCATAGAGTAAAATCCCTTCAAGTGATCTAAAATGGACTCATAAAAGTTTGGGCTATTAAACCTAACCCAATTCACTAAATGATGCCTAACACTTTTTGCTATCGAGCACAAGATGAATAAATGCAAATGATTTCTTATGACCCAAAACACATAGGAAAAACAAGATTATGCTGCCCATTGAGAATCCCTTGCTTGACTAATGTATCTCGAGTTTGCATCTTGATGAGCGAAAACCTCCACACAAAAACTTTGATGTTGCTTGAAGCATTTGATTTCCATAACAACTTTAGAACAAATGAAAGAAGACTGTCAATTTGAGAACTTGCTAACTCTAAACATTGCAGTTTGTCCGAAGCTACTTTGACAAAGAAAGATCCCTGTCATACTCCAATTTTATCCTATCATTTATCCATTCATTTTAACTTATTGCATTATATCTTTTTGCATTTTTTTAGGTCTTGATCAAGTTGGGATTTAGACCATGGTTTCTGATCTCATTCATTTTTGCATTGCATTACTACTTATAGACCATTTTGCAAGATGAAGGCGAAGCTCGTGTCATTAAGGCTAATGTTCTTTTTTTTTTTTTTACATAGTTATTGATTTGTCATAATTTGAATCCTCATCCCACATTTAAGTTTACATAGTGTGCTTTACCTTTTAGCCTTTTTTTGCTTTTATCTAAGACATATTGTTTTACACATCATTGGATTTTGAATCATAAGTTTTGCTTTGAAATTATTTTGCCATTCATCAACACAAGAGAATTTTAAAAAATATAGATTTTTTAATTAAATTAAATCTTGTGAGATATTTGATCGAACTCTAGCATTGTCGATATAGGTTTAGCATGCTGTCAAAGTATGCTCACATTTTATTGTCGAAGACCTACATGCTATAGTTGAAATGTGTTTTAGTATGTAGTTTGTCAAATTGAGCCTTGTGTTAAGGATCCAATTGTTTAAGTTAGCTTGTAATGGGTAATTGTTAAAAGGCAAAATAACCTTTTTCGTCCCTTAACTTTAGCTCGGTGTCCATGTTGGTCCCTTATCTTTAAAAAGTGGCAAGTTGGTCCTTTAACTTTTAAAATGGTGTCACATTTATCCTTCCGTGTGTTGCCGTTAGTCAAACTTTGAAAAAATTGCCAAGTTTGTCCAGGTGGAGCTGCTGACGTGGATATGAAGTGTCTTAGAGGAAGAAAAACAGTTCTAACAGTTCCATTACCCACCATTACCCAGACCAGAAGAAGGCACGACAAGGTGGAGCTGCTTGGAGAAGTGTAATCATATCTTGGAGTTTTGGAGAATTCATTGAGTCATTGAAGACGATTCAAGGTTTGCAGACGCGAAGGATTGAGGGTTTTCTGATTTAGGATTTTCTGATTGAGGATTGAAGACGATTCAAGAGACATAATCAAAAGGTTAGTTCATTTCTCTCTAATTTAGGGTTTTTTTGACACAATTGACAGTTATAATTGGTTTCCTGTAATTCTGCTTATGCATCTTCTTTACCCGTTCTTTTCTCTGTCATGTTTATGCTGTTACACATGTATCAATGGTTTTAAAATCCAGCTAAATTTTAGATATAATATAAACTAAAACAACATGGAGAATAAAAATTTTATAGTCTCTAGAATGGTAAAATTTGTCAAACTTCTTGAGAGACAGCAGACATATTGGCGTGTTTATCATCAGAACAATTTCTCGAATGCTTCAAAGAGATGTTAATAGCAAAATTTGAATGGCTAGTATATAGTATTTTCTGTATATCTGTCTGTAATATGGTTTTATTGTGTTGAAAACTCTTATTTTGTTGAGAAGTGAGCATCAGTTCTTGCTTTACTGAGCATATTTCTTATTCAGCATTTCAAATTCCCTGCATTTATCTTCTCTTTTTTATTAGGTTTGCTGTTGAGATCTTCCATGATTTACATGAAGAAGTAATGGCTACCGCTGCAAGAGGCCACAGTCTTACAGCTCGTGTTAAACAGCTTGAGGTTGAAGTTCCTTCACTTGAAAAAGCCTTTTACTCTCAAACTCACCATTCATCATGTTTTACTAATGGAGGTTAGATTTCTCATGCTTAGTTACACTGCATGTTATTGGTGCTTGCCATCATGTCTGAAACGTTATACTGATCCATCATTCTTTAAAATGGAGTCAACTTCATCTGTAAGAGCCACTGTACAAGTCCACAGGGAAAGAAGAATTCGTAAAGTCAAGGTACAAATTTTTTTATTCTACCATTTATTTAAATAGTCTCCTATGGGAGAATGGTTGCAAACGTGTGATCCTAATGAGCTTTGTGCTGTGTAATGTTGGTTGGGATCTTGCTGAAAGTTTGTAAATTATAATTGAAAATTTGAAATTAAATGATGTGAATTATGAAGTCACATATATGGCGGTGCCTTTGATACATACATATATGACCATATGTGCTATAAGCAGATAAGTGTTTGGTGCTTTTTCTTAATTATTCTAGGGTTGCAATAAAGAACTCTATGCAATGAAAAATTGTATACTTTTGCAAATTTGATTATATAATTATGTTTCATTTCCATAGAAGAAAGGAGCACGGCTAAGGGACTGTGAAACTTCTAATGCTGTACCAACACATTCAAAGTAAGTTCCAACCATTTTGTTGTGGTACATTGGTATTCGACTGGTTATGTCTTTAAATTGTTGACTGGTGTCTCAAATTTATTTCCATCTTTGCAGATTACATCAGCTGCTTCTTGAGGAACGTATTGAGAATGGTTATAGTAATCCAGCTCGCCTAGTGAAGCTGAAGAAAAGACAATTGAATGGACCTGCTGTTGAAGCAAAATCTGGGAAAAGTTACATGGAGAAATTTCTAGAAACTCCCTCGCCTGATCCGAAAATGATTTATGAAACTTCAATCTTTCCGCTGTCAATGAAACCGACACCATATGATTCTAGCGAAGCAGGGATTAAAATTCTTGAAATCAGTAGCATTAAAAAGTCGATTGGAGATGAAAACTCTTGTTCATCCCCTTATGAGCCGGAGTCTGAACTTCGCCAATTTCCAGAAGAGGTTGGTGAGGCAAATGGAGATCTTGTGATGGTGAAAGAACAAATCTCAGTGGGTGTAAGGGATGTCAAGGTGTCTGATGAAACAGAATTGGCAATCAATGAACAAAAGAAAATAGAAGGCAACTTAGTTAGATACAATTCTGATGATGTGAGCAGTGAGGTTGACAATTACATGGATGCTTTAACTACCATGGAGTCAGACAATAATAACTCATTCAGTGGAAATGAAGACGAGCATGTGGAACTGCAAGCTCACTTTTCAGATTCTCAATCTACTGGAAAGTCCTTTATGTCAGATGTAAATATCATTGAGCATTGTGGTTGAATATGTACAATCAGAACCTATTTTATTCTCAACTACTAAATATCATGGAGCAGAGATTGAAGGCATGCCTTCCAACCAGCCTCCCGAAATTGTTGAGTTTCAAAATACAGATAATAGAAAGTTTGTCATGCGTGATGATGCCCATGTTCATGAAGACGGGGTTTCTGACTGCTCAGACTGCTCATACTCCAACTTAGACTGCTCAACAACCTAGCTAACAATCAGCCCAACTCAATCATACTCCAACTCAGACTGCTCAACAAACTAGCCAACACACTTCTATCAGTTGTGTTAAAAGTTTATGTATTTTGCTGTTGTCATGAACAAGTTTATGTATTCTGCTGTTATTTTGGAATAAATTTATGTATTCTGTTGTTATTTTGGAACATGTGTATCAGTTGTGGAACAAGTCTATTATAGCCTACTGTTGTTGTCATGAACAAGTTTATATGTTATAATTTGAACATGTTGTACTCTACTGCTGTCATGAACAAGTTTATAGTCTGAACATGTTGTACTCTACTGCTGTCATGAACAAGTTCTAAAGTTGTTGTACTCTACTGCTGTCATGAACAAGTTCTAAAGTTGTTGTATTTTACTGCTATCATGAACATGTTGTTTTGGAAAGTATTACATGTTTATAATTTGAACATGTTGTACTCTACTGCTGTGATATACCAAAGAACATAACCTAAAACTGTGATATAATCCAAACTGTTATATACCAAACATAAAAAACTGTGACCTAAAAGCAGAATTGTTATATGTATGTTGCTCAGAATAAATATGCTTCAGATTTTATCTTCAGTGTATATACCCCCACGGGTATATAGTGCAAGCAGCTTCACAGTACATATACCCCCACGTGTATATAGTGTAAGAATCTTGATCAATTTAAAAGCAGAACTGTTATATGTATGCTACTTATACCAAACATGTATGCTGCAAAACTGTTATATACCAAACATATAATCCAAACTTTTATGTATGCTGCTTTATGTATAACTAAAACTGTTATATGCATAACCAAAACTGGGTAAAACACTTTAACCTAAAAGCAGAACCTAAAAGCAGTCCAAACTGTTATATGTATGCTGCTTTATGTATGCTGCTGTTATATACCAAACTGTTATATACCAAACATAATCCAAACTGTTATATACCAAATATAAAAAACACATTGACATGATATAATCCAAAACTGTTATATTCATTCATGTTGAACTGCAAAAATTGAAATTAACTAAACTGATACAATCCATATATTAAAATCCAACTATTACATTCATGTTGAAGTCATACAAACTTTAACTAAACATAATACTTCCAAACAAACCGTAATAACCTAACTACCCCTAACAACTAATACAATGATAATCATCACAAACATCAAATTCAAAATCTTTTTCCACTTCATGATATTCTTCATTTCAATTTCAAGTTTCATCAGCTTTTTTCCTAATTCTTCATTTTCCATTGTCGCTTTTTCAATGTCCTTTTTTTATTCAGCAAGTCCCTTAGTTACCACACCCAGCCTATGGATCCAAAATTGCTCCTTCTCATCACCCATCTCCTCATAAAACCAATCAAAGAAGCCACAACCAGCTTGCATACCTCCCTGTAAGATTCATTGTTTAGAGGATGATGGATAATAAACAGAAACATCAAAAAACAGAAACATAAACATAATTTACACAAAAACATAACTTCAACAGAGAACAAAACCAGCTTGCATACCTTATAATTTGGACAACCCCAAAAAAGTTTTCCCATATTCTTAACAGTAGTTGCCCTTTGAAGAACAACCATGTCTCCATAATGGCACATGGGTTTCCATCGTGACCGACTACAAACATCCGAATCCCGACTTTTCGTTTTTGAAATGGAAGAGGAACATCCGGATTTCATGCTTGCCCTAGATTAATTTACGGATTCGTGATTGGGATTGGGATTTGGAATTTGGGATTTGAGATTATTTTAGGGATTTCAACAGAAGGAGGAGGGAGAAGGAAGACACATTATGAACAAGATTGTCACCTCATATGCCAGATATACAAAACAAACGGACGTTTGGGGGCAACTGACGGTGAGGACTAAAATGACACTATTTTAAAAGTTAAAAGACCCATTTGGCACTTTTTAAAGATAAGGGACCAAAATGGACCCCGAGCTAATGTTAAGGGACCAAAAAGGTTATTTTTCCTTGTTAAAAAGTCAATTAGTTTAGTATGTTAGGTTTATTATAAATATCATACTAGTTTCTCATCTTAAGTGTGGCAAATCCTAATTATGGTGAGAGGGTTATTTGCTATTCTTGAGTACTTGTAATCTGATTTAAAGAGAAAGTAAAGAATAAAAGTTATAACTAATCTTTGTTGCTCTTCTTCATGTTTTTCTATTAACCCTAACCCTTATGTGTTTCTTGATCGTAAAGAAACCATTTATACTTTGTTTTAAGGTATCGTTTTTCACAACAAATTGGTGCAGTGAGCATGGAGAAGATGACTTCAACAAAGTATGAGATTGAAAAGTTTACCAGAGTGAAAGATTTTGGTTTGTGGCACTTGAAGATGAAAGCCCTACTGGTTCAACAAGATTGTTTGGAAGCATTGAAGGGAGAGGCAACTATGAACGCTATGTTAACGGAAATTAAAAAGATGACCATGATAGAGAAAGCCCACAGCGCAATATTGTTGAGCCTTGGTGATAAGGTTCTCTGGCAGGTACCAAAGGAGACTACGACATCGAGGTTATGGTTGAAACTTGAAAGTTTATACATGACCAAATCTCTGGTGAATCGATTCTACCTGAAGCAAGCTTTGTATTCATTCAAGATGAGTGAAGATAAAGTATTGGCTGAGCAATTATATATGTTCAACAAGATGATTCTTGATCTTAAAAATATTGATGTGAAGATCGATGATGAAGATCAAACACTGTTGCTGTTGTGCGTTTTGCCTAGATCACGTGCTTATTTCAAAGAAAATCTCCTGTATGGAAGGGGGTCCCTGAGCTTTGAAGAAGTTCAATCAGCCTTATATTCTAAGGACTTAAACAAATGAAAGGAGCATAAACCTTCGACGGATGGTGAAGGTTTGGCCATTAGGGGAGAATTATTGTGAAATGATGGTAAGTTCGACAAGGAGAAAGGAAAAAGTTAGCAGAAGTCTTATAGTGGCGAGGTGTCGCTTTCGCGAAAATAAGGTGCCGGCACAACAGAAGAGTCACCACCTTTCGTTATTTATCCCTCAGAGCGGGAAAGGAAACGAACGGAAAAACCTAACGAAAAAGGGTAAGCCAAGGTCATCGCAACCATTGTCTGGGTTCGAGAGTCGGTTACGCAAGGGGAAGGTATTAGCACCCCTCACGTCCGTCGTACTCGACGGGATCCTCGCTTGTTGTGTTTACTTGGACAGGTTGGTTTTATTCTATCCACCTATCAAGGTTAGCTGAAAAAGAAAAGAAAAATGATTCGGCAAAGCGTCACACTTTATGCCTATGTATTCTCATCAGAGAATGAGAAATCAGAGTCAACGTAGTTCGGACTATGAAGGGTTATGGGGGAAGGTAGCTCGCCAAGACATCGTCATCTTGTGCCTATGTACTCTCAACAGGCATGAGAGATCAGAGCTCACGTAGTTCGGGAAACTACGGTTTATTTCCTGTCTTTTACGAAAGACATCGCCATCTTGTGCCTACGTACTCTCATCCTGTTTTTTATTGTGTTTGCGATTTCAATCGCACTAGAGACTATGACCTGAGAGTGAATGCGTCGCATGTCACCCAAAGGGTACCATACTAAACATCCAGACTGTGGAAAAGAAACTCTCCCACAATCCTTTCTCAGATAGCTTAAGGCTCGTAACGTACGAAAGAAATCATTCATGATTACTGTATCTTAAACTGTTTTGAGATGAGAAGAGAACAGGCCCAACTAGGAGGGAGACTATCAAGTCCTACCGTTATCATGCCATGGATTCATCCTATGGTTGAGGTTTGAACATGGAACTCCTAGAAGTTGTCATGCATAGGTTTCAACCTAAAAGTCTATCATCAAATCCTTATCAAAGGAAATGAGAGTCCTAAGGGATCATGTCAATGATACACCAAAACAGACAAAGCATCAGCTTAACAGTAAAATGCATGCAATGCAAGTGAGGGAGGAAATGTGTGTGGGGCTTCAGCCTCCACAAGCTCATCTCAACCTCAAGCCAGAATGAAATAACAGTAATCATACTGAAATATAAACAACATGCTATCAAGCAATAAACAGTAAACTGCAATCATACAGATAAAATGAAATGAAATGCCATCAGGCAAACAAACCACATGGGCAAGGGAGCTGGGCTCTACCGAATACCCGCAAGCAAAGCCACATAGTAATAGTACAAGCAGAGGGAGCAACTCAACCTCTAGTGCAATCATGCTCCTAGATTCTACTTATTCTAGATATGGACTTATTCTAATGCATCAGACAAGTCAAACAAAACACAGCAATACAGAAAAGAAAAAGAAGAAAACAGACTCCTCTCTCAACTCCAAGCCTCAGCTCTTCCAACAGCAACTCAGTCTTCAGACTTCCAATCACTTGACAAACATCAGTTTGCTTTTCCAGGTTTCAACCCTACAACATGAGTTTCAACTCATCTTCTACCTTAAGCTTCAGCTTCTTGACCAGCTTCACCTTCAGGCTTCACCTAATCTTCAGGAATCTTCAAGTATCACCTTGATCTTCATGCTCTTCAAGCTTCAGCTGGAATGACAATACTCAAGGATTCATCCTCTTCAATACTCTTCAATGAAGTCTTCATCTTCATGCTCAGGCTCAACATCCATCAAGACAAACAAAACCAGGGAAAAATCACTTACTGGATAAGCTGGGGGATATTGAACTGCTTATCTGATCTCCAAAGGTGACTTTATAAGGGTTCAATATCAAAGGAATGGTTCCCTCAAAAGTTCTACTTCCTAGGTACATCACTTATCCCTCCAAAGGAGAGAGGTGTATGCCATGGAAGGACTTTGAATCATAGGGAGGAATGGAGGTGAATGATACCATCCATGTTTGAGAAAGAAGTTATCTACATCTAAGCTCTTCCTAATCCCTAACCCTAAAACAACAAAAAAGGAAAAGAAGGACAAAGCTCTCAAGCTCCTCAATGCATCTTCAAGTCTTCTACTATGCTCCTCAATGCTCCACAATGAGATACCAAGCTCCTCAAACCAAAGGAAAACTCCAAAGCAAAGCAACTAAAACAGACATGCCCTAAAGGCAACACAAACAATCAACCAATACAAAAATCAACTAAAAATAGCATACTATTATATTAAATCCTAATATAATTTCTAAGGGATCCTACATACCTACCATTAATACCCATATATGCCCCATAGTCTAAATTGTCCTAAAAACCCAAAATCTAAAGTTGTTATGGACCTATGTTGAAGTTTTAACCTAATTCTACACTACCTAACAGCATCTAATCAAAACTATCCTAAAAATCATCACAAAAATATGGAATTAATCCAGGGGGAACCTAAAACATATATCTAATTACCCTAAAAAGATTGACCTAAAAATACTAAGGGAGCTACCTAAACTAAAATCTACAAAATCAAGGTATCAACATAAAGGAATTAAAAAGCAATTAAAATGAAAAATATGCAAGAAATATTAAAATGCATGAACTGAGAAATATTTTCATTTTATATTTTTATAGACAAAAAATGGAAAGTGGAGAAAAAATTCCCATTAAAAAATAGTGATTTTTCTATTTGATATGAATTTTCAAAGTGAAATAAAATTTGGAGTAAAAATAATATGAAAATATGAACCAGGGGTGTGACAAGTAAAAAGATACAGTTCATTTCATATCTGGGCCCAACATGAGGGGTGCGTATAGAAATACGCTAGGGCCCAGCATTTAATCAGAAAAACCTTTAAAAAAAACTAAAGAAAATAAAAAGAGGATGCGGTGCGAATAGCATGGAAATACAGTGCAATTCATGATGGGCCTCGCTTGGGGGGTGGGGATAGGAAAATCACTCAAAGCCCAGAATTGGTTTAAATGGAACGCAGCGTTCCATGGCATCAGAATTCCCTCCCATTTCGTTTTCAAATCTGGACTGTAGGATTTCTTCCTCAATCAACATTCAAACGCGTATCCAACGGCAATGGAGTCGTCCCTAACCTTGGGCAACTAGGGTTTTCAGAAAAAACCCCCATGAAAACAAATCCATGCACTCATCTTTCTACCACTCGTGTGACCTCATATCTTCACCAAATTTTACGAAATAAAACCCTATCTCGATCCATTTTCCACGCTGAACACAACCATGGCATTGGTTTCCATTAAAACAATCTCTATCACCCAAACCGAATGGTGTAACTCAAGCAATCTTAAAATATGATCCATTATCGACCTCAACCAAACTCAACTTTCTTGGTATCAAAATGATCCTCATGCTATACTAATCAAAACCAGACAATAATCTTGCCTTAACACTCATTAAATCACTAGTTCTTACTCCATCAAGAATTCGTGTCCATAGTTGAAACTTCACCAAATGGTCTCAAACTCATCAAAATTGATCACCTAGTTGTCTCTAACAGATCTACACTAATAATTTACCTAGCCATGCCTAGATAAGGATGTAGAAATGGTTTTGCATACCTGGCTTCTTGGAATGGTAGGTGATGAAACTCTTGCCTTCAGGCCTTGCAACTCTTCAAGAACACTCCCTAGATGATGAATATTCTTCTGTATGCAAAAGATTTGATGTAGCAAGCTTGTACTTCAAGATCCAATGTGATTTGCTTCCTTGCAATTTCCAATGGAACACCTTCAATTCTCCATGGATGGAGCTTCAAATCAATATGAACACACTCAGAAAGATGTATGGAGAAGGTTTGTGAAGAAAAATGAGATAGCAATGAAGAAGAATCAAGAGATTCAATGTAATTTGCAATGGAAGCTTTATGATTTCACACTCTCTTCTCTACCACAATCAACACCAACCTTGCCTCAATGCAAGTTAGAAACATTATATAGAGAGGTTTAGAACAATCTAGAACCCCCTAGAACACTCTAATGAGAATTTGATCTTTTCATGCAATGGTATTTTGAATTTTCCTTTCTCACCACATGGTATCTCATGCAAAAACCCTTGTAACTTTGGTAACCAACTTGAATTTCTCCTTACATGAGATCTAAGATGAGATACAATGCTTAAACACCTTGTTTATTGAGTTTTTTCCTTGTTTTGCTATGGTACCTTCATGTGCAAGTAATCAAATTACAAAGCAACCCTATGATGCAAGCCTCAAATCAAAATTTTGGCTGAACCATTGTTCTTAGAATGTCATTTGGAGTCAAGATGACCTATCACATGACATGGTTTGGACTTATAGCTTATGATTTATGATTTTCAACTTCACTTGAATTAACTTATACCTCATTTTTAGGCCATTTTTATCACTTTTTGATATGAGCCTTTTCAACATCTCAAGACCACCCTACTAGCCTTAAAACATCATTCTAAACAAGTTTTATGTTGAAGATTTTTTCATTTGAAGCTTGGAAGTAGGAGATATGGCCTTATGCTTGAAATGACCTATAACTTCCAAATGACCAAAATGCCCTTGGCTTGTCAAAGCCATAAGTTGAGTTCTACAAATCCTATCAAGGACTTATAGTACTCTATAGAAAGCTAAGAAGATTCTCTTCAACATTCATGTTGACCAAGAGTTCATAGGAATCATCCTACTGGGGAAAACGTTGTCTGCAAGCTGGGTGACTTTCAAGGACCCAGATTCACATACCTTAAATGCCCTGTAATTTGTTAAAACCATAACTTGAGCTCTGCAAATCCTATCAAGGACTTCTACCACTCAAATTAAAACTAAGAACAAGCTCTACAACATTCATGTTGTGGGGAAGATGAGATGACAATCACATCTTGAGCTAAAACTGCCTAGAAGATAGGGATCAAACTAGGGGATTTTACACTGTCAATCCTTAGAAACCCTAGCTTAAAACTTCTCAAACTCCTCAATCATGATGAGTTGGTCTAGGAATCATCCTTATAGTATCTCAATACATCATTCCATGATCACATGGCTCTTGGATTAGGTCTCAACCTTCTCTAATTCATCAGTTGACCTAGGGTTGACCCAGTCAAACCCTAATTCTACCACTCATGGTTGAATCTTCTGAATTCTTGCACAATGACCTCTCTAGGCTTCATGATGGCTTTCAAGACATCTCATAGGCTTTCTCAAAGCTTCAAGTTCATCCTCATAGTCTCAGAATCATCTGAGGAGCTCCCACAACTCTCAAGTTATGAGTCACACAACCTTGGTTTCAACTAATTCCTCTGAGGATCTCTTGAGCTTTCTGACAAAGGTATCAACCTTCAAACACTTGGTGGATAAATAAATGTTGGTAAAATTTTGGGGTGCAACAGCTGCCCCTATTTAAACGGCTTGAACCTGACTGGGTGAAGAGTGAACGACTCTCAGCCAATCGAGGTGCGAGACGGTTGAATACCGGTAAACCCGGAAATTTGCCAACTGCACGAGCACACGGTGCTCTGAGGGGAACAAATCTCCGAAAACTGAAATAGTAGCTGCACGACAACTAGTTGGAGAAATACCGATCTGACATCGCTGTCAGTTATCCACATTAAATTCTTCTGACATTGTCATCAGACAACCAAAACACCCAACATCGCCGCTGGAAAACTGAATCATCTGACATCGCCGCCAGAAACGAACAAAACTCTGAGAAACACCCAACATCGCCGCTGGAAAACTGAATCATCTGACATCACCGTCAGACCACTAAAACACCCAACATCGCCGCTGGAGAGATGAACTTAAAATAATCTGACTTCGTCGTCAGACAACCAAAATACCCAACATCGCCGCTGGAGAACCAAATCAACTGACATTGCTGTCAGAAACAAATATAACTCCGAGAGACACTCGACATCACCGTCGTACAAACATAATCTCTGCTGGGGAGCTAAAGAGTCTGACATCGCCGTCAAACATAATCTCCTGACATCGCCGCCAGAAACACACATCCAACATCTCCGCTGGAAACAAACATCCAACATCGCCGCTGGAAAATCAAATCTACCTGACATCGCCGCCAGAAACAAACCATCCAACATCGCCGCTGGAAACAAGCATAATCTGACCTCGCCGTCAAAAGCAAACATCCAACATCACCGTTGGAAACAAACATAATTTGACCTCGCCGTCAAAACAAATATCCAACATCGCCGCTGGAGACAACCATAATCTGACCTCGCCGTCAAAACAAATATCCAACATCGCCGTTGGCGCTAAAGAGTCTGACATCGCCGTCAAACAAACAAATATCCAACATCGCCGCTGGAGAACTAGATCAACTTGACATCGCCGCCAAGAACAAAACATCATCTGACCTCGCCATCAAAACATCCAACATCGCCGCTGGAAACAAACATAATATGACCTCGCCGTCAAAACAACCATCCAACATCGCCGCTGGAAACAAACATGATATGACCTCGTCGTCAAAACAAACATCCAACATCGCCGCTGGAAACAAGCATAATCTGACCTCGCCGTCAGGGTGAAGAAACTTCATTGGGGAATTGGTCACACGGTAACCGGTAATGCATAGTCGATCATGCCATCAGGCATCCAAAGAACATTGTCGGGCCTCAGCCGGACTTCAACCATCAGGTTGATCACGCCATCAGGCATTCCAAGGAACTGTCGGGCATCAGCCGGACTTCAACCATCAGGTTGATCATGCCATCAGGCATTCCGCATTAGCTGAGATAACTGCTTCATTAACACGGTCAGACTTCAATCATGGAGTCTTCAAAGGAGATTTCAACTTCGCCGTTGGAAAACCTGCTGGGGAGGACGCTTCGCCGCTAGGGAATCTGGAGAAATATCAAGTAACTCCGCTCCGAGGGTCCAGAAATCATTCTGGAGGAATCAACTCTGCTGAGGACTTCAAGAATCATCTTGAACAAATAACTCCGTCGGGGACCTTCAAGAATCCTCTTGAACCGATAACCATTTTGAGCAAACACTCTGTTGGGGATTCCAGGAATCATCCTGGGCAACTTTTGCCTGGGACAAACCAATCATGGCTTGAGCAGCTTCCAAGGATTCGGCTCTCTTGGGGCTTCAAGAATCATTCTGGTCAACCTTCCCTGGGGACGCTACTGGGGAGCTTTAAGAATCATCTTAAGCAAACGGCCCTGCTGAGGAATTCAAGAATCATCTTGAACTGAAGACTTCGCTGGGGATCTCAAAAATCATCTTGAGCAAGCGACTTTGTTGGGGAGTATGTCAGGAATCATCCTGAGCAACTGATCCTTCGGCGGAATACCTGCAAAACAAGAACGGTAACAACCTAGATCATGTTTATTATGCATATGCTTCGGCGCCATGCTCCACACGGTGGAAATGCTATCCGTTTATGATAAATGCTATGCAATCATGCACAATGATGCGATCCCATCAGCAAAATAAATGTCGAGGGGGAAATCCTCATGGCGAGGAGAGAGAACTACTCAGATAGAGGAATCATCCTGCTGAGGAGAGCATAGTCACGCTAATATCAATTGGACTCCGCAGGGGACACAACTTCAGTTGACTGCTGCGGGGAAAACAATTTCAGTTGACTGCTGCAGGGGACGAAGCTCTACGAGAACCAGGACCTGCTGAGGGAAAGCGATATCAATCGCGGGAGTAAATGAACTGCGTGGCCATCTCAGCTACTCTTCTGGGGATGATAACTCTGTGGGGAAACAACTTCAGCTGCAACACCACTCCACTGGGGAAAAACCAATCGTGGTCTGATCATCTTCCAAGGATTCGACTCTCTTGGGTATCTGCAAACTCGGCTGGGGAAGGAGAAATCATTCTACTTCACTGGAGAGAGTACAACTCTGGGGAAAATACAACATCAGCTGTTCAACACTCTGCTAGGGAAAACCATTCATGGTCCCTACTGCTTCCAAGGATTCGGCTCTCTTGGGGTTTGCGAACTCAGCCGGGGAGAGAGAAATCATTCTACTTCGCTGGAGAGAGTACAACTCTGGGGAAAATACAACATCAGCTATTCAACACTCTGCTAGGGAAAACCACTCATGGTCCCTACTGCTTCCAAGGATTCGGCTCTCTTGGGGTTTGCGAACTCAACCGGGGAGGGAGAAATCATTCTACTTCACTGGAGAGTACAACTCTGATGAGGAATTTCAATTCCGCTGGGGAAGAAGGAATCATCCGACTTCGGGGGACAGTACAACTCTGCAGGGGAATACAACATCAGTTGTTCCAACACTCTATTGGGGAAGAGGGAATCATCCAACTTCGGGAGAGAATACGACTCTGGTGGGGAATCTCAATTCCGCTGGAGACTTCAGTCTGGCATCATCAGTTGTTGCATACTTCGGCGTACGGATAGTTTCCTACGAAACTTGCACTTGTGACCCGGTGCGGGGGGATGACACGAGCTTCGGCGCCCGAACATTTCTGTGAAACCTGCACTTGTGACCCGGTGCGGGGGGAATGAATACGAGCTTCGGCGCCCGAACATTTCTATGAAATTTGCACTTGTGATCCGGTGCGGGGGAGAAACAAGAGCTTCGGTGCCCGAGCATTTCTATGAAACCTGCACTTGTGACCCGGTGCGGGGGGAAAACACGCTTCGGCGCGTGCCTCAGCTGAGGAGATGACGTTCCTTCTGGATGCATCTGCTTGGGGAAGAGAATCATCTCTGCATGGGGAGACATATCAATGCTCACGATCTTGTGTTCAGACTCTGCGGGGAGAGGCCACTGAACTCTGCTGGAGAAGGAGGAATCATCCTGCTTCGGGGATATCAATCCTGATCTGCTCATGGTACAACTCTGTTGGAGATGTACTGACCCTATCAAGGAAACACCTGTTGGACTATCAAGTCTGATGAGGAACACCTGTGTATCAACACTGCTGGGGATATCAATCCTTAGCTACTCATTATTCACTCTGATGGAGATGTACTGATCCTATCAAGGAAACACCTCTGACGTCCGTGGAAGATAATAATCGATCACTGAAATTGAATCTCAATTCGCTGAGGAACACAACCCTGAACGGTCCTTTTTGATCACCCTAAGTCCTTATAGGGTACGAAGCAATCTGCTGAGAAATAACTCTTCTCTGGCTGACATCAAAATCTACTCGTCTGGAGATTACTCCATGAGGGAATCAACGTCGACCTCTGCTTGAGGAATGAGTCAATGACCTAGACTCGGAGGGAAAGGAGTCAAACTCGGACTCTGTGGGGATACAACATTGCATCAGTCCCACTGCTGGGGAAATAAACCCAAATCTGCTGGTCAGGGAAGGCTTCAGTCTCAACCCACCTGGGAAAATAGCACATCAGGCTAATCAACGTTCAATGCTCGGGATGGCCATACTCTGCCGGGAATATCAATCTCGCCCTGTCGAGGATAATCTCGATCCTACTCTGAGAAGGGATAAATGCCATCTCAACTTGCTGCAGTCTCAAACTACTCAGGGGAAACAATCTCAAACTGTACATCTCTGCTGAGAAAATACTCCTGATTCAACAACATCAACACAGGGACGATTCCCCGACATTCAACTCTTGCTAGGGTGAACAAACTCATTTGAACAACTTGCCCCAGTGCAATTCAACTTGCCCCAATCCGACTCTTGGGAAAATTCATTCTGAACAGAGAGCAGCTGGCAACAAGACAATCTTCAGATGGCCTGCCCCAACATCTGTACAACGGGAGGATTCATCCCCAACTAATCAACTCTCAGCATGGTTGGCTTCAATATCTCTCAAGTAGTTTGCCCCTGAACGAGCGATGAGCGACTCAACATGCCCTGATTGAACACTGGAGGGATCTGCCCTCAAATCACAGGAGTTCTGGATAGCTGCCCCCGATTGGGTCTCGAGAAGGTCAACTTCTAGTCAACTGCCTCTTGAATAAACTGTCCCATAATCAACCAATACTCCGGGACTTGTCCTCAGACAAACTGATTCCAAACTCACAGGAAGTCAATGCCCCAAATTCACAGGGCTTCGCAGCATACCATTCTGATCCAGACTTCTGACGATTCAGTCCTGATTGACTATTCCCTGTTGGAGTTCCTTCGTGTCAACTACTGACCTGCAATTAAAATTTTCTATTCACGAATGGTAATTTTAATGCAGTGTTCATGCAAATTTCGAAAAAATGTACTGTCACTCATTTACGTGTCATGCTAGTGAGTGACGAATGAACCAAAGGGTTCAAACGTAGTGCTGATTCGATCAGTGAAAAATACAATAAGGATATGATTAGCAAATCATGTAGGAGTCAGGTTACTCAACCTTATCGCAATGCGCTTTCAGAACAAACCCTGCCTCAATTAGGTCTTTTAAGGGTTGTATCGTGGTCGGGTTCACGGTTCGTGAAACAAAGGATATTTGGCTCAAATTATGATTTGTACCCACCCCTTCTACGTGATGATCTCCGATCCTAAAGTTCAGTTAACTTGGGTCGAGCGCTCGCCTCTTCGAGAGGTATGTTGAATATTGGGAACAACTGGTTAAAGAACTCACAAGGTGTTTCGGAGTGACAGTTACTCCTTCTTCGTTTCGGTGTCTGTATCTACACGACTTCGTCCTTGTTCGAGGATTTTTCTTTTTTATAATCCTTTCTTTTTCATTCTTTTGATTCCCTAATTTTTGCTTAGACTGACTCTTCAGAGTTCTTTTCGATTTTTCTTTTGAAGTCCAGCGGGATGCCCTGATTTTTGCCTAAGTATTCGCTTTCCAGCTTTTTCTTTTTACTTAGCGGGCTTTCTTATTCCTTTTTCCTTTGGAACAAGTCGTGCGACACTGGCTGTCTGGATTGCTCCGAGAGGTTTGTAACTGTCTCACTCCTGATTGGTGAGGTTCAACCGTTGTGGTTGACGAGGTACGACCTCTGGGGAGGAATACAATGTGATTGGTCCTCGAAAGACAACACTCCTCCGTAAGACTTGAACACTCGATCAAGCTAACTGACAACTACCCTGCCCCAGGTTAGGATATGAGGGTTTAAAAGTCCGAAGAAAACTCCTACTTCTCGGCTCGAAGTGGTTAACAAGGGATTCTCTTCCTTATCTCTCTGGTGTTTAGGGGATTTGAAACAATGCCTTGTACGTCATCGACAAGGTTTTATCTGAAAGCAATATGATCATCGGTTATGAGTATTCAGTTTCATCATCCTCCCTCCAATCTTCGCTAATCATAGTGATAAAGTGGAGTGAAAAAAAAGTGCAAGTGTCAGTGCAATGCAGTAAATGAGTGACAACGACATGATTAATTCAGAAAAATGCATAGTCACTTTATTAATATTACCATTCGAAACAAACAATGTTTAACAGCAAGTAGTAACTAACAGAAAAGAAACTACAAATGCAAATGATAAAAAGCCTGAGGACTGCCAATGCTGAGGACGTCTGCCTGTCTGGATCACTGGCCTCTGAAAATAACCCTCTGAATCTACGAGTTCAGACAGCTGAGAGGTTGTCATGCACAACCAAAACTCCCTCTGGAATGGAGATGCATTCTTTGTCGATCAACTGCTGCACTTTCGCCTGGAAAGTCTTACAATCTTCAGTTGAATGCCCCGAAGATCCACCATGGTAACCACACTGAGCATGGGGATTGTACCCTGGAGGGTAAGGCTCTGGCACGGGCTTGAGAGCTTTAGGTTCCACCAAAGAATTCTGAATCAAATGTGGAAGAATCTGGCTATACAGCGCAGGCACTGGATGAGAAGGAGCATTCCTTCGTTCCACGTTGTTACGAGGTCGGTTCTGATTCTGACGCTGATTCTGATAACCTCGGCCACGGGCTCGTGGATTTGCAAGAGGAGCGACGTAAAGTTCCCGATGTGGTGCCCCAGGCACAATTGTCTGTCTAGACACAAAAGATGCTGACCGCTGAGAAGACGGAGAACCAACAGATTTCACCGATTCTTCTTGAAGATACCCAACGTCATTCATGATTGCGTTGATCACAACTTCCTCTTCAGTTTGAAAGCTACAGAGAGATTCGGTTTCGCCAGCCTGACTGCCTGAAACATTCTGGATTCTTCCAGTTTTTACACCATACTCGATGCGCTCTCCTGTCCTTACCAATTCCGAGAAGTTTGGTGCAACTCCAAGCATTCTTTCGAAGTACGGGCTCTGCAAGGAGTTTACGAACATGCCTTTTAGCTCTTGGTCTAGAAGCGGTGGTTTCATTCTGGCAGCAAACTCTCTCCATCTCTGAACATACTTCCTGAAAGGTCCATTGTTCCCTTGAGACCATTCTTGCGGCTGCATGTGACTAGGAGCTTCATCAAGATTATAGTTGTATTGCTTCAGAAAAGCATTGGCTAAATCCGCCCATGATTGGGTCTGATTACTCTCTAACTGCATATACCAACTCAGAGGTGCCCCAGTCAGACTATCTTGAAAGCAATGAATCATCAACTTGTCGTTGTGCACAAATGAAGTCATTCTTCGA
Source organism: Lathyrus sativus (assembly GCA_963859935.3). Taxonomy (NCBI): domain Eukaryota; kingdom Viridiplantae; phylum Streptophyta; class Magnoliopsida; order Fabales; family Fabaceae; genus Lathyrus; species Lathyrus sativus. The sequence continues at coordinate 652,180,939 of OZ012739.1, read as the reverse complement.
CAGAACATCACCAAATGTTGCTTTGGGCAACTATCTCCTCTGTATTTTTCGAACCTCGGCATTCTGAACTTCGGAGGTAACACTAGGCCAGGAACCAGACACATATCTGCAGCGCTAGGGTTAACAGCGTCTTTACCTTTCAAGGCTTTGAGTCTCTCATCCAATGCACGAAACCTTTCAGCATACACGGGAGCTAATAAGTCTTCAGACTTTGCTATCGGGACCTCTCTTCGGGACTTTGGCACAGGGAAGGCAAAACCCCGGTAGTCTGAGATATCAACAGAAGGAGAACGTTCACCTCGGACAACAAACTGCTCACGTAGACCTCGGTTTTCAACAGAAGGTTGTACAAGCTGAGCTGCAGTAAGGTTGTTCACTTGCGGAAAGTCTTCGTCATGCGTAGATCCATACAAAGGATTGGACGTCACAGTGAAACTTGACAAGGTATCAACAAACTGGAAGCTGCTCTCTGACATAGCTACTGATAACTGTCAACTGACTTCACCGCTTGACTCTGATCAGATCTGCTTCAACCCCTTGGTCGTCTTCAACGCTCACCTTCAGAATCAAAACAACGGCTGGAGAAGTGCTCTGACTAGCTGGCGAATGACATGCAATATGATGCAGGAATGCTTATGCAATGCAAGATGCAGCAAACACGGGATCACAGCCCCCACAAAGCTCTGATTGCTGCTGCGCTGCTGACGGAGATAAGTCTGCTCTGACGAGAGAAAACCAAGGTATCGGGTAGGCTGGAAGTCAAGTTTCCTGCAAAAACCCTCCCACTCACGGGTATGGACCTAAACTGACTCAAGGTATGGCATCCTATGCGTTCATCAACGTCACAGACTTTCAAGAGGGGTGATACGATACCCAGAAGGTGTGGCATCACCAGCTCATGAAGCGGCCTCACTTAGCTGAATCACAAATGATCGGTCCCCAGAGTCGACAATCCACCAAACCAGCAACCGTCTCAACCCAAGGGGTTGAAAGTGAAGCCAACCGGATGAACCTCGTCTGAGCGTGGATTTCATGATACATTAGTGCCTGCAAAGCAAGCACACACCCACTAATTTCCACTCTAAGTCTATATTGCACTCAAGCCTGGGTCTGGCTTCTCACTCATCAGGACTCCCATCCCACAACAGCACAGATAATCATATTATACTGAAAATAAAATGCGGGAAATAAAGTGCGGGAAGTAAAATGCGATAAATAAACGCAACCCAGCAGGTAAACATACAAGCGTTAGGAATGACTCTCGCAGGGAACTGAAGAAGTCCCCAGCAGAGTCGCCAGTTGTCGCTTTCGCGAAAATAAGGTGTCGGCACAACAGAAGAGTCGCCACCTTTCGTTATTTATCCCTCAGAGCGGGAAAGGAAACGATCGGAAAAACCTAACAAAAAAGAGTAAGACAAGGTCATCGCAACCATTGTCTGGGTTCGGGAGTCGGTTACGCAAGGGGAAGGTATTAACACCCCCCACGTCCGTCGTACTCGACGGGATCCTCACTTGTTGTGTTTACTTGGACGAGTTGGTTTTATTCTATCTACCTATCAAGGCTGGCTGAAAAAGAAAAGAAAAATGACTCGGCAAAGCGTCACACTTTATGCCTACGTATTCTCATCAGAGAATGAGAAATCAGAGTCAACGTAGTTCGGCCTACGAAGGGTTATGGGGGAAGGTAGCTCGCCAAGACATCGCCATCTTGTGCCACGTACTCTCAACAGGCATGAGAGATCAGAGCTCACGTAGTTCGGGAAACTACGGTTTATTTCCTGTCTTTTACGAAAGAAGTGTTTTTTATTGTGTTTGCGATTTCAATCGCACTAGAGACTATGACCTGAGAGTGAATGCGTCGCATGTCACCCAAAGGGTACCATACTATACATCCAGACTATGGAAAAGAAACTCTCCCACAATCCTTTCTCAGATAGCTTAAGGCTCGTAACGTACGAAAGAAATCATTCATGATTACTGTATCTTAAACTGTTTTGAGATGAGAAGAGAACAGGCCCAACTAGGAGGGGGACTATGAAGTCCTACTGTTATCATGCCATGGATTCATCCTATGGTTGAGGTTTGAACAGGGAACTCCTAGAAGTTGTCATGCATAGGTTTCAACCTAAAAGTCTATCATCAAATCCTTATCAAAGGAAATGAGAGTCCTAAGGGATCATGTCAATGATACACCAAAACATACAAAGCATCAGCTTAACAGTAAAATGCATGCAATGCAAGTGAGGGAGGAAATGTGTGTGGGGCTTCAGCCTCCACAAGCTCATCTCAACATCAAGCCAGAATGAAATAACAGTAATCATACTGAAATATAAACAACATGCTATCAAGCAATAAATAGTAAACTACAATCATACAGATAAAATGAAATGAAATGCCATCAGGCAAACAAACCACATGGGCAAGGGAGCTGGGCTCTACCGAATACCCGCAAGCAAAGCCACACAGTAACAGTACAAGCAGAGGGAGAAACTCAACCTCTAGTGCAATCATGCTCCTAGATTCTACTTATTATAGATATGGACTTATTCTAGTGCATCAGACAAGTCAAACAAAACACAGCAATACAGAAAAGAAAAAGAAGAAAACAGACTCCTCTCTCAACTCCAAGCCTCACCTCTTCCAACAGCAACTCAGTCTTCATACTTCCAATCACTTGACAAACATCAGTTTGCTTTTCCAGGTTTCAACCCTACAACATGAGTTTCAACTCATCTTCTCCCTTAAACTTCAGCTTCTTGACCAGCTTCACCTTCAGGCTTCACCTAATCTTCAGGGATCTTCAAGTATCACCTTGATCTTCATGCTCTTCAAGCTTCAGCTGGAATGGCAATACTCAAGGATTCATCCTCTTCAATACTCTTCAATGAAGTCTTCATCTTCATGCTCAGGCTCAACATCCATCAAGACAAACAAAACCAGGGAAAAATCACTTACTGGATAAGCTGGGGGATATTGAACTGCTTATCTGATCACCAAAGGTGACTTTATAAGGGTTCAATATCAAAGGAATGGTTCCCTCAAAAGTTCTACTTCCTAGGTACATCACTTATCCCTCCAAAGGAGAGAGGTGTATGCCATGGAAGGACTTTGAATCATAGGGAGGAATGGAGGTGAATGATACCATCCATGTTTGAGAAAGAAGTTATCTACATCTAAGCTCTTCCTAATCCCTAACCCTAAAACAACAAAAAAGGAAAAGAAGGACAAAGCTCTCAAGCTCCTCAATGCATCTTCAAGTCTTCTACTATGCTCCTCAATGCTCCACAATGAGATACCAAGCTCCTCAAACCAAAGGAAAACTCCAAAGCAAAGCAACTAAAACAGACATGCCCTAAAGGCAACACAAACAATCAACCAATACAAAAATCAACTAAAAATAGCATACTATTATATTAAATCCTAATATAATTTCTAAGGGATCCTACATACCTACCATTAATACCCATATATGCCCCATAGTCTAAATTGTCCTAAAAACCCAAAATCTAAAGTTGTTATGGACCTATGTTGAAGTTTTAACCTAATTCTACACTACCTAACAACATCTAATCAAAACTATCCTAAAAATCATCACAAAAATATGGAATTAATCCAGGGGGAACCTAAAACATATATCTAATTACCCTAAAAAGATTGGCCTAAAAATACTAAGGGAGCTACCTAAACTAAAATCTAAAAAATCAAGGTATCAACATAAAGGAATTAAAAAGCAATTAAAATGAAAAATATGCAAGAAATATTAAAATGCATGAACTGAGAAATATTTTCATTTGATATTTTTCTAGACAAAAAATGTAAAGTGGAGAAAAAATTCCCATTAAAAAATAGTGATTTTTCTATTTGATATGAATTTTCAAAGTGAAATAAAATTTGGAGTAAAAATAATATGAAAATATGAACCAGGGGTGTGACAAGTAAAAAGATACAGTTCATTTCATATCTGGGCCCAACATGAGGGGTGCGTATAGAAATACGCTAGGGCCCAACATTTAATCAGAAAAACCATAAAAAAAACTAAATAAAATAAAAAGAGGATGCGGTGCGAATAGCATGGAAATACAGTGCAATTCATGATGGGCCTCGCTTGGGGGGTGGGGATAGGAAAATCACTCAAAGCCCAGAATTGGTTTAAATGGAACGCAGCGTTCCATGGCATCAGAATTCCCTCCCATTTCGTTTTCAAATCTGGACCGTAGGATTTCTTCCTCATTCAACATTCAAACGCGTATCCAACGACAATGGAGTCGTCCCTAACCTTGGGCAACTAGGGTTTTCAGAAAAACCCCCATGAAAACATATCCATGCACTCATCTTTCTACCACTCGTGTGACCTCATATCTTCACCAAATTTCAAGAAATAAAACCCTATCTCGATCCATTTTCCACGCCGAACACAACCATGGCATTGGTTTCCATTAAAACAATCTCTATCACCCAAACCGAATGGTGTAACTCAAGCAATCTTAAAATATGATCCATTATCGACCTCAACCAAACTCAACTTTCTTGGTATCAAAATGATCCTCATGCTATACTAATCAAAACCAGCCAATAATCTTGCCTTAACACTCATTAAATCACTAGTTCTTACTCCATCAAGAATTCGTGTCCATAGTTGAAACTTCACCAAATGGTCTCAAACTCATCAAAATTGATCACCTAGTTGTCTCTAACAGATCTACACTAATAATTTACCCTAGCCATGCCTAGATAAGGGTGTAGAAATGGTTTTGCATACCTGGCTTCTTGGAATGGTAGGTGATGAAACTCTTGCTTTCAGGCCTTGCAACTCTTCAAGAACACTCCCTAGATGATGAATATTCTTCTGTATGCAAAAGATTTGATGTAGCAAGCTTGTACTTCAAGATCCAATGTGATTTGCTTCCTTGCAATTTCCAATGGAACACCTTCAATTCTCCATGGATGAAACTTCAAATCAATATGAACACACTAAGAAAGATGTATGGAGAAGGTTTGTGAAGAAAAATGAGATAGTAATGAAGAAGAATCAAGAGATTCAATGTAATTTGCAATGGAAGCTTTATGATTTCACACTCTCTTCTCTACCCCAATCAACACCAACCTTGCCTCAATGCAAGTTAGAAACATTATATAGAGAGGTTTAGAACAATCTAGAACCCCCTAGAACACTCTAATGAGAATTTGATCTTTTCATGCAATGGTATTTTGAATTTTCCTTTCTCACCACATGGTATCTCATGCAAAAACCCTTGTAACTTTGGTAACCAACTTGAATTTCTCCTTACATGAGATCTAAGATGAGATACAATGCTTAAACACCTTGTTTATTGAGTGTTTTCCTTGTTTTGCTATGGTACCTTCATGTGCAAGTAATCAAATTACAAAGCAACCCTATGATGCAAGCCTCAAATCAAAATTTAGGCTGAACCATTGTTCTTATAATGTCATTTGGAGTCAAAATGACCTATCATATGACATGGTTTAGACTTATAGCTTATGATTTATGATTTTCAACTTCACTTGAATTAACTTATACCTCATTTTTAGGCCATTTTTATCACTTTTTGATATGAGCCTTTTCAACATCTCATGACCACCCTACTAGCCTTAAAACATCATTATAAACAAGTTTGATGTTGAATATTTTTCCATTTGAAGCTTGGAAGTAGGAGATATGGACTTATGCTTGAAATGACCTATAACTTCCAAATGACCAAAATGCCCTTGGCTTGTCAAAGCCATAAGTTGAGTTCTACAAATACTATCTAGGACTTCTAGTACTATATAGAAAGCTAAGAAGATGCTATTTAACATTCATGTTGACCAAGAGTTCATAGGAATCATCCTACTGGGGCAAAAGTTGTCTGCAAGCTGGGTGACTTTCAAGGACCCAGATTCACATACCTCAGATGACCTGTAATTTGTCAAAACCATAACTTGAGCTCTGCAAATCCTATCAAGGACTTCTACCACTCAAATTAAAGCTAAGAACAAGATTTACAACATTCATGTTGTGGGGAAGATGAGATGACAATCACATCTTTAGCTAAAACTGCCTGGAAGATAGGGATCAAACTAGGGGATTTTACACTGTCAATCCTTAGAAACCCTAGCTTAAAACTTCTCAAACTCCTCAATCATGATGAGTTGGTCTAGGAATCATCCTTATAGTATCTCAATACATCATTCCATGATCACATGGCTCTTGGATTAGGTCTCAACCTTCTCCAATTCATCAGTTGACCTAGGGTTGACCCAGTCAAACCCTAATTCTACCACTCATGGTTGAATCTTCTGAGTTCTTGCACAATGACCTCTCTAGGCTTCATGATGGCTTTCAAGACATATCATAGGCTTTCTCAAAGCTTCAAGTTCATCCTCATAGTCTCAGAATCATCTGAGGAGCTCCCACAACTCTCAAGTTATGAGCCACACAACCTTGGTTTTAACCAATTCCTCTGAGGATCTCTTGAGCTTTCTGACAAAGGTATCAACCTTCAAACACTTGGTGGGTAAATAAATGTTGGTCAAAGCTTGGATAGCATCGAATACCAGATGCCTCGTGTTGCACCCCAAAATTTGACCAACATTTATTTACCCATCAAGTGTTTGAAGGTTGATACCTTTATCAGAGAACTCAGGAGATCCTCAGAGGAATTGGTTGAGACCAAAGTTGTGTGTCTCATAACTTGAGAGTTGTGGGTGCTCCTCAGATGATTCTGAGACCATGAGGATAAACTTGAAGCTTTGAGAAAGCTTATGAGATGTCTTGAAAGCCATCATGAAGCCTAGAGAGGTCATTATGCAAGAATTCAGAAGATTTAACCATGAGTGGTAGAATTAGGGTTTGACTGGGTCATCCCTAGGTCAACTGATGATTTGGAGGGGGTTGAGACCTAATCCAAGGGCCATGTGATCATGGAATAATGTATTGAAGTGTCATAAGGATGATTCCTAGACCAACTCATCATGATTGAGGAGTTTGAGAAGTTTTAAGCTAGGGTTTCTAAGGATTGACAGTGTAAAATCCCCTAGTTTGATCCCTATCTTCCAGGCGGTTTTAGCTCAAGATGTGATTGTCATCTTATCTTCCCCATAACATGAATTTTGTAGAGCTTGTTCTTAGCTTTAATTTGAGTGGTAGAAGTCCTTGATAGGATTTACAGAGCTCAAGCTATGGTTTTGACAAATTACAGGTCAGCTGAGGTATGTGAATCTGGGTCCTTGAAAGTCACCCAAATTGCAGACAACTTTTGCCCTAGTAGGATGATTCCTGTGAACTCTTGGTCAACATGAATGTTGAAGAGCATCTTATTAGCTTTATATAGAGTACTATAAGTCCTTGATAGGATTTGTAGAACTCAAGTTATGGCTTTGACAAGCCAAGGGCATTTTGGTCATTTGGAAGTTATAGGTCATTTCAAGCATAAGGCCATATCTCCTACTTCCAAGCTTCAAATGGAAAAATCTTCAACATCAAACTTACTTAGAATGATGTTTTAAGGCTATTATGGAGGTCATGAGATGTTGGAAAGGCTCATATCAAAAAGTGATAAAAATGGCCTAAAAATGAGGCATAAGTTAATTCAAGTGAAGTTGAAAATCATAAATCATAAGCTATAAATCCAAACCATGTCATATAATAGGTCATTTTGACTCCAAATGACATTCTAAGAACAATGGTTCAGCCACAATTTTGATTTGAGGCTTGAATCATAGGGTTGCTTTGTAATTGGATTGCTTGCATAATAAGATACCAAACCAAAACAAGGAAAAGCTTAATAAACAAGGAAGATATGCATTGTAACTAATCCAAAATATCATGTGGGGACAAATTCAAGTTGGTTACAAAAGTTACAAGGGTTTTTGCATGAGATACCATATTATGAGAAGTGAAAATTCAAAATACCATTGCATGAAAACTTCAAGTTCTTACTAGATGATTCTAGGAGGTTCTAGATTGTTCTAAACCAGTCTATATATTGAATACAACCTGCATTGGTGCAAGGTTGATGTTGATTGTGGTAGAGAAGAGAGATTGAGATCAAAATTCCTCAATTGCAAATCATATTCAAACTTCATATTTTTCTTCATTGCCATTTCATTTTTCTTCACAAACCTTCTCCATAAACATTTCTGAGTGTGTTCATACTGATTTGCAACTCTATTGATGAAGATTTGAAGGTGATCACATTGAAATTGCAAGGAAGCAAATCCCATTGGATCTTGAAGTACAAGCTTTCCACATCAAATCTTTTGCATACAAAAGAATATTCATCATCTAGGGAGCATTCTTGAAGAGTTGCAAGGTCTGAAAGCAAGAGTTTCATCACCTACCATTCCAAGAAGCCAGGTATGCAAAACCATTTCTACACCCTAATCTAGGCATGGCTAGGGTAAATTATTAGTGTAAACCTGTTAGAGACAATTAGGGGATCAATTTTGATGAGTTTGGGATTGATTGATGGAGTTTCAACTATGGAGGTCAATTCTTGGATGAGCTAGAGCGTGTGATTTAATGATTGATAATGCAAGATTATTAGTTAATTTTGATTAGGGTGAGGTGAAGATCATTTTAATGTAAAGAAATGAGAGTTTGGTTAAGGTCGAAAGTTGATGGTATTTTGGGAATAGGATGGTTTCATATTCGGTTTGGATGATAGAGTTTGTTTCCATGAAATCTAAGATCATGATCATGTTCAGCGTGGAAAATAGATCAAATTTGGTTTTTACATGTTGGGATTTGATGAAGAAATGAGGGAGAACGAGAGGATGAAAGTCTGGTGCATGCGTGTGTTTTCATGGAGGTTTTCTGAAAACCTTAGTCTCAAGGAAGAAGAAGATGTCTCAGCCGCTGGATTGCGCGTTTGACCTTGACCCAAGAGATGATCCTACGGCCGTGATTCAATTGAAATGAGAGGGAAATCAGAAACAGCAGCTAAACACTGCGTTTCACTTAAGCGCCTCTTCTGGGCTTAGTGAACCTTTGATATTCAAACCCCCCTTCTGAGGCCCATCATGAAATGAACTATATCTCCATGCTATTCGCACCGCTCTTTTTTTATTTTCTTTTTGATTTTTATTGTTTTTCTGAGTCTAAACTGGGCCCAGGCGCCCTACTATCCAAACCCCCCTAGTTTGGGCCCAAATGAAATTTAAACTGAATATTATTGCTGTTTACACCCATGCTTCATATTCTCATATTAATTTTTCTCCAAATTTTCTCAATCTTTAAAAATCCATATTAAATTGAAAAATGAATATTTTTAAATGGGAATTTTTTCTCCCTTTTCACATTTTTGTCAAGAAAAATATAAAATCATAAAATTGCCATTTTATTTCATTTTAGTATTTTTTGCATATTTTTCATTTTAATTGCTTTTTAATGCTTTTAAGTTGATACCTTAATTTTTAGATTTTAGTTTAGGTAGCTCCCTTAATATTTTTAGTTCAATCTTTTTAGGATGATTAGATATATGTTTTAGGTTCCCCCTGGATTAATCCCATATTTTTGTGATGACTTTTAGACTAGTTTTGATTAGATGCTATTAGGTAGTGTAGAATTAGGTTAAAACTTCAACATAGGTCCATAATAACTTTAGATTTTGGGTTTTTAGGACAATTTAGACTATGGGGCATATATGGGTATTAAGGGTAGGTATGTAGGATCCCTTAGAAATTATATTAGGATTTAATATAATAGTATGCTATGTTTAGTTGATTTTTGTATTGGTCGATTGTTTGTGTTGCCTTTAGGGCATGTTTGTTTAGTTGCTTTGATTTGTGAGCTTGGAAAGCTTAGTATCTCATTGTGGAGCATTGAGGAGCATAGTAGAAGACTTGAAGATGCATTGAAGAGCTTGAGAGCTTGTTCTTCTTTTCTTTTTTGTTGTTTTAGGGTTAGGATTAGGAAGAGCTTAGATGTAGATAACTTCTTTCTCAAACATGGATGATATCATTCACCTCCATTCCTCCCCATGATTCAAAGTCCTTCCATGGTACACACCTCTCTCCTTTGGAGGGATAAGTGATGTACCTAGGGAGTAGAACTTTTGAGGGAACCCTTCATTTGATGTTGAACCCTTATAGGTCACCTTTGGTGGTGAAATAAGCAGTTCAACACCCCCTAGCTTATCCAGTAAGTGATTTTCTCTGGTTTGATTGTCTTGAGAGATGCAGAGCCTGAGCATGAAGATGAAGACTTCATTGAAGAGTATTGAAGAGGATGAATCCTTGAGTATTGCCATTCCAGCTGAAGCTTGAAGAGCATGAAGATCAAGTTGACACTTGAAGATCCCTGAAGATAGTGAAGCCTAAAGGTGGAGCTGATCAAGAAGCTGAAGCTTAAGGGAGAAGATGAGTTGAAACTCATGGTGTAGGGTTGAAACCTGGAAGAGCAAACTGATGTTTGTTAATTGATTGGAAGTCTGAAGACTGAGTTGCTGCTGGAGGAGCTGAAGCTTTCTTCTGTTGTTCTTTTTCTTTTCTGTATTGCTGTGCTTTGTTTGACTTGTTTGATGCATTAGAATAAGTTCATATCTAGAATAGGTAGAATCTAGGAGCATGATTGCATTAGAGGTTGAGTTGCTCCCTCTGCTTGTATTGTTACTGTGTGGCTTTGCTTGTGGGTATTCGGTAGAGCCCAGCTCCCTTGCCCATGTGGTTTGTTTGCCTGATGGCATTTCATTTCTTTTTTATCTGTATGATCGCAGTTTACTGTTTATTGCTTGATAGCATGTTGTTTATATTTGAGTATGATTACTGTTATTTCATTCTGGCTTGAGGTTGAGATGAGCTTGTGGAGGCTGAAGCCCCACACACATTTCCTCCCTCACTTGCATTGCATGTATTTTACTGTTAAGCTGATGCTTTGTCTGTTTTGGTGTATCATTGGCATGATCCCTTAGGACTCTCATTTCCTTTGATAAGGATTTGATGATAGAATTTTAGGTTGAAACCTATGCATGACAACTTCTAGGAGTTCCCTGTTCAAACCTCAACCATAGGATGAATCCATGGCATGACAACAGTAGGACTTGATAGTCTCCCTCCTAGTTGGGCCTGTTCTCTTCTCATCTCAAAACAGTTTAAGATACAGTAATCATGAATGATTTCTTTCGTACGTTACGAGCCTTAAGCTATATGAGAAAGGATTGTGGGAGAGTTTCTTTTCCACAGTCTGGATGTTCAGTATGGTACCCTTTGGGTGACATGCGACGCATTCACTCTCAGGTCATAGTCTCTAGTGCGGTTGAAATTGCAAACACAATAAAAAACACTTCTTTCGAAAGACAGGAAATAAACCGTAGTTTCCCGAACTACGTGAGCTCTGATCTCTCATGCCTGTTGAGAGTACGTAGGCACAAGATGGCGATGTCTTGGCGAGCTACCTTCCCCCATAATCCTTCGTAGGCCGAACTACGTTGACTTTGATTTCTCATTCTCTGATGAGAATACGTAGGCATAAAGCGCGACGCTTTGCCGAGTCATTTTTCTTTTCTTTTTCAGCCAGCCTTGATAGGTAGATAGAATAAAACCAACCCGTCCAAGTAAACCAAGCAAGCGTGGATCCCGTCGAGTACGACGGACGTGAGGGGTGCTAATACCTTCCCCTTGCGTAATCGACTCCTGAACCCAGACAATGGTTGCGACGACCTTGTCTTACCCTTTTTCGTTAGGTTTTTCCGATCGTTTCCTTTCCCGCTCTGAGGGATAAATAACGAAAGGTGGCGACTCTTCTGTTGTGCCGGCACCTCATTTTCGTGAAAGCGACAGCTGGCGACTCTGCTGGGGATCGAACCCAGAATCTCTGGTTCTCTGGTTCCCTATGCGAGTCAATCCTAGCGCTTGTATGTTTACTTGTTGGGTTGCGTTTATTTATCGCATTTTACTTCTCGCACTTTATTTCCCGCATTTTATTTTCAGTATAATATGATTATTTGTGCTGTTGTAGGATGGGAGTTCTGATGAGTGAGAAGCCAAACCCAGGCTTGAGTGCACTATAGACTTAGAGTGGAAATTAGTGGGAGCGTGCTTGCTTTGCAGGCACTAGTGTCTCATGAAATCTACGCTCAGACGAGGTTCATCCGGTTGGCTTCACTTTCAACCCCTTGGGTTGAGACGGTTGCTGGTTTGGTGGATTGTCGACTCTGGGGACCGATCATTTGTGATTCAGCTAAGTGAGGCCGCTTCATGAGCTGGTGATGCCACACCTTCTGGGTATCGTATCACCCCTCTTGAAAGTCTGTGACGCTGATGAACACATAGGATGTCGTACCTTGAGTCAGTTTAGGTCCATACCTGTGAGTGGGATTGGGTTTATTGCAGGAAACTTTGACCTTCAGACTACCTGGTTTTCTTGACAGTGAATCAGTTATGTTGGTACCAGGGTTTCTCAGTTGCAGATTTGTATGTTCTTGATAGAGCAGGTTTTGATCAGAGGATCATATCACCAGGTGTTTGTCTGTTCTTGATAGAGCAGGTTTTGATCAGAGGATCTTATCATCAGGTGTATGTCTGTTCTTGATAGAGCAGGTTTGATCAGAGTATTGTCATCAGTTGTTTGTTCTTGATAGAGCAGATTTTGAGTGGGGTCTGAAGATCTCATCAGCAGATGTTGTTTGTTCTTGATAGAGTAGATTTTTGAGTGGGGTCTGAAGATCTCATCAGCAGCTGTATGTTTGTTCTTGATAGGGCAGATTTTTGATTTGGGGTCTGAAGACTTCATCAGCAGATATTTCTTGATCATACATCAGAGGTCCTTATTATCAGACATTTGTTCTTGACAGAGCAGAATTATGATCCTGTATATGGTCCTATCAGATGGTTATTCTTGGCAGATCAGATTTGTGGTCCCACGCCGGGGTTTTCTTCTCATCAATGGTCGTGGTTTTGTTGATACAGAATCTCCACAACAGTAGTTACCTGATATATTATTGCATGACTGCATTTTGCATTAGTTTGCATATCATTTGCATTTCATTAACGTGTGTCTGTGCTGCAGGTACCGTTTCCCCGATCCAGGATTTCTTGCCTCCTATTGTATTGTTATGGCCTCTCTCAGGAAGACCGTTGCATACAAGTTCCCGACCCCTGATGTGTCGAAGTTGACTGGTTTGATAGCTCTAGCAGGTGATTCTGTGAAGGATGAGTTCAGAAAGTCTTATGGCAGGTTGCTCAGTCTGGTTTGCAAGCCTTCTACGTTCGAGTTGAATGGGTTGCATGCTCTGTTGCAGTTCTATGACCCTCCGCTGAGGTGTTTCACTTTTCAGGACTTTGTTCTCGCGCCGACGCTGGAAGAGTATGCTGATTTGCTGGGTGTGCCTATCAAAAGGCAGATGCCTTTTGTCCACATGGATGCTGAGCCTGATCTGGCTGGTTTAGCTTCTTCACTTTATTTGGACGCCTCTGAGTTAGTACTGACTAGTTGGAACAAGGTTCCTGGATTCTCCTTGCAGTTTCTGGTGGTTAAGGCTCAGCAGTGTGCCAAGGACAGATGTTGGGACGCGTTCAATGCCATCCTCGCTTTATGCATATATGGCATTATCCTGTTCCCCAACATGCCGGATTTTGTAGACTTTGATGCGTTTCACATCTTTGCTTCAGGGAATCCAGTCCCTACATTGATAGGAGATGTCTATCACTCAGTCCACTACAAGAATGAGAACCGGAGAGGGAAGAATGTCTCTTGCTGCGTACCGTTGCTGTACAAATGGCTTGATAGCCATCTGCCCAAGAGGGGTCCTTTTGTATTGTCTGCATCCACAACTGAGTGGCCTGAGCGTCTGATGAGTTTATCTGCAGAGGATATTGACTGGTTCGACAGGGACAGGTTAGGTACTGAGGTGATCTTCAGTTGCAGCGGGTTTCCAAATGTACCTCTGATAGGTAGGAAGGGCAGCATAAACTACAATTCGTCGTTGCTGGTTCGACAGTTCGCGTATGCTTTGAGAACTCCACCGAAGGAGGAAGAGGTACAGGAATCTCTGTACCTCACGGGTACTTTAGAAGGGGATTTGTTGTCCAAGCTTCAGCGTGCGTGGAACAGTATCAGTAAGCGAGGAAAGCCTTTGTTGGGAAAAAGCAACAATCAAGCCTACCCTCCGTATACAGCTTGGATCAGAGCCAGAGCCAATGCTATAGGGATGCCGTTTCCTCAGGTCAAGCCAGAAAGCTCTCTAGCAGTCGAAGAGCCTACTACTGTGCCCATCCATCAGCATAACCAGGTATTAGCTGAGCGGGATGAATTGAAGCGGGCGAACGCAGAACTGGAGATGGAGTTAGCTCAGCTTCGAAGTGAGAGGAACGAGGCCGTGCATGCTTTCAGAAAGCAAACAGAGTTGGTGAACCAGCTAGGTACAGACCTGACGAAGCAGATTGCCGAGCGTGAACGCATGGGTCAAGACTTCAGGGTTGTTAACGACGTACTAGCTACGAAGAAGCAGCATTTGGACGAGGCATATCGAAGGATATCCAAGTTCGACCAGCACTGGAAGGCTTCCCTGGCCACCAGGAAAGAGCGGGAGGATAAGCTGATGCTGCAGATCTCCAAGCTGGAAGCCGAGGTGAAGGACAGTGAACAGAGGTTTGATGAAGAAACCGCCCGCAGATACGCCGCCGAAGGCCAACTCAACAAAGCTCTCGCCAACCTGAAGGAGCACAAGCTGATGTTTGAGTCTAAAAAGCGGAAACTGGAAGATTGCTTCGGTGAAAGAGCATGGGAAAGTTCAGTTCAGGGACTTCAGTATACCATTGTGCAGAGGGAACTACTCGTCGAGGGGTTGCTCACTTTGCCAGATCATCCAGAGACGAAGGAGTTATTAGCAGAGTATCGCGCCCGTGGCCGTACTTGACTAGTTGTATTCCTTTTGTTTTGATCTTTGTTGTATGCTGACCATCACCAGGCTTGTTGGCTGAGGTCACGCTGTTGATTTGTCTTGTACTCACTGATGCTATGTACTGCCTTGATAGGCTTTCCTTTATATATGAGATTGATGTTTCCATGATTGGGCTCGAACTTCTTCTTATTATTATTATCAACACTGGCACTCAGGCACTAGGATCGGGGGAAATCTCCCAAGCACACAGACACACGCATGCATCTGCATGAAGCATTTGCATGGCGTACATTTCGTTGTTTTTCCTAACCTTTAGTGTTTGCAGGTTTTTCAGGTTCACAGGTCCCAGGCTGTTTCCGGTGACTCCAGGATTGATCAGAGACTAATTCACCGTTATTCAACTCGAGCTAATCAGACAAGGATCATGGATCAGGTGCAGACAGATGTTCAGGAGCTCCGCGAACGGATGGATCGCTTTATGGAACTGATGCAGGTAGTCGCCAATGGTCAAGACCAGCTCCGGACTTTGGTTCAATCTTTGATCTCCAGGGTTGATAGCAACGACATACTTCATGGCGGGGCTGTGCCTACTCCTCCACCAGTGGATACTCCGCAGAATGGTGTTCATGTTGCCGGGGGCAATGGCAGTGTTAATGGCAATGTGATGGCCAATATCGGACTCAATGCGACGGGCGTCGGCAATGGTAGTCTGGGAGATAATGTTAACATCGGGCCGGTCAACGGCAATGCTGGCGTCGGGAATCTGTTGGTGCCTCAACCGTGGCTTGAGGATCATCAGGATGATGTGTTTTCTCAAAGAGGTGCGGAAGCGGAGCTGAATGCTGAAGCGCGACTCAGATTCAAAGCACTGGAAGATAAAATGAGAGATATTGAGAATCAGAATACTCTGGGCGTTGATATGTCCAAGCTGGGGTTAATTTCTGATTTCAAGGTACCTCCTAAGTTCAAGGTGCCTGTCTTTGAGAAATATAAGGGTACTACTTGCCCTCGTGTCCACCTGCGATCGTACTATAGAAAGATGTCTGCCTATTCCGAAGATGAGAAGTTGCTGATGCACTTCTTTCAAGATAGTCTTTCTGGGCCATCCCTCGAGTGGTATATGGGCTTGGAGCCCACTAGCGTACGCATTTGGAAAGATCTCGCTGAAGCGTTTGTCCTCCACTATCAGTACAATAGCGACTTGGCCCCGAACTGAGTTCAGCTCCAGAACCTTTCGCAGCGGAATAATGAAGGATTTAAGGAGTACGCCCAGCGGTGGCGTGAGTTGGCTGCTCGGGTTCAACCGCCGATGGTTGAGCGCGAGCTCGTGCAGATGTTTGTGGCTACCCTCCTGGGAATCTACTATGAAAAGTTAGTCAGCGGTATGTCTGGGACATTCTCAGCTCTCATTACCATGGGCGAGCATGTCGAGAATGGTATCAAGATCGGGAAAATCCAAGGTGAATCATCCTCAGCTGGAGGAGGTGGAAAGAAACCTTATGCTGGTAAACGACGAGAAGGAGATGCGAGCGCTGTGACCAACGCTCGGAGAAAGGGCAAGGGCCCTCAGCAGCAGATAGCCAGTATAAATATCCCAGCAGCTCCGCAGCAGCAGCAGCAACCGAATCAGCAGGGATATAGAAAGTACCAGAATCGGGCACCTTTGACAAACCGTCACTTCGAGGCACCGCCCATGTCATATGCGCAGCTCTTGCAGACTTTGCTTCAGCTTCAGTTAGTTCAGAAGAGGACGATGGCTCCTTTGACAGGGGCACCGCCACCGGGGTATGACGCAAATGCCACTTGCAACTTCCATACAGGGGCACCAGGCCACACAATCGAGAACTGCAAAGCCTTTAAGCACAAGGTGCAGGACCTGGTAGATGCCAAGATTATTAACTTTTCCGATAATGTGCCCAATGTCACGAAAAACCCTATGCCGAATCATAGGGGAGGCGGCGTGAACGCCATTATCGAAGAAGAGAGTGCAGATCTGTTGACTGATGTCAAAGACTTAAAGACACCGCTTAGTTTCGTCAAAGCTAAGTTGCTGAAGAAAGGGTTCTTTCCAGGATGCGGAGAGTTATGCATGGACTGTGCTACACGTTCTGATGGATGTGAGCAGCTGGTAGAAGGTGTCCGAAATCTGATGACTGAGGGTATTTTGCAGTTCAGCCGGAGGGCTGAAAGTGTAACAGGAGAGGTAGTGTTAAAGCAGGCCGATGAAGTCGCCATCATCACCATTCCTCGCCAACCAATTACTATTTCGGCGCCCCGACCGCCCATGATCACTATTAGCAAAGCTGGGCCGATCCCATTCGAGAGCACTAACGCTGTTCCGTGGCATTATGGCACTGAAGTCTATTGCAACGGTCAGAGGTTGGAGTTAGAGCCGTATGGGTCGACTGTAGAGAATCTCGCAGGAATCAGTGGTATTACCCGTAGCGGAAGAGTGTTTGCACCGACAGAGGTTGTGGCAGAGAAAGCGGTCAGAGCTGATGCGGCCGATAAGGGTAAAAGCAAAGTTGTCAAAGAGGCCCCGTGTGGGGTAGAGAAGGATTTGCTAGTCAAAGATGCCGAGGAGTTTATGCGGTTAATCAAGAAGAGCGATTACAAGATTGTAGACCATCTCCATCAGACGCCTTCGAAGATTTCTATTCTCAACCTGTTGCTGTGTTCTGAAGCGCACCGCACCGCATTACTGAAGGTATTGAACGCTGCCTACGTACCGCAAGAGATATCCATGAATCAGCTAGAAGAGGTGGTAGCCCATGTTAATGCTGGCAATGGGCTAGGTTTCACAGATTTGGAGCTGACTCCTAAAGGGAGAGATCAAAACAGCGCCTTGCACATCTCGATAGAGTGCAGAGGCACAATCATGTCGCACGTCCTGGTGGACACGGGTTCGTCGCTTAATGTGCTTCCAAAGAAGGAATTAATGAAGTTGGACACTCGTGGATTGCTTTGCACACCCACTGATCTGGTGGTGAAAGCATTTGATTGAACTAAGCGCCACGTTTTCGGAGAGTTGACCCTGCCGATTCAAGTTGGTCCGAAAACGTTCGACACAGTCTTTTATATCATGGACATCATGCCTGCCTACAGTTGCCTCTTGGGCCGGCCATGGATCTATGCTGCTGGTGCCGTGACCTCCACGTTGCATCAAAAGCTCAAATATGCTGTCGGGGGAAGCATAGTAACCGTGTGTGGTGAGGAGGACATAATGGTGAGCCATTTGTCATCCTTTAAGTATGTTGAAATGGATGGCGAAATCCATGAAACTCTCTGCCAAGCATTTGAAGCCGTCAAGGTGAAAGAGGTAGCTCCTGTCGTCACAGAGAAGCCAGAGATGAATCTCTCCTCGTTCAAAGAAGCTCGGGCCGTCGTCGAAGCCGGATCCACCCCAGGTTGGGGGCATATTTTGGAGATACCGATCAAGCAGGATAAGTTTGGATTGGGGTATTCTCCTAAAGCTGAAACTTCTTCTTCTTCGTCTAGCAGTGCGTCACGGGGTAAGGGGCCGATCCTATTTACCAGTGGCGGAGTGATCTTCGAAAGCATCAACGCGGCGTCTGAAGACAGCGGGGATAGCGATTGTGATCTCGACTCTCGGATTCAGCCAAATAAGCCAGGCGAGCGCCTCAACAATTGGAGCATCAAGGATATCATCCAGCTGACAAGTGAAGAGTAATGATTTACTTTTTACAATCATTGTACAACCCTATGTCCTACCCGGGGCATAGCGGTTTTATTGTCAGGGCCTTGTTGGATTATGTACATGCATTTTGTTAATAAATCAAAGGCGTTTTCTTTGTATTCAAATATTGTGTTATCTGTTATTCCTGTTTTATATTTGTTTTGAAAAACAGTAAAATGGCAATGGGGTTTGTGCTAACCTGCATATTCTTGTTTTAAACTTAACCCTTGTTATTGCAGGATCCACATAACAGATGACATCGACTCTGGACCTTCTACGGCTCACTTCGACTTCGATTGCCCGATCTATCAAGCCGAGGATGAGATTGATGAAGACGAAGACCTTCCGGAAGAGTTGGCCCGCTTGTTGAAATAAGAGGAAAAGGTTATTCTGCCTCACGAGGAGGATATTGAGATCGTAAATCTGGGTTCTGAAGAGCTCGTCCGAAATGTCAGAGTAGGGGCTGCGCTGCAGAGTGATGTCAAGCAGAGATTGGTCGAGATGCTTCGAGAGTATAGTGACGTCTTTGCTTGGTCATACGAAGATATGCCCGAACTTGACACGGACATCGTGGTCCACCACTTGCCACTGCGAGAAGATTGCCCTCCCGTCAAGCAGAAGCTTAGGAGGACGAGACCAGATATGGCCGTTAAGATCAAAGAAGAAGTGCAGAAACAACTCGATGCTGGCTTCTTAGCGGTCACCACTTACCCTCCGTGGGTCACCAACATAGTGCCTGTACCGAAGAAGGACGGTAAGGTACGCATGTGCGTCGATTATCGGGATTTGAACAGGGCGAGCCCTAAAGATGATTTCCCGTTGCCTCATATCGATGTGTTGGTCGACAACACAACCCAGTTCTCCGTGTTTTTGTTCATGGATGGCTTCTCCGGTTACAACCAGATCAAGATGGCGCCGGAGGACATGGAGAAAACAACGTTTATCACCCCCTGGGGAACATTTTGCTATAAGGTAATTCCCTTCGGTCTGAAGAACGCAGGGGCCACTTACCAACGAGCAATGGTGACTTTGTTTCATGATATGATTCATCATGAGATCGAGGTCTATGTTGATGACATGATTGCAAAGTCCCAAACGGAGGAAGAGCATCTGGTCAACTTATTGAAGCTTTTTGAGAGGCTTAGGAAATTCAGGCTGAGGCTGAATCCTAACAAGTGCACTTTCGGAGTGCGGTCCAGAAAGTTGCTGGGGTTTATCGTTAGTGAACGAGGTATCGAGGTTGATCCTGCGAAAATAAAAGCCATTCAAGAAATGCCAGCGCCGAAAACAGAAAAAGAAGTTCGTGGTTTCTTGGGCCGAATAAACTACATTGCAAGGTTTATCTCTCAGCTCACGGCCACGTGTGAACCGATGTTCAAGCTGTTAAAGAAAGATCAGGCGATTACTTGGAATGAGGATTGCCAGAAGGCATTCGATAAGATAAAGCAGTATCTTCAAGAACCTCCAATCTTGATACCCCCAGTGGCTGGACGACCTTTAATCATGTACCTGACGGTTCTGGAGAATAGTATGGGGTGTGTTCTCGGTCAGCACGACGAGACGGGCATAAAAGAGCATGCCATTTACTATTTGAGTAAAAAGTTCACTGAGTGTGAATCTCGATACTCGATGCTGGAGAAGACGTGTTGTGCACTAGCTTGGGCTGCCAAACGTTTACGACAGTACATGCTCAATCACACCACTATGCTAATTTCGAAGATGGATCCGATCAAGTACGTCTTCGAGAAGCAGGCTCTTTCGGGCAGGATTGCCAGGTGGCAAATGGTGTTAACGGAATATGATATTCAGTACGTGTCCCAGAAGGCCATCAAGGGAAGCGTATTGTCTGATTACCTTGCCGAGCAGCCGATCGAGGACTACCAGCCGATGAAGTTCGAATTCCCTGAAGAGGATATTATGTTTCTCAAAGCGAAGGATTGTGATGAGCCATTGCCCGGCGAGGGGCCATATAGGAAATCTCAGTGGAAGTTGATATTCGATGGAGCGGTTAATTCCTATGGAAGTGGCATCGGGGCTATCATCACGACTCCCCACGGATCCCATATCCCGTTTACTGCGAGATTGACGTTTCCAGTCACCAATAATGAGGCGGAGTACGAAGCATGCATCATGGGTCTAGAAGAGGCAATTGATTTGAGAATCAAGAACCTAGACGTATATGGTGACTCAGCGCTTGTGATCAACCAAATTAAGGGGGAGTGGGAGACTCGTCAATCGAATTTGGTGCCATACATGAATTATGCTCGAAGGCTACTTACATTCTTCGATCGAGTGGAACTCCATCATGTACCCAGGGCTGAAAATCAGATGGCTGATGCCTTAGCCATGTTGGCTTCAATGTATAAAGTCAATTTTTGGAATGAGGATCCAAGAATTGTACTATCTCGCCTTGATAGACATGCGTTCGTCTTTGCAATCGAGGAAGCCGCCGACGGCAAGCCATGGTTCCATGACATCCAGACTTTCCTTATGACTAAGGAGTATCCTGCGGGTGCGTCAACCCAGGATAAGAAGACTCTGAGGAGGCTGTCTGGAAAATTTTATCTCAATCCTGATGGAGTGTTGTATAAGAGAAACCACGATCTCGTGCTACTCAGATGCGTAGATGAAAAAGAGGCGAGTATGCTCATGGAAGAAGTCCATGAAGGCACATTTGGTACGCACGCCGGCGGGCATGCTATGACGAGAAAGATCCTGAGAGCAGGATACTACTGGCTGACGATGGAGTCGGATTGCTTCAGATTCGCGAAGAGATGTCATAAATGCCAGATTTATGCTGATAAAGTTCATGTGCCGCCGTGCCCGTTGAATGTCATGTCCTCCCCATGGCCGTTCTCCATGTGGGGCATCGACATGATAGGCAAGATTGAGCCCACTGCATCCAACGGTCATCGTTTCATTCTGGTAGCTATCGACTACTTCACCAAGTGGGTGGAGGCAGCCTCGTATGCTAATGTGACCAAGCAGGTGGTAGCTAAATTCATAAAGAGGGACATCATCTGTCGTTATGGAGTTCCCGAGCGGATCATTACTGATAATGGTTAGAATTTGAATAACAAGATGATGAAGGAGCTGTGCCAGAGTTTCAAGATTGAACACCACAACTCATCTCCTTACCAGCCGAAGATGAATGGCACCGTCGAAGCCGCCAACAAGAACATAAAGAAGATTGTTCAGAAGATGGTTGTGACGTACAAAGATTGGCACGAGATGCTGCCATTTGCATTGCACGGTTATCGTACGACGGTGCGTACGTCAACCAGGGCAACTCCTTTCTCCTTGGTGTACGGTACGGAAGCTGTCCTACCGTTAGAAGTGGAGATCCCTTCTTTGAGGGTTTTGGTTGATGTGAAACTCGACGAGGCAGAATGGATTACGAATCGTTTGAACCAACTCAGCCTGATGGACGAGAAGAGGTTGACATCTATTGCATTTGGTCGTCTGCACCAAAGCTGAATGAAGAAAGCTTATGATAAGAAGGTGCATCCTAGAAGCTTTCAGACGGGTGATCTCGTCCTGAAGAAGATTCTTCCGCCATACTCCGATCACCGGGGCAAGTGGACTCCGAATTATGAAGGTCCGTATGTCGTCAGCAAGGTCTTCTCGGGAGGAGCTTTGTTGTTATCCACGATGGATGGTGAAGATTTTGCATCCCCGGTGAATGCGGACGCAGTTAAAAAATACTTTGCTTGAAAGCGACCCGCTGGACAAAAAAGAAAGAGTCCAGGCAAAAAAGGGGCATCCCGGCGAACCAAAAACAGAATAAGAGGTTCGGGCAAAAAATTAGGGATATATTGAAAAAATGTACACCCGCGAAGTCGAAAACCTACACTGGGCAGCTTCGGCAAAAAAGGGTATCCCGGTGAACTGAAAACCCGCAAAGGGCGGTTCACGCAAAAGTTAGGGATTAAATAAGCAAATGACTGCGTTCCGTGTGTGGACTTTCATTGTTTAGTGGTTTGGAGGACCTGAGGGCCGTTTATCTGAACCAATCTCTTCCGAAGCTGAAGCGTCGGAGAAGTATCGAAGTCGAGTGGGTCATAGAAGGATCAACTCATGGTGTTCGTCTACGCCTCGTTGCCGACATTTGTATATACTGATGTATATTTATGTTTTATTTTGCGCGGCTTCCTCATTCCAGGAGCTTGCCTCTGTTGTAAAACATTTTCACCCATTCAGGGGTTTGTTATCAATAAAATGCACACTATTCAGCAATTCTGTTTGCCTGTTTAGCATTTATCTATTTTGTTTGCGAAAAAGAACGCCGATGTTTTTGATAAAATGCGCATACATAAACTTACTGGCCTAGGCCATTGATTGTTGAAACAATTAAATACTTGAATATTGTCACGAGATAATAACCTTGATAGGTCCCTTTGAGAAGGGTACCTTGTCTGTTTGTTTGTGCTGTTACAGGTGTAGCATATTCCAGACAGTGCGCCGTGCGCATCCCCGAAGCAGGATGATTCCTCCTTCTCCAGCAAAGTTCAGCGGCCTCTCCCCGCAGAGTCTGAACGCAAGATAGTGAGCATTGATATGTATCCCCAGGCAGAGATGATTCTCTTCCCCCAAGCAGACGCATCTTGAAGGAACGTCACCTTGTCGCTACTGCGAAAATCGGCGCCGGATGACAGAAGAGTCGCCACCGTGCGTTATTTATCCCACGGGAGGGAAAGGAAACGCTCAGAGTAAACCTCGCAAAAAACGGGGAAAAGGTATGGTCATCGCAACCAAAACCTGGGTTCGAGAGTCGGTTACGCAAGGGGAAGGTACTAGCACCCCTCACGTCCGTCGTACTTGACGGGATCCACGCTTGTTTTCGGGTACGGATTTTTATTCTATCTACTCTATAGGTCAGGGGTTAAAAAGAAAATAAAATGACTCGGCAAAGTATCGCACCTTATGCCTACGTATTCCCGTCTGGAACGAGAAATCAGAGTCAACGTAGTTCGCCTACCTACGGGAAAGGAGGGGAAGGTTGCTCGCTAAGATACGACATCTTATGCCTACGTACTTTCATACAGCATGAAAGATCAGAGCAAACGTAGTTCGGGCTACGTACGAAACAAGTCTGTCTTGATTGTTTTTATTCCTTCTGAAAAAGGTTTTTCTGATTAACAGTCCCAGCGGACAAAAATGACGTTTTGATGAGTTCACATTCTTTTACGAAAGAAATGTCTTTTATTGTGTTTAAAATCTTATTGTGTTTTTCTGTTTGTTTTGAGAGAGAAGAGACAGAATTCTATCCTAGGGTTGCTAAGGGAATCAAACTAACCTAATGTTATCATGCATGGGTTAAGACCTAGTGTCTATCATGCTCCTCTCTTGCACAGAGAGAAACAGAGATCCTAAGGGAATAGACGGAAACAGAAACAACAGATATATACAGTAAAGCAGTAAAATGCATGGATGCAACAATACAAGCGAGGCAAGGGAGTCCCACTCAACCTCGAACCTAGAAAACAATAGGCAAAAGTGAACAGGATTCACTTTCAACCCAACAGGTTAAACAGCAAACAATACAGTCAAGAAAACCAATCAATACATCAGAAAATAAACAGCTCAAATAAACAGCCACAGCAGCTCTGCATCAAGTCCTCATCAATCAGCTATAAGCTTCAGCAAGCATTAATCTCCATCTCCACAACCTTCAAGCAAGGTCTTTGTCATCAATCTTCAGTCTATAATGGCTTTTCTTCAAGTCTCAACCTCCAAGCTGAGGAATCAATCACAAGAGTGAATTGGGTGTTAAGCAATTAGTTGACCACCAAGGGTGGCAAACAGACTGCTGTCAACACAAAGAAATATTTCTCTCAAGAGTTCTATCCCTTAGACAGTAGCACCAAGCCTTCCAAAGGAAGGGGGTGAGTGTCTTAGAGAGACTCTGCATCACAGAGAGGAATGGAGGCAAACAAGGCCTTCCATGTTTGGGAAACAAGCTTTCTACTCTAGGGCTCTGACTAGCTCCTAAACCTACACTCCTCAACAGCTGCCATCACAGAATCTCCTCATCAACTCTGGAAGTTGGTCTTCAATCTCTGGAACAACTCTTATGTTGACCAGAAATTCATTTGAAATCTCCTTGAGGGGTAAAAATTGCTTAGAAGTCAAGTCACTTTCACAGACAAAATTTCAGATACCTCAGATGACCTGTAACTTGCAAGGACCATAACTTGAGTTCTACAAATCTCCTTAATGTCTTCCACCACTCAAATTAAAGGTATTGAGATCCTCTACAAGTTTCATGTTGGCCAAGGATCCATTTGAAGCTTGAATTTTGACTTATCTTGCTTGGAAATTTGACCTAAATTAGGGGATTTTACACAGAAACCCTAATTTAGAAACTCCTCTTCTCCTTGATTTCTCTTGATTTCTTCTTATCACAACAACATATCCTTCTTTACATGTCAAATGATGAACCCCACATCTCTCCAATAGCCCTTAAAGCCTTTTAATCAGTCAATTGACCTAGAGTTGACCTAGAGTTGACCCCAGATGAAACCCTAGTTGACTGTCTTCAACTGCAACTCTTGTGATCACACCAATGACTTGTTTCCTTCTCCAAGTGACTTTCTAAGTCTCCCATGATGTCTAGATACTCTCCATGCTCAGCCCACAACTCACAATTTCTTTGATGATCCCCAGATACCCTCAGCTAGGAGATAGATGCACTGATTGATCCATTGACTTCCTAACTTTCAAATTCTTTCTGATGACTTGAATGAGATTGAATTAGAATAATAACCTCTTGATAGGCTCATAGAGATGAGAACAATGATTGGTCCCCTGTTGGATGATTTGCTATGCTATGCTATGCAGATGATTAGATTATGTACATGACTCTATATGCAAATGCTAATGATATTGAAACATAAACCAAGTGAATAAGGTTGAGCAAATTTTAGGGTGCAACAACTGCCCCTATTCAAGCGACTTGGACCCGATTGGATGAAGAGCGAACAGCCTTCAAACATTCGCGGTACGAGACGGTTGAATACTAAGAACCCGGAAATTTGCCAACCGCAAAAATAAACTGCGCCACTGCTTGGGGATTATTTCATCAGCCTGAAAAGCTTCTATCATCGCAAGGATATAACTTTGTCCACGTTAGGACGCCTGTGTCGTCAACACAAGGAAATCGCAACCAAGATTTGTCCACGTTAGGACTCCATCTGCCGTCAACCCGGAAAAATTTCGGCAACTTCGCTGGGGATAATTCGTCTGCACTTCATCAGAAATAAATCGTCCACGTCAGGAATAAATTCTTCCACGTTAGGAATAACATCGTCCACGTAAGGAATAACATCGTCCACGTAAGGACTAAGACTTCGTCTGGATCTGTCCACATCAGGACTAAACTCTCTAGGTTATGAATACTTCGTCCACGTCAGGACTCACCCTTCCACGTTAGGAATACATGTCCACGTCAGGACCCACCTTTCCACGTAAGGAATATATCGCCTTTTCACGTAAGGAATCACACTTTTCCATGCAAGGAAACCAACTCGTCTTGATCGGTCCATGTACGGACTCCATCTTTCCACGTAAGGGATAACTTTCTTCTAGATCTGTCAGCGTCAGGACCACATTTTTCACGTAAGGAATGCCATCTTTCCACATAAGGAAACGATCTTATCTTGATCTGTCCACGTAAGGACTTCCATCCTTCCACGTAAGGGATACACCATCTTAATCTGTCCACGTAAGGACTCCAATCTGATATGTCCACGTGAGGACTCAATCTTTCCACTTAAGGAATAAACTCATCTTTCCATGTAAGGAATCAATCTTTTCACGTAAGGAATCACAAACTTTCCACGTAAGGAAACCAACTCTTTCTGATTTGTCCACGCAAGGACCCCCATCTTTCCACGTAAGGAATACAATTTTTTACTCGATCTGTCCACGTAAGGACTCCAATCTTTCCACGTAAGGAAACAATCTTTCCACGTAAGGAACGCGTCTTCTTTCCACGAAAGGGAACCAATCTTCTTTTGATCTGTCCACGTAAGGACTCCAACTTGATATGTCCACGTAAGGACTCAATCTTTCCATGTAAGGAATAAATCTTTCCACGTAAGGAATATAATCTCTGTATCTGTCCATGTTAGGACTAAACTCTTCCACGTTAGGAATACATTTTCTTTTGATTTGTCCACGTAAGGACTCAACTTTCGCCTTTCTTTGTCCGCGTAAGGACTCCAATCTTTCCACGTAAGGAATAAACTTCTTTCCACGTAAGGAATCCATCTCTGTATTCGTCCATGTTAGGACTACAACGTCCACGTTAGGATCCACCTTTCCACGTAAGGAATATATCGCTTTTCCACGTAAGGAATCAATCTTTCTTTCCACGTAAGGAAACCCTCTATCGTCTTGATTTGTCCACGTAAGGACTCAACTCTTGACTCGCTGAGGATAAAAACTTGTCCACGTCAGGACTTGCGTATCTTCGACTTGTTGGGGAAATAAAATTCGTCCACGTCAGGACATACACTTTGCCACCAACACGAAGAAGGATAAATTTGTCCATGTCAGGACTTCACATTCGATCAATACCAAGAAATCAAATCTGTCCACGTTAGGACTGACACATATCGTCAACTTGAGGAAATCAATCTGTCCCCGTTAGGACACCCACTTTTCTAACATGAAGAAAACTTGTCAATAAAATTCGTCCACGTTAGGACTCCTTTCTCCACTGGTCCCAACCCACAAACTTCTTAGCACTGACGTTACAACAACTTTGAGGCGGACCCTACTGGGGATATTTGGAACCTAAATTACCGGACGCCTGTTCTGATAACCGGCGGCAGCCTCTGAAATTCTGATTCCTGAAACCCGTTGATGATAAATAACTCTGCTTGGGAATGAGGAGAAATTCATCGTGATAATTCTGGTGGGGAATAGTGCCAAAGCTGACACTTCATGGAATGCCTCACGCCGAGATCTTGAATGTTTGGCAATTCATTTGAGCAAGAGCTCCTTCCACCTGCAAGAGAGCAATACTTGAAACAAACGGTTAGCCATCCTGGTTTATGCTTCAAAAATGCGTATGTTTGACAATGACGCAATGCTCCACTCGACATGGAAATGCTACGTGTTTTTATTTGGTGGATGCAAGTATGACCCTATATGCCAATGCAAGTGCCGACTCGAACTGCTGGGATACAGAAACTGCTTCAGCAAAATAAATGCTGAAGACAATGCCGACTCCGCTGGGGATAGCCTGGTGCTACAGAATTATTCCAGCAAAATAAATGCTGGAAGAGTGAAGTTGACTCAGCTGAGAAGTTGGGAACTTAAGCCAAGCACCCTATTGAAGTAACACCCTGCCGGGGAATATAACTCTGCTGGAGAATAGCAGATGCGCCTGTTATGATTGGAATTCTGCTGAGGAGTGAACTGATATCACACGGTATTCTGACAAAATAAATGCCAGGACTCGCAACCAACTCTGCCAGGGAGAGTTTTAATCTTCGAGTTCCACTGGGAGGAATGAAAATACTTGCTGAAAAGAGAAATCCGCTGAGAATGGAGTGATTCTCTTGGGGAAAATCAACTGACTCCGCTAGGGTAGAGTAAATGACCTTGCGGGGAAAAGGTAAACTGTCTGAATGCAGCTCACAAATATTAATCTTCTGAGGCTGAACCAACTCTGCTTGAGATGCACTGTCTGAATACAGCCTTGCATTCTTGGAATCTCCAATTCTGCTGAGAATAACTGACTTTGCGGGAGCACGTCCTTTGGATAAGCTACGGCTAGCTGGAAAATTTGATCCTCCTTCAGGGAAGAACATTGCTATCTTAGGATCGCGACCTGCGTGGGGGTCGAGTCTTTCGTTACTGCAATCTTTTGATCGTCCTCTTCATACGGCTATGAACCCTGCAACACCACAAACAAGACAAGACAAGCCTATGCAACCAATCTATTCAGGTTAGCGTTAGTGACATTATTTTCAATTAATTCAAAGTTTTAGAAATTGTTGGCAAGGGCCAGTGACGTTATGCACATGCTAGTTTCAGTAAACTTAGGCGTTTATCATGCACAAAACAGTAAAGAACCAGCATCAAATACTGAATAACATATTTTATTGATTGGGCCCCTGAATGGGCGGAGTTTTGTACACGGGATGTAACTCCTGAAAAGAGGAAGCTACGCACAGCGAATATACAAGTATGCACAAGAAGCATAAATATGTTGACAAATTGAATTTGTACACATGTCGGCAACAGGATGCAGATGAACATCACGAACTGATCCTCCTATGACTCGTCCGACTCTAATGCTTTCCCGGTACCCACACTTCCGAAGAGATGGTATCTGATAATTGACCCCTCGAATATATTCTCCCGCACCAATGCTTAATGCAGTATCAAATTCGGACCGCAGTCATTTGCTTTTCAAATCCCTAACTTTTGCGTGAACCGCCCTTTACGGGTTTTCAGTTCACCGGGATACCCTTTTTTGCCGAAGCCGCCCAGTGTAGGTTTTCAGCTTCGCGGGTGTACATTTTTTCAATTTTATCCCTAACTTTTGCCTGAACCTTTCATTCTGTTTTTGGTTCGCCAGGATGCCCCATTTTTGCCTGGACTCTCTTTTTTTCTGTCCAGCGGGTCAATTTTAAGCAAAGTATTTTTTAACTGCGTCCGAATTCACAGGCAACGTAAAGTCTTCTCCGTCCATGGTGGACAACAACAACGCTCCTCCTGAAAAGACTTTTCTAACAACGTATGGCCCTTCGTAATTGGGGGTCCATTTGCCCCTGTGATCTGCCTGCAGCGGCAGAATCCTTTTCAGCACAAGGTCGCCCGTCTGAAAGCTCCAAGGATGTATCTTCTTATCATATGCTTTCTTCATTCGGCTCTGGTACAAACGACCGTATGCTAGAGAAGCTAGCCTCTTCTCATCCATTAAACTCAACTAGTTCAACCTGTCTTTCACCCATTCAGCCTCATCTAGTTGAACATCTCGCAATACCCTCAGAGAAGGGATCTCAACTTCCAATGGTAGTACTGCCTCCATTCCATACACTAACGAGAACGGGGTTGCCCCGGTTGATGTGCGTACCGTCGTACGATAACCGTGCAAAGCAAAAGGTAGCATCTCATGCCAATCCTTATAGGTCACCACCATCTTCTGAACGATCTTCTTGATATTCTTATTGGCCGCTTCAACAGTGCCATTCATCTTGGGTCGGTAAGGGGAGGAGTTATGATGTTCAATCTTGAAATTCTGACAGAGCTCCTTCATCATTTTGTTATTCAAGTTTGAACCGTTGTCAGTGATTATCCGCTCGGGGATCCCATATCGGCAAATGATATCTCTCTTGATGAACCTGGCCACCACCTGCTTAGTTACATTTGCATAAGACGCCGCTTCCACCCACTTGGTGAAATAATCGATTGCTACTAGAATGAACCGGTGTCTGTTAGAAGCTGTAGGCTCGATCTTTCCAATCATATCGATTCCCCACATCGAGAACGGCCATGGCGATGACATCACATTTAGAGGACTCGGAGGTACATGGATCTTATCAGCATAGATTTGGCATTTGTGGCACTTTCTCGCAAACCTGAAACAATCAGTTTCCATAGTCAGCCAAAAATAACCTGCCCGCAGCAGCTTCCTCGTCATAGCATGCCCACCAGCATGCGTACCAAAGGTACCTTCATGTATTTCCTCCATGAGCAGCTTTGCCTCTTTTTCATCTACGCAACGCAGCAGCACCAAGTCATGGTTTCTTCTGTACAAGACACCATCCGGGTTCAAATAGAAATTACCCGCTAATCTCCTGAGAGTCTTCTGGTCTTGACTGGATGCCCCAGCCGGATACTCTTTGTTCTTCAGGAAATTAAGGATATAAAAATATCACGGTTTATCATCGGATGCCTCGTCAATAGCAAACACAAAGGCAGGCCTGTCAAGCCGAGAGATAACGATTCTGGGAGCTTCGTTCCAGAAGTTGACTTTGTACATGGAAGACAAAGTGGCCAGGGCGTCAACCATCTGGTTTTCGGCCTGCGGTACATGATGCAATTCAACCTTGTCGAAGAAAGGCAACAATCTTCTTGCATAGTTCATGTAATGTATTAAATTGGGCTGACGTGTCTCCCATTCCCCTTTGATCTGATTCACCACCAGAGCTGAGTCCCCGTATACGTCTAGATTCTTGATTCGCAAATCAATGGCTTCTTCAAGCCCCATAATACAAGCTTCGTATTCGGCTTCATTATTGGTAACTGCAAAGGTCAATTGAGCAGTAAACGGGATGTGCGACCCGTGTGGAGTGGTGATAATTGCCCCTATTCCGCTACCGTAAGCGTTCACAGCTCCGTCAAATATCATCTTCCATTTGGAACCCAATTCTGGTCCCTCGTCTGGCAACGGTTCTTCACAATCTTTCATCTTTAGGTACATGATATCCTCGTCAGGAAAATCAAACCTCATCGATTGGTAATCTTCAATAGGCTGCTCTGCCAAGTACTCAGACAGTACACTCCCCTTTATAGCCTTTTGCGAGACGTATTGGATGTCATATTCAGTCAAGACCATCTGCCAACGGGCAATTCTCCCTGACAACGCCTGCTTTTCGAATACATATTTGATAGGATCCATCTTCGAGATGAGCATGGTTGTATGATTCAGCATGTATTGCCTCAAACGCTTGGCGGCCCAGGCTAGTGCACAACAAGTTTTCTCAAGCATTGAATATCGAGATTCACAGTCAGTAAATTTCTTACTCAAGTAATAGATCGCATGCTCTTTTCTTCCTGTCTCGTCGTGTTGACCGAGAACACAACCCATGCTTCCCTCAAGAACTGTCAAATACATAATCAAGGGTCTCCCTGCCACTGAAGGTATCAAAATAGGAGGCTCCTGCAAATACTGCTTTATTTTATCGAACGCCTTTTGACAATTT